>OU744283.1:27005462-28283461 GCA_916610205.1 Griposia aprilina | reverse complement strand
TACTTCGGTGTACTCTTTTAGTTATAGGAGACCACAGCATGCACATAAAAGTTATCAACTAAACTAACAAACTTAAATAAAAAAATAGGTAATATGTTTAAAGATAATAAAGCACGCTCAAGCAGATTCATAGACTCTTACGCAGGAAACGTTGAGCATGTTTTAAGAGATTAATGATATGAAAATATTGGATCCTAAATAGCTAATCTATCATTTTGGTATTGACGCTTCTGTTGATCACTGAAAGAACTTATAACTACCTACTCTTAGGCTATACCTCACTAGCCTACGTATGTTTGTATGTAAATAACGTACATTCGTTATGTTGGAAAAACACCACATGTCCAGGTCAGTAAAAAGGGTGACTCGAAGAACTTCCCTTGGGATACACAAAATACCCTAATTTTATACTCGTACGGCGGTATTTTCGACGATTTTGTTGTATGTTCTGAAGATTTGTAAGTTGTTGTTGTTATAAAATGAAAATTAAATAGAAGGACTAAAGAACGCGGCGTGGCTAACGAACTTAGAAAGACCGATTATGAAAGAAACAAGGGCAAGAATTAGATAGTTGGGTGAAATAAATCACAAAAACCAGAATTCAACCCGCTGCTCGTGTAATAAATAACAACACTATATAGTGTACACTAAAATAAATTAAATATTCATAAGTTAATATTAAATAATAAAATTAACACAGAAAATTAATACACCCGTATAACCACTCCTGAAACACTCAAACTCAAAGCATTAATTTCAATTAAACCATTTTTGAATTGTGAAAGAGTCGGTCAGTTAGTCAGAAAGTTGAAGCTAGCCATTCCAAAACGTAGATATTTATGGAGAAGAACGGGCAAGAAACTCCAAGGACACTCTTTTTAAATCAAGATATTACAAAGTCCTTGGTACATTATTCTTGTTGCTTCTTTAAGTGAGAACAATGTAAAAAAAAAAAAGTACAGTTTCTCAGAATATTACACTTGACAGACAGCCTTTTAACTATTTTCCGTCAAAAGAGGTACTTATACAATAAGGAGGCATAAAGAGGTATCAACAATAGGTATCATAAGGTAATACATAACGGAAAAAAGTTTAAGCAGGAAAGGTTTGAACGAGACGAGCAAGACAGTGAGGCTGGGGGGGGGAGGTTTGAAGCTTCCGCAGGATGTGGTGGGGCGCCCCCACTCCCGCCGGAAGCGACCGAGCCCTTCCGACAAACGCAAAAGGTGGTAGCGTTCGCAGAAAGAGGTTTTGTTTTGGTTTGTGGGTATTTAGAACAATTGTGACTATGGTATTTAAAAATTTTGACATCTAAGACCGACTTGCACCGCCGATCACTATACACGTTTAGCTAAACGAGGTTTGAATATCATTCTGTCTGTCATCTTTAAACATTTGACAGAAACAGAATTATGTTTTAAACCCATTTAGCGCTAAACGTGTTTAGTGTTTGGCAAGTGGGCTAAGGCCCATATAAGGTTACAAATAAATCCTTCATATCATTTCAACCGGCTTCATTTGCTTCAGCAGTGCGGCAGTAATGAAAACTTCATTGCTGCCCCGTGCTGGGCAAAAGGCTTCTCCAAGTTCTTCTCTCTTTTTAACCGACTTCACAAAAAGGAGGAGGTTCTCAATTCGTCTGTATGTTTTTTTTTTTTATGTGTGTTAGCTCATAACTTTTTTCAGGGTGCACCGATTTGGATAATTCTTTTTTTATTTGATAGGTGGTGCTTCACATGTGGTCCCATTCAAATTTGATCAAGGTCTGACCAGTAGTTTTTGAGTTATCTTTATTACTGCATATTTTTTCCACGTAGTTTATATGGATGATGTGTTAATAATTTCCTGTCACTGTTAATTTACACACCAAGTAGTGGAATACGAATTTGTGTGGGTTAGGTACCGCAACTAAAAAGTGTTTTTTTTTTTTTTACAAAAAAACAACCGACTTCCAAAAAAAACACTAAAAGACGTGAAAAATAACTTTATTTTGGAAGTCGGTGGCCAAAAACGAAAATACAAAACCAAAGACACCGACTTCCAAATAAAGTTATTTTTCACGTCTTTTAGTGTTTTTTTTGGAAGTCGGTTGTTTTTTTGTAAAAAAGTTTTTTTAGAAACAATATTGACGAAAACCAAGAAAAACTAAAAAATCGCCGAACCACTTAGTCCATGTTTCTAGACCATCGTTTAGTCGTGTTATAAAATACGTTTTTGAGACTTTAAGACGACCATAATGAAGAAATGAACACTTAAAATAAGAAGTGCTGCGTTTTTTTTCTAATATATATAACCATAATTAAATTCATCGTTAAACCCAACAAGTTACATAGATCCTGGAAGAATAGTATAAACCTGAGAATCAAAATTGTACTTTGATAACCAAATCAGGTATTTTAATTACGTCATCTTGTCAAAACATTGATCGCATGAGAAGCACCGAACACCATATCGCGTTCCTTTGGTACCTATACGTTTTTATCAGTTAAACGTGAAACAGAAAAACATTCCAAAAAATCAATTCAGTGCAGTGGTGGGACAGTGGTAACGGCCCCCACTACCGGTCCTGGGTTCAAACCCACGCAGGCGCTTTACTTTGCGTAATTTATATCATAACCACTGCTCTCAAAACGGTGAAAGAAAACATCGTGATGAAACTGGCTTGTCCTCAACCAAAAATTCGAAGACATGTGACATCTACCAACCCGCACGTGGCTCGCGTGGTTGATTACGGCCTACTCCCTATCACAGAGCCTGTGTCCCAGTAGTGGGAACAATATAGGCTGATCATATTAAAAAAAAATACAACTGTCCTATGCACAAAGCTTGTCTGCTAACGGTACCGAGCCCGCCCTCGCTCGCACGGACTGAGGAAAATATGTTATTCGCGTATCCCAATTAAAATCATAATTAACTCCGTATTAAAGCAAGCGCTAATCCCAATTACAGAGCTGGCGGGTTTCACCTGCGTTACAATGTTACTGCGATGCAACATTTGGCTAACTATAAACAGTAAACATACTAGGCACTGAGTCACACCCGGCTTCTGAAAGTCTAACGTAAATAGTTTGCTGACATATTACAAACTCATATTACGGTTAACACGAGTTTGTCATGAACTTAGCACCAATTTTACCAAACTCTGCTCTCTCTTTTACTAAATGTTCAATACAATGTGAACATATATTTTGATATTCTAAAACATTATAAATTGCTGTAATTGCATCAATTTATAATGTTTTAGAATCAAATCAAATGAAATATTTTTGTATTTTTTTATTTATGCAACACCGTTGTGCCTTAAAAATGTTTTTTAAGTGTGGCAACACACACCTTTTCTTTTTCCCTTGTATAAACTGCTTTGAGTGTAACCTGCAATTGCTTTTTCATTTATTTAAAATTAAAGTAAATTCTATATTTTACTTTCTCTCTGTGTATTATTTCATACAATAAATAACATGCTAATCATTTTGAAAGACTATTTTTTGTAATTTATTTTATTGTGTATGAGACAATCCATCAAATGGCATAACGGGACATTCAGAATATACACAGTATGGTGAAACTGGCCCTTATTGTTCCAGTCCTTTTACAGTTATTTTACCTGTGAGAGCAGCCATCTTATTGTAACGTTATTATTTTATTAAAGATCAGTGTGATATTGAGAGACTTGCGAAATCAGAGGTTAAATAACTCAGAAAGGACTGTACAAGAACAACCATATTCTGTAAATTATCATCATGTTTATCAAACAAACCAAAATCAGAAGGTATGTCCAGCACCTTAATTGCGTACGTAACACACTATCTATCACAATCTGAATCATTTTGAAGCCTATTGCTAATCCACTGCTTCATATGTTCCAAAATGTTGTCTGCTAAACAACGTAAATAACGCAATGAAAGTTGTTGAACTGTCAAAATTAAAGCTATTCCTACTGTTAGTGTGTTAAGCAATTACCCCGCTGTTTATACGATTACAGAAAACTTTTTAAGTTAATCTAAACAGCAGGGCTTAGACAGTGACATTCTATCACCGACAACAATTATGAAAATGTCAATAATGAATTGGATTGACATAAGCTCCCGAAAAGCTTATATATATTCATCCTGTTCAAATTCGTTGAAATAAGAACGTTCGAGAGATAAGAAACACTTTGAAAGCGATTGTTACATGTATAGGCCTTAAGGTCCGTCCCTCCTCCTCCTCCTACATTGAATCCAGTATCGCGTTCACGTTCATTAGCGCACAAGTAGACGGTCGTCCATAGTCACAAATCAGTCCTAATCCAAGAAATATTTTAGTTTTTTCCAACAAACAATATCACTATAAATACACCATCTATTCTCTACCTACCAATAATAAATTCTATTTGATCGCAACAGATATTTCTCCAAAGAAAAATACTGAACACATTCCCCTTTGCTATTTACATTCATATGTTTTTTGTTACTTTCTTCTATTCTAAATACATCGAGGGGTAACAATAAATGGAACACTTCTATCTAATGTCAGCCGTTAGAGTCACAAACCGGAACGATCCCGGATACGATTCGGATCCGGCACGTGGCCGTAACGACATGCCGACACCGCAATTGTGGTACAAAATTGTTTTAAATGATTGCATTAAGTTTTAAGGGGTAACTTTTCGGTTACGATTTTCTGTTTCTTAGAAATCCTAGTTCTATAAGAACTGTTTGTACTTGCTATGTATTTATTAAAAGCTGTTTTTTTATTTTTATTTATTGTTTTTAATAAACAAGACTTCAAAAAAGGCCTACTTTTAGTCTTACGGTAGAGGTTAATTTTTTTTTACCGTAATGGGATATTTTACATATTGTTCTTGAAACTGATCACTAATGGTGATGTCTCAGGCGGTTGTATTTTCAGGAGTCTACCTCATCAAGAAAAGACTTGTTTGACCTGAAAGCTTTCTGTTGCAATTAATTATTATTAATTCTTCAACAGCCTTATTAGGTGTCCAGTACCATTCTAGCACTATGCAATTACCTCAACCTGTTACAGCAATAACTAGGCAACTGTTAAAATCTACTATCTCATATCTGCATGTGCAAGTATAAAGAAAGTTTTGCCTGACAAACAGATAAATATTAATTCCATCACGAAAAACCAGCGCAGTAATTGCTTAGTAGGAATGGCTTTCATTTTGATAGTTCAACAACATTCATTGCGTTATTTATTTACGTTGTTGAGCAGACAAATTTTTCGAACATATGAAACAATGGGTTAGCAATAGGCTTCAAAATGATTAAGATTGTGATAGATAGTGTGTTACACAATTAGAGTGCAGGTCTTTAGGAGGAATAGTATACATTTTTTTTTCGGGTTCCCATTTTAGTCGTGTGAGTCACATCCATATAACAAACAGACATAAACAGTTCCTTTCAGTATTTTCTAGTGATATTATCTGTCTTTGAGCTACCAACTGTTACTCTTGCTAAACACCCAGATAATAAATATTTACTGTCAAAAAAAAAACGAAATCAATTCACAATTTCCGGAGATATCGCGTAAAAAACAAACAAACAACAAAAAAAAACATACAGACGAATTGAGAACCTCCTCCTTTTTGAAGTCGATTAAAAATAAGTACCGTCGACATCTATACAGTTTGTCAGATCAAAAACACAGCTTTAACAAAGTTTATTAGAAGAATGAATCTAATGCAGATTTCCAACTTTCAAATATCATAACTCAATGGAATGACAATAGCATCAATAAGGCTTAAAATTCTCACCCTCACATCAAAAGACCAACACTTACCAAATGATTATAATTTGAGACACCCTTAACAGGGGTGTCCAAATTCACATTTGATTATTATTTTTTAAGTTCAAACGGGCATGTCTCTATTTGTTTGATTGCTGGTCACGTGGCCAAGTAAGTAAGTTTAGGGGATCTTTACTGCACGGGCGGGACATACAGACTTACGCTCATAGGATTATACGCCAATTTGACGCGTTATTTATGTTTTGGGATTTGAAGCAGGGTGAGTGAAACTCGGCTTGCTGGGATTGAATTTCTTTGGCTTGGAAATGACTTTTGATGAAAAATTTAATACCATGTATGCAAATTTAAACAAATTTAAGATTTTTCAGATTCTTAATCATAGTTGCTTATACATTTCACCAGATAGTTAGTTCTGTCAGTGCATGGATATTGTACCTTAGCTAATGTTAGCTAGATCAGCCATACCTATGTATGATTAGAAAACCCATCTGAATCCATTTAAAAAAACCGTAAAACTATCGCCAAATCGACAAAACCAAACAAACATAGGCACAGGCGTCCATCCTTTTCTCGAAGCCCTTCAGGATATTTTCGACCCCCTGTAACTTACACATACACATACGTACATAAACTAACGCCTTCCTCCCATGGGGGTAGGCAGAAACTACAGAACGTCACCTGCTACGATCCTTACACACTCCTTTTGCCTCGTTTACGTTCATATATCTGGTCATAAACACAGGCCGGTTGCGAATACTACGCACCTGACCGTTCTGAAGAACATCACCAATAAGGTCACTATATGTCCTCCTAGGGCGTCCCCTCCCGGCAATTGCACTGACATCTGGCTTGTAAATACCTTTTGTAACTTCCCTGTCCTTCCGTCTTCTTCTTTTCTTCTTCCCCTGTAACTTCGTTGTGGATAAAGCTAGAAGCCTAAATTTTCAGTGATCAACACGGCATAATATAACTAGTTATATTCCCAAATAACATTCAATTTGAATCCGTAGTTTAAGAACTATTGCAAGTCAAAGTTCCTCAATTTTGTTGCTGACACCACTCAATCACTCACCGATCATCAACATCGGTACTTGCTGACACTCAAGCTTTGCAGCACAATTAATGTTTAACCTACCAAGCAAGAAAAAACTAAAATATATTGCAATTTAAGTCCCGTTTTCTAGATATATGAATTGCATAAGTAACTTTGTAATCCTAAATAAATAGATCCGATTACAAAGTTACTTTTGCAGTTCATACAATATTTCGTCACTAACAGTACCTAAACCTTAAAGCACCACATCTTGAAAGATTTCTCTCGATTTTAAATCAATTACCTAGTTGTAAAGTCTAGTGTTATTTTTTCTACAAAACTAAATTATTACTTATTTAAAATACTCACAATACATTTAGGTACAAATCGATCTTACCATTTTGAAACATTAAGAAATTAAAAATATTGACATCTTGCATAACAATGTGTAATTGCTATTGACTTGCCATCGAGAAACGATATGCAATAGCACACTCACTTTTTCTATTTACCCACAAAAAAATGTTTTTTGTTTTGCATCTACTACTTAATAGATTTACGAGTACCTGCTGTTCTTCATAAGTTCATGTATATTTAGTATTAAGATTAACTTGTATTTCTCATGATAAGTGAATTGTATTATTTTTGAGAAATAAATGTCTTAAACCGTAAATAGATAGATAGGTAGGTAAATAGTGGATAGGGAGATACAGTAAGTCACAGACGATGACCCCTTTAATATACCTATACTATACTTATAAGTCGGCACAGCGTGTCGAAGGCAAGCGATGAGATTGAGATCTTAGCGATCTTATAGCAGGCTAAATTGAGTTAGGTGTTAGAACTTCACTATAAACAAACAGTTTGTAAAATAATTCACTACCTGCGCTACCTATATTTACATAGATAGGACGAGGTACCTAGTGTACCTACGTAATGAAACGTGGAATATAAACGTAGGTGTACAATCAGTCTCTTCGAAGTTCACCTGTAAAATGGCCAATGGTATAAGCGCTAGCATTACGTAGAGTCTATTGCCATGTGCGATTGCCAAGTCATTATATTAATAAAAGAAATAAAGATGTCTAACGGTCACTGTAAAATGTTGTTAATTAGCTAATTAGGTAACAATTTATAAGAAAGTTGTTGGATAGATTCTTCCAAACTGAATAAATTAACCAACTTGGTTTTACATTAGATCTTACCACTTTTTGCGTTAGAAGAACTGCGTTGCGAGACTTGCATTTGTGTACATGTTATGTTTTTTTATGGTATATACTATGCAAATCATGTAAATAGCATTCTAAATTCCAAGGGCATCGAGGTGAAAACACAAAATTTCGGTCCTCGCATAGCTCATGAAATAAAACGCGAAAGTGTCAGTGGTGTCCCTTGAGATCGAGTGTCATGAGTCACGCGTCGCCGTCGATCCGATAGCAAATAGATTATATTATGCATTTTGAACGGACAGACGATATCGGTTTTCTATATACGGCTTTTTATTTAACCCTACATTCAAGTTTTAGTATTTTTCACCCTTGGATGGGATGTGAATGATTGCGTTTGTTTTATTGGTTTGAAAGACGGTGTTAGATAATCGGTTTTCGTGTTTCTTTTTTAGTGTCACCGGACCGTTCTCTGTTTTAGACTCTCGTCAGTAAATCAGTTATCGAATCGCAGGTAGGTAATATTAATATTGTAATGATTTATGAACTGAAAGAAAATATTTTTTTCCGGCAGAAATTCTCAATAACTTTTATACAAGTTTACCTTATTGAGAGCATATAGTTAATTTCATCAGCAGTGAATGCGTTGAGGTCGTCAATGATGTTATTATATTACACTCAGAACAAACTACACAAATTGTAAGGGAATAGTAGGTACACTACTTCGGTACTATTGTGCCTGTCCCATGAAAAAGAAATGAAACACACAAATAACCTTTATTATGGCTTTTCAAATGAAAGACACCGATAATGTGTCTTTTATTTTATTTCCTTCGCGTATCATAAATATCGCTACAATAAGTCAATTTTGATTTGTTTTCCAGGCAGTAAAAGTGTTTCGTCACCGTTGCCAGCTCTGGCGTTAGAAACAGAAACCAATATCTATTTATAACTTCGACATCTCAATCTTACAATAACAATCATTCATACCTTAATTCGACAAGATTACGTTTATGTCCATAATTATTTATTACAATTTCAGTTAAGTGAAGCGAACAAAGTTTACCACGGGTCCTAGTGTTGTGCCTAACTGTCAAACCGCTATCACCAATTAGTGAGGTGACATTAATTGTGATGTAAACTTCGGCAGTGGAGGGGGAAACTCTGAGGCACGCGTAAGCCACGCGCCCAAATTGTGGGGCTTTTACCCTACTCAACTCAGCCAAATTTTCTAGAGCTCTCTCGCTTCCCTCCTACAGTACAATCTGGGTTTAAATATGGAAGTTTGTGGGACGCGGTTGATCTAGTTATACTGGTACTTTGTACTCGAACTTTAATGTAAGAGCACTTATCTGTTATTTCTTTATTGTTGTAATTTTCGGGGGCAGTTGAGTGCTTGAGACTGCATACATTTTGGCGTTGAACAAATTTTCGTTGATAGCCAACTTGATGGGCGCGTTAAAACATATTGCGCCTACAAATTGTTTATGGAAATGAGTGAATTTAACTATACGTTTTTTTCTACTAATTGTTTATTAAGTTGCGGTATATTTGACGTGAAATAATGTTAAAATGTTCTAAGCTACGATTAGTTTAACAATTTTATTGGTTCTACAATGTTGCACTGAAAATTAAAGGGCTGTTAAAATTATAGATTTGGCGTCTATATTTGTTGGATTGCCATTTTTGTCAGCTCTCGTGTATTATTTCAATATTCATTGTATTACAAATTTTAAAGATAATGTTTTTCTCGATATTTTATAAAGAACGGAGCCTTTTCTCTCAATTTTGTGGTCTGTTGCTGTGCAAAAAGGTAATATTTTTGCATGAAGTTTAAAATTATCCAAAGTGCATGCCTGTATTAGGTTATTACGTACTTATTTATTAAAAATATCCCCATTATCCGTACTACCAGAAACAATTTGTAGGAGAACTAGCGACGAAAATATACAACTGGTACCCTGATTTTGAACAAGGAGCCAGTCCTTGTCTCCTGCCTTGTTAAGTCATTATTTCGACGATAATTTTATATCCTCGGGCTTTTGCTGGAAGAACGTGGTGAAATCGCGTAGAAAACCCATTAGAAAATTCAGGGATTCATTATTGATCAAGAAATTACATGAAAATTATCTATTCTAATTGGATACTGAATAAGTAGTTATTTTTACTGCACGATCACCGGGCGTGGGATCGAAACTCGCGCGCATTAAAATTCAAAATCCGCGTACAAAGGAGAATACGGTACGAGGCACCGACTTGTTATCCTTGGGGTTTAATTATGTCTTTGTGGTTTAAAAAAGGAATATTTCATAGTCCTTGGGGAGGTCCTGAAAGGCGAGGTTATGACTAGAAGGCTGGCTAACTGAACAAGTACAGAAGTTGGTAAACTTGCTATTACGGCGAAGAGTCGCGTTCTTTGCGCTCTTGAATATTAAAAGCGATTGATACGTGTTTTTGTTAGCTGGACAGAGAAAGCTTTTCGTTTTTTTTTTATAGTTAACATGGATACAATATGGAATATAACAATATTAGAATCATCGGGAGATAGCATTATTTGGATAATATTTAAAATATTTGTAATAAAAACCAGAAAAAAAGAGAGAAATACAGCTCTGTATTATTATGGCACAAGAGATACAGAATGTTATTGAAGTCTATTTGTAAACTATTAGTACTGTTGAATGTGTTTTATAGTTATAATTTTAGACTGATTATAACCTAATTAAAATAAACGTTATCAATGTTGAGTACTATCTCTGAGCCTTTGCGTCAAATACACAGAAATAAATAGTACCACTACATTGCTTGCTTGTTGCATTTATTCTCTATATAATTCACGCCATATGTAAACCATAAGTCATAATAAAAAAATATAATATTTTACACATTAAAGAATTTTTTATTAAATTAAATAAATAATTGCATTACATAAACAACAAAGTCTACGTTGTTTTAATCTTCACAAAACTCACAACGACAGCACAACGTGTAATTCCTTATTCACTATTCCACAAAACACTTGTAGCTTATCTAACAAAAAGAATACAAAATAAAAGAACATAGGAGTCCAAATTTTTGCGAACGCTACAATAAAGTACGGATGAGCGTCCGAAAAATTTTACAGCCGAAAAACTTACAAACGCGAAACAAAAGCAACTGAAAAGTTGGTTGTAATATGTGTCCAATCTCTCCGCTATAAACTTGCGCTTCCTCGCAACCGTGCCCTGTGATTTCTTCTTGATATTTTATTTAGGAGATTAAGACTCTTTCTGTAGGTCGTTAGACGGTTCCCTCCATTATGCCAGTTTATGATCCCATTCCGAACTGGCAGGAGCAGATCGTTGACGCATTCTTTGCTTCTTTTTTCTAAAAAATTAGAAGGAAAAGTTTTCCTTGTAAATTGCAATGATATGCGAGAGTTCGGTAGGTAAGGACGCTGGGGAGGGAATTTGGTTAACTTGTGTGTATGCGGCGATAAAAAGCGGGTAATTTGGGAGTTTAGTCGTTCAGCTACTTTTTGGACTAATAGTTAAATCAAGCATAATTGTAAAATTATGTGCAAGCGCAGGATTATTGGATGGTCGAGTTTTAGGTTTTGTTATTTGAATTATTCTGCGGCTTTTCTTCTTGCTAAAAATACGATTTACTCGTTGTCATGGTTGTTTTCTAGTACGAACTGACCAATACGTTAAGTTAAATTGAAACTTTATTAATGTCACTGATGTCTTTTGAAGTTCATCTTTTAGGTTTCCTGTATTTTATAGTCGTGGTTAGATTGTAAATTAACATACGTTCTCTGTCTGAAACTAAGAAAAAGAAGTACCTACTTATGTAAAAAATGTGCTGAATCCAGCAACAACCATTCAAGTTAATTTCACCAAAAATAACCACGCATTATGATAAATGATAAATGATTTTATTTCTGTAAGTAGGTTTGTACAAACATTGATTGCAGTCATCATTATTTATTTTACGAATAAATGTATTACGTTTCCAGTTCTACAAAAATGTACCGGCACAAGTACATACTTACCTACCTACATACAAGTATGAGCGTCTTAATACTATTGCACTTTAACCTAATCCACTTATGGCTGCATACAAGTGCTGTTATTTAAATTTTAACCTGGCGCTATGTTTTATGTGACATATTGCCCCGTCTGGTAGCCAGTGACAAATAACTTTTGCACGTGGCTGGTCGCGCTGCGTTATAAGAATATGTGGGGCAAGTAATGAGCGGTAGAAAGGTACATATATGACATAGTACATGGCTAGCCTGTGCCTAGTTTCAGCCTATAGTCTTCCACTGCTGGGTCGCGGGCCCGGCTGTAATCGTAATCTTCGACAATTCAGTCATCCCGTTTAGCTCCGATGTTAAGAATCTTGGTCATGATGTGCATGTCGACACTTGTCTTGACTGGCGAAAGCAGGTCACGGCTGTAAGTCAAAAAGTCACCGGAACGTTGCGGTCGCTCTATCGATTGAAAAACCTTCTCCCGTCACACATAAAAGCAATGCTTGTACAGTCTCTAATATTTCCTATAATTGACTATGGTGATGTGTGCTAAACCTGAATGCAGATCTCCTCAATAAACTTGACCGCCTTCTCAATAATTGCATTCGATTTGTTTTCAATCTCCGTAAGTATGACCATGTGTCTGCGCACAGACTGCTTTTAAAATGGTTACCTATTCGTCAGCGCAGAGAGTTTAGAGCACTGTCCACGTTTTTCTCTATTCTCGACAAACCCACTTCTCCCTCTTTACCCGACTTCCCAAATTCAATATGTATGCTCTGCCCATAGTAAAAATCTTCGTGCCACCAACAATCGTCTTCTACGATGTCCTTCTCACCGTTCTGGCTTCATTCATTCTTCTTTCTTTGTCCAGGCGGTTTTTCTTTGGAATGCGCTCCCTCTGAACATCAAGATGCCAACCAGTCGGTTATCTTTTAAAGCGAAGGCACGTAAGCATATCCGTTAGAAGTAGGCCGAAACATTTCAGCGTTGATTGGCTGGATTCGTTTTCTCTATCGATCGTTATTTCTCCTGAGAATGTTTATTTTGTTTATATGTATGTATGTATTACTATTTATGTATTAATATTTATTCTATAGTTTCTTGTATTTTATAGTTATTTCCGAGCTATGTATCTCGTATATTGCATCTGCCATGTTTAGTCTCTGCATCACCGTAAGGTTGACTGGTAGAAAATGCCTCAGGCATTAAGTCCGTCTTTGTAATGTATTTTCTTACTTGTGCATAAAGTTTTAATAAATAAATAATCGTGCGCGCGGGCGCGGTGCGGGGTAGTGGGTATGTCATTGAACTGTTAAGTCATGCTATTACAACGCCAGCTTCCTTCACCGAAATTCAGGACCTGTCTAAGTGTGTACCCAATGCGGTAATCACTAGGCCACCACGGTTCCTCCTGCAGAAAAATCTGATTAAATTACTGCTACAAGGAAATAATTCCACAAGGAAGATTGAACCCAAGAATCGCTTAGTAGTACCGCTGGTCAATAACCAACGATGCCGTCGAGAATATAACTTACTAAAAATATTTTATAAAAGAATATCGGAACCTCTGCACCTTCTATCTTGTACCGTAAAGCCAATGCACTTACTTCGGCTCATAGAAAGACATACAACTAAGTAAATCCCTCTTACGTGACCAAAATTCGCTTTGATTTTCAATATTATGCACAGATTACAGCTTCAGATTACAGCTGCTTAGTTGTCCCGGTGCCGTCTTATTGGAATCTTATAGGACGGGCAGGATGGTGGGCGACACGATCCGCTGAGTTGCCTTTCCTAAAGTCACCTAACCAGTATATTTGTAGAGCTGGAAATTATATACACGACATGTACAAAAATCCAAGTACCGCAACGCAGGTTTTCTACCGCAAGAAGTAGTGAGATCAAAAGTAAAACCAAGTCGGTTAATTTATTCAGTAAGTACTTATTTATGAGAGAATCTATCCAACAACTTTGTCGTTAATTGTTACCTAATTAGTTAACTAAAAACATTTTGTAGTGCCAGTATCAATATTTAGACATCATTATTTCTCGCACGGCAATATAATCACATAAGTATAATCCTATTTTAAATACCTAGTCCTAATTGAACATAGCGTTAGCGCGCCAAATTTATGCATACACAAACATAAAACAAGAACTCACAGCGCTAATATTAGGTAGATTTTGTTGTATGTAGATTCGTGTTTCATTCAGTAGGTACCTAGTCCCTATCTATGTAAATATAGGTAGTGCAGATGATGGAAAATTTTACAAACTGTTTGTTTATTATGAAGTTCAAACACAGAACTTAATTTAGCCTGCATTAAGATCGCTAAAATCTCAATCTCATCGCATGCCTTCGACACGCTGCGCCGACTTATAAGTATAGTATAGGTATATTAAAGGTGACATCGTCTTACTGTAAATATCTATCCACTATTTACCTACCTATCTATCTATTTAGGTAGCATAAGTGACGAAAAATTTTATGAACCGCAAAATTAACTTTGTAATGGTATATATTTATTTATGATTACATAGTTACTTATGCATTTCATATATCTAGAAAACGGGACTGAAATTGCGGTATGTTTTAGTTTTTCGTTTCTATATAGGCTAAACAATAGTTGTGTTAAAAATTTAAATTTGTTTGTGTCTGCTAGAATCTATCTTTGAATGTTAATGATCGGTGAGTGAGTGAGTGTGTCAGTGACAAAATTGAGGAACTTTGACTTACAATAATTTTTAAAACTACAAGTTTAAATTAAATGTAGTTTGGGTATATACCTAGTTATATCATGCCCTTCGGAGTCTATCTATATAGTAGAGTATATCTAACTATCATGCAAGTCGGATTTAAGTGTGTTGTTAGATTAAAAAGTCTGGAAAAATATGGGCTTACGTCAATTTCTCTTCGTCACAATTTCAACTGAAAAACGTCCACTGCAGGATACAGGCGTCCTCAGAGGACTTCCACAATGACTAGTCCTTCGCCGCATTCAGCTGTCTCTCACTACCTTTATCAGGTCATCGGTCTACCCACGCCGCGGCTCCAGGTTCGTGGTGTGTTCCGTAAACAACGGGATACCAAAACGCGGTAGGGCCAGGAGGAGATGTAGTTATTACCCTGACATTTCAAGAGACGAAGTGGAGGTCTCTGCTCTGCTGGTCCAGAGGGCCTGTGCAAGCGCTTCAAAGGGTTCCGTATTTCTTCTAGAGATTTGAGATACTATAATATATATATAGTATCACAAATCTCTCTATACGAGTATACTCGAGAGGCTATTAGAAGCAATGTCATAGAAAACCTGTTTTCCACGACATGTGACCAGAACCTGTTTTCAATGACGCCATGTAGCTTAATATAGAAAAAATATCTAATAGCCAAGTTTAACACGATACACGTTTACCGATATCAACGTCTGATTACCAACCGTCAGAAAGTTTGAAATATGGAAAAAATATTCAATTTATATTAATACTCTGCAACAATAAACCGTAGTTCAGCTAGTCACTTTATCACTACGAGTTTTGCAATACCGCAATGTAAAATTCGGTGACCTATCATGTGGGGCGTATGACACGATACAGAACTAAACTGAGCTAGGAAGAAAGTAGATTTTGTCATTGTTTTCTTTTTCCCGTCTATCGTAAGTAGCAAGGTGCAACCTGTAGGTAATACCAAGTAAATTTTGATGTTCTCCCGTCTATCGTAATCATATATAGATACCTTTGGTACTTATTTCTACAAAGACTTTCAATAGTATTGACATAAGCTTTGCGGTAGCTTACGTGAGTCTCACACAGTTTTGATTTTCTATCATCGTTATCGCTGATAGAATGTTACTTTGTCTAGGTGTCTAATTACCACTCAAGTAGAATTACCAGAAACAATAAATACAACTTTACTGCATAAGAAACAAAGTTGTTGTAGAAGTAATTGACCACAGTAGTCATTCTCGAAAGTGGGTGCACCATCGGATACCATTCGTGGAGAATGTATGAAGCAAGGGTGGTAGGGGCATCCGGGTGGTGGGTGGTAGTAGGTCGTGGTTACTATTCTTGGGTCCACGAGGTGAATGTATAAATATCGCGGATTTAAAGAGGCAGGTCGGTGCACTGTTTGTTGCACGCAACCGGAGGTCGTTTACTTATCGGTTCCAGTACTGTAATACGGGTAGATTAAATGTGTATTTTTTTTACGGAAGTTATGTCCGGATATTGTGTATTTATGGGGAATTATATTGCGGTATGTTATAGGAATAATAAAATACAACACTAACTGTATGGATTGTCTGTGGTCTGGAATAGAGGTTAATTTTTGTTATTATATTGAGTTATTTTGAGAGAGTTTATGTCCTTCCTTACTTGTGGACACGATTTAAACTGAGAAGGTGGAAAATAATGTAGAAGAAGTTAGGAAGTTTCGGATAATGCGACAGGTGTTGAGAATGGTGGCTAGTTGGAGCATGAAAGTGTGTGGAAAGGCAATTATTATCGGTTTATCCCACAACAGGAAACATTCTTGTCTTTTATTGCCCTAGTGGACATAGTTACATCCCACAGAGTTGACTCTGTTAGCATACAAAGAGAAAAACGGTAGAGCGTTAAAAAGTGCACATTCTTATCTTTAATTAAATAAACAATTTTAAATGGATTTGTGGAAGCTGCAGTAATCCCTGCAAATGACCCGTGACTTGACTGTCACTGCAAAGTAAAACATGCAATCGACACAAACAATAAAAACATTTCACTGTCGTCCTCCAAAACCGTCAGTCGGTGTCAATTGAACGCAACCGTCAGCGTCCGCGTACAATGTGTGTCACCGAATGATGATTAGCAAAAAAATTCACCCCTCGCAAATGTGTGTGTAATACTAATAACAATGAAATTAGACGCGCACCGCCCTGCCGTTTTGTGTGGTCCACTTGGATGCGAAGAGCAGGAATTGAATAGTTTAATACTCGTAGTTTTTGAGCGTGTAATGATGTAATTTCTACACCATTTTTTTTTTCTTCAGAATATTGTCTTGTCTGGGCTTCAATTAAAAGTTTACTTACAATAATTTCTTTATTGAATTTCTTCCGTATTTATTATTTTGTATAGGTACATATAATTTTGTAGCCGCTCTATTGCTAAATCCGTATTTGTATACCTACTCTGCTAAATTAGATTCACATGTTACCATTTATTTCGATGCCAACTCAGTCCATCGGTGCTTTTCTATATAGCTATGTATGTCTGGCCATCTATTGTGCGCTGTTATAATTTCTAACGTGACGATATTATCGTGGACCTCCACGTCCACTTCACGACATCACGATATCTAAAGATAGAATTTATATGAAGACTCTTTTAAATTAATGTCCACAATAAATAACGTTATAACGTGCACGTTTTACAAAAAAAAAAATATAGACGTGGACGTGCAACATAATATCGTCACGTTAGAAAATATGTAAGCGCACATGCTGCTCTTAACTTTATCACTAGTTAAGTAAATTATATCCATGACTATTTAATCTAAGGCACCAACAAATGGCCATGCAGTTCGTACAACTATTCGCACGTCACACATCAAATGTGTCAAAAACAAATGCCCAATGTAAATTGAACTCCATTGCGTTAATTTTAGAGTCTATTCAATTATGAAGTAACATTAACTATTATTTGGTAGGGTTAGCATAGAAATAAGTTTTAGGGTGTATAATCGATTATGTTTTATTATATCTCGTTATGCGATGAGGAGGGGTGAGCAGAAAGGTCGCAATTATTTGTTTTTGATCGTGTTAATTTTATGCTCTTAAATATATCTGACCGAGTTCTTTTTAACTATTAGTAGTGGAGCTTTGTGTGATTAAAATTAACATAATTGTTGTGAAGGGTATTTTTAAATAGGTTTTTTTTTAATATACACTTCTCAGCTACATTAATTGATTGAAGAATTATATTCCGTTAAGGGCAAAATTCATTACCCAAATAACCTATAAATATTTCAGTTAAGTGTACCTACAAAATCCAATATTCTAAAAGCCAAAACTTATTAGAACCCATACTACCACTTTATTTTTTTTATTAAACCTGGCAACATTCAGGTACCTACCTACTTTAAATCAACAAAAGCCCACTGCTGGATAATTGCCAATATTCTAAGTAAGCAACCTTATTGGGGTTGCCCAGGTCTTCTCATAACTTCTTTAAAAAGCACAACACACAATTTTATTAAAACACAATCTTAAAATCGCTTTCAAAGATCAATTTAATCAAAGCAAAAAGTTTTTATAACAACATTGTAAGTTCCGAGTGCAAAATAGGATCATAGGACCCCTCAGTGATCCTTGTAAACACTCTTACGTCACACAGCGTTATGTCAAAATGATCGCAAGCCACCATCTTTAATAAAGTTGCCAGATTGAAAAAGGATTCGCGGCTGTCTGAGGGAATGATATGATCGACTAGAATTCAATCGGAATATGTTTTGTCTGTATTTTTATTGTGTAACCATGTTTGGGATGATGGATTCTTTTTATGTTTCTAAAGTGAATTAAAATTGTTTTGATGACAATAAAGTGATAATCAAGGAAGGTTATTTAAAAAAAACCTATTGATTAAGTTAATGTAGTTACTAAATATTTCTTTTACAATTTTAATGTTAATTAAGATCTTGTCAAAATAAAATCATCAATAACCATACACAATAAACCATACGTCTTAGTAAGTAGGTATGTAGACATCAAATGTTCAAAAAAATGGGTACAGCCAAAAAACACATGACAAACTTAAAGCCCATACAATCCTTGTCCAAACAATACGACCACTGGGGACTGGGGACGGGGCCTACTCGCGCAGAACCCAACTGAGACCGCACCAGATCAAAGGCACCATAAAAATCCAACTAAGTACATTATTATACCCGTGAAATGCCTACATCTGTTGTTTTTTTCCTATTAGACACAAATAAGCATTGATCTACCGGTCACCCCTATTTAAGCACTCATCTCTTTTCTGCCTTAGAAATATCAACCTTCACGTCTAATAGTAAGGTTAAATTTCTCTTGGCTGATGATTAAATAATTTTTCACCGGATTTTACACTCTACAGAAAAAGAATTAAGAGCAATTTTTGGCCCAACAGTTGAGTCGCAATGGGTCAAGTCGGTGCCGATTCAATTTCACTTGTGCCCCTGATCTGATTACCCTGTGTGCGGACGTGTGACGTTTCACTTTTGCCTTCGGGTGGATGAGCGGCGGATTTGTTTAAACCGATTGAAGAATAGTGTGCTTATGGAACCCAAATTTTTCAAGCACTACGTCAACCTTTAGGTGCTACGGCGTAGCAAGTTGTATTAGGGCGTAGCAAGGCGTAGCAACTCGTAAATAGGCGTAGCAAGGCGTAGCAAAGCGTACACGGTGTAGCAAGGCGTAGCAAGGCATAGCCAGGCGTAGCAAGGCGTAGCAAGGCGTTCTGAACTGCTACATGAAATGTGACTACTACGTGCTACAAGTCTTCTACGAGTCTACGGCGTAGTACGTTGCTACGCTCTGCTTCGCGAAGGTGATCAATATCATTGCATTTCTAATTTATTTAAAAAATATATCTACGTGACAATATTATTGCAATAGAAAACAAGATGGATGATGGAAATTCTTGCTGGGCATAAAACAAAAAGCTTGTAGTATCTAAGGCCCTTTGTTCACGGCACGGTTTCATTAAGGTACGGCGTAAGCGCCGATCGCGAACGAACCAGAACCGTTGCGACAAAGCTCCTACAGAGCCCGAAGTGACCCTGCGTGCCGCAAAGCCGAACACACCGGTGTACATCTCCCGCCTGCACTACACTAGAACATCGTGGAGTACGCGCGCCAAAAGACGAGGTACACGCCAAGGGTGCAATTACTGGAATCGCACCGGAACGTCAACTTCAAAGCGTTCATCGTGCGTGTACCGAACCGTTATCTGCCCCTCGTCATGGAAGAACACTATTGGCCGCAGGACATGGTGTTCCGTCGCTTCCGCGGAAAAGTTGCACTGGACAGCACTAAATTAAGCTAGTGCAAAGTGAAGAAAAGCGCTACTAACATAGTCTTAAGCCTTTTTATAAACACAAGTTTTTTTCATATGAATATATGTACTATATTTAGGTTAAGGTATTATTATTATTTGCCGCGCCGTAGAAAAAACGTGTCAATGAACAAGCTTCCATAGTGATCCATACAATACTGACGACCGTGACGACCGTGCCTACACACGGCGAATAAACCGTAGTTTTTCACGGCAAGAAAAACGTGTGTGTAGAAAAGGCCTTAGTATAAAAATATGATTACAAGTGACAAAGAGGTTACTTTTCTAGAAAAAACAGGTATAATATCTTCGATCAAGGTTTTACATTTTTCTTCTTAAATTGTGTTAACCCAAAACTTAGCCACTACTTTGGTATTATCAGTAGCATCCAAAGTTCTTTCAACGTACCTATTCCCACATTTACTAAGAAAAATGGAAGTAAATTAAACAAGGCAATTCCGTATTGTTTCCTCAATTATAACAATATCTGATCAGTTAAAAAGGCTTTCGTGTCAAGACAGGCACGTCTTCTTAAGTGGATCCCAACAGCCCAACGCTTCGAGGCGCCGCTAAAAACACGGGAAGAGCATTAGGTTCAGAAACACCATTTATAATTTATGAACAAACGAAAAGTATTTTTAGATTTTTTTGTCACAGTACAATTTAACGGGGTAATTGATTGAACTGTGTGTGTGCTTGAATAAATACATTTTAAATATGTTATATTCGTTGAGATGGGTCAGTGTAGAAATATAGAATACCAACCTGTAGGCAGGGACATCGACGCGCAAACTGAAACCATGAATTCAGCATATGATTCTAGACGTAAAAAAAATTCTTCGATTATTAAAACCAAAATTAGCTCTGGCATTCATTTTGACCGCGTAGGTATTGCACTTTTCTATGAATCAGAAGTTTTTTTTTGCTAGCCTGTATTCATGGTTACAGTTTGTACGTCGATTTCCCTGCCACCCTGTATTCATGGGTACAGTTTCCGCGTCGATATCCCTGTCACCATGTATTCATGATTACAGTTTGCATGTCGATGTCCCTGCCACCCTGTATTCATGAGTACAGTTTCCGCGTCGATATCCCTGTCACCATGTATTCATGGTTACAGTTTGCGGGTCGATGTCCCTGCTAGCCTGTATTCATAGTAACACTTTGCGCGTCGATGTCCCTGCTAGCCTGTATTCATGGTTACAGTTTGCGCGTCGATGTCCCTGCCAGCCTGTATTCATGGTTACAGTTTGCGCGTCGATTTCCCTGCCAGCCTGTATTCATGGTTACAGTTTGCGCGTCGATGTCGCTGCTAGCCTGTATTCATGGTTACAGTTTGCGCGTCGATGTCCCTGCCACCCTGTACTCATAGTTACAGTTTGCGCGTCGATGTCCCTGCCAGCCTGTATTCATAGTTACTCTTTGCGCGTCGATGTCCCTGCCACCCTGTATTCATGGTAACACTTTGCGCGTCGATGTCCCTGCCAGCCTGTGTTCATGGGTACAGTTTCCGCGTCGATATCCCTGTCACCATGTATTCATGGTTACAGTTTGCGCGTCGATGTCTCTGCCAGCCTGTATTCATGGTTACAGTTTGCACGTCGATGTCTCTGCCAGCCTGTATTCGTGGTTACAGTTTGCGCGTCGATGTCTGTGCCAGCCTGTAATCATGGTTACAGTTTGCGCGTCGATTTTCCTGCCACCATGTATTCATGGGTACAGTTTCCGCGTCGATGTCCCTGCCAGCCTGTATTCATGGTTACACTTTGCTCGTCGATGTCCCTGCCAGCCTGTATTCATGGTTACACTTTGCGCGTCGATGTCCCTGCCAGCCAGTATTCATGATTACAGTTTGCGCGTCGATGTCCCTGCCAGCCTGTATTCATGGTTACACTTTGCTCGTCGATGTCCCTGCCACCCTGTATTCATGGTTACACTTTGCGCGTCGATGTCCTTGCTAGCCTGTATTCATGGTTACAGTTTGCGCGTCGATGTCCCTGCCAGCCTGTATTCATGGTTACAGTTTGCGCGTCGATATCCCTGCCAGCCTGTATTCATGGTTACAGTTTGCGCGTCGATGTCCCTGCTAGCCTGTATTCATGGTTACAGTTTGCGCGTCGATGTCCCTGCCAGCCTGTATTCATGGTTACACTTTGCGCGTCGATGTCCCTGCCACCCTGTATTCATGGTTACACTTTGCGCGTCGATGTCCCTGCTAGCCTGTATTCATGGTTACAGTTTGCGCGTCGATGTCCCTACCAGCCTGTATTCATGGTTACAGTTTGCGCGTCGATGACCCTGCTAGCCTGTATTCATGGTTACAGTTTGCGCGTCGATGTCCCTGCCAGCCTGTATTCATAGTTACACTTTGCGCGTCGATGTCCCTGCCACCCTGTATTCATGTTTACAGTTTGCGCGTCGATGTCCCTGCCAGCCTGTATTCATGGTTACAGTTTGCGCGTCGATGTCCTTGCTAGCCTGTATTCATGGTTACAGTTTGCGCGTCGATGCCCTGCCAGCCTGTATTCATGGTTACAGTTTGCGCGTCGATGTCCCTGCCACCATGTATTCATGGGTACAGTTTCCGCGTCGATATCCCTGTCACCATGTATTCATGGTTACAATTTGCGCGTCGATGTCTCTGCCAGCCTGTATTCATGGTTACACTTTGCGCGTTGATGTCCCTGCTAGCCTGTATTCATGGGTACAGTTTCCGCGTCGATATCCCTGTCACGATGTATTCATGGTTACAGTTTGCGCGTCGATGTCTCTGCCAGCCTGTATTCATGGTTACAGTTTGCACGTCGATGTCTCTGCCAGCCTGTATTCATGGTTACAGTTTGCGTGTCGATGTCTGTGCCAGCCTGTATTCATGGTTACAGTTTCCGCGTCGATGTCCCTGCCACCACGTATAGTAGAATACTTACTCTTTATTACGTAGAACGTACACCATACAATCTACAGATATATACAGGGTGTAAAAAGACACATCACATAGCCGTTAACTACGCATTATGTACATGAAACTAGTAACATTGCACAAAAAATGTTTTTTTTTTGGTATATTATATTTTTATTTTACATAAACTTTGAACGGAACAAGTGCCCAACAGGAAAATCTCCGAAAAACTGAGAAAGAGACTCCCGTAAAAAAAGTGCCCCCGCCACCGCCAATCATAATAGACGAAGTTAAGAACTACCAAAAGTTCTATGACTCTCTAATTGAAACTACACCAGCGGAATCATTTACTGCAAATATGTTAAATGGCGATTGTGTGAAAATTAACGCCAAAACAGAGGACTCATATAGAGTAATTTCCCGGCTTTTAGCAGAAAAAGATCACCATTGGCACTCGTACGAGGATAAGCAGGCTAGACCAATTAGAGTTGTTGTGAAGAAGTTACATTCTTCTTGCCAACCTGATCGAATCAAAGACGACCTAACAACACAAGGTCTGAAAATTGAAAAAGTAGACAGCAAATTGAGCTGGAAGAGTAAAGAACCACTCAACATGTTCGTCTTATCATTTAATAATGAAGAAGATGTCAATAAAATCTATGGCATAAAATACATTTTAGGGTGTAAAATTGAAATACACCCACTCAAACATCCCAAATTAATTCCCCAATGCAAGAGGTGCCAGGCATATGGGCATACTCATAAATACTGCAGAAAAGAGCCCAGGTGTGTAAAATGCACTGGCAAACACCTTACAGCCAACTGTACGAAATCTCCGCAAGAGAAGCCAAAATGTGTTCACTGTGGTCTGCCTCACCCTGCCAACTATAGAGGGTGTGAAGTAGCTAAACAGATGCAGATTTTGAAGAACAAAAATATTAAAAAGAAAATTGTGGCACCAACTACCCAACAGTCTTTGCAACTAAGAAATTCAGACAGAAACAACACACAAACACAGGCACAGAAAACGAGACTCCAGTCATTTGCAAAACCCATGCAAGTAAACAAGACTGGTTCCTATGCGGAAGCTGCAAAATCAAGATCTCAGCCTGCAAATCTAGAGGATAAGATTAACCAGATTTTAAAATGTATTACTTCATTTGACAAGAGATTAGAGAAACTAGAGTCCAGCACTAAAACAGCTGTTTTAAGTCATCAAAAATGAATAACACCCTTAAAATAATGGCGTGGAACTCTAATGGGCTCCTCAAACATCAAAATGAGTTGCAGGCGGTCCTGGACACAGAAAACATTGACGTGTGTTTGGTCTCCGAAACGCACTTCACTAAACAATCTTTTGTGAAATTTAGAGGATACATGGTATACAATTCGCTGCACCCTGACAACTCTGCCAGGGGAGGCAGCGCGGTTATAATCAAACACACCATAAGTCACTACGTGCAATGTAAATATGAAGAACAAGACATTCAAGCCGTGGCAGTATCTGTTAAAAACAAATCTTGTTCCATGTCCATTGCAGCCATTTACTGTCCCCCACGGCACATGATAAGAAAAGAGCGGTATTTACATCTCTTTGAATTGTTAGGCCAGAGATTTATCCTAGGCGGCGATTTTAATGCTAAGCATACGCATTGGGGATCAAGACTTACAACGACTAAGGGAAGGCAGCTCTTAAGCGCAGTAAAAGATACCGGTTCTGAAGTTATGAGTACAGGAAAACCAACATACTGGCCCACTGACCACCAGAAAATACCGGATCTTATAGATTTTTTCATATGCAAAAACATATCCGCCAATTATGTCAGCGTGGAGGAAGGTTTTCATATGAACTCGGACCACTCTTCGCTTATACTAATGCTAAGTCAAAAAATCCTACTTAAAGAAAGCCACTTAACCCTGGTTAATAAGTTCACAGATTGGGAAAGCTTTTCTCTTGATCTAGAAAATATTATCGACCTTAAAACTCCGATAAAAAAGCAAGATCAGCTTGACTCAGAAGTAAACAAGTATATTGTCAATATACAACAATGTGCGTGGAACAACACACCACAATTAAAACGTAAATATAAGGGATTTACCTATCCTAAGGAAATTGTGGATTTACTTACTGAGAAAAGGAAACAAAGGAAACAGTGGCAGCAAACACGATGCCCGCGAGATAAAACATCACTAAATAATTTAACTAAAAAATTAAAGAGAAAAATTCTACAATTTGAGGATACAGCTCTGAACACCAACCTTCTGCAGCTAACCAATGACAAATCAACAGATTACTCCCTCTGGAAGGCAACAAAAAATCTAAAAAGGCCAATTAAACAAATACCGCCCATCAGAGATAGCGACGGAAAATGGGCCATAAGCAATGATCAGAAAGCTGTAAGGTTTGCTCAGCACCTAGAAGAAACGTTTAAGCCCAATGAAAACCTGGTAGAATTACTTGAGAGTGAAAACTTAGCAGAAAACCAGAGAATTAAGCTTGTGACTCCTAAAGAAGTAATGAGAGAAATTCAAAATAACATTAGTGCCAAAAAGTCTCCGGGTTACGACCTCATTACAGGTGAGATTCTAAAACACCTCCCGCGTAAGGCTGTAGTTAAGCTGACCAAACTTATTAATGCTGCATTTATTTTAAAACACGTACCTGCGCCATGGAAGGTCGCTGAAGTCATTATGATTGCGAAGCCTGGGAAACCACCACATGAAGCATCATCATACAGACCTATTTCTCTGTTGCCCGTGCTATCAAAGTTATTCGAAAAACTATTATTGAAGCGATTAAAACCAGTAATAGAAGATAAAGACCTTATTCCAAATCATCAATTTGGCTTTAGGGAGAAACACTCTACAATAGACCAGGTTCATAGAATAACTAATATCATTGAAAAAACACTAGAAAATAAAGAAGTCTGCGCCACTGTATTTTTAGATGTGGCGCAAGCTTTTGATAAAGTTTGGCATAAGGGTCTAATATTCAAACTCAGGCGCATGCTCCCAGAATTTGCAGATATACTAGAGTCGTATATAAGTAATAGAATGTTCAGAATACGGCAAGAGGATGCATATTCCGAACTAAAACATATAAAAGCTGGGGTACCACAAGGAAGTGTGCTAGGCCCGATTTTGTACTTGTTATACACATGTGACATTCCAGAACTGGAAAACAACACCATTGCGACCTTTGCAGATGATACTGCAATTATGGCTACCGGTTCAACCCACAGAGAAGCAGTAGAAAAAGTTCAACTAGCTGTGAACAAAGTCTATGACTGGACACAAAAATGGAAGATCAAACTGAATGAATCTAAATCAATTCACATTGACTTCACAAACAAACACCTGGACTATCACCCAATCTATATAAATGGCATGCAAGTGCCTTACGCTAATACAGCCAAATACCTTGGCATGACTCTCGATACCAAGTTGCGTTGGAAAGCTCATGTCAAAAAGAAAAGACAGGAACTCGACATACGTTATAAAAGTATGTATTGGTTACTTGGAAGGAAATCCTGTCTATCAATACATAATAAAATAACCATATACAAGCATATACTGATGCCAATTTGGACGTATGGTATCCAACTTTGGGGCTGTACTAAACCAAGCAACATCAAAATTATCCAACAATTCCAAAATAAAGTACTCAGGGATGCTGTGAATGCACCCTGGTACATAAGAAACGACGACCTTCACCGTGACCTTAAAATGGAATTCGTCACCACAATCATCAAAAAATTTGCTGAAGCCCACGAACACAGACTACACCGACATGTGAATATTGAGGCTATCCAGCTGCTAGACAACACAGACTTAGTGCGTAGGCTAAAAAGAACTAAACCATTTGAATTAATGTAGTGTAAGTAAGTACTAACAAAGTGAGTGAATAATAGTAACATTGTTGTGCTATACATATAACACATGAACATAGTGTTTTAATATAATATATCAGACTCTAAGAAAGTGCTACGGACTTGTGTAAAAGTGCAAATAGACACTATTCTTAGTATTAACATTATTTATAACGTAGCATATTAAGTTAGATTTAAATTACTTATTAGTCTTTTTAGGCTAGATTGTAATTAATTTATTAAGAATTCTGTTCTTAATAACAAAGGGAAAAAAAAAAAAAAAAAAAAAAAAAAACATAAACTTTGAGATTTGATAATATTATGTATACAATGTCATGACAATTTACTTTGTGAAGTATAGTACGAGTATTATTATTTAATTATTGTGAATGTGAGGACTATGTGGGTCAGTTTTATTTTTTATTTTATTTTTTCACTTTCGCATGTAGTTTTAATGAGAATCTGGCAGTTTTAGTGCTTTATTCGACCTACCCAAATGTCCTTTCTTTGGTATTGTTCGTCGAGTGGTTGAGCTCCTTAAGTTCTGAGTTGAGCTCCTTAAGTTCTGAGCTGAGCTCCACGACTAGTGGCAAATGCGTGCACTAACTGGACAGGTCCACTCATTCTGTGTGGTTTTTCCTCAAAAGACCATTTCAGACACAAATCTACATGGTCTTCACATTATCTGACCAAGATTATGTTTGGACTTTAAAAGAGACTGTGACCTCTGAGTTTGTTTCGGCCTTTCTTCTCAGAGTAGTCAGATAGGAAACGCCGACCTCATCTAGTTTTAAAAATATGATTGACGTGTAAAAGTGTTTGTACAAACCTACTTACAGAAATAAAATCATTTATCATTTATCTTTGCTGGGAAACGACTTTTATTTTCGGTGTGAGGGCGCATTGTAACATACGTAATACATTGTGCTTATGGGTGCATGCAAAGGTGCAGGAGTCGTTCTAATTTAAAAAAAATATAACATTAAAAACATGTTTTTCTAAAAAAAGGCAGTAAAAGTTGTAATTTTTTACCTTCAATATCTCCGTAACCAGAAGATTCCCAAGTCCAGTACAAAAAAAAAATACAATGACACGGGAGTACAAGTGGGTCTCGGTTTCGTTAAGTGTCTTTTTACACCCGTTATTTAGAAATTTTACATAGTACACAATAGCGGTATTATCGCTAAAAGCAATCTAATAAAAAAAAAGTTGAAACTATTACAAAGACTAAATTTTTCAATTTTTTTAGAAGAAATTAAGGCTCAAGATTCGTCTCAGGATAATTCTGGGATTAGACATTCAGTGGATTCGGATTCAGCATGAATTGTAATGATTTAGAAATGAATTGGATTATAATAAACTTTAGTTAATAGATTCCAGAAGCAAAAAGTTTGGTTGGGCTCTAAGCCAGGAAAACAAAAAGAGATGGTAGAATTTACATCTTTCATTAAGTAGCTTTAACACCACGTTTCTACATCAAGGTTCTATTACAGATGCAGTAAAAATTATGCATTATCTCGCAATAATTTTCACAATGCCATGATCCAAAACTCTTCTTAAAGTTGAGACAGTTTGTAACTACCCTCTCCCCAAACAATACACGCGAATCACTAAATATGAACGAAACATCAAAAATACAATATCAAATCTCCATTTCAGTCAAATCTGGCTAACTATAGTATTGTTTACATTAATTTGCGAACGATCCGAAACCTGCTTAATGGATCCATATGTTCAGAAATGTACACCAAGCTTTACCAACTTCTTTCTACGCTGGAAACTGGACCAACATCTTTTGTGTTTGTGATAAAGTTTGAAATTGCTTGGCGATTGTTTTTCCGGCATCATTTTATGTGGTTTCGCATTCCCCATTATATTTCGATGGATTATTATTTTTTGTTCGGAGTTTTTGATACGCGAGGGTTATTCATTTAAGTACGGACTTATTGTTTATTGTTCAGTGTGATATTTATGCGATGTGCATCGTTGATTTTCATGGCATTGTGCATCATTTGCTTTAATTTTTGACAACGAATGTTGCTGTTACTGGGTTGTCATGTTGAAAACTTGTTTCTTCTTAGTTAGCCATTTGGGCATTCTCTGCTATTTGTGTTTGTGAGGACTTGACACTTTTGTTATAAAACTCTTGCTAACTGTAAAGTTCTAAAGGCAGGCGGCTAATGTGTTTTAAACGAATGAAACGTTCGTTCGGTTAACTCAGGTCATTAGTGACTCTTGCGGGGAACTCTCCTTCGGGGCACGAGTGTCATCTGCTATGCGAATGACACTCTCCTCACCGCCCGGGGGGGGAGTTTTAGGGAGGCGGCCAATCTGGCCTCGGCGGGTGGATCCTTGGTCGCGGGGAGGATCCGCCGCCTAGGTTTAACGGTGGCGCTGCACAAAACCGAGGCCGTGTTCTTCCACGGGCCTCGGCGGCGCCCCCCACCTGATGCCCACATCTTCGTGGAGGGCGTCAGAATTGAGGTGAAGGCCCAGATGAAATATCTGGGCCTTGTACTCGACAGCAGGTGGCGCTTCGGCCCGCACTTTAGCGGGTTGTCGTCGCGCCTGCTGAAGACCGCAGGCGCCCTCTCCTGGCTGCTTCCCAACTTGGGGAAGCCCAGCGCGCGATGCCGGCAACTTTACGCCGGTATCTTGAGGAGTATGGCCCTTTACGGGGCTCCTATCTGGGAGGACTCCCTCCAAAGGAGGGAGAACGCCGCCGCCTTGCGGGCGCCCCAAAGGGCCATAGCCCAGCGGGCGGCGCGGGCCTACCGCACAGTGGGCTTCGCGGCAGCATGTGCTCTGGCCGGCACCCCTCCTTGGGAACTCGAGGCGTGGGTGCTCGCCAGAGTATATGAATGGACGGCGGGGCGGAGAGCGGGAGGAGAACGCCTAGCCCCGGAAGAGCGGGAGGCCGTCCGGCGGGAGGCGAGGGATGCCATCGTCCTCCATTGGACGGGGGAGCTCGCCACCGCAGCCTTTGGCCGCCGAACCCTAGACGCGATTGGGCCAGTGTTGCGAGACTGGCTCGAGCGGTCGCATGGGTTCCTCTCGTTCCGTCTGGTGCAGGTGCTGTCCGGACACGGTTGCTTCGGATCGTACCTGCACCGGATAGGACGGGAGGAGACGCCGTCGTGCCACGACTGTGGCGCGGCGGACGACACAGCGCAGCACACCCTCGAGGTGTGCCCGTCGTGGTCCGAGACGCGCCGCAGTCTCATCGCGGTGATCGGACCGGACCTCTCACTTCCCGGCTTGGTTAATGCCATGCTGCAGGATGAGAGGTCCTGGGCGGCAGTCGCCTCCTTCTGCGAACACGTCATGTCCCAGAAGGAGGCGGCTGAGCGCGCGCGGGAGGACGATCCTCACGCGGCGTCGCTCCGAAGGCGGAGGAGGGGTCGAAGAAGACGTCAGTTTGATAGTCATCTCCGACTCCTCCCAGGTGGAGGCCAGCAGGCAGCGGGTGCGGGGGCGCCCTTGCCTGTATTGCACAGGCCTCCACGACTGTCGGACGGGAATGGCCAGGTGTTCCCGGCCATTGCCGTAGCCCCCCAAGCTGGGGGGAATGCAGGGCCCGCCAGCTAGGCAGGCACGCGCCGGGAGGGTTGTGGATGCAAAGGTTGAGCCGGATTCCCATGGCCTTCCCATCACGGCGATGTGGGAACACCGCTGAGTTTTAGTGGGTATACTGTCATTCCGACAGGAGTCCCACATATCCCGTCTCGTACCCCCACGAGCGGGAATGCATAAAGCATTTCTCAGCGAAAAAAAAATAAAAAAAAATAAGGTCATTAGTGACATCAGCCGGTCAGTGAGTTGCCAATAGTGTCAGGCCTAGGCCTAGCATAACGTGGAGTGATAGCTTACTTTGACAAGTCAAGCATCGCTAATGAAACACAATTGATTATCTATTATTATGGCCCTCTAGCGGGCCACCTCGGGCCTACTAGAGCCCAGTTCACCTAAGTTTACGCGGTGAGATTTTTACAGGATAGATCGGCTGCTCTTGAACTACGAAAACGGTTGGTGTCTTTTCCACAAAAGCTATTAATAAAGAGTGAAAGCTGAAATAGAGGCCCTGTCCTAGTGCAACTGTTAAGTACAATTCACGTACCATGCATGACTGTCCTTAAATAAATAAAAATGCGGGGCAGTCTTTGGGAAATGCCGATAGAAGTAAAAACTAAGTAACTTGTGAATTGTATCGTCGAAGCGCGCGGTGACGATGACGCGAGTTTCACGCTTTCCGTTCACCCAAAAAGTACACATTTATATACATATAGCTCATGGAAAGCGTTCGGTAACGATGACGCGAGTTCCTTGGTTTTTGTTCACTCAAAAAGTGCTCAACGCACCTAAAGAAGTTTTCACTTCAAAAATAAAAGCATTAAAAATCAGTTACATTTGTGTCTATAAGTAAGTAAGTAACTGCTATGAGACCAAAGATTCATGGAACGAGAACTCGCCATTCCTCGGCTCGGTGCAACAATTTCAAGTAATATTCTTTTGTTGTTTCATGGATATACTAGCGCCATTTCATTTAATGCGAACAGGTGAGGGAGACGAAGATTTACTTTACCGATGTCATAACAATCAAGTATTATTTTTGTATTCGCAGATTGGTGAATTCCCTGCTACGAGTCCCCTTTTTCCTACTCCCCATTTATAACGTGCTGTAAGAAATTGATTGCAAAAATGGTATTTCGCGCAAATCTTTTTTCTTGCAAGTAATCCATATTTAATATTATAAATTCAAAAGTAACTCTGTCTGTATCATAGATCGACATACGTGGTCTGTATATTACCTTTTCACGTCTAAACCACTAAACGGATTTCGATAAAATTTCGCAAGGAGATAGATGACATCGTGGGGAAGGACACTGGCTACTTTTTGTCCCGGTAGCACCTTCCCGTGGGATAATTTGCGACATCCACGCGGGCAGAAGCTAGTTTATTATTTAGGATAATATATTTCCCCGTAGGGTTACGAAGAGGTGTAAGTACATAAACTTAGTACACCCACATTGCGGCAGATATGTTTAAGTCCCATGTTATAGGGGGCGAGCCTATTGCCAGCAACCGGGCACAAATCCACGCTCCAAGCTTAGAACTTTCTGATGGTAAAGTCCTAGTAAATTAGTAATAAGTTCTGGTTAAATAGTTATTTAATGAAGCTTAGGTATTAAAAAGATAAATGTTTATTAAATTAATAACAAATTCTTTAACTATTTAGAGTACTTTACCACTTCCTTAGTCACATTTTACTAACAAAAAATTAAAAGCAAACGCATCCCGCCAAAAGAGCGCGCGCATACACGTTTGACATCCATCAAGGTTTCCCTCCAAGATGGCTACCGCGGCTGTGCGACCGAGACAAATAGCGTTCATTACACTGACTCCAGCTTGTATTAAACAATCGTGCGGTTAACTAACTCATTATTGTTGGTAACGACGCAATTTCACTTAATATAGACTGCGTCGGGGTACAAAACTAAAGTAGGACGTACAGCAAACGTTTGTGTATAGGAAGGCATTTGCAGTTGAAGAGTTCTTTGATTTTTTATTGGATAAAACGGTTTTACGGACTGACTGACTTATTTTCATGTTTTTGTGGCTAAAAGTATAATAATGTGGTGCATTTAGGCTTAATTACAATATAGCGTTCTACTTTTTAACCGACTTCCCAAAAAGGAGGAGGTTCTCAATTCGTCTGTATGTTTTTTTTTTTTTTTTTTTTTTTTTTTTTTTTTTATGTGTGTTAGCTCATAACTTTTTTCTGGGTGAACCGATTTGGATGATTCTTTTTTTATTTGATAGGTGGTGCTTCACATGTGGTCCCATTTAAATTTGATCAAGGTCTGACCAGTAGTTTTTGAGTTATCTTTAATATTGCATATTTTTTCCACTTAGTTTATATGGATGATGTGTTAATAATTTCCTGTCACTGTTATTTACACACCAAGTAGTGGTATACGAGTTTGTGTGGGGTAGGTACCGCAACTAAAAAGTGAAAAATAAAAACTTTTTTACAAAAAAACAACCGACTTCCAAAAAGAACACTAAAAGACGTGAAAAATAACTTTAATTTCGGAAGTCGGTGGCCAAACACGAAAATACAAAACCAAAGGCACCGACTTCCGAAATTAAAGTTATTTTTCACGTCTTTTAGTGTTCTTTTTGGAAGTCGGTTGTTTTTTTGTAAAAAAGTTTTATCGTAGGACGGTTAGCGTTGCCGGAGAAAATTATTCCGAAGTATTCCCGTCGTATTATTCGCGAAACATTCGAAAGTATTGAGTAGTATTCGGAATTATTCCCCGCGAAGAATTACAAGGAAAATATTTAGCTAAGTACATATTAGAATAGTTAGAATGAACCGCTGAGTCACGAGGCGGTATGCCACAGTTGCCATAATATAATCACGCTGACCGACATCGGGTAAGTAGGCTACTTATTGGATCACCTGGTAGAGTTCGACTATTGACCGCGAGATGGCGGCGCAATTACCATTGCAAATTACATATGTTCCGCGTTAGTGATTGTGTATTCATACTCACGAATCTTCTTTCCTTCCTTCCTTCCTTCCTAACCTTGGTCACCGCAGCAGCAGAAAGCGCACCCAGGCGAGCACTACCGACGGAAGTTGTACAGTTACAGCTTTTACTTTTACCCGCTAGACGGCGTTAATGCCAGTGACTATATATTACTACGCGTTCATTCATAAAAATGAATATAATACGATTTGAAAACTTCCGAATATTTCTTTCATCTACTTAGATATGTACTTACGTAATAAGTTTTTGTATGCGGTCTATTAGGTGTAAAAGTGATAGAGAGGTAAATACATAGTTAGATACTAAAATAAGTTTATAAGATAGTAATTTATGTTATAATAAGGAGGTACCTAACAGAAAGGATAATCTAATTATTAAGTATTGTATATTATTTCAAATATCTCTTTATTGTTAATTTCGGTTGAACACTACTTATTTATTACTTAACTATGTATCTAGTTATTGATTAATTTCGGTTGAACACTATTCTACAAAGAAATATATTTTTTACGACTATTTGTTTTACCAAAACATTTAAAGTACTTACGTATCTAGGCCCTAGATACGTACTTTAAACTACGTACAACGTATACGTACTTACTTTTATCTTACTTAACTAATTATTTACGTTTTTCAATTAAATCGTAAAGCAAAAACATTTTTACGAAGTAAACTAAACTTGTAAATAACATTCGGACAAAATCGGCTCATTCTAAACTCAATCATAGTAAAAATTAAATAATGAGTAATCACAAGTAGATAACTACTTACAGGGAAATATTCCCGCATTGTAGGTACGTAGGAATCGAATAATACTTCGTTGAATTTATAAATGAACAACGGCTGCGGGACTCGGTGGGTGTGCTATTGTTACGTGCAGGCAAGCGCTGGCGTCGCCGAACGATTAACGAGGGATGTTCTCCATTTATAGTCTACTCTTGCCCGCTAGATGGCGTTAATTCAAGTAGCGGCATGGCGAAATATCTGCTAAACGTAACGGCGAGTCTCCTCAAGCTACATAAGCACACGAGTACATTCGTAACTACTGGGAATAATTTAATTCTTAAGTAATAAAACGTAAGTTACCGACTTCATACTTACAATATTTATTTTACGCCGCTTTTTTGCTGCAGTAGTATTCCTTCCAATCGAACTATTCTTTTGAATGTTTCCGAATTATTGCGAATACTTCCGAAGTTTTGCAACGCTAAGGACGGTACATCTGCATAACAGCCAGATAAAAATCCGTATGTTATGCCTTAACCCGCATTTGGTCCCAATACTATCAATCACAATCTGAATCATTTTAAAGCCTTTGCTAATCCATTGCTTCATATGTTCGAAAAATTTGTCTGCTCAACAACGTTAATAATGCAATGAGCGTTGTTTAACTGTCAAAATGCAAGCCATTCCTACTGTTAGTGTGTTAGGCATTTACTCCGCTGATTAGTAATGATATTATAAGTGAAAAGAGGTAGATGGGTTAAACGCACTTCGCAAGTGGCACGTCAAAACTTAGCTAATTAGCCTACGTATCGTCTTGTCTCTTTTTCGCTCCCGATAATTACAACTTGCCGTCCTACTTCCACGTGTCATCTGATAGTATGATATTGTGCCGTTTTAGAAGATCGAATGTTGGGTAGGTAAACTATCTTCGTTTTTTAGGGTTCCGTAGTCAAAATCAAAAATCAAAATCAAAATATTTTATTTCACATAAACCAACATGGGCACTTATGAAACGTCAGAAGCTAGGTGCACGGTTCCAATTGGTTGTTTCCTATGGAGAAGATGCCACAAATAAAACTAAAATTATTTAAGAAAAATGTATACTGCATGTCGATTCTTATTTACAATCATCTATCAAATAGTTTACCAGACATACCGCTGACAATGTTTAAAAAAATACTATTCAACCTGTTAATATTTAAAAGAAATTATACCATTAAGGACTATTTAGAAGACAAATCAATAGAATCTGAAATTTGTAACTTAGACTAATTGACGTCGCTGATTGTGAAAACATTTGCACGTCATGTTATGGCAGGATATGCTGAAACAAATTTACTATAACATCTTATGTACCATATTCTAGCAAATAAATATTTTTGATTTGATTTGATTTGATTTGAAGAGCCGGCAAGAAACTCCACGGTTACTCTTTTAAAAATAAGGGGCTTTTACAATGTTTCCAATTACAGTGTTGATAGATATGGGAGGACAGTGTAGGCCTGTCAACAAGTAACATGTACTCAACAAAATATAAAAAGCTCCGTCAGTCCGTCCGTCCGCAGCTTAGCTCAGAGACTCTTAGTACCAGAAAGCTATAATTAATTTGGCATGGATATACATATTAATCACGCCGACAAAGTGGTAAAACAAAATAAATAAATAAAATTTTTTAGGGTACCTCCTGTACACGTAAAGTGGGGATGTTATTTTTTTTCTCGTCTATACCATGGTGTGGGTATAGTTGGATAGGCCATTCAAAAATATTACGGGTCCGTGAAAACCATTTTTCGAATCAGGGATCTGTTTGCATAAAATTAAGCTTTAAATTGCTAATTTTTGTCAGAGTCAAGTGTTCCCCCCCCCCCCCCTGCGAGCTGAATGGTTGCTTTTGGATATGTGAAAAATTTCACAGCAGTAGTGTGTAAAACGAAATTAAAAAGAAAACTATTACAACTAACTAGGCTTTACCAGTTAACGAATAATAGTTGACCAACTGCGGCACGGTTGGCGCAGTGGTTAAGCGATTGACTGCTGCGTTGCGTGTCGCGGGTTCGATTCCCGCACGGAACAAATATTTGTATGATCTACAAGTAGTTGTTCCGGGTCTGGCTGTCTGTGTATGTGAGTTGGAATGTTAGTAAACGCACCCACAATACGGGAGAAATTCCTAGTGAGGGACAGAGTATTTTTTTTATATATTTTTTTTCGCTTGTTCCCAACGAGTCACACCTCAACGGGTAACAGTGTGACTCGTTGGGAATGTTTTGGATAATAATTCCCAACGAGTCACAGTTACTGTTACACTGTTACTCGTTGGGATAATCCCACCTTGATTTAGGGTATCATTTAAGCTAAATAATGAAGCGAATAATAAGTGAAGTGAATAATGAGGCGTAGCCGACGGAGTCCCGCGAAGCGGGACTCCTACTTCTGGGCGGTTTAAAAAAAAATAACCACGAAGGGGACGGCGGGGTCTTTCAGACCCCGCCGTCCCCTTCTAACCTAACCTGTCCGAGTCGGGGTGCCCCAAGTTGTACCAAATACCTGGGAACAATTTTTGTTTATCTGAGAACGAAAATATTTCGTGGCGATAGATGATATAGTAACAGTGTAACAGTAACTGTGACTCGTTGGGAATTATTATCCAAAACATTCCCAACGAGTCACACTGTTACCCGTTGAGGTGTGACTCGTTGGGAACAAGCTTTTTTTTTTAACTTATTTTCACAGTTGTAATTCAAACGTATGGGAAAACATGTTTTTCAACTACAATGTTAAGTTTTTTGGGATAAATTCATCCCAACTACGCAACCCTTCATTGTGCGTGGTCCGACATGCACTTGGCCGATTTTTTTTTGCTTATAATATCATTGCCTATTAGCGACACTACCGGATAATACAATAACAGTGTATGTTATTTTAAAATCAATGGGTTCGATTCCTGGCTACGAAAAGCTGTTACCATAATGAATTAATGATATTGTGTTAAGTATAAGATCTTTTTAAGAATTACGAAGAAGACAGTATTTTAATGTTGACGACCTCCTGTTTTTAATAAGCAACAACTAGTTTTTGTTAGCTTGCATCCAAATTGGTATCTACTTATTACCTACTTGTGTAAACAGTCAAGGAAATGAATTGTTTTCAGAATGTCTCACTACGTCAATTTGTCGTGTATAGCCAATTAATACAAATGGCAGAAAATGACAGTTGCGATTTGAATATACGTACAAATTAAGTTGGTAGTCAATATGCTAAATACTTAATTTCCTTGACGTTACCTACACACGGCTGTGGAAACATGTAGTAGCAGTGTTTGTTCCACGTTTGTAATACGACTTGACATAAACCTTCACTGAACAAAACTAGAAATTCCTTCTAACCAGTTAAGTAATATCATTCAATGAATCAACTCAGCCTATCGCAGTCCACTGCTGGTCATAGTCCTCTCCCAGGCTGCACCACAACACCTTGTCCTCCGCCTTCCGCATCCTGTCTGTCCCAGGCAATTTCGTCGTCGGTCGGATACGCGGTCTTCACTCCAGGACTCGTCTGCTCCACCGGCAAACATGGCCAGCCCCCTGCCACTTCAGTTTGCTTACTCTGCAAACTATATCGGTACCTCCGGTTGTTTTCAGAATAATTTCATTTCTGATTTAATCCTTGAAGTAAAGGAAAAAAGTAAAGTAATAGAACAAAGAAAATGACAGATACGCTATACAGACAACAATATATATAATGTTTATTATGTTGTAGTTGTTGTATTTTCTTTCTTTCTTTTCTTTTCTATATAGTGCAACGGTTCTAAACAACAACAATGTCTACTCAAAAACGTGTGTAAGAAACAAGTAACGCTTAAGTTTTTAAATTCACATTACACTTAAAAATCACTACAAACAAAGCAATATGGCGTTACCTACCTCTACGCTACGGAGAGCTTATTTATATTTTTGCATTCTCTCGCCCTCATTCCGCGCAGAGGCGTATGATCGCGCTTGGGTTTCTTCGCTTTCAAATTAAATAAATAATGCATACAATTTGTGAGCAATAAAGTTTGCGAAGTGTAGGTGTGTCGGCGTAGTGCGCTGAATTTCGCGCGCCGCCCCACAGGGAACAATAACGGTTGGCGGTGGCGATAAGATCGCGCTGCGGCTCGGACCTAACTAAATTTACTTGCGTGCTTAAAAACTTTCTTCCATGCAATTATATTACAAGTAAAATGAGGTATAGCCGTACTAGGATCAGTTGGCGCGTGGCCGAAATCGAAACAAGTGCCGCCATTGTGTTTCTTGAATATATTTAACAAAATAATTGCACAAATGTTTATCAACAGCGCCCCCTGATACCGTAATTCGGACGCAAAAGATCCTTGTTACAATGTAGATAGGTTACCTACGCCACATTGATCTTTAAAACCGGCATACTAATCGAACACGCGGTACACAGTAGGTACGCGTCCGTTGACACTGAGTTCAGATTTGCCAACTAGCGAAGTTTTAACGAGCCCCTTGCGGAGTGCGTATAACTATCTACTTCTTTTTAATTATAATATCATTGCTTCTGTGTACTTTTGTATACTTTGGAAATACTGATCCATCTCTTGAAGTCGTCTTTCTCAATATTATCCCCTCCCTGGATCCCCTTTTTTGCGGTTGGTTTTCTTCAAGCTGCTCCGGTCCTACCAGAGGGCCTTGACAAAACGACATTCTATCAGCGTTAACTATTGCGGAAGGGTAAAACAATATTAGATTGAGGTAAGCTGCCAAAAGGCTTATGCCAATCCTGTTGAAAGTCGTTGCAGATATAAGAAACCGAAACGCTTTGAAAACGATTGCCACTTGTCTAGGCCTTCGATGTTGTTCAAGCAGCTGCTGACCGGCTTGAACAGCGTCGTAAACTATGATAGAAAATGAGGTGCAGTTCTAGTCCGGCCAGCGTCTTATACTTCGGCCTCGTTCTGTTTTTGCTTCCACTTCATTTTGTTAAATACGTACAGATTACCACGCATTATAGTTGGTTAAATAACCATAATGCGTGCATGGTCATCTCAATACGATCAAGCCAGTTCTGGCTAACAGAACCTCCTGGCCACTGTGGCCACACTCACTGAAAGAGCCAATCATAGTGAGCTGACGAACAGGCTTATCACCATAATTTTATGAGGCATTGTCAACTTCGATGAAAGTATTTTGCGATTAGTTCCTTGTTTATGTAGGTATATTTTCTATTTGAATCAAGCTTCTCAGTTTTTAGAATTACTTCATATAATAATTACATGAGTTACAACCTACGCAAAATACGCGCATTGACGTGGAGTTGCGGACACCAGCCCGTGTTACCTACCTACAAGAGTTACAACCTGCGGGGTAGTTGCGTAACACACTAACAGTAGCAATGGCTTTCATTTTGATGGTTCAACAACATTCATTGCGTTATTTACGTTGTTGAGCAGACAAATTTTTCGAACTTATGAAGGCAACGGATTAGCAATACCCTTCAAAATGATTCAGAGTGTGTTACAATTAGGGTGCAAGCTTTTGTGTAATTGCTTGACACAAAACATTTTCCTCACACTTGTTCGATGCTAAAACCAGCTATCAGACCATATCTCCTAATCGTGGAACCTTTCTACTTTACCGTAAATCTTAACTTTCCTCACTCACTCTAATTAACTCGAGAACTTAGCTACTTAAGCACTCAAGACAAAACTAATCTATGCAGCAGCCAAAAACAAAACAAAAACGCGAGCGCCATTTTAACACCCCGACATCCGTACCTAAAGGTGTATTCACATTGGCGTACACTGAAGCATTGTCATAGTTCGGAGCACGAACCCAAGTTTGAATAGCAGCGGTTCACTCCTATGTGGCTACTTCCTTTGTACTCCCGTTTACAGTACATAAATAGTAAATACGTGTGCTTGTAAACAAGCTTATAGGAAAGTTTTATTACACTTACGGACAAAGTGTGGACGATATTTTAGTTGCTAAAGAACGGACCAATTTGGTACCGCATTTTTGAATGTCAATCAAACTTATCTCTAAAGTAAAGTGAAATCTTAATGACGCAGGATAAAGACAAAATTGCATCTTTAAATATTGAGGTCAATAGAGATGTTTGTATTGTAGGCAGGCGAGATGAGTAAATTGCAAGTAGGTACCTACCCCCGAAGATTTCGAGTTTCATGAGCATTTTATTCATCACCGCTGATATTTCTTTAGCAGAAGTACCTACGAACCGAAAGAGGTAGTCTACGAATACGCTGCGCAGGTCTCCTGAACAGAACTGTTGATGAATTTCCCGATGCCTCTATTCTCGCAAAAAACCGTCTTGTCGATTCGTGATTAAAAATTCATGTTTTTTGACGATTTCCTCATTCTCCACGATTCATGATTATGTGTATGTCATAGGATATCTCTCTCTGTCTAGTCTTTGAACAAAATTATAAAGCTTTCGAGATATGGACCAATCGCTATTTTGACCGCGCGCTATTTTAACGGTATTTCAGTCACTTGACCAATTGCGAATTTGACCATTTGCGACGAAACGGCCAGACTTGGCTGGCAAATTGGTGATGTCAATAAGCAGCGTGGGCACATTAAACCAGCAGTCCTCTAAGTTTGAACAGACAAACACTTCCTCTCTCCTTAAACATTGTCATTACATTTAGTTTCCTTACTCTTGTTTCATGTTTATTATTGTATATATTATATTATGTAGATAAGTATATGTTTTATGTATATATGTATTTGTTGTATATGTAAATGGTACACCACTGACTACCTGCTTTATTGTCTCTCCTTCTACCTTGAATCCATCCAAAGGTTGTCTGTAAAAGATCGCTTTTAGCGATAAGACCGCCCATTGTGTCACCCTATGTAAAATTTCTACTTTTATATCTGTAATTTTTATGGTGTACATAATAAAGAGTATTCTATTCTATTATCAATTGTTTTCGGGGCCTTCGAATTAGTGTCAATACTCTCAAAATCATTTTTCAAAGTCATTTTTCTTGGAGGTTGACAGAAGCAAACGGAGACGTCATCAGTGGCGTGCCTAGGGGTCAAAATTAGGGCCAGCCGCCATACCTATATAAAAAACAGCTATGTCATTATTCTTATCAATTATTGGGACATGACTGAGTTAGTTAATTTACAAGTTTGCATGAAGTGTAGTTTGTTTATGTTTTTTGTTGATAGATTCACATTTAATTGAAAGCCGGGCTTTTCGGCTTTAAGGGAAGGAACGCCCATACCTACACCTACTGTCATTATAATAAACTACCATTCTCAAATTCTCCGCTATGTTGTACGATGTTATCTTGTTTATTTCACCCAGATACTACATATTTATTGCTATAAATAAGTAGCGTTGACATCTCAGTCATCACACGATTTCCAATACATGTCGTATGATAAACAGAACGGCTTTGGAATATCTTATTGGTCATGTTTCATTGGCTACTCCAGTTTTGTTAAACATTTGAGTTATAACGTACATCGCTGCTTCATTATACACTACTATAAATATATATATATTTTTTTATAATTGTTTTACACACATGAATTGGAGATCACCGTTTAAGAAAGAGGATGCTTGTGTTACGTGACTGCGCTCTTCCACTTAAGGCGGTACCCCGACCAAAACCTTGACATAGTGCGTTACTCAGAGGCTATTAGCTCATTCACTATGGGTAATAAACTACATCTAAAAGCACATTATTAATGTTCGATATCGTATCATCACATTGCTCGTTCTTATTTGTTTTTATGTGTTATAAATACATTTAAAATCTCCTTGTAAAAAGTGACTAAAATTATTAATTGCATGCATCTTTTGCTAAAGGTGCCGTTCTATTAATTTGAGGATTACACTAATGGATAGATAATTAAAAAATCTGAATAATTCACGTTTTATTTTATTTCAAAACATCGCTTGTCTTTTTTAATTAAGATATTTTTTTTTATATTTTTTGTGAATTCTATGATAAATGAGCGTGCGCAGGGAGCGAGACAGAGCAAGACTCAGCGAAGGGACAGAGAAGGACCAAATGCTCAAGGTCGTGTGGTCGGGGAAGCGCCTTAACATTATAATGGGTATGCAATTATAATAAAATGAAATGTGACTACGTGTTTGGATGTTTGTTACTCAATCACGCTGTAACGAATGAAGGGATTTAGATGCAGATATAGACCTTAATTATCATGATAAGCTAGTAAGCTAATAAATATACGATGATTTATTTTTTCTTGGTATTTATTTAGGTACTTCCTGGTATTCATCGTATTTCTAGAGACACTGATTATTCTTCCAAGTAATGAGTAAGCAGACTAGTCTCAGACGTTTTAAGCCTGGGTGAAATTCTCTCTAAAACATTCTTTTTATTTCTCATTTTCCCTTTCAGCTCCACCTAAAAAACAGACGCAATGTACAAAAAACAAAAGTTTAACACAAATACATAAGTTACTAGATGTTCTGCGTTTTACGCACCCAAACCACGTCTTGCAAGGGTGGGCAGATGACAAAATGTCGTATAAAATACAAGGCACGGATACGTTTTGCATGTTTCATAAACCATCAGAAATATGTGTTTAGTGCTTCTACGGGTTTGCCTTTAGAATTCCGTATTGTCGCTTTTTTGATACTACGAGTAAAGAGTACCTATTATAATTTCGGAATGTATTTAATGGGTTTCGGGAAAGTATTGCGAGTTTGAATTATGGAATGGATTTTAAGTTCTTTTTAACTCTTTTACTGAGGATTTTCTAGTAGCAGACCATTAGCAGACCGTAGCTCTGGCTAATGGATTTGGCTTTCGTATTACCACCCATATTTTTTTAGTACAGACCAAATAAGTACCTAAGCCAAAATACTAAGCCACTTTTTATGCAGTTGGATAGACAAATCTTTTAGACTTGAGAGAGGGTATCCTATATTCCGTATTTATAATTTTGTTGTGCTTAGCAGAACATAATTCCTATAATAATACTATATTTACACATCGCGAGATCCTGATTAGGTATAACTTTTTATACCATGTCACGTAAGATGAAATATAGCACGAAATTTAAGTACATCATTACTAAAGACACATGTTACGTACCGACAATATACAAAACCTCTAAAAACAGAAACACAGCAACGTTAACATTAACCCTTTCTCCACGAGATAGGTTCATAATAAATTCATTGCGAATGACCGACCCAGCGAAATTACATATAACAAACCCGCAAAATTAACAATGAAAATAATGTTACATCTATTAATCCCCCAAACACCCTATTAACAAGGGCGGGATTCGTATTAAAATGATAAATGGTTCTAATCATCATTTCTTTCTGACCAGTCTTTCTAGACCCTCCACCCTTCCCTTTCCGCACCAATTATTCCTACCTTCAGAAGTAGGAGCTTAGTCTTTGAGGTGTCAAACTAAAGTGGTCGGTCTTCCCTAAGTTTGGCACTCAGTGAGTTAACTTTTACAAATTGCCACAGAAATAGAGTGTGTTAGGCAGCTGAGAAAAGAGATAGATTGTTACACTGATCTGTTTCCTCTTAAAATATTATGTTCATTTAAAGTTGGAGTTGAGATGGATGGTGGACGGCACTAAGTGAGAGGTAATTGAATGACGTCACACAAATTGAGCGGGAGAGGTGTTTTCTTTTGTTTGAAGAGTGTTGAGGAGTGTTTATGCTGTTTTTGTGATCATGGGAAAGTTTTTATAGCTCCGTAATTTTCTGAAATTAACTCGACATTGTATTGGTGGAGCAGACTTGAGTGTCTGATTTAAATACCTATTTTAAATAAATTAAAATACTTCGAGGGTTTCAATGCTGGTAATAGTTTCAGCCGATTCGAAATACTTAAATATTTTGCCTAAAAGAAAAAGTATATTTATCTAACCAAATATCGTATTTAATGAAAAATTACTTTAAGTCGCAGACACTGCGCTACACTGAAAATATGTAGATAGGCTGCATGGAAAAAGTGTATATAGATGTAGGTAAGTACTTATTATTACCAGCAAGTTTCCTAAGTACTGGAAATCTTCATCATCACAACAAAGCGAGAGGAAAAGCAGCATCCCAGGCGGTTTGATATTATTAAAATTAAAATTAGATTAAGCTTTTTCGTTTAGAAGCCGTTGTTTTTGCCGTAATTATAAAGGGTTGAATATCTGGTGATTAACATGCCACCTAATTCGATAGCTTATGTAATATTAACGAGTGTTTCTCGGCTAAACTTGGTTTTGTTACGTTTTTGATTGCAGTTCACTCTCCTTCATAATTGCCTTTGGGATAGGGTTGCGGAGTCATGCCTATAGGATGTTTCAATCCTGTGGGCTTTTAAACTGTAGCGGTTTTATTACAAATTCTGATGAAGATTTTGACGTGCATGAAACTATCGAGCCAGTTTTTGTAATAAGAACATATTATCAATGATCGACATTTACAGTTCTTTAAACAAAACTGACAACGTAGTCTAACTAACTTGTTTGTTTTGTGTTGAACTTCATATCATTCAGATTCAAGTTCGAAATACAAAAAACTGGCTCGATGGTATAAGCTCGAACTAGAATTAGATCTCGTTTTGAAATAAGACGGGAATGTTTTTATGATTGCAGAAAGATGTCTATTTTTAGAATAAAATTTGTTGATGATAACTAAGCCAGATGTCTCATTAAATTTTGAAAATTTTGGAAGTTATAAGTTGAATATGATTACTTATAGGTTTAATACTATCCGGATATAACAGAATTAGCCGCATTGTTTAAAAAAATAAACCTGAAATGTCAAATTTAAATGTCAAACCGGCCTTTATAATGTCCAATCTAATCTAAACAAATGTTGGCTACTACACCGATAGATATCTATACTCGGAAAGGTTTAGGTAGTTAAATAAAGGTAAACCACAAAAACCACGTGACTAATCGATGCTAAACCTTTTATTTCAAATGCTAAAATCATATTATTTATAGTCATATATTAATATGTTCTATTGTGAATTTGAATCTGAGGAACTATCTGCCACATTAATAATAAAGCGTTCAGTGGTATCATCAATTATTTTGTCTAATTTAAACATTTTCTGTTCTTCTTTTATTACATGACCCTCGCAATTTTTCCAATTATCAGCAATCACATTAGCTAAAGCCTCTGCCAAAAGAATCTTTAGGTCAGCCATTTTAAAAGTTTTATTTTTTTCGGCTAAATACGCCTTAACTTGAGCCCATGTCTAGAAATATCATGTCTCTAAACTACATATGTCTGTTTTCAACGGATAACGCTCTTTGGGCCATGTTTCTTCTACATACTTATTTAAACACATTTATCAATGTGTGTTTCTCAGAGGATGAAAGAGGTCCTGTTTTGGAGCGTTTTTTCTTCGGTGATGGAAATGAGAGTACGGAGTTGGTCTGGCTAGTACCAGGCTCGGGTCCACTTATTTTTCAACCATACGAATTTAAAAACCAATAACGCTAAATAACAAAAACTTACAATAACTAAATAACAAAAACAAAATAAAGAAACAAGCTATATTAACAAAATCGAAACGCACACGCAACATCGCAAATGTCGAGAGTGCTGTCAAAGGCGTCTGGTTAACCGACTAAACGTAATACCTGCTACTTCAGTTGCCATACTACGTCCCAGGGGTACTCTTCAATTTAGCAACGCTATATTCGTTGTATTTGATTCAAGAGCAAACCCATCTAAAATAAAAATAAAAAATAAATAAATTAAAAAAACTAAAAAGGTTTACGGAACCTGACTTTTTGGGCTCTTTACAATAGACAGATTACAAAATATTATTCTATTTTATAAACCACAACAAAAAAATTATGCTCAAGCAATTACATCTACGAAGAGTAGTTTACGAATAAATGATAAAGTTTAACATACAGGAAACTATCGTTTAGATCGAAAATAAATTTAGTTTTGTTGTTACGTATTTTTAAACAAGAAAGTGTCAACTATAAAAAACCCTTTTTACGATTTGTTTACCTTTATTTGACTACCTAAACCTTTCTAGTATAGTAAATATCCTCCGACGTGAAGAACAAAAATCTTATGTAATCAGCAACAAAATATACACGTGCGTGCCAAAATTACTTAAGTTTACAGAGCTAAATTCTGAAGACAACAAAATTGAGCAGGTTATTTCATTACTGCATGACATTTCAACCAAATACCGAACAAAGGAGAAACAGAACGCACTTTGGCACCACCCTGTACCCGCGTGTTATTGTTATTGTAATTAAGGGCACAAGTACGTACAGTAGTCGCTTCGTGACAGTTACCCTCAAACGTGCATTAATATTACAATCGCTGCCACGTACCGCGAAGGTTGTAACTTGTTCGGAGTATCGCTGGGAAGGCCGCCTCGGGAGTCGTTATATAGCTAACTTTCTTGGACGGTACAGGTGAGATGGAAGTGTTAAGCATTGTCTCTGCCTCTGTGTCACCACTACTGATTGTGCGGCCGAAAAATTAAGTACTTAATAATAATAATACTAGCCTATTATTGCCCCACTGCAGACACGGCACGAGCACTGTTCACCACGCTTACTCAAGACGGGTTGGTGATTTCCGACTTATATTAACTATACTTAAGTCCATATTTCCTCACGATGTTTTTTTTTTCACCGTTTTCAGTAATGACCAAGATAAACTCAGAGAATGTACATATGCATTGAAAATGTCAAACAGGTGCTTACTTATCCGGATCCACAACCTCATGCATGAGAGGCGAGATCTTAAATCCTGGGCCATCACGACGAACGTAGGTACTTACAAGGTTTTAATTGCAAGTTTAGAAAGGAAGTTATGAAAAAGTCTTAACAAAGTTAATTGTGAGTCTCGTTACCGTTGGATCTTGATACGCCTGGGGATAAAGATACCTTCCTGCATTTTTCCGCTCACTATGCTGGTCCACTGGTACCTGTAAAGTATAAAATGGGAGGTAGTTTTCATTAGACCCACTTGTTATTTTGACACTATGTAGGTACCTACTTATAATAGTATTTCTCCTACCTCACTACATACATAAACACACACCTTCTTCCCAAGATTGTAGGCAGAAACTACAAAACGCAACTTGCTACGAACTCCACATATTCAGTACCTACGTTAATTTCCTAAACTGCTGTGGAGCCAATATGACTGACTTCACTTTTCTTCCCTACACTGCTGTGGAGTCAATATGAGTGACTTCACTTTTCTTCCCTACACTGCTGTGGAGTCAATATGACTGACTGCACTTTTCTTCCCTACACTACTGTGGAATCAATATGACTGACTTCACTTTTCTTCCCTAAACTACTGTGGAATCAATATGACTGACTTCACTTTTCAAACATAGTAGGTAGCAAAAACAAAGACAAAGAACAAGTAGGTACAAACGCAAGCAGTAATTGTGAACGATTTCAAATAAAGTACCACTTAAAATTCCCATCCAATTATTGAAAGTTAATTCAACAAAAACTACAATCAAATTGACCACTGTCGAATTCAAGCTAGAAACCGATTTGTAACAGAAGATACATTACATTGCATTATAAAATTAAATTAGTGGGTACGACTGTGCGACCCCAGCAAGTACCATCTAATCGGCATCCTATGGTCTCTATAAAATCACATTAGGGCCGATGTATTCGCCTCGGGGCTACTGAGGGCTGACGCAGCAATAAATTGCGCTGGATGAGACTTTATATCGATGAGTTTTGTTCGTGGTTCTCGCGGTTTGCTGAATGGAGCATTGAAGTTTTGGGCTAGACTTAATTTCTTATTTGCTTCTTTAAGCAAACTGCCATTTAATATATATTAAGGATTTTATTCATAAACGTTGCTTAAAGTTAAGTAATGATTAGCGACTGTTTAACCATACATTTTTGATGTCTATACGTCTCTTAACTTTAAGCAATGTTTATAAATAAAGGGTTTAATTTATAATATATATCTATACATTATTTTAATTTAAAGTCGTTTTTCTTGTCTGTCTGTGTGACCGCGTTATTCTTCTAAACAACGCAACCGAATTTGATGCGGTTTTCACCATCATTTAGAGAATTTATTCCGGAAGGTTTATTTATATAATTCATTAATAGACTTACTTATAATAAAGAAATCTCGATATTTTGTCGAGTCATAAAGACCGGTTGAAGCAGCGGCGGTTCCCGAGTTAACTTATAAGTAAACCGACTCAGTTAAACGACATTATCTCTGCTTTGTGATAAGTTACTTAATTATCGTTTTAAATAGGTAAAAAGTTATTTTTTTTTAACCAACCAAATAAAATCAAGTGCCTTTATACAGCCTAAATTCTTACACACACCCACTTCTTATCTCTAACAATTCGGATCACACCTCATTACAAATGATCCTCTTGACGCTTCCAGTAATTTTATATCCCTCTAATCCATCTTCTGCTCACGTTTTTGCAGATTAAAAATGTAATTAATTTTTTATAGCTTGCCCTATTGGCTTGTGTAAATGCTGTTATTTTTAGGTCGCAAATATCTCGGGAGACCGTGGCCAGACTTATGATGTTTACCCAGCTCCGTGCCATGATTAGTTTACTTTATTTAAATAATTTTAATTACGCTTCTCTGCCCGCAACTTCTTTCGCGTGTAAGTCGTAAGACACCACAATATACTAAAATAACAGCCACATTTTTATTTAAAAAATCCAGTATTCTACGATTGCAGTTTCAGTCTCACTAACCGAAATAATTATGAAGAGAGTCAGGACTGCCCACGCGGGAACAAGCGACGTACAAGTGTGAGAAGGAGCTCGTCCTGAGGTAGACACCCACAGCCTTCAGTAGTCATTTCTCATTACTTGCGAAGTTATTCGTTTTTAGTAAATTAATGAACCCCTACGTTCCTGCATATAGTACTTAATGGCACAAAACTGATGCAGGTTATTCCTGACGAATATCACTAAAATAATATTATAACAGTATGTTATAAACAAATGTATATTGTACCGCTATCGCTTTTATACAGTGCTTTAATACAAAATACATATCTCGAGTTTCATTCAAGAAAACAGGGCGCCATCCTGCGCGTAAATTGGTGACCCCGGCGTGATATGCTCAGCAGAAAATGTGTGAGCATAATGTGTAAGTCATGTGATTGAATGACTAACGCTGAGCTGGTCGATTGAGGGGAATAGTTTCAATTCAGTTGACAGCCCTGTTTTATCGTGTCGCGAGCTTCCATGAACACATTCTGGTTGAAGGTGGTAATGAGACAGGAAGTCAGAACCAATTATTGCAGTTCCCACTTCTACGACTATAAATTTCCATCCAAAGTTGCCTCTTAAACGTAAGTTCAATTTGAGTTCGAGAAGACAAAAAGTATTCATTTTCGTGCAATTGTTATGGTTATCGTACACAATATAATCAGCCTATACTGTTCCCACTGCTGGGACACACAGGCCTCGTCTCGTTGAGAGGGAGTGGGCCGTAATCCACCACGCGGGCCGGTAAATGTCACATGTCTTCGAATTTTTGGTTCTAGGACATGTCGGTTTCCTCACGATGTTTTCCTTTAACGTTTTTGAGAGAAGTGGTGATGAAATAATTTACACAAAGTGAAGCGCCTGCCTGGGTTCGAACCTACGACCTACAAGTCTTAATTCGCTGCCGTTACCACTGCTCTCTACAATGAGCATGCAAATATATTTTTATTGATATCGCACCATAGTCATAAATAATATCTGCACCCTAATTGTGTAACACACTATCAATCTCAATCTGAATCATTTTGAAGCCTATTGCCAATCCATTGCCTCATATATTCAAAAAAAAAACTGCTCAACAACGTAAATAACGCAATGAATGTTATTGAACTGTCAAAATTAAAGCTATTCCTACTGTTAGGGTGTTACGCAATCACCCCGTTGGTCAAATTAATGTTCAAAATATTTTTGTAAATCGAATTGGAATCGTGGTCACGTGGTTTGATTTTTACTGATTATTTCGTAGGTTCTCGATTGCTGAATCGGTAAAGCCCTCTATGCATTTTTCTAATAATATTTTTATTATTTTAATAGAAAGAATGCGTTTATTTCATCAAAAATACTTACATATGGAATGTTACCTACTGCATATTTTTGGAAATTTTTGTAGGTTTACATTTTCATGCAAGCGTGAACAGCACAGGCTACTCGGCGAACACTTAACTCAGCGAAGTCTATTATGACTAAGTATGATAAAAAACGATTCCAAAACAGTTCTTATCACCCTAGCAATCTCATATCGCGAGTCCGCAAGTGTGTATATATATATATTTTAAACCATTAGAACTGTTTATTTTGCCCTCTGTCAAAGCATAATAAACGACTGCATCACAGTGTGGCGTGGGACTCCCAAGACAACCCTACTGCCTCGGGAACGCACAGAGAGCTGTCCTCAAGGTTATGACCTCGAAGCCGTTTAGATATCCCACCTCGGCTCTCTCCACCGAATGCCAGGTGCTCACTGTGAGACAGCTATTTGTTCTTGGCACTATTCTGCGCAAACATCGCTCTGTGGTATACGACCCGAATGCTGCTAAGAAGCGTAGATACTTACTTCGAAGTACGCTCAACTCGCGGATGTAGAACTGCCCTTTCACAGCGTCATTATGATATTCTGTCTGACCATTTATGTAACAAAATAAAAAAACCATGTACCATTGCTCACATGTGCCTAAATGGTTGAAAGACCAAGGTCACAAAGTGGCTATTGACACTGAGTTACGATAGGACTGAAGTTTTACTACATGTATCAATCGCTTAACCTAATGCAGTTAATCAAGCCATATATTTATAATTATAATATTGCAGACTTACATAAACGCAAATTTTTCAACATCGTTATCTCTCTGTATACATACACACACCTCACATAGGTACCTTTATAGTCCAAATCATAATTATATACATTTATTAGTAAGTGTTATCTTAATAATAATATTCTGTGCTCGTCCTACAACTACTGGTATATGTTCAAATTATAGGCGAGAACGCTGGCACCCTAAACACAAGTTAAATCTTACTTTGGGTGCCAGAGTTCATCGAAAACACTCTTTCCCTTAGTTATACTTATAACGCTACATATTGTTTAGATAGGTAAGTGTTTTTGTACAACTGAAAGTTTTATTATTTATTTTTATTTACTTCTTAAATTTCCAAATCCATTACCTTGACAGCGGGGTATAATCATACTACATTAAATGTTCTAAGTTTTTTAATTATAAAACAATAAAAAGTTTATTTACTGTAATGAATATGCTTACTGAATACCTATTCATAAAAATCAGATCTACAGTTGGAAAAAATATCGAGTCTGACATAAATTACGAAAGCTATTATAACTCATTCGCTAAGGCCAATTTCAGAATTTTCCCTTGGAAAGCTAAGATGCTTTCAATGAGAATTCGCGATACTGCAAGAATTCTAGCAATAGTAATTATTCCCTACTAAAATCAGTGATCGGGCTAAAACAGGCAAAAAACTAAAAAAGAAAACAATTGGAGTAACAATGAAGATTAACATCATTTTATAATTAAGTAGGTACTGTTTAATCCAAAATTAAGGCTTACATCTAAAGAACTTACATTAAGACCCCCTTGGCACCGCCAAACACTAAACACGTTTAGCGCTAAACGAGTTTAAAACATAATTCTGTTTCTGTCAAATGTTTGAAGATGACAGAGACCAGTAGCGAAGGATCAATTTTTGTAAGAGGTAAGCCGGAGTACAAATCTTTAAGAGGGCGCATAACGATCCACTAGCGCGACTCTTTAAAAAAAAAATTATATCTACACTATATACACGTAAACTTAACTTTAATTAACAAACAGAGATATTTTAGTAAACAAAACTAGCAATAAACCCGAATAAAAAAACACATGCAATGAGGTAGGTAATTAATACAGTCGCATGGACTGCAAAACCTTAAGCGTAACTAACCGAAAAAAGTCTCGCAGCAGATGTCATAATTTGCTTGTTGATCAAGCAAAGTATGACATCTGCTGCGAGACTTTTTTCTTTTGAGATATTTCAAAATTATTTCTGCTCAGATTACGTCAGTCTATTTTTCTATAAAGGTTTAATACTTCTAATTCAGGGCTAACGCCTCAAAACCCTCAGCCAGATGTTGGTCATATAGAAACCACATAAACTAAGCAGTTCTGTTTTTTTTTAAGTTATCAAGAGATATAAGGGAACACTGCCGAGATTTAGGCATCGAGTACAAGGGCCAGTTCACACCGATGCTGCGCGCAGATAGATGCTTGAAAACATCGCTACGGATTTGGGTCGTGTGTAGAATTGCCACTAAATGCTTTCAAAAACAATTTGGTTTTTGTCTATCTTAAAAAATGCGCACAGCGAGACGTAATTTCGGTGTGAATTGACTCTAAGGAATATTGACAGTGTTCAAAAAGTTTCAAACTTTTTAAATTTAAATATAAAAAATGGTCCTGAGATTACAAATCTACAGGAAAAACAAATTATTACTCAGGGTATTATGCGGCTGGTTGTGAAGAATCTCGGCAGCCAAGAATGTGAGCTTATGAGCACACTGGCACACAGAGCGGACACGGACCTGCGACGAGCAGCTGAAGTGCAGTTCCAGGTCGGTTTGTATGTCAGCCATTGCATCTGAAATCAATAAATGTGTGATATATAATATTTACAAATTTTCAGTCTAACAGTTGACAGTGTTTCATGTTTCTAACGCAAGATAATTTGAATATAAAACAATAAAAAGACCCGTTCGTAAGACTCACGGATAAATGCACAACCCAAACTGCTAAATATAGAAACTTGAATTTTGTACAGTAGTTGTAATTTGAAACAAAAGTGTGTACTAAGACATAATTTTGCGATAATCAACCTAGGCACGAAAACGTATCTTAGTAAATATTGTTTTTGACATAAAGTTTAAAAAAAAACTCTCCTATGGAGATTTACGGGGTGTTAAAGCTTGTAACGCACAATATTAGCGCGCGGTCCGGTAAATTTGAAACCCGGCAATTATAATCTTGATAAAAAGTAAGACTATAGTGTTTTGGATTTTTCGAAACACAACCCCTAATCGGGTAAAAAGGGGTAATCATGTTTTTAGAGAAGGATTATACTGCTTGCTTCGATTAACTCAAAAATGTGTTTTATAAATTATCTCAAAGAAAAAAAAATGGAAAAGAACCAAACGATATTTTAAAAATCAATTCCTGTTGGTGAAAAAGGGGAATACAGTTTGTGTGAAAAATCTCATTCATTCGATTTAGGAACTGGAAACTTGGCTCAAATACTTATCGGGGTAAATAATAGAGATTGTAATGATTAGCTAAAAAATCACACGAACGCAGTGCTAGTGTATTCCATTTTAACGTGAAAATGTTTTTTCGCTCGGAGTACTACTCGGTTCAATATTTCTGACCGACAAAAAGCTACTCGTATAAGCATGTAAGCTTTCAACCACTAATAACTACAAGACTTTTAGTGATAGAGTAATGGTTGAGCATTCAAAAGATAGGCCAAATTTATAAAAAAAAATTGCGTGAGATATAATGAGACTATGACGCCACACTGCGAGTGCACGCGCATGTGCACGACCCACTATTTTCACTATGTGTCGAAATTCCAATTCGTATAGCGCAAAAACGTGTTTAAGTAGAACAGTTATTCTAGTGTCGTTGCCAAGAGTGGACAAAGTACTACCAGGACTTAAAGAGAAACAACAAAAAATTGGCCAAAATAGGGTTACAAATTAATATGAAGTCAACAATAGCAAAATAATTTCAGATGTCATCTCATATCGCCGAGCGAGTAAACCGTGCTTACACAATAGATGAGCAAGCGAAACGAGTGCTATCACGATACAGCGAGTGAAGCGAACCCACTCCTAACACGAATGAGCAGAACGCACTTACTTACAAGGTGAGCAAGCACTTAAGATTAGCTAGCGAAATGAGGTTATCTTTGACAGAAGTGAGCCGGGCGCACTTACAAATTACAAGAGCGAGCAAAGCGAGCTCCCTCACAAGGAATGCAAATGGAGCTCAATCACGCCACGGCTGAGCATAGCACGCTAACTCAAGCAATGAGGGAGCCAAGCGAGCCGCCCACAGGACCAATACGTGGTGCAAGCCCACTATCAAAACGAGCGAGCACAGTGAGCTCAACTACCCCACGAGTGGGTGGAGCAGTTAATTAGCTGGGATAGAATAATCTTGACGTGATAGTGGCTGGCAAAGTGCTAGCATTGACTAAGGATTGTTTACAGAACTCCTCTCACTAGGTTAGGCCAGGTTACAAGTGTGAGACCAAACGTTTTCACGACAAAAATTGGCGCGGGCTCGAACTGCGCCAACTTATATATTTTTTTAAGTTACCTAATTATTTAAATATTCATGTTGTTTTAGTTTTTACTGCAAAACATTTCGATACCTACAATACACAAATTGGTAATGAAATAAACCAAATACAACACCAACTTATTATTTATTGGTGCATTTACCTACCTATAATGATCTTATAGGCTGCGGCCTCGGCGGCACGGGGTAGTGCTCCAGGGCGCTGCGCAAGTAGAACAGCCCATACCTCGCGGCATCCGCTCGCTCGGCGCCGGCGAAAGCTAGTTCAGGCGTGCAGCCCGTCAGCGTCAGCACGTGCAGCAGCTCCAGCCTGCTCCATTCCATGCGGAGGCAGAAGAATTCAGCCACGGCCGAAAGCGCAGTCTCGGAAGACGTGTCGAAGTTCCGCGCCAGCGTTTCCAGCGCTGCCATGCGGGTCTCTTCGTCGATGTGTGCCGCAGGGTTTAAGTAGTATTCAGAGATCTTCAATCTCTCGATATCGGGGCGGTGCGGTGACTCGGGTTCGTCGTGGCTGTCACTCTCCATGGCCTCGCGCGCGCTCATCAGTGCGTCCTCTTGGGCGGGCACCACTCGTTAAAACTTTTCATTGCCCCGGTAATACAAAAATTTGTTACAAAAACACCCACAACAATAGTATAGATACAAATTCAACCAAAGCAAAAGACTTAGAAATATGAATTAATAACATAGCAAATCTTATAGCCTGGGTAATTTACGCCGAATTGTAGGCTAAATTTGCAATAATTTAAAACAGTGAGTATTTTCAGATAGCGTGTAGAGTACCTATAGACAAGGTAGTAGGTATGTTAATATGTAGTCCTCGAAAAGTTTACCTCCACGTGTACGTTTTTCTTTTTTTGAAAACATTTAATTTAAATATTACTTGGTAGAAAAAATATAGACAGGCATGTTTGTATGGAGTATTTGTTAAAGAGATTAGGTATTAAAAGTCAACCATTAAACATTTGCCGTACGCGCAACTATCGTTATTTTTTTCAAAGAATTTTGTAATTTACTTAACAGTCCAAGCAAAAATATTAACGGGACAAAAATAATGCCACAATGGTTTTAATATCATATTTGTTTAAAAAACTCAGTGGAACAGGAAATGGAACGAAAAATATACCTACAAAGTCAAACTGTAATTTACCTAAATTAAACAAATAAAAGCTTAAATTCATTATTTAAAAAATATACTACGATTTGATGTGTTTAATTTTCTTGAAATTATAATTGCATATAATATAATAATAATATAAATAAAAATCAATTGCCAAAAATGTTAGTCTACGCGTCACTTCAAAGCGGTTGCAGTGCTATTTGGCAAATTCTTTTTTTGTTGTGGAGTAATTGTCAGAACAACGTTTGTATGAAAGAAAATATTTGGAAAATCCACCTGGAAGGTCGGAAATTTTGATGCTATCTTTGTATGAAATTCACCCCGGGCGACGCCGGGCATGACCAGCTTGTAAAGCATAAAAGTTAAACTATTTTTATTTTTATTTCTTCTGGTTATCGATTTATTAACAAACATGGATGATGGTATTTAGATAATGTGTCTTAAAATAATATATATTTTTGTACAACTATATGTATGTATAAAAAGGCGTGGGGGAAAGAATCACAAGGCATCAAAATTTCGTCAAAAAGTGCCACGCATTGTCACGCTGTAAGGCAATGCTGATTCATTGGCCCAAAAATAGCCCAGTCCTCTGGTCACACAAAGAGTCAACCAACGGCTTAGCGATAGCTTGAAAACCAAGTGGGCACCCGGACCCCATGGTCCTAGTGTTTCAATCCCAAACGGGTCGAACATGTAAATCACAATAAGATTGGAGTAATTGCGCCGTTTGAGGTGTTCCGCGTCTGCGGCAGCTGCCCTAACACAGGCCGCTGAGCTAAGAAGATGGGATGGCGCAAGGGTGTCGATACATGTTGTATCCCACACCAAAGGCCTACCTAGCTTCCAAGGCATTATGGTCATTCCGTCTCGCCAAGCTGTAGCTTGGCACGTGATAATAATAATATAATATAATTATCTCCGGATGTTCTCGTCTAGCTAACGAAGAGTACTTGCATAGACACAACCTTGTAGCCAGGATTATCCATCAGCAACTTGCTCTGAAATACAGCCTTGTAGAATCGGAAGTGCCGTACTACAGGTATGTGCCCGACCCAGTTCTCCAAAATCGACGTATCACATTGTACTGGGATCGATCCATCATCACTGACAGGACTATTGTTGCCAATAAGCCTGATATCACTATATCAGGCTTGGTGGTGGATCGATTAGAGCGGCGCGCAAAGATTGTTGACATAACGGTCCCGCATGACGGGAACCTCGTGAAAGCCGAGAAAGATAAACAAATCAAGTATCTTGACATGGCTCGCCAGGTTGTCGACATGTGGGATGTGGACTCAGCGATTATTGTGCCGATAGTCGTGACAGCCAATGGCTTAATAGCCAAGAGCCTCGACCAACACCTGAGGAGGCGCTCGTTGGGCAGCTGGATCAAGGGCTTGATTCAGAAAGCGGTACTTCTAGACACGGCTCGCATTGTTAGGAGGTTCCTCTCTCTGGAGCCCTGACCGCCGGTACTTTGGACCCTGTTCCCGATACCGATGGGCTACAATTTTTTATATTTTTAAATGTTTTTATATTCTAATATTTAAAAATGTAATTTATAAATAACTAATATCATAAATAACTATTTCCATGGCCGCACCAAGGCAAAATAAATGGTGAATAAAATTTTAGCAAAATAGTTAACACGAAAATTTTGGTTTAGGTAGGTATGTAAAAAATTGGTAAAACCAATATATTTTTTCAGGATGAAACTATTTCGCCCACGGTAACGATAAAAAAAACCTAACAAAATTTTAGAACTGTAGGTACTTACAATTCTAAAATTTTGTTATGTTTTTGACTTTAGTTAATTTAATAATAATAATTTTTCAACACATTTGCGAGAAAACAGTAGAGTATCAATATCGGATTCCTCGCCTGAACTCATTTATTATTACTTTGTTTATAAAATTAAATATCAGTCAGAAAGTCGCAACAATCTTTGACGTTTCTAATATGAAAATAGCTCGAATTGCAAACGGCGCCACGTGCGCGTGGTGAAAATTAGAACTACATCTTTCATCTCATTTTATCTTTAGTATTAAAGTGAGACAAACGTATTGAGCAAAAGCGCTTCCAAGGAGGTTCGATTATTCAGCTTATTTATTCTCGTAATGTGAAACTCCTTGGTGTAGTTCTTATATATTTTTTATGGAAATTAAAAATAAACCGTAAAGGATACGCACGGCGCTATACAACGTAGTATGCGGTAAAACAGGTACGTATGTAGGTGTGAGTACCTATTTTACCGCACGTTCCGTTGTATGGTGCGTAATTTTTAACTTTCGAACCATGTATACAGGCATCGTAAATGCATTTTTTGAGCAAAAGTGTTGAAAAAGTATTTTTCTTAATTATTTTTGAAATGGTAACCTTGATCTTGTGTATACCTACCGCAGGAATCCGCTGGAAGCGAGAAGCAAAGAACCGGTCGATGTGGCGACGCTTGGAGGAGGCTTAAGTCCAGCAGTGAACGTGTTTCGGCTGAAATGATGATGAAAAGCTAAGTTCAAATACACGATTCAAGAAAAAATTTCGTTGTTAAGATTTAATGCAGGGTGCAAACCTAATTTCCCTGGCCTAATTATCTTATTATTTTTATTCGCAAAGCCAGTGAGCCAGGCGATCACCAGCATTGTCAGCATAATATATTGCTGGACGCAGAGATACTAAACAACATACTACTAACTTTTTTTTCACACCACCTGCTCGACATTGTCAAATTATATGTCATGCAAACCTAACCTAAAAACCTAAACTAGTAACTTACCTTCCTACTTACTAACCTACCAGTCTATTTTTGTTACAGGTGGCCTTGATTTTTGGAATTAATGTGGAAATGAACTCTTAAATATAAGGTAATATCGAAGATATCGGCAAACATTCAGATTTGTTGCTGGTAAAATTGCCAGATACAAAATGAAAGAAAGAACGGTCATTCGCAGTCCATGGAGAATACGTAAGAATTTTTGACAAGTACCAAGCTCTACGCCCCTCTAATATAAACACTAACAGATTTTTGTAGCTTATAATAATGGCAAGTGCACCAGGCAAGTCATTGACAAAAATAAGATCAGCACCATGCCGAAAGAAATTGCAAAATACCTGAAATTGACAAATACCGACCTCTACACGGGCCATTGTTGCAGGAGAAAATCGGCTACTCTATTGGCAGATTCAGAAGCAGACATAATCCAGATTAAAAGACACGGTGGATGTAGTAGCGGAGGGCTACATTGAAAATTCTACTATATATCTACACTATCCATCTAGGCCGCTGCCTCAAGCACCACCTTCACCAACTTTCACGATCCAAAATGATCCTCAACAAACCCAAGTTTCTAAATCTTTAGTCAACAGCAATTCGCATATAAACTCTACCTCCACTTCAATGAAAGTACCGAATAAATACATAAGTTTACCTTTCCACAATGTTATCAAACATTACATTTAACTTTTAATTGTTTAAAATATAGGTCTACTAACTGTAATTCTAATTTTAATAAATACGTCGATTCTAGTACCTACTATTGCTTTTTGATTGTCTGGTGGATAAACGTGCCTTCGTTTTGAGCGAGTTTGAATCCCTCGCTGCGCTACGGATTCTTGTGTTTACTCTTCTTCTCTGCTCGGGAGTTAACACTAGAATCCTTCATTACGCTCGGGATTCAATACGGCGCCCGCGACATAAAACACTGCTTTATCCCCTTGGTGTATAATCCACTATTATGTATTTCTTTAGGTAGGAACATACTTAACTCTTAGAAAACACTAACCATTTGTTAGCCCTACATGTGACTACGTGACTTTACCTATATCCTCTGTCCTCGACGCTTGCTAAATATACCTACACATTTCAACATAATTTTATGACCTGTTTTCATAACAACATAGTTACCAGTATTACCACACAAGTCATAAGTTGACCGATGGATCCCCTATGCAAAGAATTTTTTGTGTGCAGGCTACCATAATATTTATTATTATATTAATTGACTAACATTAAAAACAATAGTGCTCATTACTGTTGAATTAGATCTGTTTGTCAATTTGAGTTCTTGTACTCTATAAATAATATATAAATGAATGCAAGGTCCAAGTTCCTTAATTTACAAAACCAGTTATTTTCCTACAATTACTATCATACATAATAATGATAGGTCGGTACTTATATAGATTGTCTTAGATATCCAATTACACTTTTTTAATGAAAAAGTTATTTTAAAACCATACTCTAGCTCGACATCACAAAGTTAAAAACTTTGTTTATATCTACCGAACTAATAATGCAAGATTTTCACAAAAAACACTTCAAAAATCTTCAAGAATCATAACAGTTACTCAACACATTGTATTTCTATTGAAAATATGTAACAATAGAGATACCAACAGTTCATTGGAATATTTAGATTTTCTACAATTGTAATATACAGGGTGTCCCAGAAATCGACCGACATACTGTAGGTGGTGATAGCTTTGGTCAACGTATGATACATGGCGGGTCATTAATATTAGTTAAAAATTCAATTAAATCGAAAGAACGAAAAGACATCATCGGACTGTCTGTCGAGCACACCATTGAATTGTCCTGTGTTGAGCTTGATAAGCATGTTATAGTATGTGTATACTCGTACAGACCTCCAAGTTACCAGAATCTATCTGTGTTTGATTCTGTAATTGAATATGTGTTAAAGAAACTTAGTACTAGTAGTAAGTCAATAATCATATGTGGAGATTTTAATATTAATTTATTGGAAAATAACTCAAATACTGTTAGATTATTAAGTCTTGTTGGGTCATTTGATTTGTCAAATGTTTTTATTGAACCAACCCGAGTGACAGCTTCTACTGCTGCCACTTGTATAGATAATATTTTTTGTAATTGTGATTATTTACACAAACAAATTGTAAATAAGTTGCCATTTGATCACAGCGGCCAAACAATAACATTTTGCTCCAACATACCTTTACAAAAAATTCTAATAAGGTTTGGGCCAATTACATGTAAATGTAAATTAAATGTAAAGGATGATGAGACATTTTGGTACCCGGTCCAATAACAATAATTATTGTATTATTGAATTGGTCTAACCTATAGGAGAAAAAAATTGTATGGCGACGAAACCTGAATGTTAGTATCTTCAGAGATATTGATATATGAATATGTTTCTTTGTTCAACATAACAATATAAGTATCATATTAAAAACTTAAGCGATACAACTGAAAACTTGATTTACTGATACCAACCAACCTAGGAGGCACCACGGGATATATCGGGAGCGGAGTGGGGGGTGCAGTGCGCGTGATCGGCTGATACATCTCCATCTATCAGTCAGTCAGTCGCTCGTTCGTTCCGTTCGTGAGACTACGTTACGCTACTTTCTACTACTTTATTTTATCTTTCATATTGACCCGTGCTTTTCTTTTGGACTCCGTTACCCGCTAAAATCGTTGACTTCGGCTTGTTTTATGGACTTGATTTTCTACCAAAATGGAAGGAAATCACAATTGTGTGATGTGTCGGCGAGGTTTATATCATGAAAGATATCAGGAACATATTTTACGTGACGACTTACCTAGCTTGCGTCCTGATTTAGCCGCTTATATTCAAGAAAATGCTGTTTTAGAGGTATGTAAAAGTTGTATTTCTTACTTTTGTTTAATACGAGGACATTATGTCTTAATATAGAGTTCTTTGTTTATTAGTTTATGAATGGGTACCATTAATCAGTGATATTACATCATAAATAGTTAAATCATTCTCACTTATTAATATTAGACACACGGCGGATAGTTCATTTCGAATGAAATGGCAGGATTTTACTTGAGGCGGTAACAATAGGAGTGGTATTTATAACAGATACTACCCGTGCGCGATATGTTGGGACCTGAGCGCGGTGACGTCACAATGGCGTGTACGATGCAAACGGTACAAAACAGGCGCCATCGGGGAAGTGCGGGGGAAGCGGGCGGGGGAGTCGCATTCCTAGAAGGTCCCAACTTATCGCGCACGGGTAGTACCTGGAAAGATATTTTGTTGTAAGGCCCATGAAAGCGCTCAATAAACTGCATTTCTAAGAAATGTTTTGTATTGTTAAACACTTTTTAGGTCTGTTATACTTTTCCTCTTACCATCCAACTTCAACATTAAAACTATTTTTCTGTTGCTTTCCATCTCTTTCTATCAAAGCCATTCGTATAGAAGCATCTAAGGACCGATATGAATTGTACACACGTAATATAATTATCTATCCCTCTAGCGCTAGGAGCTGGCGTAGTCTTTGCGCGTATTTGTATATTTTATTAGATTAACTAATGCATTCACTTAATATTGATATTATTTAATAAGCTTACGCCTTTATGTAGGTAGCTACAATGAATGAATGAACATTGTAAACGTAATGACCAAATAGTGGAATCGCTTCCCAGACCTATAAGTATTTATATAAAACTAATTAATATTAGGTATTACATGTTGGTTTCAGGTGGCATTTAACAATACGCAGCGTATGTGTCACCGTTGTTGGCAGAGAATCGAAAACGATTTAAGAAGACCTGCTGCACCCGAAAGAAGACCAAATGATGGGGAGATTCAGGTCCCAGGTTATATGCGAGCACCAAATACACCAAGACATTGTATCTTCAACAGCTGTGTTCATGCAACCCGATGCCGAATACCAGCTTCTATCAAGACATATATTTTTTGTGCGTATTCGTTATACATTCCTGATAGTGCTCGAGTCTGTGCAGAACACCTTCAGGGCAATGCTTGGGATGATTTGCCTCAATTGTGCAATGTTTCTCACAGTTTTAATGCGCAGCAATTTACTGACATATGTGACATGTTGCGAACAGCTGTACAAAATGGAATAAAGTTAGATTTCAATGTAAGAGGTGCACTATCTGAAGAGGAGATGCACTTTTGGACAGGGCGGAAACCAGACCAGTTTGACGCTATACTAGACGAAACACCTTCTCTTAGTGTGAGATGCAAGGAACCCAGAAATGCGCTAGGTATCTATTTGACAAAATTAAGAACAGGGGATTCAAATAACAGGTTATCCACATTATTTAATATGTCCCGCAGAAAGTTAGAGCGAATTTTGAAAATAATTCGAGAATGCCTTAGTCTCGAATATGTTTCAAGACACCTAGGTTTTGACCACATAACTAGAAATAATATATTAGAGAGGAATCTCTCAATTCCAAAAGCTTTGTTCGGTAATGAGAATAACGATAAGGTCATTTTAATATTTGATGGAACTTATGTTTATATTAATAAAAGTTCGAATTTTTTATTTCAAAGACAATCTTACAGTTTACATAAGTTCCAAAACTTACTTAAACCATTTTTAATCGTATGTTCAGATGGATACATTGTAGAAGTACTTGGCCCATATGCTGCAACAAAAACGGACGCGAATATTATGTCTAATCTAATGAATGATGGGGAGAATCCCATACATATTTTGTTACATCCAGAAGACGTATTTATTTTGGACAGGGGTTTCAGGGACAGCGTAGGTGACATTGAAGCCAATGACTATGATCCCCACATGCCACCAACAAAAAATAGAAACGAGACACAATTAACCACTGAGCAAGCAAATGAGTCGCGCTCAGTTACGATTTGCAGATGGGTTGTCGAGGTGGTTAACGGGCGCTTTAAGCGCGATTTCAAACTTTTAAGACAAAAATACTTTAATAAAACGCTTCCAAACATGTTTGTTGACTTTAGAATTGCTGCAGCTATGTTAAATCATTTTCATATTCCTATTACCGACAACATACATGTAGAATCCTTTCTCAACATAATCGAGACTAAAATAGATACACCAAATATTTTATATACTTATGTCGAAAGAAAACGATTGAATGCGCGTAGAGCTAACTTTGAAAGAATAGAAGCTAATGATATTCAAAACTTCCCAGAATTAACTGAAGAGGAAGTTATTTTACTTTCGTTGGGTACTTATCAATTGAAACTCGCCCGTTCTTATTGCAACGAACATTTAACAACTGGACTCTATCTAATAGAAATATATCAACAACATAACCTTGATGACTTATCAGACTATGGTATAAATGATGCCGTCTGGCTATTACGCGGACGAATACAGTCGCGTCATGTACGTTCTAGGACTTATTATTGTTATATTATGATAAAATGTAACCTAGGTCAAAACAACAATATATTACATTATTATTGCACATGCCTAACTGGGCGACGTACAATGGGCACGTGCGCGCATATTATTTCTATTATATGGTACTTAGGATATGCCAGACGCGAAGGGTTCCTTGCTCCAGCAGCATTTCTCAATGATGTCATTGTAGACAACGAAAACAGTCTATAATTGTAAAACAATAAAAAATAAAGTTGTTTCTGATTTATACTTGTATTTTTTTACTCAAATAAATAACTAACTTGAGCCTAAAATGACTTTGAGTCATGCGTTTTTGTCATACGTGCCTGATTTAAAAAAATAAACGTGTATTTTTATTCTTAGTGACTACTCACACCCGCATGTTAAAGCAAAAACGCATGACACAAAAATCGCTCTAACTCCTTAAATACTAATATTTGAGACAAGCGCTCAAGTTTACATTATTCTACACAAAAATACCTTTTCAATGATGTATAACATGTTTCTATTGGAGCGGGTACCAGATTCCATACATTTTGCCCATCATCCTTTAGAGAAATTAAATAATTCTTTGGCCAGTACATTATGTGACCAAATGTTTAATAATATAGATGACCCAAATGAGTTCTATGCCGAGTTCTTTTCACTATTAAACACTCAATTTAATAACAGTTTTCCACTAAAGACTAAAACTATTTACACAAAGTTTTTATTTAGTGATTGGGTGACTCCAGGTATTCGTAAGAGCAGGGGAAAACTTTTTGAACTTTATGGTCTAAACTTTAGACCATAGACTCTAAAGCAACATATGAATAATACAAGCTTTCATCAGTATGTTGCAAAATTTTCAAAAACTTTTAAAAGTGTGTGCAAAATAGCAAAAGCTCTTTATATTAGCAATAAAATAAAATCAGCTGATGATAAAATAAAAACTACCTGGCAAATAATAAATAATGAAACAGGCAGGAAAAAACAGAATAATACAGAATTTAATTTAGAAACTGCACATGGCCCCATCAACTCAGATATGGAAATAGCTCAGGAATTTAAAAACTTTTTTTCTAATATTCCCTTTAAAACTACTGAAGCTTTAAATTCATCACCCGCGCTTTCTGCTGCCTTACTTAAAAATAATGTAACGGCATGCCCTTTCGAGTTTAGGTTTCAGCATACAAACCCCCAAGCTGTTATAAAAGCTTTTAAAGAACTTAAAATTAAATCAACAGAGGATCTCTGGGGAATCTCCGTAAAAGTTTGTAGATCTCTTATCGAAACCATTGCGCCCTATTTAGCTTTCATATTTAACACCAGTGTAGACCAAGGAGTCTTTCCGGATCTTATGAAACACAGTAAAGTAGTTCCATTGTTCAAATCCGGTGATAGCAAAGAACCCAACAATTATAGACCTGTGTCAATTCTGCCAGTTCTCAGTAAGGTGTTTTTAAAAGTTAATGCTTAATCAAATGTTACGTCACTTTAATAAAAATTCCATCTTTCATGAACAACAGTACGGTTTCACCAAAGGGCGCTGTACCACTGACGCTGGTGTTACCCTAATAAAGAACATTTTTAATGCCTGGGAAGAAGCACAAGTTGCCATTGGAATCTTTTGCGACCTCTCTAAGGCGTTCGATTGCGTAAACCATGAGACACTTCTGCTGAAACTAGAGCACTATGGGAATAGGAATACAGCTCTTGATCTACTAAGATCATACCTGAAAGATAGAAAGGTTAAAGTCAAGTAAACGGCATGAACTCATTAGGGTCTGAAATGACAATGGGCGTACCTCAAGGTTCGATATTGGGACAATTCCTCTTTTTAGTTTACATCAATGATTTACCCCAATTACTGCAGAATCAACCGAAGATGGTGTTATTTGCAGATGACACATCATTGATTTTTAAAGTAGGTCGACGGTCACAAAATCTTGACGACGTGAATAACTCTATTCTTCAGGTCCAAGAGTGGTTTATGGTAAATAATTTGGTACGAAATGAAAAAAAAACAAATGCATTAGATTTCAATTAGCAAATGTTAGAAGTTGCGAATGTGACATCATATTGAATGGAGAAAAACTAGAATTTGTTAATCAGACGGTTTTCCTGGGAATCACGCTAGACGAGAAATTACAATGGGGACCCCATATAAAATCTCTTGCGGGGCGGTTAAGCTCGGCCGCTTATGCTGTTAGGAAGATAAGACGGTTAACAGATGTAGAAACCGCGCGTCTGGTCTATTTTAGCTACTTCCACAGCATTATGTCATATGGCATTTTACTGTGGGGTCGGGCTGCTGACATTGAATTCATTTTCATTTTGCAAAAGAGAGCTGTTAGGGCCATTTACAATCTACGTCGTTGCGAATCTCTTATGGAACTATTTAAAAAGATTAATATTATGACGGTGCCTTGTCAATTCATTTATGAAAATATTATGTATATAAGAAAAAATCTACATCTTTTAAATAAAATAAGTGATAGACATAATTTTAATACTACAAATAAAGATAAAATAGATCAACCATTTTTTTAGATTATCTAAAGTACATACATTTTATGGGGTACTGTGTTAAATGTTACAACAAAATACCTTGTGATATATTGCAATTAAATGAAAGAAAATTTAAAACTCATATTAAAAGTACACTTTTTAAACAAGCCTATTACAAATTAGAGGATTATATCCTAGACTAGCTGGTGCCCGCGACGTCGTCTGCGTGAACGCTATACAGCACCAAAAATACCTACGATTATACCTTTTAAAATAACATTCATTTACCCGGTTCTTCTTTACATTTCATATCTACAGAAAGTGCAGTAACAGGGAGACTGTCTTTTATAAAATTGACCTTCAAAAAGTGCTGATTTTCAGCCTGCTTTGAATAAATGACTTTATGGTAATTCTGCTGAATTAATTCATAAGTTGTGACTGAAGCAGATGGAGGAAATAAGGAATACAGAATAGGGGAGAAGTCCTATAAATACTTATATACTATTCTGTATGTAAGTATTTATAGGACTTCTAAATAAACAACATTTATACGTCAACAGAGAGTGCTCATCGGGCTGAACAACTCTTGCTAAGACGTTGTTCCATTATATGTTATAGTGTAGCTGGGCTCTTGGAGTTCCACATCAGGTGTTCCAGATCTTCAAATTTATTCTCTCAGCAGAAAATGTTCATCACGTGGAACAATTTTTGCTATGGTGCCATTTTTGTATCTCTTATAGTTTAGCTGGTCTGTTGCGGTTCTGCATCAGGTGTTCAAGTTTCCAAGATAAATTATAGCCTATATGTTGCTCACACTTAATACCTATACAACAAAAAAAAATAACATTCAAATCCGTCCAGTACTTTTTGAGTTTATCCCGGACATACATACAGACAAACAGGCAAACAGACAAAAATTCTAAAAAATAAATTTTTGGCTTCGGTATCGATTGTAGATCACACCCCAAGTATTCTTTAAAAAAAAAATTCAATGTACAGTTTTGACTTTCCTACCATTATATTATATGTATAGATAAGAATGCTTGGAAACATGCTGGTCCTGCTCCGTAAGACAATCTAGAGTCTAGACAAAATCAAACTGGTTGCTAATTTAATTGTATAATTTATAATTTTTATGACATTGTTTTTTACATTATTAAGTACTTTTAAATTTTGGAAAAATCATTTACTTTTCAATTTTTGTAAATATGTGAGCACCATGTATCTATCTCATAATTAATTTACCTGTCATGCGTTATATTTAATTATTTTTACCTATTGTGGTATAGTAATTTTATTCTATGTGCATTTAATGTATACATAACCATAACCTTAATCAGCCTATAATGTTCCCACTGCTGGGACACAGGCCTCCTCTCTTCGAGAGGCAGTGGGCTGTAATCTACCACGCGGGCCCAGTGCAGGTTGGTAGATGTCACATGTCCTCGAATTTTTGGTTCTAGGACATCCCGGTTTCCTCACGATGTTTTCCTTCACCGTTTTGAGCGCTTTGAATGTATACATAATATTGTAAAAAATATACGTTTTAAAAGAGTAACGGTGGAGTTTCTTGCCCATTCTTCTCCATACGAAACTACCTTTTGGAAGGGGCAACTAGAATCAATTCAATTTTTTTTTTGGAAATTTTGACGTTCAAAAGTGCCTTTTATGTGCCTATTTGAAATAAATAATTTGACTTTGACTTTGACAAGACCTCCCAAAATAACAAAAATATATTCCGCAAAATCTTATAATTTTTTAAATTAATATCAACTATTAACAAAAAAAAATTGAGGAAAAAAATCAAATAATACTGAATTTATGTTGAATTTATAAGTTTTTTGGAGAATCAAAGGTAATTAGTATTACGGATAGAGTAACTAATATTTTGATGGCAAAATTTATTAATAAAAAGATTTTATGTACACATGAGAGTCAAAATAAGTTTGTTTTTTAGTCCTGCTGTGTATCTCGAAAACTATAAGATTTTGCGGAACATAATGTTTTGTTATTTTGGAAGGGCTTGACCAAAGCTATCCCCACCTACAGTATGTTGGTCGATTTCTGGGACACCTTGTATAGGTAAGGTATACCATCTAGAGTAGGTTTCTATTTAAAGATGTATAACAATGTACCTATAACATTATTTCATGTATATTACAAAAAGTGCACAACACATCCCTTTTGGTATGTAGGAGTGGCACTCATTTAACAAAACTAGTAGGTAAGTAGAAACAATCAAATTTTTATCAAAATGAATGTAACAGCCATGGGCGCCGGGAGGGGAGTGCAAGAGAGTGCACTTGCACCTCTCTGGCTTCAAAATAAAATGTAGGTGTAAAAACATTCAAAACCGTAAAAATATCCAAAACGCCTAATATTATAATAACATTAATAACGTCGGTTGGTGCCTCATTTAATTAAAAAGGTCTAACGGGCCTCTGCGAGTTGGCTTCGGCCCCTCGTACACCTTCCAAAGGTCTAAGATCCCAGGGTCCCGAGAAATGTCAAGAGACACAATAATAATATTATAATTAATAGAGAACTTAACCTATTCGAGACGACATCCTGAAGTTTTCTGCATTCTTTCAATTCCTAAGCTTTTACGCATTTGTCAACGAAGTACCGAACTCCTATTTAAAAAAATCTAATCGACCCTAGGCGGGGGTGCTAACATTATCGAACTCGCTTTGCTCGTTCTTGCATCCTACATTCTCTTAATTGTTAAGCTTTTCTGCATAAGTCGACAAAGTTACTCCTTGTATGAATGGACAAACGATAACGTAACAGATCCGAAGGTGAAGAGCAACAACCGAGTTACAAATAAAACACTACAAAGTAAAAAATGACTTAAATTTCGGACGTCGTTTTTTTTGTTTTTGTATATTTATTTATTGCCACCGACTTCCAAAATTAAAGTTATTTTTCATTTTGTAGTGTTTTTTTTTTTTAGGATGTCGGTTGTTTTCTTGTAAAAAGATTTTATTTTTCACTTTTTAGTTGTGGTTCCTACCCCACACAAATTCGTATAATACTACTTGCTATGTAAATAACAGTGACAGGAAGTTATTATAACATTATCAATATACTGGTGAAAAAAAGTCAAGTTGAAAAAAAACGTATTAATTAAACTAACTGAGAAACTACCCAAGCAAAGTTAATACAATTTATATGGGTGAAGCATACCTACCTTATCCATTAAAAAAAGAATTTTCGAAATCGATCCACAAGTGCCGGAGATACCTATTCGCGTAACAAACATACAAAAAAAATATACAGACGAATTGAGAACCTCCTCCTTTTTGAAGTCGGTTAAAAATTGTCGAGCTTGATTCGTGGAGCTGAATATGCACCCTTCTGAAAATAAACTTGCCCGCATGGTAACAGGCGATTTTGTCACAATTATTCAGAAATAAATTAAATCTCCGTTACAATCTACCTACATTTGAAATATTTCGCAAATACAAAACCTATTGATTAGTATGCTTTCTTATGATCACATGTTTAATACAATCACAGTTACAGTAACTTTCCGTCAATAAAGCATATCAAGTTCTATTTGATACTTATAACAATTAGACATTTGAACATTTGTTTTCATGTTCGTAAACGGGCGCCGCATATTGGGGATACAGCCAATTTTTTGTTCAAATCCACCTAGAGATCGCAAAAATAAACCAAATGAGACAATTTTTGGACAGAAATGTTTGTAATTAAATTCTAAAGAGACTGACGAAGCCGGATTTCTAATTTTCCTTAAATCTAAAACTTCATAACCCATTAAAACCAAGGTAAAGCGAGTTTTACCCTGTTCTTTAACCCTTTCAGTCACGCATTTCATCAACTAGCTTTTTTTAAACAAATTATTCAAACAACTTAATAATTAAAATTATTTGTAAACATTAGTAGCATATTTAATTTTTGTGAATAAAAAACCCTTAAATTTAAACAAACTTTAAAACAAAATATAATTTTGCAAAAATTTGTTTAAATAACTTAATTTTGCAAATCATTCTACAAATAAACAATTTGCAACACGATTAACCCTCTAATATATTCATTGTTTATTTCGTATCAGGAACAAATCTCATGATCACTAGAGTATATTACAAAATCAGGCATAATATAAAAAAAATATATGCAAATCATATAAGCATTTTTTATAAAATAAAAAATTACAACCTAATTTCGCAAATTTAATTTCAACCATTTCTGTGCAAAAATGGTTTAATTTGGTTAATATTTGAGGTCTCTAGGTGGTTTTGAACATCCTGTCCCCAATGTGCGCTGCGCCGTCAGTAGGGACTAGGGACTGGTCATATCTTATCTCTCATCTTTCTGACCAACCGACCCCTTGACAATTCAAAAGTGCCTGTAATTGATTTATTTAAAATAAATGCTTTGTCTTTGAGTTTGAAATGTGCTGATAATTCTGCATATTAGTTATCCTTCTGTATTAAATAACACTCGTTTTGTTTTATTTTCTTGATAGTCTAACTGAGGATAGGTAATGAATACCTACTACAATTTCTATTCCTTAAAATGCACGTGGTATAATAAAAGTACCTACAAGAGAATCTTGATGTTCACTCATCATCGGTATACTGTATACCACATGATTTAATCACTGCAATGCATGGACAGCCACAAAAGTCGATTAAACCTGCTGACAAATTCAAAATTGACACAAAATGATACGATAAGCACCTAATCTGCTTTTTAGCTTTTCTTAAAACATTTTGCTTTTTATTTTTATCAACCTTCTATAAAAAATTATAAATAGGTAGGTAAATCTAAAAGCTAACAGACTTTAGTTAGTTTATTTGTACATTATATAAAAGAAGAAGGAAAAGAATCTTAATTTTTTAATTGAAAAGTTAGAAAACTCAAATATAAATTTTCTTATTTTGTTGCTGCAGACAAAGAACAGTTGGTAAACTGTTTTTGTCTCACTAATTCAGCTGATCTTCTAGCATATGTACCCAAATGTACTATATTTACTTATATTTATTGAAGAAATAGGTACCTGATAAAATGTTGGCCCCCGGAGCAAATTCCTTATTACGTCTGTTTCCACACGCCACACGAACTCTGATTGATGAATCTGTCTAACTACCTTACCTCATCAGGAAAACCCACGTATTTTGTTCTAACTGGGTACCCTCAGTTTTCTAGCGATTAACGCATATGGACAGCTGCGAAAAGTGAGTGTTTATTATATATCGCAGCAAGAACGTCAAGTATTATGATTATTAAGTACTTAATTTTATTAGTAATGAATTGTTTTAATTCTGGTTTATCACAATCTTGCAACACGCCCACACCCTCACGCCCTCTGTTGGATATTGCTACAACCTACATATCCATTGATTTAATAGATCGAGCAGCGCTATCTATTGGCTTGTTTGTAAATTATAATATGCAACGTTTTATTTGGAAATAGTATCATAATAAATAAATATCATACTAAATACGCCTCGCGCGTGTTTGGCACGCTATTTCTAACTTAACATAACCCTTTTGGTTGGGGTGCCCTCGCTAAGTTACTGCGACCAACTCTGAGAAAAGGGCAGAAAGTTAAAAAGATGATCATTTATTTAAAAAAGTGTGCAACATTTGAAGCATAAAAATGAATTGTAAAATATATTTTATTATGGGTTCATTCATTTCTTTATGTGTAAGTACACACGACTACTTAGCAAGCTATACATTTCCAGTCTAAGCTGACCTCTCAATGTACGGAAATCTTAAACAATGCGAGATCAGCTTATACTGGATATTATAAGTAGATTGATTGGGCAGGTACATTAAAGTGTAAGTACATGCAACCTCGCAATTTTCGGACTTTTTGTTTGAAGTTCTGTACCTCGGGTTCTATTGGACCTACAGAGCTACAGTTGCGCTCAAATTGTAGCAAATTTAGTATAGGTACTTGATTATGCGTGGTCACACATAAAAAAAAAAAAAATATATATATATATACGGGTCGACTTGAGAACCTCCTCCTTTTTTTTTCGTCGGTTAAAAATGTATGAAATTATATCATGCACCTTTTAGAAATCATAAGCCAGAAACTGGAAGATGTCCGAAAATTTCAAGGTTTTTCAAGTACCACGCAGATAGCACAGGTCTTTCGAAGTTGCAAACTTGGTTTCACACTATTGGTTTTTTGCGACCTACGATGTTAAAATGGGCCTAATGGAGTTTCTTGTCCATTCTTCTCCATAGGAACCTATACGCTTTGGAATGGGTAACTAGCTTTACATTCTAACTCAGACTGACTGATTCCTTGGTAAATGATAATTTACAGACGATTCAATTTCAAAAGTTCTACCAGCATCCTGAAAACTAAGGCCAGTAGCGCCATCTCATGGTACAACCACACAATATTCAGGGATGGCAGGGCTCGCGACATCTATGGACAAAATAGCAAATGTAAGTCAGTTGCAAACCCACATGAAACTTGAGGCGCCATCTATTTAACTTATTTTTTTAAATTTTATCTGGCAACGAGGCTTTTAAGTCATCAGTTTTTTATTTCTAATGATAAATATATTTTTTTCTGTGACTGGATTAGGAAAATCAGATAAGCAGTCGTGCCAGGTAAAATATTGGTATCCAGAAAAAGGCTAGGCAGATTGATTGACTGATTGAAATAGATTTCAGATTGATTGACCGATTGAAATAGATTTAAGACACTTCCATGAGGAATTCAGGATACACTAGGTATTATTTCATTTAAATTGATATCACTGTCTTTTTTATATTTGTAAAACGGGTTAGAACAATTTTAGTATTTTATACATGTTCAAGTGGCGGTGGGCGCGAGGAGCTATTACACATTATTTTTAGATCTAGGCAACACTAAACTGTCAAATAAAAAAAATGTTACACTGTTATAATAATTATCAATTATGCTGGATTACTCCACTTCATGTCCGGTTAAGGGGATGCGCTCAGGAAGCCCGCGAAATTCAAAAATTCTTACGTTTTTTGCAATTTGCAGGTCACTGTCAGGTTATATGTTGATTAAAATATGATTCGCGGCCGTAACAAATATGGCTTTAAAGAATTTTATTAATAAGAATCAACAATACAACTCCTGTTAGAATTGGCCTCAACTGTCATAATTTCATGAAATAGTCATTCAATAGGGTAGGTATTATGAACTTGAGCGATGCATTGATGATTTTTATGATCATAATTCTGTAAATTGATGTTAAGCTCGGGGTTTCTTTGAAGGATAAAATCAGAAACGAAGTTATCCGGAAAAGAACCGGAGTTACCGAAATAGCTTGCAGAGTAAGCAAGCTGAAGTGGCAGTAGGCTGGCCATGTTTGTCGGAGGACCGATGGCCGGTGGAGCAGACGAGTCCTGGAGTGGGGACCGTGTATTGGCAAGCGTAGTGTGAGACGCCCCCCAGCTAGATGGACCGACGACCTCAAAAATGCGGCTGGGACAGACTGGATTCGCAAGGCGGAGGACTGTGGCGCAGGATGGGAGAGGCCTATGTTCAGCAATGGACTGCGATAGGCTGACTTGATTGATTGAATTCTATAAATAATAATTTGTTGCGGCCGCGAATCATATTTAGATCAACATACAACCTGTAACTGACTTGCAAATCGCAACGACCGTAAGAAAATTTGATTTTTGCGGGCTATCCTGGCGCTCCCTCCTTAACATATCTGTCTCCCCCTAGCCTGGGCATATAATTAAATTGTGTGTGACTCTCCCTTATTATTATTATTATCACAGAGTTGTTAATTTTAATTATTATACTCTTTGAGATGACTCATGGTGGCTTCTTCTTGACCAGTATGTTGTTTTCAATTTATGCCGAGTCTTGCGAGGTGTGACGGTACGGTATTATGGCCAAAGCATATTCTGTCAATTGTAAAATAAAGGCACGGCTGGCATCTGACAATTTGACTGTAACACGGTCTAACTAGCAAGTTTAGCTAAATGCTTCCATAAAACTTTCCTTTCTTATCTTGTTCTTTCTTCCACATTTCTAAATTTTGATGAATAGGTACTCGTAGGTTCATTGCAGGTAATCACTCATAGGCACATCCATTGTAGTAGTGTACCATTGCTAGAAAAGGGGCAAAAAGTTTCTTCTCATAAAAAAAACAGGGGTTAAAAACTGAAAGCTCGTCATAGGTGGCAGCACTATTCAACGTCTACAAGCCGCCATTGTTTTGTTTATGTCGATCACAAATTTAGCGAAATCTAGATAATTATGGATGCGAATTGGAATGTAGCACTATTAAAATAATGACGAAGTAAGCAAAAGGGAAGCGTCTAACACTGCTAAAAAATCTGCTGTAGTGCAAAACTAAATAAAATATGAACATTTTGTAAAGGTTATTTTATGTTTGTTGACTTTATGTTTTTTATTTTTTTTTGTATTAGACCGGAGGCGTACGACGGGAATTACCTGATTGGAGTTGTAAACCAACTCGAGGATGATCTTCCTGACTGAAAAACTTCAGAGAAGTTAATTCTAGCATTTATTTAGTAAGACATTATCTAAACATACACACACTGTTACCATAATTTACTTATTATCACACCAAAAGTGCCTGTAGGTAATGAAAACCTACTCAAGTTGTCTCGGGAGAATCACCGGTATACGAATTTCTCCCATAAAAGTCTTCAAGTTTAAAAACGATAGCACACTCGATGAAATATCGGGTTCCCAATTTTTTTTCATTACACAGTTTTTGTCTTTAAACATCTTTGGCAAATACCTATGTCCCCGTATTTTTGCAGTCAACAGCTGCGCAACGGGGTATATTAATATTTATGCGTAACAGACGTCGCTTGTTTACAATAGTAGATTGTTATAATGACCCATTATATACGAGGTAGTTTTACTCTCGAGCTTGAGCGAGGGAGTAAATAGGAACCGAATTATAATGGGTTTTTAGCGCCGTGTGTTACACTCTACTTTTTACAACAATTACGAGAATAAAAAATAATCCAATACATTATTAATAATATAATAATAATAATAATAATTTATTTATTTTCTTACCACAAATTACAGAGATATATATATACATAGTCTTCAGACACAATTTCATAATTAATTTGTGGAAGACTGGTGCCTAAACTAAGTTTTTTACAAAACCTGTATGTCAGGTCACCAGGCCCCCAAAAACTAAGTTGTACATTATTTTTGTTGCACTGGAGACCATCGGGTTCATATATCATATTTACATAAAAATCTCCCACATTATAATATTGCAATAGTGCTCATTTAGCTTGGTTTATAGAAATCGTGAAAAGGTAATTTATTAAGAATACATGCAAGGGAGGATGTATGTGAATGTATATGAAAGCGTGTGGGGTGAGTTTGTGTGATGTGGAGTGAGTGTGTGTGTGTGGTTTGGGATGCTTGTATATGCGTTGCAAAGGGAATTTTGTGTCACGAAATAGTTTTGAAAAGATCTTCAATTTGTGTATAATCTAATGTAATAAGGCATTCAGTTATTTTCCTTTTAAAAGCTATTTTGTTTAGGTTATGAACAGAGAGTAAATCATTTAGTCTGTTGTATAGAAAAGGGCCAAGAAAAGAAAAGAAATTTCGGGCAAATTTGGATTTTACTGATCTAGGTTGGCATATATTTCTTCTTCTTCTTCTCATGTCAGAATCTTGATCGGTATTTATAAAAGGTATAAGAGATCGTTGTTTCAAAGCAACATGGAGAATAAAAAGCTGCCGAATTGAGAGGACTTTAGCAGACCTATAAACTTCTACAGTGGGATGACGGAAAGGAAGGAATAGTGCAACTTTAAGGACTGCCCTTTGAGCCCTCTCAAGTGCTAAGAGGTTAGTTTTAAACGTTCCACCCCATGAAGTAATGCAGTATGTCAGGAGGGATTGGCACAAAGCACAATAAATAGATTGTAGTTGCTTGGAGTTAAGGATTGACCGAAGATTTTTAACCACAAAGATAAATTTCCGTATTCTGCTAGTCAGACAATTTATATGTTCGGCAAAATTTAATTTAGAATCCAAAGTGACCCCCAAGTACTTAATATGGTCCACTTTCTGCAATTTGGAACAAGAACAATCACCGTTATGAGGGAATGAACAGGTGTGAGCAACAATGGAGAACGTTTGGAGAGATGACTGCGGACTAGTCCTTAATGAAAAAGCAATATACTTGGTTTTAGTGGCATTTAAGGTGAGTATGTTAGTTCTTAGCCAGTCATTTACAGTATTAAACCCAACTTGTGCGTACTTATGCACCTCTTCCCAAGAGTCAGCACTGAAAAGAAGCACAGTGTCATCCGCAAAGGTAATAATACGACCATTTTGAAGACAGAGATTGCAGAGGTCGTTAATATACACCAGAAATAATGTGGGCCCCAGGATGCTACCCTGAGGAACTCCAAAAGCCACGGGAAGAGTGTCACTAAAGTGGTTATCAATTTTAACAATTTGCGTGCGGTTATTTAAGTAATCTTTGAAGAGTGACAATTGATTTTCACGTATACCGAGGTTTTCAAGCTTTCGAAGCAAGATCGGGACCGAGACTGTATCAAAGGCTTTAGCTAGGTCTAAAAAGATGGCTAACGACTTCTTTCGATCATCCATGTTAGAAACAATAGAGTTTGTTAATTCGTGCACTGCCATGGCTGTCGATTTCCCTGCACGAAAACCGAACTGAAACTGGGACAGCAGGTTGTTTGATTCTAGATATTTCACTAACCTGTTGTTCAATAGCCGTTCCAGAATTTTTGATAAGGCAGGCAGAATTGCTATTGGTCTATAATTATTAACACAGTGTCGGTCCCCACTCTTGGGAATCGGATGGATAAGTGCCTTTTTAAACGCAAGAGGAAAGGTACCAGTTTCTATCGCCAAGTTGCAGATATGTGTAATCGAGGGTACCAAAAGATTCTTATGAGCAATGAGAAGGTTTGAAGAAATATTGTCGCAGCCCACGGCGCAGTCGCGCTTGAGAGAGGTAATAATGGCAGCTACCTCATGCTCATCAGCGGGCAGGATAACCATGGAATGTGAAAAAGTTGGTGGGTGGGTACTAGCAGGGGGGTCATCATAACCTTGCTGTTGGGCGGTTATTTTACCAGCCAGGGTTGAGCCAATATTGGCAAAAAAATGATTTACATTGTTTAAGCAATTAACTGGTTGATCCTGCGGGCTTATTAACTCAGTCGGTGATGTTTTGGGTCTTGATCTATTTGAAACTTTATTTATTATTTTCCAGAGGCGGCGGTTGTCCTTTCCCGCCTTTTTTACTTCTTCTCTTTCAAATTCCCTTTTAACTTTTTTCAAAATTTTGTTGCAATAATTTCGATACCTTGTGTATGTTGTCTTTAGTATTACATTGTCAGGATGTTTTTTTAATTTTTTATTTAGATTGTCTCTGTTCTTTATACATCTTAAGAGACCTGGAGTTATCCAGGGTTTAATAATTGTTTTCCGCGAGGAGACGGTAATTATTTTAGTGTTTGACTCCACTACAGTTTTAAGAATGTGAACCAGTTTGTCAGCTGCTACGTTTGCATCATTTGCCTCGAGAACTGGTTGAAAGTTTGCCCCATTTAAGTCGGAAAGTAATCCAACCGAATCTATCCGTGAGGTCTTGGGTTTCATGTGTCTAGGAAAACATTGACTCAACGAAAGGATGACAGTATAATGATCTGTGAGGGTTGTTTGAGCTATAAAAACTTTTGCGGGCAATTTTGTTTTCAGAATGACGTGATCTAGACATGTTTTTCCGTGTGTAGGGATAACGTGAGCTGGTAGCAAGCCGTGAAACGATGTCAGATCGAGGTAAGCTGAAGCATTTCGATCATGATTTGAAGTACTGATATCTAAATTTATGTCCCCGGTGAGAATAATGTTTCTACAAGAAGAATAGTTTATTAATATTTCATTTAGGGATTGTAGGAAGTTTGATATATTTTTATATGATGGTGGGCGATAAATAGCTAAAACAACGGTGTCATTATTAATTTGTATTGTTAGACAATTTGCATCATGAAAGTCAGGTTCGAGAACATTAACATGTATGCCATTTTTTATGTAAACAACTACACCCTCGTTTTGTGTTTTGTTTTTGTTAGTTGAGTAATATTTATAGCCATTTAACAACGGAAGATTTGAGGCAACCGGTAACCAGCATTCCGTGAGAATTATCAGGTCCCACGAAATTCTCGATTGTGCCAATAGGACATTAAAACCTGACATGTTGCAATTTATGCTTCTTATGTTTTGACTGATAATTTTGAGACGTTTTTCGTTATTCGGGATGAGGTCCAAGCAATCGGCCAGGTCACATATAGTGGAGTCCGCGACTGTAAGGTGGTCAATGTCATTGTTTATTAAAATAGAATTATCGAAGGGTACGGTTTAAATGACAGAGGCAGAGAATAATGTGCATAGCTGTATAAATCAGAGAGACAAGGCATGAGCGATCTCTCACCCACCGAATCTCTCCTGAACTGACAAGAGATTTCAGTAGGCAAGCAATCGGTATGATAAGGACACTGACAAAAATCTTTTCTTGTTTAGATCTCGTATCATAGAATTCCCAAAAATGAAGTGATAAAACTGTGAAATTGTGTGTGTAATTGTGTATAAAATTGATGATGTGTAATTGTTTGCTTGTATACATAAGTGTTATATAGACAGAAAAACTTAACTGAAACATATAAAATGATAATCCAAAAAAGTTATAAGAGTACATGCAGGGCTTTAATGTTATGGAATAATGACCAGATAGTCATTTTTCAATTATTTTTGCAAAATCCATTTCAGAGTTAACAGTGAAGCGTTGAGCGCCGTCCTCCTTGCGAAGGTAAACTTTACCAAATGCTGACCAACAATGCTTGTATTTATGTTGGGAGGCGAATTCTCTTGCCAGGAAGAACAACTTTCGAGCTTTTGCAGGGAGATTGTCCGATATGTAAACGGGTACCTTTGGGCCGGGGACTCGTAGATGTGTTGTATTCAACTTACAGCTTTTATTATTTTTATTAAAAGTTCTTACTGATTGCAGTATCTTGGTTTTAAGTAACACTGTAGTGAAGTCAACAATGATGGTGTTATTCATAGAATTGCTTGAGTTAATCCTGTATACGTCCTTAATATCTGATTCTGCAACTGTGGTGTCTAGAGTGGCACCAACATTTGAGATCACATTTATCAGATCCAATTTTGATTCATTCTCAACTTTAGGGATGTTTTTTATTTCTACAGTTGTAATTTTCGATTGCTTTTCAAGGTGATCTACCCTGTCTTCCAGTTTCCTGATATAGTCTCGATTTTCCTTCTTTTCGACTTCGTACTGTTTCATTTTGTTTAGCATCTCATCATATTTTTTAGCAGTAAAGTCGACTGAGTCTTGAAGTTTACTGTACTGGCTTTTTACTTCCAACATCGTCGCCTCCATGTTAGAGTAGAATACCTTTTGCTCCTTTTTAAGATCTTTGATTACACCAGATAGTTCATCTTTGAAATCATTGAAATCTGGTAGATAGTCTTGGTCATCGCGTTTCCTTTTATTACGACAGGTAACGTTTGAGGCATCCATGGAGACTTCATTTATTCCCGCAGATGTACTTATGTTTGGCTCAGAATAGTATTTATATTTTAATTTTCTTCCGCGAAATTTCTAGTACTAATTTGTCTTTATTTCCATGGAAGGTGGGTAAGCCTTTAGTGTGGGATACAACATGTGTCAACTCTTGTGCCATCCCATCTTCCTGTCTCGCCGTGCTGTGTTGGCGCTGCTGCTGCGGCTGTAAAAAACCTCAGGGGGCGTAAGTATAACAACCTAATCGGTAATTTTATAGGTATAGGTATTTTCGAGCCGTTTGGGGTTGAAACCCTCGAGCCAAGGGGTCCGAGTGACCATGTTTTGTTCAAGGAAATCTCCAAACGCCTCTTTGACACTTACTGTGACCCAATGGTTGACTTTTGGCTTTTGTTTGAGTATTGTAACCATTGCCATACAACGTAGTGATGCCGCGAGTCTCTTGGGTGTCCATTATTACCAGTCGACAGCGATGCGGAGCAATTTTTCGTAATTATAATGTAATTGTAAATACAATTGTAATTTAATAAAATTCATTATTATTAATAGTTAACTTTTTTTTTTTCTGTAACCGCAACGCAATCGACCTAACAGATCGCCGCTTTTGGTTACATTTTCAAAAATAAAATGTTCTTCTTTTTTATGAAAGAGTAATTAGTCGAATCTTTATTCATTACTATTCTACTTAAGAATAAAGATATATTCGTTTTTTTAAGCACGTTGGTAACAGACATAAGTAAAAAAAAAAAATGTTAGCCGTCACGGGATGCCTGGCAGATGTGAAACATCGTGGCGACGCGTCACTATGGCATGCGTCACCACGCCAACAATTGGTTTTACCAGCGGCTATAGATGTTTCACATCATTATTTTTCCCCTAGAGGAAAATATACTATTTTATACTCGGTCTGGAACGTTACAATGACGGACTTTTTGAGCAAGAGGCGACATCTGAAGTGAGCAATTGGCAGTTTGTATCCCGATTATTTTAGAACATTCTAAACTCTTCAAAACCATAGACTTTTTTCATAGATGGTAACTCCGCAATAGAATTTTCAACAAAATGAAAATGCCAATGGCCGCTACTAGTCCTGTTGTGGTGACAAATTAAATTATTTACAATTAATATTTGTTACAAAATCGTCGTTAATACCTATAGTTTTGGACACAGATTTTGTTTGCCGAGGTATTCAAAATGTATTTCAAGTTGATCGTGCTTGTTTTCGCTGCGACTTGTGCCGTTTTTGTGTCTGTAAGTATGACAAATATTGTTTTCAGTCGAATGTGCCGTATTCTGTCTGTTGTTTTGAGCTTATCTAATTAATATCAATATTTGAATCATTCGTTTTATTGACGGGCTTGTGATGTTAATGCTCTAGGCTGCACTAAGTATTGATATTTTGCATGAGCGTAGTATCGTATTTCTGCGCAACTTTCAATGAGCAGTCTCGTCCTCCTCCTACTTTTACTTCAACGAATTTCTTTAATCCTAGTTTTATTGCATTTTGATAACGATCGTTGTTATGTCCTACCTTCATATATCTGAAGTGGTTCAATTTTACCACTTCAGTTGCACTTACACAATTAGCTATTTGCATTCTTAGTTTGCAATAGAAACTGTACTGAAAAATAGTGAAACTATTTTTAATTCAACGCTACTTTGAGAAGGAAGGCAACACCAATCACGATGGTCCACCACAATAATACACATTGTTATGATCTGGTTGAACTTTTCTGAAATAGAGAATGTATGCATATCAAAGGATGATAGAATATCATACTATTAACTTGAAGACAAAATATCACTTCACTGTTAAAAAATGCCATTCACTGATCAATTTCCAGATTTTGGTGGTTTATCATAATAATCATAATCATCATTTATTGCATTCATGTAGTTTCCAAGTTGTTACAAGTATATAGGTTTCATACATGAACCCTGCTAGGGCACAGCAATATAAATAGTTTAATGTGCTAAAGTGTCACAATAATAAAACCACTGTGCTTAAATAAAAATACAAATTTTGACATGCTTAACCGATGTCCATCATTCATTATTTAAATAAGTAACTGTCATTATATAAAATATGAGGATATGGATAATAGGGTAAGAACAATTATTTGGTCATAATTTCCATTCATAAATTAAAATAAGATAAAAAATTAAATTAAACACATAGCGATAACAATAATACTCATTAGACAACATATCATAACATAGGTAGGTTGTTAGTGAAAAATTGTGGGTGATGTGTATAGTGTCAATTTAAAACATAATAATAATAATAAAAATGCAATGTCAAGATTTACTTATTGTCAAAGAATTCCTTTAGAGTGTAATACGATTTTAATATAAGATATTTTTGGACCTCTGGGTACAGAGGTCGGGGAGTGTGGGTTTTTACCTCACTAAAACCACCCCGGTGAGCACCATCAGCACAGGGGGGCGGGGGGGTCCCGGTTTGCATCCTAGTACCTAAGAATGTACTACCAGTAAAAATTTCTAAAAATGGCAATATAGGGCAATATAGTTATCCTTTGTTGTGTAAATATGGCATTGTTTGGGAGACAAAGCAATTCATGTTTCACCCTACTTTTGTATCTACACATATACATATTAAAACATCATGTCTGTAATCCCTGAGTTTAGGCAGAAGTGTACCTTTAGTAAACCCACATTTTGCCTATTGCCATCAACTAAGCGCAAATCCAGACTCTGGACTGCAACTCAGAAATTCCTGATGGAATAACCCAATAATCCTGCCCAACCTGTACTGTAAAACGGGGGAATAGAGATGCAGGGGTGAATCGGAACAAAACTTTAACAAGTATTTTAACATTGCAATAATATAGCTTGTTGCCAATAAGGGCACTTAATCATTATTTATAATACAGGTAAACACATTGAGTCCTTTTTGCCAACAAACCATACTATTTCAATGTTAAAATCCCTTTTAAAGTTTTGTCTCGATTCACCTCTGCATCCCTGGAGTGTATACACCCCGTTTGACAGTATATTAAACTCAGAACCTCACACTCGGCAGTAATACTTGCAAGCACTAAACCAACAATGCAATTAGTTATTACAATTATATGTTACTAGCTTTTGCCTGCAGCTTCGCCCGCGTGTATGTCGGAAAATATCCCACGGGAACTTACTACCGAGATAAGAAGTATTCAACATGTTAATGCAGGTTATAAACTATCTGTATTCCAAATTCCATCCAAATCCGTGCAGTAGTTTTTGCGTGAAAGAGTAACAAACGTCCATCCATCCATCCTTACAAACTTTCACATTTATAATATTAGTAGGATTACTAGGATAGTGAGCAAGGCCTATTGTCTTTAATTAGGCACAAATCACTCATCAAACAAAACCTAACATTATCTTAATTACCGCATTACAGGGACATTCCTATGAAGATTACCGTTGCAAATGTGTCTGCCCGAGCCCAGCTGCTGTGCTGAACAACACTGCGGATGCTGACCGAAGCCCTTTCATGAAATCTGCCAATGTACCACCAAACAAATGGTAAGGAAATAATTTAATTGTAAAGAGCTGATTTTTCAATCCTCAAAACTTTATTTGAATATTTAATCTATACAAAATCTGTTGTTACATTAATTTTATTTGTTGGTAATATCTGAAGATGAAATAGCATTTTTATATTTTTGTTGAATTATGTTTTTTATTCTAGCCCAAATGGGTATTTTTAGGGTTCCATTGCCAAATGGCAAAAACGGAACCCTTACATTTTCTCCATTGTCCTTCTGTCCCAAGGTCACGCATCCGTTTTACTCTGATAACTTTGCACTATGTCGATGAAAATTGGAAATAGATGTATTCTGTACACCTCTAAACAATCGTGTAGCGAAATTACGATAAAAATGATTAGGTATGGATACTCCTTAAAAAAGTAACACAGGGATAAAAAAAAAATGCACGTAAGCTCGTGGGGTATAGTTGGAACCCATATTGATGATGTTTCTAAGTGACTGTCAATAGTTTTTGAGATAAAGGATATTTTCGGTTACAACCGCATAAAATAACTTATTTTCCATAGATTTTTCGAGAAATATTATGAAATGCATACTTATTTTGCGGTCGTTAAAATCAATACTGTGCTTGCGTAAGTAAATATTCCTCTAAACTACGGAACCATTCACTGAGCATGGTCCAACACGCACATTGGCAGTTTTTATTTAATAATTTCTAATACCATTACATATTATTAAACAAAGTCCCCCTGCTGCGTCTTTCTGTCTGTCTCAACGGGATAAACTCAAAACCTACCGAACCGATTTTCATACAGTTTTCACCAATGGATGGAGTGATTCATGAGGCAGGTTTAAGTGTATAATTCATTAAGGTTTTGTGTAAATTGGCTGAAATATGAATCGGAAAAAATCATACCGACTGGGAGCTTTACCGGCGTGCGCCTGGTAATATGAAAACAATGGTAGTACGTTCCCGTGGGATATTTTCCGATATACATGCGGGTGAAGCTGCGGCCAAAACCTAGCTTATGATAAAATGAGACAACTGCATAATGCCTATGTGTTGACATAGGCATTATGCAGTTGTTTGCTCTCAGCTGCGCTTAGATTGGACTCACCTCAATAGTTCAAATGGCTGAGAAGTTCTCTCAATCAGCAATGCACTGCCTAAGCTATTGTAGTTACACATTTCATTCAATTTGTCTTATTGTAGATGCATTTTGCAATTGTGTTCTCATTTATTGCATTCTGCTACTTTGTTGTGTGTTTGATGTGCTAGGCTAGTAGACTATTACATTGCTGCCTCTGCTAATTTTATATTATAGAAGAACTTTTATTCTAGGCGTAACTGTCACACTAGAATGAGGTCTATAAACGTTATTTAGCTTAGCAGGAATAACGTTTAGCCAAGTGCGTGCTAAGTAACGTTTATAGATCTCAGCCTTAGACTTTGTGCCGCATTTCCTAACAATTTGCTAAGCGTATTTGATTAAGTGACTTATTACCTGAAGAATTAATTAGCATCCTGCTCTCTGTCAGTGTCGTAAAAGGCTATAAACCTTCACTAGCATACTTGAGTGTAACAACAGACTTCATTTTCTTCCTTGCTTTAGACACACATTGTGCAACAACAATATTAGTATATAATAATAGTACAATATAAAATATAATATAATGTTTATATATTATATAATATAAAATACTGTCTGTTGTAGACATTATTTTATTTTTCAGTTGAGTACAACAGACACCAGCAGGCTTTCTATTTCTACGAAGAATAGACACAGCTATTTCTATACAAAGTGACATTTCGTATCTCCATTTTTGACATCGCACCGTAGGAATCCTTCTACAGTCTGTCATTTTGTCTTTCGTTTCTTTTCCTATCGTTGTCTAGGTCCTTTTTTATGTAGACTATTTCAGAAGAAAGTTTTCTATCCCAAACTGTCAAAATCACACTGACAACTGACAGTTGTTTAAGGTAGTGAAGACAATTTGAGTTTGTAATCGCCATGCTAAAAACAGTAGAAAACTTTTTACTCGACGGCCACCAAGTATAAAATCGGAATTTTTTCACTTTTTGTATGGAAAATGTGAAAAATTATTAACTACGTGTTTAGTTTTAGGGGTTTAATAAATGGCTTTCATAAAGAGTGTCGAGAGTTTCATTATTTTTGCGATAGGACACACCATTTTCGAGATATAAGCAAAATAAAAGAATAACGTGAATAAACTACTGAATTTCGTAAAAAGTGCAGATGACTCTTTCTACTTTGCTACCGTCGTACAGTCTATACGGAACGTCATTTTTGTCTACTCTTCCGTCGACAAAACGGTGCTCGTGCTAAGCCTGCAGTCTGTTTTAATTGTTATCTTGACTTTGTACTGTGTCTGTCATTATGAGAGAACAATAAATATTATCGTTGAAAGACAGCCATCCGATTTGACCACTATGAAACCAAACCAATAACCAACCGAATATCATTAATGACGTATGTTCAGCAGTGGATACTCTGATAATTATTAGCTGGGTGACACAATTTATTGTCTTGGCTATTTGATTGGATGTCCTAGCTTGTGACGTCTGGTAGCACTTGAAAGAGAATAGTCGAGAATCCAGTCCGCCATTTTGGGATGCGATTAGAGGGGCCGATGTCCAATGGACTGCTATAGGCTAATGATGATTTTCTATGAAATTAGAAGCAATTACTTATAATTTGATCGCTGGAAACGCGACAGAATGTAATTCAAGTCAACATAAATATTCCAGCATAATGGAAATTTAGTGAAGTTTAGTTGACTGCAACTTGAAGCCGGATGTCTACAGCTACAGCGTGTATCCGAGCTAATTTTACAGCACTCGTGTAATTTTAATTGCTAGGGCACTCCAAATGTGCAACTTTTGTGTCTGAATGTTTGCTTAACAATGAGATATGTTTTAGCTTTGCTTGATCTTGAGCAATTTCTTTGACCTTTCAAAAGCGATTGATGCAGTAAATTATTTCCTGTTTTTAACTGACCCAACAGACGTTGTCCTGTCCAAATTTAAAAAGTTCATAAACAAAATCGAAAAGAAAAAAGGAAGTTCAGTTCTGCCCGAATTCCAAAACTTCCAGGTTTTTATTTCCAATTTTTTCTTTCCTTTTAAACCTAATCCGGACTCTTACGAACATTTTGAAATAAAACATATCCAAACGGGTCCAGCCGTTCTCAAGAGATGCGCTTACCAACGAAAAGTATTCATATAGATAGATATTTATAAGCATTAAAATAAGAATTTTGAGCAAGGCCTATGTCCAGCTGTATTTAAGTGTTATGGTTAAAGCGATCATGGGAATTACAGCTCAAAATGGATTCATTTAGACTGTTATGACAGGAGCTAGTAAGCATTGAAAACATTGTGTGATGTGTTTACATAATAAAACACACCTATTGCTAACCAAAAATATTCCAAAAACTTCATACTTACAAACCACAGCATCATTTTTATTATAAAAGCTAACATTTTGCTTATGCTAAGCGTTAAGGGGTATTATTATTAATAAGTGCTTAACACAAGTGCTATAATCGCCTGACAGTATTGCCTATGTAAATTATCGAATCATGACGAGCGAGAAACTCTCCGTGTAAAATGAGACTACCAGTCGAGAGCTAAACAAAATTAACTCAATGCGAGTTAGTTTCTATTCATGATAATTATGCATCTCTGAAAAGCGAATGCCCCATGGCCACCGGCTACTTTGCACTCATGGTATTGTGACATAAATAACACTAAAGATACGGGGAACGACATAGGCTACTTTTTGCCTCAAAAATAATCCTATAGGGGTTGATGTAGGAGATAAAAAGTTTGTATAGAAAACTGTAGGGGATGAAAATTTGTATGGGAACCCCAGCATTTCTTAAGTTACAATTCCAAATTTGCCTATTTGCCTAAACTTCGAAGAACAGAGACGAGACTTCCTTAGGACTACATTTTTTCCGGGACATCTGTCCCGAAATTAGGGACAACACTTTTAAATACATTAAAAAAATATGTTATTTGGAATAAGTAATTCGTCTATATTTACCTAAAGTTTGCGACTAGACATAACATTTATAATTTATAACTCCATAATAATAACTTATCCTCTATGGGCTCTAAAGGAAAAATAAAACATAGAATATTGTTGTAACAAATATATGTATATTTATATTATTTTTTAAATATGACGTAATTGGAAAGCATGAAACAAAATGTACAGACGGAAAAAACTCAAGTTACAAATTTCTGTTTATCTATCTATGTCATATTTATTTTACTGACGTTGAGTGATGCAATTTTAACTCAAATCAAAGTACAAATTAACCTTTGAAGTATAACATTTAGGACAATCAGTTTTAATAGTGAACTACTAACTGTTCGGTTTTGATACAGATCTTGACGCATTGAAAATTGCTAAGAATTTGAAAATCTTTATTTGTGTTACAAATACCATAAAAAATAAAGAACGATTTTAATTTAATCATCTTGATTCGATTCGTCAAGTTCAGTATCAGAACCGAAATTTTCTTTGTCAGATGAGTTATCTAAGTTAAAATACGCAATCATAATTTTTTCTGTATTTTCAACTGTCAGGCGATTTCGTTTTATGTTAAGAATCCATTTATAAGTTGAAAACGACCTTTCAACATCGACTGAGGTTAATGGCGCGTACATATAGTATGATCGCTCATCCCTTCCTGCTATTATCGCCTCACATAAATGACTCTAATTTTATCTAGATCGGGATTTCTGTCCATGACATTTGCGAGTTTTTTTTTATAGGCTCCGACGAACACCAGCTAAGCACAGTTCTCACGTGATCAAATATTTCAATGGATTCCGTTAGAGTTAAATTCGATTTTTGTAATTTCTTTAACCCAATTTGTATATCTTTAAAATATTCCTCAATGTAGTCCATGTCCGATTTCAAGTTTTCCTTTTGAAGAACATTTTTGGCACACCTAATAGAGAACGCGTCGGAACTTCTTAAAAGATTTACAATTGTTTTAATTTGATCGTAATATTTTGCATAATATGACACTGCCTCCAACCAAGTACCCCATCTTGTAATAACGGGTTCTGGAGGAAGCGGCATGTGGGGAAAGGTGTTTTTTAACAAGCGCAATCTAACAGGTAACTTAAAAAAAAAATATACGTTTGAAATTAATTCATCTACATCTGAGTATTCGTATCGTATTTTTTTTGCCACGAGATTCAGTGCATGTGCTAAGCAAGTGACGTGTATCATGTTGGGCAAATAATTTTTCAGAACACGTCCCGCTTTTAGCATATATGCTACACTATCAGTGCATAATACAGCAACGTCTCCTACTTTGGATTCATACGAATCGCGCCACAAGTTTTCAAGGCAGTCTGTTAAAAATTGGGCAATTGTGTTCCCATTAACAATTTCTAGTACTTTGCAAGCAACTAAAAATGGTTTTTGTGTGATCGCATTTAAAGGTTTTACAAGAAACTGTACCATGTATCTGCCTAAAAAATCAGTTGTCTCGTCTAAAGATACCCACAGCTTTTGATTTGCAGTTTGTTCATATTTAAATCGAGTCAATATTTGTTTTAAAAATCTTATCTAAATAAACTTTTCTCAGCAATGATTGCTCAGGAACTTTTTTCATTGCAGCAAATATATTTATCGAAGAGTTTTTTGAAAGCCGGGTTGTTTACTTGAATCTAAGGTATATTACATAATATGAGAAATTGTACTAGGTCCAAATAAAATTCTTCATTTGGTTTCTTACTTGTCCCTTTGTGTTTCGGACCTTTAATGTGCCTCTTGACACTACAAAGTTTAGCTGTTATACTGCTCTCGCACTTAGAACAGTAAATCAAATTACTGGCCGGGTCGTAATATAATTCAAGATGAAGTCCAATCCAACTTTGTACTGTTGCTTCCTTAGGGTTGTTCGCCATCGCCAATCTTAATGGTCTCCAAAAAGAGGTACGGTAGCAAGTACCTAAAATAAAATAAAATAAAATTTTATAGTTTTCCGTACCTCAAAAGGAAAAACAAACCCTTATAGACATGGGGAGGTGGAAGGGAAAGTGGGAGAGGCGCGCGCATTCCACCTAGATGCATCGATTGTATCGATTTGAAGATTTGATTATTTCATTTTACGCTCTAATAAAGAAATACAGTTAGAAAATATGAACACACGTAGCGTCATTGTTATTGAAATTGTTTTTTTTTCTTCTACAGAGTTACATTTTAGTCAATGCGCAAAGGACATAATCCATTTTGGTACAAATATAAAAAGGGCCGGCCAGAAAAATAATATATTTTGATAGAATTCGTCCGCCTTAGCACTTCTTTATGACACCAAAGATGTAGCATCACTATGCTTGGTAGTATTTAAGTTCACTTTTATATTTGGACCAAAAATTTAATGCGGATGATGTCCTGTCTTGTACGTAATAGTCAGCAAATATTAAAATAACCATATATTTTTTCTTTAAATACGATTCATACACAATAATTATCTTAAAAACTCCACTCAAAAATGTCAAGTTCATACAACTGCAGATCAAGCTAGACTGTCAAATTGCTAGTTTAAGATAAAATAATATATACATTTATGTTCTACTTTATATCTAACTTACTGTTTGTTTCCCTACAAGAAATAAAATAAATAACTTTAGACAAAACATTAAAAAGTAATAAATGTTGACTTACCGTATTATTTGATGTAGACAGACAGAAAGAATGTTATTGCAGCAAATCGTACTCCATAAATTCAAGCCAAGGTAGTCGTATTAGGAAGATCCAATGAACCAAAAAACGTGCGAGGGTCAAAAACAATACTACAGAAACAATACAGGAAGATGCGCACTTAACAGACCGAAGTACAGGAGTGAACTGAGGGTAACCTGAGCGCGCCGGCACGCGGGGCGGTGGGGGAAGGTATGTAGACCCTCCCCGCGCCGCACAGGTATGCGACCATGACGGTTTCTTTTTGTAATTTCTAAGAATAGATAACGAAATGCGCTGCCGTAAAAGTGGTATTGTAGTTTCGGTGCAATAAAGACTAAATGATGTTTTTAAAGTTTAAGTGTGTTACTAAACAATGTGATAAGGCCATTATTTTAATATCATGCACATTTTTAAATATACTTTAGAAATATATTTCATTACGATAAAATACAAATATCGTTTGTTTTTGAAATGATAAATTTGTCCTACTATAGAGAATGCTAAAATTATAAAAATTACCGTTTTATTATTTTAAAGACAAAATGTCTTTTTTTTTCAATTATACATTTGAACTTTAGAAATTTCATTAAACGTAGCCGAGAGTGAGCTAGAAAGAAGATATTTACTTCGAAACGTGTACGGCTCCTTATACAAACATTGTGATTCTTAGTATTAAGATCGACAAGACATTTAAAAAATGATCTCCAAAAAAAAGAACAGAAATTTTTATGGTTGTAACGACTGTGAATGTTATTTATTATGTTATGTCTAGTCGCAAACTTTAGGTAAATATAGACGAATTACTTATTCCAAATAATATATTTTTTAATGTATTTAAAAGTGTTGTCCTGAACTTCGGGATAGATGTCCCGGAAAAAAATTTGTCCTAAGGAAGTCTCCGTTTCTTGTCTCTGTTCTTCGAAGTTTAGGCAAATAGGCACTACCTATTCCTATCACTGCTTATCACCCTTTAACGGCTGAACGGATTAGGATGGAAGGCATACGGATAGTCCATGATTTGGGATAGGACATAGGATAAATTTATCCCGATAGTACGTTCCCGTGGGCTGATATCCGAATTCAACGCGGGAAACGCCGCGGGCAAAAGCATGTACATATTATACGAACGGTTCTGTATCATGATTCTTATAAACAGCGACTGTTATTACAAAAACGACCGGGTTTCTGAGATTTTCCACAAAATACACAAAATGTCACCAGGGATTTCAGCTTGCAAGTTTATTTTTTTAAATATTTTACTTTGCAATGTAACATTATGTGTATATGTTCTGCGTTTATATTGCTGGCCCTGTTAAAACACGAATTGATTCGTATTTTATTTATTGTTTTCGGTCAGCAACTGTGAATCAGTGATCCTACCGCGCGTGGCTGACCAGATCAAGGGTCGGGAGCAGGAGTTCTGTCCTCGATGCGAGTGCAAGTACGAGAACAGGAACACAACCATTATCAAGGTACGTTGGCATCCTGCATTCAATTGAACGTAACTGGTGATGCATCTAACAGTTTGTTGTTAGGTAACAACGGATAACGGATTTATCTAGTCTTGTCGTCGTTAGTCACTTGATGTCAATAATTGGACTTCTGTTTCGTAACACAATGGTCTTCAAGTCTAGCTGTTGCACCCCTGAAATCTTGAGTTCAATTCCCAGGTAGAGCATACTGATTTTCTGTGCAGTCACAGCTGGTACTGAGTAAAGGTTGGAACCCTACTACGCCTGGGCGTAAAACACCATGCTTTTGGTAAATAAAAGGCCTACTCGTTACTTAACATTAATAATAGCATAAAATCTAACAACTCAAAATAGGTTGCCACATAGCAACAGCTAGATTATTTATAGAACCAAAACTTCGAAAATATGTGGCATCTACCAAAACGCACTGCGCCCGCGTGGTGGTTTAGGGCCCATTCCCTCTCACCGAGAGGAGGCCTGTGTCCCAGCAGTGAGAACATTATAGGCTGATTATTATAGCAACAGTGCTGCAGTAAACGGGGCTTACTTCCTATAGTAAAGGTAAGACGAAAGTTTGCTTTTTCACAAAAAGAACAACTAAATGGGTTCCATTAAATGTGACGTCGCGGCAGACGAACGAGGGACGAACCTGACTCCTACCGAAAGGACTGGCCTGCAAGGGAGAGGGTAGAGACTCTTGCCCAGCAGTGCAACATGATAGGCTAGATTGAAGCCGAAATAGTAGGTGTCACGGAAATCCGCTGGATGCGGGCGAAGCAGGATTGATCGTTGTGGAAATGTCTCGAGGTTGTTATATGTCCAGCAGAGGGCCTCTGTCGTGAAATGATGATTCTAGGGTGAATGTGCTACTTTATAACAAGAAATATATCACCCTCTGCCTGCCTTTTCCAATTATTTTGGGGCGGCTTTTGGTCTTACTGTATGCAGCTGAATACCTGATGGAGCAGCCTATTTGACCTCCACAAACCAATTACTGTGTAATACGACACCCCTTTGTAAGACTGGTTGTCAGAATTTCGGGCTTCTGACTACCCGTAATGACTGTTAAATTCTAAGTATGACAACCGGGACCTACTGCTTCGAAACATACATATTGAGGTACAATATTAAAAATGCTGTGACTCACAATTTCCAGGTGGTGGTGATTATCGTGATCTGGGTCATTATGTTGCTGGTGGTGTACATGGGCTTCCTCATCTGTCTGGACCCGCTCATCAACAAGCGCGCTAAGGCCTCGTACCAGGAGCATACCAATGAAGACGTAAGTTTTTCTTGATCTATTTGAGTGTAAGCAAGGCTTTAGCGGTCATTAGCAGTGAGAGCAGTGGTGGCCCAGTTGTATCGGCACCGACTTACGAGTTGTAGGTCGAGAGTTCGGACCCAGGCAGGCACTTTACTTTGTGTATTTAATTTCATCACCACTGCACTCAAAACGGTGAAGCAAAACATCGTGAGGAAACCGGCATGTCCAAGAACCAAATAATCGAAGACATGTGACATCCACCAACCCGTACTGGTCCCGCGTGGTGGATTACGGCCCACTCCCTCACAGAGAGGAGGCCTGTGTCACAGCAGTGGGAACGTTATAGGCTGACTATGCATAGTGGTCGAGTCCCTTCTCTAATTTATTTATAGTACAGAGCACAGAGAAGCCTCGGCGGCCGCTGCTGGAGGCGGCATTAAATGATAAATGATTTATTTCTGTAAGTAGGTTTGTACAAACACTTTTACACGTCAATCAAGACAAGACTTCAAGACTTTCCATACAAATGAAGTTTGTTACCATTTACTCGCACTACGGCACAAATGACGTATAGAAATTGACGGCTTTGAATTAAATGGCGAAGATGATAGAGGTTTTGCGGTCAACGCACTTTCGGCGCCACGAATTTTATCTGTACCGTCTCTAGACGCTGTTGGCGCTCTGTGGATTCTAGGAACCCGAAAAATCAACTGTTTCGTTTTTCACGATATATGTCGATTCAGGAACATACCGACTTTTATCCGTTATTAAATGAAGAATGTCAATAAACGTAGATGGGCTAATGCCTCTATTGCCATGCTAAAACGCAGATAGCATAGCCATATATTTTATTAATAAACAGGAGGCGTGTAGTCTTATAGCAGGTAAATATCAGCCGAAAAGTGAAGTTTCATGCGATTTTGTACCGTAAGCGCACCAACAGCAAACTGGCATCTTTTATTTAGTGTCACTTGTTTGTAAAGGTGGGTTTTGGCAAGCTTATTTTTCTCGATCTTTTAAGTCGAAACTACATATTTCTTTTCGTTCCAACCACTATACTTAATTGGTATGAATGAACAGATTCTACAGCCAGGATCTTCGCATGAACAAACTATCGGTACTGGTATCATCTTCAAATTCAGTTTCCTTACATTTTGAGATTGAACAAAGAACTACAGCATTTAAAAAATCTTGTTTAGGTATTAAAACTGTATATACACGTTATACTATTATTAAATAAGTTGTGTACCTACTTGTTGTGTAATATATTTTGTTCTCGCCAAATCGACACTGCCTACGTATAACTCGTTAGCCGATGATAACACAAAAATAACTATATTAAAACTTCTTTTTAATACTTGGGTGAATCGATTTTGAACTTATGGTTAAGCTCGAATTTACGAATGCTAACTCCTCAAGTGTTCTGTAAAAAAACGATTTTGCACTCAACAAAATATTAAAATGCGTAGGTCGTGTCGAAATGTTTTTAAATGTAAATGAGGCCGTTTCCTATCTTAGGCCTCGTTTATGGAGCCCCGGAGCTTAGCGCGGCGCGTGAAGCGGAGCGTTGAGCGGATCGCAGCGCGGACGCTTCGTCTGTGCCGCGTCCGTCGCGGAGCGGGCGTGCTCTCTTGCGTGCTCCGCTACGGAGCGCGCAGCCGAAACCACAGCTGAGTCTGCCGGGTAATAATTATGTGGGCGTCGTTTTATTAAATATCACAACAGCATACATTACTTTACAATGAAAAACGTAATTTCAGATAAGAAAATAGGGGTGTTACACAATTATTCGGGACGGCTTGATTCAGCACAGCCGAGCGTCAAAATCGATATATTTGCCGCCCAGCTGTGCCGAATCATGCCGTCTTGAACAAGTGTGCAGCACACCATACTTATTTAAAATACGAATGGTTGTTAGAAAAAGTGAACCTACATTGACAGTAGCAGATTCAGACACTCAGCCGAGTGCTCCGCTGCATATTATCCAACATGTATGCAAGAGAATCAACTCAAATAAAACGTTTTTACGATAAACGCTCAAGATGTACTTGAGCGTTTATCATGCCAGTGTCCAGACTTACCCGGTTTACGCCCCGCGTTATTCACCGCGACTCCATAATAGGGCCCTTAGAGTGGGAACTAAACTTTACAACAGATCATGCGGGTACTGTTATGTACAGTCACGAGTATACGTACTTGACAGGCAAGATTCAAAGGCGTTTTTCTCGGTATAGTATTAAAAAATATTGAATGGTGTTTACGCACATAGTATTATCGAAACCATAATTATTATAATGAAATAGGACTCTTAAGGCTATAAAGTTGCAATTGACAAAAACGCTTTTGAATTCTGTGTGGTATGAGGTAACGAGCTTCAAAAAGACGTGTGACTGCAGAAACGATGCTCTACAAAAACCGATTTTTGTTCTATAACTAGATGGTAAAATTAAATAAACGGTAAAATTTTCAGCGTACACTGTAACTCGTGTTTTCCTCCTTTGTGAATATCTCCTTGAAAATCAGTGTTTATGGTCTGTTCCTAAAGTATGTGATTAAAATGTAAACAAATTGATCAGAAAACGTACCTGTGGATGCCAATTTGCAGTCATACTTACAAATTGAGTGCTTTGATTTGTTTATTTGAATACTTAAACCCGATTGTCTAATTTTAAATCACGTTAAAGATGTTTTTCATTTGATAATTGAGGTTTCGTAGATGATTTTTCAGTTACATTTTAATTATGTTATTTAAACAATAATTGTTTGTAATAGTGGTGGGATTTAAAGATGAAACCTTGATAAAGTTAAATGTGTAACTAATTTCCTTAATAAATTTAACCTGAACAGGGTTTCTTTACACTTTCATCAGATTCTTTTGGAACAGACAATAAACATGAACTTGTTTGTTTTCCAGGACGAGAGCACCCTCGGTGGGCCATCACAGCAAATGGGAGCGCGTGGCAACGTCCTCAACAGAGTGACACACCAACAGGACAAGTGGAAGCGCCAGGTCCGGGAGCAGCGCCGCAACATATACGATAGGCATACAATGCTGAACTAGGACCCGCTTCATACCTCATCCGTGGCGTAGCCAGACTAAGGTAAACGTTTACCGGGGCCCCGGTTTTTATGTAGATTGATGTAGGTAATGTAGTGACAATCTGACGTATCCAATTGTCTATGGAGAATAGTGTTAGCAGTATCGCTTATGTGTCAAATAAAATTCTCGATGAAGTATTTTATAGACGGTAGTATTGAAGTAAAGACAATCAACTCTACGCCTATGGAGAAAGTGTTGGCAATTTCGCTTCTATGATAAATGAAATGCTTGATGAAGTATTTAATGGCAGAAATAAGTTTTGTGAAGACAAAAACTACAATTGCTTTCATTCATATAAATAAGGATGGCCGTAAAACTTTCGTGATAATCACTGAGTCATAATCAAGAATAATTCACACTAAAGCTCCTCTTTTCCTGATGCAAACTCAGCATAAAGCAATATTTTATAATATTATTAAAATGTACCGTAAAACGGGGTGAATATGAACGCAGGGGTGAATCGTAACGAAACTTTAAAAGGAATTTTAACATTTAAATTGTTAAATTTGTTGCCAACAGGGACACGTAATCGGTTAATTATAATACAGTATACACGTTAGAGTCCTTTTTGGCGACAGACTATAATATTTCAATGTTAAAATCCCTTTTAAAGTTTCGTTACGATTCACCCCTGCGTTCCTATTCACCCCGTTTTACCGGTCATAAAAACTTGTTTAGTCAAACGAAAAAACAATATATAAATGCAAGAAAGTAAATGTGTTTAAATTTTTTCTACACTAGATGTTGTCCGCGACCTTCTACATATTTTAAAAAATACAAATATCCGGGATGAAAATTAATCGTATGTCCTTTTTTCATAACGATCGCTACTGTAGTTAAGACGTTAAGACATGACAGACAGACACATAGTTACTTATTTTCGCATTTATAGTCAATACTAATAATATAAAGAGATTTGATTTTTTGTATGTTTGTCTGTCGCGGGCAACAGCTAGTGGATTAATAATTGCCCTGTAGACATACAGGGCAGTTGTTAATCGACTACTGTGGCACATAGCTATAATGAAAGAAAACTAACTAATGTTGTGCAGAAATGTAGAAGATACGTAGTAGGCATTTTACATATGTGCTAATGTCGCTTACTTCAATTCAAAGTATATAAACCTGGGCCCTTTACTGCTACGTCGCGTTACGATGAAGGTAGAGGAAAAATTATTTGTATATTCAATGCTTCGAGGACAGATATATGTAAATTAGCTAAATCATAAAAAAAACAGAATTAAACTTAACAACGTCACTATTTAATAAATTATACAAAAGAAAAAAATCTAACAAAAAAAATGCTTTGACCTATTATTAAACGTATTATATCGTATACATTTTGAAATCGTATACCATATTATTAAAATGAAACTTTTATACAATCATATACAACCAAGACTTTTAAACTTGTTGCTAAATATTCAGTGTTCAATAGACATTAATATATTTAAATAAAGTCATTTAACTCGATAGATACATAGATAGAGATAGGTATTTTAATATTGCATCCGTTTCATAAAACTATTTAGCCTTGAAACTGTTATATTCTTGTTGATATTATTCCTCTCGTAGTCACGTCTGGCTTGCCAGAAAGGCTTACTAAAACTTCTTCATCTGTACTATCTGAAGAGTTTATGTTGTTTGTTTGTTTGAACGCGCTAATCTCTGGAACTACCAGTCGGATTATTGTTGCATTTGATAGCCCAGTTCTTGAGGAAGGTTATATGCTATTTAACATCATGCTACGACCCTTGGGAAGCCGATAAAAATGAAAAAGAAACAAAACGGCAGAAAAAACGCTAAGTAGAAACGAGTGAATAGCGGTTGCAGGCGATGCGGTGCGACGGGGTGGGTCGGGGAAACAATAAATTTCTCGCGGACGAATTCGCGGGCAGAAGCTAGTTTTTTCATTAACTAGTTTTTCTCACCAATTCGCATTTGGTAACTTTCATGACTTGTTAACTAATTCTGAAAGTGCCAAGCTCGTAGTCAAATTCTGGGTTGCCTATAACACGCTAAGAAGAAAAAGTGGTGCAGATTCGGTTATACACCAAGTAAACTTTATTTAGGGCATTGCTATCTTTTTCTTCCTAATACAAAGAGGAAGAGACGGAAATGGATAACAGCTCTTAACGGACATCATCCAAGTTTCATACATTTTTGGACCAAATATGAAAGCAAATTGAATCTTTGGTGCCTGCACATTTGGAAAACGACACTACGATACGTCAGAATGTGTCGACCAAAAACACGCTGAAGTTAAAGACGTTAACAAGTTTGACAGTTCTAAAACGTCGAGAAGGTGTCGTTGTCCTATTCTCGCGCTGTCTGTTAGTAAAAGATAGCAATACTCTAATTGAAGTTTTGGTGAAACAAGAGAATCGGCACCAATGAGCCTATTTAAAGTATGCTATAAAATGATCACTGTCCCATAATTTCATTATTTTCGTCTAACTCTTCGATCTAAAACACGTTCTTCGATTTTGTTAATAGTAGGTAAGATTTAGACATAAGGTTTGCCAGCATTTAGCTTAATTAAACCAGCTTTGGTTAGGTTACGTGCGGTAATTAATACTAACAAATGAAAGACAAGAACTCTACTTAGTGAAAGTTATATCGTACTAATTAATTATATTAAAAGTGTTATGTATGAATCTAAGATCTTGGACTGCCTCTGATAGTTTGACACGACCTGATAATAGTATGCAATAAAGATAGAGAGTACAAATTAAAAAATAATATCCGTTGCAGAAATGAACTCAACAAACAGTCGGAAAATCTTAGGCCTATATCTATAAACGTTACTTAGCTCATACTTTGGCTATGCGTTATTCCTGTCACTGTCTCGCAGCTGTCCAAATGTAAGTGCAAGATTGAGACAGGGACATGTCTAAGTCAAAGCTCGAACTAAGTAACGTTTATAAATCGTGGCCTTAGTGTATTCATCTTTATTTGTCTGTTTTGATAAACAAATCTGGGATACTGATACGAAGTTCTCAGAAGTACGAGCGCTCTGATAGCTGGCATCATATTGTTATCGGCCGCTGGTCGCCCACCTGCTGTACAAAGGTCTCCATAGTGTCACATGATCTGGTTTGACTCACTTCCATTGATGACTATTCAGCAAGTCGGCAGTCCATCTTGTGGGCAGACTTTAACCGCTCCTTTTTCCAATTCATGGACGCCATTCCAGTACCTTTGTGCATGCTTATTCTTAGGCCGAGGGTCTATAAACGTTACTTTACTTGTTACGCCTTAGAGTAATAATGGCTTTGGATCTCCTACGGACTTCCTCATTGGTGTATTCAACGAGTGGCAAAATAAAACAAGTAAAGAAGAATACACTGAATACTAATATATATCATAGACTGACTAGTAATCTGGCAACACTACGACTTAATATATTCAAATGTTATGTACAATTTTGCCATGTTTAAATTCTATCGCGATATTAATCACGATGTAGTATAATTAAACCTTGCATAATATTGTTATATATTTTTCGATGATATAAAACTCAATCTGATTAGACAAGTTTTGATATATCGATTTATTATGCACTGAAATAGTAACCCTTAGTGTGTCTTGTAAGCAGAAATCGGATATTTGGATGCATATTTACAGCTAAAGTTAATTTTTAGCTGTGAAAGTATGGAAAAGGCTTACTAATATATTTTTTTTGTAAAAAAATAGCGGGTTTGCCTGGAACACCGGGAATGAATAACTAGACGGGTGTATAGTATAAAAGTGACTTCTAAAAACATAATTAATAATAAAAACCTGGCCCGGGTATTCTTGGATTACTTATGTATTCAGATGCATATTTATATAAATTATTGTTTAACCCCCGATGAAAATATGTTATTGTGTAAGAGGAGGGGTGGTGTGTGCTAGTTAAAGTTAAGATTTATTCGATACTAAAGCGCATTCCATATTAGCCAATATCCCAACTTTAGATAAATATGCATCCGAATATCCGATCTCTGCTTATAATAAGTGTACAGGGGAAAATATGGCTGCTGTGATGTGAATGAAAGGCAGGTTTGGAAGGTCGTATGTGTGGAGACAATCTTCCACGGCGAAGGGATTGATTAGGATTAGCAGACATTCGGTAATTGACATCTAAATAAGATCATATTATTATGTCTTCGGGCACGTTTAGATTCTTAAATAATAACTCGCTTTGCATACCACAATGACAGTAAGTTATACGGCTTATTGTTATCATCAAATACGAATCGCTGATCTGTCCTCGAAGCTAGATATAAGTAGCTGTATATTTAGGAATAAGTACACATTTCAATATTTCAAATTGACATAAAACAAAATGTTGCTTGTTGTCATGAGACTGACACACACGCGCTCGATTGATGGCTCCCTGGAATGTCTTGCCAATCACACAGAAGCAATTTGTTGATAGTGTGAACTAATTCAGGAAGACCTACCTAAGGGGCTGCAGGACTTCCTACATTCCAGGGCTGTCGACAGAGTCGAGTGATTCATTGAGCCAATATAAATCACTATCACTCCGACACAATTAAGCCTCTGACACGCTTAAAAACATAAGAAACTGTTAAATCTGTATTAATTGAAAAAATTATGCTCAATTTAAGGCAACATTTTGACACCTCATTGTATAATCGTATTTTGGAATTATATTACAAAGATTTTCAGAAGTATAAGGCACTTTAAATATTATTGGTATTAATTAAAAAATGCTTATTGAGCTAAAGCAGCTTTTTGCTGGTATTTCAAGTAACATTATTCCAAATAAAACAATTCTATTGACGTTTTCATGCTTTATAAAGAAAAAAATCACAGTTTACGCCGAATTGCGTGTTATTATAAGAATAAATGATTAGTCTATTGTTACAAAAAAGGTTTTTTTTAAATATTTATGTTCTGCTCTTGCACCTAAATTAATCATTATTATGCGATTTCAAGTTTAAAATATAATTATAAAGTTAAATGATATATAGGTATTTTTGACAATTATTGGAATTATAAGCATTAAAGACAAGGAGAAAGACCTTTTAAAGATTGCAAAGAAAAAAGATGTAACTGATTAGGCTCCGAAAGCAAACGTATATGGGTATTGCAAGAGACAAGATTATTGTATTCCTTGTATTCACGCCTTAGTGTAGCGATTTTAGATAAAAATATTCAGCGAAATTATAAAAGTTGTAGATATTTATATCAAAGTTAGGCGTTAAGTACCTAATTAATGAGTTAACTAATCTCTTTATCAGTCGTTTTCCTACTTCAAATGAAACATTTTCTGTTCTTTAGGCAGAATGGGTTGCCCAGTGTCACGATCGCTAGTCTTTTTGCGCTCTTCGTCGCAAGGGCCCATGGTATGCATAGGCCCTTGCGATGTCCTTTCACAGTTATTTTACGTCTGATAGCTGCAACCCGACAGCAGCCTTATTCTAAAGAGAATAAGGTTCACTGTGATATTGAAAGTGATGCAAAATCAGAGGTGTAATATAGAATATGTGAAAGGACTAGTCGCGGATTGAAAGGGGTTGAGCAGCTTTGGGTCAATTTTACTTACTACTACAATTTCACATTCTTCGTATTGCTATTATCAATGAAAATAACCGTGGAAATGTGTAAAGGAGAATGGACACGCATCACGATGCTAGAAAAGCACGTGGAACGTTGCTAAAGCTACAGTTTCCTAGACGAGTGGTGACCGCCACATGCGGCCCTAATGTCCAAATACAGAGCGTTTTTGGTCGCCGTCAGGATGAACAGCCACTAGGCGTACTTAACGTTGAATTTATACTCTAGAATTGCTTCCAAGAATATCAGGGACATTACAACTCGGTGACCGGCCGCCCTGACATCAGAATGAACGGTCCCCCTTAAAAAGTTTTCTTCTTCTTCTAGAATACGATGAAAGCAATTGTTCGGGAATAGGAAGCAAATAGAAGCAATTCTTGGGCATAAATTCAACGTTACATACGCCTAGTGACCGTTCATCCTGACGGAGACCGATTTTGATACCTTAATGTCAAATACTGGTGACAATGTCAGATTCTCATGACGTCCCTTATTAACATGACGGAAACGCTCTTCTAGGAAACAGTAGCTGTAACCTTTGCTTTCCGCCACTGTACTTGACTACGTGGATGAGGAAATACACATCTTATGGCTTCAAAAGTTTTCATTTCTAACAAAAGAAATTACGTGATTTTTTTGTAGTTTTTCTGGCAAAATCTCGTTATTTTGCTAAAGATTAGATATCTGTATTGTTGAGTTGGTGTCCTCTTGTTGTCACATCTATCTGGGATCGATATCGTATTATCATCGAGTAAGTCTCGAAATCGCTTCGTATTACCTATTTTTAATAGCAAACCCGTTCGTATCGGCATCGTAACTGCACTCGTGGGCTTCCATTATCAACGTATATGTTACTAGCTTTTGTCCGCGGCTTCGCCCGCGTGCTGTTCGGGATAAAAAAACTTATATACAGGAAACATTTTTAATCAGCAAACAAATTTAAATGATTAGATCTTTAGTGAAAATAATAACATACGTGTTTTTTCTTTTAGTATCACTCCGTACTAAAATATCGAGATCTGGCATCACAAGTTGTCTGAAAAAAGTGTGTTTGTGGATACCACCCGCGGATACACATCCCCGCTGCACCCGCACGTCGCCTAGTATACGCGACATGCATAGTATTCAACGTTTGACTTAGTAACCACGCTGAAATGATAACATTTTTTCATAGATAATCGTCACCATCATTATTTCAGCCCGGAATCACTCACTGCTGGGTATAGGCCTCCCCAAGGTTCCGTGCGTAACTCATACAGGTTTTGACGATATCATCAACCCAACGTGCTTTTTGACGGTCCTGGTTTGGCCTAACCTAACCATGGCCACCATCCGGTCAAAGCTTTACTCCATCGGCAATCTGTGTCTAGCGTCACAGCTATTATTATTTAATACTTACGAAGTTAACCAAAAGTGTTGTCTCTCACCTCGTTCTTAGGAAGCGGGTTTCTTCAACGATTTCATCTCTTGTCGTAGTGGTTTCCTGGTCACTGATTGGTCCACAGTCATACGTTCATTATTATTGTCTTATGTCGACTGAGTTTGCTAAAAAGGTGTATTAATTTGTAGTTCTTGGCTGTCCAGTTGTACATAGGGTCATAATATTCATTATTATCTATATTTACTTTTTGTCTCCACATTATCTATCGCTATACAATCTTTAAAAAAAAACCCCTTGTAACTAGGCATTGTAGTTCTTATACAAAAATCAACATGTAAGATTATAATCGTAACATACAGGACGCAATATGTTATAGGTGAAATATAGTTTAAAACATATTTTAAGCATATAAATAATAATATTTATAAATTATAATTCAAAATGTAATGTTTGTATAAGGTGTATCTGTCCATACACGAAATATTTTAAGACGTATGCCGTACCTATAACTGCATTTGTAGCATGACCACTTCTATCTCTACTCTACGAAGAGAAGAAAAATCAACTTCTTAACAAAAAGTCATAATTTTTTTGAATTTTGACATCGCGCCGTTAAAATCTTTCTACAATCTATCATTTTGTCTTCCGTTTCTTCTGTTTCTATAGTGATCATGCTACGCATGCTGGTACAGAACCTATAGATACGAAAAAAGATTTTTACGTGTTTTTTTTTATTTTACGTAATTATCATGATTTTTAAACTGCTTGAGATATTTTGCGTAAAATCTTTACTTCCTATACTATGAATGACCCGCCCGACGCGGCGAGGGTGGCGGCGGGCGGGAGCGGGTCCTGCGCTGCCGCCGTGTCTGGGAGTCTCGTCTATGAGGTTAAGTTCGCGTGCATGTCTCCGGGTGACCGCACAAGCATGGTATTTCGCTTCCTGACGGTTACCGCACTCCATTCTGTGTGCTGCCGGGCGCAAATACTGGCAATATGACTGGTGAACTGTAGTGGACGTACGAAGATACATGCAGGAATGCAGGAATGATGATGTTAAAAATAAACCAACATAGGTAGACTTCGTAACTCGATATAGTATTATTTTAATACCTTATCGCTTATCATAATATATAATAAATGTGAATTTAAAATACAAAAACACCTAAATTTAGTAGGTAGAGTGGGTACATTATTAAAATCCCTCCTTAAAGTTTTACGAAAAGGAACCGAAGTGCGATTATAACAAATTTTAATCCCTAATCTACAGTACCTACCTACACATCTGTGAACTAGGTAAATACTAATAGGTGCAACTCGAATTCACATAAGTTAATGACCTTTGTGAAGTTACGAGTGTGTCGAGTCGTATCCGTCAGCTGAATCAAAAATCAAAGATCATCCCAGAGATAGGCAGTCGTGGACATACCTACTAATTGTAGATACGCGCTGTTTTTGAGAATTTCTTTACCTACGGAAAACTCGTAGGTAATAATATCGTTGCCGAACCGAACCGGAGGAATCACATCACTATCGGCTATCGCGAGGTAGGTACTTAGTGCCTCCCTATGATACTTGTTATTGACTTGTCTGGTGATCCGTCACACAGGGTATCCTAGTATGGACGCCAGTCTCTCACAAAGGATCATATTATGTGTATTGTTGTCTTAACGCTTGTCTCTATGTTCATAAATTTGTGAACCTTAGTGAAGAGAGAAAATAAAGATATATTATTATTGTAGCACACCACCATGTTCTGGTACTCTTGGTTACGTTTGTTGCCCGAAGCCCGACGCGTGTTAGCAAAGGCGTATGCGGTGCAACACGCGTATCGTGCGGGAAAGAAGAGGCGCGCGCGCGTTCTACTCTTTGATCATTCAAACAGCCGCGCGCCTTCCTACCGCGCCGCCATGCCACCGCCCGCTTCAATGACAGTTATATACTACGTAGAAACTAGCGTAATGGATGTAAAAAATAATAAAGAGCCAGTATTTATTATAATTATATGTCATATTTTTTATGAAATATAATTATTTAAAAAAAAAAGTTTCTATGGCTTCTGTACCAGCTATAGGTGTAACTGTAAAAATATTTCGTGTATGAATAGATACACCTTATACGTATAATAACAGTAGTGCAGGGAGTTAGTAAGATAGTCATAAATAGATTAATTAAGATCATTATTATAACATGCACTCAATATATTAATATTATATATTGCACCATATTCATAGATTTATAGTCACAACTTAGATGTTTAAGTCACATGTTTCATTGTTTTCTATTTATGTTTAGAATACTGATTCTATAGTCGTCTTTGATGATATGTATTTATATTAACTTTATTTAACGGGGATCACTGACATTACGCCAGCGTTGCAGTTTAAAAGAAAATATATCTAAGATTATAAAACTATCTAGGGATGGTCAAAAGTATCAACTCTTCCCATCTATAACGTTTGGCGTGGCTACCTGATCCTCGACTACAATCCGGTCCTGCTTAGGTGTATATTATCATTATTATTAAAACATATTGTTCAAGCGTGTATAGAATGTATTCTTAAAAATATTGGGCATCTATTCCATTTTAAATGTGTGATTCATTGTATTTATTCCAAACCGCTATGTACATTGTTACATGTTATTATTTATAATTTCTGAATTGTCTTCGTATAATTATTATATTGCGGTTCTTAACATAATCATTTTCACTATGTAATTTCTAGACAATCTTGTATCAAAAATGAATTTCTAACCCGATATACAAAGAGGGTATTAATCTGGCAACCCTTCCATATAAGAAAATTGTGTTTATCGTATATACTATTTGACAGAATAGGTGAGGTCCGTAATGGAACATGGGTATATCAACACTAAATAGAAATTAATATAATCATGATATAGTCTTACACGATGTGTACCGCCAAGTGTAAATCGGTTTATAAGTATATAGTTTTTTAGCGTTTAGCTTAAGTTGATCAGCATCACCGACAGGCCTTAGATGTAGAACTTGTATTCAAGCCTTAATAAACTAATAATTTTTTTTAAGGGATCTAAACCAATTTGACGGATCATGGCTCTCGTTACAATTTATATAAAAGTGTTTATTGTATTAGATTTATGACAACGACTATGATGTCTTTATTATAAGAAGTAATGGTGTTGTCACTTTGATCAAACCTCCAGAAGGTAGATGTTGAATTTTCCGGAAATCTATACAACGATAAACATTTAGACTAATTTGTCGTTAGATAATGCGACTGCAAATAAGAATATAAAACGCAAGCTGTCGATGTTCCGTCAAATTGGTCAAAATTCGTGTAAAAGTTGCGTATATTACAGATATTGTGATAAAAATAGCTATAAAATATATCAAAGGAACTGTGCAGCATTCAATAGTAATAAATGTATGGTCCTGCAGCTATCTGTAGGTTACTTTAGAAGGATCATGTATATATTTCAATATTAAATGTGTTTTCATCTCATAGTTATTTAAATAAATGTGATTCCAAAATAATATGATTGCTCTTTTGTCTGTCGCAGTGCAAAATACATTAGATATCATTAATAACTTTACTCATTGGAATCCTCAATTCTTTTGCTTAGTCATATATCAAAATGTTAGAGGTCCATCCATAACATAATAAATGATAGCATCTCCAACTTCCCATTTGTGGACAGCTATAATATAAATTTGGTATCAATCAACTCGGAAACCAATAATGGTGGACATTTAAAATCCACGTGCCTCGGAAAGCACGTTAAGCCGTTGGTCCACACTTGTCATTCCTGGATTTTTAACAGTCATTACGGGTGGTCAAAGCCCGAAAGTCTGACAGCCAGTCTTACCAAGGGGTATCGTGTTACCCAGTAACTGGATTGTGGAGGTCAGATAGGCAGTCGCTTGATGTAAAATACTGGTATTCAGCTGCAACCGGTTTTTTATTTTAGGTGGGTTTGCTCTTGACTCTAGTCTAGGTCAGAGATGACTGAGACAAAGTCGACGATGGAGTGAGCTTACCCATAATTAGTTAGTTGGAAGTATTTTTATTGGTTAGTCTGGAAGCCGCCCCAATTTAATTGGGAAAAGGCTACAGAGATGATGATTTAAAACCCAGGTGCACCACATGTCACTAAATACGATCAGCGGTAAATGAATTTAAAACATCATTCTGTTTCTGTCAATCTTTTGAAGATTATTGAGACAGAATGTTGTTTTAATTAGCGAAACGAGTTTAGTCATTTGTGGTGCAGTTAAGACTAAGTGTCAGATTGGTTTGTGTATAGAATAGAATACCTACCTACTACCTAGTTTCCAAGTCAGGCCTGTGTGACTTAGTCAAGCAGTGGTGCTAGTACACCATATTTCGCCCAGCCCCTCCCCTCGCCCCCTATGAATAGGTGACTTGCTTATTGTACATTAACTGGGCAACAATCCAGACTCGGGCTGCTACTGCGAATTTATAATGGAAAACCAACATTTCCAACCAACGGTTCCCTACATCTAGTGTACTCCTAATCCGTAATCGACTGCACTATAGTCTCCCCGACTATAAAAACACCAAAATAATTACGTAATGCTAGGGTTGCACTGTCGCGATAACACGAACTACACTTCGCGCGCACTCTGTTGTATAGCAAGACGTCGAGCAGTGTGCGAGAAAGAGCTCACGAAGTGTTATTCGAGTTATCGCGACCATGTAGTCGTAGCATTACACACTTACAATCGCAATCCCTTTCATTTTGATAGATAAATATCACTTTTCTCTAAACTCTCAAATTGAATGGCCTTTATTGCTGTTCCATTGGGTACCTAATACTTTAACACACCCTTCGATGAAACCAAATTTTCTAAAACATCAAACAGTTAAAATTTAAGGAAGAAGTTTACTAACCATTTTCAAAAATCATCTACGTACAGTACGATTCACGAAAGATGACCACAAATGGCGACCGTCTGCGCACGTACACTCATGAAGAAAAGACTTAAGACAAAATAATATTTTAATGTTGGTTAAATAATTGGTTAATTAATATTTAATAATAATTTCCGCCCGCGCCTCACCTCGCACCTCCAAAGGGACCTAAAATATGCCTTCTGCGCCGTGGTCATCTTTCGTGAATCTTACTGTACATGGAGTTTGACACCAGTTATCTGAAAAATTTAGTAAGTTTCATTAACGAGGAACAAAAAATAAACAATTAGAATTGCTCATGAAACAGTCGATAATGCTGACAAGGGTCGAATATGAAAATTGTTGAAATACGAGGGCTGCACTAAAAGTATCGGGAATGGAATATTTCCACTGTTCCTGTCATATTAAAATCTTTTTAATTGAAAACTCCTTGGTTTTAAAAATCGAATACCATTTATTTATTTAAAAAAAGATTCTCGGTCTTGTCACAGGGTTTTGTCAAACTTGTTTAGTCGTTGAGAAAATGGAATTGACTCGAGAAAATTCAAGAGCGATGATTTATTATGACTTTCGAAGTGGTTTAACACAAAAACAGTGTGTTGACCGGATGATTTCTGCATTTGGTGATGAAGCCCCATCCAAAACCACAATTTATCGCTGGTTTGCTGAATTTCAACGTGGACGTGTCAAGCTCAGTGATGAACCACGTCAAGGTCGTCCAAAAACTGCAGTCACCCAAGAAAACGTTGATGCTGTGCGTAAGCTGATTGAGGAAGATCGACATGTGACATACCGCGAAATTCAGGCAACTTTAGACATTGGCATGAGTCAAATACAAATAATCTTGCATGAACAATTAGGTGTAAAAAAGTTGTTTTCCCGATGGATACCGCATTCGCTCTGTGAAGAGCAAAAAGCGGCTCGCGTTACTTGGTGCGTCAGAACTCTCGAAAGATTCCACGCAGCATCCTCAAATGCTGTATACAACATCGTATCAGGTGACGAATCCTGGATATACGCGTACGAACCCGAAACAAAAAACCAGTCACGAGTTTGGGTGTTCGAAAATGAGTTAAAGACAACAAAAATTGTTCGTTCACGGAGTGTTGCAAAAAAAATGGTGGCCACGTTGTCTCCAAAACCGGCCATGTTACGACTATTCCTCTTGAGGGACAAAGAACGGTTAATGCAGAATGGTATGCTAGCATTTGTTTGCCACAGGTCGTTTCTGAACTCCGTAAAGAGAACTGCAACCGCCGCATCATCCTCCATCACTACAATGCGAGTTCTCACACCGCGCACAGAACAAAAGAGTTTTTAGAGCAAGAAAACATAGAATTATTAGACCATCCGCCGTACAGCCCCGACCTAAGCCCTAATGATTTACTTTCCCTAAAATAAAGAATAAATTTCGTCGACAAAGATTTTCATCACCTGAAGAAGCTGTGGACGCCTACAAAACGGCCATTTTGGAGACCCCAACTTCCGAATGGAATGGTTGCTTCAATGATTGGTTCCATCGTATGGAAAAATGTGTCAAATTTCGCGGAGAATACTTCGAAAAGCAATAAATACATTTTTAAATAGTAATGTTGTGTCACTTCCTTGATTCCCGAAATTTTCAGTGCCGCCCTCGTATGAAAAAAATATGATAATCTAATGAATTAACTGGTTTATGTTATCCCGTTACGTTCTCACCACCCAGCAGTCCTTCCTAGACGAGACGCCACTTTTGTGTAGTTAGTATTAGTCGCAGTAGATGAGCCAATAACTGATCACTTGTCGCTTAGTTCGCGTGTTAATAAAATAAAGCACACGAAAAAAAAAATGGTTTATTATTTGAACAAGTAACCTTAACAACTAGTGACTGGAGCTTCCTTTTAAGCGGAAAAGCCCGTGTTAGGAGACTCCGCTCTTCCATAACTTAAATAATTACCTTTTACTTTTTTTATACGAGGGCGGGTCAATAAGTCCGTGACTTTTGGAATAAAACACAGATTTTTTGATAAAAAAATAATTTTATTTTTCAACGTAGTCTCCCTTGAGCTCTATACACTTTGTCCAACGCTTCTCCAATTTTTTTATCCCTTCCAAAAAAAATTATTTGTCGAGGTCCTCAAAATAGGCCTTTGTTTGCGAGATGACTTCATCATTGGAGTCAAATCTTTTTCCACCAAGCCATTTCTTCAGGTTTGGGAACAAGAAGTAGTCGCTCGGAGCCAAATCTGGAGAATAGGGCGGATGAGGGAGCAATTCATAGCCCAATTCATGGATTTTTGCCATGGCAACTGCACATGTGTGCACCCTTGCATTGTCTTGGTGGAAAAGAACTTTTTTCTTGGCCAAATGAGGTCGGTTTTTTTTCAAATCGTCATTGAATCGGTCCAATAAGTTGGCATAATATTCCCCATTGATTGTTCTTCCCTTTTGAAGGTAGTCAATGTGGATTATCCCGCGTGCATCCCAAAAAACAGTCGCCATAACTTTATTGGCTGACAAACCCACCTTGGCCTTCTTCGGCGCCGATTCACCCTTAGAAACCCACTGTTTTGACTGTTGTTTGGTCTCTGGTGTGTTGTGATGGATCCATGTTTCGTCCACGGTTACAAAACGGCGCAAAAACTCCTCCATATTGCGATTAAACAACGCCAAACCTTCCTGTGAAGTTGTTACACGATTGCGTTTGTGGTCGACTGTGAGCAAACGCGGCACCCATCTTGCGGAAAGCTTTCTCATGCCCAAGTGATCATTCAAAATTGAAACCACTGAGCCATGCGAGATCCCTACGGCTTCCACAATCTCTCGCACTTTCAATCTTCGGTCGGCCAACACCATATCGTGAATTTTTTCGATTGTTTCGGGTGTAGAGACCTCAACTGGGCGTCCAGGACGTTCGGCATCTTCAGTGCTTGTACGGCCACAACGAAATTCAGTAAACCACTTTTTTACCATTGAAATCGATGGTGCAGAGTCCCCATAGTATTTATCAAGCTTAGCCTTGGTCTCGGTAATGGTTTTTTTTCGCAAGAAATAATACTTAACAAGCACACGAAATTCACTTTTTTTCCATTTTCTCCTCAAATTAGTGAGTATTCTGATAAAAATAGCTGTCAAACACAAACTAACTGACGCAGCAAGTTTAAATTTTGACAGGAGTCAACTGACAGATGCCTGTTGACAGGAGCAGTGTTGCTGTTTCAGTAAAGAGGTCAGAAATTCAAAAAGTCACGGACTTATTGACCCGCCCTCGTACACATGTAGGTAAAGGAAATCATAATAATAATATTATAGAGGTATGAGGAACAAGGTGTAAAGTTCACTCATACCTCCGTAGAAAAGGGCGGAACCTCCGACCTGACGGGTGTCGTGCCTGGTGGGTAACTGCCAGACGATAGATTTTTTTATTTTTTTTTTCCTATTGGTCAACCCGTAGTTTTGACCACTGAGGTCGTGGCTACTTAACCGGTCAATCCTGTGGTGCCTTAAGCTACTAACTTAAAGCCTCCAGCCAGGGGCGGAATTCTTAAATACTAGGTGACCGCACGCTAAGGGCACCCCCTGTGGGGTACGAACCTCGGCTTAGGGCGTCACTGAGGGGAGGGCAGCAAGGTGGGACAGGCTGGATCGAATTTATAATATTATTATTATACGGGGAAATTAAAGCTACAGGCTCAGCTACGGGCAAGGGTGGGGGGGGGGGGACAGTTACGTCGGGGCGTCGCGTAGGACCTCGGCGGCGAGGTCGGAACGATGGCGGTCTGTTTTATTGGGAGGGGGTATATCTGGCAGCCTCGACAACCAGAGGGTTGCGATGTGAGGCCGCGGAGTCAAAGAAACGCTTGGAAATGCGCTTCATGTATTGACGGATAGTGGGGACTTTGAGATCGAGATGGAGGATCTCGTTCCGAACGAACCAAGGGGAGCCGGTTGCCCTACGGAGGAACCAGTTTTGCAGGGTCTGCATTAGGGCTTTCAGTCTCGATGCATTACTGAGTCCCGGGAAAAAAAAAACGTGACTGGGTGTGGTCTCGAAATTCCCGGGGAAAACGAGACTTTCGAGACTATTTCAAAACTAGGTACTAGATGTATTGCTGATTCTAATAATTATAATTCTGTAAAGCCATATTTGTTTCGGTCGCGAATCATATTTTAATCAAAATACAACCTGACACTGACCTGCAAATTGCAAAAAACCTAACGAATTTTGAATTTCGCGGGCTATCCTGAAGTTTCTGCCTTAAATAATTGTAGCAATAAGTTAGTTATTTCTCTCTGTTGCCCACATTTTCAAAGAGAGCTTTTTCTACGTGCAAGGTTGTTTGCAAGTCATTAATTAACATACCTTTTATGTTATCTGCCAACGAACACATTGCAGCTAGTAATTTAGCGCTTTCAAAATTAAATTTATATTATTTAGACAAAATCTGTGTTGTTTGTCAACAAGGTCTATCCCCACAGATAATACTAAGTTTTACATGTTTACTCCACACTTGACAGTGTTGCCATTGCCATATCCATGTTACCATAATAAAAAAATACTGTTGGCTTAATAGATTATTTAATACTGTTTTTATGTGACTCAAGTCTCAAAAGTCTCGTTATTCCCGTGACCGAAAATTTTAGTCTCGAGAATACCAAAAAATCGTCGAGACTCAAAATTTTCGAGACCGAGATTCCCGGGATGAAAGCCCTAGTCTGCATCCTATGGATGTGGTGGGGGCGAGTGCGCGAATACCACGCTCGCGTAGGTCATGATTGGGCGAATGCACACTGTGTAAATGCGCAATTTGCACTTGAGTGACAATTTGCTGCGTGCATTCAATAGGGAGTGGAGTCTACGGAGAGCGGCGAAAGCGGCGCGCGAACGCGCCTGCCTTGTGCTCACCGAAAGAGAGTTGTTTTTCCAGTATGACACCCAAGTATTTGGCTCGCTTCTCCCAAGGGATAAGCTTGCCGAACATGGTGAACAGACGGGGGGGGGGGGGGGGGGGGTTGCGTCCCGGTTTCGAAAAGAGAACCGCTTGACACTTATCGGGATTGACTTCGATTCTCCACTTCCTAAACCAGTCACCGAGTTGGTTCACTGTGGTTTGGAGAGTGCGAGATATCGCATCGGGGCTTACGCCGGTGTAGTAAATGGCCGTACCGTCTGCGAACAGAGCCAACTGAGCCTTTTTACTTTTCGGTATATCGCTGGTGAATAGCGTGAGTCTAAGTGGGGGGACGTGTTGGATTTCAGGAGTTCTCCAGTCCGTTACTACTTTGGTGGAGGGGGGTTGGTCGGGGTCGGGGACACCTACGCGAGGGGCTAGTTTTAGCACAACTGGTCGGTGGTCAGATGAAAGTTCGTGTATCACCTCTATAGAATCCAACCGTAGGTTGATATTCTTTAGAAGTGATACATCGAGCACGTCAGGGGTGTGGTCAACCGCGAGGGGGAAATGAGTGGGAGTCATCGGGGCGATGACATCGAAATTTAGAGGAGAACAGAGGTCGAACAAGTGTCTCCCTCGGGTAGAGATTCTGGTACTATTCCAGGCGTGATGTTTGGCGTTGAGATCCCCCGCTATGATAACGGAGTCACTCAGGCCGAGGAGGATGGTCAGGTCGTCAGTCAAGAGTTGGAAGTTCTCTGAATGGTTTGTGGGGGGGAGGTAAACCGATACCAAGGTGATCGGTTGGTGTCCTGTCATGCCTAGCCGGCAGATGGAGACTTCTAGTCGCGAGAGGGGGGGTGGGTCCAAGGGGATGCAGTAAAGGGATCAGGGGCATAATAGATGAGGGTGCCACCCTTGTGACACCGAGTCCTGTCGTTTCGAACAACCCGATAGTTCGCTATCGATGGCGTTCGATTGTGGGGTTTTAGAAAGGTCTCCAGTAAGAGGAGGACAACGATCTGATGGTTGCGGAGGAAAGTACAGATTTCGTCGCGCTGACCTTGAATGCCATTGGCATTGATGTAACCTAACTTTAGGGATCGGGGTTTTACCCGACGATTGATGCCGGGACGTTGTATATATGCTAGTTGCGTGGTAAACTCTGCTTGCGCGATGCAGGATTTTGCGTGACGCGGAACTCGCATGTGCGTTGTAGATGCCGCTACATCACTCGTCCCTCCGGAGACCGGAAGTAGATAGTGGGCTGAGTCGTATATTAGATGATGCTGGCCAGGGCCAGTTAAGGTTCCAGTGAATCGGGACCGGGTGCCGCATAGTTCACAATGAGTCGGGACTGTCCGCGGTGATTCCCCAGTGAGTCAGGGTAGCGCTGCGTTATGCTCTAGTGCGTCGGATGTGGTACAGCGCCGGGTTGAGGCTGACTGCTGGCGTCGACCGACCAGGAGAGTGTTTTTTAAAGGCTCTGCTTTTGGACCGGCCGAGAGTGCAGTGTGCTGTGCAAAGGTTGCTGATGAGGCTGAGGGTGAGGGCCAGGTATGCGCTCGCGCTGCATGCTGGTGGTCAGGATACCCGTAGAAGCCGACAGGTGGTGGCTGGCTGTGTGACTCGCCGCTCGAAGGTTTGAGGAAGTGATGATGACGTCACGCTGATGTAGATGCACCAAGGCTGCGCTGCCGTTCATTTTCTGGGTCACCAGTATAGAGGTATGAGGAACAGGCTGTAAAGTTCACTCACACCTCCATAGAAAAGGGACGATCCTCCGACCAGATGGGTGTCATGTGTGGTGTGCAACTGCCCGACGATTGATTTCGGGGCGTTATACACTTGAGAGCAATAAAATCGCACACCTTGACTTTTTTTTGTTAAGGCAGTCTTTTTCATGAATCTAAATAAATATTAGGTCTTTACCTATGAAATTGCCGTTCTGCAGTACTGGCCATTTCAAATCAAAATAATTTTTGTTTGGCTAAGAATTCTAATTTCAAATTAATTTTATTTTAAAAACATGGATTTTTTTTTCTAAAAGTAGTCATTTCTTTATTGATTAGTGTTACATTTTCATCGCATTTCAATCTTTTTCGTCATCATGGATACGTTAAAAATTCGAGTAATTATGGAATATGAGTACCGTCGTGGCAGCAACGCGGCACAAGCGGCACGCAACATCAACGACGTTTACGGAGCTAACACTACAAACCAACGCACCACCTGTTATTGGTTTGCTCGCTTCCGTTCTGGAAATTTCGACCTGAAAAATGAACCTCGCGGTCGTCCGAAGACTTTGGTCGACAATGACGAATTAAAGGCGATTGTGGAAGCTGATGATACACAATCTACGGCTGAATTAGCAGCAGCTTTCGACGTTAGCGTCAAAACAATATTGGTCCATTTGCGTCAAATTGGCAAGGTAAAAAAGCTTGACAAATGGGTGCCCCACGAACTCAATGATCGCCAGCGCGAAGTACGCGTCGAGACGTGCCTTGCACTGCTCAACAGACACACAAATGAAGGAATTTTGAAACGCATTGTTACCTGCGATGAAAAATGGATTCTGTTTGATAACCGTAAGCGCTCAGCAAGTTGGTTGGATCCTGGTTCAGCACCTAAACAATGCCCTAAACGAAAACTTACCCCTAGAAAAGTGATGGTCACTGTTTGGTGGTCTAGCGCCGGTGTGATTCATCACAGCTTCTTACCAAACGGGGTGAGCATTACTGCAGATGTGTACTGTGAAGAACTGAACACAATGATGGAGAAGCTGGCGCATCTCCAACCAGCATTGGTCAATCGCTCGTCTCCGCTGCTCCTGCACGACAACGCGCGACCTCATACTGCACAGCAGACGGTCTCCAAGTTGCAAGAACTGGGGTTGGAAGCTCTCCGTCATCCGCCCTACTCACCAGACCTTGCGCCTACAGACTACTACTTTTTCCAGAATTTGGATAAATTCTTGGCGGGAAAAAAATTTAATACCCGAGAGGCAGTACAAAATGCCTTTGAAGAATTTGTTGCCTCCCGTCCAGCTGATTTCTTTAAGAAGGGCATCAATAAACTGCCACTGCGATGGCAAAGATGCATTGATTGCATGGGTGATTACTTCGATTAATACAAATAAAAAAATTCATGAAAAAAATTCGTTTAAATTTTTTCATACAAAACGGCAATTTCATAGGTAAAGACCTATTATTTTCAAAAACACACACTAATTGAAAGTCTACCTCATTACCTTTCTAAAGATATCAAATACAGTGTAAAAATACCCTTAAGAGGTTTTACGGCACAAAACCCAACAAACGGGTAAAATTACCCAATTTCGCTTAAGAAATAATGAAAATCAAACTCAAAATTCTTGATCAAATTGTTTATTATTAAGGTTTATTCCCTCCCCTAGCCTTAATTACAGCTCTTAATCGGTTTTTCATGGACTGTATTAATTTTACCATGAAATCTTCTGGTATAGCGTTCCACTCCACTTCAATGGCAAGTTGAAGCTCTCGGAGGCGCGTAGAGGAGCAGGGCTTCTTGCTCGAACTCTTCTTTTTAGCTCATCCCAGACGTGCTCAATCGGATTGAGATCAGGACTACGAGCTGGTCACTCCATCGCGGTGATTCCAACGTCTTCCATGTAGTCGCAAACTGTTCTAGCGACATGCGGTCTGGCGTTGTCGTGCATTAGGAGAAAATATTCTCCCATAAGCCACGCAAGCGGCCTCACATGTCCTTCGAGCACTTCTTTGACGTATCGTGCAGCCGTCAAACCTCTCGATCTCGGGCCGGTATTCGCCCCAGTGATGAATACAATGTCAGTTTTAGTGTCCAACATTATGCCGCCCCAAAACATACACCACCGATACGATCCACCGCCAAAAGCGACACGTTCGCTTATGCAGCATTCTGAAAATCGCTCTGATGACCTTCTGTAGACCCTAGAGCGTCCATCGTGACCATGTAATGTCATTCTGCACTCATCAGAGAACATAACAGACCGCCATTGGTCATACATCCAATTGAAATGTTCCCTGGCAAATTGTAGTCTGGCTTGTCGGTGAGCTGTGGTCAATTTGGGATCATTTGCTGGGCGATGTGAAGTCAGTCCTGCTTCACCAAGTCTTCTTCTGACTGTCCACCGACTTATACTGACATTGCGAACTTCTCGAAGCTCTTGTCCCACTTGAACCGCATTCAGTTGCCGATTTCTTAAAGACCTCGACACAAGAAAGCGGTCATCACGCTCTGATGTTCTGCGTCGCCGGCCAGATCCTGGTCGCCGAATGTAGCCACCGGTCTCATGAAACCTCTGGTACACACGACGAACAGAGTAGCGGCTCAAATTTAGTCGTCGAGCAACTTCACTTTGATTATAGTCTGCTTCGAGCAAGGCAATAACTTGAGCGGCTTCTGCGGGCTTGGTATCCCTATTTTTCCGTATGCTTTCAGTAGAGATGTTATCACGTTGACCTTCAGTATGCAACTGATTAAAAATCCTTTTTTTTTTTTTCTTATCATTGCAACTCGTAGTTGTGACCTCTGAGGTCCTGGCTACTTAACCGGTCTATCCTGTGGTGCCTTAAGCTACTAACTTAAAGCCTCCAACCAGGGGCATATTAAAAATCCAACAAAACCGACCCTTTTATACCTGCGGGTAAGGGGTAAATGAAGGGTCTGACTTACATAAGTGGCGGTATCCCGCCGCGACATTATAGCGCCATTTCAACGAGCAAATCTTATTGTGCCATCCGTCAATTTCTATACCTTATGGTGTTACTCAATTGAATTTGATGGCTCAACGATAGGCATTATTTTTGACTTTTTAAATGTTCGCTTTTCTTTTTTGCGTTGGGGGTTTTTTAAATTTTAAATTTAATTTTAATTAAAAAAAAAAAAAACTTAGTTTAGTTTTGTTTTGTATATGAGTTAACAGTTGTGAGCGTTTTTCAGGGTATATTTAGACACTACATCAAATAGCTTGTTTTGGCGTTTACGTAATCCCGTATAATACTGTGTGTTATGTCATAAACGAAACCATAGCGCGATCAATCGGTTTTCCAAACATGACATCTGTTATTATTTAGTGAAGAGTGTACTAGTGTGCTGGATGTCCTGGGTGCAGCCTCAGCTCATCGTGTTGCTACCATTGCATTGTATGTACAATTAAATACTGATCAAAACAAATCCAAACACGATATATCTGCTATTATTTTTTCAAGAGTGTACCAGTGTGCTAGATATCCTGGCTGCAACATCAGCTCATCATGTTGCCACCATTGAATTGTATGTAGAATTAAATACTGATCAAAACAAGTCCAAACACGACATATCTGCTATCATTTTTTCAAGAGTGTACTGGTGTGCTGGATATGCTGACTGCAGCATCGGACCAAGAATTCCATAATCTTGCATATTTATATACCGTACATGGGTGTTTCAAATTTTAGGTTACACATATGTTTGAAAGTAAAGTAAATACCCATTATGCGTCTAAGATCCTTACCGCAGCTAACAAAAGAGCTGATTACCTTGAAACGGCTGAACCGATTTTGATAAAACATGTCTAAGAACCATCGCTAGAAAACCTGCTTTCAAATAATAAAAAAAACGCATTCAAATCGGTTCACCCGTTTAAGACCTACGGTGCCACAGACAGTCAGACAGACAGACAGACACACACACACAGACACACATAGCGGTCCAACTTATAACACCCCTCGTTTTGCGTCGGGGGTTAAAAAACAGAATTGAATGAATATTTAAGGGGGCTTCCATACAACAAACGTAATTTTTTTGCCGTTTTTATAGATAATGGTACGGAACCCTTCGTGCGCGAGTCCGACTCGCACTTAGCCGGTTTTTTACATTCATTTTAGGTTAAGCTGGGGACAAAAAGAAGGAAGGTTTTGTGTTTCTTTAGAACAGTTTTATTTATACATAGTTTTCGCACCGAGAGTTAATCACTAATTCTGTAAAGACTTTTTGCAGGATGTCTAAGATTTTTAAAATAGATTACCTTTATTAGAGTTCGTTGTCCCCTCTCAAGACCTATGAATGTAGTCTTAGCAGTACCCGCCCTCCCCAAATAGGGATGCATTACAGTAAGATGGACTGTACTAACCCTATGTATATTTCGTTGGGAAGTATTCGGGGGGTACTTTTTTTGGTAAAATATACCTCGCGTTTTGAATATCCAGCTCAGTTTTCTGATTCTGTTGGTGACCTGTTCAAGGTGGGGGTACAAAAATAGTCTCTGTTCAACAATAACACCAAGATATTTAGTTTGTGACACTGACTAGTATCGGACGTATGTACCCTTGAGTTAAAAAAAATGTTTGGTTGTGTTCTCTGTGATATACTTAAATATATGTAATAAGTTTTAGCCATTTTATTTTTGAGCCACAGCAGTATCGTCGGCTTAATAAAACACTAGCGTTATTGATTTTAAGGTTGCAGAGGTCGTTGATGTAAAGGAGGAACAACGCCCGGCCCAGCACACTTCCCTGAGGTACTCCGAATGTGACATTTGCATCATAACTGACGTGTTCTCCCACCTTAACCTTTTGCTTCCTGTTTGAGAGGTAGTCCTTAAACATTTTCAGAGGAATTCCTCTCACACCTAAAGCTAGTCAGGATTGGGAGCGCCTTAAAGGACTTTTTAAAAATAAAAATAATTAATTAATTGTTTAACTCTATATTGAGAGTATTAGAGACGTCTTACAGATCGGGATGTAAATTACGTACTGGCTTATGAACTAACTTAGACTAAACAAACTTATTTTTATCAAATGTGCAACCTCAGCGACCACACAGATCGTGCTGGGCAAAAGTGCTTACACCCGCAATATCTGTAAGGGCTGTGGTTCCATAACTCCTCCCTCACCAAGTGCGAAATTATCGGTAATATTTGGATTCCGATGATTCCGCATACAAGACAATTTTCTCCAAAGTACTATACTAAGACATACTATATAGCTAAGATTACATAGAGTAATATAGTTGCTAAACTAACACTATTTGTTTTCACTGCACTATCACTTTCCACTATTTCACTTTTTAATGTGTAAGATAGATGTTTTAAATCGTCAAAGTTTAAGTTGTTTAGATTCACTGTTTTGTTCCAGTTATTAGATGTTTCCTCTAATTTGGGTAGAACTGCGACTGGAGTTAGTTACCCGATATTGTATTCTCCCTGAATAATGTTGCCTTTTGTGTAATTTAATGTCCTTCAGATAGACACTGCAGTTTTCATCAATCTTCAATAAATATGTGCCCTTGATCGGTTTCCTGATAACATCACTGGCACATGTTTCAGTAAGCATTATTTCATTTCTTGTGTAAATTATCCAGTTAAATAAGTCAATAGGCTGTACTTTTAGACTTTCCAGGTTAACTGCGAGGGGTTTACACAAACTGAGGTTTGAAGCAAAATTCATTAATTGTTCTATACACGTACTTTCAGGATACAATACAACATCGTTTTCCTTGCACAGGAACTGGTTGGCTGCCATCTCTTCACATGGGTTGGCTAGCGGTAAGTATGTAGGATCTTTCACCATAAGGTACGGGTATTTAAGGATAATAGTGGTCGTTTTGTTTTCATTGGAAATTGGAAGTGAATATATCTTGAAATAATTATACGTATTTTTATCTAGGTACTAATGGAATCTCCATAATGAATGTTATTTGGTTTTCTTTTACATAAGCTTTAACAGACATAGTTCTTTCTAGCATTAATAACGTTTTTTCCGTAACAGGATAAATTAGGCTTTCAGTTTCAGAAATATTGCTTAACAATGCTAAGAGTTCAGATGGGTCAACAATGGTTTGATGTACAACAGAAACTTTTGTAAATGATAATGCAGTTTCGATCTCATTTAAAACAGTATAAATTGACCTAAAATTACTTATAAACATATCAAACATACTTAAAACATATTTAGAGTAAATAGAGTTATTTTCTTTAGTACCTATGTTTTTTACTATTCTTTCTATGCGTTTCATGCGTTCATCCAAGATTTGAATATTTTCCTGTATAGATGTAGATTTGTTAGTAATAGAGTCAAGCATTTTTGAAATTATGGTTATTTTCTTATCCACGTGTGTTTGACCAATTTTTAGCTGAGCTAGTTGAGCATCGTACTTAATCGCGTCCTCATGAGCTAGATTACCGGTAAGTATTTTAATCATTGAGCCAAGAGGATAAATGAGGCCACGTTTGAAACGTTTTGATGGAATAAGCTGCCTGAATTTTCTGACTGTTGAATTGCGTAAGTATTCTACCTGTAATTTCATATTTTGGAACTCATTTGCGTAGGGCTTATGGATGTCAACTATATCACTAAATTCTTTGTATCTATTAATATTTAACATTAAATCATAATCTATCGCCTTAAAATCTAATATCTTAACTATGGTCCACTTATCTTTCTCTATTATCGCCTGTCCTTGTTTGACAGGTAATATACCTGGGTTATTTTTAATCTCTTGAAGTTGAAGGCCTTGGAGCTTGACCGTCAGTTTCAAGATCACCACGATCAGCCACAACCTGTGAAGGACGTTTAACGTTCTTTAGAGGCACTTTACTTCCTATTGGTCTTTCCTGTTACTTTTGCTCTATGATATCTAGGTTTATCTTTACTTTTTCTTGTGTTAATGTCCTTTACAAATATATTATCTTCCTCCTGTAAGCTTAACTCAATTTCACCACCCTTCTTTTCTCTGGCCTTTTGTTTGGTGTTAAGAATCTTTTCGGCTATATATTTATACAGATATTTCGTTCGTTTTGCATGATCTTTAACTAACTGTTGTGTGTACGCTTTTTCTAAGTCTACATCGAATATTTTATTAGAGTCAGTGTGTCCAAATGTTGCTTCAAAAGGTGTTAATCCAGTGGTGGAGTGTATTGTATGATTGTATGCCATTATGGAATAGGTCATGACAGATGCGGCATCCGTACATTTACGTTCATACTTCGCAAACCTATATATCTCTATTATGGTGGAATGGAATCGCTCTACGATGCCAGTAGAGTTAGGATTATTTGGCGTTGTTATGTGTATTTCTATTTTGTACATAGACAAAAGTTCGCGCATAAGTTCATTATTGAATTCAGTGCCAGGGTCACAGGATATTTTCCTGGGAACACCGTATATTGAAAAATACTTTAATAGAGCTCGCGCTACTTCTGTCGTTTGCCTACTTGAAATTTCAATAGCCTGTCCTAATTTGCTGAATGCGTCTACCAGCGTTAGGTAATATTTACTTTCTATATTAAATAAGTCAATGAATATTTCTTGAAAAGGGGTATATTGTGTCTGTGTTAATTGTAACATTGGTTTAATGGGCTTTCTGTCGTACTTTATTAGTTTGCAAGGCTCACATATATTTATAATTGCCGCTACCGAATCTTGCATGTTTTCCCAATAATAGTTTCTGCGAATTCTAACCATAGTTTCTTTAATTCCCCTATGACATGTTTTTCCTTCGTGATGTTTTAGTATAACAGACTTTTGTTCTTTTTCATCTTCTATATATATTACTCTGTCTGTACACTCGAAGAACTGCACTGAGTCTTTCTTAAAGATTTCTATAATAACTTTAGTAAATAGCCGTCTATGTATGTCGTTCTCAAAGTAAATAAAGTATTTACGCTTGGGTGTAACATATTCTTTTAAGAATTGCTTTATTAATTCTTCATTATCTAATGGAAGAAATACTTCTAAAACTTTTTGATTTTTCCTAGATAAATTTTGAACTTGTATTTTATTTTGAAACCAGGTGAACACCAATATTTCGTTTGGTTTGGTGTCAATTGCCTCTCTTAAGATTGGAATCCCTAGTGAGTCTGGTTCTATGTTGGAAGCTACTGTACTTGTTCTGCTGCTACTGGTTATTGAACGAATAGGGAAGTTATCTTGAAATAGGTCCGCAGGTGCAGTCACGTCAGAGTCAGAATCTGAAATGGTTACTATTTCTGTGTCATTTTCTATTTCAGCTTTAGTAGTAAATTTTTCGAGTTCTTTTAATTGTTTTATTACTTTTTGTATTTCAGATTCGTCTACGTTAACATCCATTGACATGTCATCTTTGGAATCTATAGCATTAAGTTTTATGCGTGACAATGCATCTGCATTACTATGTTGTTTGCCATTTTTATAAATAATTGTGAAGTCATATTCTTGGAGGCGGAGGCGCCAACGAGTCAATTTACTATTGGGTTCTTTCAGGGAATAAAGCCAGGCAAGAGGTCTATGGTCTGTAAAAAATTGAAATTTATGTCCGTACAAATAGGGTCTAAAGTGTTTCACGGCCCAAATAATAGCTAAGAGCTCTCGTTCAATTATGCTATAACGTGTTTCAGTGTCGCTAAGGGTTCGACTAGCATATGCGACTGGTTTGTCTGCTCCGATAGGTCCTTGGGATAGGACAGCACCGAGTGCCACGTTAGAGGCGTCAGTTGTCAAAATATAGGGTTTAGTCGAGTCAGGGTATTGTAATAAAGGGGTATTAGTCAGTACTTCTTTGCATTTTTCGAAGGCATCTATGTAGTTTTGGTCTATGATAATTTTGTTTCGTTTCTTTAGATAAGACGTTAGGGGCTGGGTGATTCTAGCAAAATCTGTAAGGAATTTTCTATAGTATCCGACCAGCCCAAGAAAACTTTTTATTTCTGTTGTCGTTCTAGGGTGAGGATAATCTATAATAGCTTTAATTTTATCATTGTTTGGTTTTAGTCCGTCTCTTGTTATGGTATGGCCTAGGTATAAAACTTCTTTTCGTAAAAATTCGGATTTATCCAGTTGTATTTTTAAGTTAGTCTGTCGTAGTCGGTCAAAAACGGCTCTAAGTTTCTGTAGGTGGTCCTGAAGGCTAGAAGAATAGACAATAACGTCATCTAAATAAATGAGGCAATGTATACCTTGGAGACCTCTCATAATGTTGTCCATGGCTCGTTGAAAAGTTGCCGGCGCTGTTTTAAGTCCGAACGGCATTCTCAAGAACTCATAATGTCCGTTCTGGGTGCTAAATGCAGTTGTTGGTATGTCATCGTTATTTAACTCAATTTGGTGGTAGCCACTAGCTAAATCAAGCGTTGTAAAGTAAACGCTTTTGCCCAATTTGTCAAAAAGGTCAATAATGTTAGGAAGGGGGTATTTGTCGTCAACTGTAATGTCGTTAAGTCTTCTATAGTCGATTACCATTCTGTATTTGATTTCACCAGAAGCATCTAGCTTTTTGGGAACGAGATGGACTGGTGAGCTCCAGGGGGAAAAGGATTCTTGGATCACATTATCTTTCAAAAGTTTTTCAACTTGTTTATTAATTTCTGCTGCTTGAGCAGGGGCTTGTCTATATGGTTTAGTATAAATCGGGTCTTCATTCTTTGTCCTAATACAGTGTTTTACCTGATTAGTGAAGCTTAAAGGTATTTGTTCACAATAGAATATGTCTTTATATTCTTCACATAATTGTCGTATAGATGCTCGTTCTTCGTCATTTGTGTGGTCTAGTCGCAATTTAGTTAGATTGTCGCGTAATAATATATCAGTCTCTATATTTTGGTCATCTATGGAATTTATATGGCATTCATTTTCCTCGTATTTAGATACTATGAACGGCTTGATGACACATAATTCTATCTGTTTATCAAGAGTGTTTTGTATGATGGTGGTTGCAAAACCATTTACACAGTTCACAAGAGCAGTAGGCATTCGTACTCCTTCACCGAATTCCGTATAATTTAATATTCCTACACCATTTAATAAATTGGTTGGTAATTTTGCTCTAATTTCTGATCTCGGTGAAAGTAATACAACATGTATAATATTAATATCCGTATCTATGCATATAGGTATTTCAGCTGTCTTTGTTAGTAGAACATGTTTCTTTAAATCTATAACAGCTTCTAACTGATTTAAAAGATCATTTCCTATCAACCCGCCGTATAACGAATCTACGTTGTATACATAGAACTTATGATGATCTTTACTTTGAAATACAGGAAACAGGGGAATTTGCAATACCTGATTATGTTTACTTGAAGCGTGCGTACTTACTACTTCAAATGGTTCGTATGATATGTAGTTAGGAAAATAGGTAGTCGCTATTCTAGGATGTATAAATGAACGAGTACTACCAGTGTCGATCATGATTTTTCCGTCTATTTCCGGTATGTAAATATGTGGCAATTTTAATTTTAACGTATTATAATTTAATATAATTTTTTCAGGTCCGGCCGGTATATGGAGGCTCGTATGTAAAAAAAATTTACTTGTTCTGATTCAGTAGTATTGTCTTTATTTTTAATTTGTTCATTTTTCCCTAAGTCTTGTGTAGGGGTTTCGGGTACAGAGTCTATTGGAAAATCATTTTCTTCACTAGGGAAATATTCCGATAAATCATAACAATATTCGTATTCTGCAGGGTAAGTAAAATAGTCATTATAAGAAGGGTAGAGTTCTAATTCATTTATAGGGAATCCCTGCTGAACTGCTCTTTGCGGAGCAGTTCTCATAGTAGCATCGGTGATATCTGGTTGAGGTTTGTTTTGTTGTGGAATCGCAGCACGATTATTACTTCCAAACTGACGCGGAAGCATTGTCATCATTTGTTGATAACCAAGGGGTCTATAACCAAAATTAGGTCGGTAACCAAATTGCGGCGACACCAAATTTTGTTTACTCGTACCAAGTTGGCCTTGATTGTGCCCTGGCATAATAATTGGCCTATTAGGTGGAATCCCGAAATTAAATTTAGGTGTTGCACCGACATTATTTTTAAATGATGGATTTTGTTCCATCATTGGTATCGGCCTGAAACCTGGTGGCTGCGGGAATAAACCAAATTTAAATGTTGGTTGTGGTGTAACTGTGCTGCTAGCCTGCGGTTTAGTATAATGGTTTGGATTTAACATTTTAGCGCGCATCTGATACTGATCATAGAAATTAACTTCTTCCAAAACTACAGATAAGGCCTCTTCCAATGTGCGTGTATTTTTCAGACGCACAATACGTACCATATTTTCTGGTAAATTATATAAAAATACCTGTAAGGCTGAGTTATTATAAATAGTAGTCTTACTTACTCGCAAATTTTGATCACTAATTTGGTTAACCTATGACAACAACACTGATTTTATTGTTTGAATTCGTGCACCAAAATCACTGTGACTCTCATTATTTTTAATCTTTAAAGTTTCTAATTCGTTAGCCAATCACTCTTCGCTTCGCGGATCGCCAAAATGTAACTCTAGCAATTCCTTGAATTCCGCCCATGATCGAATGTCTCCGCGCTCGCTGATAAGCGCGGCTGCGTCACCCGTTAAGCGGCTAGTCACAACATGCATTAAGTATTCCTGTTGTAATTCTGATGACTTAAACTTATCGATAATATAGTCTCATTTGCGCAAGAATAAATTCAAATGACGTTTATTACCATCAAAACTAGGTAGAATTTTGTACAATTCATTTGGGATAAGTTTTATTTCTGACATTTTGGTACTTATTTAAATTATGTCTTAAGTAATAATTAACTCTATGAACTCTACCAATATTACTTATTACAATAATTACTACTAGTATAGCTATTAAGTGTTTCTGAACTCAATATGTATACTTTTTACTTATTTAGTATTTAAAAACAGTTGTATGTTAACTAAAGTATTCTTACATTACACTTATACTCGTAATACTTAATTATTTAAGAAAACCATAAAACAGTCAAAATGGAAAACTTCCAATTTCAAGTTTACCGAAAGGATATGGACACGGATATCAAGGAGGTGAAAAGTCGTACTCACCAGCCTGCCACGCCCATCATCAGCTCTCAGCACTCCTCGTCACCGACGATATTTATTTGGTTCGTTGGATCACCTTGCCGTACACCACGCGTACCGTTGTGAAAATCGGGAAAAGTCTAATCGCTAAAATCACTTAACGCGTGACAGCTTTCTCAGTGATCCTACCGGCTGCGCCAGTCAGGATTGGGAGCGCCTTAAAGGAACTCTATATTGAGAGTATTAGAGACGTCTTACAGATCGGGATGTAAATTACGTACTGGCTTATGAACTAACTTAGACTAAACAAACTTATTTTTATCAAATGTGCAACCTCAGCGACCACACAGATCGTGCTGGGCAAAAGTGCTTACACCCGCAATATCTGTAAGGGCTGTGGTTCCATAACTAGCTTCTAATTTTTTTATTAGGATGGTAACAGTGACGGTGTCAAACACCTTTTTTAAGTCCAAAAAGATGGTCAAACATTTGCTACGATTATCCAGATTATCAGTTACTAGCGAGCTGATGGCAGTACCTGCATCCTTGGTTGATACTCCTTGCCTGAATCCAAATTGTGATCCACTTAATGTATTTTTAGCATTTTTTTTTTTTTTTTGATTGGAAATCATCAAATGACCTCTCCCGCTCTGGGCGGAGTGGAAGGGCGTGTCAGACTCTTACTGACTAAAACCCACCCGTGTTCCTTCAGTTGCCTGTGCGCCAGGGCCACGGTAACTCTTTCGAACAATCCGCGACCCCGGCAGAATTTTAAGAGCCTACTATTTCTCTAAAATCCAAAGGAAGAATAGAAACATCAAGCCATGGATTACACCCGGCTTACTTCGCTGCATCCGAAACAGGGATAAAATGTATTTTAAAGTAGTATGCTCTGTCCATTCTCATAACATCAGACTTTAGGAGGGTGGATGCTTCAACAATAATTGGTTGATTCATACTTTCATTATTTTTTCCACGTAGTCTATAGGTATGTATATGTCCTTGACGTCCGATTTGTCAATTTTACATTGTATGTTGCGAGAAAGACGGATAATGATGTCCGCGAGGTCTTCCTTAGTTTCATTGCTTCGCTTAGGAAAATTCTTGATAAAGAAAAAAAAATAGATTTTCGATTCCTATCTGAATTTTTTAATTTTGCCCTCTGTTAGCGTTATATATTTCTTGTCTTCCTTACCTTGGCTCTCAAGCTGTGCAATTTCTTTGTTGATTTCTTAATTTTGAACTGTCAGGTAGCTAATCGAGTTTTCGATCTTGAGGTTAGTTTGCTGAATTTCTTTCAAGGTTGAGGTCATCTGTTGTACTTGTTGAACTGTCAGGTAGCTAATCGAGTTTTCGATCTTGAGGTTAGTTTGCTGAATTTCTTTCAAGGTTGAGGTCATCTGTTGTACTTGTATCTCATTGCCTTGCTTAGTCGGAAAAAGAGGCATAATTTCCTTGACTTCGTTTTTAAACTCGTCCAGTTGCTCACACAGGGAGATATCTTCTCTACTTCTCTTGGTGTGTTGGAAATTGGAATACATAGTTAGGCGGCGTCTTATGATGGTTTATTTCTACCAAAGTAAGCTCGGATTCAGACACAGATTTGTCCATAGGCGAATCAATTAGTACTAGGATAACAGAGGCATCAAGGAGGTATATGTAGCTACTTATAATAATATGACTGCGTGCGCGAACTGGCATAGGAGAGGCTCCGGCCCAGACTAGCATGTTAAAAATTTGCACAATTGGGTGATTAGTGTCGTCTGCTAATTGGGGGGCGGGGTCGACGTTACTGCAGTTCTCCAAGCATTTTGCACTAGGGCGTTTTAGACATTATAAGTACTCTTACATGTCCTCGGAGGCGGAGCTTGGGCAGACTATGTAGCAGGCGGGCAGATGTATTGCAGGCTCCAGGGTTTGGAGTGTTTTGTGATTCTTGAACTACTTCTAATATGCACTCCTATTATTTTGAATGATTTGATTTGTTTTTTTTTTTTAAATTAGGAACAGATCCGGTGACACGTTAGCAACTTACGGCGCGCGGTCCGGGGGGAAGAGGAGCATTGCGGTTTTTTAAACTTTTGACAAAGAATCTTATATTTATCTTGTCATTAGCATGCAATGAGTCTACATTCTTTATAAATATAAGCTTGACATCATATTTTTGTTGTATAACAGAAAGATCACGGTCGTAATCTTTGACGACGGATTGGTGATTGTACGTAGTTAATAGAAGAAAACAGTTCGCTGCTGCTAACTTTGTGCCTATGACAACTTTGTACGACATCCAGTAGTACCTAATGGTTCAACCCACCAATAAATTAACCCAGTCTCGCAATTTATAGCTGGAACGTGAGCTTTCCCGAGCTACTTGCATGATATAACATGATGTGCTGCACAAGCCCATTAAGAATTTCTGAACGTGGTTGTTGATTGGGTGGTTGGTTACTTGAGCATCTTATCTCGTCTGGTACAGCAAGGCCCGTATTAATAAACGTTCCTCAATGACGTGCTCAAGTGCGTAATCAACTGATACGCCATTATTACGATATCAGCATCTCAAGATCATTGCTAATTAATAAACACATGAAAACAGTATCTCAGTTACCAAGATCAGCTCCTCAATGCGCTGAACTTGATGGCTTGATTTCTTGAACGATTACGTCACATTGACCGAAGTTTAGAATGACATGCATCACATTTCATTATTTTATGTTGTAAGATTTATGGAAATACTTGTATTTTGTTAAAACTTTAATGGATAGCGCTGTATCACTTTATAAAGTGGTTTTCTACCCAAGAAAGCCTTAAATTGTAAAAAAAATGTGTATTTATTTCCCAATAAATAAAATAAAAAATAAATAGAAAAAGTTTATTTTTGTTTTTATTTTATTTTTATATTTGATGCTGTAGGTTGTGATAAATGTATTAGGTCACCATAAACAAGCTGAAATATGAATTTATTAGATTACATTTTCACATAAATATATTGGGTTTTAAAATCAGATTAATTGGATTTATATGGTACCTACTACTTTTAAAGTTTATTTATTTATTAAACTTTATACAACTAAAGGAGTACATTTGTGGACTTAATGGCTTTGTGTTATACCTATAAATAGTAATTAAATACATTTTATTATACTCGTACTTATGATAAATGTATTTAAAATATTTACATAGGTAGATAGGTACCTACCTGAAATGATGCTGTAGCATAAAACCGGTCATAAAATATCGTCATAGTAGGTACTCTATTTCATCGTAATAATTAATTTCACCCAAAATATTTTTAAGCTCTGTTTCGCGCTACTAATCACGACCTTAAGTCACGGACTGCATCTCGAGTACACACCTATTGTATACTTAATTGTAGAGTTTCGTTTATTAATCAGTCCATCACTCGGCTGATAACGTAAACCCAAGCCGTAACTTAAGTACACAAATTATTATGTTTATTAATACGGTCGTGATCTCAAGGTTGTTATCAAGTGCGACCTCTTGGGCTGAGGAACGTTTATTAATACGGGCCCTAATGCAAGTTTTAATTTTAAAAAAATGTAGGCGCAGTTCGAGCCCGCGTCCTTTGTTTTCGTGAAAACGTTTGGTCACAACTGTAACCTGACCTAACCTAGTGAGAGAAGCTACCTGAATAATCCTAAGTTAGTACTAGCACTTTGCCAGCCATTATCACGCCAAGCTTGCTCTATCCCAACCCAACTAAACAAAATGATCAGATTAACATCAAGCTAAGCTGACTTAACGATGGTAATGATGGGATTTCTATCTCTCTCTAGCACAGTGTAGCGAGCACAGTTTCGTGACGAGCTCGCTGACGACACGACTGAGCTGAGTGCTTATTCAAGCAATCAGCGAGCGAAACGAGCCCCTCCAAGACAAGCGAGTGCAACACACAAGCATACTATTAAATCGAGCGAGATAAGCGAGCCCATCTGTACTACGAGTCAGCTTTCAAACCAGTTAAGCATGCGGAGCGAGCCTTCCCCACCAGATTAGTCAGTGGAGGAAGACTACTCTCTAGAAAAAGCAAAGCGAGCCGACCTTCGCCACGAGTGAGCGGAGCGCAGTAGGTGGCGCTCACTAGTTTCGAAAGTGTGCTCGCTAAAATCAATTTTATTGTAATAAGGTCTTGCTTCGCCTGTGAAAGTGTGCTCCGCCCGCCCGGTATGTGAGCTCGCTCCGCTCGCTCGTTTTGCTAGTAGGTTTGCTCCACGTGCTTATCTCGAAAGGGGGCTCGCTTCGTTCGCTCTTTTCATGTGCAAGCGCGGTCGGCTCACTCTGCTTGCTCATTGCTCGCTTCGTTCGCTCGGCAGTAAACTGTATTCGCTTCATTCGATTTTCCTGAGAGAGCTCGCTTTGCTTGCTGTTGTCATGTGTAAGCGCGCTTGGCTCACTCGTGTTAAAGAGTGGGCTTGCTTGGCTTGCTGTTTCGTGAGAGCGCTCGCTTAGCTCGCTCTTCTATTGCGTAAGAGCGCTCCACTCACTCGGCTCGTAAGAAGTATTCACAGCTATAAACTACCCTGCCTTACTGAGGAAGGTATAAGCCGTAAAAGTCCCTGGCTAATCGGAGCAAGCCTTTCACCAGTAACTGCCGTAGTATGCTTGCTACGCTCACTTAGATCGAGAGTGGATGTTGCAGTTCCTATTGTATTTGCTCGGCACTAGAATTTTAGGCTCATGGCATTTCTTTTGATGCAAGCTTTCTTCGATTGGGATTTTTTATTTCTGAGCGGATTTACGGCCGATATGATACGACATCTGAAATTACTTTGCTATTGTTAACTTCATATTAATTTTTAACCCTATTTTGGCCAATTGTTGTTTCTATTTAGGTCCTGGTAGTGCTTTGTCAACAGCTCCTGACAACGACACGATCACTTTACTAGCAAAACACGTTTTTCCGCTATACGAAATGGAATTTCAACACATAGTGAAAAATATAAGGACGTCAAAGGCAAACTATATCCTGCCTCAAAATTGTAATAAATATGACCTATCTTTCGAATGCTCAACAATTACTCTAGCATTAAAAGTCTCGTAATTTTAGCGGTTGAAATAGTAGGTACATGTTTTTTTAGGTCAGAATTTTCAGAAATATTGAACTTACCACTAGGTTTGCCAAGGTTGTATCAAACCCTTCTAATAATTTATAATAATAATGAATTGTTGAATTGCTGCTTAGCCCTCATCCTCTCTCCTAATTTTGCTGTGCCCGACAGGAGGGTCCATATTGATCTTTTACTTTGTTATACCATCTATGTAATACATATGGAATGCAATACAGAATTGAGTATTGAGAAAAATTAAGTATCAAATTCTTTTAATAGGAGTTATTGTATTAGGAAGAAATTATTATTTTATTTTTTATTTATGGGTGCTTTAAGCAAACGCTAACAATTTTTTGCTGTCTTAACTAAAATTTAGATTGAAATAAATGAATAAATGGTTTTTAAGGAAGATCTGTTTCTCTCTTCTTGTCATTTCAGATTCGTAACCGACAAAACTCTCAGTGAAAGCTGAAGTGGCGGGAAGAGAGAGTAAATAATAAAAAATCATTTAGTAAGCTAGGTATCAGATATTGCCATTTGTCAATAGTATTTTTCTCAGAAAATTCTTTATCAATATTATTAGATTTTCTTTTTGACTCGTCAGTATCGACAAATAGTTCAGTAATTAAATTACCCATAGTATAAGTGTTCGTTTTACGCATTACAGTAAAGATGAGAAATAAAGTATTTTCGTATACTTACGTTATTTTTATGCAAAAGTAGAAAGTATATTCATCGAAAATAAAGTAGAAAACGTTATTAAAAAGTATGGTTGGCAACCCTACTTACCACCAATACCAATACACCGAGCGTTTTCGCTCGCTGTATTGGTAGTAAGACATTTTCACGTAAAAACTCAAGGATTTTTCCCTTCTGTCATGCTGTTGATTATTTTTGGATTTTAATATTTAAAGCTGATTTTAGTTGAAATTATTGCCACACACTACAGCTGGCAAAGGGTACTTTTAATCCCGGTAGTACGTTATTGTGGGATATATTCCGACATCCACGCGGGCAAAGCCGCGAGCAAAAGCTAGATAACAAATAAAACTCAATTATCACTAATATTTTTTATTTAGTAGTAATTTCTAAAACATTAAAATTTTGTCAGTCTCATGACTGCTTCAGCCTAAAGTAGACGTGAAATTTTTAATTTCACGGCTTTAATTTTATAATTTTAATTTCTACCAATATTGAATACATTAAGAAAGGCAACTACTAAGACAGACATGAACTGCAAAATGCAAAAACATCAGTATACATTATGTGAGTGATATTTAAAAGAAACCGTCATAATATTTTGGTACATTTAGAAAGGGATAAAACTTATTCTTTTACATTAAAAAAAATTAAAGCTAGTTAGATAGTAGTAGATATGACAACATTAATATTAAAAAACTGTTATTATACATATTTGGCCATCTAATTCCACGGAAGTTAATTATCTGATTACAATTAGTTTTCCAAAAACAACTGTGGATTTTACAAAAATCACGCTGTACCTATCTCTAATAAAGAATACTACGAGTATATTATAAACTAATGTACCTACAAATGATTAAGCGCTTAATCTATTGAATTGGCACTGGTGTTGCACATACAATATAATACATAATATAATTTGAATATACTTATATGTAAATAACAATTATATCCAAAAAAAAAAACAAATATACAACTAAATTAAAAAAAAAATAAGTAACTTACCTATCCTACATAATTCAGTCAGTGAGCGAGTGTTTCAGTCTTCACTGAGATATGAATCTTGTCTTTTCAGATATTATTATATATCGGCATATATAAATTCGCATTGGTGAGCAGTAAAACTAAATCCCACCAGTGTGAACACATCCTGTTAGTGCACAACTCCCATACTTAAAGCCACGAACTGTACCCTAACTCAAGACTGAATAATATTATTTTAAAATTAAAAAGAATGTATCTAATATTACGCGATAATATTAGAAACAGGTTTAGTTTAAATATTTTTGTTTTTATTTTTCAATAGGTTGGTGGGTTGAGGGCATGATAGTAGAGTTTTTTTTTGTATAATTTTGAATTTCAACTATGTATGTTGAACGAACCGATAAGTAATATAATTATGAAACGGTACTTTTTTCCATTTTTTTATTTTTACTAATTTTGTGATTCTCTAATTTTGAATGATCATTTATGATGTTGGATCATATAATATCACTCGCACTAGTTTTATTTTGCTTTAATTAGTTAAAGATTTGATTTAAAAAAAAACAATTATTCAATAAAAATCACAACCTTCTTTTAATACCTAATTGTTAATAATGCCTAAATGGTTTGTTACGACTGGAAATTAGGGACTGTTTGAAGTTTAGAACAAAACAGAAACAAAGCAAAATAACCACCAGAAGTTACACATTTACGTACAATTATATTTAAATTAAATTAATTATAAGCCGAAACATAAATCAAATCGACAATTTTCATAGCGTGTGTGCAACAACATTATTTTATTTTAATGACATTTTCTGTAAATTTTAAGTATCTTAAAATGTAACATTACTGTATGATCGTCTCTCCGTGTGTCTAGCTAGCTTCAGTTGTTTTTTTTTTACTTGTCAGCATCCCACTCCAATAATCCTTCCTGCAAGTTCATCTATTGTTAGGAAACATCGAAAACATTTGTAATTCTTATATGAATCGAAATAGTTAAAATAATTACTATTATGTCTGTCTGTTAGTACAGCGAAATGTGACGAAATGAGTAGGTTTATATGTTGTATGGGTCGTTAGTTAGGAAGGTACTGCATGACTGGGAATTAAGCGTGAGTTTGTGCGTATGTTTTCATGACTTCCCGCAATAATAAGTAAGGAGATAAGAGGAGTGTTTCAGACTGCAGTCCCGCAGCGTTGCGCTCTAAAAATCCCACTCTTGTATTACAAAGAACTTTTAAAAGAGTTGCAGAGGCAGATCGGAGTAAAAAGCATGGATTTTTTACACTTTTAGGTAAGAAAGCACATTTTCATTGGTCGATAACGCTCGTATAGGTATACATATATATGTAGGTGCGGGAGATTTCTGTAAAACTTGCCATAGAGCCCGTATTCGGGGAACCGTTTTCAATAGTCGATAAGGAACGATTGCAGTATAGGCAGGACCTGCACTGCACGTTTGGCAGTTGCTTTGAAGGCTCATTTTCATTGGGCATGAGTCTCCGCACACGTCTTACCGACCTATGAATTTCATTGGTCGCTACGCCCCACACTAGATCGAAAATCGCGTCTAGAAGACTTAGACCCTCGAAGCTTTAAGTGTCGTTTTTTGGGCTAGAAATGGTTTTTATTAAGTATTACTAAGGTCAAATATATCACGACGTAATTTGGCTTGAAAACTGAGGACTTATAATTTTTTTACGAAAAAATTGTATGGAGTAGGTATGAAAAATCAGGATATCTTTGTAACTGAAAAAAAAACCCGTTCTAGCCTTACGGAGGGTTATACATAGTACTAATTATTTATGATTTTTGACATGCTTTTTTATTCCTGAAAATACAGCGCTTTTTTATCGTCGACTTTTTTTTAAATTTTTTAACAATGGTTTTTATATGAAAGACAACAGAAATACATTTTTTATGAATAAATGGTTACTGTACATGGTTTTTTTATCCTCGAAAATAAATAATAAACGCAGTAACAAGTAAATATGGTACCACTTGGTAACAGTTTCGATGACAATCATGGTTCTAGATCCTTATGCCAATTTTTCACGCTTCCAAAGCTTAGCTTTTAAGATGAACTCCTAAAAATAATATAACTTTCTATAAAAAATCAAGAGTCTACTGAGGTTTTCTAAGAACTAAACAAAAACCAAGAAAAAAATTAGGTGTTTGCGTTTACTACTTAATGTAGTACACACTACTTAATGTAATGTTTTTTTTTTGTAAAATACTTTTTAAATTTTCACTTTTTAGTGGGTCAATTATTAATTTATCTAATTAACAATAGCTTATTTCAACTGCTCATCACCTTTTTACAAAATATTGCTTTTCCCGATGCAGGGACGTTAATTGTTGAGGAGTTCTCCTGGTAAAAACGAGAAGACCTGGAGCTGATGGTGAAGCCACTATTAGCTGCATTTCACCATATGTATTGTGATGAGCTTAACTTGCTTAGCAACCATATTAAAGTAATCGAATCGCAACCACAATGAGTAGTTCCGGTGGCCACCTCCGGTCTTCATCATCAGTTCCACTTCACCAAATAGTGGTTTCCGAAAGCAAATGCACGAGTTACTATCAAAAATACCCAAATCGCTATAGGTGTGCCTATAAAATTTGAGTATTTCTCTCGTTTTCCTTGGGATCCCCTCATCAGATTCTGACTTGGTGACAATGGGACCACCTCGAGAGCATACACTTTCAAACAAAAAACATATTCAAAATCGGGTCACAATTGACAGAGAAATCGGTGAACATACATACAGCCGAACATATAACCTCTTGCTTTTTGGAAGTCGGTTAAAAAGAGTAGAGAAGCTTCTAACGAGGATATCCTCAATATGCTTTTCCTATGTTCTGATCTCCTTACTAGCGCACAAATACCTCATATAGATGCACAACTAGAATAAGTTTTCGTTTGTACTAATTGCAATTTATTTTTTGTAAAACATTGATTTTAGTAACTTTTGTACTTTATTTTACCGAAAATTTATAATATCTCTGTATACAATATTTTATTATTATTATTATTAAGTATATTTAAAAGATAGACGTTTTAACACCTAGGATTAATATTATTCTTTTTTTTTCAAGTTACTTAAATACATAATTTTTCGACAATTATTTTGTCGCCACTTTTTATTTATTTTAGAGGATAAACAAGTCATGTACAGTAACTATTTATTCATAAAAAAGTATTTCTGTCTTTCATATTAAAACTATTGCTAAAGAAAAGAAAAAAAGAACGATGATAGAACAAAAGTGCTGTATTTTCAGGAATATGAAGTATGTCATAATTAATTAGTACTATAACCCTCTGTAAGGATAGAAAGGTTTTTTTTTTAATTTCAAGAGATATCCTGATTTTTCATACCTGCTACACACATTCTTTTTTCGTAAAAAAATTGTAAGTCCTCAGTTTTCAAGCCAAATTACTTCATGTGACATTAGTCATACTAAATAGAAACAATTTCAAGCTGAAAAAACGACACTTAAAACTTCGAAGCTCTAAGACTTCTAGAAGCGATTTTCGATCCAGTGTGCGCCCGCTACGGGGATTCCTCGCTGATGGTGTACCGAACGCGTTATCGACTTATGACTTTCATTAGTCATTAACCCGCCTATGCTGTATATCGACCAAGGTATCGACTAATGAAAATGAGCCATAAGTTGCGAGTAGCAAACTCTAGCACTGTATTTCATTCTCTACATTAAGATATTATGTATGTTATTCTGACAGTAAAGCGAATAGTAGGATGTAGAAGTCTGGAACATACCTTTTTTCCCAAAAAGAACATGAGTTAAGTACGTGCTACTCTGAGCAGTTATTTTATTAATGTCTTGACGGAGAAATAAACGAAAATGAACCTGAAAATATTACTATCGTGACATAGATACATTTAATGTTAACGGGTTTACTCTGTGTTAGTTTCGGGAATGCCTGAACAGTTTAGAACACGAATGGAGCTCTCAAGTGCTCATCTCTGGCGAGAAGGACGCTGACTTGTGTGAAGTGAGATAAATAAACACGAGAATAATACCGTTAACATTAAAACTATAGGTAATATTGCTACAATATTGCTTACCTCCTCGCTGCCGGGGTTCGCGTCACCAACCCGTCGGTTGCGTTCGCGTTCGCGAATGCGTTCTAATTCGCGAATGCGTTCTAATTCGCGAATGCGTTCTAATTCGCGGTTGCGTTCTAGTTCTCGTTGGCGCTGGCGTCCGTATTCGCCGCGTTGTTCGCGAACGAAGTCGCGTTCTGGTAGATGGGCAGCCTGACGGTTGCGTTTGTATCTCCCGACTAACAGCTTAAGCCAGGCAAAAGATACGACGTAGAGAACTAACATGCTGAGGCCCATCAGGATCATGAATACTATTGCCTGTAGGAAATCATCAGCGTTAATGATCAAACGTTTTATATAGCAAACAACGGTGACGTAATCACACTATTGAGTTATTGGGTAGTAGGCTATAAAAAGGCCTTAGATCAAGCCGAAATCTACTCATTCTGAACATCTAGCTACATGTGGTAGAAATTAGTGATGGGAAGAATAGAATTAGATATACTCTTGGTTTGGTAATGGGTCGTTTTACACCCGCACCCTAATTACGTAACACATCATCAATCATAATCTGAATCATTTTAAAAGATATTGCTAATCCTTTGCTTTATAAATGTTTGAAAAATTTGTCTGCTCAACAACGTAAACAGCGCAAGGCTGTTGTTGAACTGTCAAATATTGTCAAGATGAAAGCCATTCCTACTGATAATGTTTTACGCAACGCCGCCCCAGTTATTTGTAAGCAAACAGTTTACACAGTATGAAGTCCAGACCATACATTAAAAATTTCGTTAAAACGTTACCTTAATCAAGATAAGCTCGACTTTTGCGTCAACGTAGATTATGTATGCAATACAAATCGATTAAAATTATTAGACCGATTTTAACTTCATAAAATCAAAATATTTTATTTCAAATAAACCTAGATGGGCACTAATGAAACGTCTGGAGCTAAGTGCACGGTTCCAATTGGTCGTTTCCTATGGAGAAAACCCGGCAAGAGACACGGTTACTGTTTTAAAAGCTTTGCTTTTACAATGTTTTCTAATTACAGTGTTAATAGGTATGGGAAGACAGTGTAGGCTTGTCAACAAGTAGGTACCACGTACTTAACAAAATAGAAACTGGTCTAAAAATCTACAGTCTACAAGTTAGGCCTAAAACGTTCTCACATTCACAAAATCTAGAAGAATGTACATAAAAGATAAATAAAATAATGGGAATAAAAGCCGGTTTAAACCGAATGACATGATTGCCATTATAACTGTTACAAATCTGAATAAAAATTGGAGGTATATAATGTCAAATAATGGGAAGATTATGTCAAAAAAGGAAGTTATTTTTTCAGCATCGTAATTTTTACATAGTGATGCCGTTAATGAGGTACCAGGGAAGCCACATGTGCAGAAGGAACTCTTGCCAAACTTCCTTGTCTTCAACGTAGTCTTTAATCTTATAATACTTATGCTTTTTTGATAAGGATACGTTTGATGTGGGTTTTGAACTTCCCATCGCTAAGTCCTGTAACTGACTTTGGCAACTTGTTATAAAAGCGGATACTGTTTATAAGAACTGACTTGCTTGTTTTAGTTAGTCTAAATTTGGGTATCACAATTTCATTTTTACTACGTGTATTTATATTATGGAAATCGCTTCTTATTTTGAAAAGTCCTAAGTTTTTGCGAACATACAAAATACTATCTAAGATAATGTAAAGAGAAAGCAGAGTTAGTACATCAATTTCTTTTTATTTGTTTCTAAGAGACTCGCGAGGACCCATTTTATACTTAGATTGCGCAAGTAGGTACTGTAGAGATTATACTGCCTATTTGGTGCTTAAATGCAACCTTTATGAATACGTTGAAACATAGGTGGCTGAATCACGAGACAAACATTAATTTATAAAAAGGACAGCAGAAAAATGTAAAAATTAATTACACGTAGAACGATTTCTAGGAATAATTATTGAACTTATACGACAAACTGTTGTTTTATTGATTCCTCCCGGTACCCTGAGAGCTCGTTAAGCTCTTAAAATATACCCGGCTTCTCATGCCCCCACTATTAGATAAAAATATGAAGCAATTTAGTATAAAAAAAGTGTTTTTGTTTATGTAATATATAATTGAAAACCCCAAAAACTAAAGTTTTTTTTATTCAAAATGGCATACAATACAACGTGTAACAGAATAAATGCAAGTTCTGGAAGTACCTAATATGTAATTGTAAGAATCCACTTGTCAATCGATTTTAGCCTTCCTAACTATCTACAGTAAGAGTATCAGTCGAATTAGGTATAAAAATATTCTGTTTTGACACTTTGTATAATAGTATAAATACGAGTAAGTACCTACCTACGTGGCGACCTTGCCTTATTTTACAGATTTTCTCTTCTATTGCTAGAAAATCAAAGAAATTATTTAAAAAAACAGCCAAAAAACTAAACAATAGGATTTAATTAAAAGTAGGTAACAACTTTAATTTCGGAAGTTGGTGGCCAAAAACGAAAATACAAAACCAAAGACACTGACTCCAAAATCAAAGTTATTTTGCACGTTGTTTTGTTTTTTTTTTTTGAAGTCGTTTGTTTTTTTATTGGTTGATACGTCGATTTTTTTATTTGTAAAAAAAGGTTATTTTTCACTTTTTAGTTGCGATACCTACCCCACACAGATTCGTATACACTACTTGATATGTAAATAACAGTCACAGGAAATTATTAAAACATCATGAATATAAACTAGGTGGAAAAAATATGCAATACCTACTCGTATTAAGGATAACTCAAAAAGTACTGGTCAGAACTTGATGAAATTGAATTTAAATGGAACCACATGTGAAGCACCAGCTATCAAATAGTAAAAGAATCATCCAAATCGGTTCACCCAGAAAAAAGTTCTGAGCTAACACACATTAAAAAAAAACATACAGTCGAATTGAGAACCTCCTCGTTTTTTTGAAGTCAGTTAAAAATGAATTAGTTTCGTAAACAAAAATATGGTGGGTTATTTATATATAAATATTATATTGGGCTGTCTGAGTTCTTGTAATTATTCTGTCTCACGTTGTACTTAAAATACTTACTAAGCGAAGTTTCTCACCTTAGCTCTTGGGTATGGTATTCGACTCAATAATATCCTTATAAATCTACCTGTACACCCTACCACCCGTCTAAAGGAACGCGGTAAAGTTACTCTTCTGTTTAGCTCCTGTTGTCATTCGGTAAGCATTGCAAATAGAAGACATTATTAAGTAGGTACATTAAATATTTCAATATTTACGAATCTGCGTCTGCGTCGGTATTGGCCGATTGTATGTTATTTTGAACTTCCGGCAAAAATCAGAAGTATGCCCATGTGAGCACCTATTTCGAGGGCACCTATGCATTGAGCACCAAAGGTATTTCTATTTGAGCACCAATCAATATAATAGCTTGGTGCTCAATGGGCAACAATAAAAAATATTCAACTTTATTCCCTTTTGAGCACCTACGGTGCGGTAGGTTCTAGTGATGGGGTGTATAATAAAACATCATATTAATTTTAGGAAACTTAGTAATTATTATTAATATCACAATCAGCCTTATGTTATTTTCTAGGTACCTCACTTACCTAAGACAAATAAAAGAAATCACATTCCTCATAACAACTGTATAGAGTCTTTATACTTATCTATTCTCTTGTCTATTTTCGTATATTATTATTGGCCCACCTCTTTTACTCGTAGTGTAGCTTAATTATGGCTGCATTTTTATTACTTGGATCAGGTTTGGGCCCCATTGTTTACATTAATTTGTTACTCACATAATACACTCAGTAAAATTTTCGACACGTAAATCATAACACTCTATGTACGTCCGTCGGAATGCACCACCGAGAATAATATTTTTTTTTTGCAAACAATACGAGTCAAGGCGTAAACAAGTTCCGGAATAGTTCGGTTTCATTCGTCGTATTTCGGGTTACTCGAGATATACCGACGAACAGTAAGGCTGTCGCGCGCGCCGCCGTCCGTTTACGGCCCTCTCAACTTAACTACTCTTCATAGTAATATGAAAACACCGATTTCTTTTGTTAGTATTACAGCCTACAAATTGGTTTGGAGATAGATAAAATTAAAGTTGAGGAAACTTATTGTGATATTAACAATAAATGATTAAGTAAACTTTTATGTTACTGATGATATGTATTTATTAAATGATAACATTCTGCAACAAAGCTGCTAATTTTTATCGATATGATTTATTATACACCCCATCACTAGAAGCTACCGCACCGTAGGTGCTCAATGGGAAATAAATTCAAATTTAATTTGTTGTTCCCCTTTGAGCACCACATAAAAATATTGATTGGTGCTCAAATGGGAATACCTTTGGTGCTCAATGCATAGGTGCTCAAATAGGAATACTTCAAAAATCAGCGTACTGATTTTGTAATAGGTTATTTATTACAACATCCAAATCATTGCCACTTTTTTCAATGGAAAAGCTGCACAGCTCCAGTTAACCTTTGGTTTCCTAAAAAAGCGCTGAACGGTCACACATTAACGGCTGTCCAAATACAGAGCGTGACACCTTTATGTCACATACTGATGAAAATGACAGCATTGCATGACGGCCGTTATAATATGACGGAACCGCTTTCCTAGGAAACCAAACTTTAGGAACGATGGGCTCATACACTGAGATTACTAATGCGTCTACCTAGTGCTATAATTCTGTATTCTTTTTTCTTTTTTTATATGTCGTTCTATTGTCGTCATATTGAATTTTGATTAACTACTGTCATGTCTTTAGTGACAATCACAAGATTAAGATAAATCTATTGACGTCAGAATCATCAAAATCGGCCCATGCATTTGGTATCTAGAGCGCTACAAAGGAACAAACATACATACACACAAACACATTACTCTCCCTTGAATCGCGCAGGCGGGTAAAAAGAAAGTAAATAAATGCTTATGTCAAAAGAGCTCAGCTTCAGCTCAGCCTTAGCGCAGCTTAGCGGGCTATAGTTACAAAAAAATTCACATACCATAATAAGGGTAGTATTTCGAGTTTGGTAGACGCACTCGCACCTGGGGCAAAATATATGCAGCTTTCCTTCAAGCTCCTTTCTGATCAGAGGAAAAACGACGCCCTCGCAGTTGCTGGGGACAACAACAACGCTTATAAAAACTATTTAACAGAATTATTACACTATGCCGTAATAATACGGAACGTCGAGTTTTCAAAACTATTTCTTTTTGGAGGGTCGTCTCTGCCGTTCATGCTTTGGAAACCTTCCGATCAATAATAGTATTGATCGAAGTTTAGAACGGTCTCTTTCTAAAGGAACTGATTTAAAGCGGTAGTTGTTTATTGTAGATTTACTAATAAAAAATTACAAAATGCATGTTTATTTACAAGTTCGGCATTACAAACTGAGCATTAAACTAAATAAAAATGAGTCGTAACAAATATTTAAATCGGTCATTATACAAATAATTAAGCAGTAAAATGACTGAATTTAATTATTGCCCGTTAATTTTTTCAACTGGTCATAATAATCTCACTAATGTTTAAATGACAGTTGTAAAAATTATTACCCCTTTCTAAAGCTCGACGTTTCATATTAACGCACGGGTACCTTTTTACCTATAGTAAGTTTAAAAATTAACGTTAGTTTTCTATCATTTTAGTCATGTAATCCGTCTTCTAATCTTAAGAAGATCTTTAACGGATTAATAGAGCGATTTTCAATTGACAACATTTCAACATTTTACGCCCTTATAATAAAAATACTTATCATTTTCTGAGTTCAAACATACTTAGCGTTTTTTTCGCCGATTAATTAAAATGTAAAAGTAAAATGCCAAAAACCGAAAAACATGCGATGACATTACTTAACAATAAAAATATATTATTATAGAAAAAACGTATTAATATATATTATTATAGAACGTCACTCCATAGTATTAAGACATTGAAATGATTGACAGTCTCATAATTTTTTGGCGTTTACGTCCATTTTGAACAGAACGCTTTTCAGTGATGTGTTTTTTCAATAATACCAATAAAAATTGTCAAAAGTAAGGGTCATAAATTAAGGTAACATGTCTTTTTATTTAACCTATTAAATATTATTTTAAACACCTTGAAAATATGAAATGTTGTCAATATTTGTAGTCCTTAGTACTTAGCAGCCAAAAGTATTGCTTTCAATTTAATGGGCTACGATTTCAGGCAATTATAATATTTTCTTGTTTCATGTGTTTTTTATATTTTTTGCCGTTGTTAATATTAATTTTTATACTTTTATTCTACATGTTAAGTTAATTTTTAAACATACTTTCTCTGGAACCGCAAGATGCATTTACAGAATGCAAGGCTAGGATAAAAAAATGGCAATCATTTACCTACAAGCTACCATGATATTACTTTATGTAATACTAGTTTTTATTGTATTGGAATAGCTGTTATGTTTATATTTAATAAGTACATACCTATAATCTGCAAGGTAATAATACATATTGTTTTTGTTAACACATTATACCTAATGATTTAAATAGGTAGGAAAAACGAGATTATAAATTTTAAAAAAATCTTTAAAAAAATAGTGTGTTATAAATCTTTAATTTACTTTAAAAAAACAGCGTTATGGGTTAGGTAAGTCAATGTTATTTTAGAGAGAATACAAATCGTTAAGTAGAAAAATATTATATTTGAGTTAGCAATGTTAGCTTGGCATCAAAGCTCTTAATATAATCTACGATGAAATTGTTCTCCGGGGTCTATGCTATGGCTGCATTATGAAAATAAACAAGTCTATTGAATATGAAAGATGGAAGCCGTTTATCATTAAATTAAAAGCTAGGCGGCTTGCAATCCCTACGTGGGAATATTCATCAGCATTACCTACTGTAAAATGCACATAATGCTCAATATTATAGATGCTATGCTTTAAGACTTTATATAATGCCAAAAATCTAAATTTTAATAAAAACGCACTAGGCAATAGATTTTTACGGGTAGGTGCTGGTAATGGTAAATAGCCACTAAAGAAGGCTATTGTAGACTTCCGAAAAGCTACAGCAAACTGACTTCCCAGTAGAGTCCAACCGAAAATGATTTTATACAGAATACGAAAACGAAATTTGGCCTGATTTGCATTTTCGAAAACTAAACAAATGTTTTTTTCATTGGTTTTTATTTGGTAAAAGTAAAAGAAATGCAGTGTCAATATTTTGTTATTGAGGTTTATGTATTAACTTAAATCACACGAAAGTGTACTTTTCTAAAAAGCATAATAAATCAACTATCAAACAATTTATACGACAAAAAGCATTTTGTTCACCATTTTCTCGGACATTGTGCTTTTAGTTATTGTGACTATGGATATTCTCTGAATAAATGAATAGAAAGTATTGATTTGCCGGCGCTTAATTATTTTTCACACACCGCCGATATAATATGTTTTGCGGCTGAAGACGAATATATTGCTTAAAATCGATATTTCGGCCGAAAATTTCCGAAACCCCGAAAACAAAATTCGATGGGACTCTACTTCCCAGTGCGTTAAACTGTTATAGTTCACTAATTGGTGTCTACTTACCCAAGTATCTGCAATATGGTATATGTATATGACGTAATAATATTGGCATGCATTATCAACTAGGCTAGAATCTAGAATGAGACGCTTCGTAGCTAGGCTTCAATCCACATACCATGTTTGTTGCTTACGTCCCCTCACGATCCTGTCTTCAACCACAACCAGTATGAAAAAGAAGTGGTGTTAGAATACTCAGAACATTCGCACTCAGGCCCGTATTGTAGAAGGATGATCAAGCATGAGGCTTGTCTGGCTTTGATTGGGATCAAGATTACCTTCTCTCTGTTCAGGAAAGGATTGGTTGAAAGACCACATGCCAAATATTAATTTAGAGGAGACAAGAAATTAATTTTGGTTATTGGTAATCCATTATTTTCTCAAATATTATCCACCTAAGCTTCTTAGAAATTGATTCAAAATAATCTATAATATTATACTTAATAAGTTATTTTTGGACATGTCAAACCATCATAAAATGAACAGAGCCCTAATTTTTTTTGCGATTTTTAAACGAGAACCTATAATAAATCAAATGCATATATTTAAAACCTGATTCTGGAACAGCCTGTAAGAATATTGTTTATTGAACTAAAACGGTAAGTATACGTTTTCGTGGTTGGTTGGCAAAAATCCGGCGGCTGGCATTGTCGGTATCCGATACTGGGAGATAGGTAGATACGCCACACAACAGAATGGCCGGTGCGTAGCTTACTAGAGAAACTTCAGGTCCTGGATTTGCTAGAATATTAGCTACCCTACTCATCCTTTCTAAACGCAGCTCCAACTAAATCTAAATAAAAAAAAAAAACACCAAAAAACAGATAATAAACGATAGCAAAAATTTTTTTTGTTGAAATTTTTCTGACTGAATAAAGAACGCGCGTTCTCGTGCGACCCAAAATACCACCGCAGCTGTAAAGGATTTAATTAAAGAAAATATATCATAATGTACATACCACTGATTCGGTGGAACGTTCCCGGTGTAGATCTGTCTTGTTTTGGTGGTGTTCAGCACTAAAGCAGGGCTGGGACAGACGCACCTGCAGCGCCGGTCCTCAAAGAACTGACCCTGCGAACACAACACTAATTATTTAACGCCAATTACTATCCGCACAATTGATTTTGCGTTTAAAAAAATAGACAGGTTAGAACAAAGGGCCGAGAGACGCGCGACGCACACTCTTAAATCTCCGCGTTTTTTTTTCCGCTATTCTGGAATTTTTAATTTATAATTCTGACAATCATTAGAATTTAATGCACTGGCAATATAAAAAGCTAATCAAAAGTTTATAGTATCAAAAGTTTAGGAGCGCGGTAGTTTCGCAATCAAAGGGTTGCGCGGTACTGTCGCGATCAATATAATTTTAAATTTTAGTTACGACGATTTAGATTTTTAACTTTAAGACATACTTTACTTATGTGTCAAACAATACCTTTTGCTGTGCCCTAACAGGGTCTACAACGACTCTTAGCTCTAAGCCTTTTGTTAACATCTTGTTTTTAACTTGTGGAATGCAAATAAACGAATATGAATCAAAGGGTTGCACGCGTATCTTTGCTGCGCTGGACGCACGGACCTCCGATAAAGTAACCTATGCGTTATTGGTTGCAGCGTCTGCCGTGCTTGTGCACGAGTTAACAATTAAATCCAAAACAGCAGATTTATTATGATAGCTACTGGCGAAAACAGTAGATTTAAGTGAAAAAAGAGTTTACCAGGAAATACGAATCAGCCGGGCCTGCACCCGACCGCTCGGGTGCATGGCGAGATCTCTACTGAAGGGACGCCCGCCGACCGCCCGGGAGAGCTTTTAACTACTTCCCTCGTTCCCCGCAACTACCCCAGCCGCGCCCTCCCCGCACTCTTCCCCAGCTGCCGGCCAAGCCTCGGGGCGCTATCGCTGCCGCCGACATACCCCGCTTCCCTGGCAACCGCCCCCTTATATGTATGTGCCGAAGCCGGAAGGGGCGCTGAGCTTCCCTTATGTAGGTAATGCATATTGCACCCTAACCCCATCGTCGCTAGGGTAGGTACGCCGCCGCCGCCCCCGCGCGTGATTTATCGTCTTTTGCAAAGGTAGATGCAGTTTCTGTTTTCATTTCAAATAACTTTGAGTTAAAGTTGTTATAACTTTATTTCCTATGATGTGTTTTAGTTATTTTTTTTACATGGGCTTTGATTTAATTATTGTCACACATTGTATAGGTTTTTGGCATTTTTTTATTTTTGCTCTTTGTTTGACGTCTTGTAACCTCGACGTTCTTTCTCGTATCGTGTATCTTGAGGAAACTACTTTTAGCCCTTTCCCAGCTCAGTGAATAACATATGGTTCACTGAGATCGTTTAGTTTTTGTGTCTACTTGATAGACAATGAAGGTGTTGAGATATTTTGCATCTTTTAACAGAGGGTTAATATGGCCAGACTGACCTACGTTATTCTATAACCGACAGATGTAGATTGACCAAGTTCCCCACAGTCCAATATCGTATTGTATGGGCCCCTCTTAGCCTTGTCAAATCAAGTAAAAGGCAAGCCGGCTGACTGACCACTTAAAACGATCTTATTAAATTATACTTTTGAAAAAAGAACTGGAATATTGTATTGTCAAAACAAAAACAAAAAACTTGTTGCAAAACGGTGGGGGAAGTCTCTTATAACGGTACTTAAATTACTAGAAACGCGTGCTATTGATAATGTTGCCGATTCTCTTGTACACCGAACTAAAGTAAACTATCACAATTTCCTATTTTTGGTTATGTGAATCTTAGAAGCTATTCTGCAAACAAGATTATTTACCTGAACTTAAAAACAATTTTACACAACTAAAATAGAGTTTGACAATCGCTAAGTTGAGTAGAGCAAAGACCAAGATATGTCGGCAATTAAAATAAAGAGTGAATGAAAGTAAACGAAATGATCCGAAGTGAAAAAAAACCTGAGTAAAATTATCTTTAATTGTTTACCAATAATTATACATATAAATGAAATACAGGGAGCATAATGACGGCGTAAAACTATTTATTAATGTTGAAATTTTAATAAATTAGGGTGCTATAACCTCTATTTTTTTTTATTATCTGCGAGTTATGTGACCAATGTGATCCTGCTTGGGTTGTTCACCGAAAACTATTTAAAACTAGGACAATATTTTTTCGGTTTTCAATTAGAAAAAACCTTTTATTTTATTAAAATAGACAAACTACAGCATTTACACATTAATTCAGGTAGCATGATTATCTTGCTATTTATTTCAGCGCAATAAAGCTAATTTACTAATAAAAAAGTGATCTCGAGAAAAGATACTCGTAATCCGGTTATTCGTTCAGTAAGCTGAAAATCTCCGGTATTCTTGTCGCCGTAGGAACGCCTTTTCAAACACATCAGGAATTTGTCTGATTGTTATGTCGTGAATCGACAACAGCTACAATCACATGAGCTTCAATAATGATTTCCAAACTCACAAGCATCCCAACTTTCAAGAACTACTTTGTAGAGAAATGTGCTTTGTAAATTTTAATTCACGAGTATAACAACTAATTTTATTCCACACGTTTTTAATCGCGATTAAACATAGTCTTATTTAAGTAGTCTGTCAATCAATATTATAGATGAAAAACGGCAAATACAGAATAGCGAAATTGGCATTTTCACTAAATTGAATAAATAAATTCAAACTATATTAAAGTTAAGTGGTCTCACTTTAGTCAATTTCAAAATGGGAAACGTCGTTTGACAGGAATCTGTCTAGTTTAGAGAATTTTGTGACAAGACAATCGGCACCATTGTCAAATGACTCGATGTTTGCCCTAGAACACAAAGGATTCCCGAAACGAATTACACTTGCATGAAGCTTACCATCGTCTCCCGAAAAGTATAATAAGCCAAAATAAGTTTTTGAATTTCGAATTGGGTGCTAATCCACCATACTTTACACCGCCTACGTTTGATACCTATGTATACCTAATAGAGAAGGTAGAAGTAGGTAGGTACCTATATAAGCTAACATCCTAAGGACTTGCTTTAAAATAATATAATTTAATTAAAAAATAATTTCTTTAAAAGTTGAGTTTTTGCGATTGGCATTATATTCTCCGGGGCCGCCGACGGCGACAGTATAAAAATTAAATCACAGAAATATAAATGACACTTTAAAACCCGACTGGCTATCACAAGACAGGTATTTAGAAGAACACTTTTTCAAAACAATTGTTGCCATGTGTTGTATTAGGTATGTCTGTCAAAATCCATAACAAAATACCTAAACAAATTAGAGACTTAAGGCTCCCGCAAACAGGCGCCAGTGTGCACGAGCCTTTAAGGCTCCTTCAGGGAGGTTATCTCAGGTAAACCACCATATTCAAAAAAGTTTATCACTGAACCACTTTTTGCGCTGTCTTTGCTGAGCTCTGACATAAGGGCAGTCAGTAAACAAAAGCAAGTGCACTGTCGACTTATACAGACTTTGTTCACCGTACAATAGTTTTGTAAAGTCAAAATTGCGAATAAGTACCTATAGACGTTTCACGAATCAATAACTTCGCTGAAAAATTTGCGGACCTAAGCATTTATTAAAGTGAAACTTTTATTACATCGTCTCAAACTTTTTCGTCTGTGTGTTGCATGTCGCGTGACGGTCGGCCACGGAGTAGGGATAAAGTGAAAGGAAGGAGGGGTTTAGTTAAATATCTATAATGTGAAAGGTTCACTTTTACCGTGGTTTCATAAAACCACACAATCCTTTTTTTTTTTAGTACTTAAATCGTAAGTATTATAAAATTTATATTTTCCCGTTTCTAAATGGTCACTATCCTTGAGAAAACACTTTATTTTATTATTCATTTTTATTATTTCAGGCTATGAAGGGTTAAAACTGAAACAGAAGAAACAAGATGGCGTCGCGGTGGCGCATGGCGCCCAAAGGGTGCAGTCTCGAACGAAGAAAAAAAAATGTAGCTATAGTAGGTACCTATGGACTATTAGGTATGATTAAAATAGTAATAATGACACTTTTTTAGGATTTATAAAGACCTAATGATGCATACCTACCCTTCCAATATGACGGGAAAATTAATTTAGATCCCTAAACAAATAAGTTTGATTTAATTAATCGAATCGTTTATACAGGGGATTACCTACCTACTCTACCATAATTTTAATACCTAAATAGGTAGGTACTTAATTAGCGACGATAATACGATAATATTACAAGATCCTATCTGTTTGGCCTAGGAAAACATCAAAAAACCAGACAGGCTGTATCTCTAAATAATAATTGAGATTATGCTGAAACTCTTAAGAAATCTAAAAATAGGTTTTTGAAACAAGATCGTAATTTCTCTGATTTTTTACGATAGAAGTCTTCAAAACATTTATTGTATTAACACTGAAATTAGGGAAAATAGTGCTAAATAACTAAAATATGAAAACTTACCACTCTCGGAGGCGCCCGTTAACGCAATGGGTGATGACCGATGGGCGGGCTAGGGCGGGCCTTGCAGCGGCACTTAGAGACTTGTCGATCAATAACATTCACGAAATGTTTTTTTTATAGAAACTTCGATTTTAATACTTATTGACGTTCTCTAAAGTGTAAAATAAATCAATAACAATAAATAACTCACCTTAACACATCCTAATGACAACAGCGTTACGACGATAATTATATTCATTGTTTTAATTCCACCGGATACCGGAAATAAATGAAATTGCAACTGCAGGGTGTGTCTGTCAAAATATTGTCATACACGATCTGAAAGGAACGAATCACTGAAGTGAGTTATGAGATTGGCATAAAAAGGATAAACAACTTTATTGCTTACTCACTAGAGTTCATATTTTAACAACTCATGAAACTGTGTGAGCGAGGGAGCAAGTAGCTGCGACCTGGCTCAATAACTTGCCAGAGCAAAGGAATATGGCACCAATTTTTAAAAATATTATTCTCTTCATATATTTTACCTGTATCCGTACGTGAATATGAGGTATTTTAGTTAAAAAAACTGACATTTTCCTTATCCATCGTATCGTCCATTTCCTTTTGGATTATCGATGCAGATTATCAATAATCATGTCGAGAACATCGTAAAACAACAAAACACTGTTAATGATAAAATCAATTGTACCTACCTAAATATAAGTTGATATTTAGATGACCAAGAAAATAGGTAAGCAATATTAGCCTGTACCTATACTCCTTTTGAAATTTGAAATAAGATTAGAAATTTAAATTAATCTTTTTTACAGTCAGTTCTACCGATTTTGACTTCGGTTCCGTAGGCATAAGGATGGCATTAAAATCAAAAATGTGGTTACAATACCAACTGTTTACTGCAGCTGCCATTGGTCATGCTGCCAACGCAATAGAAGTCAAAATCGGTAGAACGGACTGTAAAACAGATTTATTTAAATTTCTAATCTTATTTCAAATGGAGTATAGAAATAATTAAGTACCTACTGTTGCAATAGATGGCCGTATTTTTGAGTGGATCGACAGTGAATCAGCAATCGTAGGGTAGTCGTATGCACGGTAGGACGCCCTTGGACTAGGTTCGACGATTCTCGCCGGGTGGCTGGCAGATGCATGAGATAAGCTAAAAATCGAGTGAAATGGCGTATGATTGGAACAAAGGTTGCAATGGTCTCTCCATTGTAAGTTTTTGACAGATTTACCATACAAAATTTACCACAAAAAAACAATGAAGGGACAACTTCAACGTTTGTAAATTAGTAAGTAGACTTTGGCCCCAGCAGTGGTGCTATGTATGATGAGTGGCAAGCGACAGTAGATATTAAATAAGTAATGGATGAAAACACTGGTGTGACATGAATTTAATTTCAGCAGGCGGCATGAGCTTTGAAAGAGTGCAAGGGCCTGATAACCCTTTACGCGAATTTGATTACGGGCTAGAGGGGCATGGCAATCGCCACATTATATTTGATGTGTTCCTTCTTGATTGACCACCCTAGCTGCTCGATCAATGGGTTTCTGCCTGTTCAGAATCTAGCTACTCAAGAGATTTTGATTGGAATCTGAACTTAGGCTACCTACGAGTCGTAGAACTTTTTCGTCGAGGAAAATATTAAGAATTTTGGGATGGGACTGCACACACAAGTAGGTACCTATTATAGTCAAGATCATGAACATGTTAGCCCATGTTAGGTGTGATGAATACCCCCGGAAATGGTCGAATCGGTCGTTGCCTTAAGACCTTGCAAGTCAACTCAGTTGGAGAGAAGCACGTCGGGGTAGAGACAGTGGTTGACTGTATCTACCGCTATGTGCTTGTGTTGCTTCACATCAGTGGTGACAATCTGACATTGGTAGCGCTTTCGTGCCGTAGCAGCAAGGGCGACTTTCGTAGTTCAAGCCCCCCTGATGTGTGGACTGTACATGTGCTACTACAGTGTGTGAAAAAGAACCAAGGGAGAAAGGATCATTTAAAATAATTGCCTTTCGAAAAGAAGTGATTTCGTTTCAGTGATCATTTTTTCTACGGATTTTAGGCTACGCTAAGTCACGTTTGTATGGATATCCGAAAAATCGTTCGTGTAACGTGTTAGTTACCCTTAAACAAGAAATCAAGAAAGTCAATACTTTGTTGAAAATGGCCCAATTTTTGATCTGCGGTATCGCGTTCTTTGAATGTGATTTTTCATTCGTAATAAATAAAACGGTCAGGTGCGAAGTACTCACAGTCGGCGTGCGTGTATGACCAGTAGCCGTACTATGACGTGTTAATACCATCATGGTTCCATTGCGAAAAAAGAATAGTGCTATCGGTCATATATACCTCCGTCTCTCTTTCACGCTGGAACAATGATGGCTTTAACTTTAACACCTCATACTACGGCCGCTGATGTATGAACGTAAACGAGGCAAAAGGAGTATGTAAGGATCGTAGCAGGTGGCGTTCTGTAGTTTCTGCCGACCCCCATGGGAAGAAACGGGGTGAGTTTATGTATGTATGTATGTAAATAAAAAGGTAATTTTATAATTATAAGAAAAAAGCTTATGGCTAATCGGCATAAACATTTAAATTGTAAGTTTGTTTCTTTTTTTCTTAACGTTTTAATATTGTAGTGGGTTCACTTGAGTGAGATTAATCCAAGTATATTTATATTATCAGATATCTATTTAGAACCTATATTATGTATCTACATTACCTACATTACAATTATTATATCTACAAAAACGCACGCACTGTAATTGTCGCCTGAGGGCCTAGACAAAGTAACATTCGATTAGCGATGACGCTAGTAGAAAAGTTAAAATGTATGGGGTTGACATAAGCTATCGAAATGTCACGTGATCATAGGTCAACGAATAAAAATTAGCTAGACAATGTTAACAACATTCGATTATGAAATGAATCGACAGCGTCGAAAGATTAGGTACTTCCACAGAGATGCATAGCCAAGGGACACTTTTTGACGAGCGTTATCACTAGTTTTTGGAATCATTAGCTAAAGCGATAGCGATTGTAGAAATAGAATCGCTCCGAAGCGAATGCCATTTGTCTCGGCCCTCTGGACGCAGTCATTTATGAAATACTCGAATCACATTACACGCTAGTGCTTCCGGTGAGTGACTAGAGTGCGCGCAAAATAAGTCCGCGCGCGGTCGGTATCGGAAATAATAGTTTGCCGACATCTCGACGTTTATATCAGGTTTCAAAAGAGTGTGCTGTGTTCTGTCTTTTCCAAAGTAAATAACAATGTCGAAAGTGATTAAAAGTGCTGACAGGGATATAGTCTTGAGACTCAAACATGCGCGAAGACTTGTCTTGCATGAACTCTACCGTCGTTGTCATGACAATAATAATACGTGAGTCTGACGCGTTAAAGTAAATGGCAATTTTGTTGTTCATGACATCATATTTTAAACAAGTAAATACTTTTTTCTTACACCTCTCGAATTTCAAAATTTTATTTGAACGAACTATGACATTTGTTTACCTCGTTAATGATTGATTACCTACTGTATAGGTAGGTGTACTAGGTACGCATTACGACTTATTAAGCTATACATTTCTAGTAAATGCTGACTTCTCATTGTACGGAAAGCCTATAGAATGCGAGATCAGCTAAAACTGGAAATGTATAGCTTGATATGTCGTCGTGTGTACATATTTGTGAGATTTATGTAGATTAAGTAAAGGTACTTAATCTACCTAAATCTCACCCTGTGGCCAAAATAAGGATTGGTAAAATAAATTGTATTCTATGTTTTGTACCTATAGGGTGGATAACAATGTTATGGTATTCTTTTTTGGGGCTGACTGTACTTAATGTTGCTGTTGATGTGAGATTTATGCTCTTGTTTATTATATTTTGTCAGCGGGCAAACAAATAAATTAAATACTTACATTAGAATTATGTATATGACTGTATAAATATTTAAATACATTATAATTAAATAAATTACTATTATTAATTAATATTTCCTGATTTTTCTTGTCTTATGAATTCTACACAAAAGTGAAAGGAATAGCTTTTTAGTGTTTTGAGAAATATTATTTTAAGTTGTGACATCACGTCGCAAAACAAAAACTAGGTGCGGGTATTTAGCTGCTAAATATTTAGCAGAAACTCTCCTCCAGTTGGATTCGTCGATGTCACTGATTTTCGCGATGCGACATCGCAGCGCCTTTGCGACCTAGCCGTCTTCTTACAAACCAAGGTTTGTTTGCAGACCCAGCCATTCTTTTATTTCAATATGGCAAGTTCATCATACAAAATAGACAACTTAGTACGGGACTAAGTTGTAATTTTAGTAATATATTAACTGGTTATTATTATTATATTAATTGGTTTACAACATGTCTAAAAAAAAACCTTGTTTTGTAATAACTTAATAAGATTGTAATAGTTTTATTCTACCTACAAGTCTCTTTCTGAATCATTAACTATCAAGATATAGTGCATTAATGCAATATATTACTGCATTAATGGTATAGATACCCATAATGTGTACCAACCGTATATCAAACTGTGCCGAGGATAGTTTTAAATTTATCATAGCAGCGTTGTAGACTTCGCTCCATAACTTGTAGTTTTAACAGTAGTAGGTACTGCTAAAATTTATGTAGGTAGGTAGTTTCAATAGAGATTGAAAACTTTTTAAAGAACTTCTACTTTGCAGGAATATACTTTGTTAGTCGTTGCCCACAAGATCTATAAACAAATAAGAGACCCAACGTTGAAATCACTTGAAGTTTTATCTCGAGTCACCCCTGCATCTGTATTCACTTATACCATATTTTGTCTTTAAGCACACCACGGTGTTAAAACTTTGACCTTGAGGATGCCTAGTGTAGTATGGAGCTTCAATAAGATAAAAGGCTTAAGTATACTGGTTTTTTACCATTGACAAGTGGCCTACCATACAATTAGTTCTTAATATTCTATAAAACATGGAATGCCTTACAGAGGCTGAGATGAGATATTATGATGCTATAAGCTGTAGCAATGGGTGAGCTTGTTTGTTAGAAAAGCTCCAAAGTAGCAAAATTATTTTGGCATCTTGTAGTATGAATGCATATTACGGAATAATGCTCAAGCATGAATCTCGATTTTGAAATTAGGTTTAGAGTACAAATGGGGAAAAAATTATTGGATCTACATAGCTTGTCCATTTATTATTGTTTTATTTTATTTGTATTCTAATTTAATTTTGTGGGAGACAGAATACGTATCTGGCAGAATCAAATCAAGATTCATGCTAGCAAATCATTCTAAAGTACAAGTAGTAATAATTACTACTTGAATTTTAGAATGATTTACTTGCAATACGTAACATAACATAATTATTATGTTATGTTACATAGGCATTACAAGTAAAGCGACAAATTAAATGATCAGTATGTTTTAAAAATAAGGTCCACAATCTGGCAGTGTTATTGAGTTGAGAAGGCGTTTTGCAATTTAATGGTGTGATAGAACAGCAATTGGCTCACCCTAATGCATGGATCTGAATGCAGTCTTCAACAGAACGTAACAATAATACACTTTCGCCTACACCTGACCCATAACTTAATAAATTTCATATTTATGATGATTTGAACTCTTAATTTTAATAAAAGTTATCTTAACCTATCCTGTGTTTGATTGCTATTCACACATTAAGCATCTATTCTTTCCTATCCTTCGAGGCAGATTAGTCTGCTAATACGGTTTTTCAGTTGGCTAAAGAACTACGACGGTTGTTAGGTTATAGAATAAAAAAAGCAACCCTGATCAACTAACATCTGTTTACTATTCACTCACACCCACGTCTACACATTCAACTATTCCTTTTGAGTACCTATCTAGTCATGTTAAACCATATGTTTAGGAAGACATTGTAACGGCCTATTTATCGGATCATGCTAAACGGGAGTTCCGTTGTATTTTATACCTATAAATTAATATTCGCTTGCAAAGGTCACATCATCACACAAACAGCCTATCAGTATCAGCCTACATAATTGACAGCTTTTCGTTGATGACAGCATTGACAGCCCAACCGTGGCAATGACAGATGACACTTTTTTTTTTCAATATTTTCATCGTCTTCGTCGTATATGTCATAGACAATTTAACTAAGGTTATAGAGAATTCTGCCTCCTCATCATTACATTTGCATTAAACTACACCACATAAAATAAGAAATTACATAAATGAAATTACCACGTCCAGCATCTACGAAGTTTGCAGCGTAGTTGCGCAGGTCGTTACTAACATCCTACTCTGTGTGACGAGTTTTCAACGCCAATATAAGCTTTGCTAGTCATCAGAGCTCACGAAAGAAAAGAAAAGCCTGGGTCACTGTCACCTGTGTGTGACTATAAATATTATGCATTACGTTGCTCATCATTTTGTCATCAAAATGATCTGCACTATCTTTTCGTCGCGTCCTTTTGTGTGCAGAGCAAACTTGTTGTTAATAAGTTTAAAAGGCTATTAATTAAATACTACAACTAATAGAATCTTAGAGCATTTAACCTTTAAGTTAAATGCTCTAAGAACAGAATACTTTTTTTTTTGTTTTTTTTTTTTAACGAAGCCAACCAATACGGGAACTAAAGTGTTCAAAACACTTATTATTTTGAGCGTGTATGACTAACTTTATGGAGCTGTCAGACAATTTTTCCACTTCATAAATAAATTGCAAAATTCTATCTAGTCTATGTTTCACGGCTGCTGACCGATCATGTTTTGAAGTGGGTAGAAGATAAATGTGTTACTTTTGTGATGACTGTACGAGTTATTTGTAAGGTAATTACAAAAAAAGATTGTTTTCACAACATCACTGAACCCTCATTTAATATACACACCTATTAAACCGAGAATCATGGCGTGTTCAGACCACCAGACTACTGCCTAGGTGGCAATTTTCAGATGTCATAATTTTTGTAGTGTCTACTTTTTACGTATTATACCTATTATTTGGGGTTTAAATAAAAAAATAAGTAACAATAATGTTGTAGAATGTATGGAGTCTATTAAAAGCCGCTTAGCTAGACGCTTAAAATATGAATTTATAGAAAACCGTCATGATCCTCAAATGTTAAATTTTTCAATATCATGGTGTATATTTTATCATATTCATGGTGTTATTGGCGTTGAAAATGTAATTGAAGACCTTTCCTCATGCTTTTGATATCGTTTAACATTCATTCAGTATAAAATAGTATAATAACCAAGTAGAGCTGGCTCAGAACCACAATACTTTTCATTAATCAAACATGCATTATTCAGTGATAAAAAAGCAAAGTATGTAGTTTCACATTAATATGTCATTCTTCATAATGTATTCAATGTTTTGGTTAATGTTTTAGTTCTATTTTATGTAATTATATTAAGTCAGAACTAAATAATCCCACTGAGGTAATCTATTACTCATAGGTATTTATTGGTATTAACACTCATACAAATAATCGTCATTTTGGAACATTTACTCCTGGTTGCTGAAAATCTATTTAATATGTATTTGTCAATTTATAAAATAAGTTGTTATTTTGGTCAACAAAATTATCACTTCAACTAACATGAGATTTCACAGCAGATTTACTCATCAGTGACAAGGTCAGGCATTCAGAAATTGGGTGTAATGGTACGCTGGAATATTTTTTTCAATGAATAATGAAGTGAAACAAAACATCCATCTCATTTTTGTATAATACTGGTAGATACTTAAAATTGAAGCGTCTCTAATTTCATGGGTATCAACAACCTTCTCTATTTCTATCAAAACTGATTTGTAAATACTTCATTAAGTGGATTTGCAGGTTAAATAGGAGTATCAGTGTAATAAACAGTTAGTAAGACCTTATATTTTATAACCCAGATTTCATTAAGTTTAAAGTATTTACATATATTTTGTAGGTATTGTAAAAATAACTGGCTTAAAACCAGGCATATATTGGACCTATATTATGACTATTAGAGGTGATCTTCATTGGTTTTTTTTCTTTTGTATCGGGTGCAAGGAAAGGCCAAAAAACAAATGTAATAACACTATTAAATCTCATGTAATTGCTGTGATTGGTTGATTGAAATAATAACAGCCAATCAAATCACTTGTTAACAGATTAAATTGGCTGATAATATAAGCTTTCAGAAACCAAATATCTAAATAGCTTCAGAATTTAAAACACGAGAACCTAAAATTAAACTAAAATCAAAAACAGGTTTGTGGTGATGCTTGGAATGTCCAGCAGTGAATGTCTTTTTGGTAATATAATTTTAACCTTAAGACTCCTTAGCAATTTATGAAACATAACAAGGCACAAAACTCAATCAATAGTGATTTAGACAGAGCCCTTAACATAGCCAGATGTCGTCATTCATGATCTGATTTAAAGTAATATGATTATATTATGCTTTTGCGAATTTTTTATTCATATAAACTGATATTGTTATGCACTTCATATTTAATACTAATCTATTGCTATATAGCCTACTATCTGAATGCTAATTTTCTATATATATATTTTTTTAAATAAATTGTTGTCATGGTGCGGGCATGTGATGCGGAGGAGTGAGTTGAGTGTGAATTTGGATGGCTATAAGAGTAGGGGAAGAACAAAGAAACATTGGATTGACTGTGTGGAAGATGATTTGGCTAGAAGGGGGTGACTATTGAGATGTCGACTAATAGCGAAGCATGGAAGGAAAATAAATGTTGTGCCAACCACAAATAAATTAGGATAAGGGCAAGAAAAGTTTTTACTACACCCACCTATTCTGAAAAACCTTACATAATGTCAGATAGTAAAATTATTACTGTTTTACTATTCACAACCATCTCTGTCTGAACAATGCATTATTTGACACAGGATCATCTGCCATCTTTTTTCCCAACTACAACTCAAATTCACATCATTACAGACAAAATAATAAAGTTACGAAACTCTATGGTTTTCTTTCATGTATTGAATGCTGCTAGTATGACATACCTTTTATGACTGTCAGCGGTTCAATACATCATGTCAACAATGCCTCGCTTTTGCTTATCACTGTAGTATAATGTTAGAAGTTCACAATGCAGACAGGCATTCTATACTCTAGGATTTGTTTTATACAGCTGTTTTTCTATTTTTGCCAGCCTTAAAGTTGGTATAGCACAATATATTAAGAGTATTTATGAGACATCTAAATCTACTACATTTTACTCTAGTGTAATGTTCACTGATTGCACTGATTTCAATCACATGTCTTTCTACTGTTAAAAGGATAAGGGAAGGAAAGGACTAACAATACTTCTTATGAATAACAAGTATTGTCAAAGTCAAAGTCAAATCATTTATTTCAAATAAAACACACTTTTGAACATCAAAATTTACAAGAAAATAGAAACGAATCTAGTTGCCCCTTCCAAAAGGTTGTTTCGTATGGAGAAGAATGGGCAAGAAACTCCACCGTTACTCTTTTAAAAATGTTTTGCAATATTTTGTATACATTAATTATATAATTATATGTGAAGACGATGCTCTGCTATTGTTATGCTTTTCCTTCCCACTGATTGGAGAGGCCTATTTGTAGGTAGCAGTGAACTGCTATATGTAGACTGATGATGACTGAACTGAGCAAATAGCCGTTAATTAGAAAATAGTACAAATAGATATTTTGTAATATTTTCTAATTACCAGCCTAGACTTACCTAATTGCTTAGCAATAATCAAAATATTTTTATTCATGTACTCGCAGAAATTGAAATGTAGGGAGTAGGTTGCCTATAATATGGCTTACTGTACTTCCAAAAGAATGACAACATTCTGAAATGAAATCGGTTTCGCTTCGTTTAGTAGTGCCCTTAGCAGTTTGATCACAATTTCACTTTGATCAATTGCATATTATTTGTTACGGCCGGGCGGCTGGAGCGCGATTGTATGTTTATTCTAGTTTTTACTGTCAACCGCCATTGCATTTGTTCACGAAATTACGAATCTACTGCTAAATCTAAATGTTCCCACATCGAGAATTTGAAGTTGAGGATTTAAACACTACTTTAGTATTACTGAAGGTGGTTCATTATTTTTTTTTGCGGGCTACATTGAAGGAATCACCTTAAGTAAGATTTTGACAAATTTTCAACTTACTTTCACGCCTGTAATTCCCGAGGGTTAGGCAGAGGTGTACTTATAGCACACCCACATTTCGCCAGTTATGTTTAAGGCCCATGTAATAGGGGCCGAGCCTATTGCCATCAACCGGGCACAAATCCAGACTCCGGGCTGCTACCGAGAAATTCCAGATGGAAAAACCTGATGACACTTTGCCCGACCTGGGAATCGAACCCAGAAAACAAAATCAACAAAAAACTCAAAATCTCAACACAAACCAAACAAACAAACACAAACTCGAAATTTTCAACTTAAAGTTATCAATTAAGAAATTGGGTGTAAGTTCAGTATTATGATTCGATTGATTTGCCACATACATAATTTAGAATTTTAGTGTGTAATGCTGTGTAATGTGAACATCAAAACAACTTCAAGACGCACATTCAAGTTTTTGGTTGCGCGTCTTGTAGTTTGTTTGATTTTTGATAATAATAATTTAAATTCAAGCAAATGAATTCATTAATTTAATTTACTCAACGGGGATACTTAAATACGATAAAATTATTTTAAATTTTTGTAACCTTTGAATGACTACTAACGAAGGATCGAAAAACTAAACGAAACGAGCAGTTTTCTATGTAATTTCCTGACGATTTCGTGTGAACGTGGAATAAAACAAAAATGAACATTCACAGAATGAACCATTCATTCGAGTGAAGTGTCTGATACAGTGTTGCCAACTCTACCAAACTACAAAACAACAATTCAACCATTAAAAACCAGTAAATGGTAATTTCGGAACAGTAATTCTACTGTGTAGCATAAAATAAAGTATAATTAAAGCTTGAAAATCCGAAAATGCATACCTTCAATGCTTTCATTTTATAAATTTTGGGTTTAATACCAGAATCAGTAGACGGTAGACCTTGTTTGTACCCCACACGAAAAGCAAGACACAAGTATTTTGGATTTATTGCTTCAGAAAATATGGACTAAAACAGAAAACAGGGATGCCATTGAAAAACAGTAGAACTACTATTAAAACAGTAGGATTGGCAACACTGGTCTGATATCAGCTTTAAAGCCTTCGAATTGACCGAAGTTTAAAGCTGATATCGAGACGTTCAAATTTTAATCCCAGGATGATGTTGGATTTGTATCTTTCACTTCGCTGCAAATGATCGAAAACTGTAATTAAATGGACCGTCATTTCGATGTAATTTTGTTGATGTCGTGACTGAAGATGGACGGGGTACCGCCGCGGCCGGCCCAGAAAGATATGGCGAGACGACCTGGCCGCGTACCGAGGGCTAGTTTGAGGGAGGTGTTTGTCAAACAGTGGAAAAGTATGAGCAAGCAGTAAAAAAACTTGTTTATTACAGTACTCTTAACATTTATTTCTCAATACCATCAAAATATTTGGCGTAATGAGATTAGAGCAATAACATCACTAAAATGTCGCAAGAGCAGAAGATGAATGGTTGCTTACCAAGCGAATGATGTTATGTCTTGGAACGCTGGACGCGGTACTTTTATAGTTTTTTATTTAGTTGTTAGGATAATGTAAAAGACGTGGGTCACTGGGCAGAAGCCAGTTAGGAGAGCCAAGCTCAGATGAAGAGAATGAAATAGATATAGATGAGATTGTAAGAGCGCTGGAAGGAATGTAAGTTGGGAAAGCTGCGGGGTATGGCAGTGTCTGCTGAAATTCTGAAGGGAGGTGACGGTGTGGTAGCAAGTCTGTTCTGCCAGATCTTTAATATGTGTAGGAGATATAGGTGTGTGCAAAATGACTGGTGCAAGGCTGCAATATTATATAAGGGAAAAGGCTCTCAGCAGGAGTGTATAAATGACCGCGGCATTAGTGGTTTTGACTGGTGTCGGCAAACTATATGCGAACTTGGGAAGGTTTCAATTAATAGAGTGGTAAGAAGGACAGATGAGAACATATGGAAGGTGCGGGAAGGATTTAGAGACCATGCAGCTCTTCTCCCTAAGGTGCATACTTAGCCGAAAAACATCTGGCAAAGCACAAGAATGTCTACGGTTTTGACTTGGAAAGGGCCTTATGGGCAGTCATTGTCGTTGTTTTGTTTAAAGTTTTTTTTTTTTGTTTATCGATTTGACATAAATATTTACAACTAGCTTTTGCTCGCGGCTTCGCCCGCGTGGAGGTCGGAAATTATCCCACAGGAACGTACTATCGGGATAAAAAGTCCTCATCCAGGTTATAAACTATCTGTGTGCCAATTTTCATCCAAGATTTTTGCTTGATTGAGGTAACAAACAGCCCTACCTATAAACTTTCACATTTATAATATTATATTCCTACCAACCCGCACTTGACGCGCGTTGTGGATTACGACCTACTCCCACTCACAGAGAGAAGGCCTTTGTCCCAGCAGTGGGATCGTAAGTATACTAAATTATTTTTCAAATCAACTTAAAGCTCGTTTTAGAATTCATACACCGAATTCTATTGGTAGGAATCCGAATTCTATCGGTAAAAGAGAAATAAAATATTTTAAGGCTCTGTGATGGACCATGAAATGTTTCTGTTTGTGTTTTATGCGCGTACTTCTGAAGTGTTTTGTACCTCGTTAGATAGCTGATTAAATGAAGATGTCTGCTCCATAATTTGTACGCTTAATCCCATGGTAAAATTTTGAGATAACTGATGTCAAAGTTCGTGTAAGTAGACCATTTTTTTAAATGGTTAATAATCTTCTTTTTTAACTGTTTGATGTTTCATAACACTTGGATACATGGAAAGGTTTTTTAAGGTATTGGGTACCTAATAGAATAGCAATGAAGGCTATTCTGGGAAAAAATTAAAACATGCATAAAAATTGGGTTTTCTCGAATTCCAGGAATTTTCGCCTAGGCTTTATGGGGTGCTTAATTGTTCCAATTGGGTCACACTATCACGACCTGGAAGGAATACGTCAAATTACAAGTCACCATGTATGCTCAATGGCCACAACAGAATTAGTTCACTAAGGATCCGTTGTTTGATACATAGTTAAAAATTACCAATGATCAATTTAACAATTAGTCACTTGACAATAGTTAAAGTTTAACTACTTCGACTGCGCATGGTTAACTTTCATAGCAAATTGTCATTTTTTTAACTATAGTTAGCTTAACCATTTGTCAAACAACATACTTATGTCATCTTTAACAAATTTTTAGTTTATCTAACGCATTTTAACTATTAGTATGTTTGTCTACTGATCAAACAACGGGCCCTTAGTGCCGATTTTTCAATCGTCTGATTATTTTTATCTGAGAAAAAATATTTGCACTTTTGGAGTGTAACATGAACAGCCCACTGCTGGGCAAAGACCTCTACGATTTTAAAAAGTACAGCCCGTTTGTAATAAGTCTGTCCAATGCAATTGTTAAAGTAGCAAGATAAAGTAAAATCTCAGCCTGCTATTTGTGATGGCAGGATGCAGCCGCCAGGAAATGTACTTGGCCAAATAAATTGAGACGTGAATATTGACTTGCTGTTTATTCAATTGACATCAGACTGAAGAATCCGTATCGCGTCTTTCAATCCGTAGTTGTAAGGAAACAGGCGAGATGTTATGATGTTTATATCATAACATAACCTCTCGCCTGTTTTTTCTGAATGATTCGATAGAGGTGTACCCAGAGTACACCCACATTACGCCAGTTATGTTTAAAAACCACGTAGCAGGAGGAGAGAAAGAAAGAAAGAAAAAGTATTTATTGGGATTCGTACAGGATTATCATAAACTAAACACACTTAAAAACAATAAAAACAAAAGTAAAATCAAAATAACAACAGAAAGTTCTGTACGAGACCAAAAGGGCCCCTATGCTGCATGATGCTGCGACATTTAAAAATAACTGTCGCAGCGCTGTTATTCTGATAGGGCTGTAATGTCACGGACAGATACAGAAACAATTTATAAATAAAATAAAAATTAGATGTGTGAGTAACATAATATTATGAGAGAGCCTATTGCCATCTTCCGGGCTGCTACTGAGAAATTCCAGAAGGAAAACCCAATAACCTTTGCCCGACCTGGGAATTGAAACCAGGATCCCATGCTCAGGAGCGCTTGCGAACACAAATCCAATGAGACAGTCATGATTGATTAAAAAACTTTGATTAATCAGTGTAATTTTATTTCCTTCATTTTCTATGCTGAGCGGTAGCTGGTAGATAGATGGCAACATAGATAGATAGATAGATAATAGATAAATTTTATAACTGCGATCTAATGGTATGTAGTAATATTAGGTCAAGTGGAACTTATTGGGATTTTCTCAACAGCAGCTCAAAAATGAGTTTGTGTCCGCGAACAGCCTGCCCTGCCCCCCTACCTTCTCTTGAACACCGGCGTGATGATAATAGTTCATCATAATTTTAAAGGCGACATTATGAAGGTGTCACGCTAAGCGAATGCCCTTTAACAGAATGTCAACAATATAACTACCTATAGCGACAGATTTAAATGACTTTGTTTGTACGTCAATGTTTAATTAGGAAACACGATATTTTTATAATGTATAATCATCATCACTTGCAGCCCTGTTCCACTCACTGCTGAGTCTAGGCCTCCTCCGTTTTATGCCATGCTTCCCTGGTCTCTGCGAGTCTCAAACTGCGGGGTAATTACATAACACACTAACAGTAGGAATGGGTTTCATTTTGACAGTTCAACAACATTCATTGCGTTATTCACGTTGTTGAGCAGTTTTTTTTTTCGAACATATGAAGCAATGGATTAGCAATAGGGTTCAAAATGATACAGATTGTGATAGATAGTGTGTTACGTAATTAGGGTGCAGGTCTTACCCGCGTTCTTATGAATGGCATCCACCCATACAGCTGTTGGTCTGCCAACACTCCTACACCGTCTCTCGGCACCTATTCAGCAGGAACTCTAATCGACCTGCCATCACCGCGTCTAGCAATGCTGATTATAAATGTACCTACCATCATCCTCTTAGCTTTCGTGATGGTCGGCGCAACCTGTTTTTCATCCATACTTCTCTATTAGTCGTCATCTCGGTAGTGATAACGACAATCCAATGGTTGTCCCAACCCCATGTGTATCAGGGCGGGCAGCACTAGCGATCTGCACCAAGTGATCGATAGACGACACAAAATATTCGAGAGTGCGCGGGAAAGTAACGTGTTGTTTCTTTGTGTATAATATAATTGTTTTAAAGTATTCATAGTTTAATTTCAAGACCTAACAGAATTCAGAAGTGCGATCTACCTACGCCTCATATAGTGTTAAGGACCATATTTTTCAACCTATTTTATAAGTGAACAACTAGTGTATCATAAGTATTGTGGTGAGGAAAGACGCTTTTGTATGTTTAAGTTTAAAAAGGACGGTTTGTGTTGAAGGTGATTAGCATTGGTTAGACGTTTCGAGGGGATAGAAATAAAAACCAAGAACTGTCAAGGTGTATAATTGTGACTTTACCTAAATCAGTGATGTGAACAAAGAACTAAGACATTCTGGTACGGTGGCGCTCATATAAAGCTCTCTTTATTCACGTGGTGGCATCATCTACACGTAGCGGCGGCCGACGGGCCCTTATTATACAGCTGACTCGGTGAGATCGTTTCATTATTATTGTTTGACATTCTTGACTAGTACAGTGAAGCGCTTACAGTTTGAGTTCAAGAATACTTGGAACTGATTTTGAATAGTGAGTTCATAAAGTACTTTTATTATTTAATATGATGGGACGACACAGTGAAAGAAATAGGTCTGACAGTTCTTCTTCCTCGAGCTCACGTGAGGCGGAAAGATATTCTAAAAGTAAGAAATATAAAAAGAATCTATAAATCAAAGAAAGACGGATTGAAGGTTTAGAGATTCTGATAAAAGAGTTAAGAAATAAAAATGACTATCAAAATGGGACAACATCGGAGACATCAACATCTAGGCCGTTAATAGTTCGTTATGTGGGCCGTAAGTAATGACTTCATCCCAGAATTTGATCCGCAGACTTCTTCTGTTTCCATTGAACACTGGATCCGGAACTTAGAAAGCGTGGCCAAGATGCACGGTTGGGATGAGCGTACTCTAATCTGCAATTGCACCTCCAAGCTAAGCGGGTGTGCTAAGGGCTGGTACGAGCGTCAAGCTTCCTACGAGATCAGCTGGGATCAGTGGAAGGAGAAATTGATCAGAGCGTTCCCATTTACAAAAAATAAGCTGTCACAGATAAGAGAACTTGTGAATCGTCTCAAGACAAATAATGAAGACCCGATTAAATTCTATTACGACAAACTGGGCATTGGCATGTCATGTGCTATGAGTGATGAAATGATCGCTCAATCAATCATAGGGACTCTTGGAGACAAATTGCTTGAGGTTGGAGCATTATCTGCTGGCTGTCATGATACTTATTCTTTGCTTAAATACTTGGCAAGCATGAAAGCATCAAGTGATTGTACTGAATCAAACCAACTAGAAACGTCACATGCTAATGACAACTCAAGCAAAACAACGAAGTGCTTTCTTGCGGTAAGGTCGGTCATAAGGCAAGGGTGTGGTAAAATTCCACAGAAAATAAAAGATGAACGAACATGCGGATTTTGTGATCACCTTGGTCACCTTGAAGAAAATTGCTTCAAAAAGAAAATCAAAACAAGCATTGCACATTTTGCAATATGAAGGGCCATACATTAGATGAGTGCAGGAAAAAGAAAGCTGGACAGGACAGAACTGTGAGGAAGTAATAAGCGAAGGAGGGACAACTGTGATTATACTTATTAATAAAACTACAGGACCAGTTCAGTTGAGCAGTTTTGATTGTATTGCTTGAGCTGAACTGCTGAATTCTGAAACTAACCCAGCTTTACTTAAAATAGGCGACAACTTAACTACGACTCAGAAAGGATCACTTACCTCTCTTCTCGACTAGTTTCACTGTTGTTTCGCCGGAAAAGGCATGGAGTTATTTAACTCTGATATAGAGATGACTATTTAATTGACTGAAGATAAAGTAGCAAATTACAAACCCTACAGGATGTCCTTTCATGAAAAAGAGGTAATGAAACATATTCAGTTACTCGTGAAGAATCAATAATTGGAGCTCAAACCTGGCAGAAACAAAAAGAATGGACTGGCCAAAGATTATAAGGTTGGATTGTCGATGGTGGACACAGACCTTTGTTGCCTAAGTGCAAGGTGGCATATATTAAGGATCTATCACGACAACAATGGCCATCTAGGAGCGGCAAAATGTTTGGAGGCGATCCAGGCAAAATACTGGATCCCTAAAATGCGGAGAAGCATTGAGAAATATGTGGCCAGCTATATTGGGTGTCAGATTACCAAGAAGCCCACGGGTAAGCAACCGGGACTACTGCATCCGATACCAAGGGATTCTGTTCCATTTCACACGCTGCACGTGGATCATCTGGGACCATTTTGCAAGAGTAATGGCAAAACCTATATCTTTGCTATTATTGATGGGTTCTCGATGTTGGTGTGGCTGGAAGCTGTTGCAAGTGCTAACGCCAGAGGAGCTATTACAGCGTTGAACAAGTTTAACCAAGTTTTCGGTTACCCAATGAGCACAATAAGTGACAGAGGCACAGCATTCACATGTAGTGATTTCAGAGATTTTTGTATTGGACTTGGGATAAAACACGTGTTGAATGCCGTGGCTTCGCCAAGAGCAAATGGCCAAGTTGAGAGACTGAATCGCACAATCTTAAGATCCTTGACGGCTCATATGGGCGAAGAGCAAAAGGGCTGGGACGCTTAATTACTGAGAGTTCAGTTGGGTATAAATTTTACAGTGAGCCAGGGTACTGGATAGTCACCTCTTGAACTTCTTTGTGGCTTAAGACCTCGACTGGCAAGTGATTTACAAGGTGCACAACATACGTCAGATCTGCAAAGTTTACGAGTCACGCAGCTAAAAGAATTGAGCATAATTTGATTGCCATGAAGTCACGTTTTGATAAAGGCCGACGAGCATCAAAACCCATAGCAGTGGGCAAACTGGTCATGGTGTAGCGAAAGATTTTACGACCCGGAATTACAAGTGGAACGCTTGTTTCAAGTTACGCCGGGCCCTACAAGGTAACTGCAGTCTTACCAAACGACCGGTATGAAGTACAGCTGCTAGGGGCAAGAAAGCATACAAAAATGTTGTCGCTCGAGACAAGGTAAAACTTTGGTGTGTCAGACGAGAAAACTCGTCAGATGAAGATTTGGAACGAGATGATGTATCCTCAACCAAATCATGAGCCTTTGGGGCCATATTACGTCGTTGCCTACGGAGCCATATTATGACATCGCCTACGGGGCTATATTATGATATTGCCTACGGGGCCATACTACGTCATTGCCTTCGGGGCTACTTTCATAATTATTATTCTTCATCTGCCTCAGGGGATTACAGATGGAAGGCTCAACATCTTGCCTTCGGAGCTATATTTATTATTTTATAAGGTGCCTCAGGGGCTCACAACTGGATCATCTATCAACGAGATCAACCTTTAAAATCCTGCCGATGCTGACGAGCTAGGACTTCACTTGAATACGAGGACGCAGGAAAGTCAGGAAGGCCGAACTGATAACTACAATCCAATGGTTGTCCCAACCCTATGTGTATCAGGGCGGGCAGCACTAGCGATCTGCACCAAGTGATCGATAGACGACACAAAATATTCGTGAGTGCGCGGGAGAGTAACGTGTTGTTTCTTTGTGTATAATATAATTGTTTTAAAGTATTCATAGTTTAATTTCAAGACCTAACAGTAGTCACCCCCTTATGTGGGTAGGTATCTACCAAGTTATGAGTAAAAAATGGCTGTACTGTTTCCTTAAAAAATATCTGCCGCGCTTACCGCTTCCATCCTTCGACCCTCCGCCTTAGCCTAATTTTTATACCTATAGTAAATATGTCACATGAAGTTTAACAAAAAGTGTGGCTTTAGAGCTTCGCCTCTATCACTCATACCTGTGTGAAATGGCTTTCTACAAGTCCCGGTTTCCACCAAAGCGTAGAGGAGAGGAGATGGTTTATTATTTCGATACGATGCACGATGGTATGATAACGATATCTTATTGGTCGTTTACAAAACATCTCTCCTCACTGCTCTTCTTCGCTTTGGTGGAAACTGGGCCTTAAGCTTGGTGATCAACGCCCGGCTACGGTACACGCGGTGACATATCAAGCAACACATTGTCCAGAAGGAGCTGGACTCGCATTGTGTGGAAGGTCTTTATACAATGCGAGACCATTTTATACTGGAAATGTAGGTATAGCTTCTTCTTATTCTTATCGATGATTCCTTTCCTATATTTTGTATAATTTTCGACCAGAATTAGGCCACGTAGACAGCGTTAGCATTGACCTGCACCCAAATTGCGTGTGATTGAATCACAATCTGAATCTTTTTTTTTTCAGTTTTCTGATGGATATTGCTAATCCATTGCCTCAATGTTCGAAAAACTTGCCTGCTCAACAACGTAAATAACGCAATGAATGTTGTTGAACTGTTAAAATGAAAGCCATCCCTACTGTTAGTGTTTTACGCAATTGCCTAACAGCTGTATAGCTTCAATTGCAGTGTGTACTACAGTGCAGGGTAGGTATGTCTTTTCGTCGTTCTATTATCCGTATTAATTATTAAAACATTTGTTTCAGAATGCCAATACAGGCGCCTCAATGGACGGATTATTTGAACTGTCCAGTGTGCTGCCGCGAATTCGGCGCGCCGCCGCGCAGCCCCATTAGCCTCGGATGCGGCCATACACTATGTAGACACTGCCTCAAGCACTTACACAGAAAACAATGTCCGTTCGACCAGGTTAGTCCTAATTATGTACGAAAGCCTCGTATTCATGGTAAAGAGAAGCTAAGCAACAGTTGTGAAAGATTTTTTTCAGCAACATCAAACGATGCTGGAGACCACAGAGCACGGAATCCACGCTTACAGCGTCTAAAGACGGCAGTTCTAATTAAATTCGTAGCACCGAAAGTGCGTTGAGCGCACAACTTCTGTCATCTTCGCCATTCTAAGCCGTCAGATTCTAAACGTCATTTGCGTCGTAGCGCGAGTAAACGGTGACACGCTCTTGGTGTGTATGGAAAATGTTGTTTGTGCTGCCTCTAGCAGTGTGATCCGAGGCTCCGTGCTCTGTTCTGAAAACAATGTTTGCATCAATCTTTTCAACTACCAGCAGCACTTCAACTCGCCGTGTTGCCAGCAACACAAAAACATGTTGCTGCAACAAGCTTACGCGACTTTTTGCTAGCTTGAATACGAGGCTTTCCAGTGTTAAAATTAGTCTTGTCCAGAAGTAAAATCTATACCATGTATACAATGCGTACTTGCCGAGATCGGCCCGTGGATAGGTGGTGACCATCCACTACATATCCAGATCCCTCTGTGCTTCGGAAAGAAAGTTAAGCTGTTAGTCAAGTCTGCTATTTCTAGATCTATTTCAGTCGTTACGCGTAGTCAGAAGCCCAAAAGTCTGACAACCAATCTCACCGAGGGATATCGTGTTACTCATTTCCTGGGTTGTAGAGGTCAGATAGGCAGTCGCTTCATGTAAAATACTGGTATTCTGGTGGATCGGGTTAGACTTGAAGCAGACTCTAACAGCTGGGAAATGACTAGGCAGGCGATGTGTAAAGATGTGTACATTTGAATACACGACCTGCTTACGTAAATTTACGGTCGTGTCACTTGTACTCACTACTACATATCAAGCAATACATTTCCAGTACAAGCTGATCTCGCATTGTGTAGGATTTCCGTACTATGTGCTGACCAGCTTATACTGGAAATATATAGCTTGATATGTAGCCGTGTGTACTTATTAAATGTAAAATATGTTTCTATAAACAACTTTCCCTCAACATTGTTTAGTGGCAAGCTATTTTAAAATCAGTTCGGCAAAATGAAGCAAAAGACCAACAGACATATTTTTGACTCCGTTATTTACTCATCATGTTTATTGACCATGCACTGTGTATTTGTTTATTTAAACATACTTCAGGGTTCATTTTTAGGGTTCCGTAGTTCTGACAAGGAACCCTTATAGTTTTATCATGTCCGTCTGTCTGTCCGAGGCTTTACTAAGAAACTGTTAGTACTAGAAAGCTGTAATTTTGTAGGAGTGTGTATATCAATTACGCCGACAAAGCGGTAAAATAAAATTTTAGAAAACATTTTTTTCTTAGGGTAGCTGTACCTGTGAAGTGGGGATGAATATTTTTTTCGTCATCTACCCAATCGCGTGGGGTATCATTGAATAGGTCTGCTAAAATGACTTGTGGGTTACAAAATTATTTTTCGATTTAATGAAAAAAATCCGATAAATAAATCCATTTACGAAATATTAAACTTTAAAGTGCAAATTTTTGTTACAATAGGGCGTCCCCCCTCTAAAAGCTAAACTGCTGGTTTGAAAAATCTGGAAAAATTCACGATGATAGTGCATTTCATGAACTTTAAAGGAAAATTATAGCGGTTAAGATAACTTTATTAGTTTAGCAGTAATAGTCGTTGAACTTGGGTGTTGGATAATTTTGTACCAAATACAAAATCCTTATCATTAATCCTTTAAAATGACTAAGATGAATTAGTTGCTTGTTTATAACGGGTAAAGACTTGCATTGAAAAACAAAATATGAAATAAAAAAAACTTTAAAAAAAACACAATAAATTATCATAAGTTTCATAATACTGCCGCTAGATGGCGCTGTACCAATGGGTTACGTTTTCATTATATTCAGAATAAAGAACAACAGAATCGTACTATATTGTGATAACGGGCTACCACGGAACCCTACACTGTGCGTGGCCCGACACGCACTTGGCCGGTTTTCTATTAAAAAAAATGAACGCTGATGTGATAATGATAAAATAAGTGACACATCTCTGTTCTAGACATTGATAGGGATGCAGATTAACTATTCTCTTAAATTTCTTTATTTTTTTCTTTCTTTCCCTTTATTTCAGTGGTACAAGGATTTCATAATCTCTAAAGACTGGAAGGCCTTCCTCTGGACCAGGCCCATGCCTTTAGCTTTCCACACTTGTCCAACAGCTTATCTTGGCGACACTATTTGTAAGAGTTCATCAAGTTTATTTGCATACCCCGAGGGCGACCTCGAACAGACAACTGTTTTTGCTAGTTTCATCGTACGCTTTAAGATAGGATAAGAAGCTCAAAATACACCAAAAACTGAACAGTCGGAATAAGATAGAGATAGTAGTCTCCAAAAAGCAGTGCTTCAGAAACTAGTCTTTAAACGCAACGTTTTAGGAACTATTTGTTATATGCGGAAAAGTATTCGATAGGCGGTTAAACGGCGGTCGAGAAATGTACGTGTTCTGAACTACCTGTAGAAGGGATGAGCAGGGGTGGCCGGGTACCCGTGATACAGCAAGCTTCGCCCATATCCACCATAGAGAGCAATCGGTTGCCAAAACCGGCTCAGGAAAAGCCTACTGTGTAGGCTGTTTCCTTATAAAAACTCAGTATTTTTTCAGTTAACAGACCGTAATTTTTATCAATCGTTTTTTTTAATCGATGTCTGACGAATAAAGTGGAATCGGTGTAAGTTTAATCGCAACGCCAATTTAAAAAGAAATCGATTTTAAAGTCGTCCTTTGTCCTCCTGCTTAGCGATGGAGTTAAACAATGATCAGGCAACAAAATTTCAGTTTATTTGGGGTTATACTGAAACTTCGCTCCATACTTTCCACAGTTATATTTTTGAACGAAATAATAAATGCAAGTATGTAATTCTTACTAAAAGAACTTAAAACTTTTTTTGTAAAAAGTAAAATTACAGTAGCAGCTGTTTTCTATCCGCGAGTAATCCCAGACGTCTGGAGAAAACCATTGATACGAGTACAAAGCCAACTTTATTCCTTTTCATTTAATCCACATCTTCAATCTAAAGCCGCGCGATTTTTGGCCTCCTAAATACCAGAGCGGAAATTCCCGGAAATAAAACCAAATTTGGCTTAAAAACACAAGCTTACTTATCGCATTAGCCTGTTGTATATAGATGCTGATAGAACTTCTAACTACTAGACTATTTAATAACTTGTTAACTTTTAACCCTACCCACGGTCGAATTTTCATCACCACCCTGAAATGTTCTGTATAATTTTGAAGCGAATAAAAATTTTAGCCTCAATTTGTAATGTACTTTGCCTTCAATCACTTTCGGTGTGAGGTACATTATGTAGTATCCACATATAGATTATGTTGAGTAACTAAGGAGCCTCCAACGGCTTCCCACACGTCTATTACCTACACTAAAACCTGAAACTTCCCCCGAACAGTACTGTATGACCTCGCAACAGACTAAATCCAATAACTATTAGTAGGGTAGGATTAATTCAATCCTGGCTGTCATATGTTTTATTTTAAAAGAACAACAACGAATATTTACGGGCTAAAGTATTCATTCAACGTTGAAAACTTCCAGCAGCTTTAAATCAAATTCTATTTCTGTCAGCTGGATGGCAGCCGACGCTTTTTATATAATTTTTTATTGAAAACAGTTTATATGAAAAGTGGCAGTAAAAAGCTAATTATAGAAAAATCCTTACTGCGATAAGAAATTCTCAGTTCTCTTTTTTTATATGACCATGTTCCATAATTGGCATCGGAGCGGAGGATCTATTGAGACCAGCGAAGAATTGGGTCAGCGCAGCGGCTCTACACTCAGTAACGCGTCCGTCAGCGTTTTTTTTCAGTTTAGTCGATTAAGACGTTCGTTGCTGGCCAAAAATAGTGATAAGTTTATCCTTTCTGGCCACTCTTTGATGGTGGCTCCCTTGGCAATTTGTCCGAAGCCTTTGATCTCACAACAAGCATAATAATTATGTAGGCGAGCGTGCTCGCATGTGTTCTGCTAGCTCATTGCTGGCTTGTCTATGGTGCTAAGCGTGAGGAGAGCACGCTAGCGTGACTATATCTGGCGTAAATACATGCTGGGTGTGCTTCTCTGTCTTGACGTACGTACTTATTAGTATAATAATCTTGTTTGTGTATTCGGAACGAGCCGGTATACTTTATGTGGGTGGCTTGCTGAATCTTTTTAGTCATCCCTTAAAAAAAAAAAAAATACCACTTTCAAAACATTACCGAACGATGCCGGTCTCTGCTTACCACCTACACAGCCTGCATATAGCCAGTGTGTAAACATTTAGCCCGCGAATTTTGTATCAATAATAGCTTAATATTATTAAGCTATTGTTTTCTGCCACACACGTGTTGCTATGCGGAGCGAAAGCCTACAAACGATCTGAACAGAACCTACCTACGTGCGTCATGTCAAGTGGTTTTTGTCTGAGCCGTGTTATAGTTGTCCAATATTAGGGTAACCTCGTTATAAGTGAAATGAGTGAAAACGTGTCCGTTAAGTCTCTTTACTTATTATGGAAAACAATGTCATTGATGCTATTAACGAGAAGAATAATCATTCATCAACAGTATTTGTACCGTTTCAGCTACACGCTTCTACAGCTTTTTAACCGACTTCACAAAAAGGAGGAGGTTCTCAATTCGTCTGTTTTTTTTTTTTTTTTAAATAAAACATTCAATATAGATACAATGCCTTACCTAACTTTCTGCTCAATCATAAATACTAGTAAAAGTAAAACCTAACGAAAATAGAATGTCTTCCACGTTTTAAATCGTGCTTCGTTTATTTTCCAAGCCGTTCCCGACTTCCTGTAAATTTCCGGTAAGTACTTCATTCCCAGGAATTAACAGTCGCAATATTTCGGGAAATTGGTAATAAGAAAACCGATGACAAATTGACGATGTTATTGGTAGTTTTCTTGTCTAACAAATTTCTATAAAATGGCTGGCAGAATGAGACTTATGTTGACGGTTGAAATAAAGTTGCCGGTTTGATTAATTTTCCTACTTTCCTATAGTAAATGCATACTTAATGGGCCGCGAGTGATTTTTTAAAGTATTGAAAATTAGTACCTCCCATAGTGGACTTCTTTATGAAGCAACGTTTGTAGAGTAAAATACAAAATTTTCTTTTCTTGTTCGGTCATCAAACTAGTTTATGAAGTCAGCGATATAGCTCAGACAAGTAGTGAAATTAATCTCTTGAAATCAGAAAAATATAAGTGCCGCGCGTTGGTCGTTGATACCTGTGTAAAGCTGATGAAAAGGACTTTTATATTCAAGTTATACAATATTAAAACTCTTCGTAGATCGTGAGTAATTAGAAAATAATTTTCAAAATATTTGCATAACGCCTACAATCCCTGATCTACGACTCACTGCTTACACGCACGTGCGGTGGTGCGGGACGCGGGGACGCAATTGTGCGCACAGGTGTGCCGATAGACCGCGCGAAGATTCGCATGGAAGACGCATTTTTTATTATTAAATAATAATTTTATTTCACTATTGATATTTTGCTTGCTGTGCATACTCATCTTAAAAATTAGCATAATGATTTGCTCTGTATGCAATACCGATTTACTTTCGGGTGATGCTTTTATTGAATGCGCGGCGACAGTGTACTAAGGTTTACCATTACCTATGTAATAACCGGCAGCTAACGCTTGAAGAAAGAGCTACTTGGGTATGCTCTGAATGTTGCTGTGTAGCAAGGAAAGGTGGCCGTAATTATGAGCTGCCAATCTCACTAAGCACGCCAATTACGAGTATATTAAAAAAACGTATCCGCTCGGAATAAAAGTCAACCGCCCCCGCTATCTCCGGAAGACTCACCCTTTCCTGGTTTAGAAATGCAGCAAGTCCGCGAACAAATAAATACTCTAACAGAACAGCTTACTGATGCCGTCACTACTATTGCGAAGTATCATATCGCGCTCACTAATTGCACGAAAAAAGTAGAAGCTTGCAACGAAAAGTTGAACAAATTAGAGCAAGGACCAGAATGAATCCGCTGCCATATCATGTCTCAAGGCATTCATGTCCAATCGGAGACTGAATCCAAACGACAATAACGTAGTTAACTCAAAGCCAAAGATTAAGCGCCGGGGCTCCCAGAAAAAACCCACCCGTGTTCCTTCAGTTGGCTGTGCGCTAGGGCCATGGTAACTCTTTCGAACAATCCGCTACCCTGGCATCGGCCCTATCGGACCCCATCATTTAGTGCTGACATCTCTTTGAGGCGCGTGTGGAAGACAACGCCTCGTCGACCCGGGTCTGGTCCTTACTGGACGGCGAGCTACCCATTGCTCAACGTCCGCAAGCCCGCGCCTACGGTGGCCGGGAATCGGCTATCGATTCCCGACGCCCAGGGTGTCTCCTCCTGCGGCGACAAGGGGTAGGAGGGCGCAACGATTGCTTCGCCCTCACGCGCTCCGCCTCCTCCGTCGCGAGCATTACTGCTTCGCAGAAGGAGGTGACGGCTTCCCATGCCCTCTCGCTCCGTACCATGGCCTAGACCAGGGCCGGAGAGATCGCCGCCGCCGACCGCGTCCGCGAGGACACGGCGGTGCTCCGCCCAAGCCGGGCAGACCGCCATCGTATGCTACACCGTGTCTTCCGGGCGATCCACACAATGGTAACACACGGGCATTTCCTCCCGCCTTATGCGCAGCAGGAAACTTCCAAAAAACCGTGTCCGGTGACGACCTGTGTCTGGCGGAAGGTGAGGACGCTGTGGCGCCTGTCAATCCACTCCTCAAAGAGGGGACTTACCGCTGCAATTGTGGCGTGCCCAGCACTGGGTTGCGACAGTCGCACCCTCCAAGCCGCCATGAGATCCCGGCGGAGCTCTGTCCGCTGTGCCGCGAATTCTCACGGCAGCATAGTTACACCCCGGCGTTTTGCCTCCTCGCGCCACTCCCATATGTGTACGAGGACCTTTGCCTCCAGATCCCATGGTGGCAATCCGGTAAGGAGGCTCGCCGCCTCACAGGAGATCGTGCGGTAACCCTGGACCAGCCGGATGGCTGTGACCCTCTGTGGACTTCGACTCTAAGAGCCATCTAGCGCTGCGGCACTTATTATTAAATATCGCAGCATCATGCTGAGATGTCTTTTGGCCTTGTACGGGTCTTTCAGTTTTTTTTTTGTACTCTTTTGTTTTTATTTCTTTCATATTTCTATGATTGAGCTTTCCTTGAATTGGTGATCTTCCTGTGCGAGTCCCACTATCCACTTTTTATTTCTTTTTCTTTCTTTATACTCTAAACTTTCTACACGCCTTCCTTTGAACTTAACCAAGGGTCCAAAATGTCACTACTCCTGTTCATTTGAGAATGTAAACAACATTACTGAAACCGCAATGAACGTGGCCACCTACCGGACCAAAGTAATCTAGATAACTAGACCAATCTTGTCTCGTCGATTCGAAAAGAAATAGATTCAGCGGTATTAAAATGAGTCGTGATTGTATCGCATGAATCCATGTGCGGTAATGTCTTGGGTTCCGTCCAACTATAACAATCGAGTCACGCTTTGCTACATCATCACCTCCTGCTGTTTTAGTAATCCGCCTAACAGTTCATGTACAGTTGTTCTATCTGATGAAGGCGGGTGAGCAATACTTGTACTGGTGATGTGTAAAGACCCGCGCTCTTGTGTTCGTAACTGCAGGTAGCATTAGCAACTTCATCGTTATTGAACAAAATATTATAAGTAGGTAGTTAGATTTGTGTTTTGTTTAGTGACGAAATAAAAATACTTATGTTTCGTATTCAAAATGTATTTACAAATTTAATTATTAGTGTAAAAAACATAACTAGTTCGAATCATAACTAGACTCTTCAGTGAGTTTCATTGTTACTAAAGGTATTAAAGTATTTCATATATTCAACTTCTTTAATTGCACGTATTACGCCAGGTTTCGGTTGTTATACTTTCGTAAATAAGCTCTTCTGTATTTGGCATTTTTTTCAACATTTCATAAAGTAACATAGTTTTTAAGAACTCTCAGAAGTTCTATATAGCATTTGACGACCCTAAAACAAACAATGCATAATTAGAATCACGTTTTACATGTTGTGAGTAAATATTTAAACATTTTATTTACTAACCCCACTCACAGTGAAGAAATTTTCTCCGTTTACTTTCCATGTTGACGGTACGCGACGCAAAATTTTGGCGCGAAACAGTTAACACTGGTAGCACGACCGGCAATTCGGGCGATACCACATAACATAAATACCCTGACGGCGATACTGAGCGCTCCCATGGTAGAACAATATACTTCGCTAGGTATAGCATTCCGGTCACGGGGGTGACACAAGCCTACGTCATCACCGCTGTGTTACCAGTAGTGTGTAATAATAACTCCACAATCGCCTTTATTGATAAAACAAAGAGATTTTAACAAAAAATTACGTTGGTATTGTTGAAACTGAATTGTTTCGTTTGATTAGAAAAATGAAACGATAATTTAAATGGTGGTTTAATTATATATTTTTTAACAGAATGGTGACTGGAAATGATTCCATAATTCTTGTTTTGTTGCAATAAAGTGGCAACTGGATAGTGACGTAAGCATGTGTCACTCCCGGAATTACAGAACGTATTTTTTTACACCTTGAGCGCTCCCAGGATTACGCACACAGAAACAATGTGCATGTGCATCTACACACATAACTAAGACCAATCCGCCTTCGTGAGCAACTTGGTCGATGATTTGCTTGACATCATAATAATAGGTCTTTACCTATGAAATTGCCGTTTTGTATGAAAAAATTTAAACGAATTTTTTTCATGAATTTTTTATTTGTATTAATCGAAGTAATCACCCATGCAATCAATGCATCTTTGCCATCGCAGTGGCAGTTTATTGATGCCCTTCTTAAAGAAATCAGCTGGACGGGAGGCAACAAATTCTTCAAAGGCATTTTGTACTGCCTCTCGGGTATTAATTTTTTTTCCCGCCAAGAAGTTATCCAAATTCTGGAAAAAGTAGTAGTCTGTAGGCGCAAGGTCTGGTGAGTAGGGCGGATGACGGAGAGCTTCCAACCCCAGTTCTTGCAACTTGGAGACCGTCTGCTGTGCAGTATGAGGTCGCGCGTTGTCCTGCAGGAGCAGCGGAGACGAGCGATTGACCAATGCTGGTTGGAGATGCGCCAGCTTCTCCATCATTGTGTTCAGTTCTTCACAGTACACATCTGCAGTAATGCTCACCCCGTTTGGTAAGAAGCTGTGATGAATCACACCGGCGCTAGACCACCAAACAGTGACCATCACTTTTCTAGGGGTAAGTTTTCGTTTAGGGCATTGTTTAGGTGCTGAACCAGGATCCAACCAACTTGCTGAGCGCTTACGGTTATCAAACAGAATCCATTTTTCATCGCAGGTAACAATGCGGTTCAAAATTCCTTCATTTGTGTGTCTGTTGAGCAGTGCAAGGCACGTCTCGACGCGTACTTCGCGCTGGCGATCATTGAGTTCGTGGGGCACCCATTTGTCAAGCTTTTTTACCTTGCCAATTTGACGCAAATGGACCAATATTGTTTTGACGCTAACGTCGAAAGCTGCTGCTCATTCAGCCGTAGATTGTGTATCATCAGCTTCCACAATCGCCTTTAATTCGTCATTGTCGACCAAAGTCTTCGGACGACCGCGAGGTTCATTTTTCAGGTCGAAATTTCCAGAACGGAAGCGAGCAAACCAATAACAGGTGGTGCGTTGGTTTGTAGTGTTAGCTCCGTAAACGTCGTTGATGTTGCGTGCCGCTTGTGCCGCGTTGCTGCCACGACGGTACTCATATTCCATAATTACTCGAATTTTTAACGTATCCATGATGACGAAAAAGATTGAAATGCGATGAAAATGTAACACTAATCAATAAAGAAATGACTACTTTTAGAAAAAAAAATCCATGTTTTTAAAATAAAATTAATTTGAAATTAGAATTCTTAGCCAAACAAAAATTATTTTGATTTGAAATGGCCAGTACTGCAGAACGGCAATTTCATAGGTAAAGACCTAATATTTATGCATAACGTTCATTCCCGCATTCGGTAAAAGGAGTAAAGCGTATACGCCTCAGTCATTCTAAAAGTTCTTAAATGATTGATTTCGAATTTAATTTGATTTTCTTTGATATTAATTAATGATTACATTAATTTTTTCTATGTTACCCTACCTACTTTGTGCAACAAAAGCATTTTTAAAGTTGGAGATCCATCTGTTGTTAATCACTGTGCTTAGTGTGTAAGCAGACGAAAAGTCTCAAGTTGCGTTTTTTTTTACATTTGGTGTAGACCTAGTCCCTTTGCATTGTTGCGGGGCTGGAGCTTTGCTTGCAAAATGCAGCTGTTCCAATGGGCAGCATGAGATCAATTTCCAAAATATCAACAGTAAGAAACGGCTCGATGTGACAATAAGTTGTAAATAATATTTAATCAGTGGATGACGACATCCTTTAGTTATTGCATTAACACTGTTAATAAAATCTGTTCATAGTATATATTAAAATTGCTCGTGTCTGTCTGTGTGACCGCGTTGTTCTTCTAAACTTCGCAACGGATTATGATGCGGTTTAGAGAATTTATTTCGGAAGGTTTATGTGTTTAATACATTAATATTTAACGTAAATATAATTAAGAAACATGATGTTTTAACGACAAGTAGCCAATAAAAGGAAATTTATCCAAGTCTGAAATATTTGTTTCTACAATAATGCTGTTGTGCAGTACCCACAAACACTAATGTATCCAAGTCTTTTCCGTTACTGGCTAAATGGAGAACCAAAACAGAAAGGGTTGTTTGTGGTCATTGTGCTATTGAAGTCAATAACCATTGATACATTAATTAAGCTGATGTAATTATTTTTATTGATGTCATACGTGTTTGTCCTCGTCTTGTTTGAGGATGTCCCAGAATTCGCCCGACACACTGTAGGTGATGATAGCTTTGGTCAAGCCCTCCCAAAATATCAAAACATATTTTCCGCAAAATCTTAGTTATCGAGTTAAGTAGATTTTCAAAAAAACAAAATTGCTGCCGTGCGTCATTCTTTTGACTCTCAAGTGTAAATAAAATCTTTATTAGTAACTTTTTCCATCAAAATATTATTATATAGTTACCTACTTTATCCGAAATTACCTTTGATTCTTCAAAACACTTACAAATTCAACATTAATTCACTATTATTTGTTAATTGTCCTCATATATTTTTTTTTGTTAATAAATTATATTAATTATAAAAACTGTAAGATTTTGCGGAACATATATTTTGTTATTTTGGTAGGGCTTGACGAAAGCTATCACCAACACATATATCAGCTATCACTATCACATGTCGGTCGATTTCTGGGACAGCCTGTATAAGCAATGGGATGATTCGTTCGACGATGGAGCTTGTTTCTCTAGAAATAATCTAGTCAATGGTATTTAGCTATTGGTTATGTACCTAGCTGTATTAGTAAGTCAATCATTGAAAGGTGTTTAGATTCTGAATGTTTATCTAACATCTATGGGCTCTGTTGCCCTTGCCAGTGGGGCCGATTTTTTTATCATGTGCATTTACTTTACTTTTTTCAACTATACATGATAGATTTAACAATAAAAATGCGCAAGAGGCTTAATTTGGTTGAACTAAAGGTTAATTTAGCCTAAACTCTCGCTGAAGTTTAGCAAACCTTATCAGCTATTCTTACCAAACCGTATCTATTTATAGCTTTCACTGTTACTAATTTATATCACTATAGGGACCTTTTCAAATTAACTGTAATGTATTCTTTTGGATTCCCTTTCACACTCCACCGAAAATTATAAATTAATATAAAACAGTAAAAAAAAAACTTAGCACTGCGGTCCTCTCTACAAAACAAGGGTTGATATAAGGGATAATAAAACACTGGTCCTTTAATGTAACTGCCCGCTTGCAATTTCATCGGACTTCATTATTTCGAGGGGTGTAATTGAAATTCATCCAACCATTCTATTTATATAAGTACTAGCTTTTGCCCGCGGATCACCCTCGTGGAAGTCGGAAAATATCTAGTGTCCGACCGAAACAGGATTTTCAGCCGAAACCGAAACCGAACCTTCGGTCTTGGTGCCAGTTTCGGCCGAAACCGAAACAGAAAAGTTTTTAATTTTTATAGCATGTAAATCTATTGTATTTTTACGCGTATATAGACAGTTATAACGTGTAAAAAAATTAAATGCAAAAATTAAAGTATGAAACTAAAATAGTTCTTTATTTGTAAAATTAACAATTTAAATTTAAAAAAAGAAACACTATCAACATAATTGTCAAACTTTTTCAAAATTCAACATTAATTACTTATGTTTACAATAGTCTTAATGATTAGATAACTTGTGTTGTTATTTTCTAATGAGATCTAGTATTTAAAGAATTATCTTACCGTTATACTCGTAATAAATTATCAGTGATAATTAATATTTATCAGTCTCAATAAAGATGAATATATTTTGTACAACAATCAAGTAATTTTACACTAATATGATTTTAGTGTTATGTATAATAAAAAAAAAAAGATTATAGTTAGTAATCGTAATTAAAAAGTCTTATAATGTAAGCTAAGATACTTTTTCAACATTTTCACCAAGCAGGTTACTCCGACGATCTGCGTATATTTGTCCAGCGGCACTAAACGCGTGTACTCAAGGGAAAAAATGCGACCTGACAATAGTACTGAAGGTCATTCACGGTAATAGTTAAATCACCGGAGGTAGTTGTGTATCAGATTTACGGGGCGGTTCGAATACGCGTACAAAATTTAATCCAACAACAATTAGTCAATTACAAACAAACATCACAGGTATCTTCACACATCTTTTAAGTGTTACGAGGGCTGCACTAAAAGTATCGGGAATGGAATATTTCCACTGTTCCTGTCATATTAAAATCTTTTTAATTGAAAACTCCTTGGTTTTAAAAATCGAATACCATTTATTTATTTAAAAAGGAAACTCGGCCTTGTCACAAGGTTTTGTCAAACTTGTTTAGTCGTTGAGAAAATGGAATTGACTCGAGAAAATTCAAGAACGATGATTTATTATGACTTTCGAAGTGGCTTAACACAAAAACAGTGTGTTGACCGGATGATTACTGCATTTGGTGATAAAGCCCCATCCAAAACCACAATTTATCGCTGGTTTGCTAAATTTCAACGTGGACGTGTCAAGCTCAGTGATGATCCCCGTCAAGGTCGTCCAAAAACTGCAGTCACCCAAGAAAACGTTGATGCTGTGCGTAAGCTGATTGAGGAAGATCGACATGTGACCTACCGCGAAATTCAGGCAACTTTAGACATTGGCATGAGTCAAATACAAATAATCTTGCATGAACAATTAGGTGTAAAAAAGTTGTTTTCCTGATGGATACCACATTCGCTCTGTGAAGAGCAAAAAGCGGCTCGCGTTACTTGGTGCGTCAGAACTCTCGAAAGATTCCACGCAGGATCCTCAAATGCTGTATACAACATCGTATCAAGTGACGAATCCTGGATATACGCGTACGAACCCGAAACAAAAAACCAGTCACGAGTTTGGGTGTTCGAAAATGAGTTAAAGACAACAAAAATTGTTCGTTCACGGAGTGTTGCAAAAAAAATGGTGGCCACGTTTGTCTCCAAAACCGGCCATGTTACGACTATTCCTCTTGAGGGACAAAGAACGGTTAATGCAGAATGGTATGCTAGAATTTGTTTGCCACAGGTCGTTTCTGAACTCCGTAAAGAGAACTGCAACCGCCGCATCATCCTCCATCACTACAATGCGAGTTCTCACACCGCGCACAGAACAAAATAGTTTTTAGAGCAAGAAAACATAGAATTATTAAACCATCCGCCGTACAGCCCCGACCTAAGCTCTAATGATTTCTATACTTTCCCTAAAATAAAGAATAAATTGCGTGGACAGAGATTTTCATCACCTGAAGAAGCTGTGGACGCCTACAAAACGGCCATTTTGGAGACCCCAACTTCCGAATGGAATGGTTGCTTCAATGATTGGTTCCATCGTATGGAAAAATGTGTCAAATTTCGCGGAGAATACTTCGAAAAGCAATAAATACATTTTTAAATAGTAATGTTGTGTCATTTCCTTGATTCCCGAAATTTTCAGTGCCGCCCTCGTACATTAATTTCTACATAATTTCATATTGTATAAGTTCTAGGGAATAACTCAACAGAACCAAGTAAAATATCTAATGAATTCTATTGTATTACAACTTACAACATATTTATGTTCCACTGTAGGACAAGACTCTAATGAATGCCATAAAAATACATCATCATTAATCATAAGTAAAAACAAATACTTACCTTATAATGTTTGCGCGAGAAAAACCACATAACCTCAAATCATCACGATCGCGCCGGCTAGCGAACTCAACTGGCAATCACGTTCACTCACTCGAAGTCAGCCGAATGATGCGCGACAATTCACGAACACCTAGTTTCGGCGGGGCCGAAGATCCGGCCAATTATTGGCCAAAACCGAAACTGTGGCCGAACCTAGATTTTTTCGCCGAAATTAGCCGAAACCGAAACCGAACCTTCGGTCGGTCCTTAAAAATATCCCACGGGCACATACTGCCGCTATAAAAAGTACCCTAGAGGAATAATTCCGTGATACGTTGTTTTCATATAACTCTATTGGTTTACGCGGCGCTCGCCAGTTAGGAAGTCGGCATATTTTTGTCCGATGTCTTCAACAATAATTGTCATATTTCAGCCGATTTACACAAAACCTTAATGACACACCTAAACCTTCTTCATGAATTACTTCGTCCATTAGTGAAAACCGTATGAAAATCCGTTCGGTAAACAGACAGACAGACGCGGCGCGGTAGGGGGACTTTCTTTTTTAACCGACTTATTAAAAAGGAGGATGTTGGCAGTTCATCGGAATCTTTTTTTTTATTTATGTTCCCCGATTACTCGAAGACGGCTGGACCGATATGAAAAATTCTATGAAAGGGTATACTTTCTAGGTGGTGGTCCCATTGTCATCGGGTCAGGTTCTGATGATGGGATCCTGGAATCATCGAGGTAACTCTTCAAATATGATATACACACCTATAGTGATTTGGGTATTTTTTATAGTAACTCGTAACTTAGATAAATTACAAACCGACCCCAACCATTTCTTTTTTTGATCCGGTTTGGGAAATCCTCATAGATGTCCCCCGCCCTGGGGGGGCGGAGGGGTCTCTCAGACTCTTACTGACTAAAAACCACCCCGGTGTTCCATCTCACACCTGCGCCGGGGGTCACGGAAACGTACGAATCTTCCGCAACCCCCGACTGGTGCCGGCCCGCCTCTGCGGGCCCCGTCCAGTCAAGCGGGGGGAGTGAGGTGTTTGACTCCCCCCGCGACGTGTAAGAGGGGCGCGCGTGGAACACTACGCGCCGCCGCTGCGGGTCCTGATGTTTGGGGGGCGACGGACAACCCCAAGTCCGTCGTCCGTGGACCCATTTAGGGGGGCTGGAAGAGGGCGTTGTCTGCCCTCCGCCAACGCCCGGTGCGCCTGCTGCGGGCCGGGTGAGAGGATGAGATCTCTAGCTCCCTTTCCGCAGCCTCCTTCTGCGAAATTACTGTTTCGCAGAAGGATACCACTGCGTTCCAGGACTCGTCGCCGTCGACCATAGCATTCACTACGGCCGGCAGCGAAAGGTCACTGCCTACTCCTGAGATGAGGGCACGGCGCGGCTCCTCCCAAGCGGCACATTCTGCCAGCGTGTGCCGCGCCGTGCCCTCTTGGCAGTCGACGCAGTGGTGACACCGGCCGTCCGGCTCCCTGTTTATGCGACACAGGTACTTCCCGAAGCAACCACGCCCCGAGAGCACCTGCGTCACCCAAAACGACAGGGAGCCGTGCCTCCTCCCGAGCCAGAGGTCGAGCACCGGCCGGATCGCTTCGATGGTGACGAGGTAGGGCGTGAGAGCCTGTCCCACCATTCCGCCACCAGGACCTCGCGGAGTTGCGAACGACGCTGCTCCATATGGCGCTGCATCGGTCGCTCGCCTCGCGCCCGCCTTAAACCGACCCCAACCTAACCTTACGTTAATTTTTGAAGTCTGTGGCAAAAAACAAAAATACAAAACCAAAGCCACTAACTTCCGAAATTAATGTTATTTTACACACTTGGTAGTGAATTTTTTGGAAGTCGGTTGTTTTTTTTGTCAAAAAGGTTTTTTAATAATGTAGTCATGTATGTATCGGTCACTAAGAAGGACAATTTTGAAGGGTTCGGAGTCGGTCACTCAAAAGATCTATTGAATCAATATCGTCAAGGCCAAGCCTGTGAATTTATTATTCTTATCTCATCACGATTTTTAATTTGAGTTTTATAAAACGTTGAAAGGGTTCAGCAAAAGATTGCTGCGTACTTCAAAGTTTGTAAAGACGATTATGAACAGTAGACCTAATCGTTTTGTAACTTGGTGGTGGGCTTCGTAAAAATACTTTTGTCAAGGTTTTTCGTAAACAAAACTTAACAACTTATGACTAGTTTCAACCATATACATTGACCGATTACGGTTTGATAAATGTTAGTACAATTTGAGATAACCATATCTAAAATTGTACAGAATGGAAAAAGCGGTCATTGTATATACCTATATTTATAAAAAGTTCCAAATAATTTTGTTTATTACACGCACTTTTACTGTCGTGGGTTGGATTCACGGCAGACGCAAGCAGGTTTTATAAAACCTATTAGAGCAGATATAGATATTTTGTGTTTTTTAGATATTTTAGTGTTTTTTTGGTAAAGAGTATTTCTTTTTCACTTTTTTGCTGTAGTACCCCACACAAAGTCATGTACTTGTCACTACATATTATGTGGTACAACATCATCAACATAGATGAACTGGATGAAAAACAAGCTAACTCAAAAACCACTCGAACAGAGTTAGTAAAATTGTTATGGGGAAGCCAAAGGAGGGTTATGATTTTAACAGGCTATGTAAGTATGTAGTATGTTCACCTGATCCCTCATAACTCCTTAACTCCTCGTGATATAAATTGCCAAACGGTTTGTTCCGCGGGTTATAGTCAATACAACGACACGTAAAATCGCCACACCGTCTCTTTTCTACTCTGCATAAAGTATTCCTTCTTTTCAATAAGGTCTGAACCGTGTGATGCCATGAAAACATAATCTACTTAAAAGTTAAAGACAAATCAAACGCAGTGTCAATCACAGCTAACTATACTATCGGATAATAATAAAGAAATAATTGAGCTGAGTAATGCTGACGTGGAGTATATATATATAAGATATAAAAATAAAAAATATATAAATTGAAAACAGTATGCTAAGAGGGTTTGGTCATGTTGAGAGGATGAATGAAGGTCGATTAACAAAAGGTATTTACAAGGCAGATGTGAGTGGAAACGCCGGTAGGGGACGCCCTAGGAAGACATATAGTGACCTTATTGGTGATGTTCTTCAGAAAGGTCAGGTGCGTAGTACTCACAACCGGCGTGCGTGTATGACCAGATGTATGAACGTAAACACGGCAAAAGGAGTATGTAAGGATCGTAGCAGGTGGCGTTCAGTAGTTTTTGCCTACCCCCATGGGAAGAAGGCGTGAGTTTATGTATGTATGTGTATGTATAAAATTCTATGATAGTAATATATTTTCATCTTTGTTCATCAGTAACAGTTTAATAACCAACTTTTCATGTCATCTATTTTGTCGTGTTAATAAATTGAGCCTCAGAAGTACGAGGGGAGGTCAAAATGTTTGCGGAATGATAAGGAAGGAGGGTAAAATTAAAAATGAAATAATTTTTCCTTTTTAATATATTCTCCATTAACCCTAATACACTTCTCAAACCTTTCAAATCAAATCAAATTATTTTATTTCACATAAACCAACATGGGCACTTATGAAACGTCAGAAGCTAGGTTTCAAATAATTTGTTTATACCTTCGAAAAAAAAAATTGTCAAGACCCTCAAAATAGGCAGAAATAGCCGACTTCACTTATTCGTCATCGGTGAATTTCTTTCCACGCAGCTCTTTTTTCATATTTGGGAACAAATAATTATCACAAGGAGCCACATCTGGACTGTAGGGTGGGTGGTTCAGAGTTTCAAAGTCGCACTTGTGTAAGGCAGCCATCGCAATATGACTCTTATGAACGGGTGCGTTGTCGTGCAAATGGAGCACACCTCGAGACCATTTTCCCCTTCTTTTTTCTTTAATAGCATTTTTTAAATTTTCTAATAGCGTAGCGTAGTATTGTCCCGTGATATCTTTATAATCGATCAACAAAATCCCCTCTGAATCCTAAAAATCTGTAGCCATAATCTTTCCGACCGATTGTAATATCTTGAACTTCTTAGGCAGTGCTGCGCCTTTTTGTGCCCCTGCATGGACTCTTGTTTTGACTCACTCACTATGAACCATAGTGATGAAGTCAAGTTTAATCCCCAGTCACAATTCGGTTCATAAACTCATCCCTGTTCTCACTACACAGATCCAAAAACTCGCGAGAACACTCAACGCGCTGCTGTTTTTGAAGCAGTGTGAGCATTCTCGGCACCCATCTTGCACTGACCTTAGACATGCCAAGATGGTCATGGAGAATGCTCAAAATAGTCATAGACAATACTCCAATCATCTCTGCGTTCTGTTTTTTCTTCAGATGAGCATCTTTGAGACAAGTTTATCAACATTTTCAAAAATGTCTGAAGATGTTGCCTCAGTCGGCCGACCAGAGCGCTAATCGTCTTCAATCGAGTCTCTGCTTTGTTTGAAAAGACTATGCCACTTGTAAATCATCGAATTTCCAGGGCAAGAGTCCCCATAAACAGATGAGATCTCTTACATAATTATCTGAGGCGTTTTTCCTTTCTTAGTAAGGAACTTTATCACGGCACGAAACTCAATTTTCTCCATAGTCAGTGTTCTCTTCTCGATATAATTGTTTATCCAGCAAAATCTCAAAGTTTAATGAACCGACCGGGCTGAAACTTAGTATTTATAGTTGTATTGAGTCACCAAGTAAGTAGTGACTGGTCAAAAAAGTCCTCCTCTCCCCGCTCTAAACCCTCCATTCCGCGAACTTTTTAACCCACCCTCGTACGTACACATAAATTATCGTGCAGCAGCCATGAACGTTAATCCTGAGTCGAGGGTAAACCGAAAATGATATGCTTACAACTAAATACTCTTTTTAATAAACTTTAATGAATGTGATCTTGTCGGGCACACCCAATTATTTGTGCCGTTATCATTCTTATCAAGTATGTGTGCTGTAATCTGAAACTGCTTTGTGGGCCTGTATTAATAAGCTCAAAGTACGTATCGTTTGTTTGGAATTTTCGCAAATAAATGGGTTCTATTTGAAATACAATCGTCCTATGAAATAAACGTTCCTTTTCTAGTATAATGGAACATACTATAACATTGTTAGGGTTCCGTACTTAAAAAGAAATAAAAACGGAACCCTTATAGGATCACTTCGTTGTGTCGTCCGTTTTTTCTGTCAATAGCCTTATTCTCAGGAACAGGTGGAGGTATAAAGTTGAAATTAATATCAAATACGTAGTTCTACGGTCCCTTGGAGCTCTTAAAAAAATCATGTTTCTTAGAGCATAACTTTGTGACATATTTTTTACTCGCAAATAAAACCAATAGGTACTTTTCTTTGACTTAGAATCATGAAATTTGGCAAGAAGCAAGGTCTCACAGAACAAGTAAAGGAAAAGGACCGAAAATCATTAATAGGTAGATAAATCTCAAAAAAAAAATGTTTTGCGATTATAAACTTACATTTTGCAGTTGGATAGTTGACCGTGACGTAGTATATGTATGGAAGAACATTTTTTCAACTACAACGTTAAGTTTCTTCTTGGCGTAAATTTATCCCAAAAAAGTCAGTCAAATCATTTATTTCAAAAAGGCACATAAAAGGCACTTTTGAACGTCAAAATTTACAAAAAAAAATAGAATTGATTCTAGTTGCCCCTTCCAAAAGGTAGTTTCGTATGGAGAAGAATGGGCAAGAAACTCCACCGTTACTCTTTTAAAAATGTTTTACAATATTATGTATACATTAATTATTATGTGAAGACGATGCACCTAGAATAAACTTACTATACCACAACAGGTAAAAATAATTAAATATAACGCATGACAGGTAAATTAATTATGAGATAGATACTGTACTGTATTTACAAGTAAATGATTTTTCCAAAATTTCACAAGTAATAATTTAGTGTGTTAGTTAAAGTAGTTACATAATGTAAAAAACAATGTCATAAAAATTATAAATTATACAATTAAATTAGCAACCAATTTGATTTTGTCTAGACGGAACCCTTCATTGTGCGTGGTCCGACACGAACTTGTTCGGTTTTTGTGGTGTAAGAACGTACCCACAGTAGGACAGCTATCCATTTAATTGTACACTCAGCTCCTATTTAACGTAGGTAACTGTAGGGTAGATAAGGGACTTAAACGTGAGAAAATCTCTCGTATGTTCTTTGCTGGGAGCTAGGTTGCCTCTATGAGCGTATGAGTAACTAGCGCCTACTTTGTTTATTATCAACTTTCTCTGACGACCGCTATCACTACGTACAGTCACGAGTATAAATACCATACAATTCCGCATTATTCAGTCTGAAATTTTATGGTTTACGAACATAGTATTCTCGAAACCACATTTTTCGAAATATGTCCTTTCAATCGTTGTTTCATGAGAAAATCACTCTTGAATGTTGCGTAGGTGATAAGGAGGTAGGTATTAATGCTCGTGACTGTACCTTTTAGTGCAGGTAATTTACTCAGCTATTTTAAACATTCTGTTCATCCCTATGTTTTAAACACTGTAGGTACGGTCACCAAAGGTGTTATGTAACCAGGGTCATCGGATGTAGTTGAAGTTTAGTAAGAAACAGATGGGTGTTTTCGAATAAAATTTAATTTAGTTAATAGAAAACAAAAAGTTCCATTTATAAAATTAAATTTCATTCGAAAAAATACATCGGTTTCTTATTACACTTCAACTATATCCGACGACCCTGGTTACTTATCTCTTTTGGTGACTGTACCTGAAACGTCCTCTGTAAATTATAATACCAAAACTCCGTCATCTTATCAACATCAAATTATGATACCAAAACTCCGTCATCTTGCCAACATCAAATTATGATACCAAAACTCCGTCATCTTGTCAACAACAAATTATGATACCAAAACTCCGTCATCTTGTCAACATCAAATTATGATACCAAAACTCCGTCATCTTGTCAACATCAAATTATGATACCAAAACTCCGCCATCTTGTCAACATCAAATTATGATACCAAAACTCCGTTATCTTGTCAACATCAAATTATGATACCAAAACTCCGACATCTTGTCAACATCAAATTATGGTACCAAAACTCCGTCATCTTGTCAACATCAAATTATGACTCCAAAACTCTGTCATCTTGTCAACATCAAATCAATGTGCCTAGCCTTTTCCCAACTATGTTGAGTATTCTATTCTATTCTATGTTGGGGTTAGCTTCCAGTCTAACCGGATGCAGCTGAATACCAGTATTTTACTGCTTATCTGACCTCCCAGTAACTGGGTAACACGATACCACTTGGTAAGACTGGTTGTCCGACTATTGGGTTTCTGACTCCCAGTAATGACTGTCAAAGATCTACGTCTGACAGGCGGAAGCAACTGCTTAACGTGATTTCCGAGATACAGAGGGGTCTCGATATGTAATGGATGGTCACCATCCATGGACCTATCTCGGCAAACATTGCTAAACCTTGAAAATCAACCCGTGCGGCTGAAAAAGGTCGGCAAATAAAAAAAAAAGTCCGGAGCAAGAACTTTGTTATGTGATTTTAATTGACTTTAGTGTGATGAATCCAAAACTGTTTACAGATTGATTCTATTACGTCTCGTTTTTGAGATTTTCTTATTAAAATAAAATACTAATATTGACATATTAAATACATTATTCTTATTATGAAAAAATTACAAAAATCTCACACATGACATGATTTATATGATGTGAATTAAAATCTTAAATTAATTAAAATACTACAATAATATAAAAAAAAAAATAACTATTTGGTAGATCGCTTTCTTTTCTAGGTTGTACCTGATGTTTCACTATTGATTTCCCAGCAGAAATCAGCAAGCATTGCTGGGGACCACTTGCCGTTGTATCTTTTTCCATGTTGTGTGCAATATCTTAGTGGAACTTCTCACCGTTCTCATCAGACACGGCACCAAGATTTTCTTGGAAAAAATCTAAATGCGAATGCAAGTGGTATTTGGTTCACAAAATTAAATAACGCTGTCAGTATTGAAATGTAAACAATTTTAATGAAAACAAAAGTTGCTTATAGCAGCAAGACTAGACGTGCTAGATACATTCTGCTTACACATATCGATATGTATCAATTCCACGTACATTGTTTGGCTCAATTTTGATGCCGACCAGTGTTATCATTTAACCACGAACCCCTCTTCATCTTGTCAATATCTCATAAAAAAATGTATTCTCCCGCTCCTGCAGGCAGTCATCCAAATGGACCCCGAGGAGCTGGTGGTGAACACTGCGCTCCTCCAGCTCGCAGGGTACACACCACCAACGCAGCCCTACCACCCACCTTCCATCCAGGCGCTCCCAGATCATGACAAACAGGCGTACGACTGCATCGTCAAGTGCATGGAACATCTCGCGGCCTACCTCAAGTATTGTGGCAATAGTGAGTATATAAAAACCCCTACATAAAGTCAAATGGTTGAGCGGAATCGTGCTGATCCATCCATGTTCGTGAAAGGGTGCTGTCACTGTGGACTGCTCATCTCTTACCTGCCTCGGATTATTTCTATTAGGCGCCTACCTACTTACTTTATTTTGTTATTGTTTTTGTTTACTTTTTGCTCAGGACGCTTTTTACGTGCACGTATTTCTACATCGTTCTCACAATATGTACCTTTAATTTCAACATGCATGATGTGACAAATATTATGTAATTTTTTAAAAGAGTGTCCATTGAATTTCTTGCTCGTTCTTCGCCATAGGAACCTACTACGCTTTAGAATTAGCAAGTAACTTCATCTTTCTGACTGACCGACTCCGTGGAAATCCAAAAGTGCTTGTAAATGGTATAATTGAAATTAATCCTTTGAGGTTTCAAGGAAAACGTATTATGAAAGCTCTTAGTCCACGTTAGCACGGACGTAAAAATATCGCGGCGGGATTTTTTACGCACTGAATCTTCAACGCATTGCTTAGCGCTTAGAGTTGAAAATCCAACACCGTGTTTTTGACGCGCTGGGATGCACTCTGCTGGATTCTCAATGCTCGGTTCAACATCGAAAGTTGAAAATCTAGTGCGCGATATTATTACGTCCATGCGGAATGTCGTCTGAAGGTGCATCCACATCAGAGTTACTTTTTGTGGAGCAAGAAGTGTTCGTGGACAGATAACAAAAGGCTATAGCAAAATTCGCAAAAGTTATGGAAAGTTACTTAATGTTATCATGTTGCAAAATGTTGCCATAGAAAAAGTAACTTCGGTATGGATGCACGGCAAAGCTGCTTGGCGTAGAAAGAAAAATAAGTTTATTTGTCACAGAAACACGTGTATACAAAAAAGCCGTACCTATTTTATCCACCATACCTATTTCTGTCGCCAAGCGTTGCCGTGTCCTGGTTTGAAGGGTATGGTGTAATTACAGGTTATCTAAATGATGTAATTAAAATTCGCTATCGCACAACATTAAGGACTTTACTGTTAGAATCAGGTATTTCCCTAAATCAATTGTCTTGGCAAAACCTATGTAGCTATGACGATTGAAACTTAGTCTTATGAAGTTGACAATCGTGCATTTTCCTCTTAATTTTAATGTTATCTCATCACGTTTATTTACCTACATTCAAAAGAAGAACCTATTTTAATGAATCAATATCTGTACTTTCCCGGAATTATGTCATCAAACTCATCAATCTAGCCCTCTCAGTACCATCCACAATTCTTACCTTTTTGTCACTTAATTAACTGGTTACTCGCCAGCATGTATAATCCCACTGCTGGGCAAGCCTCCTCCTATGACTCTCAACTGTTTCACTTAATTTTAGAATTATAAATAACTTGCTTCTGCCCGCGGCTTCGCCCGCGTGGATGTCGGAAATTATCCCACGGGACAGGCTACGTATTACCGGAACAAAAAGTAGCCTGTGTCCGTCCCAAGGATGCCATTCTATCTCCTTGCCAAATTGTATCTAAATCCGTTCAATGGTTAGGCGTGAAAGGGTAACATACAAAGAGTTAGGTACTTTCGAATTTATAATATTAGTATGGACTAGCTTTTATCCGCGATTTCGCCCATATGGAGGTTGGAAACTATCCGACTAACTGGGATGAAAGTATCATATGTCCTAACCCAGGTCATGGTGTGCCGAATTTCATCTTAATCCGTTCAGCCGTCAAGGCGAGAAATAGGTAAAAGACAGACAGCCAGTGTTAGTTTCGCTTCTATAATATTAGTAAGGATTGTTATAAGTAGATAAAAAAATAAGTAAATTGCTATAAGTATAATAAATAAGAGCGTGTATACGGTTTTACTGTACGAAACCTCACAATTTCAATCAATACTAACTACAAAAAAACCGTTGGAGAGTTTTACTAACTGTCCCTGTACATCTTTTTCGCTTGTTCCCAACAAGTCACACCTCAACGGGTAACAGTGTGACTCGTTGGGAATGTTTTGGATAATAATTCCCAACGAGTCACAGTTACTGTTACACTGTTACTCGTTGGGATGATTTTTTCATTAGTTCCCAACGAGTCACACTTAACCTGTCACACTGTGACACGTTGGAAATAAATGTAAAAGATGTCCCAACGAGTAACAGTAGCTCCGACTCGTTATGCCGTCAACAGCGGCACAATGACAAGAGGATAAGATGATGAATATGATGATGATGATGATGATGATGCAAATGATAAGAGGATATTTGTGTTTTTTTTACCTCTTATTAATTTCAGCCACAATATAAAATATTATTTCTCTAAAATTAAATGTAAAGCACATATTTGCATGTTAAAGTTACACGTTTTTCGCCACGGGAACGACGCGGGGAGGGAGAGGGATGCTTGAATATTATCAGTTTGTGCTGTGCATTGAAGTGAAGTGCACGTCCCGCTGTTAACCATGACAGAATACATCGCGTCAACTTCGTCCAGCCTAGTGACATTTAGTTTTATACAAAGGAATGGTGGTACTATTTTGCTTCGTGGTGGATACGAATTTTATGCCAGGCGAAAGCATAATGGGCGGTTTAAAAAAAAATAACCACGAAGGGGACGGCGGGGTCTTTCAGACCCCGCCGTCCCCTTCTAACCTAACCTGTCCGAGTCGGGGTGCCCCAAGTTGTACCAAATACCTGGGAACAATTTTTGTTTATCTGAGAACGAAAATATTTCGTGGCGATAGATGTATTTATCGCTTGTTCCCAACGAGTAACATGCCCAACGAGTAACAGTATGACTGGTTGGGATTATTTTTAAAATTAATTCCCAACCGGTCACACTGTTACCCGTTGAGGTGTGACTCGTTGGGAACAAGCGATCTTTTTGCACGAGGCTGCACCCTCTATAATTCGGTATCTATTCTACCCCTGTGTACCAATTAAGTTGTTTAAATTCGTTAACGATTGAATGGCTTCAGTAATAAGCCGCCATCCTCCAGACTCAAAGAGAGGTTATAGAACTTCTCTGCGTCGGGGGTAAGCTTGTAGCTTGTTCATTCACCTCTGTGTATCTGCGTATGTCATCGGGGCTCATAAACGTTTTTTGGTAAAAGTTTAAAACCTTGAACGGCCGTTATTGTTGAATAAAGGCTGTTTAGGTTGAGCAGGAGGGAAGAGAGAGATGTTGCATTTCGGAGTTATGAAAAGGACGATGTATAGATGATAATTATCATCTATTATTCGTCCTTTTGTCGTTAGCCTGCTTAGCATTTTATTTTAAACTAGGTGACCGGACAGACGTTGTTTCCTAGACCAACCAGGGACTAAGGATTTTGAATATAACCATCAACCATTAAAACAATTAATATTGAAAATTCATTATGATATTCGATAAACAAAATTAACATTATCGAATAAAAATATCATAATTATCAACATCTCCGGCGGAAAATTGGCAACGCCGAACAAGTAACAATAACAATGCACTTCATTAAAAATATTCATTCCGTTACCTGCATTCAATTCTATGCTCTATCTCTCTTACGATAAAACACATTTACTGTTGGGGGTATTTTATTCTAAACAAACGTAAGTCATATTTTTAACAAATATGTCGGTCGGAAAAATTGATTAGGTTAGTTTTGTTTTGTTACTCGAATAACAAAGCCGCGTCGTCGCGCTGGTTGTTGTTTTCGGTTAATGTGAAGATTGTGAAGCTATTTTAACAAATCGCACCTTAATTTCGAAACCGTTACTAAACGAAATTTTCACGAAATTGAAAATATTTAATTACATGACTACACACCTTAAAAAGAAACCAATAATTTTACAAAAACAAACCAATAATTTAACAAATAATCTCAGGAATATCTCTCATGAGTTCATCAGATATTTAATAAGAGGTAAATAATAATGCAAATATCGTAAATTATTTCTCTTGTAAAATTTAGTTTTTTTTTTTAATAACGGTTTCGAAATGAAGGTGCGAAATGTCGAGACGAAATAATGATAGGCACTTGGAACCATTTCGATAGGCTCGTCGGAGTGGAAAAAGTCGCAACTTGCCAGTATTCTAAAAAACACCTTTCTTAAAAAGGTGAATATTTAACCAAAATAAATGCTAGTCAGTCCTAAGCCCGTTCAAGTATGAAGGAAAGTTCATTGGGTTTAACTTAACAATTTTAACATGCATTAGTAGAATATCAACCATTAACCATGTTGTAGATACCTACTTACTCGAATAAAAATATTTGCAACCAACAAATTTCAACCAATATTCTAATCCCTACCAAGGACCCACTAAAAACACATACAAACGAAAACGATCCAGCCGTTTAGGAGGAGTAAAGTGACATATGTGTATGTCACTTAACTCCTCCTAAACGGCTGGATCGTTTTTTACGTACGGAATAATTATTATATTTATATATGTATACAGGGTTATTTTTCAAAGACCAGCCAAATTTAAGGGTGTGGTATAGACCATCAGACTGAACAATTTTCTCCTTGGGACCAATATCGTAATCGCGAAAAAAAAATCAGCGGTCCTATACATTTGGGTCGAGTAGGTATTGAAGTTTTGTATGGGACAGTTTATAAATTTTTCGCGATGATGATATTGGTCCCATGGAGAGAGTTGTTCAGTTTGATGGTCTGTACCACATCCTTAAATTTGGCTGGTCTTTGAAAACTAACCCTGTATATATAATAGGTACCTATCCATAGTTTATGTTATCTGGCTAGGTTTCAGCATTTATTCATCTACTCTCCTCCCAGAATTAATGCGTCATTAACACCTACACAGGGTCATAGCAAAATAAAAATAAATCTAAACTCATAATAGGGGAGCAAAGTTTCCAACTATTGAACAATGTATTTTCGAGATTTTTTCAGAAGGGTTTCGGTGAAACTTTTCAACAATAAAAACACTTTTCGAAACCAAACAAATTACTTCGTTCAAGTAAGGCTAAACTCGGAATGAATGCGTCATTAACAGCTACACAGGATAACAGTAAAAAAAAAACAACTCATTATTTCGGCCGCTAGTGACCACCAGCACCAGTATTTGCCCATGTAATCAGATGTAGTTACTTGAAATTATGTGATTAGAATATCTTCATTAGATAAGGATGAATTTATCCTTGTATACAGCTAGATTATACTGAAGATTTTAGGTATTAACATTTAATACCTAGAATGTTACAACAGTTAAAAAAATATTTTTCCCTATGAAATATTTCATGGTTTCCTGCATGTATGTGTGAGTATGTGCCATCTAAACAAAACCATACAAGTATTATAAATTCGAAAGTGATCCTGTCTGTATGTTACCTTCTCACGCCTAAACCTCTGAACAGTTTTCGATAAAATTTGGCAAGAAGATAGATGGCATCCAGAGGAAGGACATAATCTACTTTATGTCCCGGTAGCACGTTCCCTTGGGATAATTTCCGACAACCACGCGGGCGAAGCCGCGGGCAGAAGCTAGTATTATATAGGGCAAGGATTTGATTTTTTATGTTTGTTTGTTACGCTTTCACGCTAAAACGGCTAAACAGATTTGCATGAAATTTGTCAAATGGTTAGACCATGACTTGTATTAGGACATAGGTTACTTTTTATCCCGATATTCCCACGGGAACGAGATTTATGCGGATGAAACCGCGGGGCGCAGCTGGTAAATAATATTTCGGTGTTTCAAGTTATGTCATGTTGGTTCTTACTGACGTCACCAATCACTTTTTCCCACAACTTTATCTACGTGAATTATTCGTACTTGCTTATCTATACATAGTATAAAACAAAGTCGCTTTTCGTGTCTGTCGCTGGCGCTTAGTTTTCTCTAAACTACACAATGGACATAGCAGCGGTTTTCACCATCATTTAAAGAATTTATTCTGGAAGGCTTATGTGGCAAATACATTAAAATTAAACTTAGAAATATCACGGAAATCTCGATATTTTGACACGACGCCACATCGGTAGATTAAAAAAAACTCGTATTTTATAGGTATAAAGTTGTAGTAAAATTTCTTTGGCTTGTACTGTTTGTATCTGGAAGAAATTCGATACATTTTGAAGGGTTATTACAAAAAAGGGATCAAGTGCGAGTCGGACACGAAGGGTTCCGTATCACCGTACAATATTAAACACTACATATTTATAAATATACTTTAGTAAAAAAACACACGTTTTTAGTATGGGAACCCCTTTCATTTTAAATTTTATAGTTTGTTGTTATAGCGGCCATAGTAGAACGTACACTGAGAATTTCCATTGTCTACCTATTACAGTTCAAAAGGTACAACCCTGTGAAAGACCGACGGACAGACAGCGGAGCCTTAGTAATAGGGCCTCGTAGGAACCCGGTACGGAACCCAAAAAAACTATAGTCGAGGTCGAAATTAGCCTTGTATATATGTACATACTTGGCTGAAAATCCTCAGACGTTGACGTCGATCACACGTACAATAATCTGATGACGCATATCGATACGCCGCGGATTTGATATGTTTTTTTTTTAAGAGCATTGAACTCATTCAAAATATTTTATTTCACATAAACATGGGCACTTATGAAACATCAGAAGCTAGGTGCACGGTTCCAATTGGTCGTTGTCTGTGGAGAAGTGTCGGCAATGAACTCCACGGTTACCTACTCTTTAAAATAAAAATAAAACTTGAACTTGTTTTCAGATTACAGTGTCAATTTCAGTTTCAGCGCTGCCCAAACTTAGGACACCGTGAAACGCTCAGTTTTTTGTTGCACAGTTAGGCGTTTTGGTACATATTACAAGCCTTAAAAAAATTGTTTATTGTCAAACGTTCAAAGAAAAGACTTATCCCAGAAAAGAATAAGGTATGGGAGGAATGTGTAGACCTATCTATGTACGACGTCAAAGCTTGAGATATTTTTGAGCTTTTATTTATTTATTTGTTCCAGTCAACAACAGTATGGCCGGTAGTCGGCTGTCGCGGCCCATGCAGAGAAAGCTGGTGATGCTACTGCAGTGTGCGATCACCGACGAGGAGGGTCGGGGGAGAGCGGCGCGTGCGGCGCGCTCCCTCGGCGAGCGGACCGTCACCGAGCTTATACTGCAGCATCAGGTAAACCATCACTTCAAACCTAACTCATACTAAAAGTATATTCAAATCCTTGCTACCAATGGCATTTCCATATTAACGACTATTAACTTAATCCAGGTGCAAATTAAGTTGATTTTAGAATGACTTATACAATATTTTTTTCCTTTATTAATAAGTTTAGTAATTTATTACAATCTAGCTTAATAGACTAATTAGCAACTTAACTTTAACTTATTATTTTACGTGGCTTGTACGATTGAAAATATTCATAAAGATGTTAGAATTAGTAGCGCAAACTGAACTTTATGTGTGAGTGTTATGTGTTGTTTTCCAAAACACACAAATTCTTTTTCATGTTTGGTAACGCATCGGGAACGCAGTATAGGTAGAGTGGATCGTTCTAAGGCACCATCATGAAACTCGTTGCCTTACGCCTTGCCCTCAAACTCAATCGGAACTTTATGAATCAATCTCCACACCGCGATATCCTTGCAACGAGGATTTGATGGTACGGCGCGGTATCGCCACGATTCTCTCGTCCATCGAGATGGCGTCTAAAAATAGAGGAATGACAAAGAAACTATGGATAGATTGTGTGAAAGATGATAATGCTAAAAAGGGAAAATTCTTGGGATGACGGCTCATAGAGATGGTTGAAAGAAGAACATGCTGCGCCGTCTCAAGTAAATTGGGATTAGGGCAGGAGGATGCTGACCGCTTAATTAGGTACTGAGCACCCCTGAAATGATTCGTTACAGTCTAAGATGTGCATAGTAATCGCTCGGATCATAATCCTATTGCTATTGGATTCGCATTTAAGGCGCTGCCCAAACTTAGGACACCGTGAAACGCTCAGTTTTTTGTTGCACAGTTAGGCGTTTTGGTACATATTACAAGCCTTAAAAAATTGTTTATTGTCAAACGTTCAAAGAAAAGACTTATCCCAGAAAAGAATCATTAATATAAAGTAGTATCATGATAAAACAATCGTAAAACAGAGCTCAAACATATATTTTTCGTCGCATAATTCTCAAAATTTTGAGCGTATACAATTTCATATTATATGTAATGTTAATAAAGGGAATTCAGTCAACAAAAGAAATACTTAAAAAAATATTCTACTGGGCCGTGCATAATTTTTATTTATTTAATTAAAACTGCAAAATTACTTTTTTTTTGGTCGCATCGCTGTTTCGAACCTTATTTGTTGCCGCGATGCGCTGTTGTATAATTTCCTTCTTACCGCGCCTTAATAAAAGAGTGCATTGGTTGGTATATGTAGGTTGGTATATGTATTCTAATCTCATGTTCAGGCACGCAAATACACGAAAATTCAAAAGAAGCCCGCTAACTGTAATGCCGCTATTGTGTGCCATTGAAATTATTATAATAATATTCTGCATTTGAAAGTAGGTTGCTTAGCCTGACCCCCTGCTTCGACTCCTTTTATGTCAGTTGTCAGATTATACACACCAAAATAACCAGTCAGCTATGAGGGTTCCGTTTTGCAAATTAGACACCTACGGAACCCTACAAAAGCCTAACAAGGATACGTGTGTGTGCCACTAAATTATACAGTTATAATAACTTTTTGCAGTAATATTTTCAGGCGATACAGGCTCATAAATAATAACCTAAACATACATTTTTTTATCATAAACAAAACTTGTATTAATAAATAAGACTTAAGATTATGTTAGTAGCACTTCACTTTGCACTAGCTTGACTTTGTGCTGTCCTGTGGTACTTGTCTGCGGAAGCGACGGAACACCACGTCCTGCGGCCAAAAGTCTTCTTCAATGACGAGGGGCAGATAACAATTCGTTACGGGCACCACGAACGCATTAAGTTGACGTTGCGGTGCGACTCCAGTAACTGAACCCCTCGGCGTGTACCTAGACTACTGGCGCACGTACTCCATGATATCCTCGGCTTTAGTAGTAGTAGTGCAGGCGGGAAATGTACACCGGAGTGTTAGGCCTTGCGGCACGGCAAACAGGATACTTCGGGCCCTGAAAAAGCTTTGCCGCTGCGGTTCATGTTAGTTTGCGATTGGAAGTTCCTCCTCTGCATCGTCACGAAGGTCGCAACATGATCATCCCTACTCAGCGCCTTTTCTGGCATAGTTTTTATATTTGGAGCGTCAGGGGCATTCGCGGTGACGCTAGTAAAATCCTTTTATAGAGATTGCACCAGGGCTGCAGACACTGGCAGCGGGATGGGACATGGGGCTCCGGCGGCGCTGCGCGGAGGTGTCTCAGTGGCGGGCGCGGGGCTGCGGGTCGCGTGGGCGGGGCGCACTGTAGCTAGGCTGAGAAATCGATGGATGCGCAGGCGACGTAACTGCAGACGCGGGATTCGACGACGATATGTCGAGGCCGGCTCCGCCACACGTGATTACATTAGACGCATCGACTGATGACCTAATTACCGTCACACTATTGCGCAACTCGAGGGCGGTGTTTTGGGATGCTTCTAATATCTTTAGCACATCCGCGAGACTGGCTTTCAGAAAGACAATGTCCTTTAGAAGGCTCGTTACATCGACGTGGTCGAAGGTGACGGGAGCAAGCTTGTCTAGCTCTTTTGCCACAAACGTCAGCACGTCGTCAGGGTCGGTCTCCTTGAACAACGTGATTATATCTTGCAGGCTTCTCTTATTCTCGTCACGCCAGCGGGACACCATCTGGTCGTGCTGTTCAGCACCCTGAACAACAAAAACTTGGCAGCAGGTTAGTCATCCTCGTTGAAGTTCGTTGCACAGATCTGGAGAGCGGACACTTCGTTCATCACATCTAGGTTCTGCTAAAGGAACGCCAGCAGCTCATTCACTACAAGTTCATTACTCATGGCGCTTAAATTACGAGCGACAGCTTGCGCCGCGCTAATCGATATAAACGAACGCGGCACAAGCGAGACTCGAAATCATACCGTCGCAATATCAGACCGGAAGTACTCCCAATAATTATAGATTCTTCTGAACCTGTACAACATGTTATAATACATCGCGGCCGTATGTTGTTTGTGTTCAGTCAACAAATTATGTAATTATGTAGGCAGCTAATTACAGCCACTTTTCAAACCATGTCGTGAGTGCGTCTACCTTCCTATGTACCTGCTTAGATAAATAACTAACTTCGAGTCTTGTATCAAAGGTAAAAGCACAAAGTATAATAACAAGACCGTGTAATGCAAGGAGTGTAATGTTCATTTCGTGCACAATTTCACACAACCTGTCCATCTTTTCTCTGGTCTGTCTGTTCTCTTATAGCAAACAGTTCCACAACATATTATATACAGTCGACTTCATAATTTCTTTACCACCCTAAGGTTGAATGATACTTGTAAGTCTTAAAACGATAACTATCTATTTTTGCTTTAAGACTAAAGAGTCAAATGATTTTAAATTTCAATTAGGCACTCAAGAGGCAATTTTGAACGTCAAAGTTAACAAGAAAATAGAATTGATTCTAGTTGCCCCTTCAAAATATGTTTACAATATTTTGTGCGAATGTGACAGTTAGTTTCAATGTACTTTTAAGTTCGAGTCACACTGGACCAATGGTTGTTTAAACATACATTCAAAACCGTTTAAAACGTCTTCGCTTAAAACGACGTACCGGATATTACGACGTTATGTAGAAGTCCGGCGAAAAGGACCTATGTATGAATATGTATGTTTCTAACAGCTATCGGCTATAACGTCAGCATTTCGAGGTTCCCTTCAATGTCGTTTTAAGCAGTTTTGACTAGTAGTTTACTCAATAATACCAGGGCGTCGGAAAATGCACATATCACATGTATTATCCACAAGCACCGTATGCGGACAAAGGTGTGTGATTGAAACTGGCAAAGAATGCGCTTCCCAGGCTTGTAATTTCGTCAAAAATTACAAGTATATACCAAAGATTGTCATTTTTGACGAAAACACAAGACAATTTAAATACGACTGAATGACGAGTAAATTAAATGTTGCCTTCCAATATTATTCTTTGGTATTTTTATTTTATTTAAGGTTCAGTATCATGAACTAAGTCTACTTACTACTGAACAGTAACAGAACAGTAATATATAATCTCTGATAATCTGATGATGTCTGTGTACTGATCATTTTACTCGCGTGGTCTGACATGACTTGGCCAGACTTTTAAGTGACAGATAATAATGATCTAGGTAATTGTAGGTAGGCGAAAACCTTCAGTTACAGCTTCTCCGTAAATAACGTCATTTACAAGTGACGGTGGTTTTGACGTTAGCAGTTGTTCGTGGCTAACACGTCATTTTTACGTCAGCATTAGAACCGTGACGTCAAGACAAAGTTTTAACTATAGTCATCGTCTCATACGCCATACTGTACGCAGTCCTGTCTTTCAAGATGTTACGATCGTTTTATAGGACAGACCAAACTTACTCGCTTATTTGAAGGATATTACAGAGTCACAAAGTTTATGGGATAAAACCTGCTGGATAGGTTTATCTCATTTGTCTTACTGAACTGGATCTATTTGGTACAATACGCGCCATGAAAGATGAGACTTGACGAACGTCAGTAGTGGGAGCGTGCGAAGATACAGTCGTGTACGAAATCCATCCATAATTTGGTCAGTCGGTCGGCGGTCCCTTCCCGCCTCCGACCTCATACCGCTAAAGAGACCTTATAAATCGTGTACTGCGCATGTCAAAACATGTGGTCTGTCAAGTCTCATCTTTAGCGGCACGTATTGTACGACTTACCGAAAACGTGGATCTGTTGTGGACGTAGTCACTTTTTGTTACTCGCCTATGATGTCCAAATGCTTGGCAAGACCTCCTCCAAATCTTTCCGGGTACTCTTTTCTTGTCACATTAATGTGATTAACTTCGTTCCTTGTCAATTGATGAAATACGTCCATTTTTGACGTAGCCGTTTGCATTTAATACCATGAAAAGGTTCTAAGTAAAAACTAGCCTGTTACTGTCCGACCCGTTAAGGCATGAGCACTGATCACCACTCTTGCTCAAGGCGGGTCATGGCGATTTAAGACTTATTTATTTATTTATATTACTTAAGGTTTTTCTAAGTCGACCATGCAGCCACTGGACACACATTAATATTTGTTTTTGATCCTTTTTATGTGTGTTAATTAAATGTTTGTTTCTTGTTTGTAGAACCCGCAGCAGCTCAGTGCGAACCTGTGGGCCGCGGTGCGCGCGCGCGGCTGCCAGTTCCTGGGCCCGGCGATGCAGGAGGAGGTCCTCAAGCTGGTGCTGCTCGCGCTAGAGGACGGCTCCGCACTCTCTAGAAAGGTGATACCCACACATTTCATAACAATACCAGCCATTCATTTACTTCATAAAAACACATAAAGACATTGCACAGCTGTGAAAAATGGCATGAACATTTGCAAAAGCATGAAATTTTCCACAAGAGTTCCTCGTGTAACGAAAGTGAGCATTAAGGAAGGGTTTTTGAAAATTCATCCCCTAAAGGGGTTAAATAGAGGATGTTCGTTTCTATGGAAGTTCGTAATTTTTTGCCGAGGGTAACCCATCGGGCGCACGGTTTGTAACCGTCAGGAAAGTTTTGAGTAGGTATGAATGTGAATGACTATGAGAGTAAGGAAACACCAAAGAAACTATGGATTGACTGTGTGAACGATGATATGGTTAGAAAACGGGGTGACTACCGAGATGACGACTAATAGAGAAGTGTGGACGAAGAAGACATGATGCGCAGACGCCAAATAAATTGAGATAGCAGCAAGAGAATGATGAAGACCACCCTTTTAAATCAAGCGCACATTACAGCCGCATTGGGTCACAGCGCATCGTATTTCGATTCAAAAACGCTGTGCGGCTCCTGTAATGTGCGATGGTTCGTACAACATAATAATATACGAAAGTAATGTAGGAACAGTTTGCAATGTGCGTCAGCCTTTCATTGCCCAACTGCAATGCAAAGGCCTCTTCCCATACAGAAAAGGCTTATGATCACCACGCTTTCTCAAAGCGGATTGGCGATTTCAAACTATTATTAAGGTCAAGGATCAAGGTTTTCTCTCAATATTTTCTTTTAACCTAGGTCAGTGATGTCCATTATCCTAATGAGCCCGGGGCCTCCAATATGTTAAAGACTGCCCTGCTCAAAATGTGACCTTTCTGACATTACCGACATACAATTGACCCTAGATAAATTTAATGCAATAGCCTCGCAAATCAAAAATAAAGAAAAGAGTTCACTTCACTTCCTAGGTTCCTCTATTTTAGAAGACAGCTTTTCTCCTTTCATTTTTCATTTGCACACACAAATAAAATTAAGTGCATTGTGTGTAGTCAGCGTGAGTCCTGGGTTCTATTCTCAGGTCGGTTTCAGTTTGAAGATTTGTTTTAGGACAAAAGGCTCACCGTCTATTACATGAAAACTCTACACCTCTGTCTATTCCTCCTTCAAGGAGTACAGGCGTGACGTCATGTTGTAAACTTGCTGAAAGAAAAGATAAAAAAATTACGAACCCATACGAAGGACACCATCACATTTCCGAACTGTCAGAATAGGAAATAATGTCATAGGCGGAAAAATAATAAGACATCAGTCAGTTCTTTGCCTGTACATAGCTCAATGCCTTTATGTATTTTGTTGAAGACATTGAAGCGGAGATGCATAAACGTTAATTAGCAATTCAGTTATTATCTGAATCAAACTGCAATGCTCTTCCTCTTTTCGTGTCGACGGTACTCAGTTTGTTGTGTCGACGGTATTTTAATATTATTTTATTGTTTGAGCCCAGTAAATTACCCCGTTTAGTAAGTAACGTTAATTAATCTCGAGCTGAGTTTAGTTCATAAATTTACTAACGATGTTTGTATTGGTTTCTGTTGCAGGTGTTAGTGATGTTTGTAGTCCAAAGACTGGAGCCTCATTTTCCGCAGGCTTCGAAAACTAGCATAGGCCATGTCGTCCAGCTCCTATACAGAGCTTCTTGTTTTAAGGTAAGACCAGTATCCTATACAGGGTCAAATTAAACTAGATGTCGAAACTTTGCAGACGTGATGGGCATCGCGATGTCTAATGACCAGTGATCGGAGTAGGTAGATTGATTTTTAGTACTTGTATCATAAATGCACACAGAAAGAATAACATGGATAAGCCATTTTTCCGGAAAGTAATTCCGGTATTTCCGGATTTAGTATTTCCGGCGGGCGTACGCATTGTTCTGATAACCGGTTATTGTACCACCCATGATCCTTTGTTCTGATTGGTCGTTGGGTTTTGTCAAATCGTGACAAAAAAAAAATAGGAAGAATAATAAAGAATAAAATTGCTCATTTTATTACAATTCCTACCTTTTTTTTGAGGATGGCAAATCATCAAATGACTCCTTCCACTCTGGCAGAATACAATTCCTACATAAGTTCCGGTTTTTTTTTAATAATCCACCAATTCCGGAGGAATGTCAATAGTAATATATACGTTTCGGATCAATGACCCCAGTTCAATCTACCTACTCCGATCACTGCTAATGACAAAAGAAAACAACACAAAAATAAACATTTTATAAAGTTAGAAATTTAAGTTACAGTATTTTATGTCACGAAGCGACGCGCGCTTTACTTGTGGTAACCAAGTGTACAAAGACGCTGTGAATGTGTGCATGAAGACGAGTAGTGTCAACACAAGGCCCGCACACACAGAATTCCCACTTCGCCATTGTCTCGGATGGTACCGAGAGCTCCTGCGTCTACACTCATTCACAGCGTGTTTGTACACTTGGTAAACACAAGCAAAGCGCGCATCGGTTCGTGAGATAAAAATAATATACTACATTACCAGCGGCCGTTTACACCTTAATCAGCTATAGATGCTCAAAATTATGAGTTTTATGTTTTTTATTTCATCTTCAGTAATATAAAGTCGTGATTAAACTAGCTTGCAAAACTGCACATATTAGGTGAATCTTCGACGGTTAATTTAACTTGACTCTATATTTAAATCTTTGAACAGATGTGCTCGTGGCTAAATAATAACAGCCTTACGGGTCGATCTTCCAGGTTAAGCTACGCTTGCCGAGGTCGGTTCGTGGATCGGTGACCGTCCATTACATACCGACATCCCTTCGTGCCTCTGAAAGCACGTTAAGCATTTGGTCCCGGCTGTCATTCGTAGATCTTTGACAGTCGGGTAGTCAGAAGCCGGAAAGTCTGACAAACCAGTCTTGCCAAGGGGTATCGTGTTACCCAGTAACTGGGTTGTGGAGGTCTGATAGGCAGTTGCTCCATGTCACTGGTATTCAGCTGCATCCGGTTATACTGGAAGCCGACACCAACATACTCGTAGATGAGAAAAGGCAGGCGGAAGATGATGATTTAAATTTTTGAACCACATTCCTAATTCCATAAAAGAGGAACCAGTAACAAATTTCAAAAACAAACTAACTTACTTCTATTGAATAAATGTTACTACTCTGTATCGAATTTTCTAGCTGGTTTTCATGCCAAAATGGTAGAATTTACAAGAGTTCTTTAATATTATTACAACCACCTTATTGTAAATACCTAAATTCTGAGCAAATAAATATTTTATTCTATTCTATTCCATCAACCGCATGTTGGTAGCTTATCATTCTGAAGACCGTTACGGTTGTGTTCTGTATGCACCACATAGCACGGAGACGCCTCTGCGGCCGCTGCTAGAGGTTCTATTCTCACTACTTTCCATACAAACCAAGCGTGTCACTGTTTACTCGCACTACGACACAAATGATGTTACTTACTTACTATATTTTTTTTTCTCTTTCTAGGTATCAAAACGCGAATGCGACTCATCTCTAATGCAACTAAAGGAAGAGTTTCGAACGTACGAGTCACTGCGGCGAGAGCACGACGCGCAGATAGTTCAGATAGCCACGGAGGCGGGGCTTAGGATAGCACCCGACCAATGGAGCGCGTTGCTGTACGGAGACACCGCCCACAAGAGTCACATGCAAAGCATTATAGGTGAGCAGAATGAGCTAATTTTGGCATGCGCAGGAGTTGGCGAAGCTAGTCTCAAATTGGCAGCGAGCCAAAATGATTTGTGATGTCTCTATGTATCAAATCTCGCGTTAACAATCGAGATCTTAGCTCTGATATCAGAGTGGCATCCATCTTTACTAACGATGAGATGGCGACCGCGCAGGTACCGACAGATGCATCGTGGATAAGTCTGAAGAGCTGCACGCGTAGCAGGACCATTTTCTACCTCCACTCTACGAAGAATAGTCATATTTGATCTCTTTCTATATAAAGTGACATTTATTTTCTTAAATCTATTACTTTTCGTTTCTTCTGTTTCCACAGTAGTCATACTACGTGTGCAGGGGCCAAACCTACTTATTTACAAACGTTGCAATGGTCTCGCCATTGTGAGTTTTTGACAGATTTTGTATGGCAAATTTTAGAACTTCGGCCCCTGGTGAAGGTTGCGGGCATCAGCTGGATGCGGAAAGCGCATGTCCGGTCTTTGTGGGGCGAGACTTGGGAAAGGCATTTGTTCAGCAGTGGACATCAATCTGCTGGAATTATGACGAAGTTATCTAGTTCATTTCTTTCCAGATAAATTGCAGACACCTCAATCGTTCGCGCAGTCAGTCCAGGAGTTGTTCATCGCGTTACAAAGGACCGGGGACCCGGCACAACTGATCGTCATGAGCCTGCATCTGGACAGGCTGGCTAACATCGATGCCAGTCCTGGTAAGTCTGTATTATGTGGTGTGATGTATAGTCGAGCACGTAATTGCTTTACCACTTTTATCAAAACCTTCCAGTAGTGTCCGCCTCACGAAAAAAGTCTCGCAGACACGTTGCTACAGTCATGCGACGGAATGCTGCTAACCGCTAACCTAAAAATTTGTTCCACTTATTGCCGAGTATCTTCCCTCATAAGGAGGACTCTAAATTGAAACTCGTCACTAATGTTCAAATTATCTAATTGTCCCATGATCAATAGACCTCGTCGTTGTATGACGTGCAACTGACTTTCAATCTTACGGTCATAAAGCAATTACGAGATCGGCTATACAGTCAAACAAAGAATTTTGTAAACATACTAATATACTTATCTTTCTTCTACACTGTCAATATAAATTTTTATTGTGTGCGTAATTACTTTTTACGCTTAAGACATACTTATAAACAGCTGCTCGGGTAGATCGAAGGTTATGGGTAACCATCCATTACAAATCGAGTCCCCTCCGAGCCTTGGAAAGCCGTTGGTCTCGGCTGTCATTTGTAGATATGTGACAGTCGTTACGGGTAGTCAGAAGCCCAAAAGTGTGACAACCAGTCTTAGCAAAGGGTATCGTGTTATCCAGTAACTGGGTTGTGGAAGTCAGATACTTGCGAAATTTAATCCTAAGAATTTTTAAGAATATTTCATATGAAGATTCTTAGGTTTTACAAATTTCCAAAGTTTGATAATTGATATGAAATTGATGATTATTATTCAGTAAATATTATAATTCCCACAGTCGCGAATTGCATTTTGATCAACATACGACGTAAAACAGCGGCAATTTGCAAAAACCTAAAGAAAATTTGAATTTGGCGGCCAGCAGCTGACGATTCACCTTTGGTGTTTTTTTAGGGGTCAATGACCGCTGGTAGTAATATTACTTGAAGTATGAGTTGAAAAAAATTGTTTTATCCTATTTAGTTACTGACACTAATCACATATGTGAAGTTTACACATTGATATTTCAAGTGAATAAACTACGAGGGCGGCACTGAAAATTTCGGGAATCAGGGAAGTGACACAACATTACTATTTAAAAATGTATTTATTGCTTTTCGAAGTATTCTCCGCGAAATTTGACACATTTTTCCATACGATGGAACCAATCATTGAAGCAACCATTCCATTCGGAAGTTGGGGTCTCCAAAATGGCCGTTTTGTAGGCGTCCACAGCTTCTTCAGGTGATGAAAATCTCTGTCCACGCAATTTATTCTTTATTTTAGGGAAAGTATAGAAATCATTAGAGCTTAGGTCGGGGCTGTACGGCGGATGGTCTAATAATTCTATGTTTTCTTGCTGTAAAAACTCTTTTGTTCTGTGCGCGGTGTGAGAACTCGCATTGTCGTGATGGAGGATGATGCGGCGGTTGCAGTTCTCTTTACGGAGTTCAGAAACGACCTGTGGCAAACAAATGCTAGCATACCATTCTGCATTAACCGTTCTTTGTCCCAATCGCAAAAAAAATATCTGCTGTTCCCTACATTTTAACGAGTTATGCGAACTTAAATGCAGGGAACAGCTGATTTTTTTTCGCGTTTGCAAGCAAGTTATACCTTGTATACTCATTTTTTATTTTGTCCATTCTCGACACTACTCATCCTACTTACTAATGGATGGATGGATGTTTGTTACTCTTTCACGCAAAAACTCCTGAACGGATTTGGATGGAATTTGGAACACAGATAGTTTATAACTTGGATTAACACGTAGGACACTTTTTATCCTGGTAGTACGCTCCCGTACAATAATTTCGACACCACGCGGGCGAAGCTGCGGGGAAAAGCTAGTCCATCTATAATGTTAAATTAAATAACTATTACAGACGCCAAGAATCCGTCGTGGCAGCAGCTAGCGGAGGTGATGACGTCACTCAAGGAAGTGGTGGCGGGGCTGATACACTACCTACAGCAACAGGCGACGGGCCGGGACTCGAACCACAACCAGATGCATACCATGCCCGACCGGTGTATGGATAACAATACCAGTGAGTGTTGCTTACTTGTTGCATGTTTTCTAACCCAGCCTAAACAACAAGTTATAAAACCTGTTTTCTATATGTGGTGTCTACTATTTTCGTTCATCGCTTACACCTTTTACAAGTTGTAAAGACTAGTTGTATATGTCGCAGCCATCTGCTTAAATTAGCCAGCTAATTGGACGCCTAGGCCGTTCATTAAAATCTCGGCCGTACATTGACGAACGCGCTGCAAATATACCTGTTCTGGAAATGCAAGCGTGCAGCACACACCCTTGCCTCATTTAAAAACGTCTAAATAATGTTTAGACGGTGCAAATCTATTTTTACTTCAACTTATGCTATGACACAGGCAATTAAATCGCACTGTAAATCAGGCTTTATACTAGCGAAACTAGTACTATACTGCACTTGTACAAAACAGTATAAAACGAATGCTTATTATTTCGATCGATTATGGTTCCAGCCTTACGTTACTTTTGCGTCACAAAACGCCGAAGTATGCAATTGGTTTCATCACTCGACTGTCAAAATAATAGCAAAACGTCGTCATACATGTGACACGGGCTGAGGTCAGAGGAAAAGAACTTAGAATATCACAAACTAGTTTATTATTGTAAATAATCTTGTATTAAACATTTAATAAAATCCGTCTCTACGTTTTTCTCTCCGTCGTTCGTTTTTAATAACCGTCGAGAAATTTCAATGCAGGGGAGTTCAGAATCAAGTACTGCATCCATGGTAACAGGTTGCGCGTCGATATCTCTACCAGCCTGTAGGTGAAGACGATGTATTTCATTCCAGCCGTTCGTCTTTCGTTTAAAACGTGCCATTTGCCCACAGGCCAGGGATCGCCGCAGACGGCAGCATCGACGCCCACCCACACTAAGTACAAAGTGTCGATGTGCAGAGACGCGGCCACCCGCTCCTTCTGTCCGAGAGGCAACTCCTGTACCTTCGCGCATTCCGAAGAGGAACTCGAAAGGTATTACACTTTTGTTGCTGATTAATTTCCGGGAACAGAGCGCCTTGTTACCCGTTTTTATTCCTATTCAAAATTCAAATCATTTATTTCTTTACCAGTTTTGACAAAAACTTTCAAATAATTGAAACTTAATAACGGTTTAAAGATTATACCTTAACTTAAATCTAATGCCACAGAGATTGGTCTTAAAGAAAAAATAGATCTGGACGTTTTATGACGTGCAAATGACATTCAATCTTAGTGTGGAAAGCAATAACGAGGTTAAATATACAAAACACCAGCTTAAAATGCGCATTTACGCATAGTAGTGTATTGCGTCGGTGCGAAATAATGCCACGGCAGAATGTTGCCACGCTCCGCATGTTAGCTTGACAGCCTTATCCGAGGTCTATTCTTAGTCTTCGTGTCGATGGCACGACTGTGAATAAAATTTTGTGGCCCAACACTTCGTCACTTCCACGGCATCGGCGGTTGCAGCGCAGAGGTCACCATGATTGCATATATTTATCAAAAAATTACAAAATTCGATACATTTCGATAAAGCACTAACACGTTGAAAAAAAAAATTAGAAAAATTGTCGGATTGTTGTCTTTTTCAGTTTTATTAAATAGGCCCCTGGGTGTGTCAGGGTTCAGGAATGCACAGAGAGAAAAAAGGATGCCCAGCAGATGTGAAACATAGAAAAGAGCGGCAGCGGAGAGGGAGCATGACTGCATAAGAGAGCGTCATGCCGTTTGTCGTCACGTCATACCAGTTTGTCTTCCCATTAATAGATATTTCACATAAAGAATATAGCTTACCTTGTTCACATGTAACCGGGTGACTCTTGAGCATACTTTGACAATACGTAAACTCAAATTGAAGGATGTTCCTAACCTGGGCGTCTGTGGAAAGTGTGGATTAGTCCTTAAGCTGTTTTTAATACGTGTCTGATCTAAGGGACCTCGGGGACTACGCAGCCACGACCACGGCAAGTGGTCGCATCGGCCAAGTGTCGTAACACCGTACGCATCGAGCACTTGGCCTTAACGACCAATGGCGTCCAAGTCTGCTAACTCAATTGTGTCAGGGGCGCCGATCATTGACACCGTAACTGTCAATTCAGACCGTTTTGGTAATCTCCCTAATTGAAAGGCGTCATTATGCGTGGCATTAGGCGTGCCACTAACGTTGCATTGAAAAATTGTTCGTATTTGGTAATCTCGTATACAATGAAAAGTCATAATCGCCTATTAATTTAACATTTACCTTCTGACCACTGACAAGCCATTATGAATTTAGTTGATAACGAACTCTTAGTACGATGGGAATAGCGTTACCCTTGGTATGGTTGTCATAATGACCAATCATTGAAAATAGCAGACTTGGGTGTCTGGTCCCACACATGCCGTCTGTCTAGTTGAGGCCAAACTTTGTGATCTTTAATATGAACGTCCGCATCTTGGTGGGAGCTTATGTGACCAAAGTCGTGGCCTGACAGGATGTGTCCCTGGTACGATAAATTGGGAGCCGACACATGTGAAACATCGAAATTATTTTGGCGACGCGTCGCCACGGCATGCGTCGCCACGCCAACAATCGTCTTTTAGGTTCACATCAAAAAGCAATAAGTCTAATCAAATATTTCGTGTAACCTTCCTCAGTTCCTGTATAAAATATGATTTTTCTTAAAATCGTCAGTAATTGTGGTGCGTAGCTATGGCGGTAAACTGATAAATAAAGCTTATCTGTGCAATGGGGAAGAAAGTAGTGCCAAGTAGATGGCGCTAAGTGTTTGTTACTTGAATTCAGCTGCCAATGGAGTTACTCGTTAAAAGCTTTGCTTCGAGACGGCGCTAAGTGTTTTGTCTTGTCGCCGATTGGTCGCTTTTCATTCTAGATCACTTTGACAAGTGACAAACACTCAGCACTCTCTCGCGGCGACTCAGCACTCTCTCCCGAGGGACATTAAGAAAATAGTTGTATTGTACATACTTATCTACCTACTTACATACATACATAGTCTGCTAAAATCATAACCCTTCCTTTTGGCTTTGCCGGAGTCGGGTAAAAAATTACATAAGTCTCTCGAAAAGCTTTTGAGTGTATTTAGTGCAATATAATATTTTAGTCGTTTTAAAATTCATAATTACTATTTGAAAGGATTAATAGAAGAATCGACATTTCCAATCGATAACAATTATTTGATAGGAATTGTCTGTCATCTGGCAGTAAAATCAATATTTTTAGGTTCTACAATAGCAGGGAGAAAGAAATGATGATAAAAAAAACAAATACCCCAACATGAAAAATACTAAATAACTTTTGATAAATAAATAGTTTTGACACGGCACCATAATGTGAGCCTGCTTTTGGTCATTCCCCTTTTGTTCTATGCCAATGAAGATATAATTTAAGGAAAACTGCCTTTTCCTTGCAATGGGACAACACAAGCTTAATCTATATATCTATAAATAGTCCAAACAAAACAAATATTCCAAAGAGTAAAACAACACACAAACAAACAAACATTTGGACAAATAGTCCAAATAATCCGACTTCAAAAAAACAATTCAATTTCAATTTTACAAAAAAAAACTGGAAGGTATAAGTGAATAAAAAGTACATTCATATTTGTCACCACATGAGTAGAATGCACCAGTGCGAAGCAATGGCGGGTCGCTAGTATAACAAATATTTTTCCATCTCAATTTCTAGGATTGCAACATTGACAATCGTTGTACGGCAAGCTGCATCCAGGGATGCGGGTGATTGTGCCTTTGTGTCCCATCTACGTCATAATTGCAAGCTATTATAGTGAATTTGAGACCGCTTGTTACGCCGAGTGATATTTGTATGCAATCGTTTATGTTATTGTAGACATCGCTTGCTGCACCACTTGTTCCGATAGTGGCTCTATAGTAAACTGTGGCCAGTGTCTCCAACTCTCTCTAGCAAAATTTCGGTGTTGCTGGTCTAAAAATACGCTAAATAGTAGCATATTACGGTAGGCAAAAAAAACGAAAATACGGTAAGCTTTTATTAATAAAATTGTTCAAGAAAACTGAATTGTTTGTATTCTAAATACGTATACTATTATTTATTTATCATAAAAAATAATTCTCTCAACTAAATCAAGTTAAATACCTACTGATCCGTTTTTTTATACATCAACACCATCAACACATTCTTTTTTTTAATCATAGGTGGGATGGAAATCAACACAGTTTTTGCCATGTCTCTTAATAACCTGTTGCGTGAACAGGTTCCCAGCAATAGATTTTGTAAACAACTGATTCCTTTTCTTCGTATTGAAGTCAGTAAATATGACAAAAAATGCGTTCACAGTCGGCGTTTGAATGTGGCAGGAATAGTACTCCTAACAAAAAACGTGCCAAATTAAAGAATGGCGGTGACTATTCTATGGTTTTCATTTCCGATACATGATGCCAAAATTCATCTGTGGAATCGTCCAAGTTCAACTCACTCGATAGTATCGAGCGGAGTATTGTTTACATAACTTGAGGGCATAATTAATAGAAGCAGCTCTCTTTATATGTAATTCCAGCATGTTGACGTATCTCATCATAATTAAATCATATCATGGGGACTCCCCTGTTCCCCATTGCAGTGATGGCGTAATAAAATTGTAATATTTAAGTAAATTAAGTGTTGCCATTATAGAAATAAGGACACGGACGAAATTACGGTAGGATATGGCACCGTAATAACATGTCTACGGTAGGTGGTAGATCTAGAAAAATTACGGTAGGTCTACCGTAATTACGGCGTGGTTGGAGACACTGACTGTGGCCATGGAAACGTGGATTTCCATTCATCCTAGCTGGCCGTTGATGTCTCCCTGCACTCTTTTTTTTTCTTTTTCTTTCAATAATAAAAATGAGAAACCTGTAGGTAGACAAGGGTATTTAAAACTAATACAGTAATAACATTATGGCATTACGTTGTTATTTACAAGCTTCCAACGATTTATTGCATCCGGTTAGACTTATTGGGACTAGTCTAGGAAGATGATTAAACGATTTGATTTAGCAAAACCATTTCATATCTCAAGTTAATAATGATACAGTATGGATCTGTAAGGTGGAATATTTTAGATTAACATAGTTGGGGAAAGGCAGACGATGATTAGAGATCTTTGAGATTTCTTCAAAATAAAGCTAGTGTGCCATGAACATACATAGTAAAGAAGTGTTGGCGGTAACAGTTTTATGTCTAGGCGGTATTTAAGAAGTGTTGGCCTTGACAGTTTTATGTCTAGGCGATATGTAACTAAAAGCTAAAAATATGCTTTGTTAAAATTCAGGCTTCTAGCTTGGATAAAGCGAGAACTCCGAATTTTCAGTGACCAAGAGGGCATAATATAACTAGTTATATTCCCAAATTACATTCAATTTGAACCTGTAATTTAAGAACTATTGCAAGTCGAGTTCCTTATTAATTATCCTTAATAATTATTATAATTAATTTTGTCAGTGACACACTCACTCACCGATAATCAAAATTCTTAGGTAATACTAGCAGACACTAACTTCGAATTTTGAACAAAATTAGTGTAAAGCCAAAAGCAAGGAAGAATTAAAACATACCGCAATTTCAGTCCCGTTTTCTAGGTATACGAACCGCATAAGTAACATCGTAATCCTATATAAATAAATATGCGAGATATGCGATTACAAAGTTATTTTTGCATAGATAGGTAGGTCACATAATAATATTAAAACCACAACGGCATGACAATTCTAGGGGCTCAATACTCCTAAGAAAATGAACAATGTCCTTTACTTTGTAAAATAATTCTTTGTATTTGGAAATGTTTTATCATTTTCAGCACAATCACCGATCCATTACTATTTATTTAACTTATTTTGTACTCTACTCTTTGTACTCTAATTTCTATACTTAATGAATGTATGTTTTATTTGGTTTTATTTGTACAATAAATAATTAAACACATTCAATATCATATTGTGATTAGAAAATAGTTATTAAAGCTTGTTTTATTTCATTATACTTATGCCAATTTTAATAGAAATACTTTTTAATTGATTGCTATTCTGTTCAGAATAAGCATGTAGAACTTATTTAATCATTATAATAAAGCTAACTGGCTTTTGCGAACTTCAAACACAGCAAAGTGTTATTTTTCGCAATATTTATTTATTTTGAATTGTGAAGCATATCATTTTTTCACGAAACTTTGGTTATTCTGTATGCTTTTGCGCAGGTCATGTAACAAACTTCTTTTCCTTTTCTTCGGCAGCTGTAAAAAAAAAAATAGGACTTATTTAGGCTTTGGCGCTGTTGGTAAACATTTGTGCTACTCTTTTTTGAAATGTATTAAAAAAGAAGATGACGGCGTTAGTACCCATTTTGGCCACGAGCCAAAAGATCTTTGTGTTGACAAATATACTACCCAAATCAGCGTCAGTAAAAAGCGGACACCACCACACTTAACTATTTAAAAAAGCGACATCTATCGTAATAGTTTTAAGTTACTTATCGATTGGTCAAATTACATTACATTCTCAGAACAATAACTAAAGCATAGAAGGAAGGCTAAAATACCAACTGATCTCACAATATATTTGGTTCACTTTGACTTATGGAGGCTGCTGATATATTAGAGAAGGACACGCGTACAAAAGACATTTTGAAATTTTGTAGGTGGTCACTAATTTTTTTCTGACTAATGATGTGACTCACGCACTTTCAACGTCGATAAATTTATCGATGACTTGAATTAATTGCCAAAATGAATGTCTGTGATGGGATTTCTAGAAATATATAAATTATAGTAAAAATCGTGAACAAATGAGCACAGGGAAATTATTAATCTTCAAATAAATCAACAGATTTTACGGGAAAATTTAAATTTATTTTAAAATTCGACTATTTGTTTCAACTTAAGCTCTAAGGTTGAAATGTAATGGACGACATTTTAAGTAGAATAGGTCGAGTCAGTCGAGGTTCTTAATTGCAGACCTACATTAACTTTAACTTGTAAGTCTGTAAATTTAAAAAAATAACGTAAGTATATGTAGTAGGTATAAAATCATGTTTGTAATGACAATAATAATGTCCAATCAGATATAGCTTTAGCTTTGTATATTGTAAGGGCACATTCAAGTCAATGAAAGACGAACCTATTAAATGGTAACTTTATAGTAGGTACATATAGTGCTCATACATGTGCTATGTAATTATATAATACTGAGAGCTTGAATTTATACAAAGCAAAGATAGTTTTTACAATCTTCAGCAGCTTCAACAGTAGTTTCAAATGCTACTCAATTAGTTTATGCGCCCTTGTGGAGCAGGACCAGCGTTGAGCCAAGCATTTTTATTAGCGATGTAATCCCCCAACTTATGATACGAGTATGCTTGGCTGCTTAATGTACGTTTTATACAAGATTTAAATTTCGTTTTATTCAGTTAAAGTATATGGGGAGGTATTTCATTGTAACATTTTAAACAGTACCCCATGAAAGATGAGTCTATTTTAGCCAGCCTGAAACCTGGTTGAACTAATCGTGTATTTCACCTCTTACTAAAAAGATGTCGATTTTCTCTTTTAATATCTAAGTCGTCTCCATTTTGCAGTTTCATTACACATAAATGAATCCAAAGTAAAATGCTTGGAGCAAATATGACTATGCTTTTTTTGGAGTTCAATTTCTTCTACCAATGCGATTTACCAATTTTTTTTTTCACATCGTCTAGGAAATCTGTAAAATAAAAGTACGAGGGCGGGTCAATAAGTCCGTGACTTTTGGAATAAAACACAGATTTTTTGATAAAAAAATAATTTTATTTTTCAACGTAGTCTCCCTTGAGCTCTATACACTTTGTCCAACGCTTCTCCAATTTTTTTATCCCTTCCAAAAAAAATGATTTGTCGAGGTCTTCAAAATAGGCCTTTGTTTGCGAGATGACTTCATCATTGGAGTCAAATCTTTTTCCACCAAGCCATTTCTTCAGGTTTGGGAACAAGAAGTAGTCGCTCGGAGCCAAATCTGGAGAATAGGGCGGATGAGGGAGCAATTCATAGCCCAATTCATGGATTTTTGCCATGGCAACTGCACATGTGTGCACCCTTGCATTGTCTTGGTGGAAAAGAACTTTTTTCTTGGCCAAATGAGGTCGGTTTTTTTTCAAATCGTCATTGAATCGGTCCAATAAGTTGGCATAATATTCCCCATTGATTGTTCTTCCCTTTTGAAGGTAGTCAATGTGGATTATCCCGCGTGCATCCCAAAAAACAGTCGCCATAACTTTATTGGCTGACAAACCCACCTTGGCCTTCTTCGGCGCCGATTCACCCTTAGAAACCCACTGTTTTGACTGTTGTTTGGTCTCTGGTGTGTTGTGATGGATCCATGTTTCGTCCACGGTTACAAAACGAAGCAAAAACTCCTCCATATTGCGATTAAACAACGCCAAACCTTCCTGTGAAGTTGTTACACGATTGCGTTTGTGGTCGACTGTGAGCAAACGCGGCACCCATCTTGCGGAAAGCTTTCTCATGCCCAAGTGATCATTCAAAATTGAAACCACTGAGCCATGCGAGATCCCTACGGCTTCCACAATCTCTCGCACTTTCAATCTTCGGTCGGCCAACACCATATCGTGAATTTTTTCGATTGTTTCGGGTGTAGAGACCTCAACTGGGCGTCCAGGACGTTCGGCATCTTCAGTGCTTGTACAGCCACAACGAAATTCAGTAAACCACTTTTTTACCATTGAAATCTATGGTGCAGAGTCCCCATAGTATTTATCAAGCTTAGCCTTGGTCTCGGTAATGGTTTTTTTTCGCAAGAAATAATGCTTAATAAGCACACGAAATTCACTTTTTTCCATTTTCTCCTCAAATTAGTGAGTATTCTGATAAAAATAGCTGTCAAACACAAACTAACTGACGCAGCAAGTTTAAATTTTGACAGGAGTCAACTGACAGATGCCTGTTGACAGGAGCAGTGTTGCTGTTTCAGTAAAGAGGTCAGAAATTCAAAAAGTCACGGACTTATTGACCCGCCCTCGTATCGACAATATTATTTACGTCACTATGCATATTTATGATAACCTCAAAGAAATTTCCGAATAGTCGCTAAAACAGCTACTGAAATAGTTATTACGACTGCTTTCCACTACAAAGTGATTCAGCAAACCTTGTTTTATATTTATATTCGGTTATCAGCCCGCATTCGACAAATAATTTGACAAAATGTTACCGATGGAAAGTCAATAGTTGTTGGTTATTTTCTTTTCGTAAAGAATGGGTTATACCACAGAGTCCACACACTCACTATGTATATTTATACAAAGAATTCGTGCAATCTAACAACAGAATTATTATAAAAATATCATGTAACCATGGGAGTTTACTACAAACTCATGAACAATGAACACGCGAACAAGTCAAATTGTTAAATGACCCAATTGTCATGTCACACTCTGAAGCAAAGCACTACCTAATTTGGGCGGGTTGAATTATAACTAATATAAACAAATGACAGGTCATCGTATGACAAGCCAAAAAAGTAAAACAACATGCGAATCATTGATCTCATTCTAACATTCTTTGTCTTGCCATAAGATAGAATGAGACTAAAGGCGGTAACTGAATTTTTATTTTAGCCTTCCTTCTATGCTTTAGTTATTGTTCTGAGATTACAGTACAATTATTTTCTTAATGTCCCTCGGGAATCATCGCATTTCCGAATACAAACGAATGCTAACTTCCATGACCATCAACTATTAGATGTATCGTGTATAATAATTTGAATTCAGAACTTAGTACTTTATTGTTGTTTTGGAGTTTTACTGTACATTGTCTTAATATATCTTAGTCAAAAAACGTAACTTACTCAAGTCACTGTTCTCTTGCCCTTGTCCCAATTTATATGGAGTCGACGCAAGATGCATGTTTGCTTCCATACTTCTCTATTAGTCATCAACTTATTCAAAATAAACGACATAACAAGAACGTTATATTGAAACTATTTCATGTAAGTATGTAGATATACTATCTGCCAAGTACCAATACTAACAAATACAATTTCCGGAAAGTTCTATTAAACAATTTATTAATCTACATTTTTTTTCTACCCTCTAATTTTCATTACTTTATTCCTACACTCGTCTGAAGTTCGTGCGTACTTTGCACGTATTGGCCTATAGTTATGTTCGCAGTCATTTCTAAAGGTATGTGCACACTGCACGACGCGACGCGTAAAGATGAAAAATACTTTTAATTTCGTGTTTTTATTCTCATGTTGTATATTGTTTGACTGCTTTTGACATAAATTTAACTTTGTTATAAAAATATGATAATTATATAAACTACCATTTAAATAAAACTTTATTACTGCCTCACATTAATACAGTATTTAAGGACTGCCGGTTTTTCCTCAAATAAAATTGTTTTTGAATGATTACATTATTTTATCACTGTTACTTCTTTTTTTTCTTCTATTGGTCATTCACTTACAATATTGTACTTACTTATTATTTTCCATACCATACTGCCAAGTCCATGCTGCACTATGTTATTATACCATCAATAATCGTGCCACTTAGCCTTTGGTAGCTATTACTGCACGCGTGGGTAATCTAGCATGGCTACTCCTAGAGCGGCACTAAGCACCTACTGGGTGACAGGTGACATCATTCATACCTCGTTAGCAACATTGTCATTGGCTTTAATGCCTATTACTGTTGCAATTTACTACCGTAAGCTCAATAAACACAGAGGAGGGCGACACTCCTTATATCGAAAAGGCGAAATGAACTGAAATTGCTTATTCTGTATGTAAATACACGTAAAAAAAACTAGACAGAGTCCATATTTCCTATCTGACAACATTTGTATTCAAAGAACTTTAGATGGATCATGCTCATGCCACGTTGTTACACATTTTTATAAGCATTGTTTGTCAAGATTTGATCTTGTTTTATGTATCTAAATATTTAAAACATACATCAAGAAACACAATTTCACAAAAACAAATCTATGAAATTAATCTATTACCTTCCACTAAATTCTCAACTTCATTTTCAAATTTAATACCAAAACACAGCAGACAATGAAAATAAAAAGGGAACGAAAAATATAATAGGTCACGTAAGAAATGAAACCGATGCAGTGTGCGGTCAACTTTATTGTTTATTCCAATGCAATATGCTAGCGATTTAACACTTAAAAAATATTAGTGACAGACGCCAGTTCGTTTCGCAGCGAGTTACTATACGCTCGTCTGGCAGGCTTTCTAGAACGTGATTTGTCCGGTAAGTATTCCTAGAAAGTATTGTGCTAAGTTATTTTTTATATTCTAATTATGCTTTTTATGTGTTTGCAACAATAATAAAACACATTTAAATCAAATATGTTTTTTATTGTTGCACATTATTCATAGTGGGGTGGTATGTACGAGAGTACATTGACTTAGTTGAAATTATTCGGGCTGTTTTCTTGTTAATTGGACGTGTCAATAAATTTTGGTGGATAGAATAAACAGAGAATATTGACCGTCTTCGGAAAGGTAGGTGGTTCTCAAGTAATGATAATTTTGATGTACCTGGTACATACATGCCGGCCGGTTTCTTCATCGTTTTGAAAGCAGTGGTGATGGTATGTAGCTGTTGCGATCACTGCGATTCGCGGAAAAGCTGAAAGCTTCCGCGGAAAGATTTTTTGTATATTTAGACGCTTGCGATTTTCTATTTATTTTGATGGATCCTTTACAAATTTGTATTAATTGCTTTGTTGCGCCTTTCTGCGTGCTTCCTAATTTTTTACCTTTATTATTAATTTCGTAGATACTATTTTTTTAATGATTTTGAATTGTATTTATTTTAATATTGTAGTGGGTAGGTACGCTCGTAGCGTAAATTGAATGATTATGATATTAACTTTGAAATTAAATATCAATGTTTCTACGACATTTTCTCCTTATAGCTTGGCAGCCATTTTATTTATAAACTGTTGTTTACTCATAGTAGAAGTTGGCGGAAGACTGAAGAATATATTCTTAGGTATATTTTACTTAATTTTTTTCAATGAACGTGCTTCCCTATGCTAAGAAATCTTACTCGCATGCTCACGTGTCTTGAGACTAGTTGCAACGTTATAGGCTGAGTAGATATGCTACTTTAACGCACCGCAATTTTAATTCTCATGCTGTCTCTGTTTTAAAGGGCTTTTTGACTATTGGGTGGTTAAATATGATTGCTAAAAACATATTTTTAGTCATAGCTTATTACATTCTGCGAAATATTGTTTTTTCATCAAATTAACCAGCTTTGCAATTTATTACGGTAACCGTACAAAGAACATAATACTTACACAAATACATTATGATTATGTAGGTATTACGATGGCGATTGTTTCAATGTTGAATCATAAATCATAATATTATTATAAATTATTATAAATCTAAAGTAAACATAAATAGTGGCTTGGTGTCAAATAAGCGAATATAAAAATAATCCCCTTTCATAGGAAGCGAATATAAAATACCAGCAATGAATGCTATTAAATATGTTTATAAAATATTATAAACTACAAGAAAATGTCCAGATATTAACGTTATATACAAGCACAAGTCCAATAACAATAATATTAATTACCACTACTCAATTTCGTGTTCCGAATCGCCGACCATTATTGTTTTTATTTTTATTGTAATGATCTTATCATCGAATTAGAAAAGGTGGAATTGGTCCCTGGTCCCAGTATCGAAGTGGAACGAGTTGTTCCCTAACCCAAACCGATTATGATAGATAACCGCTATAAAACATTATAATTATGTGACTCACGAACTTACTGATAGATGTTTACCTGCGGCTTAAATAGTTACGTGCAAAATATTATTAATGTACCTACATTATTTGCTTTATAGTGATTAGGCAGTGTTGTTAATAACAATAGCGAATGTGAGTACCAATACAAACCTTCTCTGGTTTAATGGTACAATTAAAAGAAAAAAGCACTGGGTTGTATCGAAACTAACCTTAAGTTACCGTAGCTCATGAGTACTGCGCCAACTGTGGTCAAATTACTTTATCATCTTTGAGTGTGTCAGGTACTATATTGATATAACCACCACGCGTGGTGGATGTTATTAGTCAGGAAGGAACAACTAGCAATCCTGTTGAATTACCATGATACCTAAATCGCAACACCCATGGGTAAAGCAAGAGTAGCTTTTACGCGATTGTCTCACATACGTCACTAACGCAAACACCATTGTTTCAGGTTTAGAATGAACGGGTCGTACCATTATGGACACGTTGTGAATCCGAACCAGCCGATCCCGCAGCCTGCTCCGGGCGCACCGTTCCCAGCCCCTGGCGTACCTGGCGTTCCTGGCGTTCCTGGTGTTCCATATCCAGCATATCCTCCAATGCCGCAACAGCAACTTAACATCGACGGTCTTAATTACAACGTACCACGTAAGATATTCCTTTAAATTTTTATACACTAATGCCCGTTTTAAGTATCACTAAGCGTCACCTAAATGTATGCCTAAATAAAAACACTCTCTTGGATTTTGAACGCTCAGGTCAGTGACGAAAGTTAAAAAACCAACTGCGCATTCACTTAGGTGTCACTTACGCGGTACAACGTGGGACTTATTACGAAATGTAGTATAGACTTCTATTTTTAACTGACCTTAAAAAAGGAGGAGGTTCTCAATTCGTCTGTAATTTTTTTTTATACGTTTGTTACGCTATATCGCCGGGAATTGTGGATTCGAAAATTATTTGTTAATAGATAGGGTATGCCTCAGGGGTGGTCGCATATAAATTTTATTTACTTTGCTTCGGCAGTTTTTCAGTTAGCCTCAATAATACGTATTTTTTCCACTTAGTGTATATTGATGATGTTTATGACAACTTCTTGTCTCTGTTATTTACATAGCAAGTAGTGGTATACGAATTTGTTGTGTTGGTACCACAACTAAAAAGTGATAATAAAAACACATTTTTCAAAAAAAAAATAACAGACTTCCAAAAACAAAACACTGCGAAGTGAAAAATAACTTGAATTCCGGAAGTCGGGGTCTTTGATTTCGTATTTTCGTTTTTTGTCACCGACTTCCGGAATTCAAGTTATTTTTCACTTCGCAGTGTTTTGTTTTTGGAAGGCGGTTATTTTTTGTTTTTTGGAAAAATGTGTTTTTATTATCACTTTTTCTCGTTTATTTTTTTACCGGATGTTTTATCGTATACAACATCCGTCACAATAGGTATGTTATGTAAGTTCACTAGGTTTCCACATTAATTAATAATAACTGCACAACAGTGCATCGAGTGAGCTCTGGACAGCTACGTCTATTATATCCTAGTTGAGTGTCATTTGACATTGGCCTTAAATTGTCAGCTAATAACTTGGTAGCAATAGGCTGTCAGGGTTGGTAGTGTGAAGTGTGTGGTAAAAGGTGGCTAATTTAATGAATGATTAGAGAACGCTGCTGCCACCCCTCAGATAGCAGCAAAGTTCTCTAATAAATCAATCAATCGTGTTCACAATAATAGGATAGTCGACAGTTTTTGAGAAACCAATTAATTAATGTTCCTTGTGATTTATTTTCCTTAAAGTATGAATTTTTCAGCGAAATATTAACATTAACAGTTCTGTTTTTCATTTTTGTAACGCAATTAGTTTTGATTGTCAAGACGAGGCATTCTGTCATGGCGGGCGGCTCGAGTAACTTCAATACTTTAATTCTGTCAAATCTGCGGTTTTTTTTTTAACTGTGTTGCTCGCACACATACTTAATTAATTCCTTCTGTCGGAATATTATAATATTCGGTAGTCTTAACTAACAACGTTTTTACATAATTAAAAAATAATATTTAAAGACAAATAATTAGTTGTGTTAATGTTTACTTTGACATTCCGTAGGCTAACGATTCTATTTTCAACTAGAATCAAATCTATTTTCTTGTAAATTTTGACGTTCAAATGTGGCTTTTATGTGCCTATTTGAAATAAATGATTGTACTTTGACTGACGATTTTTTTTTATGTGCCTACACTTAATATCACTAAATACTACTAATTTTGTGGATAAATAATGAACACTGCCACATTCTGGGAGAGGGACACCTACCAATCAGTGTTGGTCCTTTTCAAACCATTCCTTTCATACATCTATTGGTAATTCAAAAGAAACTTTGTCTGACATACAAACTCCATTTTACAGACGGGGCAGTAAGGGTAGGTACCTTAATCGTTATAGCTACGGGGAAACGGTCTTAGGAGGCTATGCATTAATTTTTGAGAAATTTAGATCGGAATTCACAGATTTTGAAAGAATTGTACAGACAGCAACAAAATGGGCATTTTTTGATGCCGTTCGATCTTGTGTCTTATAAAGATCAAAAAACTATTGGACCAACTGAGATTTGTGTACTATAAAAGTCAGAAATCGCAAAAAACTTTTCCCATACATAGCGTAGGAAATTAGACTCCCAACTTACTTTTTTATGATGAAAGAGATAACTTTTCATCTATACTTTAGTCCCATCATGTCATAGAGGCCGGGCTTTTTGGCATTAAATAGTTACAAACACAGACTCCCGGCTGCAACAGATAAAAAAAAAAACGATTTTCTTTGGATTTCCCATGAACAATATCCGACGAAACAGTTGCAACCCAATATTTTAGATAATTTTCATGTAACACCACTTCCTATTTACATAAATGTGGTCTTAGTTGAATTTTGAGTGAAAGTTTGTAATAAAAGAAACGACTTCCTTCCTTGTGGTTGTACCTACTCCACACAAAGTCGTATACCACAAATTGCTATGTAGACAACATTGACAGGAACTTATAATAACATCATCAACAACACACTAAGTGGATTAAATATGCATTATTATTGAAGCTAACTCAAAAACTACCCAAGGGAAGTTAATAAAAAAAATATGGGACCACCCCGCTTCCCCTCTATCAACTCAGCCTATCGCAGTCCACTGCTGGGCATAATCCTCTCTCAGGCTGCGCCACAACACCTTGTCCTCCGCCTTCCTCCTCCAGTCTGCCCCAGTCACCTTTTTAAGCTCGTCAGTTCATCTAGCTGGGGGTGTCACATACTACGCTTGCCGATACGCGGTCTCCACTCCAGGACTCGTCTGCTGCACCGGACATCGGTCCTTCGACAAACATGGCCCGCCCGCACACTCTCGGGCGGACACCCGCCGTTTCGGGCGATGGCCGCCACAACTTCCTCCGGGGTCACCGAGCCCTCCGGCTCATCAACGCGCATTTCAGCCGTTAAAGTGGGCCTGGATACCCGGGCGTCCTCTGGCTTGAGGACTTCCCGGAGCTTGGCGGCTAGAACGTCCGCCCTCTCCTGCCTTGTAGCACCCGACACCTCAAGCACCCTGGCACCCGTGGCTGCCGTTCTAAAAACGAAGCCAGCTGGGGCGCTAAAATCGCCGAAGTTCAGCTTCTGCCGGATCTCCGCTAGGACCAACTTATAAATCACTCCCCTGTTTGCAGCTTCGGGCTGCAACGTTATAACTATAGCCTCCGAGCGCGGGGGGGTGACCTTGGGTGGCCTTGTGCCCTCTGGAGCCGGTCTCTTGGGGGGTGCCTGCTGTGCCGCGTTCTTCTTTTTGGGGCCCCTCTTAACCACCGTCGTCCAGGCCTCCTGGGTGGGAGGTGGGGTCGCCGGGAGCGCGCTCTTTTGGGAAGGGGGTGAAGCTGCACCCGCAGCCTTCCCTTTACGGCGGCCCCCTTTACCCACCGTTGTTTGGATGGGAGGAGTGGTCGCACACTTCACGGAATTTTTGGTCCCCTCCACAGTCCTCATCGTGGCGAACTGCTCCGTTCTCCTCTCATCTGCCACAAGAGGGGTCGGAGTATTTCGGCTGGGGGGAGTCGTGACTCCATGTCCTCCAGTCGGGCACTCACCATGTTCCCACACTGCAGCATGCATATCCTTGCCACCCTCTTAATGTCGTGGTCCGTCAGGATGGTTGGTAGCCTGCTGTAACCCGCGGATTCTTCTCAACAGCCGTCCCGCTGTAACCGTGACCAGGAATAGCGGGAGTATCGGGAACTGGGGGCCGTTGTTCGGGCACTTTATTCATAAGAGGTTTATGACTAAAGTCACCACGCTGGGCAAGCGAGTTGGTGCAGTCAGTCCTTTCGCAACGTTGACGGTACTGCCCGTCATTGCTCTGGAGAATTTAGGTTGGCTTGTTAAATGATTCGCCAGTGCCTCGCTCGGCAGCGCCGTGCACCGCGCGCAGGTTAGGTTGACATTTTAGGAGTCCAGTTGTTGTGTGCTCCCCCTTATACCCGCTCAAATTATCCTTCTGAATTCAAATATACAAAATATCAGCTCAACTATTGTTGGTTTGCAGCCATGGCTCCGATGAACGTCCCCGAGAGAGAGCACGTGAACAACGGGCACCATCCGATGTAAGTTAATTTGTATCTAACTTAGTAAAAGTGGATTCCGCTCTAGTGAACAGAACAAGAGTGACTTCCCTAGAAATTTTTAGCATTTTAGTATGGATAGAGCAACAAAAGAATGCTCTATCTATGTTTATACAAAATAACGTGGTACAGCGAAGAAAGAATGTGCATGAATGTGGATAGCCATATGTCGTGAATGATTGAGATTATGTGAGATGACGGACGGAAGAGTTAGTTTTTTTTGCCAATATTATTTGCAAGTTATTTTTACGTTATGCCATCCTTATTGTAAATGTGTATTTTTTTATAGAAGTTTAACTTAGATTTATGTTTGTGAGGTTGTGCAAGTCTTCTCAAATAAAATTCGCTCGTTTTGCGGTCGTAATTAAACGGCACCCTTCTCTAAGGAAACCTTAAGTTAAATTTCACAGCATTCTTTATGAGTATCATACACATACATGATTTGCGTATAATATTCCTACTGCTGGGATTTAGGCCTCCTTTCTATGAGTGGTAGCGGGCCTAGTGCGGTTTCCTAGACGTCCGCGTCTCAAGTATTTGAACTTTTGTAATGATTGTTTTTAAACTGTTTGTCTATCTCTGTAATGTCGTATTTGTTTCATCCCTTTTAACACAAACTATATAATTATATGTTCGTTGCAGTAGCTACCCTCCCCATCCTATCATCATAAACCAGGAGATTTTTATCTCGAGTTCTGGCAACCGGTATTACACGCGTTACAACGCTCGCTTGCCGGAAGAGAACCACGGCCCGGTGCAGTACCGACCCTTCGTGCCGCAGAGCAATGTGCCGATTTACGGCCAGGAGACGCCCGCACCGAGGGAAGATCTTTTTACACGTAAGTATTAGCTAGCTAACACAGACCAACCACACACACATCATGCCTGCACAGCCCGGAGAATATACATGAAGAATTTTTAATCACCATCCAAATTTAAATGATAGTTCTTTGGTGAAAATAATAAAATACGTGTTTTTCTTTTAGTATCACTCGGTACTAAATTATTGAGATACGGCATCACAATGTTATCTAAAAATAGTCTACGTTTGTGGATAGACTTTGGCTCATAAAAGTTGACCCTGAAAACGCGCATTATTTAAAAATAAACACCGGTAAATCGGGTAAATGTCGCGCTATGGCAGATGCCTATGTCAAGCAGTGGACTCTTTTAGACTAATTATGATAGCTATCACAACAGACTCCTTTTCTTCTCTGTCTTCGTCCTTCCTATTCTGTAATAGATATTGTGTCTAAAGTTGGGTTTAGACGAATCTAATATACAAAGCATCATTTACTTGATATTCTTGACATGATCTATCCCTGTTTACACATAAATAATTTGAGTGGGGATAGACAGTGCTCGTTGGGTGAAAATCAACCTTAATAACAATGCAGTAAGAACTAAAACATGTGTGATATTGTAGCACTGCCATCGGAGATTCACCCGGACTACCGCGTCAACGCCAACACTTACGGTCCGCGCCCCGATGCCGTTTGGGCGCCTAACCCCGGCGAGGTAAGTCCTAAATAAACTATATTTATTTAACCTTCTAGAAACACATGCAGGGTGGCAGGGACATCAACGTGAAAACTGAAACCATGAATTCAACACATGATTCTTGACCCCCTAGCGGAGAAATTTTTCGACGTTTTTCTCAAAAAAAAACAGCTGTTTCATAGAAAAGTGCAACACCTACGCGGCGAAACTTTATGGAACAGCCATTTAAAAAAAAAAAAACAGACGAAAATTTCAACGCAATGGGTTCAGAATCATGTACTGAATCCATGGTAACAGGTTGCGCGTCGATGTCCCTGTCACCCTGTATAAACAGACATGAAGAAAAGAACAGACAAATACGTACGAAGGTGATTCTTATTTCTAATAACTCTCTATCTATCTCTTGTTGTTTTATGTTGTAGAAATACAATTCAATAGGCAAGTTGTAGAAGCCTTTTTTTTTGGTGGGAAATCATCTAATAACTTCTCCTGCTCTGGGCAGCGGAAGGGCGTGTCAGGCTTTTACTGACTAAAACCCAGCTGTTCCTTCAGTTGCCTATGCGCCAGGACCACGGTAACTCTTTTAACGACCCCGTCAATTAGAGCTGACATCTCTTTGAGGCGCGCGTGGAACCCAACGCGCCGTCGCCCCGGGCCTGGTCCTTACCGGACGGCGAGCTGCCCATTGCTCGCCGTCCGCAAGCCCGCGCCTACGGTGGCCAGGAATCGGCTATCGACTCCCGACGCCCATAATAAATAATGTTCGACTCACGGTCTGTGGATCTTTGACAGTCGTGACAGGTAGTCAGAAGCCCAAAAGTCGGACAACCAGCCTTACCAAGGGTTATCATGTTACCCAGTAACTGGGTTTTAGAAGTCGTATATGCAGTCATACATACGAGCCCCGATGCAAAATAGTTCGTCTAGTATGGAAATTAGTGCAAAGCGTAAAATATAGAAAGTAAATATTGGTAAAATAATTAAGAACGTTTAATAAAAAGTAAACCACAATTTGAGGAACATTTTAAAGTTTATTTTAACATAACTGAAATTCTTTCATGACTTTATATAACATAAAAAAAATAAAAAATAAAACTAAAAAACATAACGCAAAAGTATTTGTCTACCCTTGTCACTCCCGCAAAATAGTTCGTCTACCACTTAGTAGTGTCGCCTTTGCACTCAATGACGGCTTTAATGCGAAGAGGCATGGTTGCAACCAACGCTGCACACTCCTCAGGGGTAATTGACTCCCAGACAGCCAAGAGTTTAGCCTTTAAGTCGCTCTTCGATCTTGATGGATTTTTACGGAGAACTTTTGTCATTTTCCACCATAGGGTTTCGATCGGCGACAAGTCCGGGCTGTTAGATGGCCATTCGATTGTAGGGATGCTTTTCGCCAGTAGCCACGTCTTTGTTGTCCTTGCAGTATGGCAGGAAGCACCATCCTGTTGAAAAATGAAGGAATCTTGATGCTTAAGTGACGGAATAGAGGGCAATAAATTCTCTTCCAAAAGGTTTTGATACCTTGCAGCATTGATAGAACTATCCACAAACTGCATACCACCAACACCTTGTGCAGACATGCAGCCCCATAGCATAAGAGACGCCGGAAACTTCACTTTGTGTTTGAGACAATCAATATGAAATGCCTCATTTTTGTTCCGAATCACTTTTTTCCTTTCATCGCCGACTGTCACTTCAAATTTGGACTCGTCACTCCAAATGATACTACGCCACTGATCGGAAGTCCAATTTAAATGATCACGAGCAAACTTCAACGTCTTTTTCTTTTGTACAGCAGTCAACAGTGGTTTCTCCTTAGCGGTGTAAAATCCGTAACCCATTCTTTTTAGGACTCTTTTGCAAGTATCAACTGAGACGTCTTTGTGAATTCATGTCCTTCCATTGCACCGTGAGTTCTCCAGCTCGAGTACGACGATTATTTGTGATAATTTTCTTCAGGATTCTGTTTTCTACTGCACTTGTGATGCGTGGTCGACCAGTTTTCTTCAAACAAGAAGTCGTTCTATTCTTTTTATAGTGCTGAATGATAGATTGGACTGTAGGCCTGGGAAGTATCAAGTCTTTAGATATTTGGTAACTTGATTTGCCAGCATCGACCACACAAACTATTCGCTTTCGAAGCTCAATACACACGGGTTTGCCACGACCCATTGTTATTTGAAAACTAATGAAAAAAACTGAAATTTTCAGAATTTATAGTGTCTCACTTGACAAATGACACAGAATTACTTTTACAAATTTAAATTATGCAACATAATTGTACAAAAAAAAACAACCGACTTCCAACAAAAACACTAAAAGACGTGAAAAATAACTTTAATTTCGGAATTCGGTGTCTTTGGTTTTGTATTTTCGTTTTTGGCCACCGACTTCCGAAATTAAAGTTATTTTTCACGTCTTTTAGTGTTTTTGTTGGAAGTCGGTTGTTTTTTTGTAAAAAAGTTTTTATTTTTCACTTTTTAGTTGCGATACCTACCCCACACAAATTCGTATACCACTACTTGGTGTGTAAATAACAGTGACAGGAAATTATTAGCACATCATCCATATAAACTAAGTGGCAAAAATATGCAGTATTAAGGATAACTCAAAAACTACTGGTCAGACCTTGATCAAATTTAAATGGGACCACATGTGAACCACCAGCTACCAAATGCAAAAAGAATCATCCAAATCGGTTCAACCAGAAAAAAGTTATGAGCTAACACACATAAAAAAAAAAAAAAAAAAAAAAAAAAAAAAAAAAAAAAACATACAGACGAATTGAGAACCTCCTCCTTTTTGTGAAGTCGGTTAATAAGTAATAATCTTATTTAACTCACCGATAGGCGAACACTTTTGCGTCGATTAACAATTAGACGAACTATTTTGCTTATAACTTCTTCGAATTTAAAACAGGATATGTATAAATTTAAAAAGCTAAATTAGTTTATTAGTTCATAATTAAAAAATGGCATAAGTAACGCGACATTTGATAGTAGAACAGCTTAATATTTTATATAGATATACAAAAAGATAGACGAACTATTTTGCATCGGGGCTCGTACATGCATAACATCACGCCTGTATTCACTGAAGGGTTAGGCAGAGGTGTACCTATAGCACACCCACATTTCATATGGGCAGTCACTACAGGTAAAATAAAAAAAAATCAAACCCCGACACAAACTAAAACCTCTAAAAAGTTTTATTTTATTTTTTACAGATTTATGTAAGGGTAGGGGTTTTTTTTACAGATTTATGTAAGGGTAGGGGCGTCCTTCTTTTTAACCGACTTCACAAAAAGGAGGAGGTTCTCAATTCGTCTGTGTTTTTTTTTTTTTTTTTTATGTGTGTTAGCTCATAACTTTTTTCTGGATGAACCGATTTGGATGATTCTTTTTTTATTTGATAGGTGGTGCTTCACACGTGGTCCCATTTAAATTTGATTAAGGTCTGACCAGTAGTTTTTGAGTTATCCTTAATACTGCAGATTTTTTCCACTTAGTTTATATGGATGATGTGTTAGTAATTTCCTGTCACTGTTATTTACACACCATGTAGTGGTATACGAATTTGTGTGGGGTAGGTATCGCAACTAAAAAGTGAAAACTAAAAGCTTTTTTACAAAAAAACAACCAATTTCCAAAAAAAACACTAAAAGACGTGAAAAATAACTTTAATTTCGGAAGTCGGTGGCCAAACACGAAAATATAAAACCAAAGGCACCGACTTCCGAAATTAAAGTTATTTTTCACGTCTTTTAGTGTTTTTTTTGGAAGTCGGTTGTTTTTTAACTTTATATATTACTAGTGGGCATGCTAGGATCGATACGTGTCTCGCCAAAATCTGCGCAGCTCTACGTATTTATCCCACAGTGAAGCTAGTTACTCATTTATCCTCATTTCTCTTTCCTAATCCATCATCAGACCCTGATCGTCACCACCATCTATCTAAATAATAAATGATTTTTTTCTGTAAGTAGGATTGTACAAACACTTTTACACGTCAATCATATTTTTTTAACTAGATGAGGTCGGCCTTTCCTATCTGACTACTTTTTCTATAACGTATTCATTAAGAACATTCCAATGAGCCCAAACACGATATATCTGCTGTAAGTTGGTGAAGAAGTTGGGTATCCTGCAAATTCCAGGTGATGCTGCAGCATCAGTTCAAAGTTTACTATGTTCTAAACTCATTGTAGTAACAGAATACCGAATTTCGACTCGATCAGGCCTGTGGAAGATGCTGACATCCAATCATCAAATAGAAACGTTTGGGAGATACGATGCCGCAGACAGACACACAGATACACAGACACACAGAAGCATACGTTAAACTTATAACACCCCTCTTTTTCCGTCGGGGGTTAAAAATACTGGCATTCAGCTGCATCATTCTGTTTAAGGCCCTTATATTGTAAACATTTGTGTTCATCAATTATTTTAATAAACAATTTCAAATATTTTTTAAATATATATTTGACGGAGAAGGTACTTTTCTCTCGTTATTACGAGGGCTGCACTAAAAGTATCGGGAATGGAATATTTCCACTGTTCCTGTCATATTAAAATCTTTTTAATTGAAAACTCCTTGGTTTTAAAAATCGAATACCATTTATTTATTTAAAAAAAGATTCTCGGTCTTGTCACAAGGTTTTGTCAAACTTGTTTAGTCGTTGAGAAAATGGAATTGACTCGAGAAAATTCAAGAGCGAAGATTTATTATGACTTTCGAAGTGGTTTAACACAAAAACAGTGTGTTGACCGGATGATTTCTGCATTTGGTGATGAAGCCCCATCCAAAACCACAATTTATCGCTGGTTTGCTGAATTTCAACGTGGACGTGTCAAGCTCAGTGATGATCCCGGTCAAGGTCGTCCAAAAACTGCAGTCACCCAAGAAAACGTTGATGCTGTGCGTAAGCTGATTGAGGAAGATCGACATGTGACATACCGCGAAATTCAGGCAACTTTAGACATTGGCATGAGTCAAATACAAATAATCTTGCATGTACAATTAGGTGTAAAAAAGTTGTTTTCCCGATGGATACCGCATTCGCTCTGTGAAGAGCAAAAGGCGGCTCGCGTTACTTGGTGCGTCAGAACTCTCGAAAGATTCCATGCAGGATCCTCAAATGCTGTATACAACATCGTATCAGGTGACGAATCCTGGATGTACGCGTACGAACTCGAAACAAAAAACCAGTCTCGAGTTTGGGTGTTCGAAAATGAGTTAAAGCCAACAAAAATTGTTCGTTCACGGAGTGTTGCAAAAAAAATGGTGGCCACGTTTGTCTCCAAAACTGGCCATGTTACGACTATTGCTCTTGAGGGACAAAGAACGGTTAATGCAGAATGGTATGCTAGCATTTATTCGCCACAGGTCGTTTCTGAACTCCGTAAAGAGAACTGCAACCGCCGCATCATCCTCCATCACGACAATGCGAGTTCTCACACCGCGCACAGAACAAAAGAGTTTTTACAGCAAGAAAACATAGAATTATTAGACCATCCGCCGTACAGCCCCGACCTAAGCCCTAATGATTTCTATACTTTCCCTAAAATAAAGAATAAATTGCGTGGACAGAGATTTTCATCACCTGAAGAAGCTGTGGACGCCTACAAAACGGCCATTTTGGAGACCCCAACTTCCGAATGGAATGGTTGTTGCTTCAATGATTGGTTCTATCGTATGAAAAAATGTGTCAAATTTCGCGGAGAATACTTCTAAAAGCAATAAATACATTTTTAAATAGTAATGTTGTGTCACTTCCTTGATTCCCGAAATTTTCTGTGCCGCCCTCGTATCAGCCATATTTTAACTACTGTGGGCGTACTATGGGTAGTGTTGGTTATTGCGCAATAGAAAAACCGTTTGCAGCTCAAATCAAATTATAACTGACGATCAAACTTATCACGCTTGCAAATCACACACTGTAGATACACGACATAACTATACGGAACGCGCGACAGTTTCTAAACGTGTTCACTGCTTACCCGCCAACAACAAAGTCTGCTTTTCCTCTGCTCAAGCGTGAGCGTTATAGACTCTAACCAGCGCCACCTGGTGGCACCGACGTCCCGATTAGTCAAGTCAAACGATTGATTTTACGTATTTCCGACATATTTATATATATCCGGTCAGACTGGAAAGCCGACCTCAACATAATTGTACAAACACTAGGCAGATTGATTCGACTCGCGGTATGTCTAAAGTATATTGATTTCTCCAGTCCAGAACCACAACAGCGATTATGCTTCTACACCTTTGCTTAATGAATATTCACATTGATTGATGTCATTTCTACATTGGTGAATTTGTAGTGTCTCCGGAGGAAAGGGATCGCGATTTAGCGAACGATGTACGGTACAACTATTTTCTTAATGCCCCTCGGGAATCATCGGATTTCCAAATACAAACGAATGCTAATTTCCATGTCCATCAATTACATCAATAATTAGATTTATCGTGTATAATAATTTAAATTCAGAACTAAGTACTTTATTGTTGTTTTGTTTTCACGGAAATCAAACACACTCACAGGTGCATAAAGACAACTAACTTTAAATGTTTAAATTTTAGTACAGCCGGCAACAATATCCTTTGATAAATAAAGTAATGTTTTTAGGATATCGATATTATTATTTATATGAAATATTATTATTTATTTATTTAAAATAATATGACAGCAAATATGTTTCGATAAGACAAACTGGTAAAAGTACTAGGAGAACAGAATCATAAAGAAGAAGCACATTTATATTATATAATCATCAGACTTGATCGATCATTTACTAATAATCGTTTATGAATTTTATACTTGAATTACGAAAACCGTCTTAACGAGATCATAAACAGAATGTTTAAGTAACTAGGAGACCAGAATTTATTTCTTTCGTGCACACGAAACCTCGAAGCTACATCAGCGTGTCTGCACTGGATGGGCTAGTATGGTGTAGTTTCTTCAAATCGTTTTTAAAGTGGGTGGGCCTAGCACAAACGCGAGGAATAAACGTAACGTAAATTCGAACGTTTTTAAAATTGAAAATGCTCGTTTCACAGCGTCAGGGCTGCGCAAGATTGCTGCCATCTTAAGGTTAAACGGTAAATTGTATTGTCCTCAGATCTTTACATTCGGAGACATGCTCAGCACGCTGCCACCGCCACCGCCTCCGCCATTGGCTGCCGAGGTAAATATAACACTATAATATAATCATAATTTACTAGCATAAGCAAGTATACAACGGTTATGAATCATTAGTGCCTGTGGTAGGTACTGAAAATCTGTAATACAGGTCACCAGTCACACTGTTATTCATTTTACTATCCAATGGTACATTTATACATGGTGGCTGGCCCAAAAAATGACTTGCAATACCATTATTTTTTTATTTCTCTATTCAAATGCCATTTTGAAACGCCGCCCCCATGTATGTTCAGCTATTATTTATAGTTTAGGAGCTTGACATTTCTTTTAATTTTTTGGGAAATTCTCACCTGATTTCAGATTATAATAATAGTATTAAAAATTTGATCTGACGTGAGAATGTCACTTCATGGACCACGCCATATTATTATGATTCTTTGTTTTTTTGTTTGGGAAATCGTCAAATAACTTCTCCCGCTCGGGGCGGAGCGGGAGGGCGTGTCAGACTTTTACTGACTAAAACCCACCCGTGTTCCTTCAGTTGCCTGTGCGCCAGGGCCACGGTAACTCCTTCGAACAATCCGCTACCCTGGCAGGATTATTATGAGTTTAACAAATGGATAATTAAACAATCATTAGTAATCAATAGTCGACTGCTTATGGTCTTTTTGTATTTTTCCAGTGTAATAGATTGAGTTTCCTTAATGTACTTACATTTGATTGTGTTATTATAGCAATATAACCTCAATACTCATCACAGCGGATAGCTACCTATTTTCCTATGCGAGTTCGAAATTGAATAATTTTCTTCCTTAAGTAATGAAAATATTTATGTTAGCATGCGCCTAGCATCATCCTGACATCCGTCCCGAACAAATTGTAAAGAAGTTTTCTGTCAACACATTTCCTAGGCTTAGGACCAAGCGGAATAACCTTATTCTGTCAATAACAAAAAAGTGTGAAACTTTCTGTTTTTTTAGCAGAAAAAACATTATTGATACTTAATATTAAAAATATTGTGCTCCACATCAATGATTAGGTCCTATAATTTGTTCGTACAAACACGCGGCTGCCGAACGTCATCTACTAACGAAAGTTTAACTCCCACATCTGAGCTAGCAGTTAGTTTAAAGTTCTAAAATTAACTGAGCATGTAGCTTGACCCACATCTTCACCCGTATCAAGATTTCTTATCTTCCAAATTCTGGCGACGTACATGCTCATTTTGCAAAGGTTTTTTTTTTTCGTTGAGAAAAAAAGTCTATATCAAAGGGAACTCCATCTCCCGATGACATAACAGAACCTATGCACTTCTTCTATTCTTCTTCATATTGGATCTCATCGTGGCCTCTCTCTGCCACGTTTATCTAAAACGGGTCATAAGCTAGCATGATATTCTGATGCTCCACTTTTCGACAGGTATTCCCACCTGCAGGCCGCCAGGTGATGATTCCCTTAATCCGCTGCGACCGTTCCTCTCCCATGGAGAGCGTGGGGGCCCGTGCGGTGGGCGGCCCCGTGTCGGGCCCCGGGGCCCCTGAGATCCCCACGGTGAGCGCCAACGGCCCGCCCACTGTGGCCTTTCCAAGCAGACTGGCAGTGGGCGTTGACCGGTTGGCCAGAGAGAGGCCGTCGGTCACAGAGCGACTCGCAGCCGCCGCGAATGCGTACCAAGCAGCCGGTTTCGATGATGTGAGTACATTTCTTGCTTCAAACGATAAGTTGCATTGCAACGAAAGCTATGATCGTCGGCGACCGGCCACCCTGAATTCCATAATTGCTCCTAATCTTTATGAATAGGTTCTTCGAGGCAAGCGAGCACGAGTGTCGAACACATCATTACTTAATATTAGATGGAAAGGGGGCAATCGCGAGCCTTTAAAGGAGAATCGAAAAAAAATGTATGGAAGCTGGTCCCAGGACCAATAACAACCACACATATGTCATTAGATAGGTATTTTAATAAAATACTAAATAACTATGGCGGCTCATTTCATATCGCTGTGTGAAAAAAGTTATGGCAATGTGTCGTAGGACGTACTTGGATGGTAGATAACGGTACCCTTGAATAGTTAATCACTTCTGGTGGTCTTGGTTTGATTATTTGCAAATGTATTCATTCCGATGATAATACAATAACATGGTACCATCGAGGTGGTCTGATTATGAACCTACACGGTAGATAACGGAACTCTGGAAAAGCTACTAGTAAACCCTTCGAGTGTGGGCTCGATAGATGTGTCTCAACGAGTCCTGAGGGCCTAGACAATGTAACATTCGATTAACGATAACGCTAGTAGAAAAGCTAAAATGTATGGGGTTGACATAAGCTATCGAAATGTCACGTGATCATAGATCAACGAATAAAAATTAGCTAGACAATGTAAACAACATTCGATTATGAAATGAATCGACAGCGTCGAAAGATTAGGTACTTCCACAGAGATGCATAGCCAAGGGACACTTTTTGACGAGCGTTATTGGTAGTTTTTGGAATCGTTAGCGAAAGCGATAGCGATTGTAGAAATAGAATCGCTCCGAAGCGAATGCCATTTGTCTAGGCCCTCTGTTCATTTTACCTGATGACTGACCTGGACGCTAGGTAACGGATCTCTCGAATAGCTACTGGTGAACCCATCGACTGTGGGCTCATTAGATGTATCTCAACAAGTCCTGTTCATTTTATCTTATGACAATGACCTGATGGTTGGCCTAGAAGGTGGATCAAGAAAAGTGATTACGTTCAGTACATCCCCAATACGTGTTTTCGGAAACAAAAAACACATAATGAATGACAAGAAAAGCAGACAGATCGCCTGTCACAAAACTTTCTGGCGATCGATGTGTTCGTATTTGCTAAGTACTTCTAAGGCAGTCGGGTAAAAAGCTCTTGCACAAAATACACTTGCTTCTGCCCGCTACTTCTTCCGAGTAAAATTTCTTATTTCATATAAATTATCTCCTATGACACTGGAAAATACTGTAGCTTCTCTTAAGTGAACTTCCCCCTATATCAACCTCACAAATTTTACCTCTTCCACTGACGTCACGCAAAATCCTGCATCGCGCAAGCAGAGTTTACCGCGCAACTAGCATAAATACAACGTCCCGACATGAATCGTCGGACGCCCAATATGCCGCAGCCGACACTAGGCAACCTAATGAAGGGCCCGTATTTACGGGCCACTGCAAAGCTTCCGCGGCCGGGGGGCAAAGCCCCGGAACCGCACGCCACGCCCCCTCCCGGGGGCGTCGCGATTACCAACGAAGAGCTGAATCGTCGGACAGTTTCGTACCAGATACAACACCCGTCTGTTCGGAGGATCCTCCTTTTTCCATAGAGTATGAGTGAACTTTACACCCTGTTCCATCATACCTCAATAATAATATAAGTATAGTTTATGAAATACGATTTTTTGTCATCTCGTCTTCTATTCCTATACTCAATTCTATCATAAAATTTGATGTTTACATAATGCAATGGTCAAGTTTATGTATAGACACATAAGCTTGACGATTGCATTATGTAAACATCAAGTTTTATGATATATTTTATTGTATTGTATTTTATTTATATTTTTATCCATTTACATTTTTTTTTCTGTTACAGCAAGAACTTGAAGAGGGTCTGCAAGCGCTTGAACGTCGTATCGACACTGAATTTAAGAACGCTGACTAAGTATTCATTATAGTATACTTAGTTTATTTACTTTGCCAGTATATCGTGACTCAATAAACATCAGTCTAAAGTATTCTCGGATAAAGGATGATTTTTACCAAACGGCTCGCATCGCATCGGGTCGGAACGGATTTTACAATCATTAAATGATATTAAATCGTGTACACAGTATTTAAAGTCTATATTACCAAGCCGCGCACAGCAGTTTGACCGCGGGCGTCTTCCGCGATGCGCGATCGGCTCCGTTCGCCTGTCATCGTATCGTCGTATCGTCAACACGGTAGGAATGAAACTATTTGACTAGGCGCAGAAACGGTTACGTTCGCAAGCGACGGTACTGAGCCGATCGTATGCGTCGACATCCTTCCGGACGGGATCGGCTGTCGCCGCATCCTTTCCGATCCGATGCGATGCGAGCCGTTTGGTGATAATCATCCTTAGTTGAACAAGTTTCAGTCTGTAATGAAATATTTGAAAGAGTTCGAACGCGTTAACATTAGCTATTGATTATCTTCGTGAATGTTAATTTAAACGGATGCCTGTTTGAAAACATCGTTCCTACAAGGTGAGTTTTTATATAGACGTTTGAAGCTGGCACTACATTTGGTATTTATGAAAATATTTGCTTTGTTTCGCTCATACAAAATTAACTTTTTTAATAGAAAATAATTTTATCAGCTAAGTAAATAAGGCAAATATTTTGATTATTATTATCCCCAAGTACAGTGCTAGCATGAGATTTAATAATGGTTGTTAGAAATCCATTTCGTCCATCATCATTAGTTGTTCAAACGAAATAAACAATATTTAATATACAAAAAAAATATTCAAGGAAATTGTTTTCTCTGTTTACATCTAACAGATGGCATAAATCATATGTTTTCTAAATTATCTACTAAATGTAGTTTTAATTCGTTTGTAAAACTAGGTGGATTTACATCACTAATCATTAACCCATCTGTACCTAAGGGTGGGTTAGCGTAGCTACAAAAGCAGTCCCTATTAAAAACTCACCATGTATGCTGTTAGGTCAAAATGGCTCAGTAGCCATCAATGATCAAAGATGTGACGTCAATACGTCAAATCATTAAGTCCTCGGCCCTCCGGGTCATAAAATTGACACACCTCAAATTAATATAAAAATTATATAGTGTTGTAAAATATATATTTTAGCGTTATTAGTAGTACAGGCATAAAAACCTAGGAATCAAATGAGTCTGAATGTTTTTGAGTAAAAAATATTAGATCAAGTTTTCTAGATCTTTGACTCGAATTCAATCGATAGAGTAAGTGCCTGTTTCACCAATGTAACTGAACGCGATTAGCAAATTGAACTGCGTTCAACAGCTGTCAGTGTCAATATTCCACCACAATGATGACACTGACAGCTCTTGTAAGCGGTTTAGATGTGCTGATCGCGTTCAGTTTCATTGTGAAATCAGCCCTAATTGTATTCCAAGGCTATTTTGCACTGGACTATAAGGCCACTTTGCTTGTCAGGGCCAGGCGGCTGGACCGTTTCTAAGGGTGAATTTCACCAATAAAACTGAACGCGATGAGCACATCTAAACGGCGTTTAAGAGCTCCCAGTATCATTATTGGAACGGAATATTGACACTGACAGCTCTTGAACCCAGTTTAGATTTGCTGATCGCATTCATCGGTGCAATTAGCGCTAACTAAAAACAAAACATCGCTGCGATATACTAGGTGGCGCTGATGGTACGACATTTGATGAAACCACGTATTCTATGATCCGTTGAGAGTTGTTTACTGTACCTACTCATGCGCATAGCAACATGTTTTTACGACGACGTTTTTTTTAGTCTCTGGTCATAGAATATCGCCACCTACTATAAGGTCAGTTTCACCACTAAGAATGAGTTGAAATTGTAATGTTAATTAATGTGCCTATGGTTAAATGACTACTTTACGTTTACTGCCAATTAAAGCAATCATGGGGTGTTATATATTGTAAATGATTAATTAATATATTTATACTGTTATCATCGATGTGTCTGTATAGTGGTGAGACAGGCTGATATCTGTACGTCTGTTGTTTGACTATTGAGCTACTGAAATTATCTATTTATTTTACCGCTGGAGGGTTTTGTATTTTCATACGGTCTGTTTTAATTTTTCCTTTGCATCAGTCAAGTACAGATTTTTAGTTTACAAGTACATAAGTTTTTTCTACTTTTTACTCGCATCATTTCTATTTCTTCTTTACAATTCGGTGTTTTCGTGACGAGATTTAAATCTTTATTGTGTCCGTTTCTTTCGTAAATGAAAGGAAAAATTATGTTGATTATGGTTTAAATTAATCTTTGTATGTCTCCGCCATCCCGCTGCTCGGTATAGGCCTTTCTTTAGCTTCCGATCCATCCTAGTTCTGTGTTAGTCATGGCAACCGTTGTGACAACACGTATGTTGTCGTCAACCATCGTGCTGCAGGACGGCTTTCATTCCTACTACCTGTTCTCGGCCACCATTACCGTCAAGATCTTGTCCCATCTAACTTCCTCTCTTCTAGCAATGTCTCCTGATAGTCATCCATCTATAACCTGTTCCACTATTAAATGTATAACCAACAACTGACTGACTGACAATATAAAGTTAAATGATTTTATACGGAAACCATTTTCGTAGGTTTCACTAAAACCGCTAGCAACTCCGATAGTGTTTTTGCATATTTTACTAAATGGCAATTCTATGGGTACAATCGCCTAATGGAAAGGTTGATCACTTCTGAACTTTCTCAATGACATATTACTTGTACGTTACTAAACCATAAAAAAAAAAATTGCAGTTTTTTATACCGTGTAAAGAAAACAATATAAAAACAATAGTATTTTGGATAAAAATCAATGCTGTCTTAGAGAAATGAAACGAAAATGAAAGTTAATAAGTTTGAATCTGTTTTAGATACCTCTTGCGTCTATAATATGACGTCACAGGCAATGTAATGTGGCTAGCGAAACGCTTTTTAACTGTTCGAAACTTGGCCAATTACAAAGCGGTAACAAATAATGTACATTTTTTTTTATAGGATCGTTTATATTTTATATCTATGAAAAAATTCTGAGTTAGGTCAAGGTTTTCGTAGGCCGATTGTACCAAAACACAGTGTATTTAGACCTTGAAAAAGTGGTTCTTTTTAATTGCATATTTGGATGACGCTCTAGTTTCTTTTATAATGAACTATTACCTCAAATTCTCCGGTGTCAATTTTATATCAAGTGGTTTTTCGAGATATATTTTGAACCACTTGACAAAAAAAAAAATCCTAAGGGAATATATTTTCGTTCGCAGCATCTGCAAGGTTTTCAATATGCAATAGAAAAAGGTCGATTCTTTTGAGGGAAAAAACACTGAGAATGTGACCTTATGATGAAAAAGCTAATTATATATATTAATATAAGGATTAGTTGAGAGGAAAATTAGAAATATAATATTTAAGATAATCGGATGTTGATCTATCCTGCATGTTGATTCGTTAGAACTCGTGTGAAACCGCTGAGCGAAACAGAACGACATTTCGGCCCTTGTTTAAAATTCCAGTAACGCGCTAGTACAACTGATAATTTATAAATCCTCAGAGAATACTGCCCTATATAGTAATTATCATTTGTTATTATGTGTATAATATGATAATAATATACCGCGTCGTAGATACGCGGCCTAAAGTTGATAGCTTTGATTATCGCATGAAAATCTCGAATCTGTTTTTGTAAGCTCGGATTCTTTTTTTGAATTTCGGCGATCACCAACAGGATGCGCATTCAGCCTTTATTGAGGTGATGACGTCTTTTGACATCGTGACGTCAAAATGACGCAGTCACACGTTGATGCTGTGCTGTCATTCTGATGCAATTAGTTGAGACTTCAAGGAGTCAATTGGATGGAAACCATAATTATGACGTGGACACATAGCCCAAAAGCTGGCGGTGATTTTGAAGGCGATACCCACTTTGCCGAAAATAGGTACTTTCTCCTTATTGATGAATTATGACTACTGCGATTTTGCATAAAAATTTACAGTAGATTCTCCTCGGAAAGATCACCTAGTTTTTTTTGTTACTTTCCAAATTCCTATTCCTCCAATATACCGCCAGCTATCCGACTGATACGTTACATTGACAGTCTGAAAATGAAACTCGTACAAATTGTTTCGACTATAATATTATTCGAGATATGCATAGGTCGCTAAAGTGCCGATTAGTAGATACCTATTATTAGAAGTTTCCTCCCAACCGTCTTCCCTACTTCTTCCTGTAGTATGCTAAAGTTAATTGCGTGTCCACGTCTCAAACCTCAATATTTTCTTAAATAAATATATAGCGTGGTTATTAGTTTAGATGAGTTAGCGTTAATAATGTTATTTTTTTTCTACGATTATTTTTATCCGCTTTGCTAGTCTGTTACGATCCGCAAACTTTGTCGATTCGTTATAATTATGAGAAATTAAATCGTAATAGTAACTGCCGTTGTCAGTAAAGTGATACAGAAACACCAATTAAAGTAAACATAGATAATAATCATTAAAATAGTCCAGAAGAACACAACATCGATTATTTCACGTAATGTGACAACTTGAAATTTTAATAGCAATTATTAAATATATCCCATAATTATAATCAGAAAACGTGATATGTATTAGCTATAAATAAAACAAATTAGGATATAAATAATATTGTTGCTAGGTCCCTGTATCCTTCTGCCTACTCAGATATAACACCGACGTGGAGATGAGTCTGACTGACTCCTGAAGCGCTGAATGAGATTGTAGACCGTCGGTCCGTCACGGAAGGTCAGCTATGTGTAATATAGTATCCTTCTTTAGTTGTAGACAGACTACGTCGTCATCGCGTTAGCCTAGCCCTGCTGCCACACGGCACACGTCATGTCCGAACACGGCTCGTATGCTGGCAAGCGCAGCGCCTTCCTTGCACAACTCCTGGTTATCCCAATGACAATCATTAGGAGCACACAACAATGTACGTTGCTCCGCATGTTTACTACGATTGCCTTGTCAATACATCCAAGCGATGGATATTGCTTACATTTATTGACAAGACAGGCTTTCATAATTACGAGGGTGCCATTCAATTAGGGTGCTGCGCTTGCCATCAAATTGTAACCAACTAGCAAAGCTCGCTTCATATAACTAATTATTCTAGTTTTAAATAAACAATACCTTTTGATATCTAAGGCTGGTGATACATCTATTTATACTTTAGAAGAAAAAAGTTAAAACAAAATATGTAAGGCTGTAATATAGATATAGCTGAGAGAAACAACTCAACGCCCTATCATAGTGTTTTTTTTGTTTATTTTTCTTTTGTAATTTATAAAACATTGACAGTTATAGTTGTAGATGGAAAACTATGGACTCGTCTGAGATTATTCATAGCTTTCCTGTATACAACTGTTTCTGAATATTAAGACTATTATGTCCTAGTGATTCCTTTGTGGTTCGCTAATTAGTTACAATTAAACTTAGTGCAATTATGAAATTGCGTGCAATAAGTGTTTGTGATGCGGATCGACTAGTCTCCCTCGATGTTTTCAGTACATCTCTGAAGCATAATCGTCCATACAATAGTTTAAATGGTACAAGAATAAAAATAAAATACAGGTTGGTAACTTGAGATCAGTAAAGGTTTGTTGGTGAGACCACAGAGTACATTTTTATATACTGAGATAGAGACGTCACTCAACATTTCATAGCGCCCTGTAGCAAAAAGTAAAAACAACAATACAAGAAGGTAAACGTACGTATAGCTAGCTTCACTGCTTCAAATCTGCAGTAGGCCCTGCCCTATTTCCTTCAGTTTTATTTAGTTAGTGGTTTTTTTTATAGTAACTAAAAATAAAACATTATATCCAATGTCAAATACTTTATTTCTTCTTCAATATTTTTTTTCAATATCTGGAGGCCAACTCCTGAATTTTTGTAGTTCAGCACACAACATTTGCTAGTGTTCATGTTTTTATACAACACAATATCAGTGCGATTCAAAAACAAGTAAACAGTCCAGATTTTCGTGCAACGGTCAATCAGATAAAGCGATGTCGCCGGTATCCATCCAATACTTTTCCAGGTCTATGTTTAGAAGCAGAATCGTTAATGTCCATACAAGGCTAGTCGTCAAGAAAAATCCACAAATTAATCAAAGCGCATCCATTCATAATTATAAAATGTACTCTGTGCATCCACAGTGTTTGACAGTTACGCGTGTTGCGTTATTAGATGATTTTATATATTTAAACAAACGTTGTATGTTAACACAATAAATTTAAAAGGTGTCTCAACTACTTATATATTTTTAGTATTAAAAAAAATAAGTTGTTATTTTAAGAAAATCAGATTAAAATGGAACATTATGTTTAGACGAAACCCATGAAAATTTTGAGAACAGTGCCGTCCACCAAGAAGTAAATTAAACTTGATATTACTATATGAGTAAATTTCAAAAATTATGAATTGAGTAGCGTATCTCCAAAAGCAGAAGCCTACCTAAACTGGTCGATTATGAATCCCTTACTTTTGTTCTAAGCTGTATATAGATAGCACCGTGGGTGAGACTGGCAGAAAACATTCATAAGAGACAATTCCTAATAATTATATGAATTTATTTATTTTTATTAAATCATTATTATAGTATTTATTTTCAGTCTCGGGAAGACAAAATGTAACATCTATTTGCAATATTTTAAATTGCAAATAGTAGGTAGTTTGGTCAGTGGGTCGTCTTAGGGGCGGTCAATTTGTTATTTAGTTAATAATAATGCAATGTTATGTCAAAATGCCCGTGCTGTCCTATTTCAAATTACCATCCTGTTTAACTACCAATCCATATTGCGCGATGATGCAATGTAGGTAGCCGATTCGCATCACAAATGCGGCAAAGGAGATCTATCGATAACAATTACACGATCTCTTTGCATTTACTTTATATGATTTATGAACATTAAAAAGTACGGTTCGCTTGTAACTAATGTTTGTATAAAGGTGAATACCATATTTTGGTGTATTTTTTTCCTAGGAAAAGTCATTATTTATAAATAAAATGGTCTGTTTAAAGACTTGTAATAGGACTTGCGCACACAGTGCGATTAGCGAATATATTTTTTTGTATAAAAAAGATCACCTTTTTGCCTAGTTAAATAAATAAATACTAACCTTTTTGTTGAGTTTTTTTTTTTTTATTTCGTTTTTTACACCACACCCTTCATGTGCCAATCACACCACACTACAGACATCCCACGACACTTCTCTTCCTGTCACAACCGACAATAAGTGCGCTTCTACACTGCTGATCTGCACCAGCGGGGTAATTGCGTAACGCTAGCAGTAGGAATGGCTTTCCTTTTGACAGTTCATCAACATTCATTGCGTTATTTACGTCGTTGAGCAGACAATTTTTTCGAACATATGAAGCAATGAATTAGCAATAGGCTTCACAATTATTCAGATTGTGATTGATAGTGTGTTACGTAATTAGGGTGCCTACCGGGTTGGGTCGTTTCTGAACTAGGTAACTTGTCACACGGACACTGGTCGACCTAACTCAACTTTTAGTAAGAGTTGATATACCTACCTAGATAATAAAAAGGTGTAACGGCGCATCGCAGAAATCGGCGACGACTCACGGAAATGAAATGTCCGACTTTTTACGATGCAACGCCGCAGTTTATGTTTGTGTCGATTTAGTAAATCCTCTCTGTGCTGTCTCCCGCTTGTGCAGTATCAGCGTGTACGAGCGCCACAATCCGTCCGCTAGTACGTTGAAGAAGAATCTGTATAGTCGTAAATACATATCACGCATTTGACGTATTGCAGAGCTTTATCGTCATGCTAGTTCTAATTGAAGTTCTCTGCACTGTAGACAGATTATAGTATTTTATAAGCAAGTTAGTACAGACAGTCAATTTGCAATAGAATTAGTTATTGCCTTGATAATGTACAACTTACCACAACGATTTAGTGATAACATTAATTTAGCAACGTCGGAACTGGAAAATGCAATAGCAGTAATAAGGACAATTTATTCATATAATTTATGCGATCGTTTATTTTTATGTTGCCGCAATCAGAATGGATACGTACTTGTTTATATTGATGCATAGTCCGCTGATCTATTCTTTAACACACTTCAGAACCAGAACTCTGAATACATCCTTTGACTGTCAGCCCATCATCAGTACAATTACAATACACATACATACATGTTATTGTTTTGTTTTTGAAGATTTGACATTAGGCGCGACCATCATTATCTGAGCATTGATATTACTCTGGTCGCCGCGACCAAATGATTTGATTTGATGTAGGAATGTTGGTCGCTGCGACCACAAGGGTCGCGTCTAAATCCTGGATCAGCGCGGGGTTGAGTCTTTCAGTCGTAATTTTATAGGGTAGTGAGGGAATTTTATGTTCAACAACCATGACGTTGTTCACATAATGTACATACTTATGTATAGTACCTATTTGTTAAATAATAGTATTGGATTACTTTATTAATTTGTAGGTTAAAAGCGTTGCTAACAGTGTTTACAATAAACCCAAGTTAAGTATATTGCAGGACCTATTTCGGTGTTTTTATTTATTATATTTATATTTATTAAGTCCGATAGAGGTGGTGGTTAAAGCTAAAATTCCCTCTCGATATTATCGAGGCCCTACGCCCCGATAATAAATGCATGGCTGCATTTGTTTAAGAATGCATAAATATTCATTTCTATATAAATAGGTATCTTAAAAACTCGTTGACAAACGATAGTTTGTAACTTATCTTTAAAATAAAATATAATGTTTAAATTTAATAGGTAGGTATGTAATGTCTTCATTTTGCACGAATATTTACAAGTCATATACAGAAGCGAATCAATAAGATTTCTAACGAAATATAGTACCTATAGTATTTTTATAGATCATAATTTAAAGTCATTTCAATGTGTGGGTGTCTTTACAAAACAGTTCTGCTGCCATCCGTGGGAATCATCGCTTATGAAGTGTTTGTTTCCAGTACCTAGTCATCGTGCATCGTGAAGACAGCTCGTGGAGTTGGCTAAACCTAATAGTTCCCTAAATTGGAGAAATGTACAAAATACGATAATTTAGTATCGATACCGCTGCTTCAGTCAGCTGTGTCGTTACATCATTGGTGTATCTTTACATGTATGATATCTGTGATAAACAACTATTTGTTCACTTAACTCTGCACTAATCGAATTAGATTCGGTAATCGATTCTCCTTTTTAGTGCGAACGAAGAGTTTAGTCAACTAATCGACTACAGCTTGGGGTGTAATAGTATTTAGTAATTTTGTGACGAGATTTTAATGAAATCAGTAAAGTAATTGAATTTTTTCAAAAAATTATGTAATCCTTTGTCTTAATCGTTGGGATGTTTTGTACATTGTATTTGGACTGTGTGTTTGTATGTCACATTTTTATACATGGTAACACAAATACATTTTGAGGTGCCTACGCGTTTTGTCAAATGGATTTAGTTTAGTAAGTTTTTATTACTCCGTACCTGCCTATATTGAACTTGGTGCACATAGAATAACAGAAATACCTTCCTCTTCTATATAAATTATACAGTTTACTTACACCCCGACCCGTTGTCGTCATATTGGTCTTCCGAAGAAGCAGCTCCTGTACAGTCACTTAAAAGGCACGGGAGTCAATACCCTCATATATAGTTATTAAATATAATAAAGTGCCTAGTTGATTCAGCCGAGTAGTATTTTGTAATAGGTATTCCTAATATCCAACCTCCGTAGCGCAGTAGTGAAAGGGCTTCCTCGCCAGAACTCTGGTGTTGCCAAAATGTAGCTGCAATAGGTAATAGGTATTATATTGGATATAAAAATCGCAGAATAGGCGGCAGTCCAACAAGACTGCTTTACAGTGCCTATACACCAAAATGCAACAGTTTAAACAAAAACTTATAATTTCTATATTAAGGCTTATATTGAATTAATTTTACAAATTACTACGATAGAAATAAGAATGGCTTCCAACAGTGTCTTTAAAATTCCGAACGATTCAAAAAATGGTCCTGAAGTCAGTTGCGAGTTGAAGTCTGAGAAGACTGAATTTATACAGGCATCATAAGTAGGTACTTTATTTCACGTGTGTATAACATGTGACATACATACATACAGAGAGGTCCGTTGTAAATATGTGGGTATTTAGAAGATCGACGACTATTGATGTCTAGGTGAGTAAATTATATTTTTATTGCACTTTCCAACGAATTAAATGTATAGGTTGTTTCCAGGTCTTGGGTACCTACGTCATCATCTACCCAATCATTGCTTAACTAGTGAGATGTTGGTACTTTCTTGAGATATGCGACATCATTCTTGATGGTACACATAATAACGGTACAAGGATCTTTTGACGCGTGGGTGAAATCGGAACTAACGCCCCTATTATGCTTCTTCAATAGGGAGTATTACTGCACTGTCTGCATCCTGCCAGAGTGCAACACCAGCACAAACCGTAAACAGTTTTTTGACAAGTCCTTCAAAGCAGATTTTTCAATGTCCAGGATGCCATAACATCACAGTACAGGTGTTTTAATACATGAATAATAATAAAACTATTATAATTTAACACGTTATTACAAATTATTTGTTACTAATAAAAATTATATGATGCATCATGGTGGTTTGCTAACGTTTTGTTCTAGTGTCGCCCCTACGCAGATTTTTGTGTAATGTTCCCTATACATTTCATATCACAAATGTTTTCCAACAGCACCACCTGTCAAGGTCATTCAAGCGTCAAAAGATCCTTGTAGCACTGTACTTAATTAAGTAGTATTTTTTTAAGGTTGGTTTGTTTTGTACTACAGCGAAGTCTGTAGCATTCAGATAGCGTTGTCTGGTGGTGATCCACCGCTGGTTTAATATAGAAAGTTTTTACAGGGGCTTTACGTTCTTGGTAGGTACATAATGCATATCATAAATTTTGATTCCTAATGAATATCATGTATTTTTGTTCTTTAGCTTCATGTTCGTTCATATTCATTCATTTGACTCACGTTGGAAAGTTTAATAAAAATCTTCTGTTGATAACAGCTGACACCTAGGTATTAGTTTCCTAGTTACTCCAATCAGGTCGACCTTATAGTTTATTTGTAGGTATAGGCAATAAATTGCCTGCAATTTTATATCCTAGGCATTGCAATTTGGTTGCCTTGTAAAAGCTTAGTAGGGTTCCGCAGATAAGAACCGTAATGTAAGAAGACGACGGAACTCGGCGTGGAAGACACGCATGTCAGAATTATTTATATTTATCATATAATTTGTGGAATAAACAGTTTTGTGGTAACATTAGTATTTTAATTTATAACCTTCCCTTACCTTTTATTGGCACATTGTTCAGTATCTACTACGACAGAAGCTACGCAAAAAAACTTTTGCGCGCGTTGGTGTCTGCAGACGACATTGTTTTGCGTAGCGACTACACTATGCTAAACAAATCTACATAAACTCAATTCCAAGATCGAAGTCAATTACCTCGAGTTCAAGGTCAATAATCTTGAGGTCCAGTTCAATGTCACATGGACCTTGAGCTCAAAGTCTACGCCCTTGCATGCACGAGGCAGACTACCCGCATCTGGTTAAAAATAAAATACTAACCGTCTTATTACAAAACACGATCTAACTTTAGCCCGAGCCTAATGCCCGACTTCCACTGCGAAAGGGTAATGAGTGGGAAATAGCTGAGCGGAAAGGAGTAAATAGTCCTCAACCCCCAATAAGAAAGAGTTTCGGTGAAAAATGGGTTTTGCCTTCTATTGCCGGCGAGTTTCGAGGAGTTTTCTAGGCGGGAAATGAGAGGAGTCAGAAAAGCGAGTTATCAAGAGAAAACAAGTCACGCGGTTGCGATAATTATGTCCGAAATTTAATAAATAACTTGATGATCTACTTAATGTCTGTTATTCCGTGCATCCCGATATCAACAATCTTTTTCCATGTGATATCTTTTTATCCCCGTGACGATAATCTTTGTGGTTGGTGTCCCACAACAACGGCTACTGCCGCACTACTTCAATGAACAGCTCCGTGTCGACATGTTTCGCAAGCGTAGGCGTCCTGAACTGACTGTCAAATGACGAAACGGGGCGAGGAAAGGGGCAGGGACAGCGAATGGGGGTGTAAGCAGAGTCCATTCATAACTAGTGCGCGACACAATGACACAGCAGACCAATTTTAACTCGCTCAGTCCGCTTTGCTTACTCGTTCACGGTGGAAGCATTTCTATCCATATAGGCCTCTTAACGGCAATAAACAATATCTATCTATGAAATTTTGCATTGCGAGTCGAGCAGTGTCCGTTAGAAATCCGCTCAACTCTTTGTACTCTTTTGCTCCGCTCCATTCGCTCATACACAGTGGAAGCATTTAAAGGCTCGTGCAGACTGTCGCGACTTGGCGCGCGACAGAGTCTTACGAAGCCCACTCCGCTCGCAGTAGAAGGCGGGCATAAGGGGTTAGTTGGTTCTGTAACAATTGAATCTAACCTATTTGACCTTTGATACGTATCAAACACAAAATATAAGACGAGGCCTTCAATGGCTTCCTCAAGAATTATTGGCGAAATGAAGTAGGTAAAACATCCAGAGAAGCTGAAAGAAGGAATGGGGGAAACCCTGCTCAGGAGTCAGTGGTTGTATTGGATCAGCTATCCCGTACGAGCCGAACGACTGTGCCGAGCCAGCGACGAACGTATTCATAGAATAAAACCAAAGAGATTTAAGATAAATAATAATTTAATGTCTTTGAATAAGTAACACCGATTTCGAAGTAGGTAAGGGTTAACCCATTGGCCACGACTTACACGCTCAAGCGACTTGTGTCTTGCGACAGCGACTGCGGAGGAAACAAATGAAAGAAGTTGTGTAGAACATGCCACGAGTCACTGCGATACGGCTTGCGGGTTAGGCACGTATAACTAGCGCGACGGTAACAGGTAACGAGCGATGTGGCGCGAGTAAATCAATTGTATTAGCTAACAACGCAGCGGCCACGACTTCAGACCAAGTGCGATTGTCAAGCGCGGTCTGACAATATGCCGACTTAATAATACTCGCCACTGACGGAGTCGAGTCCATGGCATGAAGCTGCGCGCGTGTTTTGCTGGACGCAAATCGCGTCGCAAGTAGCATCGCCTGAGGACGTGAACGTGGCCCTGTGACCATCACGGAAGATTCGAGCGAGCATGCTACGGCAGCGGCCGTCGAAGTTGCAGCGAAGCTATTGTATCTACAACTGAACCCCGGATAATACATGACAAATCTTGTCATGGTTTTTAAACGTCTGTCTGTCCGTTACTGGTTTTAAAACGAGGATCAAGATAGTCCATCCGATTTTTAAGGGTTTCTGACCTAAAAACGGAATATGTTTATCTTTGATTATAGACAGGTAGGTAGGTATATAATCAAATATGTTTTATTACTTATCACTTTTTTGTCCGTCTGCCACAGAGGTTTTTCAAATCAATAGAATATTTGGCTAGGTTTAAGGCGGTAGGTACCCCGACCAAAACCTTGCCATAGTGTGTTATTCAGAGGCTATTAACTCATTCACTATGGGTATTAAACTACATCTAAAAGTTCATTGTTAATGTTCGATATTCTATCATCACATTGCACGTTCTTATTTGTTTTATGTATATAAATACATTTAAAATCTTCTTGTAAAAAGTGACTAAAATTATTGATTGCATGCATCTTTTGCTAAAGGTGACGTTCTATTAATTTGAGGATTACACTAATCGATAGATAATTTAAAAATCTAAATAATTCACGTTTTAATTTATTTCAAAACATCGCTTGTCTTTTTTTATTAACATAATTTCATTATTTTTGTGAATTATATGATACATGAGCGTGCGTAGGGAGCGAGACAGAGCGAGACTCGGCGACGGGACAGAGAAGGACCGAACGCTCAAGGTTGTTTGGTCGGGGAAGCGCCTTAAGTATAGATACTATAGAGGTTTTAGTCTGCATGGTTCCCCCATGCAACCTCCACGAATATTATTGTATAAGTTGATTGCATGCCATCAACTTATGAGATAAACAAGTAGGTAGTCCGGTCAAATTAGACCTAAAAAACAACGAAACGGAAAACACGGTTCTCAAGACACACGGCTCTTAAGAAAAAAGTATTGGAACATTTTATAAAGGTAATTTTATGTTCTACCATTTTTTCTCAAGCAATTTGTTAATAAAACTCACCATTTTGCAAATAAATGCGATAATCCCGATTTTGTGACCATTGACCTTGAATATGTTCTTTTCCAGGTACGGGATCGATTGGGACTTTTCAGATTTCACATAATAATGGTGTTCCCAACATTCCTGCCAATTTTGAGCTCTATGCGAATTATTGTAATCTTGAATGTCTATTTTGACTGGATTATAGTGAATAAACAGTAATTAATATTAAAAAAAGAATAGACGATTAGCTCGGAGAGCTCACAAGCCGACGTCTTGATTTAAAATAAGTAGCATTAGCAGTTAACAAAAATAGTCGGTTATAGGCATAACTACGTATAATTCAAGTCTATGCGTTTGTTTTAAAGTATGTAGTTGAAACCCCGGAACTAGCGGTACCTACCTACCTAGACACGACTTTTATCTCGTCATCCCAGTGGGCGGTGAGACATTAGGAAATAACAACATACTTACCTACTAGGCTAGGTAATCCCCAAAATTGGTGACGCATGAGCGTAGCAGAGCGAGCGGCTGGCAAAGTGCTAAAACGACATGAGATCCATCCAGTAGTAGGCTCGATGAAGGGCAAATTGCAAGATCCAAGTGAGCATACTGAAGCAGTGGCCATCGTAGTCATCATCATCATCATTTCAGCCGAAAGACGCCCACTGCTGGACATGGGTCTCCCCCAAGGGTCGCCACATCGACCGGTCTTGTACTTCTCGCGTCTAGTGGATTCTTGCGGCATTCATAATATCATTGGTCTACGTAGTGGGACCTGTGGGAGGCCTTCCAACGCCGTTGCCTCGCGGCCGTCCAAGTAGACTCGAACCATAGATAGCTAATTAAAAAAAAAAAAAATAAGGTGTTCATTGAACGACACGAAAATTATAGGTAAGTACCTAAGTATATAATTATAGCTAATATATATAACCTACCTAGTTTTGTATTTTACGTGTATGTAAATTTTATCTAAAATAATTTATTTTAAAATCAAATCAAATCATTTATTTATTTGTTAGTTTTCATCCCTTAATTGGTTTATTTTTAACCGCCTTCAAAAAAAGGAAGAGGTTATCAATTCGACAGTGTTTTCTTTTTTTATGTGTGTTAGCTCAGAACATTTTTCTGGGTGAACCGATTTGTATGATTCTTTTTTTGTTGGAAAGGAGATAGCCCAAGGGTGGTCCCGTGATAAGGAAACCAGGATCTGATGATGGCATACCAGAGAAATCGAGGCGAACCTTCGAAAATCGTACGGGTGACTAGTGCGTTTGTTAATTTTTTCATTAAGTATTTTAAAGCACTACAATTTAATGAAGGTCTGGAGTCGATCTGATGATGGAGCCGAAAGACAGTCGAGGGAACTCCTCAAGAATTTACAGCAGTTACCTTGTGTTTGGGCTTGATTAATTTGTATTGATGAGAACTTTACACCCATATGGGTTATAAGTGCCATTACAGGTCTGACGATGGAGACCATAGACAGTCCAGGGAATTCCTCAACGATTAACAGCAGTTACCTTTTGTTGGGCTTACTTCATACGGTTCAATATGCCAAAATATTCAGTTCGTACAAAAATAATACCTAATTAAGATTGAAGTTTTACATAGGACAACCACTACCTACTAGTCATGCTGATGCGTCAATTTGCGACTCAATTTAAGTTGCGTAATCGCGTCATGGGACCATCCTAGAGATACTTTCAAAAAAAAAAAGAATCATCAAATCGGTTCACCCAGAAAAAAGTTCTGAGCTAACACAAACAAAAAAATATTTAACAAAAACATAGTCGAATTGAGAACCTCCTCCTTTTTTTAAAGTCGGTTAAAAATAAAAACTTTTTTACAAAAAAAACAACCGAATTCCAAGAAAACACAAAAAAAAACGTGAAATATAACATTAATTTCGGAAGTCGGTAGTCAAAAACGAAAATACAAAACCAAAGACACCGACTGCCGAAATTAAAGTTATTTTACACGTTTTTTTTTGTTTTTCTTGGAAATCGTTTTTTTTGTGTTTTTTTTGTAAAATAGCGTTTTTATATTTTTAGTTTTGCAGTCTCGAAGAGGCAACTACGGACAAGTTTAAATGTCGTCAATTTAACTTTTATTAAAAAATTATACCAAAATGAATATTGAATGGTGCCCAAGATATAGACTGTGCATTAGGGAATGCAAAACCGGCCAGAATTAAAACCCGGTTTTTATTTCGGGTTTCCTATCATAAAACCTGGTTTTCGGTAAAACCGGTTTGAAAATTAGATATTTTTAATTCTTTGTCTTAATGATATTTTTAAACTGCTTGTGAAATTCCGGCCGCCTACATCTTAATCTTTTCACTTATTAAATAGAACAGTGTATTAAAAAGAAATACATATTCAAAATTTCAATGAAAATGCAAAAAATTGTTTAAGTAAAAGGTTTATTTGCTTTTTGTGCTTAAGCTAAGTAGATACAAAATAAACAACAGTATGAAAAAGAACTACTAAACTAAAAAAGTAATTATAAGTACCACGCATGAAAAAAAGTATTATAAAAAACAAAAACAAAATTTTATAAAACTGAAAATCTGATATAAATTAACCATATTATAAACTCTTTAATTATAAAAATCTAATTTTTAAAATTAAACCATAACAGTCACAATAGCTGAGGGTACTAAATGTTTTCATAACTTAAACCTTTAATTAACATAATATAAACTAGATATAAGTCTTTTAAAAGAGATTAATAATAATTTCAATCAGGTTAATTATTGTAATGAAAAAAAAAATACCCCACACGCTGTTTTTATCTTCAGTCTTTCTGATGTTTTCTACGAAATCATCCATAGTAATCTGAAAGCGGCAAGCAAGAACAATAACTTGATCTGTATTCTGTTTAACTATGAAATTAACAGGAAGGAACTAAAAAAATATTCTAGCTGTTTCAGCGTGATGAAGTAAAAAGCATACTATCAATCAAAGTTTCGCATTTATTATATAACTAGCTGCACCCCAAGGTTTCAATCCCGTGGGAATAATATCAGGAAGAAAGGTATCCTAATCTAGGTCATGGTCTACCCATGGGCCAAATTTCATCCAAATCTGTTCGGCTGTTTTAGCGTGAAAGCGTAACAAACAAACTCACATTTGCATTTATAATATTAGCTAGGATTTTAGTGTGGCACACTGTGTGAATAACTGCATATCTTAACATTTGAAAATAATAATTTGTACCTAACCTAAGAAAGACCATACTATAAATTCCAAATACTTACATAAAATAACTGAACTGCACGACAAATTCACTTAACTCCTTCACTCAACTCTTGAAAACGGTTTAAAGTTACCAAATTAACAATACTACGATAAACAACACGTCTTTACAGTAACAACCGTTGTCAACGTTTGGCAAAACTAAATGGCTAACATCAAATGCATGGTTTTGACTTACAGGTGGTGTAGTGGTGTTGCCGTTTGAAAATAATAAAAAATCTCGAAAAACTCAAAAAATCGGAAACATGAAAAATTAACCCGGTTTTTTTAAATAAATTCAAAAATGGCGAAAAACCGGGTTTTCGGTTTTCGGTTAAACCGGTTTGCATTCGCTACTGTGCATGTAGTTGGGACCAACACTATCTCGATATATATATATATATATAAACGATTTTTACTTGTTTTACATCCTATCACACAAAATTATTTTACAACAATTTATGATAATAAATAATTAAGTACTTGCCATATCAATTTACTACCATAAGAATTAGTTAGTAAGAATTAGTTAGAATTAGAGCATGTCTGAGATTTAATGCCTAAATATAGCACGTACGTTGTTGATAAGGCTTTACATTTAGTTGTTGCCTAGTGTTAGTGAAAACGGGCATGAGGGGCATAAGAAAGATTAAACTCAAGCGCGGTTCCAAATTTAAGGACCTCTGTTCATTCGAAAGAATCTGTAATCAAGAAACGAACTGGCTGCAATTCGTACTAATATTGTGTATCTATCACGCTCCGAGAAAACTGGCAATGCGGACTCTACCCGCCACACTCATCTCTAAACTTCGATAAGTCTCAAAATGATATATTCACCCGGATAAAGATAATGTACCTAAGTGGCCATGCAAACATAAACTCACGCCTCCATGGAACAGAAACCGAAACCGTTTAAATTTTATCTTGCCTTTTCCAGTGCGGTTATCAAAAAAACAACCGACTTCCAAAAAAAACACTAAAAGACGTGAAAAATAAATGAAGAAGAAATAGATGAAGTCGGTTGTTTTTTTGTAAAAAAGTTTTTATTTTCCACTTTTACTTGCGGTACCTACCCCACACAAATTCGTATACCACTACTTGGTGTGTAAATAACAGTGACAGGAAATTATTAACACATCATCCATATAAACTAAGTGGAAAAAATATGCAGTATTAAGGATAACTCAAAAGCTACTGGTCAGACCTTGATCAAATTTAAATGGGACTACATTTGAAGCACCACCTATCAAATAAAAAAAGAATCATCCAAATCGGTTCACCCAGAAAAAAGTTCTGAGCTAACACACATAAAAAAATTAAAAAAACATACAGACGAATTGAGAACCTCCTCCTTTTTGTGAAGTCGGTTAAAAAGGATGGAGGTTTATGACAGCTATTGTTCCTGTAACTACTTTTTACAAAATTTTATTTGGTTTCACATGTTAGTAGGTACTGTACAGGTTGTCTGCAAAAGGCAACCTTACATTACATCATGCAGGCTGATAGAAAAATGACTCAGCGTGGTTATTGCGTAACACACATAGAATGACAATTGATCGCAATGGGTTTTATTAAATGACAATTCACCCATGTTTAGTGCGTTATGTACGTTGTTGAGGAGACGAAGAAACCTCGGCGAAACTCTCGGATTGTGATTGAAAGTGTGTTACTCAATTAGGGTGCCAGTTGCATTCGATCACCACACCAAGCACAACCTTATCAATGTTATGTCATGTTAAGGGCCAGTTCCACCATACTGTGTTAATTGTAAATGTCCCGTTATGCCATTTGACGGATTGGCTCACTATGAAAAATAGTCCGTCTATAAATTTTTAATATTATTCGTTTATTTATTTATATACTTATATATATACATTTTTAAATATTTTTATAAAACATAGAAAAAACATTTCAAAATATAAAAAAATAGTGGTCCGCCGGTATCGGGAGCAGGGTCCAAGCTACCGGTGGTTAGGGCTCCAGAGACAGGAACCTCCTCACGATGCGAGCCGTATCGAGGAGAACTGCCTTCTGGATCAGACCCTTGAGCCAACCGCCAAACGAGAGCCTCGACAGATGTTGATCGAGGCTTTCGGCCATCAGGCCGTTCGCCGATACGACAATCGGCACAATGACAGCCGAGCTCACATTCCACATGTCAACAACCTCGTGTGCTAAGTCGAGATATTTAATTTGTTTCTCTTTCTCAGCTTTCACGAGGTTCTCGTCATGCGGAATGGTAATATCGATAATCATTGTGCGGAGTGCTAATCGATCTATCACCACTATATCAGGCTTATTGGCGACCATAGTACTGTCAGTAATGATAGACCGATCCCAGTACAACGTAAAATGGTCATTTTTGAGAACTGGGTCGGGCACATACTTGTAATACGGTACCTCAGAATCCACTAGTTTATATTTAAAACCAAGTTGCTGGTGAATAATCCTGGCTACTTGATTATGCCTGTGCAAGTACTCGCCGTTAGCCAGACGAGAACAACCAGAGACAATATGTCTTATGGACTCACCCGGACGATGGCATGCCCGACACACGTCAACCGTCCCGTCTTTCATAATATGTCTCCGGTAGTTATTCGTCAAGATAACTTCGTCCATAATTGCACAGACGAAACCTTCAGTTTCCCCAAAAAGGTCACCAAAACGTAGCCAGCATACGGACGCTATGAAATCTACACCGGGCTCATGAAGAGCCCGATAAAAGCGTCCGTGTAGCTCCTTGCTTTGCCATACCTCCTTGCGGTCATCGGTAGTAAGTACCACAGGTTTGCGCCAGTTCTCTTTAGCCATGGAGAGCGGGGTGTGGCCCTTGTCCACTGCTACCACATGACGGTGCATACCCACTTCGGCTTTTAAAAAATATTCCCTGAGACTGCACACTTCGCGGTTGTCTTCGGTCTTTGCATTTAAAAAGCCTCGACCCCCGCACTTCCGCGGTATGTACAGTCTCACCACCGATGATCGTGGGTGATGCATCCGGTTTGCGGTCAGCAGTGTACGGACCCTCCTATCCAGGGCGTCGAGTTCGGTCTGAGTCCATTTGAGTATGCCGAAAGAGTACACCAATACTGGCATGACCCAACCTTTGAAGACGCGCACCTTGTTTCCGCCTGAAAGAAGACTAATTAATAACTTCCTCAGGCGACCAAAGAATCGCTCCTTCAGCGATTGCTTCATGTCAGCAACATTGATACCTAACGTTTCCGACATACCCAAATACTTATAGCTTTCGGATGAGGAGAGGGATCTAAGGTGTATGGAATCCGAAAGTTGAATTCCTTCGGATTCCATTATTATTATTATTATTATTAATATTCACACATAAACGGGACTCAGTTTTGTCTTAGCGGAGTTTCGTCCAACTTATTGTATTCGTCCATAGTTACAGGCCTAACTTTAAAATTTGTAGAACTTTATTTACGATCATAATTTATTTAAAATTCACATTTAACATAGAGTACGAGTAGGTACATACGAAGTTAAAAACGTATATTGTATTTCACTGGTTGCAATTTCGGAATGGCCGTTCATTCAATTCACAAATCCGATATATTTCATAATTACTAGTGCCCGTTTTCATTACAATACAGCCTGTCATTAATTACTCGTGACGAAATTAATTGCAGTATTCTATAGCTTTCCGCTTATGACACGTGTAATATAACTGTTAACAGTATGTGAAAGTAGAGTGCAAGAACACTATCTTTCCACTTTGTCATAATTGCATTAGTTAGGTAGTCATAATTGCATATGTATTTATTGTTTAAATTACATTCTATTTTTATATATTGTAGTGATATTTATTTTAGACGTAATGTATGTATGTAAGTATATTCTCCTATTATACCTATGTTTATATTTAAATTGGAAAATTATTTTAGATTTTATGTACTTTGTTTTCCCTTCTACTCTTACACACGTTGTCTACATCTCTTTAATATACTCTTCTACCGCAGGTATGCTGGAAGAGATTTCTTTAGAAATAAGCATCACCTTTGTAAATATTTGATTAAATGAAATATTTTATTTATTTAGTATTTTTCTGTTCCTTTCTTCTTGTCTGTTTACGAGTACATATGTGTGTACATAAACGGTAAAATAAAATAAATAAATAAAATATTTATTTATATTTAACATTTCTGTAATTTGTATGGTATATTTAAATGGATGTTTTGGGGTTACCAAGTTGGTTTGCTACGTTGACGACACGCTGGTCCTGGCGCAGGGGAGGTCGCACCAGGCGGCGGCCAAACTAATGACATCCGGGGTTGCGACAATCGTCGAGAGGATCCGGCAATTGGGACTCGAGGTGACCCTGCACAAGTCCGAGGCCATGTGTTTTCATGGTCCTCGGAACGCGCCACCGTCGGGTTCCCAAATAACGGCAGGAGAGGTTCACATCGGTGTCGATTCGACGATGAAGTACCTGGGTCTTGCCGCGTCGTCGGCAGCCGGTGGAACGTGGAGCATTTCCGACGTTTGGCTCCCAGACCGGAGCAGGCCAGGGCTGCCTTGAAGCGGCTCCTGCCCAATCAAAGGGGTCCAAACGCCTCCTGCTATGCGCGGGCTGTGGTGCGTTATGTGGTGTCATGTAACTATAACATAAATTGCGAAATGTGAATGTTCCACACACTTCTGCCTACTCGTTTGTGAAAAATAAGCGTGATGTTTTGTTTTATATCTGATATTAGGTATATAAGTCGACAATTGATAAGTCTGGTCTAGTCTAGTGTAGTCTGTTTTATTGTGACGAAAAATAGAAAACAAATATCTTTTCGTTAGTTAAATGAACTTTCTTTTCCGACGAACTTTTTAAGTTGTCTATCCAAGTAACGATAGATACGAAAATCGTGGTCTCGACAACTTTATTCTTAAAATTCTGGTTTTATAAAATTAGAACCTGTGCCAAACGCATATTTTCGTTTTGCCACTAATCACCTGCTAACTAACGTTTATAAATGAAGAAAAGTTATTTATAATCATTTATTAAGTTATATATAATCATTGATTAAGAGCTAACTCATGAGTAAGCTAAACTGGCTATACTTTTATTGCATTCCACATGTAGGTATTCTTAGATGGTAAACTTATATTTAGATCATATGGAGCCTGTCGGGCACAGCAAAATAACTGAGTTAGGGAGAGAGGAAGCATTTGTTAACTATAACATTACTTGGCAAACTACTATACTAAAACAATGATGTAGTTTTTTTTTTTGAGATAATCTAGTAGCTTCAATATAAAATAGAACCAGGTATCTGTTGAGAGATGTAATAATAATAAATAAATACAGACAATATTTTAAGTCTCGAGTGCTTAAATTATGACTTTATAAGCCTATCACTTAGATATTCGTTTATCGAGAAGTAGTTTTTTTTTTTTTGCGTGCGCTTTTGCGGGAGCGGAGAGCGTTGTCGGTTAGAGCGAACATGCTGGCTCGCAGGCTTGCACGTTGCACTCTTTCTGTTAAAATCACGCTCTTACGAGCCAAATGTACTGTTTTTAACGCTCTCCGCGTTCAATATAACGATGCGTTTAGGATACTGGTGGGGTTGCCGCGTTTCTGTAGTGCGTTATATAATATTATTTATGTAAGAAAAAATCTACATCTTTTTAATAAAATAAGTGATAGACATCATTTTAATACTAGAAATAAAGATAAAATAGATCAACCAATTTTTAGATTATCTAAAGTACATACATCTTTTATGGGTACTGTGTTAAATGTTACAACAAAATACCTTGTGATATATTGCAATTAAATGAAAGAAAATTTAAAACTCATATTAAAAGTACACTTTGTAAACAAGCATATTACAAATTAGAGGATTATATCCTAGATAAGAATGCTTGGAAACATGCTGGTCCTGCTCCATATAGGACAATTTAGAGTCTAGACAAAATCAAACTGGTTGCTAATTTAATTGTATAATTTATAATTTTTATGACATAGTTTTTTACATTATGTAACTACTTTAACTCACACACTAAATTATTACTTGTGAAATTTTGGAAAAATCATTTACTTTTCAATATTTGTAAATATGTGAGCACCATGTATCTATCTCATAATTAATTTACCTGTCATGCGTTATATTTAATTATTTTTACCTATTGTAGTATAGTAATTTTATTCTAGATACATCGTCTTCACATATAATTAATGTATACATAATATTGTAAAACATTTTTAAAAGAGTAACGGTGGAGTTTCTTGCCCATTCTTCTCCATACGAAACTACCTTTTGGAAGGGGCAATTAAAATCAATTCTATTTTTTTGTAAGTTTTGACATTCAAAAGTGCCTTTTATGTGCCTATTTGAAATAAATGATTTGACTTTGACTTTGACTTTTGCGTCAGGGATGTTTGCAGATGCGCATGTAAATTGCTTGTATGCAACAGTGCGTAAAAGGTGCGCTTCCCTGGTGCGCAGGATGCGGGGTAGCTCCAACAGTGTCTTAAGCATGGTTTCGAGTCGCCTGGACAGTGTTTACGTGGGTCACTGTTGTGCCGTCTCTCATGGATGCGGTGACCAATCGTTGTTTAATGTATTGTTTTTGTTAAACGTGTTTCTGTCTACTATCATAGTCGTAAGTTTTACTAACAATCTTGTTGAATCTTGGTTACTCTAATAAAGAAAAATTCTATTCTATTCTATTTAGCAAAAACTGTCTAAGTTTTTTTTTTTAATATTTTCATTTTCTCTTCTTTTTTTATTGGTGCGGGTAGTTTATTATATAATTTTATGGACATTACATAGGGACTTGTAGAGTGTATTTTTAATCTAGAACTTAATGGTGATGGTAATAAACTATTAATCAGTGATTAGCGAGATTTTTATAAATAAGGCTGTTATAGTTTAGATATGTATAGCCATCCACATTTATACTTAAGTATAGGTGTGTGTGTAACTATAACAGCCTTTTTATAATCAAAGCTCAAACAAATAATGACAAGGGATTTATGTATGACGATCGACTACAATAAATAAGTTCTAGGTCACAGAAGGAACCGGGGCCGAGCCAGCGAGCCGCGGCGCTTCTTTCAAACTTGCTCAGGGATTATCTAAGGCGACTATCTATATCTCTATCAGCGACTATGAAAAGATAGAAATAGATCATTACATTTGCCTGGCATTCGCAATGGCCTCCAAATATGAACAAAATGAAGTATAATAATAATATTTATTGAATAAAAACATTTACAAAAAGTGTACATTTAGTCAACTGTAGTAATATTTTCCATACAATATTGTAGTGCCTAAAAATAAACTAAAACTAAAATTTTATTACAGATGCAAATAATGATGATTCGAAATTAAGATATAAGGGAGGGACACGCCCGATCTAGGTTAATTCAAACATGTGTTTCAGGCCATCACTTTACATTTCAATAATTGGGACAGTAAAATTTAAGTTGAACTGATAAAAATAATCTATTAATAACTATAAGAAAAAGCATATTGGTGCATTATTTCCTAAAACTAAGCCTACGTAAATATACAAAAGTAAATACGAGTGAAAGTATAATGTCACTCCGAGTCTAATTATATAAAAATGTCATAATAATATAGATCATAATTTAATCGCATAATATTGGAAGACATATGCCACAATGAATACGGTACAATGTACTAATTAGCAATTACTTAAATTGATATGACATCGGCACTAACAACTTCAACAAAGGGCGCATCTTTAATCATATATTTTGAATTGTTTTATGTTGTTTTCTTTTTTACATGGGCTCACATATAGAAGCAACAAGAATAATGTACCCAGGATTTTGTAATATCTTTATTTAAAAGAGTGTCCTTGGAGTTTCTTGCCCATTCTACTCCATAGAGATCTGATCTACGTTTTGGCAACTAGCTTCAACTTTCTGACTAACTGACCAACTACAAAAGTGCCTGTAAATGGTTTGATTGAAATAAATTCTTTCAGATTGAGTTTACAACTCTAGTAAGCCGATTTTCAAAATATTTTATACAAAGTTTCTGGAAACAAAAGTCGTTCGAGTTAATGAGCATGATTCACCCAGGTGAGTGAGGTGACTCACACGTTAACCCCCGTGATAACAATGCACCCCATTGATACACTCATTTTAAAATTCCCCCTTCGAATTTATACCTAATAGCCATGATTTTGAGTTCATTTCGTATTGATGTGTGCGATGACCTATATTTGTCGATTATCCCTATTACATAATGATTTTTTATTTGAACGAAAAGCGTATCAAAGGAAGTTGCCCAAAATTGCTTGCAAGAATTCATTAGCATAATCTAACCAAAAGTTTGTAAATTCAGGATTGTTTTTGAAATGCTGTCATTATAATTACTTACTAATGTTTAGCTGTTCAATCTGTCAAGAATTATAGAATTACCTAGATAAGAATTATAGACGTTTAATCTTAAGGTGCACACAAAATTGCAAGACGAAGCTGTGTGCCGATATGATACTAGCTGCAGGAACATTGGGTCATCCTACCCATTTCTGTTTTCAAGAGAATGGCACGAGTAGTTAATCGTACATAGTACAAAACGTCTTGATACGCCAACGGACAGTTGCTCATCATTAGCTTGCAAGATGCCATCTTCGTAACTAGAACAATAGTAGCTACAAAAACCAGTATAAACTGGCGTCGTCTTCTATTGAAACCTCGTATCACACTAGGCCAGTTCAGGTCATAACGTGACCACTGACGTGCGGTCTACCGATATAAGGCGGAGCAGACGGGCGTTACCCTAATCTAGTAGCACAATTTCTGTGAAAACTTCAATTTCTGTTCTAGCAGAATCGCGTCGCGCCTGTCCTGTCCTCGTTGTTGAATAAAAAAATAAAAAGTCATTTGCAAAAGGTGAATAGATAGGTGCTGTGTGGCGGTAACCTTACCAGCCGACTAGCTAGAGCTCATACATGCGTTCTAAACCAAACTCGTGCAAAAGTAGTGTCACACGCAGTGCAAGCAGGCAATAATAGGAAACATTCAACCAGAATTTTGTGTCGTCGTTGAATTTCATTCTTGATCTTTAACTTGATCATCAAAGACAAGACTAATTTTGGCAAAATCTAAACATTCTTTGAAATCATGTAGGTCATACCTATTTTCACAAAGGAAAAAAAAACTTTTTACCCCTATCTTCTATGTTGAATGGATTCAATGAAATTTTAGGTCACCGTTATGTCCCAAGCTGTCACTTTTAACCATACGGAAACGTTCTAAATATTGTTCCGGAACACTTGGGAATTTGAGGGATTTTTTTTATTTTTCAATAATTAATTAATTTTGCAGAAAATAATCCGGGACTGCAAAAACAAAGTGCCTCCCCCCCCCCAATCTTGCCAGTTTATGTAGGAGACAATCGCATGCGACAGGTCAGCGTCAGTCTTCGCATAATAAGCACCAAAGCAAGTGCAAACAGAGGCTCGATATTCACTCACACGATGAACAACATGACCGACTCTCTCGAATACTTAAAGAAAATGATCGCTTCCTGCACGAAGTGCGTCGTAACGACTAGTTGCAGACGCAAACCATGAAACCACAGCTCTGCGTCTAGTCACAGCGACAAGACGCACAGTTTGCGCTGGCGCTTAGAGGACGCCCGCCGTTTGTGTATAGCTAAATCTATAAATCTTCGTGCATTTCTTTGTCACTCCCTTCCTTAATAATCGCTTATAGTACTGCTCAACTCCTACAAGTCTTCCAAATTGTAATTGCACGTATGCACATTTAATCAAAAGGCTTTTAATGAACTTACGATAAGTCGGGAGGGGACCACCCCTGGCTGCATCCCTAATATCACATGATCCCCGTTTATTCCAATTTTGTGCGTGATGAAAGACCTTTAAATGTTGGTGGCTCATATCACACGTTTGCACGTCAAAAGAGGATGTAGATTCCTAAATATTATAAGGAAACTTAATTTAGGTGCCTATTATTAAATACGGTATTTGAGTGCCTGTATGTAGAAAGTACCTATATTTTAATATTTAAGTAAACGTACTTATCCTTGACTGTATACGAGGTTATTTTAATGTGGATAAGTTCATCCAATGGTTAAATTCTTGAGGCCCGTTTTGATCGGACTAAAAAATATCGAAATAATAATCAGATCAATCTTGTATCAAATCTCTGTAACCATAAATTGGGTGCCCTATGCACCTAATTTATACCTAACAACCCAACGCAACATAAAAAAATAATTAATTAATAAATATGAAATATGAACGAGCTTGATTTCTAAGTACAATTTCTCAGTACTTAGGGTACACAACGACAGCAAAGCTTGTAAGGTTCCTGCTGTATTTTCCGTTTCTCGGAACAGCAGGTCTAAGCTCCAAGCTGCTTTCCAGAAATAGTTCAATGTTATTACTCATACGGTCCTTGGAAAGCAGGTTTACAATATTCTTTGTGAAAAGAGCTTCACATAGGTTTTGTGCTACTACACCTGTTAGGGTTGCGGCTCCCAAAAGCAACAACAAGATCTCCCAACCTGTGTGTCACAGGCCTGCTGATTTTTCAAACACTTTATGAGGAATAAACTCAAACTTTTTCGCTTATGTAGTTAATCATTAAATTTTAAACTATCTCAGATAATTTAAACGTAAATCCGTTGTTAGTTATGACTTTATTTAGATATGAAAAGCGTTTATACTCTTATAACACATTACAACAAACCTTTGGGAAAGATTTATTTACCCTAAAAATGAGTGAGCAATCATTTCGTGACCCGGTTAATTTATGTTAGATAAATTAAAATTAAATTAAAATATTTATTTGACCCTTAAAAATCCATGTTACAAGTCAGTCATAATAAAATAGCACACGAATATATTGCCACAATCTGTCGGTCTATTCTGTAAAAATCTCACCGTGAAAACTTTAGTGAGATGAGCTTGAAGTTAGCTATCAATAGTGTCAATCCTTAGCAACTGGTGGAATGACAGCTCACTTCACCTACGTTTGTTTTCACGGTGAAATTTTACCAGAATATATCGACTGATCCTCAGCCCCAAACTACCTGGACCTGTATTTTAGGGGTCAAATAATAAAGTTAAAACAGAAAAGTCTGTATTTATATTGCGTAATAAAATCATCGAATCCATATTTATAAACAATAGCCTAACAGTTATTGATGTACAGAACCACAAAAGTAAAATGATAGCAGAGCGAGGGGCGACCCACCCTATTCTAGTGCGCACAGCCCTGCCTGCAATTACCTGTCTGTAACTAAGTACTACGCGCCGTTGCAAACTTTACTCTAACATAGTCTTTGATGCGACAGGACGTGTGCACTTCTCAATCAAATTTTATCCGACTTTAATTCAAATCAGTGGTTTAAGTGGTGACGATGCATTTTATGGTGAGTTTATTTGAATATTTAATTTATTTTATTATTGATTTATTGTTTTTAATGTTATTTTGCCATAATTATGTTTTAATATTTCTTTTATTTGCTTCGGACTTTCATGTATTTCAAAGTTTAGGTGTTCTTTTTGCGATTTTAAATGTAACGAAACGTTTGAAATTCAATAGTTTTCTTAGTGAAATGAGAAAACGAGACGAAATTATTTGATTACGTTCCTGAAAACATTAAATAATAAATTAAAATTTTAACATTTTCACCCAATACAAAAGCGCAAGTACTTGACCAATAATTAATTCTGCCGCATGTCTTTTTCATTTCGTTTATATTTTAAAATTCTGAAGTGATTTTTTTAATTGACTTTTTGAAATAGTGGAGTGCATACAAATATGACATAACATTGAAATAATTTTAATAAAATTAGATAGATACCTAATGCATACTAATATAAAAATCTTGAAAGTAACTCTGTCTGTATGTTACCTTTTCTCGAGTAAACCACTGAGCTGATTTCGATAAAATTTGGCAAGGAGGGAAATGGAATTCTGGACCTTCTCCAGAATTCCTTTTACCTCCTTGCCAAATTTTATCCGCTACCCATAGGCTTTTTGTCTCAAAAATAATCCTAAAGGGGTTGTTAGAGGGGATCTATGTTTGTAAGGGAAACTTAGGATTTCTTAAGTTAGGGAAATGGAAATACAAATGAATACTTTTGGTAAGAAAAAAAAAATTTTTTTCAGCGTTTTTGTAAAATCAACCCCCAAGAGAGTAAGAAATGAGTTTAAAATTCACATGACTATTGAATCTTTAGTGTACTTACCTCTTTTTGAAGAGAATTAATAAGTATCTTGGGGTAATATTTATTTTAGTATTTATTTAATTAAAATGGGTCCACCCGCTTACAAGTTATTACAATTTTTAGTTATAAAATAATTTAGGTAATATTAGGTAGGTATTTCGTGGTTAATGGCGGCGCTAGAGTATTTCAAACCAATGGCAATGGTGATAATATTATAATTAATTAGGTATTATTATTCTTTGTGTTAGACATTAAGAATCATAAAAACATGTTTAAAAAAAAGTTTTATTGCATTTATTATCCGTCTGTCTGTTATATTTTCACGCTTTAATGTCTGAATGGATTTGGATGATAGGTATACGGATAGCCCATGACCTGGGTTAGGACGAAGGATACTTGTATCACGCGAGCGAAGCCGCGAGCAGAAGCTAGTTTAATCATAATTTAGTTCCCCTTAGATCCCATTATAAATCCGTACTTAAACAATTTTTACGTGTAGTTTAATTTATTAAATATATTAAACATAATTAGGTACTTAATGCAATTAATTGATATTGATAGTCAGATACTTTCTAGGAAAATTAATGAAATACAAACAAACCATAAAAAAATTCCTTCCACTCTAGCAGACCAGTTGGAGAGTAGTTTAAACATTTTTCATTGAGTGCGTTTTACTTGATCAACGGAGCGGAAATAGGAAGCTTTTCCTATTTCTTCGATTGGTTTTGATTGGTTTATTATAAATATAATATTTACGGGCTTATATTTCAATGTTGATTATTTTATTTTTATCAGAGCCTAACGTTGTCCTGTCCAAAACAAAAGAAAATTAGAATAGAAAAAATAATATTTACAATAACAAAGGGTCTGATTATGATTATTTATTTTATTGTATTTAGAATTCATAGTAAAAAGGACTTTCTGTTTTCCATTTTTCCGGGCAACGTTTCCAATCTTTATTTCCCTAAAAACCTCCGACTATATTACGAACCTTTTTAAATGTGCATCAAGCATGCAACGTTACAGGGATCCGTTTCGTCGCGAATGGTCAAATTCGATCGTGGAAATACACTCGAGAGCAATGAATCCGGGTCACTTAAAGAATCCTAAAAATCTCGGAAACTAAAAATGCTAGGTTAATGCAATAAATTGTATTTAATAGACAATGTAATACTCCTTAAATGAAGGTATTAAAACTTCTTAGTTATTGTAAAGTTATATCATAAAAAAATCAAATTTGAAAAAGGGCCACTTTCGAAGATGGAACTACGAAATTACAGCATTTGGTTTTGCTTTTGTTTGTAATCTGTCATTTATGTGGGTACATAAACCATGTTGATAGTGCTCTATATTCATTATTCAAGCTGAAATTATGTCGCTTACGCCTGAAGAATGCACCAGAATACTTACTATGCTGGAAACCGGCCGGAGTCAGCGCGATACAGCCAGGACTGTCGGTGTGTCGCTGTCAACAGTACAAAGAGTTCTCCGACGTTACGAAGAAACTGGTTCTAACCTACGCAGACCAGGAACGGGCAGAACCAGGTGTACCACAGCACGAGAAGACCGATACTTGGTGAACACCATGCTTCGAAATCGCTTTCTCACAGGAACTGAACTCACAAATCAGTTTCGACGCCTCGGAGGAAGTAACCCAAGTGCATGGACAGTAAGACGTCGGCTTGCTGAATCTAACTTAAAACCCCTTAGACCTGCAAACGGCCCTAAACTGGAGCGTGGGCATCGTATTTCAAGACTAAGATATGCCCAGAGCCACGTAAATTGGAGTATTGAAGATTGGTCAAAAGTTATGTTCTCCGACGAATCAAAATTTATGCTCTACAAGCACGATGGAAGACACAGAGTGTATCGAAGACCAGGGGAAAGATTCAAGCAAGCATGCATCGAAGAAAAAGTAGCCTACGGTGGTGGGTCTGTACTTGTGTGGGCCGGAATTTCTTCTGAAAGTCGCACAGAGCTGGTGATCATAGAAAACGGCTCTTTAACTAGCGTAAGATATGTGGAAGAAATCCTCAATGATCACGTTGGTCCATTTATGGTCAATTTAGGTGAGGATGCTATATTTATGCATGACAATGCCCGACCTCATACAGGTAGGATTGTGAATGACTACCTTCAAGAGATGAACATTACTCGTATGGAGTGGCCAGCGCGCAGCCCGGATATCAACCCGATCGAGCATGCTTGGGACGAGCTAGGCAGATGCGTAAAACAACGAAACCCTCCCCCAATCACGCTTCGTGAGCTCAAAATTGCTCTCACAGAGGAATGGGAGAATATTCCCCAAAATCGTATAAGGAACTTGGTGTACAGCATGCCAAACCGCGTAAACGCAGTAATGGAAGCACGTGGAGGCAATACGAAGTATTAAAATTCAAGAAAATCGTAATAAAGTTCAAAAATTTCATGTTTCCTATTTTTGTTTTAAGGAGAGATCAGCAGTTTTTTTCTTTATGTAATTTTGTGGTAATAAAATGTATGGTGACTCATATTTTTTTTACTTTCATTTAAGGAGTATTACATTGTCTATTAAATACAATTTATTGCATTAACCTATCATTTTTAGTTTCCGAGATTTTTAACATTCTTTAAGTGACCCGGATTCATTGCTCTCGAGTGTATTTGAAGTTAAGTTATAACATTAAAAACTTCTTTTATTCAAAAACAAAAAGAATAGTCGGAACTTCGACCTTCAATATCTCCGTAACCAGAAGGTTCCCTCCCAGGTCTGGTCCACAACAAAAAAATATCGTAATAAAGGCTCCCCAGACGCGACGCGACAGCACGACACAAAGGCGCCGCTCATCGCGCGGCACGCGGTGCCTTTGTGTCACGCTGTCGCGTCGCGCCAATGTGTACGAGCCTTAATGGAAAGGACACGCGACTCTAGGCTTCGTTAAGGGTATTTTTACACCCGTTAAGCTATGCTCGTGACTGTATTCAACGTCTAACCCTGACCCTGACCTCTACTCTAGAGGAATGCTGGCGTGACGATATGTTACTACAAACAAATATTGCCTGTCTCATCTTTATGGTAGGTATTCATTGGGCAGCAAACAGAATCGCGTTGCAGGTTCGATTCCCGGAGAGCATACGGAGAGAAAATGTTCTCAGGAGAGACTGTTCTTAACTTTTGGAGTAATGCATGATTCATAGATTTTAGAAAAATGGTACAGACGTCTAGAAAAATATAAATTCTCACGTTTTATTTTTATACGGCCAATCGATGCTGTTTCGTATAAGGGTTAGGTGTATCAGTTATTTTATTTTAATTTAGTTAGGATATCCGATTGATATCAATAGGAATTTAAAAAAATCAGTGTCTGAGACTAAGGGCCACATCTGGCGAGGCGCAGCGCGGCGCGGTTGTTACTGCCAAACAAATATCAACGTTGCGTACCTAAACTAAAGATGTGTAGGTATAATTAATCTAAAGGCTCGTGCACACTGGCGCGGCGCGACAGCGTGTCACAAAGGCACCGTGTACCGCGCGACGAGCGGCGCCTTTGTGTCGTGCTGTCGCGTCGCGCCTGTTTGTGGGAGCCTTAAGACGTGTGCCTCTTTCCGCTTAGACGTGCTCTCGAGCTAATGGGAGTTTATTTATTTTCAACGTTATTTCAACTGTGTAAGGTCGATATTTGTTTGGTAGTGACGAATGCGCTGCGCTGCGCCTCGCCACTGTGCGCCGGCCCTAAGAGTACATGTCAGGTGTAGGTCAGTCATAACCTTTTTTCTTATTTTCTGTGTGCACTGAACAACATCATTGTGTTACAGGCCACATGTAACTTCTACTAGACATCTGTTATACCCTCAAGGTATAACCTCAGAACAATAACACTTTAGTTATTGTTCTGAGGTTATACCTTCTGACAAAGAAGAGTAAAAATAATTGACGAGTGATTTAGAAATCACTCGTCAATTATTTATATTATTTATACTAAGCCGGACGATACGGCATCGGCACAGCAACAAATTCAATTTTACGGAATCAATCGATAAATTTAATTGAAATTGATGGATGGACATTTTCAATGAAATTGATTGCTTGATTCCGTAAAATGAAATTTAATAGTTTACAGCTCGTGGTAGGATTTTTGAAGCAAAAACTTCTCTAAGCACGCTGAGCTTTTTTGGTAGGGAAACATCTTATGAGTTCGCGTCACCGACATGGTGTAATAGCAGGGATGACGTGTTATGCAAGATTATTTCATAGTTTTAAGTTTTCACGTCTTCTGTCGGCAGTCCCCGACTGACTATGTTTTTTTTTTCTGTAAATATTTTGCACTCATTACTATTTTATTTACTCTCATTTTGTTAGACCTTCAAACTGTTATTTTGGGATTCATGGAAGTAGGAACCTAATGTATAGTGTTCGTTCCTCGATCCAAAAAATAGGTAAAAATTCGTTTTCACGTCAAAAAATTGGACGTCAATATTTTACCTGGTTATCAAATTAAGTAGTGATATACTTTTGCCAGCCCTAAGATTACCTCCCTGCGTTATAAAATTATTAAGTAGGTGTGTGTGGGCGACACTTTGCAAAGGGACCAAATATAGTGTGCACAAATGAGATAATTAGCGTACGTACTTATGTAGGTACCTCGTTTCAACAGGGATCAATAATACTTATAAATAGGTTCATATCGACGGTGAAGTGTGAATATCTAATAAATAACATTTTAGCGATTTTTACTTTATTGCTTACTAGCTTTTGCCTGCGGCTTCGCTCGCGTTAATTTAGAATTTGACAATCAATTCGGGTTGTACTCTGCTTGTTGTTGCAATCTTGAGCTCAGAACGGAATATTATTCTAGGACGCTCCTATACACTATGTTGTAAGTCCATCTATTTGGCGCTAATACCTACGTATAAATTCTGGGCATTGGACACACGCGAACATGCTACATATAGCTAGCCATGGGAATAGCATGGCTTTTCCCAATGCTCCCCTGCTACTCTAGACTCACAAAATGTATTAGGTACTGAAATAAAATTTAAAAAAAACTCTTAACACACTAATAAAGTCTCTACAATATACAATATTCAATCATGATTCGAAAGACACGTGGCGCCATCTATTATCTTAAGAACGTTATTGTTGTTTTCCTCGGCAATAGTACCTTTTTTCGGGATGAAAGGTACCTTACGTCCGTTTCTGTACACCTAAAAACGTATATGCAAACTTTCAGTAAGATCGGTTCAGTGGTTTAGGCGTGAAAAGGTAACAAACAAACAAACTTACTTTCGCATTTATAATATTTGTTAGGATAGTTAGGATTCGTATATTCGTAGGTAATATATGAAAGACCTCGTATTTGCAAAGACATAAGGTCTGAAATCATTATTCCTGTTTTTTAAATATAAGTAATTTTTTTGATTCAAATGTTAAAAGCTATAGAAATTAAAGGATTTTTTCACCTCCTGTAAAATCATGTTTTTTTTTTTGTTATTATATATTGATACTACACCGTCGATATATACTAATTAGCTGTTTCTTTTGTCTCCATAGACTTGACTTGAGACTGAGACTTGCGGTTTACAGCTGGTTTAGACTTCCCGTGCATCTCAAACCTCGTTTATAATTTTTGGTGAACCGACAGGTCTCCCACGCTTTATCTTGCGTTCTCCGACCTTCATAAATTCCGCGTAAACCTCTTACTCCTCTATGTCCTCCCACAGAGAAGAACGGTGTTGGGATATAACCATACCTAGATATAAGTATTTCTATAGATATAACTGTCTGTATTATGTTTTTCAAGGTTTTAAATATGGAGTAGCGATCTTATTGATTTTCACTTTGTTTCCATAACTATACAGAAATCTAAAATTCTTAACTGTTTTTCTGATTTGTTATGAAGCCTTTATGATGCTTTTATATTTAGCATATTATATTTGTTTCCCTAGTATTAAGTTTGCTTGAAAACTTGTCATGTACCCAAGCTGTCAATTAACATCATTTATTTTTGGTAATGTGGTGTTTACGTTACAGTAATTGTTCCACTGTACTGTTTTAATTTCTTTAGTTTTTAGAGATATCGGTAGAGTAAGCCGTTGTTGGTAGCCCTTAATAAATAAATAAGTTCATATTTGAAAAGGGAACTGAAAAGCGAAAAATAAAATACTTTTTTAAGGTTTTTCTACAATAAAATTAACCGACGAATAAAGAAACTAAAAAGCTAAAATAAACCTTTCAGTCCAACTAAGCTCTTAAATTAATGCAATACAAATGAGTCTGTTTATTTTTTTGTTATAAAGTTTTTTTTTTACTTTTATTTGATAGCTTTTTAGATTTATAGAAAGTTTGCGCTTCCGGAATCCTTTCAGTTCATGCTTTCAGCCACTCTCACAATAGATACTCACTACGAGATTGATGTGAGATTATTTCTAATTCTATTGTTGATAAAGGTTTATTCTATGAAACGTTGCATCAAAGAGAGAGATTTCTTTTGTACTACGTCTGGTATCGGTACCAATAGTACAGATACTACTCTGCTAGCGGTATCACACCAAGGCCATTCTACAGGTTCCCGAAAATACCGCTATTTCAAACACTTCTACGGTACGGCGACTATCTTTCTCGGTAATCGGATATGACCCGTGCACCTAGCTTCTGACATTTCATAAGTGCCCATGTAGGTTTATGTGATATTAAACATTTTGATATTGACCCGATTTTCTTTTTTGGTTCATTTTTCATAATATCATTTCATAGTAGTTTCTAGGAAATAAATTTCAGGAACGATAGCAGGAAGGTAGTTGATCAAGTTTAGTAGTACACATAACATACATACATAACATCACGCCTGTATTCCCCGAAGGGTTAGGCAGAGATGTACCTATAGCACACCCACATTTCGCCAGTTATGTTTAAGTCCCATGTAATAGGGGGCGAGCCTATTGCCATCAACCGGGCACAAATCCAGACTCCGATCTGCTACCGCGAAATTCCAGATGGAAAAACCCAATAACACTTTGCCCGACCCGGGAATCGAACCCAGGACCTCATGCTCAGCAGTAGCGCTTGCGACCACTAGACCAACGAGGCAGTCAAGTTTAGTAGTAATATTGATTATATTGAGAATATACTTCACTTGATAGAGATTCCTGGAATAAATAAAGAGCAATGCGCGGCTCCTGTAATACAGTTTTTAACTAGCTTAAAGCCAGGAAAAATATATGTTTCTGATTCAGTGTTAATTATGACTAATAATTTTTATATCTAGAGGGTAGGTACTGGGGCGAACTTGACTTACTGGGGTGCTTGCACCGGAACTTAGGCTCGTCAGATATTTTGGTTTTTTTCGAACGTTTATAGGTAGGCGAAGGCTAAAAGTTAACTTTTGATGGAGGTTGTATATCTGTCGCAGCCGTTTCGTATAACACGCCGTAATACAAAATGGCGCGCCCGATTGAAAAACGTCGCCGTTTTGTAATGCGGCTACGTGGATCGTGGTGGCGATACATTCTACAAAGCGGCGTTCAACGTTTAGCTTTATTGTCAAAATAAAATAGACCAAATATTTAGTATCGTCAGTTTTCAATTTACCATTTCTATTATAAGGCGTAGTCGACGGAGCCCCGTGTTGCGGGGCTCCTACTTCTGGGTGGTTTAAAAAAAATAACCAAGAAGTTGATGACGGGGTCTTTGAGACTCCGCCATCCCCTTCGAACCTAACCTGTCCGAGTCGGGGTACTCCAAAGTGCTCATACAATGCGGGAACTTTATTTCAGCCGAATTGAAATCCGGCTCAACGTGACGCATTACAAAACGGCGACATTTTTCAATCGGGCGCGCCAATTTGTAATACGGCGTGTTATACGATACGGCTACGACATATCTACTGCATTGGTCACTAGCTGGCCGAATGATACTGTTTTTCTATTTATTAGAGCAAACGGCTGCAAGCCCTAATTATATTAAAAATATACATGAAATAACTCGTAAAGAGTTTATATTTAGCTAAAACTATTTAATAGAAATTAGTGAATATTACGAAAAAAATACTTGGAAATAGAAACGTGCCGCTCTGTGGGGTATGGAATTGATTTTACTACGTGTTCTAACGCATTTGGCATTCGCGACAACTGATACATATTGAAAAACTGCAGATAGTAGGTATGGTTGTGTAGTACGAGTATAACCGTTCTGTCTCTAGGCACAACCGCGGACAATGGCAGTTGACCACTTTTTGACCCATATGCCCTTAGAAATAAGGTTGAAAACTGATTCACTGCCAGGCAAAAATGCCACTACCAGTCTACACGTGTGCAGCGAGCCCCTACAAAGCTTCCAAAAAGTTAACGGTTGGATTCATTCTAGGTATGTACCTACAACGTGTCTCGGAAACAGAACGAAGTTTAATTTCAAATGAATGTCACCAGTTCACATCTACAATGATATGCATCCTTTTGTGCAAATTAAGGTATAGGTACGTATTTATAGAACTTTTGGAGTTTTTTTTTTTTTTTTGGGTGGGAAATCATCAAATGACCTCTCCCGCTCTGGGCGGAGCGGAAGGGCGTGTCAGACTCTTACTGACTAAAACCCACCCGTGTTCCTTCAGTTGCCTGTGCGCCAGGGCCACGGTAACTCTTTCGAACAATCCGCGACCCCGGCAGGCATCGGCCCTATTGGACCCCTTCAATGATGCTGACATCTCTTTGAGGCGCGCGTGGAACACGACGCGCCGTCGACCCGGGCCTGGTCCTTACCGGACGGTGAGCTGCCCATTGCTCGCCGTCCGCAAGCCCGCGCCTACGGTGGCCGGGAGTCGGCAATTGACTCCCGACGCCCAGGGTGTCTCCTCCTGCGGCGACTAGGGGCGTGAGGGCGCAACGATTGCCGCACCCTCACGCGCTCCGCCTCCTCCTTCGCGAGCATTACTGCTTCACAGAAGGAGGTGACGGCTTCCCATTCCCTCTCGCTCCGTACCATGGCCTGTACCAGGGCCGGACGCGAGAGATCGCCGCCGCCGATCGCCGCCACGAGGACACGGCGGTGCTCCACCCAAGCTGGGCAGACCTCCACCGTATGCTCCACCGTGTCCTCCGGTCGATCCACACAATGCCAACACCCGGGCGTTTCCTCCCGCCTTATCCGAAACAGGAACCTCCCGAAACAGCCATGTCCGGTGAGGACCTGCGTCAGGCGGAAGGTGAGGACGCCGTGGCGCCTCTCAAGCCACTCCTCAAAGAGGGGACTTACCGCCGCAATTGTGGCGTGCCCATTCCTGTGGCAACCTAAAAGCCAAAACCTATCTAAGCTAAAGCCTATCTGCATTCACAAAACTCACTCTAACTCACTCAAAGCATTGAGTTCAATTTACAGGCACTTTTGAATTGTCAAAGAGTATGTCAGTTAGTCAGAAAGTTGAAGCTAGTTGCGCATTCCAAAACAAAATCCTGGGTAGGTAACTACATTATTCTTGCTGCTTCTATATGAGAGAAAAAAGTAAAGAAAATGAAGTTGTATTTCCAAATTGACAACATTTCACGATTGTGAACCACCTTTTATTTCTCGCTCAGATTTTTAGCAGATTTTCAGATGTTGGAGATTTATTTGGAACGTTTATAGGAAGCCTACAAGATAACTTTCTTTTGAATTGTCAAAGAGTCTGTCAGTTAGTCAGAAAGTTGAAGCTAGTTGCGCATTCCAAAACAAAATCCTGGGTAGGTACCTACATTATTCTTGCTGCTTCTGCTTCTTTCTGCTTAGAATGGAGAGTTACTAACTTAAGAACAAAAATAAGAAACCGAAATGGCAGAAAGCATTAGAATGGAGAGTTACAGACTTAAGAACAAAAATAAGAAACCGAAATGGCAGAAAGCATTAGAATGGAGAGTTACAGACTTAAGAACAAAAATAAGAAACCGAAATGGCAGCAGGATTAAAATGGAGAGTTACAGACTTAAGAACAAAAATAAGAAGCCGAAATGGCAGAAAGCATTAGAATGGAGAGTTACTGACTTAAGAACAAAAATAAGAAACCGAAATGGCAGCAGGATTAAAATGGAGAGTTACAGACTTAAGAACAAAAATAAGAAATCGAAATGGCGGAAAGCATTAGAATGGAGAGTTACTGACTTAAGAACAAAAATAAGAAACCGAAATGGCAGAAAGCATTAGAATGGAGAGTTACTGACTTAAGAACAAAAATAAGAAACCGAAATGGCAGAAAGCATTAGAATGGAGAGTTACTGACTTAAGAACAAAAATAAGAAACCGAAATGGCAGAAAGCATTAGAATGGAGAGTTACTGACTTAAGAACAAAAATAAGAAACCGAAATGGCAGAAAGCATTAGAATGGAGAGTTACTGACTTAAGAACAAAAATAAGAAACCGAAATGGCAGAAAGCATTAGAATGGAAAGTTACTGACTTAAGAACAAAAATAAGAAACCGAAATGGCAGAAAGCATTAGAATGGAGAGTTACTGACTTAAGAACAAAAATAAGAAACCGAAATGGCAGCAGGATTAAAATGGAGAGTTACAGACTTAAGAACAAAAATAAGAAACCGAAATGGCAGAAAGCATTAGAATGGAGAGTTACAGACTTAAGAACAAAAATAAGAAAACGAAATGGCAGCAGGATTAAAATGGAGAGTTACAGACTTAAGAACAAAAATAAGAAACCGAAATGGCAGAAAGGATTAGAATGGAGAGTTACAGACTTAAGAACAAAACACCCTTAAACAGAGGCTGGAGACTTGTTAGAGAGGTACACACCATACTAGATACTGGGTGTAAAAAGACCCATCACATACGTCAACTACGTATTCTGTACATCAAACTAAGTAATATACATAGCACAAAAATAATTGCTGGGAAACGACTTTTATTTTTGGTGTGATTTGCTGTCTTGCGGTATTTTGATCAGAAGTCCCAAAATTTCTATAGCAATGATGGGATCATGTCCCTACCTACAAGATGGCAAAAAGTTATCGAACAAAATGGTACCTACATACTTTAGTTAAATGTAAATAAACTATTTTTTTTTTTTTGAATTTTCTTAAAAAATGCGAAGAAGCTTTTTCCCCAACCTATTACATATACACAATAATATAATAATGAATCCCTATTTCCCTGGGTCACGCAATCAGGCGTGAACGGCTGGATCGATTTCACAATTGTTTTTTGTTGTGTTCGTTATTGTCAGCAAAAGGATCATGAAATAAACAAATAAGGAAGTTGATCGGAACGTTACAAAATTTAAGAAAATTTAACGCCAATATAAATTTTTGTTAGAAATAACTGTCAGCGATTGACAGAATGCGCGCTGCAAATATCGTTAAACACAGATGGATCGGTTGATAAATGAGTCGATAGTTTTAGTTTTAGTCAATAGTCAAAACTAAAACTAAACGACATATGACATTCATAGTTAAGACAGGACAACGTCTGTCGGGTCAGCTTGTACACAATAAAAATCATAAAAATCGATCAAGCCGTTTCGGAGGAGTTCGATAACAAACACTGTGACACGAGAATTTTATTTAGACATAGGTAGTATGGAAGTATAATTTATTAGGCTTTTCAACAATGAGTACACTGTTTCTTTACAATGTGTACATTGCAAACTTAAGTCGAAACGCCTCACTACTTATTTAAAGGATAAAATAAGCTGCCTCATTCTTGACAATATTAAACTAAAACACCGTCGATAACTGATCCTTAGACACCTTTGTCACCACAACCATCCACAACAAAACACTATTCGTCTAGCCCGCTGGCTCAAGCATCATCTTCACAAACTTTCATGATCCTCAGCAGACCCAAGTTTCTGAAATTTTGCTCCACAGCAATACGCAAATAAACTCTACCTCCAATTCAATAAGTAAAAAAACTTTTTACAAAAAAAACAACCGACTTCCAAAAAAAAAAAACACTAGAAAGTGAAAAATTAGTTTAATTTCGGAAATCGGTGGCTAAAAAACGAAAATACAAAACCAAAGACACCGACTTCCGAAATGAATCTAATTTTTCACTTTCTAGTGTTTTTTTTGGAAGTCGGTTCTTTTTTTTTGTAAATAAATTTTTATTATTCACTTTTTAGTTGCGGTATAACCTACCCCACACAAATTCGTATAACCTATAGGTACTTGATATGTAAATAACAGTGACAGGAAATTATTAAAACATCATCAATTTAATATAATTTATATTATAAAGTAGAAAAAATACGCATTATTAAGGATAACTCAAAAACTACTGGTCAGATCTTGATTAAATTTATATGGCACATTAAGGGAAGCACTAGCTTTGAAATAAAAAAAGAATCATGAAAATCAGTTCGCCTAGAAAAACGTCCTGAGGTAACACACACACAAAGGAAAATACAGCCGAATTGAGAACCTCCTCCTTTTTTTGAAGTCGGTTATAAACATAACTTTGTCTTTCCACAACTGGTCTAATGTATCAAACATTATCTTTAACTTTTAATTGTTTGTAAATAAGCCTACTAACTGAATTGTAACTTTAATAAGTACTTCGATACTAGTACCTATACTATTGCTTTTTATTGTCTCGTAGATGGTATGAAAAGTAGAGAATCTTCCTTGGGAATAAGCGTGCCATAGTCTTGGGCGACCTTGAATCTCTCGCTGCACTCAGGATTCCTATCCTATCAGAGGTCCTATCTCCCTCGCCCTTCGTTACGCTTCGGATTCAATACGGCACCCGCGGCATAAGACACTGCTTTATCCCTTTGGCGGACGATTCCCAATTAACTTATAAGCGATTTGTGGATTATTTGAAAAGGGCTCTGATTACTTCATTATCTATAACTAATAAAGCAGAATATGGTTTTTTGTTTGAACGCGCTAATCTCTGGAACTACCCGTCAGTTTTTTTTTTTTTTTGCACGTTTAGCCTGTGCTTATGAGCCGAGCAAAAAGAAACAAAGTCAGAAAAAATGCTAAGCGTAAACGAAATAAGTGCGCGGGCGGGAAATGTGGCTGATAAAATATTGTGGTGTCTTACGACTTCCACGCGAACAAACTCGCGGGACTCGCGGGCATAAAGTACTATTAAGGTGCAGATATACGAGTTTTAATGATTTCAAATTGAACATCACGTCTAAAAGAATAGTCTTATTTGTTTGAAAAAAATATATGATAAACTAGACTATTTTCTTCGTAATTTGATATGTGAATATTTGAAATTATATTTTTATAACATAGTGTAATTAATTTGTAAAGTAATGTCTAACGCGAACACAAAAACGCAAAAACTATCGGGAGTATTTGCATGAAATCTACACCTTCTAAAAGACAATTTAATTACCCAAATATTTGTATACGCCTTTTATTTGTATTTTGTTTGATAAATCAAAGTGGGTGGTTTTTGCGAATAAACTTGATGCGCGTTGAAGCGGGGGCTCTTGCGGGCGACGGGCGGCAGAGCATCGCTGACCAATGTCCGGGTAGACTCTAACGCTCTGTGCAATTTGATTCGCTTAAAAGTTTCGCATGCTCCTCCCACTCGCTCAAGGTCGCTGGTACTTATTGTCGCCTTAAGAAATGTTTCAAGTCCTAGTAGTAAGCTCAAAACCCTACTGCACAACTGCAACAGTCTTTGAAAACGCTAGATGTAGTCCCTCCACTTGCCAAACTCTACAGAAAGCTGTTATCTTGAACACTTGCCGAATTGTCCGAAAGTTCCCCTAAATAACCCCCAGATCAGTGCCGATATACGAAAATGTCTAAGGCAACTAACGCCCATTAAGAAAGTAATAGGTAGATATTAACATCCTACTACTAATAATCTAAATCTCCTAATAATTAATTAAGTACTTTGGGTCGGCGACGTATTGGGCTGACACACGTCGGTCAAAATTTAATTAATAATCAATTGAATTCAACCGACTGAGATAATTAATTAATTATCTAAGACAGTTGAAACTAATGGGAAATACTTAGAAGTGCAGATTTGCACAGAATTATGTATTTTAACGTTCTTACATCCACCATATTCTACAACGTATTGTTATAGGTAGGTACTTACTGTTGATAACTACGGAATGTATGGACACAATTCTTTGTGATCTGTGACATTTCTAGTAGACCTGGTACTCTTATCTTAGACAAATATATAATTAATAGAGTTCTATGATCCATATGAGAAACAGGATCTTTTCTTTGTTTTCTTCTTTTTTTTTAAAACGTTGCCCCACACTAGGAATTTCTCCTGTATTGTGGGTGCGTTTACAAACATTTAAACTCACTTATACAAACAGCCAGACCCGGAACAACTATTTGTAGGTCATACAAATATTTGGTCCGTGCGGGAATCGAACCCGCGACACGCAGCGCAGCAGTCAATCGCTTAACCACTGCGCCAACCGTGCCGTGATCTTTTATTTGGCATCAATAAAGTTTCTGTGTTTTTACCCATCTTGCTGACTGTACATTTTGTTCCAAATTTTTGTTGCTTGTAATTAGCAATTATCAGTTGTTTACTATTTTGTTACCGTTTACGTGTATTAATCTTTAAGCTTTCTTAAAATTGTAAAAATAAAAATAAAATAATATAAATAAAATTTGTAAATGCAGCACATAATGATTAATTAAAAAATTAAGGACAGTCTCCAAGTTACATTTTCCTGTAGTTACATACTTATAACAGTTATATGGTAGGTACTACTTATGGTTACTACTTATAACAGTTATACGGTACCTGCCCTAACTACCCGTCCGAATATCTACCATGTAGGTTTATTCAAAAAGTGTAAGTATTTTTCTCAGTCGGGTATTGATGAGGTATCCCTACAAAAATATCAAAACCGTATCGCTTTAAAGTCCGTAGACAACTCCAGCTGAGTCAATTTTACGCTAAGTCTCGTCTCTGTAAAGCTACCAGATTTGTTCATAAATAAAGTAAAAATAACAATACTTAAAGACAATACTAAATGACAGAAATAATAAATGAAATAATAAAATAAATAAATGAAAGACATAACTATATGACTAGAAATAGGGACCAATTAGTTCAACCAGGTTTCAGACTGGCTAAAGTAGACTCATCCTTCATGGGGTACTGTTTAAAATGTTACAACAAAATACCTCCCCACATACTCCAACTGAATGAAACAAAATTTAAATCTTGTATAAAACGCACACTATGCAGCCAAGCATATTATAAGTTGGGGACTTACATCGCTGACAAAGATGCTTGGCTCAACGCTGGTCCTGCTCCACAGGGGGGCATAAATTAATTGATTAGCATTCGAAAATATTGTAGGAGCTGCTGAAGATTGTAAAAACAACAACATCTTTGCATTGTATAAATTCAATCTCTTAACAATGTATAATTGCATAGCACATGTGTGAGCACTATGTACCTACTATAAAGCCACCATTTACTAGGCTCGTCTTTCATTGACTTGAATGTGCCCTGGCGGCTGAGAGTATGTCATGCTCACTCAAATGTTTCGCTGGTGGTGGCGTGTGTGTTGGATCATTAAGTTCCCTTCAAAATGGTTGAGCTGAATGGTGCTGATCCATGCGTCATGTTCGTGAACGGGCGCCGTCAGTAGGGACTGGTCAACTCTTAGCTGCCACGGCTTATTTTAATTTAAATTTTTGAATTGTTTTTTTATCTTTTTTATTACGGATACTTTGTACGTACACGTCTTTCTACATCGTTCTCACATTTTTAATTTGAACATGAATGATGTAAACAATTTGTTTTTTGTAACTATATGTTGATTTAAAAGAGTGTCCTATGGAGAAGAACGGGCAAGAAACTCCTTCTTGCCCGTTCTTCTCCATAGGTACCTACTACGCTTTGGAATGGGCAACTAGCTTCATTTTTCTGACTGACTGACCCTTTGACAATTCAAAAGTGCCTGTAATTGGTTTATTTGAAATAAATGCTTTGAGTTTGAGTTTGAATAAAAAATAATTAATAATAATTAATTAAAAATATAAAATGTGACATTTATGCAACATATTTTGATACTCGCAAATAAATCAAAACTCATAGAGGATAGTTTTCGTTGACCTAGAATCAAGAAATTTGGCAAGGTCAAGATCAAGCAAGGTCAAAGTCAAGCAAGGTCAAGGTCAAGCAAGCAAGCACAAGTAAAGGAAACAGTACGAAAATCGTTGATTTGTAGTTTTACCACATTGTTTTTTTGCGATTACTAACTTACATTTACAGTTGTTGGGATAAATTCATCCCGATTGTGGAACCCTTCATTGTGCGCAGTCCGAGACGCACCTGACAGACCGGTTTTTTATTTTATTTGTGTATTTATTTTTATTTCTTGCTATAATTATATTTATTTGACATAACACCTATTTAATATAACATTATCAATAACAATTTATTATTGAAGCTAACGCAAAAACCACTCATCAGCACTCTAATTCCGTAACACACTATCTATCACAATCCATTGCTTCATATGTTAGAAAAAAATTGTCTGCTCAACGCTAAGAATGTTGTTGAACTGTCAAAATAAAAGCTATTCCTACTGTTAGTGTATTACGGAATTACTCCACTGGACCTGACCAAATTTATTTGGATCCACCCCTAAGCTACCCCTTTCTAATAAAAAAAGAATAATCGAAAACGGTCGCCGTGGTAAAGAATTTTGACTGAGTAAATTGCGCTTCACTTTGCACTATAGGAACACCTCTAGCTAACTCTTCGGGGATTACATTACAGGTACAGGCATGATGGTGTTATGATGTTCATATTACATTTAAAAAAAATAACAAATTGACAACCTCCTCCTTTACTTGAAGTCGTATAAAAGGCACGATTCCACTCTTCGCAAAAGTGGTAAGTGTACGTCAATTAAAAAATATGGCACCCTAAAGTCAACATAACTTTCATCCTGACTGCAATAATACATGTTCATTAACAAATCGGAGCTTTCTACTTTATTACGATCGTTGTACGACACAATGCGACGTGAGTCACCCCCAGGGAAGTTGCGTGTACGACTGCTACTGCCCACCATCGCAGCTTGACCTCTCGACCCCTTCATCCGCTAAACTGTTGGATTAACAAATCTTTGGTGTCGGTAGCTCAACTTACAATGGGTGCAATATGCAGATAGGGCTGCGCGTTGCGTTAAACTTTTTGTTTATTTGTATGAGTCATGAACACATGATTGAGAAATTCTTGGTGTGTTGTGTTCGGTTAATGAATTACGCATATTTTGTGTTTAACATGCTGTGTGTTTTTATGAATTATTTCTTAATATTTCTATATCATTAGCTTCGCGAATTCCCTTATTGTACCATGGCAATTTTTCGACTACTAGGTCTATAGATTCTCGTTGACTAGACAGGATATGCGAGCGCCCGATTTTTGTCTACAGCACGGTCATACTTGGCGAAAAAACCATGCAATTTAAAAAATAAAGTAACTGGGTTAGATTTCCGAGTCACGTTTCATGAGATTTTCGGAAGATATTAAGTATTTTGCAAGTATTCTAACTGTGGGTTACGAGATTCCTTCGAAACAAATCTTAAACTCTACTGACTGACCCATCTCAATTAACTTGTGTTTTTGACGCACCGTCCTGGGTTCGATTTCCAGTTTAGACAGTGTTGTTTTCTTCATTAGGAATTACTCAGTTTGGATTTACATAATGTCCGATTAATTGAAAATAGGCTCACCTTCTACTACATGTTACATTAACATGGACGGCGAAATGTGTTGCACTTATTCTTACGGGGAATCCAAGCGTGCCTGTTGCTATGAGCCCCTGCGGGGTTATTGCATAACACACTAACAGTAGCAATGGCTTTCATTTTGACAGTTCAACAACATTCATTGCGTTATTTTCGTTGTTGAGCAGACAAATTTTTCGGTCATATAAAGCAGTGGATTAGCAATATCCTTCAAAATCATTCAGATTGCGATTGCTCGTGTGTCACGCAATTAGGGCGTAGGTCTTTTGTCTTATTGCATGTCAGACAGTTCCCGGGAATTCTAATTAGCAACGTATAAATTATCAATACCAATTAACGGTTATTTTGCTCTTCCCTGAAATGCCTGTCAGGTACGCACTGCGATTTTTATCTCTAATATAATTTGTACAGTGTTTTGTCTTATTTGGTATACAAGCCCGGCCCGAAAATCCCAAGTATTCACAACAGTCACATACCTAATTTAAAATTGGTAGGTATGGTCTAAACACAAATGGTATTAATTACTTCAAAAACTGCCCCGAACTATCTAATTTTGAAAATAATTACCTCGATCCCTCGTACCCCATGTTTGTTTAGCAAATATGACTAAGTACGTAATAAAATGCACAATCTCTTTGAAAACGAAAATTGAGAGAACTAAATAAACTAAACAGAAGTTCGTATTTAAATATCCATATTTTGTTAGTAGAACTAAGTATTAATTAACTCGCTAGCCTTTTGGTCCTCGTGTTAAGGCTCCTTCAAACAGGCCCTACACGCGACACTAAGGCACCGCAAGTCGCGCGGCAAGCGGTGCCTTTGTGTCGCGTCGCGTGTCGCGCATGTTTGTAGGAGCCTTTACTGGGACATTTCATTTCCGCTTAAGTATCAATATTTCAAATAAATATATAATTCAAATAAATATATAATTCAAATACTAATTAATATTGTTTCCTCTTTGTTTCAGAAAATGCTGTGTTATTTTATTTTAGTTTTACTTGCAGCAAATGTTTCAGGATCGGATGGTACGTACCTACTGTTTTGTTACCATCACTATATCGACAGGGTGGAAAAAATACACAATGTTTCTTATACTGAGACATTGATCCTCAATATCCTCATCATTGATTCTTTTCATTGTTGAATATGACATAAAATATACATCCAATTATGCCTTGACAATCTTGTCGGTTCGATCTTCGGAACGGGCAGGCAGTTTTCAGAAATCAATCGGCAAAGGCGCTTGATATTATTTTCTTCCACAAAAAAATATTTCCTTTTAAAAACACAAGGAGTACTTTTATTTGACGCTCTGTGATTCTTCCTCTCTTGTTATCCTTTGTCTAATCGCAAAAAATAGTTTCGATGATGATCTTCTTAAAGCGCGGTAAGAAGCCATTAATTTTTAGCGGCCACAAATAAGGTACAAAACAGCGATGCCTTTAGTGTCAGTTGAATCGAATGACCACCAATATAAAAGTTATTTTGTAGTAATAAAAAATAAATACACGGCTGTGGAATAATTTTCAGGTATTTCTTTAGTTGATTGAATTCCTTTTATTATCATTACATAAAATATTATAGTTTACGCACAACATTTTGAGAAATAAGCGACGTAAAAAAATTTTTGAGCTATGTTTTACGATTGTTTTATGATGATACTTTTTTATTTTCATGAAATATTTTTGAATAGGTATTTTCTTTGAACATTTGGCAATACACTACTTATATTTTTTTTGGCTTGTAATATGTACCAATACGACTAACTGTGCGACAAAAAACTGAGAGTTTTCGGTGTCCTACGTTTGGGCAGCGCCTTAATCAAAGGACTTCTGCCGTCGTATCAGCACGAGCTAATTAAGAATACTTAGTTCATGCCATGATAGAAATATTCGCCAGTAAGCAGGTAGTAAGGCGTTCATTTATAATTGGATATCGCCTCGGGGAGGCTATTTTAATACCAATGAACAGGTGACTGATGAACGATACGACTGATTGAATTTATCTGCATTAGAAGTTTTCCGTATCTCGCATAAAATAATTCCTCATAATAAATGTTGTTATTAACTACATTATTATTTATCATTATTATCAGAATTTATTATTCAGGAAACTTAATACGTGCTATATTAAAATGTTCCACGTGTAAATAATAAAATATTAAAATACCCTATTTTACAAGCCCTTTTTAGCTTGTTAGTCGTTGGGCTCCATGCACTATGCATGAGAAACGGAGGCCTTTTTCCATCGATACTTTTAGAACGCAGTTCGTTAATTTCATACAAATACAGGAAGTTCAATTTATAACCTCTTATTGTTTACATCAAAAGAAAGCTTGACACGTGACCGTGTCCAAGGACTCATTCGACATCCATCAACTAACCCCAATGTCAACTCTGATAAAGTTGTAGGTGAACCAGCAATAGACGGCATTCAGGAACGACGGAAATTATTAAATTTCATCAAATGTAAATTGTGTGCATGAAGTATAAAAATTTAATGTGTTCGGCCACTATTCCAATTTTTTTTTTTAACTTTTCCCCTCCCTAGGTATTTCTCCTGTATTGTGGTTGCGTTTACAAACATTCAAACTCACATACACAAACAACCAGACCCGGGACAACTACTTGTAGGTCATACAAATATTTTTTCCGTGCGGGAATCTAACCCGCGACACGCAGCGCAGCAGTCAATAGCTTAACCACTGCTCCAACTGTGCCGTCATAATATACCATACCATTCAGGTGCACGAGGAGGGATGCTGATTATCCATTCAAATATCGATTAGGCCTTTGAACTTAATTCAGTTGTGTTGGCTTCAAACCTTCGTGTAACTAACTGACAAATAGACAGCACAAAAAAAAGCATTACAGTCCTAACGTTCGTCGAAGTTGCACACCTACAGTAAAGGTGGCTCTTGTGACGTCAGGTATCATGAGTGCCTTAGGGCATGGACCATGATTATGATGTTGACGAAACGAGGTGATTTGTGATAACGAATCTAAATCGTCTTTATTTTTAAAGCATCCTTGAAAAACCTGACGAATTTTCCGAGGTGTACGTACTGCTCAATTAAAATAAGTGCTTGGTTATAGAAGCGGTGATACTTCGTGCGGTGCGTGGACGCGAGGCGCGGCTTCCTTGCGGCCAAGGAAAACTTTTCCTTGACGGCCCTGACTCTTACGTGCTCTGGCTAAAAAATAATCGAGAATTCCGCTACCGGTTTCCTAACCCAGAATCTGAGAAAAGGTATGTGACAATTATGTTTCTAATGCTTGCGCATTACCGTCATTTCGACCAATGTTAAGCAGTAATGCGATTTTTATGTGCACAGTTTTGCAATAACATTTTTTTTACATTCTTCGGTACTGTCGATCGTACGTCAGTGGTAACTCTCGGACCTTAAGTTGGCTTGGCGTACTACGAAGTTTCAATGGAATACTGCTTACGAATATTATACGAGGTGTTTTTGTTGCCGCTGACTTGCAGCCTACTGTACGTTTTCATATGCTGTTGCTAACCCAATTGAGTTCCGGAATTTTACGATCATCATCTTCAATCTATCCTAATTTGCTTGGAATCGGAGCAGCATGTCTTCTTCTGCCTTGATCTCTAGCAGGAATCACCTAACTTCACCTAAAACGTAATAATCCCTTTCTAGCTATAGGTAGGTACTTTAAGAGCCTTTAACCTTTTACCATGCAACCTGTAAGGAAGTTTATAAGTTGATGACAAACACTAGTTCGTATTAAGAATATTAGGAGTCAGCTGAGCTAAATGTTATAAATTAATTATTCATTTATTTATTTATTTAAGGAAAAACAAACAGTAGCACAATAAAAACAGTCAAAATATCTTAATATACTATTTTAAGGGGGAACCTTCAGGGTAGCCCGCGAAATTCAAATTTTGTTACGTTTTTTGCAATTTGCAGGTCACTGTCAGGTTGTATTTTGATTAAAATATGATTCGCGACCGTAACAAATATGGCTTAACAGAATTATAATCATTGGAATCAGCAATACATCTCTATAAGTTCATATTACCCTAATGAATGACTATTTCATGAAATCATGACATTTGAGGGCAATTCTAACATATGCTGATTCTAATGATTATAATTCTGTAAAGCCTTAGTTGATACGGTCGCGAATCACATTGATCACCATACAACCTGATACTGACCTGCAAATTGCAAAAAACGTAAGAAAATTTGAATTTCGCGGGCTACCTTGGCGCATGCCCTGTATACAATCATGCTACCCACTAGCCCACTAGGCCACTACGTTCTCCACAGATTACAATAAAAAGTATTTAAAACTAGCCAGTAACACAGATACAATATCTATACAAATGACATAATCCTAGAAATCATATAGATCTGGATAAATAAATTAATCAAAAAAAAAAGAAGTAAATAAAGAAAGTAAAGTTTTGTGTGCATACATTATTAAACATTACGCCAATATATAGAATAGAATACTCTTTATTATTAGAGATTATTAGAATGTTGAATGAAATAGAATGTTTAATAGGAACAATTATGCACGTTATTCTATAAATACGCGTTTCATTTTATCCTGGTACCTTTACCTTTGGTGCTAACACTACCTATTTAATATATTTTACACTATTCAGCCATATGGCCCGAATATTGCGTTGCCTTTCAATGAATGATTGGTTTGCGATAGCTGTGATTAATTTCTCTGGTGTATTAGTTTTGGACCGACATTTATTCGTTTGATGGCATCGAATTTGATGGTAAAGGCTCTGTGGTCGTGAATTCAGATTAATTAGTGCGCTTTCGCAAAAGCAGTGTGGACTGAGTTCCGGGAATCATTCGGACGTGTGGCTTTTTGAGGTTTCCGATTTTACAAACATACGTGACCATCACGTATTAGCGCAAACTATCTTTCTGATTATGACGCGGGGGCGACACATTTCATCTTTTACACTGACGGGCACGAAATCCAAATAATTAATAGTCAAGTTTAACGTGTCAGCTTATCAATGTTGAACTTTAAAATCGTGCCCTAGGAACAAGGGTGGATTCAGGGGCTCTCGAGGGTCTTGAACCCCCCTGGGCTGTGTCTAGGTCGCGCATAGATAAATTTCTAAACTCATTGATAAATTACATCAAATAAATATTTTGTATGATGTGTTTACGTATGTGTTTGCCACACATGCGCGAACGACACGCATAGCTAATACGACTATGTGCTGTTATTATAATTATGTGATGAGAGATCGTGGAGTTTCTTGTCGGCTTTTCTTCTTAGGAAACGACCAATTTGAACCGTGCACCTAGCTTCTGACGAAGTGCTCATGTGAATTAACGATTAAGGGGACTACATGTCCTAAACGCAAATTTATAATGCCTAAAAATACCTATATATGATCCACTGCAGTAACCAAAATCAGAAAAATATATGATATTCTTCTGGATATATGCTAGTTAGATAAGTAGTGTGTTGAAAACATAATACAAGTGACTTTATATGATAGAAAAAAATCTCGAAGATACCTCTAAAAACATATTTTGACGATTAAAAACCATACTAATAATACATGCACACATTCCGATTTTTTGTCAGATTATTCTATAAGTAACATACTAACGCAATAGTGTTTTAATTTTTTAGTTCAATGAATAGATTTTTTGTAAATCCAGAATTGCTTCATATTTTGCAATAAATTACCAGCGTTGTGTCATCGCGAGTCTCTTTCTTTTCTTTGCAATCCGACAGTGATCGCGCTTTAGCTCTTGTAAGCCTCTTAACCAATCCGGTCGGCCCTGGGCCGACCATTCTGCTCGTAGTCACCAGTCGAGCTCAATTGATTTTAAAAGGGCTACGGACGCTATAAATGGTACAATGAGTGTCCTACGACAAAAAAGAGAACAGGCGGACAAGGTTTTCCGACACCTTTTTGACGAGGCAAAAGAAGCTGAGCAACTAGACACGGAAATGAAATGCCCCAGTATAGTTTGAAGACAAACCACCCCGGGCCCCTGGTCCTGGGGGCTCCCAAATCTGAAGAATACTTTTTTAATGAAATCCCAAACACGGTCCAAATATATTCAGAAAGAAGCAGTTTATAGTTGGAGGCCCCGTACGTATACAAAATATAAATAAGGGTGCTAAAATTTTCGAACTCACTTCGCTCGCTCTTGCACCCTTCATTCTCAAACTTTCTGCGTAAGTTGACAAAGTAACTCCTATTTTATGTGTGACTTTTTAAAAGAAAACCTTACCTATGCAATGTGGTATGCATTTTTTTTTGAGCTCGCTTCGCTCGTTCCTGCATTTTACATTCTTATGACTGTCAATGTTTTCTGCATAAAGCAACTCCTACTTCCGTAAGGATTTTCAATAGAAACCAAACCGAGAATTCCGAGACGAGGTGCAAACAATTTTGAGTTCGCCTCGCTCGCTGTTGCATCCTACATTCTTGCTTTTCGAAAATAGCCTATTGAGGAGATGCAAAATGCACCTCTCTGATAAAAACAATCCTGCCGGTTGCGAGGTCTATAGCGTAGGAAGAGTACTGCTTTTTTTTGTTTTCATTATTATTTAAACTGAGAAGAACGGGGAGGTTCATTTTGTTTTGCCGTCAGGCTTAGTCCGCCACTGATTGGAGCCTGTCCTGACTGGACTCCGACTATGTGTCCCTTCCTAACTCGAAAGCTGGATTGCAGCTCTGGGAAGAGTTAAACGAAGCTCTCTTCTGCCGCTGCTCCACTTATTGCTTTTGTATAAACAATGCCGACCTACTTTTAAATGTGAAATTTTAACGTCTATTTTCGGTACCAAAAATTATTATTATTACCATTTTTTATTTTACACGCACCGCCGTTTATTGAAAGCTTTCGGTAATCAATTATTCAAGTTTATTTGAAGATTCGTTCCGATGGTGCATTAGAAAGTGGAGGACTTTTGGACTTTTTTGAATAAAAATAAAATGGACGTTGTAATTTCATGAAAAAGCCTGAAGTATGAGGAGGTTAGGATCAAAACCACTACATATCCATTTTTTTCTATAAGGCAGAAATCGAAAAAAACTTAATAAACACACATATTACATACATATTTTTGTTTTTTTTATTAACACACACATAACATAACATCACGCCTGTATTCCCCGAAGGGATAGGCAGAGGTGTACCTATAGTACACCCACATTTCGCCAGTTATGTTTAAGTCCCATGTAATAGGGGGCGAGCCTATTGCCATCAACCGGGAACAAATCCAGACTCCGGACTGCTACTGAGCAATTCCAGATGGAAAAACCCAATAACACTTAAACTCACTCACTCACTCTTTTTTTATTAAAGAATTCCGTTTACCTACTTTATAAATAAGTCCCTAAATAAAACAGTTTTTTTGTTTTAACCTTGTTTATGTTGAGTTTTTGAACTAAACGTTAATATTAGACATCATTTTACTCAGGAGAATAAGCTGTTTTGAACTAAAAAGTTACTGCTAATGGTAGGTTTTGTAATTTTGTGCAGAAATCGTGAAAAAAAAACGAAATTTCTAAAAGTGGAAAAGTTGTGGTTTTGATCCTAACAAATAGTCAATTTCAAAAACATGCAACATAGACCATTCCCCATTTTTCTAGTTATCAAAGGGCGAATTGGGTGTACATAAAATACCAATCTCGATTTCGATATTTCGGCTCTTCGGCTTTATTGGAGTTCCTGGCATCAGTTCTGAATTCACTCCGCACTTTGAAAGAAATAACATCACGCCAGCATTCCACGAAGGGATAGGCAGGGGTGTTAGGGTGTATAGTGTGTATAGTAACAGGTGGGTGTTCGCCAATAAGTTATTGCCATGCCACATAGGTCTTACTTAAGACTCTGGGGTGCAACTGAGAAATTGCTGATTTTAAAACCCCATGACACTCTCCCATATGGGAATCGAACCCAGCACAGAAGGTTGAACATGGGGCTTAACAATCTCTCCTATGATCCCTAGAAAAAAAGAATGAAAACACATTTCTTCATCACAGGCTAAAAGGCACACATCATAGGTACTTATACTGCAAATAAAGAATAAAAAAGGTGGAGCCTGGCAGACCAGTACACCAAGCAGCCAAACAGATCTTGATTAAGTCTAATAATAATTATGTCTACAAAATATCTTAACTTTGGTTTAGCCAAGATTAGCTTCGCTAAAGAGTGTATTTATAAATTCAATTCGTTCTAGAATCTAAAATAGATTTTCAAATACGGTCTTCACGGCTGCTTAAGTTTAATTAGAATTTTAAAATACATTTTGTTTTTTATCGAAATATTATAAAAGTATTTCGTATCTTCACGTTCGTGTGAAAAATACAATCATACATACACGTATATGCTTGTTAAATACTGTGCATTTTTCATATTTAAAAATCAAAGGGAAATCAATCTTATGGAAAGTTTCTGTATTTTATTGAAAAATACGGGGGCATTTGAAAGATACATGTATTTTACATGTTATTGTCAACGCTACCAGAAAGGGCCTGAGCCTTAGTTTTTTTAATTAAGATTCTGTATGTTTAGGTTTTTATTCTTGTATTCAATATGAAATGTGTTATTTTCCTTTTTTCAACCCCCGACGCAAAAAGAGGGGTGTTATAAGTTTGACCGCTATGTGCGTGTGTGTGTGTCTGTGTGTTTGGCTGTGTGTCTGTCTGTGGCACCGTAGGGCTTAAATGGGTGAACCGATTTGAATGCGGTTTTTTTTATTTGAAAGCAGTTTTTCTAGTGATGGTTCTTAGACATGTTTTATCAAAATCGGTTCAGCCGTTACAAGGTAATCAGCTCTTTTGTTAGCTGCGGTAAGGATCTTAGACGCATAATAGGTATTTACTTTACTTTCATACATATATGTGACCTAAAATTTGGAACACCCATGTACGAGATGATATACAAGATTATGGAATTCTTGGTCCGATGCTGCAGCCAGGATATCCAGCACACCAGTACACTCTTGAAAAAATTATAGCAGATACATCGTGTTTGGTTTCGTTTTGATCAGTATTTAATGCTACATACAATACAGTGGTGGCAACATGATGAGCTAATGCTGCAGCCAGGATATCCAGCACACTAGTACACTCTTGAAAAAATAATAGCAGATATGTCGTGTTTGGGGATTACGTAAACGCCAAAACAAGCTATTTGATGTAGTATCTAAATATACCCTGAAGAACGCTCACAACTGTTAACTCATATACAAAACAAAACTAAGTTTTTTTTTTAAATAAATTTTACATTTTAAAATATACCCTGAAAAACGCTCACAACTGTTAACTCATATACAAAAAAAAAAAAACAATACTAAACTAAGTTTAAAAATGTTAAAATAAAAATTTAAAAATCCCCCACCGCATTAAAGAAAAGCGAACATTTAAAAAGTCAAAAATAATGCCTATCGTTGAGCCATCAAATTCGATTGAGTAACACCATATATTTTAATTAGGTATAGAAATTGATGGATGGTACGATAAGGTTTGCTCGTTGAAATGGCGCTATAATGTCGCGGCGGGGTACCGCCGCTTATGTAAGTCAGACCCTTCATTAGATTGACTATCTATTAATTTACTAGCATTTCCAACCAACTTGCTTCGATACGAAACATTTTTTGTAGAAAATCTAGTTGGGTGTTAAATTTTTAAGTCTCGGAGCGCTATGAGTAATGAGTATGCAATCTCCTATTTTATCTATTTTTATTGCTTTAAGCTTAGCGGTACCCCGCCGCGACATTATATCGCCATTTCAACGAGCAAACCTTATCGTGCCATCCATCAATTTCTATACCTAATTAAAATATATGGTGTTACTCAATCGAATTTGATGGCTCAACGACAGGCATTATTTTTGGCTTTTTAAATGTTAGCTTTTCTTTATTGCGTTGGGGTTTTTTTAAATTTATTGTTTTGATAGCTGTGTTGTATTGTTCACACTCCTTCTTTCCAATGTGTTTTTAGAAGTGATGACTTTTAATTGGCTGTCAGACTCACATATTTTTTTTTAATTCTGTGTGTTTTAGCTGTGAGTCATCCATAATTAATAATTAAATAAATAAATATAATCTGTTATTTCAAATTTATAATGAAGCTCTTTGAACCTTTGTCCGTATGCGTTCAAATAAACATAATCAATGAATCAATGCAGCCACGCATCGGCTTCACACAGGCCTCTTTCTTCTAATCCACGCTTGTGTGTTTTAACATTACAAAATATTACGCGTTATTTCGCAAAGAGCGTGGTACAAGTTTATAGTACCAACACTTCGACTTTACGCCACTCCCATTTAATAGAAGGCAAGCATTAAGCCTGGGCTGCCAGTGAGCAATTCCTCATTTGTATGTAAAACCTGATAACATTTAGCTCGACTTGGGGATCATGACCAATACCCCACGCTTAGCAGTGGCTCTTTCTTGACCTCTCTAGACCAATGAGGTTTAAGTAATCCAATAGGCAGACCAATAGGCAGAGTGTTTGCGTAGTTTCCAATTAGAACGTATCTAGTTAAAAATAAAACTTGTATCTTTTGACGTGACAACGTCTTTTCGCTCGGTTCCACCGACACTAGAAACAGTGCATTCACAGTTATTTACCTATAATTATGCATCACCGTCCATATCACAGTGATCTTTAATCTCGTGACAATAGGGTTGCTTTTGGTTTGCTGCAACTGTCAAGTCTGCCAAAATCACAGTGATTTTTATTGTTGTTATAATAAGGTTGCTATTGGGTTGCAGCTGTCAGAAGTAAAAAAACTGTGAAAGGACTGTACCTACTCACTTGGCCATTTATATGGCATATTGAGTTTTAGGAAAAAGTTTGGCTTTGTTGAGCATCTTCTATGGCACTCATACCTGTCCCTTGTCATAGGCTCGGAACCCGTGACTACATCTACAGTACCTCCTGCGAATCCGGATTCTGCCCTGACGACACCTCGCTGGTCATCAAGAAGGTGACCGACAACGATGAAGGACTGTACCGCTGCCGGGTCCACTACCAAGGCTCGCCCTCAGTGGACTACGTCATTGATGTCAAACTAGTTGGTAAGTTCAACATACTTTTTGGGAGTACTTGGTGATGTTCTTCAGAAACGTTAGATTGTGCGTAGTACTGCAGCAACTGGCGTTTGTATATGGCCAGCATGTATGCACGTAAACGAATGATAAGAAGTATGTAAGGATCGTAGCAGGTGGCGTTTTTAGTTTCTGCCTAGTGCCTACCCCCATGGGAAAACGGCGTAAGTTTTTTTATGTATCTTAAACGTTTTTACACCAGGGAATAGTAATTAACAATGGGGTGTTGGGGGCAGGACCCGGATACATGTGATCGTCATTTGTTACGTTCAAGCACAGATACGTGGTCATGATTGTAGACTGCCACGCACTGGGCTTCACTTCTATTAGGTGATTGTGCTCGTCTTTAGTGCTGCTGATAACAAATACTAAGGCGCGTGACCTGCACCCTAATTACGTAACACACTATCTATCACAATCTGAATCATCTTGAAGCCTATTGCTAATACATTGCTTCGTATGTTCGAAAAATTTGTCTGCTCAAAAACGTAAATAACGCAATTAATGTTGTTGAACTGTCAAAATGAAACTTATTCCTACGGTAAATGTTACGCAATTACCTACCCTGCCAGAGAAATGCTTATTGCTCAATCTTCATAAAATTATAATTAGATAGCTGGATTAGAGTCGAGGTTAATTTATAAAATCTGTCAGTTTGGAACTGAGATCGTGACTAGAATACTTACTCATCTACGGACGTAAGCTAAAGAGATTTTCGACAGAAACATGCTTATTTTTCCAGAATCAACCGGATTGCCCAAGATATACACAGGTGTTGGACAACTGCTCAACAACGGCTTCGTGGGGCCGCTCAGTCTTGACTCCGACCTCACCTTGATATGCGAAGTAGAGGATAGTAAGTATTAAATAAAGCAATTAGAAAAGAAAGAAAGAAAAATATTTTAACAAGAAATACAAACATAAAAAAAATATATTAAAAAGCAACAATTACGGATAAAGCTGTTGGGTTGTGGCTGACAATTATTTAAAACAATCTGTTCCTGCCCGGTGTGGATTTCATACAAAAATAGCATCCTTTCCGAGATACCCGGTGGATTTTCCAAATAAAACTTTCATACAAACCTTGTCCTGACAATTACAAACACAACAAAAAAATTATTAGCCAAATAATTAGACAAATAGGTGCAGCCGCTTTGCAGTGATACGCGGACAAACATTTTTGGCAATTGATTTTTATTTATACACTCGAGAGCAATGAATCCGGGTCACTTAAAGAATGTTAAAAATCTCGGAAACTAAAAATGATAGGTTAATGCAATAAATTGTATTTAATAGACAATGTAATACTCCTTAAATGAAAGTAAAAAAAATATGAGTCACCATACATTTTATTAACACAAAATTACATAAAGAAAAAAACTGCTGATCTCTCCTTAAAACAAAAATAGGAAACATGAAATTTTTGAACTTTATTACGATTTTCTTGATTTTTAATACTTCGTATTGCCTCCTCGTGCTTCCATTACTGCGTTTACGCGGTTTGGCATGCTGTACACCAAGTTCCTTATACGATTTTGGGGAATATTCTCCCATTCCTCTGTGAGAGCAATTTTGAGCTCACGAAGCGTGATTGGGGGAGGGTTTCGTTGTTTTACGCATCTGCCTAGCTCGTCCCAAGCATGCTCGATCGGGTTGATATCCGGGCTGCGCGCTGGCCACTCCATACGAGTAATGTTCATCTCTTGAAGGTAGTCATTCACAATCCTACCTGTATGAGGTCGGGCATTGTCATGCATAAATATAGCATCCTCACCTAAATTGACCATAAATGGACCAACGTGATCATTGAGGATTTCTTCCACATATCTTACGCTAGTTAAAGAGCCGTTTTCTATGATCACCAGCTCTGTGCGACTTTCAGAAGAAATTCCGGCCCACACAAGTACAGACCCACCACCGTAGGCTACTTTTTCTTCGATGCATGCTTGCTTGAATCTTTCCCCTGGTCTTCGATACACTCTGTGTCTTCCATCGTGCTTGTAGAGCATAAATTTTGATTCGTCGGAGAATATAACTTTTGACCAATCTTCAATACTCCAATTTACGTGGCTCTGGGCATATCTTAGTCTTGAAATACGATGCCCACGCTCCAGTTTAGGGCCGTTTGCAGGTCTAAGGGGTTTTAAGTTAGATTCAGCAAGCCGACGTCTTACTGTCCATGCACTTGGGTTACTTCCTCCGAGGCGTCGAAACTGATTTGTGAGTTCAGTTCCTGTGAGAAAGCGATTTCGAAGCATGGTGTTCACCAAGTATCGGTCTTCTCGTGCTGTGGTACACCTGGTTCTGCCCGTTCTTGGTCTGCGTAGGTTAGAACCAGTTTCTTCGTAACGTCGGAGAACTCTTTGTACTGTTGACAGCGACACACCGACAGTCCTGGCTGTATCGCGCTGACTCCGGCCGGTTTCCAGCATTGTAAGTATTCTGGTGCATTCTTCAGGCGTAAGCGACATAATTTCAGCTTGAATAATGAATATAGAGCACTATCAACATGGTTTATGTACCCACATAAATGACAGATTACAAACAAAAGCAAAACCAAATGCTGTAATTTCGTAGTTCCATCTTCGAAAGTGGCCCTTTTTCAAATTTGATTTTTTTATGATATAACTTTACAATAACTAAGAAGTTTTAATACCTTCATTTAAGGAGTATTACATTGTCTATTAAATACAATTTATTGCATTAACCTAGCATTTTTAGTTTCCGAGATTTTTAGGATTCTTTAAGTGACCCGGATTCAGTGCTCTCGAGTGTATGTATAGAAGACAGATATTAATGGGAACTAAAGCCATGGTTAAAAACAAAATCAAGATATTACTTTTTACAAAAACCTACATACTCCTACATGGGCACTTATGAAACGTCAGAAGCTAGGTGCACGGTTCCAATTGGACATTTCCCATGTAGAAGAGCCGCCAAGAAACTCCACCGTTACTGTTTAAAAAATAATTGGCTTTTACAATATTTCCAAATAACAGTGTTAATAGGCATGGGACGACAGTGTAGGCCTTTTAACAAATACCAGGTTCTTAACAAAATAGAAAATGGTCAACAAAGGCCTACTAGGCCTACAACGTTCTCACATTCTCAATATGTAAAAGAATCTAAGTATAAACAAACAGACATTTAATTTTAAAAAAGTCAAGGCTTCAGGCTATGCCTTTAGTCACCAACCTACCTAATACTCGTATGAAGTAGCCACGCCTGTCCTGTATTCGGTAAAGATTTTGAAACAATAAGATTTACCTAATTTGTAATTGTTTCATAACATGAAGATTATTCAGACCATTTCCGCGGAAACTTGAACTTTACTAACTTTGATACATATACTAACACGCGTTAAGCACTAGACTGACCAAAATATGTGTTACGTAGATCAATTGCCCGCCATGAAATACCATTATCTTTAAGTTGCAGAAGACCCGAAGACGGAGGTGTATTGGCGTCGCAACGGCGCGGTAGTGGAGCGAACGTTTACGTCTCGTCCTGGTCGCTTACTGCGCGTTGACATCCGTGTCCACAACCTCTCTCGGGGAGATCTCAACGCACATTACGAGTGCTTGGCGCAGAATGCGGATGTCTCCGAGCCGCTGGTGGCCAGTGTATTCGTCAAAATGTACCGTAAGTACCTAGGGACACTGAAGATGTTTGGCAACGTTGCAACCTGCAAACGTATTGTGTAACACAGTTGTATTCAACACAATGTATGTCTCCTTTTTAACCTCGCGTGATCAAATAGATATTGCTGTTCGATTTTTTTTTGACTGCTGCGGTTGGCCTATGAGTACTTACATAGTTCGTGAACCGGATAATAATAAGGCGATTCTGTTACACAACTTACGTTAGGCTCCGTTTCTAGTCGGCTCATAGGCATGTGCCTTCTGCTTATCATTTTACGAATCTTGATCTTCATTCCAGTACCCCCGATGAGCGTGGAGATCCGCATGAACAACAACTATGACTTCGAGGCAGGTCAGCCGCGTGTGGTGGACTGTGTCGTGGTGGGGTGTATCCCACCGCCAGCCATCGACTGGCATCTCGGCAGCGTAAGAGTCAGAGCCTCTGTGCATAAGGTAGGTAGGATATGCGCCCAAAGATAACACAAACCAAAATCTTTCAGGTAGTTAAATACCTACTGATAAAATGATTAGATAAGTATTTCTATCCAAATTCCAAATCTTAAAGGGTAGATTAGGAGAAAAAATGGTTTATGAACAAATCCGATTGTGGAGCTCTTTTCTGCAGCATCTTTACATAGTATAAAAAAGTCGCTTTTTTTTGTCTGTACGCTTAGATCTTTTAAACTACGCAAGGAATTTTCATGCGGTTTTCATGAATAGACAGAGTGATTCAAGAGGAAGGTTTATATGTATAATACATGCATATTATAGTAGAGAAAAGTGGAGAATTTCAAGAATTAGTAATGTGATGTCGTAAAAAACATATTTTTGTCCGCTTACATTACAAACGCTGGCTAAACCTTACGAGATAGATCAAAATAATGTACTACGGAATTGTATATCTTAAAAAGATCTACAAAAATATCTGCAATGGCATACGTCTATCTCCTAAGGATAACCCATAGTAACCATTTTTATCATTTTCATGTTACAAAAAAATTATGGGTTATATACGAAGCTATTTTAAACAATAAATGAAATATGTTAGATAGTATATCAAAATTGCCCTTTACAGCATATCATTAAAATGAAAATCTTAGAAGATATCAGAAAATAAAAATACGGGGCAGAGCGGTTGTCAGGCTGCAGTGTGCCTACGTCCGTCCCGGGACTCCCGGGTGGCAGCGGCCGGTGGGCGCGGCGCGTACATATAAGTCAATCCAATATGTTACTTATCAGTAACATACGAGTAATATTATTAATCACTCCACACAGACACCACATTCGTATCTACATTGCACCCGTGCGAAGCCGGGGCGGCTCGCTAGTCAAGTATTAACTAATTGTATTGTCATCGGAACAGCACCAGTATCTTGCAAGTGTTACACAGGAACCAAAAGCTATAACATTGAACTTGCCTAGGAATAGAACGCGTTATCTACGCGTCGCTGATTAATAAATCATCCCTGACACTGGCAAAAATGGTCGCTTAAATTTTTGTGCAAAAATATTGAATTAAATTTTTGTGCAAAAATATTGAATTTAATTTATGTGCAAAAACTTTTCACACTTTGAAAAGATTTTGCACAAATATTAGACTCAATATTTTTGTACACTCCCAGTACACAAAAATATTGCACAATTTTTCAGAGTCGATTAAACTTTTCGCGATGACAGGACGACGGCTCGCGTTGCTCGTATTCAGCCATAGCTGCCTACGGTCATAGTTGCATTGTGTGCAGCGTTCTTGGAAACTTTTAATAAGAACAAGAAAAGAGTGTGGGTCAGGCATTGGTTGAAGAATCGACCGACTCATGGTTATCGTAACCTACTTCGTGACAGTTCACGTAGGAAATTTGTATAAAATGTAGGTTCCAGGCTCAGTAGCGGAACCTAAATTTTATACAAATTTCCTGAGGATGAATGAAGAGGTGTTTGAGACAATATTGACGGGTCCGCAAAAATATTCAAAACTTTCAGAAAACTTTAGAACGTCCCACAAAATATTGAACCTACCCCTGTCTTTAGGCAATATTTCTCTTCACACTTTCAATATACACTGATGGACAAATTTAGAGGAACGCAAAAAAGTGTGTATAAACAAAACATCATGGATATTTTGTGATAGTTAAGTTAATTCATTTGTATTTTGCTTATTATTCGTAAATTTAAAATTGCAAACGTCGAAAAATCAAACGATCGAATGACAAAAATTAAACAAATGAAGAATAAAATACAGGAAAGGACATTGGCTTATTTATATAATTATACTTTTTATATCAATGGGAAAGAAACATTTTTGTACTTATTTTTTTTTTCGTCGATTCTTCGGAAAGGCTCTAACGTGGTCTATAATCAGTACTTAGGGCCCGTTGTTTGATAATAGTTAAAAATGACCAATAGTCAGTTTAACAAATAGTCACTTGACAATAGTTAAAGTTTAACTACTCAGCCTCGGCATGGTTAACTTTCATAGCAAATTATCATTTTTTTAACTATACTTAGCTTAACTATTTGTCAAACAACATATTTACTTATATCATTTTTAACAAATTGTTATTCTAACTAACGCATTTTAACTATTAGTATGTTTGACTACTGATCAAACAACGGGCCCTTAGTGTTGCCCCCTCTATCTCGTCGAACTGTCTACAGTCACCTTGGCATACTCCTAATCAAGATATCAATAAAATCTTGAGAGATTGCATTCCATTCTTCCCGTAATGCGTTTTTAAGATCTCTCAAATTAGCGGGGGCAGGATTTATTTTGTTAATTTATCTTCCAAGCTTATCCCATACATGCTCTATGGGGTTTTTAAGTCGGGCGAGCGCGCTGGCTACCTCATAACATTGATTTCAACGTCTCGGAGGTATTTGACAACTACGGCCGGCCGCAGTATGGGGAGTGCATTATCATCACAGAACATATATACCCTAAAGGGAAGAACGTCAACTTCATACTATAAAAATGCTTACAGGGAAGCACGCTAGCGCTGCCGTTTATGCCATCAGTAACTTTTGATAACGCGGGAGATTTGAATGGTGTTTTTAATCTCCTTTTTTATATTTCGATACCGGAATTTCAATTGGCGTAAAACACAATCAATTAAATGGCACATTTAATTGTTTGTCACTTACGCCTGTTGAAACTCCGGTATCGATGAAGTCATAGAATTTTCATTTCCTGTTTCTGCACAGTTAAAAAAAAATGTGCAAAAACATTAAACGAAAATTCTTCGTGTAGGGAATTTCCTAATGATGCCAAATAATACAACCTTCTTAAACATGTATCAAGATATTTATTTTTCTTAATAAAGATTTTTTTGAGGCTCTCGCAACAAATCCTCGATTTCCTATAAGGTTATACCGCATTTTGCGCACTTAACACTCCCTGGTCCCACCATGGTACAAAAACAAGTCAGTATTGCACGAAGAGAATCGAGTCTCTATCTCGTCATCTAAGGTTTCACAACACGAAAGCGTCAATTTCGCACAAGAGTCTTTAACTCGTTATTATTCACAACACAAAAAGCGTCAATTTCGCACAGGAGTCTGTATCTCGTAATATTAAATAAAAACAAACCGGCAAAAACACAAAAACAGATGCTGAAAACAGAGAAAAGAATTCGTCTCCCAGTGACAACTAGTAAAAGTTGCCATAACGTAAAAAAATAAGTCCGAGCATAATTTGGTTGTGATAATTAAAATTAAAATCTGTAATATTGTAGAAATCATGATATTCAAATTTTTAACACCATGTTTTCCATATAAATTGAAAATACTTTTAAAAAACACTCGCTAAATGTCCATCATCTATATATTTCAAATGATAAAAACTACCAAAATGGTAGGTAAGTATTCAATCGGGTATGTAAATTTATGAATCCAACTATCTCATTCTTTCGTACAACGCTATCCTTTTTTTGCAAATCCTGCCATTGTTGGCATTGGCCGCTTAGAAAGCTGACCACCCCTGATTATCATGCATAAAAACAAATAATCAAACAAATAAAAAGGGCAAATGGCATTCCAATTTTCGTGATTGCGAGCGAAATTAACTCGAGCTACTCTATAAATTAAAGTCGTTTTTCGTGTCTGTTTGCGTGTCTAAATTTCCTCAACGGATCTTAATGCGGTTTCTTGAAGGCGAAGAAGATTGCGGCTTGGAAAATTTATTCCGAAAGGTTTATGTGTACCTAATTAAATAATAATTAATATCAAACTTGCATAATAATGTAATAAAGGTACCTTTACGTTTCGTCAGGTCGTAATAACCGTGCGAAGCTGAGGGTCTACTCTCTAAGTCCGTCCACGGAAATACGGGCTCGTCCGAAAGTAGCTGATCTATCAAAAAAAAAGTCATATAAAATTTTTCGGGCGGGCAAAAACAAATCATGTGTAACAAAACAACTGTCAAATCGTGTTGTTATTCATTATTAGTTCGGCCCCCGAACTTATCTTACAAGTCGTAAGTGATATGAAGTAGGAAACGCCCGTAACGGCCGAGACTACGGATTTCGTGCTTAGGTAGTAGACCCCCATGGGCGAGCGGGTTGCTAGCACAAAAGGAATTTGAATGCATTTGTCCGCGGCCTTTATCGTGCCACTGCAGGAATAAGCCCGTTCCAGTTTTCTTATTCCGCTATTGACACCGTACTGTAAGTACCTATATTCCTATTCATATTTTTATTTGCATTCCATAATGTGTGAAGATCTTACAATGGGCTTAACTTAATGCTAAGGTACAATTATGGACCCTGTAGGGTAAGTTATATAAGTATACCTATGCATTTATTTATTCAAAGAGTGACGTTACGGTACAAAAAGGATGAGATATTCCGAGTTTTCAAATACCTATCTGTCTACATCATATAACAATACCTGAATTTCAATTATGGTTAATTACTCTTGGTTACGAGTAAAGCTCTGCAGCTCTAAACTGGCTAATAATCGAAAGAAGTCGTCAAAACACGAAATATTTCTCTTGAAGAGCTCTTTCCATTGGCATACATCTTAACGCTTTTGGGGGATGCGGCAGGCTTAACGTTCTCTCCGGCCGACCGACTCTTAAAAACATTGTTCCTCAAACGGCATCTAAGAGGCTAATGTCTTAAAATGTCTGTTTATGGGCTTAAAGATGATGTTTGCAAGGCACAGAATTTATGAAAAATAATTAATTGACGAAATACCAGAATTTCAATAATACTTAATTACATATAGCCCTGTAGCTTCTTACGTATTATCAGTCAAGAGAAGTCGTCATAGTAAAAAATATTCTCCTTGATGAGATGTTTCCATTGGTATGTATCTTAACGCCATTGGGCTTCGGGGCAGATTCGCCAAATCTCCTTTCAAGTGATGCTGCAGCATCAGTTCAAGGTTACTAGGTATGTTCTTCTAATATCAATTTGTAACAGAATACCAAATTTGGATTCGATCAGACCTGTGGTAGATGCTCACATCCATTCATCCTGTCATCCGCACATCGGCCATCTTGACAATAAAGCTGCCCCTCCCAACAAGTAACTGTTAAAACGAGTCTGTCGCGGGCTGTGCGGTAGGCTCGATAGCCCGCCACCCACTCACAGCCCGCATCTTATTCATGCAAGCTCAACGACGCCACGCCCTCGCATCACATTAAGTTGACGACGGTACCGAGGTAGTTTCTTTTGTTTCATTGGATGGTTCAGGGCAATCTTTTTTTCTGCACCGACGTATGGCTTTCTGATTCTTTCATGACTAGTGGCTACCGTCAGCAGGTTGGGGAAGTTATCACAGTTTAATTTGGGAAATATTTAACTAATACTCTAAAAACTTATGGACCATCTAATAATGTACGCTTTTTCAAATTAACATACATACATACATAACATCACGCCTGTATTCCCCGTAGGGTTAGGCAGAGCTGCACCTGTAGTACACCCACATTTCGCCAGTTATGTTTAAGTCCCATGTAATAGGGGACGAGCCTATTGCCATCAACCGGGCACAAATCCAGACTCCGAGCAGCTAATGAGAAATTCCAGATGGAAAAACCCAATAACACTTTGCCCGAACCGGGCATCGAACCCAGGACCTCATGCTCAGCAGTAGCGCTTGCGCCCACTAGACCAACGAGGCAGGCTTTAAAATAAAGTTTAGTTTTTAAATTAATGAACCTATAAACACTTTTTGGGCTTCTAATTATGCACATTTTTTTTAGAAAATGAGGGACTTCTCACATCTGTTCTTAGTAACTAAGTTAGGGTACCCCGACGAAATGGGTTAGGTTAAAACTGCGACAAAATGCGCGTGAGTTGAGCGAGTGGTGCCGCGGGAACGACCGGCGAGCGCTACATCCAAGTTGGTCGCAGTTACTTGACCATGTAGGTAGTGCATTGCATTCATGTTACATTTTAATGTAGATACGTATCTATTCGTGTTTTCGGGCCAAATATTATGTCTCCAACAATGTTTTAAAGTTAGAAAACTACTGAAAGCTTGTAAAAAAAATCGTCAATTTTAAAGTTGAGAAAAAAATGCATTTTATTATTTTTATCAAACCTCCACGATGAGCATATTTTTTGTGAAAAACATGGTGTTCGGTGTAGAAAGAACGATGGAAATTTTTGTTTCTGGAATCTTCCAAAAGCTTAATTATCCATGTTTCAATTGCAGGAGCTTCATGACGGTAACTACACGGTCTCATCGCTGACGCTGGCGCCCTCTCTCCACGACCATCGTAACGAGCTGGTCTGCAGGGCCCACAACTCCCACATGCCAAACAAGCTCTTCCAGGACAAAGTCACCCTAAATGTTGGATGTAAGTACAGTACCCATACAAGTATCAATACAAGTGGGAAATACGGTGGCAAAGAATACTGATGAAACATTACTGAGGCAAAAACTGAGGTCTTCGGGTAGGTACCCGTTCCTAAAGAAGTATCGACGGTTTTTATCAGATTTTTCACATGATTGGAGACTGAGGCACAGACCTACCCAACTATTGTCAGTAGGAAAATCTCAAGTGAGTTTAGATTTCATAATCAACCCGGACCGGTCTGGGCTGGTCATATTCTTTCCGCTTCACTGGTCACAAATCTGGATAATTGCTGCTAATGGCTATATATATTTTTTTTATTCCTGCGTATTTGTTGAGCAAATTTATACCAATTTAAGGCAGGATATCTATAGTTTTGACTCATCCAGAAAAGTTTCAGAAGCAGAAGAATAGGGGAACCAAGACCTCGAACATTTTAGCACTAGGACGTTTTTATTTTGCATAAATACAAACCTACGTTTTTTGGGATTTGATATAAAAGTATATTTCAAGATTTGGGAGCCCCCAGGGGCTTGAGGCTGACCTCAGTTCCCCTCAGTCCCCTTAGTCCGCCAGTGGTCACTGGTCAGTATGGCTAAGGAGAGCAGCTATTATGCCAAATGCGACTAAAAAGTGAGCGTAAAACCACCGAAAATTTTAAAAATCATTAAAAAATTCTACAAACACCGTATGAATAAAATACGCAAGTCATATTCTCATGGTCTTTAGTCGAATAAATTATATAATACTTTTTGCAACGCATGACATTTTATAGTAATGCTGCCGTTCGTACGGGAGACACTAATCATCATCAACATTCATCCACTCACTGCTTAGTATTAATAGGCCTCCAGGCCTTCCCCACGATGGGCAGACATTACTCTATAACAATTAGTAATACAAATAACGAAACTTTCTTATGTTATATGTATGTTATGAAAAATACACTCTAGTTACATGTACCACTATGACCGTATTTCCACAGACCGCCCAACCTGCCAGGTTGGTCGTGAAGAGAAGATAGGTGCTGTGTTGCGGGAGGCCGAGACGGTGAAGTGCATTGTTGACGCGTCTCCTGAACCAGTTCAATTTAGTTGGACCTTCGCTGACTCGAAGACCTTGTACACCTCCTTTACTGTAAGTATAGTAGAGCATGATCACCCTATAATACTTCGATGCTGCTAAGGAACCCCGGAACCGTTCTCAGTGGGAATCGGTGGTTATTAGAATGTTTGATTTTTTTGTTTCCGGTTTCTCGCCATTTCCCAACCATATATCAGGGCCGTGAACACTGGGCCATCTGCTCGAATAGTATGTTTTTGTGAGATACTAATTCATCTTAAAATTTCAGCAAAAACAATTCTGATACTAAGCCCCTTACATTACAGAAAGTCTCCGGTTACCCCAACCGCTACACCTCAACACTGACTTGGCAGTTCCAAAATTCAGACATCGGCATGCTCCTCTGCCGAGCCACCAACGCCTTCGGAGAGCAGAAGAAACCATGCACCTACACCATATCCTTGGGAGGGCCACCTGAACTGCCTGAGTGCAATGTGCGCAGGATTTACCCGAACTCTCTGAATGTGCAGTGCGTGAAAGGTGAGATATTATTGCTTACCATGGATTTAATTTACATATTGAAATTGGTGAAGTGGCCTATAACATGATACCAAGTTCTGCAACACTTTGACTGCAACATGTCTTTTTTTTTAATGTTCGTAATATTTTTTATACACAAATATTGTCAGAATCATATCTTCAGAAATACAAAAACTTGTTTGAAAGCAACACTGTTGCGCAACTTTGTTTACAATAAATACAACTGTTTACAGAAAACATTTGTATAATTGGAATGAAAATTCTTACTTCATAGTAGCTACCTATTTAGGCCAATATCAACCAGCTGTAGGTTGCTAACGTTAAAATCCCGAATTCCCACAGGCTGGGACGGTGGCCGCGCTCAGATGGTTCACTTGGATATAGTGAACGAAGACGGCACACGTATCAAGAACGTTTCCAACAGTGCCGGCCGTTTCTATCTGCCCAATATTGTGGACCAAGTCAACCTGACGGCAGTATTGTACGCAACCAACGCTCGCGGCAAAAGTGAGAAGAGGATCATCTACCTCCACACTTTGCCTGCGAACACAGAAGGTAATGAGATCAATCACTTGTTGATAATCAACGTCGAAAGCTGAATAACCGGATCTAACCAAATTTTCTTCTTTCCGACACCAAATTCACTGGCCTTCAAAACATAGTACCACACTTTTAAAATTGCAAAAGTACACAAGATATGTTTTCGAAATAAAAAGTATTACAAAAAGTTTTCTTTTTTGTTTGACTTGATAACGCCTTAGAAATTGATGAACGCCGGCTGCACGCACGAAAAAGCATGACTCATTGTCACGTTCCGCCATGACGTTATCACGTAAAATTACCTATCATCCGTAAACCGACTTTGCAGACAGCCATTTTCTTTTATATATATAAGCTTTATAGTCAATAACATTATTTTCAAGAATGGCTGAAAAGCTCTTTATAAACTAAAACACTCCTTTTCAAATTGCTGTGTTACTTTTGACGTTTTTGTTTTCACCACATTTTTTGATCGATGAACTTTTTATTGAAAAGCCAAGGTATCTACAGCACGTAAACTTCACTTATCGTGACTCTTTCACCTGAAGAATGTGCAAGTAACATGGCTTTTCTGGAACTAGGCATCAGTATTTGTCGTACTGCAAGAATGGTGGGTGTAACATTAAGAATGGTGCGTCAGGTGAAGCGAAGGTACGAAGAAACTGGAAAACATCTGAGAAGACCTTCTAATAGCAGATCCAAGTGCACTAGTACCCGAGAAGATCGCTATATTGTCTCCACTATGTTGAAAAATCCTCACCTTATTGCAGTTGAGCAGCTTCTTCAGACCCGAAGAGTCTACATTAGTGACAGTACAGTGAGAAGAAGACTTGCTGAAGCAAACCTGAAGCCCCAAAGGCCAGCAACTGGCCCCAAGCTCGAGAGAGGGTCGAGTAGCAGGACTGCGCTACGCCCGTGAACACATACATATAGTGGAGTGATGAAGAATGGGCAATAGTTTTGTTCACTGATGAGTCTCGATTCTCACTATTCACTTCCGATCGAAGGCGAAGAGTGCACAGGCGACCGGGTGAGCGATACATTCAAGTCTGCTTCACAGAAAGAGTCCGATACGGTGGAGGCACTGTAACACTTATGAGCTGGCATCTCTTCAGAAGTTCGCACAGTGCTAGTGGCCATAGAAAATGCACCCTGACTGGGGAAAGATATGCTCAAGAGATCCTTAATGGGAGATTATTCCCCAATATCACTTCTGAAACCTCGTCTTCAGTATGACAAGCCGGCTCGAGGCCGTAATCAGAGCCCGAGGAGGCAATACCAGTTATTAAAATGTAAATAAGGCGTAAAACATACTTATAAAAGATTGTTTGAGATTTTTGCCAGTACTAAATTAAAAATGTTTTTTCTTTGTTTTAGACGTTACTAATGTATAATAAATTATAATTTCAAAGAAAGTTGATGATATTTGCTATAATACGTTTTATATTTCGAAAATCTGACTTCTAAGTATAGTTTAGGAAAAATTACAATTTTAAAAGTGTGGTTTTTGAAGGCCCGTGTATTATGGTAAGATCGTGATAACGTCTACAGCCAGGCAACAAAGTTCTGATGAGGCTAACCGCTAGCACAGTGCGCTTATATTTCACACTGTACGTGGCGTGATCTCATTAACAAAGGTACCTGTTTTCAACACACTAGGACAACTCTGAGGTCTCCGTATATTATAACTAACTAATGTGATAATGTTAGAGCTTCCTTAGTCTTTCGCAGTGAAGAAGCAGAATGTTTTGTTTAAAAAAAAAGCTTTCACGACAGCCATAAAATCGTGTAGGTAATCATTTGAGAATTTTCTCCCTTACAGTCGGCAATAACTACTTCCGAAATAATTGGATGCCATACATCGAAGCTTTTACCGGCGTAGTGGCGTTGGCCATTGCCGCGACTACCATTACACTTGGCGTCAAGTTTCTGCTAGCTCGGCGTGAGAGCGACGAGATCAATCTCGAAATCGTTGCACAACCTGATGGTACGTTTCTTTGTGTTTTGTGACCATTTGCATCTGCAAAACTTTATGTACCTGCGAGTTTAGGAAATAGGGTGCGTTTTCGAAATGGAGTCTAGCGGAGCGGAGCGTAGACGTGCAAGCATCGACCAATCACATTCGTTGCATTCCATAGCGCGTGTCTCGTCTCGTTTAAGGTTGGTCGATTCCTGCATGTCTCCACTCCGCTTCGCTTGTTTCGGCTTCTGTGGAAGTGCACCCAATTTCACAGTATAAGGGCCAGTTGAGAGACAAAATATATGTCAAAAAGCTTAATTACGTTTACTGTTGTCGAAATCCGGACATGTGCGTGTCATACCTCTGGGTTTCGTAGTCAGTACGGCGGGGTTATATGACTTTAATCCAGCCAAGTGTATGTAGAAGTACATTCTTGTTCGTCACACTTTCATCACTAAGCTTAGACAGTGCGCCGAATGGATCAATGTTGAAAATATTTTAATGGCACAGTTAACACCGATGGGATGTGTGGTTGACCAATCAAGCTAAAGAATTTAAAATACCTACCTGCTGAGCTACACGATACACGATAAATGATACATATCTACAGAAATCGACCACCTGTTTGCTCTTGTCTCGACTAGATAGCGACTCTATCGCAAACTACCGATCGCTAAATACTAAGGCGGAACCTCAATTGTAGCCCGCAAAATTCTAATTTTCTTTAGTATTTTTGCAAATTGTAGCTCTGTTTTACGTCGTATGTTGATCAAAATGCGATTCTCGACTGTGGGAATTATATATTTAGCGAATAATAATCATCAATTTCATATCAATCGTAAAATTCAAAGAAAATTTTAATTTGACGGGCTACAAGTGAGGTTTCACCATAATATTTAGCGATCGGTAGTTTACGACAGCGTCGCTATCTATGTCGAGACTGCCGGCTCTGGTATACATGAATGGCGACGCAAATCGCTTAAGAAACATATTTTAATGGCTGACGAATTTCGGAATCATTAAATATTTACCCAATCTAGACTTCGCCGATTTATAAAAAAAAGAGTTAGGTAAATCCAAATATGCATGGTTTAAGGGGGAAGCGCCAGGTTTCCCGCGAAACTCAAATTTTCTTAGGTTTATGGTGCAATTTGCAGATCAGTGTCAGGTTGTATGTTGAACAAAATATGATTCGCGACAGTAACAAGTACCTATTTAACAGAATCATGGTCAATAAAATCATGAGTACAACCCTTTAAGTTCATATAATCCTATTGTTTGATATTTTATGAAATTGTCATTGAACTAGACACACAAATTATTGCCACTTATTTTTTCAGACAGACAGACGAAATGGCACCAATATAATCGTAAGGGCTCCATTTTCTACCATTTAGATACGGAATACTAAAAACAAACATAAGTAGATATTCCAAAATTCAACCAAATATTCTAAACATACGTTCGACTGTAGAACCTTAGAGCCCGTTCACACGTCCCTGTCCTGTGCGTAATTTAAGTAAAAAAGTTGGGATCACACGTCAACATTCCACCTGTTTATAAAGTTAAAAACAAATGCTGTATAGAACTGCCACGTGATTCAATAATATCATTAAAATATTGTATGATCAGTACAATCATTAACGCACTGTTGAATGACTTCATAAATGTAATCCGACATACCTAACTAACTAAAGATTACCGGACTTTCAAAACAACTAGCCCTTATTCTGTATGTTAATAATTTAAAAAATAAAATCGTATAGATTGTCTCATGTAGAATACCCCTCCACTTGGATGCACATTTCAATTGATTAGTGGAGGGGCGCACAATTTTAAATTGAATAGATACTACGGTACGAGGGAGCAAGTAACAACAAATATGATAAAATATGAAAGTAGTACTTTATTAAGTTTATTTCAATTTCCAATATAGTACTTAAATAATTTAAAAATTATAATAATATGTATGTACAAGTGTACAAATAAATATAAAGAATGAGGGGAAATAATCAAAGAGCATCAAAAAATTCGTCCGCATCGCGGTCATCAGAAAGGTGTCCCAAAAGACTGGCACCATTCCACCACAGATCATAAATTGCCAGGTTGTATGGCAATGCAATTTTAATTATAATTTTTCAATACGAACCGAACAGGACAAAAAAGGATGAATGGATTGTGTGCTCTGGCGCCGACTTATTATAAACGAATTGTTTTATAATCTTACACACGGTGTCTACATCTCTTTTTATCTTTTCTCCTAACGCAGGTACGGTGGACAACATTATTTTAATGATTAAAATAAATGTCGTACGTATTATTCTGCTCCTTTCTTCTTGTCTGTTTATACGTGTGTAAAGTCATTGAAATTAAATGTTAAGAAAATTGACTTTGTACATAAATTCAAATTACAACTATCATTCTTTGACAGTTGTATTAAGTTGACGTAGGGTGTCAATTTGTTTAACAATTAATTGCCCTGAATGTACACAAATAGTTTAATAAAAAAAAAACTGTAACTTTCCTGCATGATCTAAGTCAAGGTAATTCCTATTTTTGTATGTACGTACTTGCCTACACATACAAACATAGGTATTACCTTGACTCCTTGACCTTGAGACCTTGACTTCTGTGTTACCTTGTACGGTATGGTAGGTACTACCATGGCATTTATTCATTCATATCATAAACTTCGACAACATTTGAACAGCATGTATCAGGAAGGTGTGGTTAAACTTCGCGACATAGTCGGATCTAGCTGACGCAAAGCTCCGCTGCGCATGATTTAACAACTGACCCCAAACCAGCGGAACTGTTAGCTTCAAATTCCGTTTTTTTAAGTTATTTCAAACGCAAAATTTACAAGTATCAAATTACCGATAATGAGATTAAAAGACATTCTCTTTAGTTTTTCCACTGATCAGTGCAACTCACACATAAATAGCTGTAGAATTGATTGAAGTAGACCAAACAGTGTAATACTCGTAATGGAAAAATTAACAAATATTTAACACCAAGCAAAAACCAATCTAACACATCTTTACAGCGTCTCTCAAATGGCTGCCGAAGCAGCGTGCGCGATGGTATAACGTTCCGTGATGCATTTCACATTTAATGCCACCTCTTTTCTAAACAGCTATTCGTGCCGGAACAACTTACCCCCCGTTACTTTGAACTCCAATCTCCCCTATAGCAAACTGACGTTTATTTATTACTCTACCTACACACTAAAACACTATAAGTATATGAATACTGGTAGGCAAAAGAAAACGTAACATATCCGAGGTGCAAAAATTTTAGAACACGCTTTGAATATTTTTAAACAAAAATTAGACAAACAGACTAAATACGCACCATTTAGTCTGTTTGTCTAATTTTTGTTTAAAAATGGTTTGGGTAAAAATTCAACACGTACTATGGCAATTTCGAAATCATCAGCACCATTTCAGCCGAAGGGCGTCCACTGCTGGACATAGGTAGGTATCCTCCAAGCGTTGCTCTTCGACCGGTTTTGTGCTTGTGGCATCCAGGGGATTTCGGTGGCTTTTACCAGGCTATCAGTTCTTCTTGTAGATGGCCTATCAACGCTACGCCTTCTGGTACGCGGTCGCCACTCCAGAACCTTTCGGTCAATCGGCCATCTGTTCTGCGAGCAATGTGCTCCGCCCACTGCCACTTAATTTTGGCAATTCTTCGGGCTATCTCAGTTACCTTGGTTCTGCTGGGGATCCCTTCATTTTTCATTCGATCATGTAAGGAAACTCCAAGCGTGGTCTTCTTCATTGTCCATTGGATGACTTTTAGCCTTCTATTGAGGCCCATTGTGTGCGACCACGATTCAGTGCCGCAGGTCAGCATTGGCCATATTACTAATTAGAAAATTATAATTAACCTAGTTAAGAAGGCTTGGATACATGCTCGTCCTGAAGACAATCAAGAGTCTAGACAAAATGAAACTGGTTGATAATTTAATTTAAAAATAATAATAGGTATATTAATAATAAATTAATTTAATAATATAATTTATTTACAATTTTTACGACATTGATTTTACAATCTGTAACTATTTGAAATCACACACTAAATTATTACTTGTTAAAATTTTAGAAAAATCATCTATTATAAATATTTGTAAATATGTGAGCACCGTGTATCTATCCCATAATTAATTTACCAGCCATTGGTATTTAATTATTTTTACCTATTGTGGTATAGTAATTTTATTCCAGGTGCAGCGTTTTCACATTATATAATAAATTATATCAATAATGTATACAAAATATTGTAAAACATATTAAAAGAGTAACGTTGGAGTTTCTTGCCCCATTCTTCTCCATACGAAACTACCTTTTGGAAGGGGCAACTAGAATCAATTATAATTTCTTGTAATTTTTATCGTTCAAAAGTGCCTTGTATATGCTTATTTGAAATAAATGATTTGACTTTGACTTTGAGCCTTTCGAAAATTTGACGCTTTCTAACCAATGGTGGCTATTGGTTAGAAAGCGTCAAATTTTCGAAGAAAATATACAAAACAAAATGTAAGAATACGATTATTTACTTTCAAAGTCCAAAAATATAAGGGAAAGCAAAACATAAATATACCTAGTTATGGTATAAATCACTGTCACACGTAACTGCACGGGATCAGCATCACTTCAGCACATCGCGCATCGGCTCGTCGTCAACTAGGCGTCAACCTAACGTAAGCACGTAACCCAGATCGGCCCAGCCAGGGGGTCTACTCCCTTGTCATGAAATCCGTAGTATCGGTTGAAGTTACGGGCGTTTCCTACTTTGTATCACTTACGGACGTAAGACTATTTCGAAGCCCTAATTAATAATGAAAGACTGTACCTACTTGACAGTTTTCCTTACTCCCGATGTGTTATTGCCCATCCGAATAAGCTAATTAGGCTGGCGTTTCATCTTTGACGGATTTAGAGAGTAGGTAGACCTCCAGATCCTCCGGGGCGTCGCCCCGTTCCCGCTTCTGGCTGGGAAAAAGGAGCGAGGACTCTATGTAATCTGAGGGCCTCATCTAAGTCCGACAACGAAGATACGGGCCTGTCCGTAAGTAGATCGATACTTAGAAGTGAACCCTGCTCCCGATTAATTAACTTTTTCGGAGGAGCAAAAACACATCGGGAGTAATAATATGACTAAAAGTAATACGGAATAGGGAACATGCGTAACTTCGGCCGAAAGTACGGACTGCGTGCTTAGACAGTAGGCCCCTGCTGTTTACTAGCTGATCCCGAGCCGAGGCGATGCCGTTACGATGCTTAGAAGTGTGCGTTTCAGTATGGAGTTACATACAAAGCATACTGAACGCTCGAATTGAGGCGCTCCCGTGCAGTGCTTATAGTGTGCGTTGTCCTGTTCTACAAAGATAAAGATATTGATTCTTAGCATAATATGGTACAAAGTTGGAGAGTTATGATCAGAACACATCCGCTACTAAAAGTGGCATACCTACGAATATATCACACATAGGTTGGGTATAACCTCACTTATACTACTTTTTTCTTTAATAAACGATAGACTTGTGAATGTATTCTTTTCTACTTAGCAAGTAGGTATGAAGTATTGAAAAACTTAACTTCTATCTTCTACTTCCTATAAATTCAGTCTTCATCACTTCTTGATATGGACATTACCAAGTCTGAAATAAACTAATTTTATTTTTTTAATTTGATTCTTGGCCGAGAAATAAGCCCGTTTTCATACGTTCCGTGGTGGGTGGTGGCGGTGGGCTGGAGCGTGTGAAAAGAAGCTAAAGGTAGATCCACATCACCCACATAACACATTACCAGGAGTTTTCATCACGATTTATCATTTCATTTAAAGCGGTTGTTTCAGTGGGCCTGTGAAAAAAAAGTTTTGAAATATCAATTTTAAGAGTAGATATTTTAGCAGACTTGTCGTGTTCATTGGATAAGTAAATCGATCTCTCGGTTGATCTGTTCTCTTTAACCCTTACCCACACAATGCCGAGTGTAGGTCTGCCCAATTGTTGCACGCCATTTTTCCCGGACTTGAGCCTCACGCCTGGCTCTTTCTCTTTGGCTTGCCCTGGTACCTTGACCTAGTCCACCAGGCCCTTGGCCTCTCTACGCTTCTTCGGTCAGTTCTGGGTCTTCACTTCAGGAACTTCTAAACCAATCTCTTTTAATAATAATAAACCGCGAGCTGTTGGGCAGTAGCGACCCAGGGGACCCGATCTCCAGAGAGAAGTCTTGTTCCACATCTCTGGTTTGCCTTTATAGAGGAATGAGGACCAGGGTGTAAAGTTCACTCATACTCTATAGAAAAGGGAGGATCCTCCGACCAGACGGGTGTTGTGTCTGGTGGGCAACTGCCCGACGGTTGATGTCGGGACGTTGTATATATGCTAGTCGCGCGGTAAACTCTGCTTGCGCGATGCAGGATTTGCTTGACGTCAGTATGACGTATAGCTCGCATGTGGCGATGTTGATACCGCTACACCTTTATTGTCTGACCGGAAGGAAGACTGACAAGGAACAGAGCGCCCATCTCGTTCTTGCCTTTATTAGCCGGCTGGAGTGGAGATTGGCAAGAGCAAATGTGCTCGGAGAAAGGAAGTATTCCAATAAGATGCTAGTAGGGATCTTGACCATACTTCCGGGATTGTCTTGAGCCGTGGAATACCTCACACTCAAGCTCCTGAGGATATGTTGCCCTTTCATCGCTTAGTGCTAGTTACAGTTTTCAGAAGACCATTATTGTGTGTGTAAGTCTCCCCCTGGCATTTTGATCCGTGTAAATATAAAACATTGGTCAGACGGAGGCCAGTCTTTTCATAGTTCTAGATAACTAGTTCAGTTTAGCCACCCAAACCCATAGTCCAATATCTTTGTTTCCTTATCCTGCAATAGTCTTGCACCAACCGAAGATTTTCCTTAGGTGCACTTGCTTAGTCTAGTAATCGTCGGTTGGTGCCCCATCTTAATAAAAGTGTCTAACGGGCATCTGCGAGTTGGCTTCGGCCTCTCGTACGCTTTCCAAAGGTCGGGACCCCAGGGTTCCGAGATGTGTCAACATTTTTTAAATAACCTTTATACCAGACCACAGAGAATCCATACAGTAGTATTAGTAGAGAAAATAAACTGGGCCTTTGCCGAACTGATCCTATTTGGCGCAGCCTTGAGGCACACAATATATTTATTTTCATTTTTAGAAATCCATAAAAAAATAATGTGTTGACTTATGTTTGATATGGGCCAAATAAACATAATTATGTTTTTGTATCAATCTGCCATTCTGTCTGCGGCATTTATAGCCTACCAGTTCCCACTTCCACTTTATCTAAGGCTGGTCGGTTGGCTTCGTTGGTAGATCAATAGTAAACATAGCATAAAATTAAGCTGGCCTCACACTGAGACAAATCATGCGCGGGAGCGTCTCCGCATCATACAACTTCTAAGAAAATTGTTTGTTCCGCATAGAGTCCTGCGCGGGAATTGAAGTAGATCAACGAGGTATACTTATCCAACCAAATCAGTATTCAGTATTAAGAATAAAAGTCGCAAATATAAAAAAATCTTGGGTGCACTGAAGCCATCACCTTACGTCTTGAATGTTGATGTGACCTGTGATAGTGCGCTAGCACCACACCGCAGGCCCACTCGTGTTCATTCTAAAGCTTATACTCTTTGGTTTCAAGGTATATTTCGACGAGAGCCCGACATCGTCCGAGAGGAGCGACTCCTTGGAAACACTAACCTTTTACTGAATCAGTTACCATCGTGTCAGAACGTAAGTACAGAATTACCTACATATACTCGTATGTATACGTCTAGCCAGTGTTGCCGCCAGGACAATCTAGTTTGTGGCTGCATCAAAGAAAAAAGTGCCTAGTTTTGAAAATAAATCACTTTCGAAATTCCGCTTAAAGTGGCTAAAGTATTTTGGCGTAGTTTAATATCCTATTACTATTGTTAATATAATTTTAATATTATATAGGGGTGGGGATAAGTGGATTTAATAAAACAATATTAAACAGCCATGTCTACCAATCAACACCTCACTAACGGGGAGTTTTCGGGCCCTTATCCCATCTTCGCTGAACTTTTTCTATTTAAAAACTTAAATTTGCAGCGATTTGAACCCAACATGTTTATTTCAAAAGCAACAAAGCACCGCCTAAAATTACTCGCCTTAACGAAAAAACAAGTAACGAGTCTTTGTCTAGGTACTTTTTTATTTTTAGACTACATAGTTTGGAAGAAAGTTTTCTACCCCAAACTGTCAATATCGGAGAAAAATTGTACGTCATGCTTGACGTTGTAGACAATTATCTAGGGTAGTGAAGAAATTTCTCTTCACATTTGATATTGTAATCGCCATGCTAAAGACAGTAGAAAACTTTCTACTGTCTATACGGAAACGTCATTTTTGTCTACTCTTCCGTCGATTAATCGCTTTTCTACGGTTCTCGTGCTAACAGGTTCGATGTTGATCTAAATATGATTCACGGAATGAATTAAATAAAAATACAAAGTAGTACCTACTACATCTCAAATCTCTATTGGTTCATAGACACTTCCTTATGGTTTAAAAAAAGGTGTGACTTTGGCTCATGGTAGAGCCCAGAGGGTTTTTGCGCAAGCACATGCAGGGCGGGAGTTGATAGCTGAGTAAGAGCGGTATGATGAGAGAACACCGAAAATATATTTGAAAAGTTTCAGATACGAGCCCCGTGGTCAGGGATCCACTATTAGATTTCCAAAATTGGCAAAAAGTGATATACTATATATCATTCTGTATTCGTAGTCATCGCATAATTATTAACCTACGAGTATAACTACAGTACTTGCAAATTACTGATGAATTAACTAAGAAAACAGGCTCATTTATCCATAGCGATTTTTTGCAATCGACGTCTTCTCAGTTCGTCAGCCGCAACCACAACAGTCTTGTCTAGGAAGGGATGCTCCATCGTCGATTTCGTCATTTCAACCTGAATATGAAGGCGAATTGATAACCTTCTTGTTAGCTTTTGGTTTTATAATGTAATTAAATGTTACTGGGTGCAGATTATTTTGTGAATATTTCTGTAAATTAATTGAGACATTTTGCAACTGACTTCCGGTGCTCAAAACACAGTCTTCGATTAGTAAACGGAAGTCGTTGCAAACTAAATTAAAATAATATTTAATATTTGTATTTCCGGAAGTGGCTTAGCACGCCACCTGGTGGCCGTTTATTATTGTAAAAGGGTATAAAAGCAGATGGCAGTGCATTTTAAAAGTTTAAAACCCCGATCCCTAAAGTTAGGTTATTTCAATGCCAATGGCATCCAAGGTCAGCTCGACGAAATCTGTACCTTCCTCCGCGACCACCAGATCGATGTCCTCCTCGTACAGGAGACATTTCTAAAACCCCACATGCGAACGCCGTCGATAGCGAAGTATCGGGTTGTTCGAAACGACAGGACTCGGTGTCACAAGGGTGGCACCCTCATTTACTACAAAAAATCCCTCTACTGCATCCCCTTGGACCCGCCCCCCCTCTCACGACTAGAAGTCTCCATTTGCCGGCTAGGCATGACAGGCCACCAACCGATCACCTTGGTATCGGTCTACCCCCCCCCTACGAACCAATCAGAGAACTTCCAACTCTTGACTGACGACCTGACCTTACTCCTCGGCCTGAGTGACTCCGTTATCATAGCGGGGGATCTCAACGCCAAATATCACGCCTGGAATAGTACCAGAATCTCTACCCGAGGGAGACACTTGTTCGACCTCTGTACAACTCTAAATTTCGATGTCATCGCCCCGATGACTCCCACTCATTTCCCCCACTCGGTTGACCATACCCCTGACGTGCTCGATGTATCACTTTTAAAGAATATCAACCTACGGTTGGATTCTATAGAGGTGATACACGAACTATCATCTGACCACCGACCAGTTGTGCTTAAGCTAGCCCCTCGCGTAGGCCTCCCCGACCCCGATCAACCCCCCTCCACAAAAGTGGTAACGGACTGGAGGAAAGTAAGCGAACGCCTGAAATCCAACACGTCCCCCCACCTAGACTCCATCCCCGACCTCTTCGACTCTATCGCTGACACGACGGCTGCGATCGACTCATTCACTGGACACGTACAATCAGTCCTGAACGATTGTTCAAGGGAATTTCCAGCGACGGACGACCGTCGCTGGAAGTTGCCGGACGATGTACGTGAACTGATGACTGAGAAGAACGCGGCTGTCCGTGCGTACAGCAACTTTCCCTGCGACGCGAACCGAGCCCATATGCGCTACTTACAGCGAGCTGTAAGGACACGTGTAGCGGAGCATCGGGAAACGGGCTGGGATAAGTTGCTGAGCGAACTAGAGCCTACCCACCTAGCAGTCTGGGAGCTTCAGAGGAAACTCAAATCCCGAGAAGTAGCCCCTATGCCCCCCTTGATCCGCCCAGACAATACCATCGCTTTCGATGATGTCGACAAGGCCGAGTGCCTAGCCGACAGTCTTGAGGCCCAATGTTCGCCCAGCTCTCAACCTGTAGACCAAGCTCACCTCTCTGAGGTCGACGCCGAAGTCGAAAGGAGAGCCTCCCTCCCCCCCGTAGAAGACCCCGAGTGCCCCCTGCCTCCCGTCACCCCCGACGAAGTGCAAGAGCTCATAAAGGGCCTTAAGCCCCGTAAAGCCCCCGGTTCTGATGGAATGACCAATAAGGTGTTCCAACTTTTCCCTGCCCACCTGATCATGCTAATGACCACCATCTTCAATGGTGCCATGAGCAATAACATCTTCCCCCAAGCGTGGAAACAGGCCACTGTCATCGGCATTCCCAAGCTGGGCAAGCCTAAATCCGCTCCCTCCAGCTCCGTATCGTCGAACACATAAGCGTTGGCATCCAACGTGGTTCGTTGACGGGTGCTGTTTTCTTTGTTAAAGCGAAAGCGTTCGACAAAGTCTGGCACAATGGCTTATTATATAAGCTATACCAACTTAAAGTGCCAGATCGTCTCGTGCTCATCCTGCGAGACTTTTTGTCGAACCGCACCTTCCGATTCCGCATCGAAGGAGCGCTATCCTCCCCCCGTCCCATTCGCGCCGAAGTCCCTCAGGGCTCCGTGCTCGCCCCTCTCATTTTCACGCTATTCACCAGCGATATCCCCAAAAGTAAAAGGGCTCAGTTGGCTCTGTTCGCAGACGATATGGCCATTTACTACACCGGCGTAAGCCCCGACGCGATATCTCGCACTCTCCAAACCACAGTCAACTAACTCGGTGACTGGTTTAGGAAGTGGAGAATCGAAGTCAATCCCGATAAGAGTCAAGCGGTTCTATTTTCGAAACCGAGACTCAACCCCACCCCTCCCCGTCCGATCACCATGTTCGGCAAGCCTATCCCCTGGGAGAAGCGAGCCAAATACTTGGGTGTCACTCTGGACCATAGACACTCCTTCGGTGAGCACATAAAGCAGGCGCGTTCGCGCGCCGCTTTCGCTCTCGGTAGACTCCACTCCCTATTGAATGCACGCAGCAAATTGTCACTCAAGTGCAAATTGCGCATTTACACAGCGTGCATTCGGCCAATCATGACCTACGCGAGCGTGGTTTTCGCACACTCGAAACCCCACCACATCCATAGGATGCAGACCCTCCAAAACCGGTTCCTCCGTTGGGCAACCGGCTCCCCTTGGTTCGTTCGGAACGAGATCCTCCATCTCGACCTTAAAATCCCCACTATCCGTCAGTTCATGAAGCGCATTTCCAAGCGCTTCTTCGACTCCGCGGCCTCACATCGCAACCCTCTGGTTGTCGAGGCTGCCAGATATAGCCCCTCCCGCATTAGTCGTACCCGCCGTCCAAGGCATGCCCTGTCCGACCCCGATGACCCCATAACCCTCCTCCAGGAGAGCAGTAGGGCCACCAGTACAGTACACAAGAACAGACCGCCATCATTCCGACCTCGCCGCCGAGGTATAATATTATCATAATAATATTATATTATATTATATAAATAATAATATTATCTCGATCCAGCCTGTCCCATCTTGCTGCCCTTCCCTCAGTGACGCCCTAAGCCGAGGTTCGTACCCCACAGGGGGTGCCCTTAGCGTGCGGTCACCTAATTTTTAAGTATCTTTCGCCCCTGGCTGGAGGCTTTAAGTTAGTAGCTTAAGGCACCCACAGGCTTGCCCGGTTAAGTAGCCAGGACCTTAGTGGTCACAACTACGAGCTGCCAAATAGGAAAAAAAAAAAAAAAGTTGGTTCCGTGTAGAATAAACGGTTATAACGTTACGCTGGTCGTTTTCTTGTCCGAATCCGTTCTGGTTTCTTATATTCTTCTTTTAGAAGTCGTTTAATAATAAATTTGTATTTGTTTTTTTTAACAAAACTTACAAAAATGAACTACACTAAGATTAGGGGCGATATCAGTAACCATATTGAGTGCAGAGGTTCGTAGTTACAATAAAACCTTGAATAAAAAGTGTTACGGCATAAATAAGGCATTAGTTCCATCTTTGACAGCTTTATGAAACAATTGACCTCTGGATGTTTTTTTAAATCTTGATAGCTCGTTGGATAGCCTTTAGATGAGGATCTTTTTGAAATACGAGTACTTAATATTTTTACTTCGTGCCATAGTAAAATTTTGAAATAAGCCACCCTGTTTATTGAGTAGGTACGACGATATTCTATATTTTTTTTTCAAGTCTTTGCTATTTTCAAATTTCTGAATAAGGACATATCTTTACAATAGTGTCAGCTCCAAAATGAAACCGATAACAAAACTATTGCATTAATTGATTTAGAGGTAAATGAAAAATTTATAAGTACCCCTTTTGGGTACTTTTCTAAATCAATGAAATATCTTTATATTTTCCAAAAGGCTCCATGAATCCGTCAGATATTCATATATTCACTATCAAGACACTACACACACACTATTGCACGGAATAACTTTTATTCGCTCTGAATACCCAGTTAAAAAAATACCAAATCTGAGTTTTCAAAGTCGTCAGAGCCCACAATTTCGTCATCAGATTTGACTCAAACTCAAACTCAAACTCAAAGCATTTATTTCAAATAAACCAATTACAGGCACTTTTGAATTGTCAAAGGGTCAGTCAGTCAGAAAAATGAAGCTAGTTACTATGAATAATTAAGTATATAATTATGCGTCAGGCCCCACACAATCATACGAAAATCAAAAGCTCTGACGATTACGTTATTTTTTGTCCATTTTGGAATTCTGAAAGTGGATCCCTGACTACGGGGATCGCATCTGAAACGTTTCTAATTTATTTTCGTGTTCTCTTATCATGCCGCACCTACTCAGCTATCAAGTTTTCGCCCTGCATATGCTTGCTCGTCAACCTTCAGTGTCATTAATAATGTAAATAATCCTACCCACAAATAAATGGTCAAGTCTAAGTCAATGATTTGAGTTTGTCTTTTGACAAACGCTAAGGTAATCTTTGTAAGATTACGGCAACACATGAGTGATATGTGACTGTTGTTGTTTCCAGCAGTACTCGTCGTCTCCGCTGCCGTCGTGCCGGCTGCTGGGGGGCCACGCACCACTGTCTCCGCCCGACGCCTGCCCCTCCAGCCAGCACACTTACTACGTCTAAATGTTGTACCTTAGATCGACCTGGCCTGCACTAGCAGTTACTGCAAACTTTAATAAGTTAAGAATAGCGCTTCTTCCCAAAGTCATATATGTAGAGACACCCAAAATGCCAATAGTAGGTACATTTTATACTTTTCCTGTCTTACAACGACCGGCGACTGTGCTACTACAAAGCGAAAAGCCGAAATACTAAAACCTCGACGAAATACAAGTTACTATTGTGCAAAACAAGCGTGAGAAAGTTTAGTACTACGAGTACCTAAGTATTCTACGATTTCACGTCCTGTTGGTGGGACAGCCACACAAAAGAGGTTGTAACTGAATCATTTTATAGGAAATTGCTAATCCATTGCTTCATAATTATGTTCGAAAAATGTGTTTGCACAACAACGTAACGCAATGAAGATTGTTGAACTGTCAAAATGAAAACCATTCATAATGTGTGTTACGCAGTAACAGTAGGAATGGATTTCATTTTGATAGTTCAACAACATTCATTGCGTTATTTTACGTTGTTGAGCAGACACATTTGTCGAACATATGAAGCAATGGATTAGCTATAGGCTTCAAAATTATTCAGATTGTGATAGATAGTGAGTTACGTAATTAGGGTACTGCTATGCTATCAGTCATTCAAACTGATGACTTGATTGAGTGATTTTGAGTTGGTAGATACTAGCACCAGCTGTTTCAGGAAACGAGTATGATAGTTAACCCACGTTCGATAATGGATGAGACGTCATTCGTATACCCAAACTTTGTCGTCGGTGTATTACAGCTATGTCAAACCTCATATATTTATTTACTAGGAACAATTTAATTATGAAACTAACAAATTTGAGTGAAGCTAAATTAAAGTACAGCAATTACGAGGTTGATTAATGATTATAACTACTTATCAGTTTTATAAGAAGTTACCTGATCAATCCTACCCTACCTACTTAGGTATTACCACTAGTCAGTAAACTTAGGACTTTTACGTATCATCACGCCTTTTTTTATTGGAGATGGACAGTGCTTGTAAGTGAAATTAATTGTATTGTAACAAAACGAAGCTATTTGCATTGTTGACGTGTAAATTAGAAATGAGCTCCTCGAAGAAAAATGCGTGAAGACTCGTTAAAAATATAATTATAAGAAGAAAACTTTAAAAAAAAAAAAAATATTAGAGGTTGGTACTCTAGGTACCGTGATATATATGCTATAACGAGAGGACGGAATCGCTACGCCGCCGCTGAAAGGGCGCGCGGCTTCTCCGTGCTCTGAGATTATGTATTACATACTTTATCTATTGTTATTGTACCTATAGAAGGTCTTAAATAAAATCAAATTATGTAAATGTGCAAATCGTTGTTTAATTTAAAGCCATGGTACTTACCTACTTCACTTATAATATACAAGTCGATCTTAAATACCTTAGCTATTTTAGTAGAACCTCGTCTAAAATAAACATATTGTTTGCTCATTTAATTTTTATTGGAACGGAAAATCTATTAATATATCTCGAAGTTTTCCTTGCCGCTTCGCAAAACTACGTACAGAGCCGTCACTGACCGAGTGCCCAGCGCGTGTACCGTAGGTAGGTAAGGTAGGTACCGTAGGTATACCGTATACCTTAGGTATACGTTTTGTCCTAAGGTGCAATTTTTCCTTCATACTTTTAAATCAAATCAAATCAAAAATGTTTATTTGTTAGGATATCGTATAATAGATGTTACAATATTGGTTCTAGCATACCCTGCCATAGTATGGCGTACAAATAGTATTTCTATACAAACACAAAGCATAAATTACTAACCTATTAATAATTATGAATAATAATGAATTAGAGAATAAAATATGAATCTAAAATACTTAATTAATACCGATTGAGATCGTATTGTAGTAATAATAATAATTAATTGTAGGGGATCCCTACACTTAGTGATATGATAATGGGGCGATTCTATTGGGATGATGAAATAAAACCGGCCGCCGCGAATGTTTGTTATACACTGATTTATTGATATACCTATATTTTTACATATTATTTGCAACAACATTATTAATAATAGGTACAAAATGCTGTGTGTGCAGACTGCACGGCGCGTAAGTCGGGTAAAGTAATGTACGGTTCCGTACATTAATAATAACGAAATATATAGTTTTTGCATGTGATGGATTAAAGACAATTTTTATTACTTTAACAAATTATTATCGATTTATCCTATAGGTATTCTTAAACACTGTAATATTTTTTTCTAGTAAAAGGCTGAACAATAATACCCTTTTGAACAGCTGCAATGGCAAATCTTGAGTAGAGTACCTACTATTTGGCAAATGGTTATTTATAATAATTGCCATGCAGTAAGTATTTATTATAGATAGCATTAGTTTTATGTTGGGTAATCTCAATTTGTCTTTGTGCCGTGTTCTACTATTTATTTAGTAACAGCTTTTTTTTAAATAAAAATACTTATTTCTAAAATATTAAGACATGGTAAAGACAGTATTTTAAGCTTTTGAAATACGGGCTTAAGTTAGGACTAGGGCATGCAATTATCCACCCCATTTTACTATCCGGATAATTCGAGTACCGTTAAAGGGGGTGAATAAATATGCAGTGGTGAATCGGGACGCAGGGGGCGCTCTACGGTGGATGCCATCATGCGCGTGCGAACCCTCACGAGTGGGGTCATTTCAGCAGTGTCTCTAGACATTGCCTATGCCTTCAATACCCTGCCTTGGAGTTGCATCAGGGAGGCACTTCGGTATCACTGGATGTCGACCTACCTCTGTCGAGTGGTCGAGGCCTATCTGACGGACAGGGCCGTCAAATGCCCCGGTCAACAGGGAGAGTGGAACTGGCGAGAGATGTCATGCGGTGTCCCACAGGGATCAGTCCTCGGGCCGTATCTGTGGGACATCGGGTACGACTGGGGCCTGCGCGCCGACCTCCCTAGCGGCGTCAGCGTCGTTTTCTACGCTGACGACACGCTGGTCCTGGCACAGGGGAGGTCGCACCAGGCGGCGGCCGAAATCATGACACGCGGGGTTGCGACAATCGTCGATAGGATCCGGAAATTGGGACTCGAGATGGCCCTGCACAAGTCCGAGGCTGTGTGTTTTCAAGGTTCTCGGAACGCGCAACCGTCGGGTTCCCAAATAACGGTAGGAGGGGTTCACATCGGCGTCGAGTCGACGATGAAGTACTTGGGACTCGTCCTCGACAGCCGGTGGAACTTCGTTGAGCATTTCCGACGTTTGGCTCCCAGACTGGAGCGGGCCGGGGCTGCCTTGAAGCGGCTCCTGCCCAATCTAGGGGGTCTACACGCCTTCTGCCAGAGTCTCTACGCGGGGGTCGTGCGATCCATAGCCCTTTACGGGGCACCGGTGTGGGCGCGTTCATTGAGGCGCTGACCAGCCCGCCGGAGGAAAGCGTCCCAAAGGGTCATGACCATCCGGCTGGTCCGGGGATACCACACGGGTTCCGGTGAGGTGGCGAGCCTCCTTGCCGGATTGTCGCCATGGGATCTGGAGGCAAAAGTCCTCGCGCACATATGGGAGTAGCGCGAGGAGCCGAAACGCCGGGGCGTAACTCCGGCCACCGTAGTCGCGGGCTTGCGAATGGCGAGCAAAGGGCAGCTCGCCGTCCGGTAAGAACCAGGCCCGGGTCAACGGCGCGTTGTGATCCACGCGCGCCTCATATAGATGTCAGCACATATTGACGGGGTCCGTTAGGGCCGATGCCTGCCGGGGTTGCGAGTTTGTCCGAAAGGGTTACCGTGGCCTTGGCACACAGGCAACTGAAGGAACACGGGTGAGTTTTAGTCAGTAAAAGTTCTCCCCTTCTGCCGAGAGCGGGAGAAGTTACGTGACCAACCAAAAAAAAAATAGGGGTTAATCAGGACGAAACCTTAAAAGGGATTTTAACATTCAAATAATATAGTTTGTTGCCAACAAGGGCACTTAATAGTTAATATAATACAGTAAATACATTAGTCCTTTTTGGCAATAAACTGTATTATTAAAATGTTAAAATTCCTTTTAAAATTTTCGACTTATTTCACCCCGTTACATCATGCATCAGCATAAAAATAAGCTGAATAATACTGCAGTAGGAACCTAGGTTTAGTTTAAAATCACTAGACCATGATTTTGATCAAAAGGCACGCCATTGTGCATTTGCTTGGCTGAGCTGGTGTGTAAGGAGAAGCTGGTGTTATAGGCTAGTTTTAGATCAGTTATTTTAATAAATACTATTCCTAGGTGTTACCGTGAAGGGGTTTGGTTTTGGACATGTGATACTACAATAGTTAGAAGAACTAAATGCACACTACACAGACACGGAACGATATTTGTACAAAGATCCAAAAAAAAAAACCTATTTAGGACATGAATGTACTGCATATTATTTAGTCATTTTATTTGTTGTCCATAACAAATTTAATTTAATGTTATTTTTATCTTGACATGATAGTAAATAAATGGGTGAAAAGGGGCTAAATGTATTGACAAATAAAACAAGTGGGTGCTTTATAATACCTAATTTATTGGACGGATTACATGTTACTTTTAAATGCCACATTCAATATGTGCTAGGGTCTACATTACTAGAAACTCCAGTTCATTTTATATAAAGATTAAAGCTTAATAATTATTACATATTTATTGTGTATGTATATCTAATAAAATATACATAAAAACTTTAAAGTTAATATATACTACATAGTAGTGTCAGTACTTTCGTGATATTATAGTATAAAACAGTCATGTAAATTAACTAAGCATGAATTATATAACAATAAATATGCATATGTTAATATGTGTCTTGGATACAATTTACATAATTAAGTAAAGGCGAAGAACCTACTACTAATAAAAATAATAATAATCAGGTTTACATGGATGGAATCATGGATCATCATGGATGGTTCAGTACAAATTAACATAATGTAGAAATAGAAGATACAAGCTACAATAAAAAGTACACAAAAAAGAAGAATACAATATCCATCACTTAACTCTAAATAACATAAAGCAAATCAACTGACACAAACAAAGATGCCTAATTTTAATGTTAGTGATATTCTAAGAATATATTTCAAATGATAGAAACACAACCTTATCAGATCTTTACTATGCATAGGAAACTTTTTGTTCATAAGCATCATCCTCATTCCAATAGTCCTGATCAGATATTGTAGTATGGCGAAGTTTACACCAGCGAGCTCCAAATCTTAAGATCAATATAATAACCATCAATACAAACAAAGAGAGAACTGCTACAGCAGGATACAACATTAAGAAAGCCATGTTTAGATATCACTCTCTCGTTTGTGCAGTTCCAAGTACTCTTGGGAAGAAGTTAGCGGAAGCTGGGAGACAGATGGAGGGACACTGTGCTTGCGGATGTCACGGTACTCTTCACTGTCGTCACCGTAAGGGTGCACGTAATGAACTTGTTGTAAGTTGCCCTCTAGCTCAGTGAAGTCCAGAGGTGGCTGCTTGTGCGGAGTAGCTGACCAGATTGAAACAATCCAGCGGTTACCTGTGAGAAAACAAGTTTTATTAGCAATAATAAGTTAAGGTCAAGGGGCCATTAAATGATATTGGTGCATTGTAGCAACTTTGTTGCCCAGAATTGTTACTTTATTTATTTAGTCACATAGTCAGACAGTCTTGCTGAGTCCATCAATCAGCGCGCTCAGGAAGTTGTTGGCCGTCTGTGAGTCCTATGCTGCGTCACATGGACTCACATTATAATGTCAAGAAAAGTGAGCTTTTGATTTTCAAATCTAAGTCTAGCTCGTTGGATAATGTTCCTCCAGTGACTTTAAGCGGAAAGCCACTACAGAGTCACATAGTTTAAATAACTAGGGCATGTAGTCACGGAGGACGTAGCGGAAGATGCTGATATAGAGAGGGAGCGGAGGGCGTTGGCGGTTGTAATATGGTAGCGCGCAGGCTTGCGCGTTTTAGTAAGGATGTTGAAAGTCGCGCTTTTGAAGGCATACTGCTACCCACGCAGCTTGTGGGTCAAATATACGCAGAGAGTCTACAACGTCCTTCACGTACAGTATAATAATAGAATTTAGGATGTTGATGGGGCTTCAGCGCTTCGCAGATGTTCGCGGAAGTCCGTGATGACGATTTTCATGGTATTATAAGGAAGAGAACAGCGTCAATAATGGGTAGGTAACGCGAAAGCTCCAATAGAATAGAATAAAACTAAGTAAGTTACTAAGTAAGTAAGTTTTACTAAGTTTTTTCTTTATAAATAAAGCACTGGGTATAAAGGCTAGTGCCAACGTGTGTTGGGCCACGTAATTTTTTGTTGTTGTAAAAGTTTTCTAACATAGTTTACTAACATTATATGTATTGTGATTACCTGTAGTCCGAAATAAAGAATATATATTTAAAAGGGTGCTAATTAAAGCAGCTTCTTTAAAATGTCATTCTCGTCTTCAAATATATTTCGTTGTCTAATGAATTAATAGCTCAGTGACGAACTTTTAGCGTCTAATAAATGGTTTTCAAGCGACCATATATTGTAAAACGAGCTACTGTTAATATAACGCAGCATGGTGATAATTCTTAAGCAACGTTATGGGCCAAGTAATAAATAGGGGCATTATTCATAATGCCCGCGCATTGTGAATAATGACAAGCGTAGTCGACGGAGCCCCGCTTCGCGGGGCTCCTACTTCTGGGTGGTTTAAAAACCAAATAACCACGAAGGGGTCTGAAAGACCCCGCCATTCCCTTCTAACCTAACCTGTCCGAGTCGGGGTGCCCTAAGTACTGAGCTCGCTTAGTAGCTCACTTACAACATTAGTCACGGAGTTATCAATTCAGAAGTAAATATATTTATCGGTAGGTCTGAGTCATACTAATTTACGTTCGTAAATTGACGCTGGTTTTTTGATATTCTGTTGGAATAGTAAAGATGACGAATTAATATAATTGAAGATGTTCTATTAACTCGTTGCCTACATATAAAAAAAGAAGCTAGGTTGCAGGTGCTAAAGAAAACTTTTGTTGCCGCACATATAATTTCCCTATTTAAAATAACAAATAACGTAATTATATTATAATATACAGGGTGACATGTAATTTGACGACGACGTTCCGGACGCGATAGTGTAACTCATTTGTAACAATTAAACACCCCATAAGCCTAGACAAAAATTCATGGAATTCGAGAAAATACAATTTTCAAGTATTAGTCACTAAATATCACTTTTCTCTAACTAAACTGCCAAATTAAATGGACTTCATTGCTATTACATTGGGTACCTAATAATTTATCAAACCTGTTGAAGTAACCAAATTTTCTGAAACATGAAACAGTTTAAAGTTAAAGGCAGAAGTTTAGTAACCATTTTCAATAATTATCCATGTGCACATGAACTTTGACACCCGTTATATCTCATAATTTTACTATGGGATTAAGCATACAAACTACAGGGAAGACATTTTCATTTAATTAGCTATCTAAGGAAATACAAAAATTAAAAGAAAATGCTGGCTGAACCCAAATTTGCACATTGCTACGAAACAACCAATTGGAACCGTGCACCTAGCTTCTAACGTTTCTTACGCTTTCCATGTAGGTTTATGTGAAATAAAATATTTAAAAATTGTATGATAATCAAATTAATTAACTGGTTTATGTTATTCCTTTACCTTCTCACTATCCAGCAATGCTGCCAGCATTATGAAGCCAGGTCGTCGCGTCCAGGTCCCAAATTAAGACGCCACTTTTGAGTGGTAAGTATTACTCGCAATCAATGAGCTTAATCATTGCTCACTTGTCGCTCAGTTCGCGAGTTTGTATTCTACTACAACCTCTTAACTTTTTAATATAGATACTTCGGTTTTTAGGCTTTTGATAAAGAATCATTTATTTATCTTGTCAGTAGCCTGGAATCAGATTCTCATCATAATATTTTAGTTGTTTAAGAGAAAGCTCAAGAAAAAACATTGCCATAATCTTTGACAAAGGATTGGTTATTGTTGTTATTAGCAGAAAACAGTTAGCGGCTGCCAACTTTGTGCCTATGACAACTTTTTACGACATGTAGTAGTAAAGGTCCAACCCACCAATAAATTAACTCAGTCTATTGCAATTCTTTTACTAAAGCCTCAAAATTGGAAGTTTATTAAAGAATTAAAAGTTTGTATGTGCATTGTAGTTTAAAGAAATGCAAACTAAGTGACAAGTGATCAGCATGTCAACTGCCAGTTATACTAACCACTCAAAAGTGATGTCTCAACTTGCAACCTGGACGCATCTACCTGGCAACCTAAGACAGTAAGGATTGCTGGGTGGTAAGAAGGTAGTGTAATGACATCAACCAGTAAAATTTGAAAAACACATTTTTTTTTTATATTTTCTCAATTTGCAAATTCTACCTTTGCAACATTATCAATTGCTGATAGCTGTTTAGATGAAGATGTCTTCCCTGTAATTTCTAAGCTCAATCCCAAAATAAAATTTTGAGGTAGCTGGTGTAAAAGTTCATGTACATGGACAATCGGAAAATGGCTAGTAAACTTCTTCCTTTAACTTTAAACTCTTGGATGTTAGAGAAAACTTGGTGACATCAAAAGGTTTAATAAAGTATTAGGTAGATAAAGTTCTCTTGGAAGTTGCAGCGAGTGGCTGCGCAGTATACTTAATATATTTGTCCGAAGGAACTCTCTCACTCTCACTCAACTGTACCATGCGCGGTTTCGTTCTTGGGCCTATGTTCAGAGGGCTCATAAAGTTTAACGCGAACTGTACCTAATGAAATAGCTATGAACGCCATTCAATTTGAGAGTTTAGAGAAAAGTGATATTTAGTGAAGTATTCTGAGAAATTTTCAAAAATACATAATAATTGAGTTTTCTGGAATCCCATGAATTTTCACCTATGCTTTATGGGGTGCTTATTTATTGCAAATGGGTCACTCTATCACGTTCTGGAGGGAATACGTCACATTACAAGTCACCCTGTATAGTTTTCTGAATGCTCACCTGTATGTCTATCTAGCCAGTAGTCAGAGTATCTTGAGCAGCAGCATATGATGTTGAGTATTAGTAGAAAACCGAGAATCACCGAGCAGATTGCAATGGCTATATAAAAAGGCGTGAAATCACCGACTTTTGATACAAAGGGGTTTATAGCCTTGTACGTCCCATTCCCTGTAAAGTAAGTGTTAATTTCAGATGCCGACATTCTTTACAAACTGGTGCCAACCTGTTGAAGAAAAAATCCCAGTGAGGAACTAATTTATAGCACTATTTAAGAACCGAGCCTAACGTTCAACGGTCTTTTAGAATGTAGGGCGTGGTGTGTAGAATCACAATTTTACACTGTTCAAATCAATTGTAAGTCACCATTAATGCCAATAATCAAGCGTACTTTAACTAATAAGTAGGTAGAAATCTTCAGTTTATTTCAGAGGTAATTAATAATTTCAAACAATAAAAAATTAAAATGTACCGTTTCAGTTCAGATGACAAGCGTCCAATCCAAACCACAGATTAAGAGATTATTAATATGTAATCGCAGTTATACTCTGTGTATGTAATTTAGGTAGCAAGATCATGGCAACTCAAGATCCAAACTCAAAGCCACAGATTACTAATATTTTGTACCCAAAGCATGAAAAGCGTCTAGGTCTGCTTACGTCTACGCAGTGTTGCCAGATCCAAATATCCGATTATAAAAAGAAATCGGTGTGAGTTGGTTTGGCACTCACGAAAATTGATGTGTAAACATGTGAGCTCGCATCAGTTTGGTTCACGCGCTCACATAGACACGGGTCTTACGCTGACGTCATCTGACGCTCGAAGTCCCAGCTAGCCCCTACCGTAGACCGAGCGCTAAGATGTTTACACATCAAATCCGTTCTGTAGGGCGACGATATAAATATTTTGCTTCGCAGGAGGCCCCCAACGACAAACTGCCTTTCACTTACTGAACATGTTTCATCCTTGTTTAGGATTTTATTAAAAAAAATGTTCAAGAGGCGGGCTTAAATTTTATTGTGAACTGACAGCTATTTGGAGTTTACGATACAACGTTATGGTTGCCATATACAAGACCTACACCCATAATAAAAACTAAATAAGTAAACAAACACATAGCATAGTAATTATTAAACTAAATAAAAATTAATAAATAGCAACCATTAGATCATACCCATAGCAAACCAATAAATTTAACTTCCTGACTTAGTATACAATAGCAACATTTTAATAAGTATAGTGAATCAAACTCCTAATTACCCGATTGCGCAACGCAGAAGGGGGAAATGTGTTTATTTTATCTGCATTTTCCGTCACTCCGGTCTTTGCTTACAATGTAACATAAGGCGGAACCTTCAGGGTAGCCCGCGAAATACAAATTTTCTTATGTTTTTGCAATTTGCAGGTTGCAGGTCACTATCAGGTCAATTATGATGGACCAAGGCCGAATTTTCATAAATTGGACGTCATGTCCAGTGAGAGATTTCACTATTGTGACCAGGTGTTTTAACTGCCAGCAGTTCGGACACGCAGCCAAATTTTGCAGAGAAACGAGCCCTACATGCAACCTCTGTGGCGAAACTAGACATTCTTTCAAGGAATGCAATAATAAAGGTTCTCCGCCTCAATGTGCGACCTGCAAACGTTTCAAGAGAAAAGATGATCATCCAACTGGTGATGTAAATTGCCCAGCACGTAAATATGCAGAAGACAATCTGTGATCTAGATGGGTTTTCCGTGTCTGAATCTAAAATCTGTAATATCGAGGAGTGCAAAAACATAGTCTATAATGGGGATAGAACATTGACTTTACTTACACAAAATATACGCAGTATAACCCGTAATTTTAACGGTTTCCAAGTTTTGCTACAAAATATTGATTTATGCTGCGACATTATCGTTCTAAAAGAGTGTTGGTTATCCAAACAAATGGCTAATATACCATCTCTTGATGACTTTAATCTTCATAAAAGCGATAGAACATTCAACCAGAATGATGGCATAGTGGTTCATATTTAAAATAATTTAAAAGTATTAGTAGAAGAACCCCACTTTCTAGACTGCAACTGTATAATGATTTAAAAAAATCCCGATACGGTAATTATGGCTATTTAAAGGCCTCCATCCCAAAGTATTGATGGGTTTTTGGATTCGCTTAGAAGTAACTTAGAAAGATTATCTTCGTTTAAAAATATCGTACTGGTAGGTGATATCAACATAAACATTGCTGCCGAAAAAATCGGTACTCATTCACATAATTACCTTAATATTTGCTCATTTCATGGACTATTACCAGCTCATTATCACCCAACCCACCAGAGCGGCTCTTGTCTAGACCATATACTTATAAAATCGAAAAGTCCATCCAAAACATTGGTTACTAATTCGTCACTTACCGATCATCAAGCTGTTTTACTAACATTACAAATGTCTTCACCTAGAAATAACTGCATGCGCAGCTATACTAAACTCAATATGACGAGTCTTGAAACGGACTTACGCGGTATTAATTTTGACCCCGTTTACAATTCACATGATCCAAATGTTTCACTACAATATTTTGTCGATTTGTTACAATCTACGATAAGGAAAAATACATTTACTAAAGTAATACCTAGAAAGTATAGTAATATTAAACCATGGATTACGCCCGGACTTGTTCGATGTATCAGACATAGAGATAAACTTCACCAAAAATCGAAAAATGCACCGGGTAATGAACTACTATCAGTTATTTACTAACGATATAGGAATTTCTGTAATAATCTGTTGAAAAAACTAAAAAACAAATATAATCAAAGTCAACTACAGAAAGCAGGTAAAAAAGTAAACTTATATGGAAATACATAAAAACTAACACTATTAGGTCAAAAAATCCCGAACCTGCGCTTGATATTTTAACTTCTGAGCTAAGCCCTACCGAAGCAGCAACTAAAGCTAACAACTTCTTCATTAAAGTATTAAAAAACTTAGCAGAAAAAGCTTTATTAACTAATAGATGTTTTTCCATTCAAAGCCAAACTAAGAAATATGCAATACGAAACTCTTTTGTCTTAATAGATACTGATGATAATGAGGTAGAAAGTATAATAGAAAATTGTGCCGTAGGTTGTGACGACATACCTAATAGCGTACTCAAAAGATTTACATACGTAATTGGCCCTCCCTTGACTCACATTTTTCAGTTATGTTTAACAAAAGGAATATTTCCAAAATTACTTAAAAAAGCCGTAGTCACCCCTGTGTTTAAAGCTGGAGACAAAAATTGTGTAAATAATTACAGGCCAATTTCAGTTTTAACAGGCGTTTCAAAGATTTTGGAAAAAATTATAAACAGTAGATTAGTAAAATATCTTGAAAGTAATAAATCACTTACTGATCTACTCATCAATTTTGTTTTAGACCTAAAAGATCAGCAAGGCAAGCTGTTCACCATTTGACCAATTTTATAAGCACAAACCTGGATAATGCACACCATAGGGATATTTTTAGACCTTGCCAAGGCTTTTGACACAATTTCCTGTACTTTGCTTTTGCACAAGCTGGAAATGCTGGGAATACGGGGAGTACAATTGCAACTGTTATCTGATTACCTTAGCGACCGCCATCAGAGTGTAAAAATAGGTCAGTCCATGAGTTTTGAACTTAAGAATAGCTGTTATGGAATCCCACAAGGCAGTATTTTGGGTCCTACTTTGTTTTTAATTTACATAAATGACCTGTGTAATTTGACACTCCAAAAGGGTAAATGATAAATAAATGATAAATGATTGTATTTCTGTAAGTAGGTTTGTACAAACAATTTTACACGTCAATCATATTTTTAACTAGATGAGGTCGGCGTTTCCTATCTGACTACTCTGAGAAGAAAGGCCGAAACAAACTCAGAGGTCACAGTCTCTTTTAAAGTCCAGACATAATCTTGGTCAGATCATGTGAAGACCATGTAGATTGGTATCTGAAATGGTCTTTTGAGGAAAGAACCACACAGATTGAGTGGACCTGTCCAGTCAGTGAACGCATTTGTCAGTAATCGTGCAGCTCAACTAAGGAAGTCAGGACGTAAGGAGCTCAACGATTCGGCGAACAATACCAAAGAAAGGACATTTGGGTAGGCCGCATAAATTACTCAAACTGCCAGATCATGATTAAAATTAACTGAGAAAAAAAAGCAATGCCCCACATAGTCTTCACATTCACAATAATTAAAATAACATAATACTTTACAAGTAAAAACTCATGTCACTGCATATATAAAATTCAACAATGTCAATGTGTATATAAAAAATCGGACATAATGTTTGAGAACCATGTAGATTGGTGTCTGAAATGGTCTTTTGAGGAAAGAACCACACCGATTAAGTGGGCCTGTCCAGTCAGTGCACGCATTTGTCAGTAACCGTGCAGCTCAACTCAGAACTTAAGGAGCTCAACGATTCGACGAACCATACTAAAGAAAGGAGATTTGGGTAGCCTGCATAAACTACTTAAACTGCCAGATTAAGAATAAAACTGAAACAATGACCCACATAGTCCTCATATTCACTATAATGAAAATAATATAATACTTTTTACAGTAAATATTCATGTCTAAAATAGTTGGCAAATTAAAATCAACATTCACCGTGTAAATTTATTGGAGCAGCTCAATCCCAAGCATTTTTGTGTCAATATAGTCTTTCACAGTATAATAGGCTTTCTGGCATAGTTTCCGTTTTATAAAAGATTTGAATTTATTAAAGCTTAGATCTTGAATATGGCTAGGAAGTTTATTATAAAAACGTATACATTGGCATCTAAACGAGCCACCTATTTTCTTGAGCCTGGTTGTAGGAACAATAAATTTGTGTTTGTTTCTAGTATTTATATTGTGGATATCACTGTATTTTTAAAAAAGATTAGTATTTTTATGTGCATACAAAAGCTTTTCATAAATATACTGAGAAGGCACGGTAATTATATTAATCTCTTTAAATTTATCTCTGAGGGAGTGTCTGGGACTTAATTTATAAATTGAACGAACTGACCTTTTTTGCAAAACAAAAATTGTCTGGATATCGGCGGCATTTCCCCACAACAGAATACCACTCACTTACCACACACCGAAAATACCATTCACTATGAAAATAACTAAAGTATACTAAACGGGCTGTCTCTAAATCAGTTAAACCACGAATTTTTGTAACGGCGTATGCTGCAGAGCTCAGTTTTTTTGACAATTTATCTATGTAGGGGCCCCATTGAAGCTTGGTATCCAAAGCTACGCCTAAGAATACTGTGGTATTTTCGGGTTTCAGTACTTCACCCTTTGTGAGAACAGTAGTTTCTACTTGTCTAACATGAGGTATCGTAAACTTCATACATTTAGTTTTTTTCTCGTTAAGAAGTAGGTTATTAACATTAAACCAGTTAACTACTACTGCGAGGGCGCTATTTACATTGTCAGTAACCAGCTGCTGACGTTTGAGTTTAAATAAAAGTGAAGTGTCGTCTGCAAACAACACTATATCATGTTTATCCTTTAAAAGGTAAGGCAAGTCATTTATATAAATAAGAAAAAAAAATGGCCCAAGAATTGAGCCCTGGGGGACCCCCATTCTTACAACAGATCCGGGTGACCTTTTTCCGTTAACATCAACTCTCTGAATCCTATCACATAAGTAAGAAGTAAGAAGATCCAGAGAGGCGTTTCGGATTCCGTAGTGGTGCAGTTTCTTGATTATAATTGTGAAATAAAATTAAAAGTGAAATTGTTTCATATGCGGTTGACAGCTCTACTGTTTGCAGCTAAATCAAAGGCCGAGGTCCTATGAGGCACAGAATGGTTTTAACACTGTGTCTAATTGGCTTCATAAAATCTCTTAACATTAAATACAGATAAAACAAAGTACCTATTATTTAAAATGAGAAACACTAACCCAAAGCTTACATAATAATATATTCAACCGCATAACAATTTTAATTTACCTTATGCTGAAATTGCATGCACTTGACCCACATTAGCTAAAGCCGACCATGTTAAATATCTAGGCGTCACGATTGACACAAACCTGAACTTCCGCAAACACATCGATTTATTATGCACCTGAGTGCATAAACTAATATATATTTTGAAAAATTTACGTAACATTGCCGACTTTGAATTAATTAGACAGGTTTATTAGGCTTTGTGTCAATCTATTATTACCTACTGCATAACGTCCTGCGGTGGTGCCGCTAAATCAAATTTACTGCATCTTGAACGCGCCCAAAGAGCAGTTTTAAAGGTTGCTACTTTTCGTCCATTTCGCAGTAGAACTCTGCATTGTTCTTAATAAATCAAAACGATCCTCCTGGTGAATATGTTCAGCGAGCTTATACATAACAAATTGGCAAATAATGTTCATAACTCACCAGGCAAGACGTATACAACATACACAGAAATAAAAAATTCTGAAAACTAAATGGGGTTTTGGCCTGTTTTAAGAGTCACCTGCCGCTTGTAACCAGATAAGCAACTAGTGCTATCTAATGTCTCACCGAAGCAACAATGCTATTTCGCCAAAACAAAACATTACATTAGTATAGGCCTATTTTACTAGTTACTATCCGCTCCATACCAAATATGGACACATCCATGCCCAATAAAAACACAACCAAGCGAGGTTGGCTACTAACAATGTAAAGGCTTATTTTTGAAGTCAATAACCGCTTCCTATTATTATAAGGTCTGAACAAAAAAAAAAAAAACGCAGGGTATGCAAAACGGCATTATTACTACCTTACCTAGAGTTCAAGAGCCGACAACGTGTGTGACACGATATGAATAGGGACTCAGTTCTGGAGATTCAGACTGTAACCAAATAACCCGATGGGTTTCCAATAAGTCCCATTCGAAGCTGAATCCGGTCTGGCTTTTTTTATGGTAGCTTATGGTAGCTTTTCTTTTATCGATTGGTCCGATGCATAATTGAGACGTGATGCTTTGGAGTAGCCCCGTGGTCTGATGATTGGAATGGATCCGGGTGCAGGCAACCATAGAGGTGTGGTCATCCGTTTGTCAGAAAGGCCTTACTTAGCCGAATACCGGTGATGAGGGAAGTTCGCCGCTCCAGGTAACGAAGCGTCATTATCACTACCCGTAGGCCACGTGACGTGCGAACACAGGGGTATCCTGTGTTTGATGCCAAGGGTCGTAGTCCCGTCCAGTGAACGGATTGTACTGAGAGATCACCGAGAATATCGGTAAGGTAGCAATTTAGTCTATGAGAGAGTTAGGCCTATTGTATGGACTAGGTAATGAGACCAGTTGCCATGAAGTGTTGTGTCGCGGGTCGCTTCACTTAATCTTATGTTCCCGTTGTTAGCACAACCTTAATAGGTCGGTACTTGTGTGATTGAGCTAGTAACTATTAAGTGGTTCATCTCACGGACTCGCTATATCGAATCTGAGTCATTTGTTATAGTTTCATTGCAGGTGAACACACCAATACAACTAGACCCGAGACTGGTTGTACTGGTGTGGATGCCCAAGTGCATAGGGGAAGATATGTGGCCAGCCACATTAAATATTGTGAACCTTCAATCTTGTTATTGTAATAAACATGGTATTGTTTAAGAAGGTACTTGTTTAATTGAATCTTTGTCTAGCAGCTATTATACCCTACAAATTTACTTTAGCACGATGGTGGTGGTGGTGTACTACACCGAAGGAGACCATCAACATCTAGTTTCTTAACCAATTCTGTATAACTGGAAGGACCCGGATTACATCGTAAAGCATCTACGAGACACTTATAAAAGCTTTCTGACCGAACACATCGGTCAGAAATCTTTTTTCCTAAGGAAAGAACCTAAATGAGGATGGAAATTTGCTCCTCGAGCCACCGAAGGCGTATTTGTTGGATACGCAAAATGTGCCAGAGGGTACCGTATCTTCATTCCTGATTCAAAAGAATTCATAATAAGCAGAGATGTGAAATTTGTAAATACCATGTTTTACGGAAAGGGCTGCAAATTTTAAAGAAACAAGGGAAAACAGAAGAGATATAAATAAAAGAAATACTGATCAGACAGTAAAACCTAAAAGGCAACAAGAAGAAGAAACAATCGCGAATATAAAAATATAAAGATCAATTTCTCAGATCAGGTTCTTCTAGATCCTATTCATTTCGAATTTTTCGTTTAGCATTTTTTTTATTTCTTTTAATTTTGTATCACAGGAATAAGCTATTAACAAATCATCTACGTATATTGCTATCATCATTTTAGCTCCTCCTTTCTTTAATATATATCCGCAAGGATCAGCTTCTGATGGGGGAAATCCCATTTTTTCTAGTTCGCTACTCAGCTTCAGGAACCATTGTGGACCTGGCTGCTTTAAGCTGTAGAGTGCTTTTTCGAGATAACATATTTTCTCACCTTTTATGTTTTTCAAGTCCTCTAACATTTTCTTAGCTTTATGGAGCAGTGTAAAATCATAATTACCACTTTCTTCCACCATTATTTCTGCCACATATTCTTCTAAGTAATCCGACATCTCCATTAATATTTTCTTACCTAGCACGCCATTTAGGTAAGCTGTTGTGACATCCATTTGGTTAAGTTTCAATTCCTCTTCCACAGATATAGCGATGATGCTTCTAATTGAACTTAGCTTTGCAACAGGATAATATGTCTCATTATAATCAATTCCAGGTCTTTGCCGAAATCCTCTTACAACTAGTCTCGCTTTTTTATCTCCGTGTTTTACGGACCTATTTTCTTTTTTAAATCATTTTGAAATCTACAAGATTCTTTTCTTTTTCTCGTTTTGCGATATTCCACGTACCGTTCTTTACGTGTGATCTAATTTGTGCCTTTATGGCATCATGCCAGTACTTTGTATCTCCCTCTTCTTCTTCTTCTTCGCATTGATACATTATATTAGTAGTAATTTCCTCGTCATTTCGGTCTTCCATCTCATAATCCTTAGCCCATACTGGCACTTGTATTTTTCTTTGAGATTGTCTTCTGGTATTGGCATCATCATGAACTGTTTCGCCTTCGGTTAGTTCATGATGTTTAACTACAGCTTCATCAACATTTTCATTACATTCATCAAGTGCGTCATTGAACGTATCTTGGAAAACATTGTGTGGTGAAGTATTTAGCTGTGTCAATGATGGTTTCATACTGCGTCGAAGAACTAGGTACTGCGTCAGATTTTAGCGATTTATGTTTAATTTTTATGTCGATTTTTATAATCTCGATTGTTTCTTCTTCTTGTTGCCTTTTCGGTTTTACTGTCTGATCAGTATTTCTTTTATTTATATCTCTTCTGTTTTCCCTTGTTTCTTTAAAATTTGCAGTCCTCTCCGTAAAACATGGTATTTACAAATTTCACATCTCTGCTTATTATAAATTCTTTTGAATCAGGAATGAAGATACGGTACCCTCTGGCACATTTTGCGTATTCAACAAATACGCCTTCGGTGGCTCGAGGAGCAAATTTCCATCCTCATTTTTTAGCAGAAAGCTTTTTTAGGTGTCTCGCAGATGCTTTACGATGTAATCCGGGTCCTTCGAGTTATACAAAATTGGTTAGGAAACTAGATGTTGATGGTCTCCTTCGGTGTAGTACTACTCACCACCGTGCTAAAGTAAATTTGTAGGGTATAATAGCTGCTAGACAAAGATTCAATTAAACAAGTACCTTCTTAAACAATACCATGTTTATTACAATAACAAGATTGAAGGTTCACAATATTTAATGTGGCTGGCCACATATCTTCCCCTATACACTTGGGCATCCACACCTAACACACACACATTAAAAAAAACATTCAGTATGCAAAAATTGGAGCAACTCCTTTTTGCCCTCAATATAATCCTTAACGGTTTAAAAGGCTTTCTGGCACAATTTACGTTTAATTAATGATTTGAATTTATTATGGCTTAGATCTTGAACGTGGCTTGGAAGTCTATTATGAAAGCGTATACATTGACACCTGAACGAGCCACCTATTTTTTGACCCTTGTTGTAGGTACAACAAATTTGAGTTTATTTCTACTATTTATATTATGGATATCACAGTATTTAATAATAATAAAAAATATGAGCATGTAAAAGATTTTCATAAATATATTGAGAAGGCACAGTCATTACATTAATCTCCTTAAATTTCTCTCTGAGAGATTGTCTCGGACTTAATTTATAAATTGATCTCTTTTCTACCAAATAAAAATAGTCTGAATGTCGGCGGCATTTCCGAATAACAGAATACCGTACGACATAACACTATGAAAATAGCTAAAGTACATTATACGGGCTGTCTCTGTGTCGGTTAAATTACGATTTCTTCTAACAGCGTATGCTGCGGAGCTTAAAAAAGTCTAAAAGTTCAAGTTCAAAAGTCCAATAATTACCGTTACAAATGCTAATATTATGACCTAACGATGCCAATAAATAATGTTTATACATTTTCGTTGTTTAATGAATTATTATTAGCTTAAGTGAACTATTAGAAATAGACAAAAAAAGGAATACTCAGGATTGAGCAGGACAGAACACGCACTGGTATTGTTGAAACCCGGTCAGCGCGAGTGCAGGTACCGATCATTATCGATAGTACAGGAGCGAGCAGGACATATTCACATAAGTAGGATTCATTTATAAGAGAAAAATGCATTCCGACTGGCAACGTGTAGATATAATAATTGTATCGACATGTTGCCAGTCGGAATGCATAATTATATGCATCTTGAGGCCTTAATATTAGCATTTATTTGTAACGGTAATTATTGGACTCGTAAGAACCGATGTAACTTTTTTATTTGATTCATTAGAGTAATGCTGCCATAGAATAAAATGTTAAGCTTATTCGGATTTTCATTTTTCATCTACAACACTGGGCCCACGATCCATATAAAGTTGCCCATTGTTCTTTAATTCGTATGTTTGCTATTCAATGCTAGATGGTGTTACTGACGCTCGAGATCAAAGTTTGTATGAAAATGTTCCCAGTAGCCGCTCTAATTTTGCTATATTATGCTAGATGGCATCACTGAGACGTGGCATCACAGTTTTTCTATGACATTTCTTCGCATAGCCTCTCTATTGTATCTATCTTAAATCTCTTTGGGTCCAAAGTTTAACGATTGCATTTTGATGTAAGGAGGCTGAGCACACAGATAGACCATTACCTGCGTTAGGACTTGGGCTATTTTTCATCCTGATCGCTGGTCGGCGCAAGCAGTTTTCATAATTTATGCCCAATCAGCGCGAACCGTCGCCGATAAGTGCCGATAGCACAACGGCGCTGCCTATTAGATTTCTACGTAAATACACGCTAAGACGAAAGGCTGCAGACCCAAAATATAGCACCCACGCCGCACGCGTCGCACCTCTCCAAGTGGTAGACAGAGAAATACGTAGTATCTAGTAGTCTGAGCAGAGAATATGTAGGTACACAGCGTTCCCAGTTGTACGCACGGATACATATCAAACTATACATTTTCAGTTTATGCTGTTCTCGCATAGTAGATTTCTATACAATGAGAGTTCAGCTTATACGAACATGGAAATGCAAATGTGTAGCTTGATACGTATCCGTGTGTACCAGTTGAAGCTGGAGCACAATAATTTGAATACTGCTACGGATATTCCCTACCGTTTCCTTACGGATATTCCGTATATTCCTGAGGAATACAGACTACACAGAGAACAAATATGACTGTCGCGGTCTGTTTGGTAGAAGATTATTAACAACTAAGATTTGAAATAAAACAAAAAGAAACAAGTTTTTTTTTTATAAAGATAAAAACAAATAATCTTTGACAGGTACATAATCAAAGCAAATACTAGATAATGAACAAAACTGTCAAAGTAAGTTTTCAAATCAATATTTCTAATTAATATTTTACTTTGAACTATCTGTTTGAAGAAAAAAGGCGGGCTAAATTGGATCATATATTTGATTCATATAATAGGTCTTTACCTATGAAATTGCCGTTTTGTATGAAAAAATTTAAACGAATTTTTTTCATGAATTTTTTATTTGTATTAATCGAAGTAATCACCCATGCAATCAATGCATCTTTTCCATCGCAGTGGCAGTTTATTGATGCCCTTCTTAAAGAAATCAGCTGGACGGGAGGCAACAAATTCTTCAAAGGCATTTTGTACTGCCTCTCGGGTATTAATTTTTTTTCCCGCCAAGAAGTTATCCAAATTCTGGAAAAAGTAGTAGTCTGTAGGCGCAAGTCTGGTGAGTAGGGCGGATGACGGAGAGCTTCCAACCCCAGTTCTTGTAACTTGGAGACCGTCTGCTGTGCAGTATGAGGTCGCGCGTTGTCGTGCAGGAGCAGCGGAGACGAGCGATTGACCAATGCTGGTTGGAGATGCGCCAGCTTCTCCATCATTGTGTTCAGTTCTTCACAGTACACATCTGCAGTAATGCTCACCCCGTTTGGTAAGAAGCTGTGATGAATCACACCGGCGCTAGACCACCAAACAGTGACCATCACTTTTCTAGGGGTAAGTTTTCGTTTAGGGCATTGTTTAGGTGCTGAACCAGGATCCAACCAACTTGCTGAGCGCTTACGGTTATCAAACAGAATCCATTTTTCATCGCAGGTAACAATGCGGTTCAAAATTCCTTCATTTGTGTGTCTGTTGAGCAGTGCAAGGCACGTCTCGACGCGTACTTCGCGCTGGCGATCATTGAGTTCGTGGGGCACCCATTTGTCAAGCTTTTTTACCTTGCCAATTTGACGCAAATGGACCAATATTGTTTTGACGCTAACGTCGAAAGCTGCTGCTAATTCAGCCGTAGATTGTGTATCATCAGCTTCCACAATCGCCTTTAATTCGTCATTGTCGACCAAAGTCTTCGGACGACCGCGAGGTTCATTTTTCAGGTCGAAATTTCCAGAACGGAAGCGAGCAAACCAATAACAGGTGGTGCGTTGGTTTGTAGTGTTAGCTCCGTAAACGTCGTTGATGTTGCGTGCCGCTTGTGCCGCGTTGCTGCCACGACGGTACTCATATTCCATAATTACTCGAATTTTTAACGTATCCATGATGACGAAAAAGATTGAAATGCGATGAAAATGTAACACTAATCAATAAAGAAATGACTACTTTTAGAAAAAAAAAACCATGTTTTTAAAATAAAATTAATTTGAAATTAGAATTCTTAGCCAAACAAAAATTATTTTGATTTGAAATGGCCAGTACTGCAGAACGGCAATTTCATAGGTAAAGACCTAATATTTTTAGATAATTTTTTAGTTATAAATGTTTTGCTCTTTCTGGTCGGTGGGCCGGATCCTTAACGCGGTCCGCCATTGGGAGAGATTCTATACTCTCAGAGAAGTTCTTCTCTTTGGTTTTATGTGACTGTCTCTAGCTCTTCTTAGTCTGTGGACTGTCTGTCATCCACCCTAAAAAATAACAGATTTACGAAAACGACTCTCTTTTTCTATTCGAGGATTTGCATTATTTGTTTACTTTTGGCGTTGTATTTTATTTCGTTTAGTATGCCGTGACGTAAGAAAAACGTTGTTAATGTGCCAAAAGGGTTTTCAACTGTTGTAACATAAATTCGTTCGGAGGAAGTGACATTTCGCAGTTTGGTTTACGTACTTAAAAGTTGGTGATAACGAAAGCAAAGGGGTGTGGGTGTTTTTACGATGGAATCCGAGCATCAGCCAAAGTTGAGTCCTGTGAGGGCTTTTCAAGGTATGGAAAAACATATGCGCAGTCGGGTGACATATGTATGGAATTTTTTGCGTGAATGATGTTATTTTTTTTTTACTTCCCAGTGCTTCACGGCTGCAACCCTGAACCTGATGAGACGTACACCAGCCTCTCGGAGTACCACGACTACGAGCCGAGCTTGGAGTTCGATGATTCGGAACTTATTCAGACTTCAGGCTTAGGTAAGATTCAAAATGTGATACAGTTTTAGTTAACTTGATCAGCACTTACAAGATTATTGTAACATTGTAAATTTAGGCAATTTGTTTACGCAATTGATTGTTGCATGTTGAAGTTCTTTGTTTTACTTGGTACTTGTCCTAATTACCTCCGCTAATTCAACAATTTTAAATTAATTAAAATACTGGGTAGAAGTGTAGGCATACTATATTATCAGGTTTGAGATGATTTAAATCACAATAAAAATAAATTAGAAACAATTGATATGTGCACTACAACAAAAACAGAAAGCAGCCTAAAATTTCAATACAACAAGATGTCTGGACAACAAAAAGATGCTGTATGGGTGCATTTCAGTGAAAAAAGATTCGTTTTGTGGCAAGTTTATCAAAGCAGTGTGTAAACTTTGTAATAAAGAATGAATGGGCATGGACCGAGAATGAAATCCCTTGCAGCCACATTCAAGATTGAGAACTGGACTCATCTAATAACAAAAAAAATAGTTTGAATTCTTTTTCCTTTCTCACAAATAGTGATCAAAATTGTGTAAAATGAGTTGATTTCGCACATGGCGCCTTATGCTTTAGTTTAGTTTTTTGTTTAAAAAATGATGTGAAAATCAACCTAACATTGTTGATTCTCAAAAATAGTAAAAGTGATTAAGAACCATAATTATGTGATAATGTTTTTTCTTAAGATTTACATCTAAAAACTGAATACCAAATTAAAAAAAATAAAATTATTATTAAAATCAAAAAAGTCTGATTTAAATCAAATAAATCTGACTCTTTTGTTTTTGTTAACATTATGACTTTTATCAAACCTGTATTATTTAGTGTACCTTTTTCTTCTACCCAGTAGAATAACAAGTAGTTACAATTATACTTATTGTAAAGTCTATTATTATGTATAATATTATCTTTCTGCAATAGTATGAGTTAGTAATACTTAAACATAAACTGAAGCATACTAAAAAATATTAAAATAATGTTTTACTATTGACAGTGCTTCAAATCAAATAATCTTTTAATTTACAAGTATAAATAAGTGTTAATTTGCTGTAAATGAACAATGGCCATCAAATATGAATGTGATTCAATGCAATTTGGTCATACATCTATAAACAAAACTAATAATGGAATATTGTATACTTAGTATGTTAGTTTGAACAAACTTATAGGCTTGAACATGCTTCATATACCATGACTAACTTAGAACAATGCCTGCGTTGCTGTACCTTTTCCTTACTCTAATACTTAACGAACTGCAGACAATAGTGCATTCAAATTGATTGGATGGCTATGGTGTAATAGTACCATAAGGCCCTTTGTACACGGCACGGTTTCTTTACGGTACGGCGTATAAACCGCGCCGTAGATCAAACGTGTCCGAACAAGCTTCTATATTGATCTATACGACACTGACGAACCGTGCCTACACATGGCGGATAAACCGCTCAAACGTATCAGTCAACAAGCTTCCATAGGGATTCATACAATACTGATGACCGTGGCTATACACAGCTAATAAACCATAGATTTTCACCGCATGAAAAATGTGTGTGTACAAAGGGGCTAACAGTCTGGTAATGGATGCCTTGCACATCACTGACTTGTGGCAGAAATATTATTATGGCACCTTGCTGAATCATTTTTAAGGAAATTACTTTTTAATATATAGCCTTTATTTTGTTTTTTGGTTAGGAAATGGCTTTACGATACAATTCAATGTTATACAAGAGACAGGATAATTTTAATTTTAATAAGTTCATGCCATACCAGGCTCTTCACTTTAGCTTCTAAAGTTTAGAATCAATCCCTTCTAAATGTTGAAACCCTCAAATACTCAAGTAGATCATAAAAATCTCTAGTCAGGACTCCGAAATCAATGCCATATCAATGTTTCCATAATGTGTTTTTATCTGAGTAATATTAATATTTACCTGTCTTCGCCATCCATTTGTTGTTATTGTATTTAAATAGTCATAACTTATCAAGAGTGCATAAAATATTGTTATTATTGTATTTTCGTTTGTTTGTCAATGAATTAGTATTCTTTTTGTTTGGAAGTCGGTTGGTTGTTTTGTTCAAAAGTTTTTTTTTTTTTGCTCTTTGTAGTTGTCGTACCTAGGCCATACAAATTCGTTTGCTATGTAAACAATAGTGACAGGAAGTTTTATAACATCATCAACATCGAATTATTGCAGCTAACTCAAAAACACACCGTCAGTAGTTTCGATGTTCATAGAGTACGTGCTCCAACACGCACTAAGTATCAAAACCAATAACATAACTGCCGAAACGTGGGTGTTCTGTACACTTCTGCATATTCAAACATTGCATTGTTCACTTCTTCAAAGCATACATGCATGCTGATATAATATGATAGAATTGTATCAACAATACATAGACATGCGATTGCAGCAATCGCGGGAGATTAGTTGTCGTTTATTGAAGAGTCCCATCGTCTATCTCTAAAGGTCTTCATCAGATCTTCACCAAATTTAAACGGGACTACCTCGGAAGAATAATACTCTTCCAAACAAAAAAGTATCATTAAAATGCGTTTTTGTTATCCAGGAAAAAAAATATGAAATAATTAAATAAATAAATAATTATTTATTTGCACACAAACAACAAAAATATAAGAAATCTGTAACTTTCACACCCTCCAACCCCGTACGGGGGGGTACGGGGTTGGAGGGTGTGAAAGTTACAGTTTTTTTTTTTTTTTTTGTTATTGTGTTTAACCTAGCCTGCATACCAAGTGGAGGTCTGCCCGGCTTGGGCGGAGCACCGCCGCATCCTTGCGGATGCGATCGGCGGCGGCGATCTCTCGCGTCCGGCCCTGGTCCAGGCCATGGTACGGAGCGAGAAGGCATGGGAAGCCGTCACCTCCTTCTGCGAAGTAGTAATGCTCGCGAAGGAGGAGGCGTGAGGGTGAGCCAACCGCTGCGCCCTCACGCCCCTAGTCGCCGCAGGACGAGACACCCTGGGTGTTGGGATTCGATAGCCGATTCCCGGCCACGCACGGCGAGCAATGGGTAGCTCGCCGTCCGGTAAGGACCAGGCCCGGGTCGACAGCGCGTTGTGTTCCACGCACGCCTCAAAGAGATGTCAGCACTAATTGACGGGGTCCGATAGGGCCGATGCCTGCCAGGGTCACGGATTGTTCGAAAGATTTACCGTGGCCCTGGCGCACAGGCAACTGAAGGAACACGTGTGGGTTTTAGCCGGTAAAAGTCTGACACGCTCTCCCTTTCCGCCCAGAGCGGGTGAAGTTATACGAGATGATGATTGCCCACTCACAGAAAAACCCTGCATACCAAATTTCAGTTTTCTAGGACTTCGGGGAAGTACCCTATACAATTTATTGTACTAAAACAAAGCGAACATTATGTCCCAAAATATCTATACAACCTATGACCAGAACCATGTTCACAGTGATAGTTCCTTAACGAAGTAAACAAGACAAACAACGTCGTACGACTTATATCGAATGACACGGTTTTTAACTTCGTTTAATTAATAGAAGAACAAAAAAAATATTTTAGTCCTTTTCATTTCGATTTTTCAGACGTCATTGACTTGTCATTTGTTTTTAGATTTCAAATACAAATAGGTAAATTATGAGTGTTTCATAGCGAATATTGGTTAGGCATTTTAAGGTGGACAGTCACCGGATATTCGCGTGTAATTAACATTCCATGATTTGATTTTGAGCATTGCATTACAATACCTACTGCGCCATGTCTGTGCGTCGGCCGCGAAACGGCCAAGTTGTACATTTTGACCAAGATGTAAGATTTGTAGAGTTAGGTGCTTGGCTCTTTTCAGTAAATCTGATAACTTTTTAACAGTGAAAGCGTTATGTAAGTCTTGGCAACTGACTTTACATGTTTATTTTTTTGGTGGGATATGTACTTATCATATTGAGGGCGTGAAAGGTATACACCATCGTACGTCATAATATACTAGAGATCTCTATAAAGTAACATCGTTTTTACCAGTGTACTAGTGCAAATTATTATATTGTATTTATTTATATTAAAGACTATTTATTACCAAAAATTATAACTAATTGATACTTTGCTTAATTTTTTTGTTGTTAATAATTCTGAGTAAAAACAGGAAATAAAATGAGTCACTTCGTCTCCAACATTCAATGTTGGTACAAATCATTTATTTATAAATGTTGAGTCATTACTGATAAAATTTTAAGAGTAGATTAATGTCTAAAATCTGAGTATGTTGTAGTGACTTCACTTAATACTTTTAACAATAAATGTGTCATCATATCATGTTAGCCTTCGTCACCACTGCTTTAATCATACTCATAACTTATTTTTAGGGTCTCAACGTAACCCTAATACTAAGGCTCCGCTGTCCGTCCGTCTGTCTGTCAGCAAACTGTATCTCATGAACCAAAATAGGTAGACAGTTGAAATTTTAACACTGTGTATTTCTATTGCCGCTGTAACAACAAATAATAAAATAAAGTAAAAAAAATAAAGGGGGTGCCACATACAAAAAAATCTTTTAAAAAAAAAATGTAGTGTTAAATATAAAAATGTAGTGAAAAATGTAGTGTTAAATTAAATATAAATATAAAAAATAAATATAAAAATGTAGTACGGTGGTACGGGACCCTTCGTGTGCGAGTCCTACTCGCACTTGGCCGGTTTTTTTAATAAGCTGTAATACCTATCATTTGAATGTTGGGGTTTGAAAGGCAAACTCTCCCCAAAATCCTCTATAATACCAGCCTATTATTGTCCTACTGCAGGGCAAAGGCCTCTTCTCATATAGAGAAGGGTGGAGCATTGATCACCACGCCTGCTCAAGACGGGTTGGCGATTTCAGACTTATATTCTAACTAATATTGTAAATGAGAATGTGAGAAAGTGTGTTTTTTGTTTGTTACGCTTTCACGGCTAAACGGCTGAACCGATTTTGATAAAATTTGGTATGGGGATTCTTTGAACCCTGGGGAAGGACATAGGCTACTTTTTATCGACAAAACACGCGGGCGAAGCCGCGGGCTGAAGCTGGTTAACTATAAGTCCACGTTTCCTCACGATTTTTATCTGCACCGATGCGATGTCAGTAATGTCCAAGATAAACTCAGAATGTACAAATGAAGTGAAAAATTCACATTGCTACTTCCCCGGATTTGAACCTACAACCGTAGCCTTAACCACTGGGCCATCACGGAAAAGAAAAAGCTCTAATATCAGTCAATCCGGAGCAAGAAGACTTTGTGCTGAGCTAGATGCCTAGTAGCACTTAAACCTCCCTTTAAATCCATTATAAAGCAATGTTTTACAACATGCATATTAAGCTTATCAGCTTTGGTACGTAGTGACTAAGCAATTACTTTATACGGAATAGATAACATTATGTCAACCATCACAGAAATATTGAGCAGGAAAGACCCCCACTTTTTCCCGTTGATACTTTGTTGCGGTATTGAAAACTTTCTGGATTGTTTCTATAGTCATCGTACTCAGACAAATTTGTGGTCAGTCAAAATAAAATATTTATTTTAATAATAAATAATTGAAAAGGGAAAAGAGTGCCTGGAAGGACTTGGGGAAGCCTTTGCCCAGCTGTGGGAAAATATAGGCAAGAAATAATCATTAAAAAATAATACTTTATTCAGATCAGAAAACGCGGTACAATACTTGTACCGTGTTTTCTGAACCGGATAAAGTATTCTATACCGTTTCATATTTCAGAACTTGTGATAATAATTATTGTTTTACTTCGTTAGTTGACTCGCTTCATAAATTCAGGAATCTCGAGGAAATTGCCGAGAAAACTTTCTGTAGTCCGTCAGAAATGGAGTGTGAGCAGCAGTACTTTGCTACTGTGTCACGTGAATCCACCGGCAGAGATTGTACTGCGTCACCGTTTTGTAAAGATCCAGATGTACGAGTATTGGGAAGTTCCCATTATGTAGCAATACGACGTTTACTTTCTTTAGAATATTCTAAACTGCGGATCCTGAGCTCCTTGCCAGTTATAACGAAATTATTAAGGAATACATCGATACACATTATTTAACGGAAATAGTTTCTAATAATCCTACTGTGGATCGCGATAAGGGGTATTCACATACTGCATCATCCTGTTGTTAGGCAGGATATCGTAACAACCACTAAGGTTCGCATCGTCGTCGTAGTCAAAATGTCATAATGGCGTGTCACTTAATGACATCCTACACACAGGGCCGAATTTGCAAGCTGACCTATTTTTATGATTATTAAAATTCCGATTATTTCCAATTGCGATTACCGCAAATATAAAGCAGATGTATGTACTAATGAGCATCAAAAATATCAGAAAATATTATTCTGCTTTAATACCACTGAGCTTAAGCGAGAATTTCAATTTTACAGGGTTGCATTTGGACTTAAATCTAGTCCGTTTCTTGCCATGCGCACGGTGCACCACTTATCAGTGGATGAAAAACATCGTCTTCCACGCACTCCTAATTAGCTTCGCAAGAACTGTACATGGATGACTTGGCTACATCCATTCGTTCATTGGAAGAGGCTAAGGGACTATCCACTGAACTCATCACCTTGTTTAAAGCTAGTGGTTTTGATCTAAATAAATAGGCGAATAATTCACAAGAATTGTTAGCTACTGTTCCTACTACTACTTTCTCGGACCAAAAGATCGATTCTCTCCGCTATCGCCCACCTGTGGGATATACTGGGCTTTGCTGCTCTGGTAGTATTTTTTACCAAATTACTTATAAAAGACTTATGGGATCTTCATATAGATTGGGATGTTACTCCACCACATGCCATTGTATTGCTTTTTCAAAACCTTGAAAGATCAACTGCCTCTTCTTACCTTATTAAAGTTTCCACGTCATTTAGACGTCTCTATGAACTGCATTATAAATATTGTGGGTTTCGCAGACGCCAGCATGAAAGCATAAGGTTGCGTCATATATTTGCATGTCACGGATATGAATGGTAACACACACGTACGTCTTTTTTTTTTTTCATTTTTTTTTTTTTTTGCGTGGGAAATCATCAAATAACCTCTCCCGCTCTTGGCGGAGCGGAAGGGCGTGTCAGACTCTTACTGACTAAAACCCACCCGTGTTCCTTCATTTGCCTGTGCGCCAGGGCCACGGTAACTCTTTCGAACAATCCGCAACCCCGGCAGGCATTGGCCCTATCGGACCCCGTCAATGATGCTGACATCTCTTTGAGGCGCGCGTGGAACACGACGCGCCGTCGACCCGGGCCTGGTCCTTACCGGACGGCGAACTGCCCATCGCTCGCCGTCCGCAAGCCCGCGCCTACGGTGGCCGGGAGTCGGCAATCGACTCCCGACGCCCAGGGTTTCTCACCCTGCGGCGACTAGGGGCGTGAGGGCGCAAGATTGCCTCACCCTCACGCGCTCCGCCTCCTCCTTCGCGAGCATTACTGCTTCGCAGAAGGAGGTGACGGCTTCCCATTCCCTCTCGCTCCGTACCATGGCCTGGACCAGAGCCGGTCGCGAGAGATTGCCGCCGCCGATCGCCGCCACGAGGACACGGCGGTGCGCCGCCCAAGCCGGGCAGACCTCCACCGTATGCTCCACCGTGTCCTCCGGTCGATCCACACAATGATAACACCCGGGCGTTTCCACCCGCCTTATCCGAAACAGGAACCTCCCGAAACAGCCATGTCCGGTGAGGACCTGCGTCAGGCGGAAGGTGAGGACGCCGTGGCGCCTCTCAAGCCACTCCTCAAAGAGGGGACTTACCGCCGCAATTGTGGCGTGCCCACACACGTACGTCTGGTGTCTGCTAATTCCAAGGTCGCACCTGTAAATTTCGTTTCTTTAGCTCGACTAGAGTTATGCGCCGCTCTGCTCATGTCTAAACTCATTAGATTCATTAATGACACTTACCACGCTCGTCTAGAAATTAATAATATATTTGCTTTCTCCGATTTTGCCCTTTCGTGGATTAATTCTTCCTCACATATGTGGAATATTTTTGGAAGCAACCGCGGCGCTAAATGTCAAGGAAATCTTGATTCTAAATGTTTCTATCATGTTAGTGGTAAAGAAAACCCGGGTGATTGTTTGTCTAGAGGTCTTCTGCCTGATCAGTTACTGTTACATGATTTGTGTTGGCGCGGCCCAAAATAGCTTCAATATCCCATATCCGAATGGCCTATCGCCCGTTTTTCTATCTCTATTTTTTTTTTTTTATCCCCTACATCTTGTGAAAAATTACTTGGATTCAAATCATTAATATACAACACGTCCGCTTCTTTAGAATCTGATTTAACATTTTTGTTTTGTCTTGGAATAAAATCTTACATATTATTATTTATTACGATTATTTTCACCGCGTTCATTGGCATACTGGAACCAACCTTCTGAGTTCGCTGTTGCGTCAGAAGTATTGGATACTCTCGTCTAGAAGTGTCATGAGAAAAAAATACACGCTTGAAATTTTTGTTTAGAAAATTCTTCTTCAAACCTTAGTCCAATAAAGCTGAACCTTTGTAGTTGCGAGGGCCAAGTATTGTACTAGGCCGGTGAATGATAGTTCAAAAATAAAGAAAGAAAATACGTTTATTTGCGGTCAACATGACGCAAAGAAAAAACACAAATACAAAAAAATAAAACGAGTTGGGGGAAAATATGCGTCACATCCACGCAAAACGGCAAAAAAAAAATTTTCGAATAAGACCGGCCGTACATTTTTAAATAATTAAAACCCAGAAGAAAGCAAACTAACCTAAGAATTAGGGGCGGTATCAGTAACGATACCAAGCGCAGAGGTATATACATAGTTTAGTATTAAGACTATGAACCTAAATTCGTTGATTTGATTTGATATTAAAAATCATCATTTCTTTCAGTTTGACATTACTTCACAGAATTTGATCCTTATGAGCGAGTCTTTCAGATCGTGCAATAATATAGGATGTGTTTTATTTTTCAAAACTAACGGGTTCGATTTCCGGCTGAGAAAATATATAAGAAAAAACTTTTTGCAGGTTTATCTTTTATCAAAATCGGCTCCGAGCCTCCCTTGAGTATTTTTCGGTACAACTTATAGTTTCGGTATTGGACATCCACGCACACGAATTGACAACCTCTTTCTATTTGAATCGAGCTTATTTTTGATCGATCGTCTTCAATCGAGTCTCTGCCTTGCTTGAAAAGACTAAGCCACTGGTAAATCATCGATTTTCTAGGGCAAGATTCCCCATAAATAGATGACATCTCTATCATAATTATCTGAGGCATTTTTCCTTGCTTAGTAAGGAACTTTATCACATGTTCTCTTCCCGATTTATTTGTTCATCTTGCGAAATCTTAAAGGTTAATGAACCGATCGGGCTGAAACTTAATATTTAATAGTAGGTATTGAGTCACCAAGTAGTGACAGATAAAAAAAATCCTCCCCTCTCCACTCTAACCTCTCCATTCTGCGAACTTTTTGACCCACCCTCGTAAGTCTCTAAAGGTGTACAAAGGTCTTCCCATCAGACAAAAGCGTGATGTGTAGGTACTTAAAAATATACAGGAAACGTTATAGTAGCGGTGCAATTTATGCCAACAGTATCACAAAGGAGTCATTACATCCAATGATTGGAAAATTGCACGCACTCAAAAGATTATGCATTCATAGCGCTAACTGATGTGATGTTATGCGGCTAGCGCACTGATTGGGAGAGCCGTCCTTGCACTTGCTGATTGGTGCAGTATTATCTCGTTGCCTTTCAATATATCGTGGAACACTTTCGAATGCAATTTACATGCAGCACTTGAGAATGTTGCCGGCGTGGTTTCAGTTGTCGGCGGTAGATGGCGTTAGGTGTTACAGTTTGCGTGCGAAATTCCAAGATACCTACTCCAAGTTTTAAATCTTGAGTTTTCTCATATAATATGGTTTGGTCATACTTCATGTTGTGGGTTGGCTAACTCAACGTTTAGATCGATATGAGACGTGTAATTCATTATATTCTTATGTAGGATTTTTCAGCCAGCTCAGTGGCATAGTTAGTCCGAAAGGGACCCTGTATAAACATTCGACAACAACAACGTCTAGTTCTAGTTTCACCCATTTGCGTTTGTGCACTTTATCCAGGGGACGTATGTATTCCAACTTATGGTCGATAATATATCAGATTGCAGAATCAGACTGGCGCGATGGCGTATCGATACGAGATTTAATATCTTTGTATCCTTGAGCTTTGTTGTGTTTGTAGCACAGTTTGGAGGCTAACTTGCTAAACATGAATTTAATCTATGACTAAGTTTTCTTTTTTAATGTTGCTATTTAAGGGAGTTTTATTGCGTAATTAAAATTTATGTCTTAATTGGCTGAACTTGCGCATCTAGATAGACTTATCTTCGTTCTTTAGATCACGGGACCAGATTCAGTTAATGAGTTGTCTATCGCTGTCACTCTTCAGCATCGTAATAGTCACTGTTATACACAGTACATGCCCCGACTGTTATGATATGTATACTAATAGCAGGATGTCGCTGTACCGTTCGTAAAAAACTATCCACTTTGGATGTTGTTGAGTTTTTGACATGTGATGCATACTGCGAACAGTCGATTCACAGCTCGAGTTTGCTAAACAATTAATCCGATACGGTATTCCTGTAATTTTATTTTGGGCAATGGTTATTTCGGTTTTTTTTTAGACTGTACATGTCTTAGTATGAACGAAATCTTATGTTGATTGGGAAGACTAGAAAATATACACTAACATTGAAAAGTAATGTGGACTCAGCTTCGACAGAACAAAGTCACGTGTTCTAAACTTAAATTTTGTTCACAGCGCCGCTCCCACCTGAACTTTTGGACATACCTGATGACCTTCTGGAACGTTCAGCCAGCGACGGTACGATAGAAGAGAACTTCGAGGAGGAGCTTGCAACCGCACCTGAAGTCTATGCAGAGGTATGTACAGCCAACAAAAGCGATTGGCAGACTAAGTACTCGACACGCATAGACTGTAGAAATGTAGGTAAATGACAGGAAATTTTCGTGAAACCCCAAAATTTCTAATTTTTTATCTACGCTATATATTCTTCCATACTTATTATAAATTGAAGTCACTTTTCGTGTTTGTCTTTGTGACCGCGTTGTCCTTCTAAACTACGCAACGAAAATTAGAGGTTTAATTCCGGAAGGTTTATGAGTAATAAACAATGATAAGCTTACAGTAAAGAAATCTCGATGTTTTTCAAGTCGTAAAAACCGTGCGACCAGGGGCGGGTCGCTAGTAAGCATATAAGACACGCTCACCAACTAATTCCCAAAACGACATACGTTTTTTAAATCTTTTATTCGCTAAGGTACAATATATAAGTACCCTGAAGAGACAGCTTAAGATTTAAGAGGATTTAAAATTGCGTTGCATTTGAGGACTCGGGCGAATAAATCTAAAGATATCTAGCGAACACCCACGCAACTTGGTTTAGAAAGGATTTAATGTAGGTAATATAAGTACTTATATAGCTACGTGGTTACTTATCCCTTTTGTTGACAGTACACAGGTGTCTATCATCTATAACTAATACCTACGTTACCTGTGTTCATACTATCGATCGTTTTAAGTTCTTTGAGCATACAAATAAACAGTCGACCTACCACCTTGTGCTTTCATGATTTATTCATGGGTATTCTACGAATTCATGATTTTTAGTAATTAAACTATGTTCTGTTTCTATCGGATGGTTAGTGGTTATTAAGCCGACGGTCCACATGAATCGTGATAGCAAGTGATCGTAGATAGATAGAAGCATTGTCCTAGCCATCCCAGCAGCCACGCTGCGTGAGGGAGAGGCAATCATTGCGCCCTCACGCCCCTAGTCGCCGCAGTAGGAGACACCCTGGGCGTCGGAAGTCGATAGCCGACTCCCGGCCACCGTAGGGGCGGGCCAGCGGACGGCGAGCAATGGGCAGCTCGCCGTCCGGTAAGGACCAGGCCCGGGTCGACGACGCGTTGTGTTCCACGCGTGCCTCAAAGAGATGTCAGCATAATTGACGGGGTCCGATAGGGCCGATGCCTGCCGGGGTCGCGGATTGTTCGAAAGAGTTACCGTGGCCGTGGCGCACAGGCAACTGAAGGAACACGGGTGGGTTATAATCAGTAGGAGTCTGACACGCCCTACCGCTCCGCCCAGAGCGGGAGAGGTCAATTGATAATTTCACACCCAAAAAAAAAAAAGAGGCCACGCAGAAATGTCTTATACAGGGTTAAATTAAATTGGCTAGCTAAGCTCTGCAGACGCGACAGGTATCGACATCTAAACACGATAAAATAAAAATCATATACACTATGTGGGTCATTGCTTTTTTTCTCAGTTAATTGTGATCATAATTTGGCAGTTTGAGTAATTTATGCGGCCTACCCAAATGTCCTTTCTTTGGTATTGTTCGTCGAACCGTTGAGCTCCTTAAGTCCTGACTTCCTGAGTTGAGCTGCACGATTATTGACAAATGCGTGCACTGACTGGACAGGTCCACTCAATCTGTGTGGTTCTTTCCTCAAAAGACCATTTCAGATACCAATCTACATGTTCTTCACATGATCTGACCAAGATTATGTCTGGACTTTACTGTGACCTCTGAGTTTGTTTCGGCCTTTCTTCTCAGAGTAGTCAGATAGGAAACGCTGACCTCGTCTAGTTTAAAAAACATGATTGACGTGTAAAAGTGTTTGTACAAACCTACTTACAGAAATAAAATCATTTATCATAAATTCATAACCCTTCCGTTTGGCTTTGCCGTAAAAAGGGTGAAAACATTTGATGTATTTTATGGGAGGACCAACGACCGATGTTTGTGTTAATACTTGAATTATGAGTTTAGATATTGATGCCCATACATCAGGTCTGTGAAGTTTACACAAAAAAAAAACTGATTTTTAAACTAATATTTCAAGTGTCTAGAATAACAGAGGTCGATGACCCCAAAAAAAAAAAAAACGTTAAATTTGTTGCTTGTTTGTTTTATCATGTTTAGATATCGATGCCCATCGCGTCTGCTGAGTTTAGCTAACTAATTTAATTTAACCCTGTATTATAAAAAAAATACAATTAAAAAAAACCACAATATTGTTACAGGATAGATAAGAATGATATGTAATCAAAATAATCGGATGAGTAGGTACAAATTATAAAGGTCATGCGATATCGACGGTGAAGTATCTATTATCCCACATTTTAGCGAGTTTCACTTTATTGCATATTCATAGGTAAAATGAAATGAAATTTATTTATTTGCGAGAATATAGGTACTTACATAATAACATGGTACTTGAAAATAATTTTAGACTCACTATATTCGACTTATCAGTCGTGCAAATATTTATAGTACATGCATAATAATATCATGAAATATGAAAAAAAAAAAATGTTTAAAATGTGAAAGACCTCGTATTTGCAAATATAATATAAGATCTGAAATCATTATATCACCATCACAAGTGTTTTCTAATATTTTTTAAATAAAATTAACTTTTTAATTAAAAATTATAGAAATGAAACGTTTTTTTCACCTTCTGTAAAGTCATGGTTTTGTAGTTATTAGATATTGTTATTATTCGCCTGTAATCAGACGAACTATGATTTCCTTCAAGCTGAAGCTTGAAGGAAATCAATGTGGGGCGAAATAAATTGTACTAATTGTGACCAGACCCTTTAAAAATAAAGCCTAGCAATGACAGCTACTCTCACCCAGGCCAATGAAATATGTAGTTATATTCCTTGCAAACATACGAGTGGTGCCCAACCTTCCGTCGACAAATGCGCTATGCATACAGATCTGTAATTTTCCCAGCATTGCACTAAGGCTCCACGCCGGCTCAGAGGCACGTAAATCAGCTTTCAGTTGACATTGAAAAATACATTTCATAATCAGTGTTTACAACAATCGACGCAGACATCAAAATGCTCGTTGAGCACGATTTGCACTTTAAGTTACCAAAAATAAGGTGTATAATCCAATGTTATAAGAGATTCCTTGGAACTGCGCTCGTTTCAGTCTGCTTTGAGCCTTATTTTCGCATACATTAAAATGTGCTGCATCAGTTTGAACCTGTGGTTGGAACGTGAACGCAGTTTTTGTCGCTCTTTTAATAATGTGAAAGTATTGTGGAAAATTAAATCTAGGATTATGTATGACGTAGCTTTGGCTCCGCGTCTTGCGTTCTACCTATATATTTAATTTTAATAATAGTTCTTTTTCTTTAGTAATAGTGATGCTAATGTGTGAGTTTGAACCAAATAATATCTGACGGGAATAAGATATGTGATTATATTTAAAAAAAAAAATGTTATAGTTAGTTTTAGTAAGTATAATTCAGGTAAGCTACCACACGCTGCCTTTGAATTTTTTCCAGACTTGACGATTTCAACCCATTTATAAATAGTTTGTGCTGTTAATACTCCAGCCCCCAATTTAGAATCTCAATAAGAAGCTTATTGACTATCGATTTGCTGAAATATATTAATTTGTCTTTATTTGATTTCACAATAGAGCTTAAAATACGAGAATTATACCTAACTAGATCTTCGCCCGCGACTTCGTCCGCGTGGACTTCGTGCTTTCCCCTTCGAACTTCAACACTCCCTCCACCCCCTTTAAAGGGTAGTTTTGGAAAACTATTTATTGCAATCTTAGATAAGTATTTGTATGCAAAGTACGCGTTTGGATGTGGAGTTGCGGACACCTGTCTGTTATACAATTGAAAAATCGTTTGGTATGTTTCCATACAATTTTCCCTCCCCTCTCCCTCCTGTCCTATAAACTTGATTTACTCTTTACAACCAGTTAGGGGTTGATTTTCGAGAAATCCTAAAACTCGTTATCCTTATTTTTTGCCAAGCGTTAAGATTCTTCCATACAAACTTCATTTGGGGTGGCAGTTATGAAAATCTTGTAATGTCGCACCTCATTATTTATTTAAGCACATATTTCAGCACCAAGTTTCAAGTTTATAAACCCAATGAACACGATTTTTCATACAAACTAAATACCCCCTATTCACCCCTTAGAAGTTGAATCTCCAAAAACTTTTTTAGTGGACGCCTACGTCACTTGGAACCCTATCAAGGATCCCTACTGTCCAAATTTCGAATTTCTACCCTAAGCGGTTTGGGCTGGGCGATGATGTGTCAATCGGGACTCGGATTATTGCGGGAATCTCACCTAATTATTTTGGGATTCACTATGCATCGGTATAGTACACTATTGAAATAAACACAGCTCACACGGAGAGCATGCAAGATTAACGAGGCGCGCTACGCAATTGCTACGAAACTGCGTAGCAACATCTCCGCTCGTACGTAGCAATACCTACAGCAACGTTAAGAAAACGTAGCAAATTAGAATTTTCTCTTTGCACTGTGAAAATGCTTGCGATAGCTAATTAATTCCACAAAGCATAAGATTTTCTTTTAATCCTAAATAAAAATTACATTGTCAATGAATTGTTACAAACAAACAGCAAAAAAGCAAGTGTTTTTGATCTATCGTGGAATAAGCCACTTGTAATAGGTACATATGCATGCATTTTTTTATTCGATTGTTTACATCGCCATATAATCAAAACACTAATAAAAATATTAACAAAAAGCAATCGAAAGTACTTAAAAAAAGTTTAAAATAGCCGTCCGCCACGGGCTCCTTAGACGCCCTCCATTATGGCATGCTTGGTGTGACCTCATAGTCTATGCCATTGACAACAGACTATCGCAAACACTCCGCTCACACGTCCAAGTTCCGCGCCTGTCGGCCCGCGGTACGTCCGGCTGCGCGTTTCGAACTTTAACCCCGCGTGCGCCCCGGTCATATCCCACATAAAGCGTAATAAGTAGAAAACTACTGAACCTATACCTTAATAAAAATTCGTGTGTATAGCTGAAACTATACCGAATAACTATGTGTTAAAACTTAATTACGACTTCATAGTCCAAAGCACTGTAAAAAAATGTTAAACTAAAGAATATGTGTTGAATTTCAACACATTGACATTTAATGTTGTCATAGACTTTTACGTCACATTTGCTCTGACCAATGGTGTCGCTTTTCAAATATTTGAATTTCCCACAGTTAAGGTTATAAGGCATAATTCCAAAGTAAAAAAAATATATAAAAAAAAAAATGTTTATCCTTATTTGAATCATGGCTAAGGTAATTATACATTACTCATTACTAGCTGCGCCCCGCGGTTTCACCCGCAGCGGTATGAAATATACTACCCCCGACCTATTCTCAGACCTACCAAATATACACTTTTTTTTTATAAAAATCGGTCAAGCCGTTTCGGAGAAGTTCGATAACAAACACGAGATTTTTATATATTAGATTTTTACTGTTAATTGATTCTAAAACAGGCAAATTCGGATAAGATTTTTGAGATTGTTAAGATTTTTCTATATTAACTTTGTTACCTTTTTACTGCTTAGCCCTCAGGGTCCCAATTCTGTATGGTAATAATTATTCCCCGCGAAATCTTACCACGTCAATATCGTGTCTTGGAGAAACGTATCGATTACTGAATTGAGTATGATAGTATCTCCTTTCTTTATGAATATATAAGCAAACAACAGTAGAATAAAAGTAAAAGTAAAATAGGTTGTAGTTTCTCGCAGAAACTAAGTTCTGAAGATGTTGTTACATTTGCGTTTAGATTTCATCGTCCCTGGACGAAACGTTCGCGGAACTCAACGGGACTGGTCTGGTGGAAGTGGTTGGTGACGACGAGGTCGGCCGCCGCATCATCGTGGTGTCAGCCTGCAGACTACCTCCCAGCAAGGACTTGCATCCTGACAAACTACTCAGGTACGACAATTTCGCGACTCACAACTACTTTTTTTAAATTGTAAACTTGTATGTGAAATGGTTTGCATTGCGAAAACTGAATTGATTGCCTAAGCTAAATTAAACTCTGCAGCTGGTGATACCATAATCAACTCTTGAAAATCCTGACATGATACAACTGTAACCATTCGTAGATCTGTGTGCTTACTCGAGAAAGATTCTGCAACTGCAGCTCTGTCCGTATCAAATATATTAACAGACAAGCTTCTAGTTTAACTGTCTTCAGAAACAAGTTAGAATAGTGCGAACTCAGTGAAAGTTACGTGTTCGCTTACTTATGCACGACCCCATAAAGGTTCGTGCTTCAAGGCGTCCGATGGATTGTGCTTGCTTTATTCAATCTTGACCCTCTTAAACTTACTGCACTACTAAACGATTATTCCTTGACTACATTTATAGGCTGAGCTATAAAAAGACTTATTTATTCGTAGCTTGCATCCGTTTCTGATAAGTTTTCAATAGGGAATATGCATGTGATTCAAATAAGGGTCAAATATATTTTTAATATTATAATGGCAATATAAACTATCGAATAAAAAAATACATGCATTTTCCCCCCTTCTGAAACTTTTCTCCCTACATATGCGATCGTTTTACGATGTTCATCAGGCATTTCATCCACAAAGCTCACTGTTTTAGTCCAGCAGTACTTCATCTTGTTTTTTGTTATCGTTTCAGGTACCTGATGTTCACACTGGACAAGTACGTCGAACAGGACTACAGCGTCGTGTACTTCCACTATGGTCTGACCAGCAAGAACAAACCCCCTCTATCCTGGCTGTGGAGGGCCTACAAGGCATTCGATAGGAAATACAAGAAAAACTTAAAAGCTTTGTATCTCGTACACCCGACGAACTTCATACGTATAGTATGGCAGATGCTAAAGCCAGCCATAAGCGTCAAGTTTGGCAGGAAAATGATGTACGTTAACTACCTACATGAGCTGCACCAGTATTTGAATCTGGATAAGCTGTGCATACCTGACTCGGTCCTTGAGTGAGTATTTCTTTAACTACCCTTCTTTTCATTAGACCACCTAGTGTTTCTTCTAATCATGATTTTTTTATTGATTTTGGCTCGCATGTATTCGGAACTTTTGCGAGGTTTGGAGACCGCATGACCAATTTATTAGAGATGCTATGAGTTTTCTTGATATAATCTTGGATGCATTTAGCTAATTTTGGGACAGAAACGGTGTCTCGTATCAATTTTTCTTTACGAACTGCTATTGGAATCACGTCAATTACCATCTGCTCGCTCTGCTAAATGAACGGTGAAGTAATTATTGTTCTACACATATCATTGACGCTTTATCACGTAAAAAGTAAACTATTTAATTAGGCGCACTTTTGAGTATCTTTTTGTAAAAGCTTGTTTTAGACATAAGCAAATATTTCTGCTCCATTTGCAATTGTCAAATCTCGCAGGGGACGTCCTAACGATGAAAGTCATGTAGGTACACGTTTTTGATTTAAAAAAAAACGGGAGCCTAAAAAACAATTTTCATTTAACTGTATTTCCTATCAATTTTCATTGATGATTTACATATTTGAATCATTATTTCTTTCGGTTACCATAAATCATGCTTCCGATTAAAGTTAAAGGTACGTTCCGTAAACATTTGCGGCACGGCGCTCGTCCTGCACTCCGCAGTGTAGCTAGAACAGCCCTTTACATTCGTACCATAACGAAAACTCAACCGGGGCGGCTGTACTGGGCTCACTGCCTCACGTCCGGTTCGCGAATTTAAATCTGATTTTCTTCTCTTCTTCGTTTTCAAAAACTCGAAAATGAACTGCTTTCTTGCCTGTTTTGATTTGATTAAGTACGTTACGTGTTTTAAACATAAAACTTATTTAATTATGCAAAATATTTGTAAAAAATAATACGAAAATCTGTGTAAATTATATGCGGAATTTCAAAAGAAATGTTATTTCATCGAATAATAATTTGTGTTAACTGATAAGTTAGTAGATGTGAAGTGCGCGGGAAATATTATGAAACTTGTGCCAGTTTTAAACAGCTCTACTTAGAACTGTCTTTAAAAATATATATTTAGAAATAGGCGCTATTCATTCAAACTGCTACAGAGTTAACTGATATCCTAGTCTTTCAAAAGTGCAGTTTTATGATGTGGTCAAATTAGGGGAAGGTTTGAATGTTGTTTGTTCGGAATTTATAACTAAAATTGATTCGAGTTTTATTTCAAGTGTTAGTTTTGCTGTTCCTGAAAAACCTTTAAAACGTTAGTGTCCAATAAATAAACAAAATTAAAATAGCTATATTTAGGGCCGCAGCTCAGAGAAAAATTGTCTGTTAATCTGGAATAAACTAAGCTTTATCACGAAGCAATAAGATTCATTTATAATTGCACAGTCAAAAAGTTGTGAGTTATTTATCAATATTAAATTATAGATGGGAGTTTGTGCTTAAAATGTAATACTTTAATTTCGGGTATCTTTCAGGTATTGCTCTTCATCTGATATGCATCTCCTAATTTCATAATGTACAAACCTTTTTAAAAATCTTCCTGTTTATCATTAAGAACTAGTTTTCAGAAGACTCATCGTAAATCTTGCCCTAAAACCTTAGATTAGCTGTTTTGATTATTTAACAAAATTAGCTAATAGCAAAAAATAGCAAAATAAGTTTTAATCCTTTTATTGTTATACTAGCTGCGCCCCGCGGTTTTACCCGCATAAGTCTTGATCCCGTGGGACCGGTATGAAATATACTTTACGAGCTATTCTCATACCTACCAAATATACATAAAAAATATCATAAAAATCGGTCGAGCCGTTTTGGAGGAGTGCAACCACAGACACCGTGACACGAGATTTTTATATATATAGATTTTTGGAATCATCTCCTCAAGCCATTTACTTTGATATCCCACATGGTCATCATCATTACCATTCTCTTGCACTTATACTAATATATTTGTGAAAACTTCTTAGGGCGCTTTGAGCACTTTTTGGGTGAACAAAAACAATGTAGCTCGCGTCATCGTCACCGAACGCTTTCCATGAGCTATATGTATACTGTGTATTGTATATACGTGTACTTTTTGGGTGAACAAAAACCATGGAACTCGCGTCATCGTCACCGAACGCTTTCCATGAGCTATATGTATACTGTGTATTGTATATACGTGTACTTTTTGGGTGAACAAAAAGCGTGAAACTCGCGTCATTGTCACCGCACGCTTCCCATGAGCGGGTTTACAAGTTACTTAGTTTTCAGTTCTATCGGCAGTCCCCAAAGTCGACCTCTCACAGAGAGGAGGCCTGTGTGCTCAGCAGTGGGAACGTTATAGGCTGATTATGCTTATAATCATAAAAAAATCTTTGGTATTTTATAACCTTAAATGCAGAAAGTAAAAAGAAATATATTAGGTAAAATTAAAAAACACCCCATACAAAATAGAGCTGATAACCTTGAAACGGCTGAACCGATTTTCATAAAACATGTCTAAGAACCACCGCCAGACACACACAGCGGTCAAACTTATAAAACCGCTCTTTTTGCGTCGGGGGTCAAAACTATTTAAAAATTAAAGACTAACAGATCGGGTCAGTTCAAACTTCTAATCTTAGATGCATGATGGCCTGGTTTATTTGAGCTCGCGTACTGCTATATTAAGATTAGGTAAAAGAAGTTATTGTTTTGGTCTTTTGTGGGCATGTTTTCTGACAATGGTGATACTCAATAATCATATAATCATATCACCATAATCACCTCAGCCGAAACATGTCCACTATTGGACATAGCCCCTCCCAAGCGACGCCAGAACAGCCGCTTCCTGAAAGCAGAAATTCTAGATTTCACAATATACATCTTATACAATCATGTTTTATTTTATTGCTGCGAAACTAGAGGAATGAGTTCAAACAATAAAGTACCAAACTTTCATTTTTTGACCCTTTCTGGGCATCAGGAGAGCAGTGTCAAATAATAACGAGATCGTCGAAACAATATAAACGCCGAGGATCCAACCAGGGTGACCAGGGTCTATAAATATGGCTGCCATTTCACTCGGTTTTAATCATCCTACTAATATTATAAATGTGAAAGTTTGTGAGGATGGATGGATGTTTGTTACTCTTTCACGCAAAAACTGCTGAACCGATTTGGATGGAATTTGGAACACAGATAGTTTATAACCTGGATTAACATGTAGGATACTTTTTATCTCGGTAGTTCGCTCCCGTGATATAATTTCTGACATCCATGCGGGCTAAGCCGCGGGTAAAAGCTAGTAATAGATATATGTCAATCAGCGCTTTATACCGATGAGAAAATAGAATTCGAACATATTAATCAGGAACTGAATACGCATAGAAGTTGAATAATGTGGGTTTATGGATATTAAACAAAAAAAAAACATTGCAGATGTCGAATACAATGTGGGTAGGTCAGTGTTTTATCATTTCATAATAATTAGGTTGTGGGTACTTAATAAAAATCAGTCTTGGTCAACCTGTCTTTCATTTACAACAATTATTTTATAGTTTACGTAGCTTAATTAAGTTTTAAAATTATTATTAATTTTCAAAATTTCATAATGTTACTAGATGAGAACAACTGCCGACTAACTGTTATGCAGTTTGGCAGAATATAAATAATGTTTTTGTTCATACAGATTTTGAATAATAAAAAATAAAAAAATCTTAAAACTATTACTATACATACATATATTTGTAAAGTAAATCGATTAAACGTGTTTGGATGGTATAGGTAATGTTATACTCATATAGGTAATTATGAGTAGCTTATACGGCTAGCTAAATTATTCAGTTGCGGTATTGGCTGAAATGGCTCCTACTGACACAGCATTGATACTGCAGGTCAGATATTCATATGACATGGAGGTGTCAATCAGAGGCAATAGCCCAACAGGTTAGCCGAGGGACTAGCGAGCAACCCGAGTTCGAACGACAGATGCACTGTTGACTAAACAAGCATGTGTGGGATGTGGAAAGGGACAACAATAGAAAGAAAAAAGAAAGAAAAATAGGTTTATTTGTCACAGGAACACGTGCATACAAAAAAGACAATTAACTCTGGTAATAATTTAAAATAAAAACAAACAAAATAGATCTATAATCACGAGCACAAAACAGAAATAGTCGACAGCTGCACGTCATGACTGTGGCAAGAAGGCTTCCACTCAGCATGATGCTGTGCTATGGGGGACCCACAGCCCAGCGCTGATTTGGAGTGGTTACCCAAAAAGGACGTACGAAAACCAAGTTAGGTTTAATGTTTGGTACTATATGTAACAAAATAATATAAAACATACAGTACACATACATATGTATATCGAATATTGTTAGGAATCTTCAAATATTAAAAACAACACTCTCTCTTCGGACTTCTGTATAATTCGCCGCACTGTATGGATGTGGTCTATGGTGTTGTATCCTCCTGGAAATTCGGCGTTCTGGTGGCTGAAACTCGTCGAGTCTTCGCGCTAGACGATTCGTGACGACTCTTGATAACAACTTATATACGTGGCTTAGGAGCGAAATGGGTTCGTAATTCTTTAAAAGGGTGATAAGACCCATCACCCTTTTTAAAGAAAAGAACGACCACGCTCTTTCGCCACGCTTTAGAGGTTGTCCCAGAGAACTGGACAGAGTAGGAGAGCTCCCGAAGCTCTTTTAGTACAGGACTTCCTCCCACTTTTAGAAGCTCGGTCGTAATCCCGTCCTCACTAGGGGCTTTTCCATTTTTAAGCTGTTTAAGAGCCGCCACGATTTCGTCTTGGCTGACTTCTGGCAGGTGTTCGGTGAAATGGCGGGTTAAGGTGGCTCTGGAATGCTTATTTTCGGGATCAGGTCGAGATGCATGCGATGCGTACAATTGGCTGTAGAAGTTTCCGATTTCCGAAAGGATCTGCGAGTTCGAAACGACGATATGGACCACTAGATTTGGTCAACTTCACCAGGTGGCTCCTCCCAAGTGATTGGACGAACACTTCGACCCCTGCTTTTGTTCAATCGCTTCCTCTATAGAGCGTGTATTGGAGCGTCCGAGGTCGCGTCATACGAATGTTCTAAAATTTTTGTTGAGTGCCCGTTGTTCTGACGCAGTGATAGGTGAGTTTTCACGTCGTTCCATCCTAAGCTCCAGAGGCTCCCGAAAGTTTAGACTTCTTGCCCATACGCCGCATTTTGCTAAATCACGTACCTTCCTCCCTGAGGATTTCCACCATTTGGTCGAGCGCGTGGTTGTCGTCATTTGTGGTTTTCACGGCAGTGAATCGGTTCTCCAGGTCTGACTGGAACGCTTGAGATCCTAGCATAGTTTGGGGCATATTTGGACGGAGCCTAGACTTTATCAAACGGGTTCGCTCAAGCTTGAACTTGATATTCAGAGAACCTCTAACAAGTCTGTAATAACTGCCGGTATTGCACCTGTTGATCACCGAGATATCTTTCGAATATATGCTTTTTATCCGTTATGATTAAGTCTATCTCATTTTTCGTTATAGTTTCGGGTTTTCGCTACGTTCACTTCCATTGGGGCTGTTTTTTAAAGAAGGAATTCATCAAGAAAAGCCCCGCCTTCTCAAGAAAGTTGACAAGCATTTGCCCCTATGATTTCTGCTGCCAAACCCGTAGGATCCTACTACCTATTCGTTGTAATCCTGTATTCCCACTTTAGCGTTAAAACCCCCCATGAGAACGTTGTAGTGGGCCTTGGTGGTGGAATGCAAGGCCTTGGAGATGTCCTCGAACATTTCTTCCACCTCTTCATCTGAGTGTGATGAAGTCTGTGCGCAAACCTGAACAACCTTGAGGCTATACCGCTCGGTTAGCTTCACTACGAGGTACGCAACCCTGTTTGAGACACTGGAGACGTCCACAACGTTGTCTCAAAGGGATTCGGTTACCAGGACCCCGACTCGTCCTTGGGATAGCTGGTCTCCCTCACGAAAATACAAAAGGTGGCCCGATTCAAGGGTTATTGTGTCCTCCCCCTCTCTTTGGACTTCAATCGACCCAAGAATGTGCCACCTTATTTTTCCGAGCTCTATTTCTATTTCTCCTAGCTGCACTAGGTGTTCTTCGAGCCGTAACGTGCGTCCGTTATACGTCGCCAATGTCAGTCGGGTTTGGCGCCATTCACCAGTAAGACGGCTGGGAACTGGAGGCCGTCGTTTATTTTGTCTTGTCATTGAAGGTTTTGCCCATAATCGCCAGTCTGGGCATGCGGGTTGGCGATTGCAGATCACAGTTTCTCACACTAGTGACGCTGCTGCTCGTCACTAATCTGCCCCATTTAGCCGTGAAGTTTTATTTTGAAATGGTTATACCGTCATTTGTCGGTTGTCAGAGTCTCGTTCGTTATTCAGCAGGGTGCACCACGAGCAGGTGAGGTTGACTTAGGGTACTGAGATGGTAAGTGTGCCCCCTTACACCCCTTATAATATTAGTTTAGATTAAACCTGCAGCTTTCGCGTTAAATAATTATAGCGCCTAAGTTTTTTTTTAACTTAAATTAGTTCTTTACTGACACCTACTTGTTGTTGGGCAGCTAAGTATCCTTATGTTAAAAACTTAGGATGTCATTGGAATCAACACATTACAATCCAATGTGAAATACATATTGCTTATGTGACATTTTCGCGATAACTAAATTTGTAATAACTACAGACAGTATTGGTCTGAACGGCGCATACTGATAAAAAATTTACAAGAATGGATATATTGACTCGACTGGCCTGATTCATTCTTTGAATAGATTTTCTTTCTCAACTACGTCATTCGAAACCTAGGCATATTCTTCGTTTTCTTCACTTTATAAAATCCTGAGTAGCCCAACTTTGCATGAAATATTGGTGCATTATCGAGTCTCCCTTTGAGTTGCTTCTTCCTTCAGAAGACCGAACTCGAAGTTGGTAACTGCTTTTGTTACAGTTGAAGACTAAACGAAGAGGTGTTAAATTATTCATGTAAATACTCGATTAATTGATCGTTATTAAACGACTGGACTCGATTCCCTGTTACATATAGTAACAAGTACCTTCTCCTTCGGAGCACCGGTCGTAACATAGTTCAGTAGTTCACAATAACGTTAAAAATTCTGAAAAACAGGGAATTTTAACCAAGGTACGGCAGCTGTTTCGCCGAGTACATGTAATGAGTTACCCGGATCCAACCAGAATCAGACATCTGTTTTGTCAATTAAAGTAAGGGAGGCACCGAGGCCGAGGGTAAATCAGGCTGCTAGCAAGGTGGGTGGGTCAAAGCAAAATGACGACATTTAGGAGGTGTTGGACATGAGATAAGGGCCAGCAGCAGCTTCGCACTTTACCGTTCACTATGTACCGGGCATGCCGCTTGATCTAGTAATAGCTGTACCAGCTGGACCCGTAAAACTGTTGATTCGCCAACAAGACCTAACGGCTTATTTTTCCAATGCTGCTAGGAGATAGGCAGAATTAAGGGTAGAATTAAGCTAGCTGAAGCGTCTCCTCTCCCAACTCTCATTGAGGAGATCCCCGTGGGTGTAGACACACATGAATCAGCGTGCCTATTAATGTGCTATACATCCAGTAAGAAATTAAAAGGCAATGCAATTAAAGTTTGACCAGCGTCTACTCGTATTGAAAATCAATGGTGTGTAGTCTGTAACAATCATCTGATTTCCCATTCTATCTTTAACTTTACCAATGGACACTGGAGTAAACATTAACAATAAAATATTTGTTTTAGGTATGACAAGCTGTTGCTGTCGAAGAACCCTAGAGCTGCCGAGTCGGCTCGTCAAAATTCGGCCCCAACCGAGACGTCGCCGATCGCCACGTACAATAAAAAGAAGCCAAAGGGCAGTCTGTCCCCGCCGCCTACTCAACAGTTTGGTGTTTCTCTGATGTTCATAAAGGAGAATAATGCTAATATGGTTGGCGCTATTCCTCCAGTCGTGAGGCAGTGCGTTGAATTTCTGTCACAGCCTGATGGTAAGTGGATAGGTTACTCACAGTTTTTCTTTTGATCTATACTACACTGGGTCACCATGCCCCACTCGAGCTGCTAATAAAATGCTTACACAGTATGGTGGGCATTTCAAACAGTGTCTCGATTAATAGGTATATATTCTTTAATTCGGACGCATAATCGCAATCCATATAGTATTAGTAACAAGTACTTAAAAAACTATGTTAGTAAACTTTCACAAAACTAAAAACGTGGCCCATCACACGTTGGCACGTGCCTCCGTACCCAGTGCCTTATAAAGGGACTGTCCACCTTGTCTATTAATGTTTTTAGGATGCTGTTGGAGCTTCCGCGCAACCTACCCATTATTGATGCTGTCCTCTTCCTCATAATACCATGGAAATCGTCAACACGGGCTTCCGTGAACATCTGCGAAGCGCTGCAGAAGCGCGGAAGCCCCATCAACGAGCTAGACTTATATCTGAAAATCAAAAGCTCACTTTTTTTGACATTATATGTCCGTCCATGTAACGCAGCATAGGACTCACAGACAGCCAACAACTTCCTGAGCGCCATATAGCATAGCTGCATAGCTTATTTCTATCAAATGTTATATCAGCTAATGCGAATGTTTTTAACTAATTGTAACAGCAATGTGAGGCTCGCCTGCAGATACATTGATCAGAAACTTGATGACGCAAAAGCAAAATATATTGGACAGTTTATTGAGATGTATCTTTTATACGCTCTTCTCGAGAGAACGTCTTATAAAATTAGCCGTGTTTTCAGCTCTAGAGACCGAGGGTATATTCCGTCGCTCGGCTAACATGTCAGTGATAAAGGAACTCCAGCGGGCCTGCAACCGCGGCGAGCCACTTCGTTTCAAGCACGATCCCCACAACGCAGCCGTGCTACTGAAGACCTTCTTCAGGGATCTAGAGGAGCCGCTTCTTACCTTCGATTTGTACGACGAGATCATGGATTTCCCAAGTAAGTTTTTCTTACGGGGTATAGCAAATCACATGTTTTCAAGATGTCTGTGTGATGTCCATACAATGAGTTTTATGATGTAGAATTAAAGTTTAAGTTTACATTATCGTTTTCAAACAGAACATGATTTGTAGATATAACTTAGCCAGAAGTAAAGAAACTGGCCTTAAATATTTACAAAATTGTGAGGATGCAAATTGATTCTAATCTTGTTTTGTTCCTTTTTAGACTGGTCAGCTCGAGACAAACCGCGCAAAGTTAAGATCCTGATTCTGGAGCGCCTGCCACTTGATAACTACAAGTTGCTGAAATATGTATTCCAGTTTCTGTGGAAGGTTTGTGCTTACTCACTATTGGTTCGAAAATACCCCTCATAAACCGCCTGTACCGAACAACGCATTTTTTTTAAACCGATTGTTCCCATGATTGATCAATTATCATAATTACATAAACTCTGAAATCTAATTTTTTTCGCTCTACCAAACCGCAATGTCATACATTAACGCGTGCGGAACCGTGCTTATCAGATTATCAGATCTAAGACGCGGTAGATAAAGTATATTCTTCGTTGCTGAATAACGGTTCTCCCACAGGTACAAGACAGGAGTTGCCTCAACAAGATGACTACAAACAACCTGGCGGTGGTGTTTGGGCCCAACCTCGCTTGGCCGCCCAACGGACAGATGTCGCTGCTGTCGATCGCACCAATCAACAACTTTACAGACTTCCTCCTAGCACACCAGGAATCTATCTTTATCATCTAATATGTAGTAAAAACTGACCAAATCATACCCGAAATAATAGTCCCGAGGCGAAACATAAATGTAGTAAGTAGTTAAAGAATGTTGAATTAGTAAATGCCAAATTTTTGTTAGACGGCGTTTGGTAGGATGGCTGTATTTTCAGAATGTTTTCATTCCTATTTAAAAATGTCTTGTCTTGTCTAAATACGACAATATATAATATACGTCTAAAAACAGACGGAACACAGATTTAAAATGAATGTGCGTTTTTTTCATCGGAATCTCTATTTATATTGCCTCCTTTTTTATATTTTCTAGAAGGATTAATTTTATTATGATTGCACTTGTAGGACATAATGTGTTTCCAAGTTATTATAATACATGTATTTATTGTTGTAATTTAATAATATTATATGAGATCTTTAAATAATGCTTATTAATGATGCATAATATTTATATAGGGAAGAGTTAGTATCAGTGGGTAAACTTTAAATGGTTTTCAAGTTGGTTTGTGAGCATAAAACCTAAATAACACGTTATTACAGAACAGGTTACTTTTACAACTTCAAAAAATGGAACACAAGTATAAAACTAATCATATAAATGTACCACTTACACATATTGCTTTACAAATCTAAAAACAGGAAACAGGCAATAGACAGAAATAGTTATTAGATAGGAAACATGTTTCCGCAACACAAAATGTTATTGCGATAATGTCGCGGAACTTTGTTTATCATGAATACGAGGCTTAAGACCACGTTCGCATGAACGTAAAATTATCTCACTTGATTTTCAACTCTCGGTGTTGCACCGAGCATTGAGAATCCAACAAAGTGCATCCCAGCGCGTCAAAAAACACGCTGTTTAATTTTCAAGTCGGCGCGAAGCAGTGCGTTGACCCTAATAGCATTTACTGCTGGCACTCGGTTGGGCCACGTACACATGATCGTGGCCCAACCAAACGCCAACAATAAATGCTAGTAGGGGAAGAACCAGTGCGCGAAAAAATCCCGCTGCAATATTTTTCGTCCGTGCGAACGTGAGGCTAATTATGTAAAACTAGCTACCAGATTCAAATGATATCATTGGCCGTTGTTACTTATTACAGTCAATCACAGAAGTTTACATGAGTTCTGCAGTCTCTGAGCTAACTTTTGTGTGGATTCCCCTTTTTAAAAACCGGATGTAAGCAGACAATTAACGAAAAAAAATACATCAGTTGCATCTAAATTATTCTTGAAACCATATGAACTACATTGTAATGAAATTCGCACAAATATAAAATGCGGCTTCTTCGTAGTGATTGAGATGTACAAATAATGTTTTTATTAATATTATTATAATTGGATAAAATTGCATGTAATATGTGAAATATGTTTTAAAAATATTATATTATAATGCTGTAACAGATTGGACTACCAAAAATATTCCATGGCTCCGGCTTCCGTAGCGTATTATAAAATGTGAATATTGTCATAAGTTATTTCCGGTAACTGGCGTATTTTACAGGAAATTTTATCTTAAGTCCTTTGAGTACCCACTTTTCAAGAGTCCTTCGTCAACATTATACATTTTATTAAAGTACCCACACTAAAAAATTACACACATTATGAAACATTGTCTTCAAATAATCATTCCTTTTTTTATGATCTATTGCTAACACCTAATTTACCGGCCCATAATTTGAGGCATTTATGTACAACTGTTTGCTTTTAAAACCACTATTTATTCCAATGTTTTAATTAAATTCATAAAAGAGTGATATAGTACCTGTTTTAGTAACATTACCTGAATTTCTCTTAGTTAATTTGTAGATTCTGTACTTGAATTTGCAGTGGAAATGAAATAAAGGTTTGTTACTACACTGTACGCAAATGTAATGGACTGATAGAAATTAATGGATCTGATGATACAGGATTGTGTGTTGATCTGAGTGTAGACGTAGAGCAGACCTCATACGGACTACATTTTCTTAAACTGAACTGTATCAAATGACAATACAAATGGTTCTTATCTTTACTACTATTTACTATACAGAAATTTGGTTCTTATAATTATGTAGTCCGTGTGAGATCAATATCAAACACTCTACAAGTATTTTAAAGGTTTTTACATGTTTTGATAAAGTTTCTTCTTTGTACTTTCATCATGTAGTACAATAATTAATTATTTTGTAGTATGTAATTTAGTATGAATATTAACCCAATATCATATGTATGGGGTCTAGGGGGTAAATAATTAATGTTAGGTCCCTTGGATGGATGTAGACTAAGTTTACTACAGGTAGATTTATTGTAAGTTATTTGTAGTTTTTAAGTTTATCTTGGACATGAGTAGAATTGGTGAAGGAAAACATCGTGAGCACTTATAAATATTAATTTTGTCATCGCCGACTTGAGTTGAGCGAGGGTGGTAAGAGAACAGGCCTTTGCCCTGCTGTGGAACAGCGACAGGCTGGTGTTATTATCGGATTTAGATTTGGAAGCTTTTGTCTAAGATAAACCAAATTAATGCGTTGTTATATTGTATACAGTAAAAGTAAACAATCACATTAATTTAGCTAAACTTCAGTCGTGTGTGTGTGTGTTAACATCTCCGAGGCTTCTTGTATTTTCAATCTAGCACGTTTTTGTGTGGCCGGCAATTAAGCGGACCAATCGATGAAGTTATTGCACTGCTGGATTTCTCATTTCTCACTGTATTACTATTCCAAACAAATTTGATAGAAAAATATTACCCGCTACAGTTTCGGCCTGGTTAAGGCCCTCTTGGAGTGCATCTCGGCGAGTACTGGCCGGCCGGTACGAGCGCTTGAACTGCTAGATTTTGTATATATTTTAAAAATAATAACGAAATTATAAAATGTGTTCTCAACATGCCATAAAAAACTAAAAGACTTATCTTTTGTTATAACTTTTACATGATGATCTTTATGATTCTTTTTTATCGAGCCAATTTTATAATTAATTTTTCTGTCTTCACACAGCACTTGACCGTATCTTCAATTTTACTAAAATATTTGTTTTTGCGCAATATTTACATTTGGCTAGATTTACAGAGGTTTAAAAAAGTTAAAAAGTGCTCGCCATAAGCAACTGCAAATACACGCACGCGCGCAGTTGACGAAAGTAATGTGAAAACCTTGGTGCAGGGATCTCGGGTAGTTATCGCCCAAAGCGATCGCTCAATACATGGCATGAAGAGCATATAGAGACATCCAAAAGTAATTTTGGAGTTTGTTGATCGAATAGACCACACATATTATAAACACTACTGTTGTTTACTGAGGCTTACAATATTATCGTATAGAATAACGTATGAACGTATTAATATTTTAAAAACAATGTATTATTAAGATTGTATACCAAAAATAACAAAGAGTAGCGGTTATGTAGTTTTAAGTACACATCTTTATTAGTCAATAACAACTAACAATTTACTGTATTAGGTGTTAGGGCCTCATTTTTTTTTATATGTGACCGGGAAATAATGTGTTTATTTGAGGCCAGTACATGTGTGCTATTTGGGAAGATTTCCCCTACTTTTTGATCTGTTAAATACAAAATAGAAATAGTTTTATGAATAGTTTCCAAGAAGATAATATGCGCAACCTGCTTTTTTTATGTAAATCGCTTTTCATATCTTTTTAAAATACATTCGTTTGCGTAAAGGTTGTGTATGTGTATAGTGTTGATATAAACGTGTTTGGTACTGCAAGGATTATTATGTAATAACGCTCCGAGCTCCGACTGGGGCATAATCTTTCTATCAAGCCAGTTAGTGCGGCAATTTATCACTCTGCTGCAAAACTTGCATGTCGAAATTGTCTGCAATTGAGTTTATTGTACCTATCAGTTATTTCAAACTCTTGATTTATTTCTTCGACTTTGGTGTTGTTGCAAATTATCTGTGATATTTTTGCGTGATACTTACAACTCTAAAATATAAACCATATAGGTACCTACACGATACTATTCGTGGTCAATATTTATTTTACGCAAACCTACTAAAATCTAACGAACCGTGCCATTTGCTACGAAGTACCAAACTATCAACGTCACAAACAAATTCCTGTTTTTGTACTAGCATAATAAATTAAAAATTACTGTATGTATAAATCCTTGTTAGTATGTATTAAAATATGATATCAATTTATTACTCTTAATAAAGTGAAGAATAACTTCCATATTACAATAGTTTCATGTAACATGAACCTAGTTTTCTTAAAGTGCTGATAGATGGCGTTATGTTTAATTTACAAATGACAAGTAAGTGTGTCGGCGTGTGAGTCAGACTCGCAGGTAACCGGTTTGTCGAACACAATTTTGAAAAATGAAAGTAACTGTACGTCATTCATCGGAGCCAGCCTACGGTAGTTACTATCGCGATATCGCCATACGTAAACTGATGAATAACCTTATTGGGGTTAAGTATTAATTCTTAAATTTTGTGCGTTTTGTTGTATTTATTTTAATTATAATTAGTCATCATTCCAAGAGAAAATTATCTTTCTTATTAAACAACGAAGTTTATTAGGCACTTCAAATAATCATTTTGTAAATTAATATTCTATAACCGGAAAGGGTAATTTATAAGATATAGATAATAAAGATAAACTGGAAAATGTTTGTAACAGACAGTAATTATATTTCGTTTGATCTGCAGCTTTATAAAAGCTAAAAGACTTGCTAATAAAAACTGTATTAAATGCACATGAAAACACAAAACATGTATAAAGGTACTTGCACATTTCTAATATTCAAAGTTTAAACATGCTCTATAAATAAAATAAATATGATCTTAGTATGTATTACTTACAACATAGTTTTGTTGACCTTGATAATTGTACATTTTTTATTAGTAAGACGGAAATAATGTAATCATGAAAATCTATCATTTATTTTATTTTGAGGTAGTTTTGTATTTTTAGAGTTAATTGTTTAAATCTTAATATATAAACTGTTAACAAAATAAAACTCTGTAAGTAATAACTTGAATAAAAATTTATTAGTATCAATTCCTATTATTTTTGGTAAAAGCAAAACGTGATTTTGTTGAAAAATGCTAGAGTTCGTGGAAAAATGCTTACAATCCATCGCATCGTTAGAGTGCCCTACGAACTGCGAATGGGCAGTAGTATGAAATGGGCTGCGAATAGTAGATTGATTGCTGCGTTGATTTTGTAATAGCCCGACACGCGACGTGCGGAATATCACGTAGTTTTACAGCACACAGAGGGCGGCGCTCCACTACTTTCTCCAGTGTGAGGTAATTTTAACAGTACGTAAGTGTATTTCTGAAAATTCTAAGTATGCAAGTTATAGACCTCGTAATGATGACCTTCGGCAAACGGGGGTGCTATGTATGTTGATTTGACCGATATTATATTTGTTTTTTTTTTCAGATCATGTTGCAGATTAGTCCCATCTTAGTAATGCGTTGTCCACACTGAGTTGTTGTGGCTTCTGTGGGAATCCTATATTAGTTATATTTATGGCGTGAACTATGTGGAAATGAACGTGCCTAAGGCGTATTAAATAGGTGCTAAAAATTACCTGCATTAAAAAAATCTGAAATATTAATTTTTTCCGCTTGCAATTTTACCTCGACTTTGTATTCTGGTAGATGGGGAATAACATGGGTAATCAAGACGTCGATCGTTTAGAAAAAAAAAAAAAAATTGATAGCCCTGTTATCACGATCATTAGAACGAACCGTAGTCGGTTAAATGATCTAAGGAACGAAGAGTAACGTAACCAATTAGGTTGTTGGATTATATCTTAGTGTAGTGTAGCTATTTTGTACCAAACATCTTGCCGAAATTCTTGTTCGGTGCTGTCCGTTGAAGGTTTTAGTTACCACATACACAGTAAACATATTATAATAGGTAATATGTAAAAGTGTTAAGGGGCATCATTTTGTAACCACTCAAATTTTCATTGAAAAATAAGAAGTCATGTATTTGTAATAAACACTATACTATTATAATAGCTTGAAAGAATGGTATTTCTTATTACAGAACTATTTATAATGTCTGGTTGCTAAAAATATGATTCGCTACCGTTACAAATCTGTATTTAGTTACAGATTTTTATTCATACGAATTATTAATGCACGTCTGCTGTTATAAATGGCCTAAATGTCACGATTTCATTAAATTCATTCAAAAGCACAATTTGAACTGAAAGATGAATTGATGATTATATTTCTGAAAATATATATTTGTTATAGTTGGAAATCGTAGTTTGATCAACATACCACCTGACACTGACTTGCCAAAACGTAAGACAATTTGAATTTCGCGGGCTGTCTTAGTGCACCCTCGTGTTATTTTTAACATTACTAGTGTTATTTTTTTAATGAAAAAAGTAAACTATACAGTGTTTTCAAGAAAGTCTTCTGTGTTTTGCCCTCAAAGAACCGTGAAATTAATGCGGCCATCTTGTATTGCAGAATTGACCTGATTTTCATTACTAGCAAGCATGAAAATGATACCCGTGATAAAAACTCATAATTATTCGCTCGATACTATTTACGCCGTGGTCGATTTGATTTTGAGAATTAAATTATATTAGGGCAACTATAGTTCAGTATAGACTGTGCCATTACTTTTTAGGTGTTAAATAGTGTTTTATATTTCATTCGTTGCTAAAGAAATACACAAGATGCATTGTATTACTAATTAAACAAGCCGAAGTCTCCGGTGTCTGGTAGGTGGAATAGACTGCCATCTATTGTAAAAATAATACTGTATCAATAATATTACACTATGTTCTTTTTTTTTTACTAGAGTACTCTCTACGGGTACGTTGCAGAGATACCGTTTTAATTTTGCCCAACTTTATTTGTTTTTTAGGTGTGTTAGGTGTTTTTTTTTATGTTTTTTAGGTGGTTACACTGCAGGAACAATAAATAATATTAAATTATATTTTCTCCATATTTTTAAAATAAATACACGAGTATTAGTCACCGTGCTTGCTCAGTCGTTATCGATTTCAAACCTATTATTTTTAGATTTCAATCGACCCAAAGGTATTTCTCAGTGAGTAGTAAGAAATTGGGCTTTTGGCGCATATCAGCTGTGATATTTGCAAGAGGGATAAGATAACTAGGAGCAGGTGTAAACACGTCAGTAAAATTTTCCAAGACATTTTAGTACGTTCACCAACATTTTATTAAAAGTAGTACCAAAATAATTCCATGACGTGAATTGACTTGGTTGGTAAGTGTTTTTACATTATTTCAAATCTATTTAAATTAAGTAGGTCAAAAGTTTTATTAAAGTTTATTTTATACTCATAAACATTTTTTAAGTATAGCAACTTAATAACTATTTGACGAGAGCGCCAACTGGTGACTAATCTCTGTAACTTCATATTGATATCTCTGGCTCTATGTTCATGTTGTAATTTATTCTAGTAATTTGTGCTACTTGCTGACAAATTCAATGTTTATTAGCTATGTGCTCGTGTTTGGTTTAAACTCGGCTTTGAGGAATTAAAAATCTTGTCTCCATGTATATGTTATGCGGCAAGTTACTTTCAAAACCAATGACATTAGATGAACTCGATGTGCGTTTTGGCCATTTTACTTGGCTTGCGTTGGTGATTCGTACATAGTCACGTGACCAAAGTAGTTTTTGGATCAATGGCGCCAAATGTCTGTTACAGAAAATGTATGTGAATTATGAGGTATTTTAACATAGTACATTATTGCAAATTGATATACGTTCGACTTGTTGTCTAAATGTTACACATTCATAGCGAAACGATGGAGAAAATGATGCGTAGGACTCACGTCAATCTGGCAACAAAACAGTGCTGCTATCTATGTTGTCAACTTTGTTAGGTAGCCTACAATGGAGACTATTCGTGAGATAAATATTTACGGTTAATTGGTAAAGGATAAAATTATTGGATTCATTTGTGTTGTCTAGTGAGTGCATTTTGTATAATATTAAAGGCTGCAAGTGAGATTGTCAATGGGTGGCTGTTCTATGTGGTTCGCCGCTATTTACAGTCTCGGCCCGACCACTGGCCCGCCATACATTTTACTCGTGCAATAAAGTGAAACGTCAAACGGGATTGTTATTCATATTCTTTTAGATGCGCTAAAATACAGTCCAATTCGGTGTTTATTGATCGTACGATGTATTATGTCGAGGTAAAATACGATCACACTGTTTCAACACCTGTACATTTTACATTGTTGAATCCTGAAATTGACATTTTTGTTCTGTATGTCAAAATGCTTTTGTACTGAATAATCTTAAATACAAGGCTCTAATACTGTTTACCAATGCTAGATTACTTTCAGTTAGTGTTAATATTGAGAATAGCACATTGTTTTGTTGTTTGGTTCACTGTGGTCATTAGTTTTTATCTGTCTAAATTTACTGATATATTGTATTGAGTGACCAATTTGGATGTTATAAAAGGCTTATTGTTTCACTTATCCAAAGGGCATCAACAGTTCTTAACATTTTGGTCAGTAGAAAAGTGCATATTAAAGATACATTTTATTGTTTCCAGGTTTACAGAACGCAGACTGAAGTGCCATATAGTGAATGATGTGACATTCTACACAATGTTGTTACCGCGTTCTAAGTGTAAAGCAGTAGAAGGATCGTGAACATGTAGGTTGTGGACAACTAAGCGAGATGTCGTTGAGAGGCACAAAGCGGGCGTCTGGGATGCGCGGCGATGAAGCCGGCGCATCCAAGCGCCGCAGGACGGAGCCCGAGGATGCTCTCTGGCAGCTCCGCCCTGTCAGTGACCTCAAGATGTCATCAATATATAACAGGAGTGCCTCAGAGGCACCCGCTGAACTATTCAGGTTTGTGTGACATGTCTGGATTGGGTGCAATTATTGAAATACGGTTTATAGTAATAAGTTAAGTTCAATAGGGTACAGGTCATATAGTGGTTGTTTAGAGTATAAACATTTCTGTATTAAGTGTTAAGCATCACACAAAGCTCTGGTTTCTGAAAGTTGATTCAGCATTTATATATTGTTATAACAGTGAACTTCTCACAATAGCTAACAGGAACTGATATGGAATGTGAATGATCCTAAACTTCAGATCAGGCTTTCAATACCCAGGGGTTAGTGAAGATCATTTGACTAGCTTATATTGAATTCTATTATTGTTATCAGTATTAACGCTGTACCTTGATACTCTAGTTATTTATATAATTATTTGCTGCCCTTTGCCATTTCTTATGTTTCTAAGCTTTCGCGATTATTAAGCAACAACAATTATATGAAAACATCAACAATAGGGTGTAATTTGTGGAAGTAGATACAAGCTGTGCCAAAAAAGTTTATTCAGATTTAATTGAAGTCATAGAAATTCAGCATGAATAAATAATAGAAACAGAATATTCGCTGAAGCTCCAAAGTCCTGATGACTAAAAATTTACTGAATACTAAAGGTTTTCAAGCTTTTCTTACTCTAAAATAATTTTCCAGCACTTTTAAGCACATCTGCATTGCGATTAAAATTAAAATATTGGTAAGCAGCGCTTGGCTCTATGCTTGAGGTTAGTTTACAATGCTTCAGAATACAACAATAATTTGTGATAATCAGAGTAATATAAATATAAAAATTTGACTCAAAGAAAGAATTTAACAAAATATCTTTTCATACAGGTATTGATAAAAGTTAAGGATATTTTAAAAAGATGCTGTGCGCTGCATTATATTTTATGTTCTATAAACTAGTTCTTAACATACTTTAATGGTTATTTTGCAATACATAGCACAAGTCTCATAAAAATGTTTTTATTAAATTTTAATATAACAATTTTTCAATGTAAGGGAATTTTATGATTGCTCTTAATGCTAAAGTTAAAGTTGCAGTTTTAAGTAATAGGAACTTATAAATAGGTTGTAGATAGAATATAAGAATAAAGAAATATATATGATTGCGACTGTTGATTGAATTATTAATAACTCTGTAATTTGCAATATAATTAAATCGTTTTATGTACTAATACTACTAAATATTAAGATTGGAAATGGGATGATGTGCTGTGCCTTATAATAAAAGTATGTAAGTATATTATAATAAAGATTAGATAAGGATTACAAGAGGGATAAAAGTAACACATATTTAAGGAAATGTATCTGTCAAACAGTAAAATAGACTTTGAGCTACAAACTGAATCAAATACTATAGCAATCTTCACAGGTCATAAGTTCTCTTTTGCTGTAAGAGTTGGTAAAGTTGGTTATACAAGGATATTTCAAATTGCTGGAAATATTGTCAATAGTTGAACAGGAGCAGTATTATTGCTTATCTGCGTGTCTGTTTATGTGCTGTAGTTGTGGATAGGCATAAATAACTCAAAAATGGCAGCATCTAACCTATATGATACAATATTATAAATAACAGATTTTTTAAATTTATTCAGGATAGTCTGGATCTTATATTGTTAAGTATGTATTAATTATTTTGATCAAAGATTATTTTCGCAATTAGCATCATTAAACTTTGTGAATTTTAGTTATTAATTAAGTGATCAGATAATCCGACAATTTCAGGATGTTAACTTTATTAAAATAAACAAAATAAATAGAATTGCAACAAAAAATAAATGATGTACAGTCATGAACAAATACATGTTATTACCTTAGAGTGCAGTGAAAAGTAAAATGAATTTTGAATGGAGTTGCTACCAATATCTTTCACACAGTATCTGTGAACATGTAAACCTAATAATTTAGAAAAATAATAATTTATGCATTTTAAGATTAACTCCCAGATTAACATGCTACTTGTGTATGTTGTATGTATTATTTATACAGATAGTGAAAACCATTTAATCAAATTAATCAAGCGAAATAGGTGTGCAACATTATTGTTTTTTTGATTTTATGATAAAAAAATGTGAAGAAACATATTTTATGACATCCTGTTGCATCCTGCACTATTTTGAAATGAAAGGACTTTTGCTTTATTGTGATACCAGACAAATATATCTATGCTCTCTACTCACTCTGTTTCACTTCTGCTCATTGGACACTAACAATTAATTAAATTATAACTTTCTAAATGGGACACACGTTGCACATCTATTTCTAATCAAAATCATAACCCTTCTTTGGTTTTGCCGTAGTTGGGTAAAAAACGAATTCCATTCTTGTTATATTTTTCATCATTAGATTAATTATTATTTATTGACAATAGCAGATACAATTATACCTACATATTTTTGGTTATGGCTGTATTTACAAGAACTAAAACCTTGGAATGTTGCCTATGACATTACCGAATTAGACTGTGTTAGTGATGCGATTATAGTAAACTATGATTGCTACAACAGAAAAGAACATAAATGGGATTCTAAGGAAAGTTTTGTCAAAAACACAGGCGCAGAACCATATCAATATGTATACACTTGCATACACAGTGGATTCTTCGTATCCTAGTAGGAACTCCATATCCACTGTTCTGTTGGGTTGGATGTAGTAATCAGTGACCACCAAACTGGAAATAAAATATTAAAGATGATTTCTTTTGACCTAAACAGGTATTCTATACAGAAATAGACTTTAAGTGTAGATTTGTTATTTTTGTTTATTGTTTAACAAAAATGTGTATGGTTTTTTTTTGTGATAATCTCAATAATTGATGATCACATTTATTTTGAAGTAGTTTTTTCTTTTTGTTTTTGTCAGCAAAGCTTCAGAAGAACTACTGGAAACTGTCCATTACTTCCTCTGTTGGTGCTATAATATTAAACACAGCTTTTAAATTGTAATTTAATTATATTGAAAGTATTGGGGACTGCACACTAGTATAAATTAGGTTTTGATTCATCCAAAAATCAATCAAGTAAACCTATGGCAGTCCACTGCTGGACATAGAATATAAGAATTACACAACATACAATTCACAATTTAAATACTATAATAAATTAGGCAACCCTGTATTTAGTTATTGAAATTATAATGATCTTGTGACTACATCTCTCTGGTATTGCTGTGCGTACCATTCATCCTCTGTAAGGATTTGAATGTTATATCCTTCCTTAGCGAACCTGTTTTTATTATATCTATATTTTTCCAAATATTTTCCCATATATTAGACTAAGTTAAATTAATGTTTATAACTGGTTTTTCACAAAGTTACTCAAATTTTTTATATACTGTCCGAGCGTGCCCCCTATCCGCTGTTAAAAATAGTTAGGTACACAAACCATAAGCAAAAAAAAATATTGTAATAAATGTTTTTTTCAAATACTGATACAAACATAGCATAATAACTTAATAATAATAGACATGCATACTCATCTAAGTTTAGTAAATATGAAGGAGTATTTTTTTTTTGTATTTTTTTACATAGGGTACTCCATAAATCAATGTTTATGGGGGGGCTACCGGAGGCTAGCAGGCTAGCTGTTACTTTCACATGCTGAAACTTGACGAGCTGGCCCCAACAGGGCTGCCAGCCGCTCCTGATGTGCTGATCCCAGAATTATTATATTTGTGGAGTGCGGAAAATATTTGTGATTTTAAGGTTCCTGCAAAACTATGAGTACGATTATAAGTTGCGTTCTTGTTCATTTACGTTATCAATAGGCAAGGCAGGACATCTTCCCATTTTATAACTATTGTTCAAAGCGAGTTTGTGCTGGCGTAGATAAATATCATTGTACGAATGTATTTATAAGCGAATTTTAACCGTAAAATATGCTTCAAATTCGCTCTAGTCTGTCCTAATGTGCTGATCCAAGAATTCTTTATTATATTTGTGCAGCGGGGAAAATATTTGGGATATAAAGGTTTCTGCAAAACTATGATTACGATTATAAGTTGCATTCGTGTTAATTTACATTATGAATATGTACATCTTCCCATGCTTTAACTGATGTTCAAAGCGAGCTTGTGCTGGCGCCGAAAAAGATGACTGTACAAATTGATATCTATATTTTAAGCGAATTTGAACCATATGTTAAACTTTGTTCGAAGTTGTCATAAATCGAAGGGTAATTGATGCAACCTAACTTGAATATGTGAAGTCCGACTATTCTTATAATAGCGTAATTAGCGATTATTTTAAATGCGCGTTTTTTTGTTGATTTGTTATTGGTATTCAACTAAACAGCTTCACTATATTGAAAAGTTAATTAGGTATAAATAATCTTCCGTCATAACTCTGTAACCGAAAAGTTAGTGTCATCTTACAAATTAACCGATTTATGGTATCTTACTAACAATGACTGATAACGTACTAAATTAATTTAATTAGGGTTCACAGAATAATTCACTCACCTCATCATCAACTTCACAAGCTTTAATCATAGATACGTACATAGTAATCTTTTCTGATAAATTATTTTAAATGAAAATCTGTTATATCTACATTAAAATTCCTATCGATAGAATTTAAAACATTGATTGCAATCAAACTTTATAAACATGCGAACTTGTAATTATTTATTTAAACTTAACAAGTGAATACTTAAGCATGATTTAATTATTAGTTTCGGTACAGTGCTCAGCTGTTTTGACGGTACACCACATATTTAAAAAGCTGCAATCTGCTAGTAACTTATGCAAACTACGGTAGCAATGATATAACCCCTATTCGATAAATAAAAGTAGATTAAACAGGTATTCACAAACAGATGCGTCTAAGTGAAACCTCATTGGACCCTAAGACTAGTCAGGGTCGCAAGGTGAGAGGTTGGGCGGGGAACCCACTTTTTAATTAGGTACATCACTGAAAAGATTAATATGTATTAGAGGATAAATTACTTTACAGACGTCTCGACTTCCACCAAAACCGTAAAAAAAAACATGTCGACAGTTAAATGAAATTGGTAATGTATCCTGATTTATGAATTTCATAATCTAAATCAGGTATTTGTTCATCGTGTTGTCTGTAAATATTGGCATGGGAAATGGTTTCTATTAACATAATCGAACTCATTAAATGTCGCTAACGGGGCTTACATCTATGAATTTCAGAAAGGACCTTATCAGCGCCATGAAACTGCCGGACAGTGAGCCACTCACACAGTCTTCATACTGGATAATCACAGACACGTGGAAACAGGACTGGGAGAGAGGAGTACAGGTGCCAGTTAACCCTGACTCTCTCCCCGCGCCCAAGGTCAAGATCATTGACAATCCACAACCACCCAACTTTCAGGAATTCAAATTGTAAGTCAACTTTTAACCACCCTTTACAGTTAACCACAAAACTTTTTATTTATTTTTACCGTTGTAATGATATAAGGGAACTTAATTGAAAGCTGTATCTAAATGGGAGAAAAGACCGATAAAACGCGAAAGATATCAATCAAAAGAAATTAAAAAATACACGCCCATTCTGGTTAAATAAGGATTCTATTTGCAAAAAAAAATACAATTTCTTTATAAACATGACCCGACAGACGTTTCCCTATTTAAATTTCAATTCCCATACAATGAAGCACTTTCAGATTTTCCCGATGTATTCCCAATTTTTCGGACAGCTTTGCCATTTTTTCCCCCTAAAAACGATATTCGGACTATTACGAATATAAAAAAAAAAATGCTAAATCGCTTACCAAAGGACATTTTATTTTAATTTTAATAAATATCCGCGTGATTCACGTTAAACATCCGCAACGCAAAACGCAAACTAAATCACCATTCTGCGAGCAAAAATTCGTACTAAAAAGTATTAGTAAAATTGTAATTTTTTTATTTGACAGGCCTAAGGACAAATATCTGCACCTCAGTCGCGATGTTCATTACCAGTCGGACAAACACTTACTGAGTCCGACGCCGGCGCGTGCCGAAGCCGCTTGTAGCTATGACTTGGACGCCACTGATACTGCGTGGCTGAAATTGTTAAACGCAGAGCGCGCAAGGGCGGGCGCCCCACCAGTTACCGAAGACCAACTGGAAAAAGTAATCGAAGAGCTCGAGGTAAGTGCTAGACAATTTTGTTAGTAGTTCAAATATCTTTTGATTTTAAAGTTTTATACGATTTTCGATTGCGCACCGGATTTTCGACTTTAAGGACGTGGGTTACGTCATACGTATCAGTTAAGTTGACGAGTTTAACCCTTTAACCGCCATATCATAATTCGCGTAGAGTGCATCTAGCGCCAGCAACCTTTAGGTACAATTTTGCATAATGTTGTAAAATATAGTTATCGATAAACAAACTAATGAAATAAATAAAACTTACTCATTTTTTATGTATAAAGTGTTAAAATATTGGGACACAAATAATATTATCAACAAATAAAATAGCTAAATCATGTTTATTAAAGTGAAACTTTTATTACATCGTCTCAAACGTTTTCGTCTGTGTGACGTTTTCGAATGTATTGACGTCTATATATGTTTATCGCTTGGTTATGCTTACGTATCACATATTAGCCCGCCAGGGGAAGGTATGTAGCTGTCTCAAATGAAACATGGTTACGGAGATTATAAGGCCCGTATTTATAACAACTTTGAGCCCGAAGAAAACAATTTTTTATAACCGTAATAGAACCCTAAACGTTCGGAACGCCGGAAACCAAATTAACTATCGTCTATTCAAGAATAGAAATATCAATTCTTAACAACCAGTAAGCAGATTCAGGTTGTTTATTAAGTTAACCGTTGTAGTAGAAAAAAATCTAGTAGAAATTGTATATAAGTATGTATCTTTTGAAGCGTATTACATTGCAACTGCATGACAAGGGAAACAGGCATATTTTCTCTGAGTTAGTACAGACCAATCCTGATTGCTTTACGCTCGTTTCGTTCTCTTGTGGACCTGCCACTGTATCGTTGCGTAGCCCAATGACGTTTTTTTGACTTGTCTAACTCAAACTCAAAGCGTTTATTTCAAATAGACCAATTACAGGCACTTTTAAATTGTCAAGGGGTCGGTCAGTCAGAAAGATGAATCTAGTTGCCCATTCCAAAGCGTAGTAGGTACCTATGGAGACGAACGGGCAAGAAACTCCATGGTCACTCTTTTAAATCAAAATATGGTTACAAAATATTGGTTACATCGTTCATGTTGAAATTATGCATGTGAGACTGAGAACGATGCAGAACGTTAAAAGCGTCCGTAATAAAAAGACAAAAACAATTCAAATATTAAATTAAAATAAGCCGTGGCAGCTAATAAATGACCAGTCCCTACTGATGGCGTCCGTTCAGAAACATGAATGGATTAATGTAACATCTATGATAACGAAACTAAAGAATACAGTCTTCGCTCACCCGCTTTGCAGATCGCTACCGAAAGCAGCACCATAGTCGTAGTTTCGACCGATTCGTTGCCGAAACCGAAAACACAATTTAGGGCCGAAACCTATGCATAAAAAAATCTTCAGTCGGACTCTGCCTGTCTGTCGAATACTGGCCTAAATTAAAAATATACGAAAACGAAAGTCAGTGCGTTTCCAAGTTAAGGCTCCCGCAAACAAGCGCATCGCGACAACGCGACTCGACTCTAGTAGGACAATTTCTATAAAAATTAATGGAAATTGTTCTACAAGCGTCGCGTCGCGCTGTTCCGTCTCGCCTGTCTGCGGGAGCCTTTATCATACATATTACGTATTCATTAAGCAATGAAATTGAAGCGAAAGAATGAAATTTATCTACCTACCGTATAATCTCAAACGACTTTGATCATTTTCTCTAAATTTTTATCGCTAATGTTCACAGGTGTATTCTTAAATAGCATAAGTGGTGAACCCAGCGACGATACTGGTACCATCAGAATAATTTACAGACATGTTTACCACAATAAAATATGGGTCATAGTCCACTAGCAAACATATTCTTTGTTCGACATCGAACACGGGGAGGAAATGTAAAGCTTTCGATGGCAGCTGATTGGTTGGGAAAAGCGACTAGAATACCTGCCGGTACAGATGATGTTTTATGTAAAATGCATTAGGTGAAAGCTCTGGTGCCTGATGGCTGTCACTCTGCGTACTTTATAAGCCTTTTGTATTGTTGGATAAAATGGAAACAAATATGGCTCGATTATGTATTACAGGAAATTTGTTTGTTTTAAAATATTGCATCTAACCACGTTATATTAGTTAAATAAAAGCTTTAGATCTGTTTGAGCCGGTGACTGAAACAGCCGGTGTCTTAACGAAAGTAACCGTTTTATTTTAACCTACAAACGTTACTGAGACCGCGCGTCGCCTAGGGCATGCAATTCGAGTATTCGCCCCATTTTACAATTAGAATAGTAAAGCCTGTCTCAAGCTGCGCCACAACTCTCGGTTCTTCGCCTTCCGCATCCAGTCTGTCCCAGCCACCTTTTTGAGGTCGTCGGTCCATCTAGCTTGGGGGCGCCCCCCACGGTTCGTTTGCCGATACGTGGCCACCACGCTAGGACTCGTCTGCTCCAAAAGCTGTTGGCCCTTCGACAGACATGGCCGGCCCATTGCAATGTCAGCTTGCTAATTTACGTACGGTGCGCTGAGCGACCATGAATTTGCAGCCGACTTTGTCAGTGTCCAGTTTCCGGCAACGTATGTCATGACGGGCAAGCGCGCTCGTTGAAGACCTGTCTTCAAATGTGGGCTACAGGACGACTTGACGAACTTTCACAATGTTACCCAACAAAATTTATCGTTCTGTCGGCTTCTTTCTTGAACTGGTGTCTACTGAGCTGAATGAGTTCTCCTTAATATAACTTTATCCATAATATAACTTTATCCATAACCCGTAGACCGAGATTGTTCTTTAAGTGGCAAATATTAAATTATTGATTAGTGTTCTGACCAAGAGGTCCTGGCTTACTAATAAATATAAATGACTATATGACTAATAAATAAATTACTATTCTAAAAACGAGAATATTGCATGCCCTAGTCGCCAAAATTGCGAAGTGTGTATCTCGGTGCGGTCTGTAATATATAATCAGCCTATAATGTTCCCACTGCTGGGACACAGGCCTCCTCCCTTCGAGAAGGAGTGGGCTATAATCAGCCACGCCGGCCCAGTGCAGGCTGGTAATGTCACATGTCTTCGAATTTTTGATTCTAGGACATGCTGGTTTCCTCACGATATTTGCCTTCACCGTTTTAAGAGCAGTGATTATGAAATTATTTACACAAAGTAAAGCGCGTGTCTGGATTCGAACCCTCGACCTACAACTTGTAAGTCGGGACCAGGCCGTTACCACTAGGCCACCACTGCTCTCGGTTCCGCTTCTCGGTCTGTAATACGCTTCGGAATTCCGAAACCAATATTATTTCAATCATTTATTTTTTTGCATGATGGAGAATAAAGGCTCGTGAGACTGGCGAGACGCGACGGTGCGACGCGATTCTGCGATATATATCCGTGGAATAATTTTTATGAATACGCGCGCGACGCTACACACAGGACCGAACTGTCGCAGCGTAACGAGCAGCGCGTCACCAGAAGGACATTTTGTATGGCGTCGCGGCTATAACGCGCGCGCGACTAGACACAAACGAGTCGCAGTGCAATTCAAGCTTAGCTCAGTAGTAGACGATCTTCGTCAGAGGACGAACACAGATCTGTGCGTGTTTGCTGAGCGTGGACCCCACGCTCAACTAGGTTCGATTATAACCCAACCTAACCTAAGTTTTATGTAACGGTTTATGCCAAAGTCAAATAAAATCATAAGCAAAATAGTAAGTCATTGCAATGTGACTCAATCTCACTCATTGAGTCAAATATAATATTTTAGTATGAGTAAATTCGAACTGTCAGATTCTGCTAGCGTATCGAAATTGGTTATTGCTGCAATAGCAGTATAGTTTGATAGTATTCGTAGCCGTTACTATGTTAATTATTTTGGTATCCTATGTTTATACTACTTTTATCTAAGTACTTAACAATCCACATAGCAAATAAATTTAAATGAATGTGTTATGTTAAAATTCGATTGAAAAGTCCTTTTCCACTTAATTGATGCACAAACAGTTTTCTGCCCGCCACAATATCTAAGTGAATCGATCGATTTATTTATTGTTTTTAGTGCAACTGCACAGCTCTACATGATCCTAATGTAGTAGTAGTAGTTCCACTATAATTCGCTAGAGGGCGCTGATGTCAGCAATTCCAGAAGATAATTCAGATTACTCACTGTTAATAATTCACAGACGTGTTATTTTATAAAATCAAAGTCAAATAATTTATTTCAAACAGGCACATAACAGGCACTATTGAACGACAAAATTTACAAGAAAATTTAATTGATTCTAGTTGCCCCTTTCAAAAGGTAGTTTCGTATGGAGAAGAATGGGCAAGAATCTCGACCGTTACTCTTTTAAAATGTTTTACAGTATTTTGTATACATAAATTATATACTTATATGTGAAGACAATGCACCTAGAATAAACAGTACTATACTACAATGGGTAAAAAGAATTAAATATAAAGCAATGACAGGTAAAATAATTATGTGGTAGATACATGGTAGTCACATATTTACAAATATTGAAAAGTAGATGATTTTTCAAAAAAAATAGCAGGTAATAATTTTGTGTGTGAATTAAAGTAGTTATCAGAATGTAAAATCAATGTTATGAACATTATAAATTATATAATTAAATTAGCAGCCAGTTTGATGGTGTAGGACCAGCATGTTTCCAAGCATTCTTATCTAGGATAATTTATACGCAAATAAAATAAATTTATTTGCGGGTTACGGAAGCGTACGGGGATCGGCGCGGCGGCTTGTCTTTGAAAGAGACGAGCGCGGCGTCCGCGAATACAGGTCCCTTTTCTTTTTGCACTATTTTACAATAATTATGTTTTTGGTAGTATTCAAAGATAACAAAAAAAAAAACTTTGTCAAACATTTTTATTCGAATCTGCAGGAAGTTTAGTTGTTCAATAATTTATTTGGTCTTCTTCAACATTACAGTCAGCGGACTTGCCTGCACCTTATAATTAACGTTATGTAAGACATCGAAATAATTAACTGTTCAATGCAAATAGTGTTTGTAAAATGTTTATTAACAATTTTTATCACTAATAATACCTACTTAACTCTAAATCGGCGGGTGGCGCGAGTTCCAACGGCCTGCGTTCGTCGTACTTTTAGCGGACGCGGTCTGTTGAGAGCGGGCTCCCGATTCATCGTAAGAGCGCTTGGGCTCCGCTAGCAGTCGAGTTCGTGATATCAGCTGTGCGTGAGTCAGTTCGAATTCAACGTCTGAATGCGAACGGCTGTGTTACATTACAACTCCCACAGGACCTAACGCTCAGTAGCGCTTGCGACCATTAGACCAACGAGTCACTCTATTAGTAGTGTTAGTTTACTATATTTATAACAAGCTTCTGCCCGTTAATTCGTTCGCATGGAAATCGTAAGACAACACAATGTACTAAAATAACACGACACATTTATATAAAACTGCCCTGTATACCACGTTTGTAGTTGTGGTCTTAGCACCCAAAATATACAGAAAGTTATGATTAGTGGCGCAGGAGCAAGTGACGTACAGTTGTTCGTGTGAGAAGCAACTCGTCCTGAGGTCGACACCCGCAACCTTCGATAGCAATTTCCCATTGCTTGCAAATTTCTTCGTTTATAGTGAATTAATGAACGCCTGCGTTCCTACATATACTACCTAATCGCACAACATTGATTTACTGACTGATGCATTCTTTCAGAATTTTCCTGAATAACAGCTATCACTAAAATAATATAAAAGTAGATAGTAAACACACGGGATTTCTCATTAAGTCACCTAATCATATATACCTAATTATTTTTATTATAACCAAAGATGACAGAAGAGGCCTAAACTTTATTTTTCTGTGTACATTTTACGAACTATCATAATTATAATAATATAACAAAATGTACAAAAGAAGCACAAACAATATCAATTTATTGTTGGGTATCGAACGTAGCCTACCTTTTTGCTTTGTTGAAAGTTGACTAAAATAGCCGTTCTTATATTATGTCATGATTGACTACTTAGCTTCGTAAAGGTATATCGGGATGATAATCATTTCTTAGTATAAATCTGTAACTATTTGCTATATTCGTTCCCTATTCAACCCGGTGAAGTAGTAGAATAATTCGACTGTTGTAATACACTGGTATATTGTGTTCCCTCTTATCCCAGTTTCATTCCTACGAAATGTACGGGAAGTTTATTTGCCATTTCTTACTTTTCTAGTACTCAAACCTCAGTTGGTCCGATAGAGATTTTTTTTATCCTTATAAGAAACAGTATCGATTGACATCAAAAAAAAGGTTTTCGTATAATTTGGCCATTTTCTTGGTGACTGTTATTTTTTTCAAAATCTGTGAATGCTAATCAAAATAGTAAAAAAGTCAAGGACAGTCTCCTAAGACCGTTTTCTTGTAGCGACAACGGTTAAGGTACCTTGCCCTTATTGCCCTATCTCAAAAACCCACCCTGTATATGTCATGATTGACTGCTTAGCTCCATAAAGGTGCTAAACTACCTCTTAAACACAACCCTCACAAGAAAACATACGCGCATGTAACAGCCAAAACTGTTATTAACCTTTTGAATATTCGTTCTATATATCTAAATACTATAAGACCTACCATCCTTGTCCGACTGCGAAACCGACATCGTGCACCAATTGAACAAGAAAATAGAGACATTTGTAGAAAAAAAGTAAAAGCTGAAGATACAACTGAAAAAAGAAATAAAAAAATATAACAAAAGAAATAGAGACTCTGAAAAAACGAAAAAGACATATAATAATAAACAAGAAAAACAAAACTAGGCTTGGAGGAGGCTTTCACCGCAAAAGGCGACCATTACACCTAACAATACTAACCTTATTTAAACAAAAAACTAACATTACTAACACATAATACTTACTTACTTTTGTACTTAATATTATTAATATCCGTATCTGTATGTATTTTACTGTGTGTACATACAGTACATAAATAATAAAATAAATAAGTACAAAATACAAAACAGTAGAAAAGAACTACATGTAAGAGATTATAAAGCTAATAAAAATAAAATATTCGTGAGAATGTTAATGCAAGGAAAGAAAATTGGACGAAATTATCAAATATATATCCTCATTCACCTATAGCGTAATGATAATCATTTAGAATGTTAAATCGGTAAATACCTACAATATCCTAACTTTTTGGCGCGACTTTTTACAATTTGGGGAGAAGAATAGGAACAATGCAATATTGCTCTTTCCCCATAGCCAATAGCGTGATAGTTTGTAGCCTACAGACTGACCAGACTTATAGGAAATATCTATGCAAAATTGTAACAGAATCTATCCAGTAGTATTTGCATGATGCTGGAACATATATTCAGACAAGCAGACAAAAATGATAAAAAAAACTATATTTTCGGCATAAGAATCGTTACCAGACCTCGTACAAATTATAAAAAAGGCATTGTACAGTTTTCACTCCGCTACTATTTTATTATGTTTAGATTAGATCACTCATTTACTAGGCATACTAAGTTATTACTGAGTATTTCTTAAACATACACACATACATAACATCACCCCTGTAATCCTAAAAGGGTTAGTACACCCGCATTTCGCCAGTTATGCTTAAACATACTGAGCATAATTTTATTAGAGAAGAATTCACGTAGATACTTACGGTCTTAGTTTGATAAGTATATTAAAAGTAAGTACCTAGGTTAGTTCCAATATAGGTAGTCGTATGTTGTTTCCACTTAAACAAATATCAACTTTACGAGTGTGTAAATTAAGATGATTTCAAAATGATAATTTAGTACCTACCTACTCATAAAAAGGTCGTAAAAAGTGTTGTAACCGAAAGTACCTACACTTAATATGTAGAAATTAAAGTTATATTTCCGCAATCACATAAATTGAAATCTACGAGGTCTGTAAAAAATAATAGGTGATTATTATACCTAAGTTAATAAAAATGTTGATTTTTAAATATGTCGGAGACGGTCATTAGTTTGGACACTGAACGAAGCGTAGCACGAGTTCCGGGAGGTGACTGCACCGTCGCGGTGACGTGCATACTCGGCTTACTTCGTGCTATGACAGAGCCTGGCTGATGGAAGAGCGCTGATGGGACGAGTGGACTCTTACCATTCTGCCTTCGAGGAGACCAGTACCTCCAACCAACCAACCATCCACCATCCTCCTCCTCCTTCCATAGGAACCGTCACGCGTTCCGTATAGTTGTGTCGTGTACCTACAATGTGTGATTCGCTAGTGTGATTAATTTGTTCGTGAATTGTAATTTGATTTGAACTATAAACGGTTTTTCTATTGCACAATAACCAACATTTCCCAAAGTACGCCCATAGTAGTTAAAATATGGCTGATAATAACGAGAGACACGTACCTTCTCGGTCAAATAAATACTTCGTAAAAGCACATCCGAATTCGCCTACTACTATTTATACTCTCTTGTGTCGCGATGTACGATAATATCGCAGAATCGCCACGCCATACGTAGCGCGACAAATCGCGCCGGTCGTACGAGCCTTAATGCTATTTTAGTATTCGCCGTATATAAATTTGATTAAAAACTTTATAAGTTTTTTGTTGTAGAGCTTGGACCCGATTTATGATATTGACGGAATGTCTATAAAAGTTTCTACAAAACAAATTACATGACAAAACAAAAATGTGAGCTCTCTTTAGGTTATGAGTTAAGCTACACGATTACTGATAGCTGCGTGTACTTCCACAAACAGTCCAATTGGACTGTTTCACTCATAGCTGTGTGTTTATTTCCTCAAAAGCACACCACAGAGACTAATCTGCATGGTCGTCATATGATCTGACCAAGATAATGCTTGTACTATAAAAGAGATTGATCTCTGAGTTTGTTTCGGTTCTTCTCAGAGTATTCGGTTAGTCTCAGAGTAAATAGTGTAATAGTATTTTTAACCGCCTTCACAAAAAGCAGGAGGTTCTCAATTCGTCTGTATGTTTTTTTTTTATGTGTGTTAGCTCAGAACTTTTTCTGGCTGAACCGATTTGGATGATTCTTTTTTTATTTGATAGGTGGTGCTTCACATATGGTCCCATTTAAATTTGATCACGGTATGACCAGTACTTTTTGAGTTATCCTTAATACTGCAGATTTTTTCCACTTATTTTATATGGATGATGTGTTAATAATTTCCTGTCACCGTTATTTACACACCAAGTAGCGGTATATGAATTTGTGTGGGGTAGGTACCGCAACTAAAAAGTGATAAATAAAAACTTTTTTACAAAAAAACAACTGACTTCCAAAAAAATCCACTAAAAGACGTGGAAAATAACTTTAATTTCGGAGTCGGCGGCCAAACACGAAAATACAAAACCAAAGGCACCGACTTTCGAAATTAAAGTTATTTTTCACGTCTTTTAGTGTTTTTTTTTGGAAGTCGGGTGTTTTTTTCTAAAAACAAATTTATAGGAATAAATATAATTTATCAAAAAGGATTATGTGAGACCAACCTGTTTAGGAGCTTTCTAATTTACATGATTGAATTTATTGGCCATCTAACACTCCTAAAAGTGGATTTGGCAGTAGTAACAAACCGTTAAATAGCTACAAATCTTATATTCAATTTAAAAGTAAAAAACTAAAAGTATCCATGTTACTGTGTAAAAAAATATGGAATGTTATCTTCCAGTGCTTATACATCATTTGTTTTCGTGCATTGCGACAAATATGGCCCCGAGTGTTTCATTAGTGCACCCTCTTCGGTGCACCGACCACTGTTTATGGCAGGACTTCAAAAAGGGTCTCCTAAATTACTACTCAAGCATAATATTGCTGTCCGAGCCCCGCACGAGGAACCTAATTATTCGATGGGGTAACTCATTTATCGGAATACTGTTAAAGTCGGTTATTGCTTGGAAAAGCTACCCTCAAAGGAGAGAAACTATAGATACTACGTTGACTGTATTGTTATACAAAATAACGAGCAATGCAATTCACATAGCTACAGCTACCTTTACCTTTAATTTATTTGTGAGATTTCGTCGCGATTGCAACCCTATTAAAATGAAATATAATTATAGTATAGATAACTTATGATGATCCTTTCCATTACAGTATTAACTCATCGTCGGTAAAAGATTAATTTAGATAAGTAGGTATAGTGGACCTCGTAATTGGTTACCACTTTTGACAAAATTCCCAGTAAATTGTTATTGAGACATTCAAACCTTAGGGTAATAAAGCAATTATGAGGTGGCCTATACCTTGCCGTTATCTCGAGACAATGTCATGTCGAAACAACTAGTTGATAAGTAGTTGACCCCTTATCTATGTGTAGTCGTGGCAAATGATTATGTGTAAAAACCTTTTATTGTTTGTCCACTGAAGAGTTAAAGGATCAAAATAATGGCAGTGTTCAATAATGTATCATTAATTAGGTTTTTCGGTGTTACTAGAACTAAAAAAGATATCATACAATAATAGATGAAACTGGATTTCGATAACCTGTACGAAAGAGCGGAGTGAAAACTAACATGTTAGAAATTGCGGGATTCGAGAATGTTATAAAATATAAAACTTCATTATATTTAATAACGCTTTTTAAAGTTTATTGCCAAGTGTTTTACACGTGCAGCCTGTGTACCAACTATACGCAGCGGGCTATCCGCGCCCTACGGGTCCAATATAATAACGGGTTCAGGATGTTGATGGGGCTGCCCCGTTTCTGCAGTGCATCAGGTATGTTTGCACAAGCACACGTCGATGGCTTCCACGCCATTGTTAGACAGAAATCTGCCGTTTTGCTTTGCAGAGTGCGGAAAAGCTCGCAACTCCATCCTGAAGACCATAGCGGGGAGGTACGATTCTCCTTTGTTAGGTGATGTTGTTCAAAGATGCATTTTGAACAACAGCCTGGTTTCTAAATAGATAATAAGTTTACTAACATAGGTATAAGTTATATTTTTGTTTACTAAACCCATATGGATGTTGCTTATCCGAAGTAAAGGTTATTTTATTTTATTTCTTATCCCAATTTATTTGGGTTCAGGACAGCATGTCTTCTTCCGTACATTCTCTATTAGCAGTCTTTATTATCAGTAGTCACCTTTCTTGACATAATATTATTAACATTCTCCCAATAGGACATCAGAAATAATTAATAAATAAAAATCCATTCTAGACTTGAAAAAGATTCTGAATATTCCACACTCTAATATTTTAAATGAAAAGCACGATTTTAATATTCTGGTGTAATACATGGGACCTGAGACAAAAGTATTATTTTTGTCTTATGATTTTCATAATGGGTATAAAAGACGCTTAACGGAGCCGAGAGTTACTTGTACTTGTTATTGTGGTATTTTTTTGTACTAGACATAAATTACCACAATAACATGCATTAACATTTTGCACCAAAATATTGCTGGTTTACTAAATAAATCAAATGCTCTTACGGTATGCTTGAATGAACTATCTGATACAAACTTAAATGTAGATATTATATGTATTACCGAACATTTCATCATGCAAGGTCACGAAAAGCATCTGTGCATACCAAATTTCACTTTAGCTGCATGTTACAGTAGACCGGAAAAGAAGAGAGGAGGAACATGCATAATTGTTAATACTTGCCACCAATGGAGGGAAATTCCTCAAATATCAAAGCTGTCATCACCAGGGGTTTTTGAATGTTGTGCTGTCGAGCTTATTAATTATAAATTAATAGTTGTATGTATTTACAGAGTACCAAACGCCAGGAATTTAAACTACTTTTTTGATAAACTTGAAACTTTGCTTCAAGAGATATCTAACAAGCGTTGCAAGAATGTTGTAATTGCAGGCGATTTTAATATTGATGTCTTAAAACCGAGTAACAATTCAGTTGCACTTGAGTATATACTACTAGGTTACAATTTGAAACTTGCTCTTAAACAGCCAACTCGAATGGCTAGTGGGACATGTATAGATAATTTTGCGCATAATTTTAAGAAGAGTTGTAAGACGGATGTACTTGAGTTTGCTTTATCAGACCATACAGCACAGCTACTGCAATGTCCAGTTCCCAATGTATATAATATCAAATCCTGGTATATAACTAGAAGAGATTACAGTAACGATAATATAGAGAAATTTAAAAATAGCATAAGCAGTCTCAAATTCTCGGAGATATATCTTACTGACGATCCCAACGTAGCTTACAATGAATTTATCGACATATTCAAGTTATTTTACGAGTTATGTTTTCCATTTAAAGAAATAAAAATAAACCTAATAAATAAACCAAAATGGCTTTCACGTGGAGTTAAATTATGCAGTAGGAAAAAAAGAGAACTTTTGTGGCGATCCAGGTTGAAACCCAACCATGAAAACAAAAAGAAATTCACTACCTATTCTAGACTATATAATAAAATAATTAACTTGACACAAAAAGCTCAAAATAACCACAAAATACAGCAATCTAAAAATAAATCAAAGACTACATGGCAGGTAATTAATCAGACAAAGTACAATATCCCTAAACAACGAATTGAGAAACTTAAAGTTGGTAATCAAATTTTATACAAACCTTATGATATCGCTAGTGCTTTTAATGACTTTTTCGTTGACAAAATACGTCCGAAAATAGATGTTGACTGTAAGCCGAAAACATGCATCTCGTCCATGAAACATAACATGTTTATGGCACCCAGCACACCACACGATTTGAATAAAATAATAATGTCGCTAAAAAATACTAACAGTGTTGGTTTTGATGGAATCGCCACAAAGATACTGAAGTCTGTCTCAACCACGATATGCGAACATTTAAGCCACATACTGAACCTTATTATTTGTACGGGTAAATATCCAGATGCTTTAAAAACATCTATAATAAAACCCTTATTTAAAAAAGAAGATAAGGAGTTGATGGAATATTATAGACCTATTTCGCTCATACCGGTTATTTCGAAGATCTTTGAGAAATACATTTGCAGGGAATTATATAATTATATGGAAAAATATAATATACTTTGCGAAGAACAAAAAGGATTCAGACAGCACAGAACCATCAACATGGCAGTTTATGACTTTTTGATCCTATTATGAGTAGCGTGGATATACGATCCCCCATATGCGCTATATTTTGCGATATGACCCAGGCGTTCGATTATGTCCATTATAATATATTACTTCATAAATTAGAAGGCTATGGCATAAGGGGTAACGTGCTCGAACTTATAAAATCTTATCTGGAAAACAGAACACAAATAACCGAAGTTAGCAACATTAACATTGTTACTAAGCACGAAGACATTATAAGGTCTCGAGAACGTAAAATCTCATACGGTGTACCACAAGGCACCGTGATAGGCCCGTTTTTATTTATTACTTATGTAAATGATATGCCATGTCCCTTGAATATCCTATAACTATGTTTGCAGACGATAGCACTATAACAATCCCATGTAAAAGTACAAATACATATGAAAATGACATAAATAATTCTCTTGACGCACTAATTAAATGGCTAGACGAAAATAATTTAAAAATTAATTTAGGTAAGACAAAAATAATGCACTTTAGACAACGTACTCCCGGCGGAACTATTCTCAACATCCATTACAATAATGACAAAATTGAGGAAGCAGAGGATACCAAATTTTTAGGGTTGCAAATAGATTGCAACTTAAATTGGAAAGCACATATAGACAGTTTGTGTAAAAAATTGAGTTCATCCGCATATGTGTTATATAAACTATCCTCCATTGTAGATGTCAAAACACTTCTTACGGCTTACTACGGAATAGTTGAATCGCACTTGCGCTACGGTATCATTTTCTGGGGGAACTCAACTGATCGAGATATAGCATTTAAGGCCCAGAAAAGATGTCTCCGATCATTGTTAAAACTTAAATCGACAGACAGTTGCGCGCCTTATTTTAGGTTACATAAGGTCTTGACACTTCCGTGTATCTATATTTTCGAAGTAGCTATGTTTGTCAAGCAAAATCTATCTCGTTTTGAGCGCCTGGCTGTTGTATTCCCAAGGAATAGGCGTGACAACAGCAAATTATGTCAAGTATCATGTCGAACCACTTTAATGCGTAAGAGCGTTTCTTGCATGGCCCCAATTATTTACTTTAAATTACCGAGTTGTTGGAAATCTTTAAATACAGCACAATTTAAGAGTAGATTACGGAATTTTTTGATAGATAAAACATACTACAGTGTAACTGAGTTCCTATCGGAGAAAAATATTTGTTAATTAGTGATTCTTGACATTTTGATTTTTGTTGCATGACATTTTTTTTTGATTTTTGACATTTTGATTTTTGACATTTTGATTTTTGTTGCATGACATTTTTTTGATTTTTGACATTTTAATTTTTGACATTTTGATCTTTGACATTTTGATTTCTGACATCTTGATTTTGGTTAATAATAATAATAATAGTAATAGTAATGAATTGATCTAAATAAGTGTAATAAATGAATTGATCTAAATAAGTGTAATAATAGTGTTTATAAATAATTTCAAATGTTTGCATGCCGATTGGTAAAATATGGCTGAGCTAAATTTAATCTTAAGAACTATTATGTATTACCCATATTTGCAAAATAAAACTATTCTATTCTATTCTATTCTATTCTAACAAGTTCGTCATAATTTTACGGAGATATTGAAGGTCAAAATTCCATCGTTTTTTAATAATTTTTTCATGTGTACTAGTTTTAAATGGGATAATTTAAATTTAAATACCCCCACAACTCATGTGCATCCATAAGCACAAAGTTTTGCATGCGATACATTAGCCGCTGCAGTAACCAGTAATTTTTCATACCAAAAATAACAACCAGCAATGCAAAGCGTGTATGTGAAAACGACTTGCTTGACCGAAAGCAATCGGCAATCGTAATATCTAAAGTGTTTGATATCCAGCGGTACCGGGCGCGGGGTGGCTGGATCACCCACCACCCACCCACCACCCCGTACTCTGTTAAGCCGATGTGATTGGTCCTGAGTGCAATTCTAAAAATAATAACGCGTGTAAGAGTAAATTCATTTGGTTCTGAATTATGCCGGCGGCGCTAGATTATTAAGTTAGTTGTTAAAGGTTTAAATACTTTATCGTGTAGTCGACCTCGCAATTGGTTTACCACTTTTTACAACAATTCCCAGTGAGTTGAATCTTCACTGAGGTATAAACCATAGGTTCTCAACTTTGTTTTGCCCACCGCCCACTTTGAGTTTTTTTTTCTTCTAGAGTACCCCCATTTTTTTTACTTCCCATCAGTCGCGAATCTGAGACAACTAAGTGTTGCCACGATTATATTTAAAACGTGTACTATTATATAGTCGTATGATCCCATCTCAACGTCCCCTAACTTTCTCTGGATCTTCTACTGCCCCCCTGAAAGTCTCAAACGCCCACGAGGGGGCGTTATCTCCCACGAGGGGGCGTTATCTCCCACTAGGGGGCGTTATCGCCCACGTTGAGAACCTATGGTTTAAAATAATTCTCTACAATTACTAGATGACCCTACTTCGTCGTTTATGTATGTAACTGTATTATTTAGGTGGTGTGTCATTTATGCGGAAGGGTTTATTAAATCACAGGACTAATGAGAGACTCGAGCGCCGGCATGGCAACACAAAATATAATGTACGGTTCTGAAATATAATCAAGCTGGAGTTGATTAGAACGCTGTAGCCAGTAAGATGCACCTCCTATATGATATTAATTCTCTCGCCTAATAAACGACAAGGTAGGTATACCTACCTCAAAAAATACGATAGTCTATTTTTGAAACATTCAATCAGCTAGTCTCAAAAGGAGTTATCATGCTTTAATATTCGTAGCCCATTGTTCTGCCTTCGGCAAGCTTTATACTGGCTGGTACTGACAGCTTTCAATCGGGTTTATCGGAAAGCTCTAGATTGCGGCATTATGCTCCGGGAAGCAATCAATCGCCTTATACCGTAACAGGAAGCACTAAGACAAAGGCCCACTTTCATCGCCAGTCACTAAACACGTTTAGCGCTAAACGGGTTTTAAACATAATTCTGTCTCCCGTCATCTTCAAATATTTGACAGAAACACAATGATGTTTTAAACTTGTTTAGCGCTAAACGTGTTAGTGATTGGCGGTGCAAGTGGACCTAAATCAGTCACCGCGCTCAAGCTTAGACTGGACACTGCCCGGGACAATATCAGGCCACGTTATGACACTCAATTCTGTTTTCTCTGGACACATCCCATAAAAAATACATAACTTGTCTATGGCATTGAAATTTTATCAGAAAAATAACGATAAGACCGGTCATGATCATGACCGGATCCAAATTAACATAGAAAAGGTTCACTGAACTGATAAGATCATTTTGAATCTTTTCTTTCTTTTCCTTTTGTAGGGGTTGCATAGGACGTATATAATGAAAATATTATCTTCAACATTCTAAGAAATTAGTGTTGCAAAAAAAGAACAGGTTAAGAATAAGAAGTATTTCATTGTTTTCAAAATTCTCTTTTTGGATGGTAAATAATATCAGAAAACATATTTATAAACTTAACTCTCAAATCTCAGGAAGCGGTGAAAGGCAGTCGTTTATTGTCAAAGAAATACTTTTTTTTGTATTCCATACTAATATTATAACTCTGTCTGTATGTTACCTTATCACGCCTAAAACACTGATCGGATTCCGATAAAATTTGGCAAGGAGATAGATGGCATCCTGGGAAGGATTTAGGCTACTTTTTGTCCCGTTAGCACGTTCGCGTGGGATAATTTCCCACCTCCACGCGGTCGAAGCCGCGGGCAGAAGCCAGTAAAGTCTTAATTCTTGGCAAAGGGCTATTTATAGCTTCCATTGTTTTTTTTTTTTTGTCGTCAGCTATTATATTTTACAGGACGTTACATGTAGTATGTAAACGTTCTTTGTTTTCAAATTTTCTTCACCTGAGCAACTGAAGAACAGAACCTGATTGTTTCCACCTTATATAAAAATAAATACGCCGTTGCACTAGAGACAAGTAGGTCTATAAAATGTGTCAGTAGATCAGCAGCACTGTGTTCATATTACGTAGCGTCAACTAGGTACTCTTGTCACCCCTTGCATTCAATGATTGATGTCAATCTTACTCACGGTTAGCAAACAAATTTCCCTATTATAAGGCGGCCTTTAGAATAAACTTAGCGTCGATGGAAAATCTGCATCACAATTGGCTTAAAAGTATGTCTTGCGTCTTTTAAACTCTTCAGATTGGCTTTTTTCTAGCCTCAAAATGGCTCCGCTAAATTAATAGACCTGACCTTTCACAAACCGTCTGAATTTTTAAATTCTCTCTCAGGTCATTGGCTAGCTATTAATACACCGTCTGGCTTGCATCAAGGCTTCACTCCTCCGTTTTGACATTTGTATAGTTTATTGACTAATCAATGCACCCTTTTCTTTAGATGATGATACTTCGATATAGCTTCCTTTTAAATGCCCTGTTAAATGAGTTTTATTTCAATCACAAAAACTTAATAAAATGAACTCGGCGAATTATGTAGAGACATAATTTGCTGTTTTCGTTTTATTTAGAGAAGATTGTGTCCCATGGTTTCTTCACGGTTTCGATTATCCAGACTTAGAGAGCTAAGTCTTGGAAAATCACTTTAACTGAAAATTTAATCATAGTGAAGTCAGCACTCGTCCAAGTGAAAATATAAATGGACGGATAAACACCTCCGCTGGTTCGGCTATAAATAAAATTATAAACGCAATAAAAGTGCGCCTTAACTTAGCGCATCAATTCAATTAATAATCTTTACATTATTTTCTAGCTGACGGAATCTAATGAAGGAATAGAAATATTTCTAGATACATGAGCGCTGTAATTTCTGGCTTTGAAAGTCAAATAAAAGTCAATTATCCTTGGTTTGGTAAGCAAGAGTAACACGTGTTTGGGAAATGAGGGTAGTGAGGTAGTTTGGCGTTTTATTTTTTAAATCTTTTCATGGCCTACGCCAATGTCCGATAGATGGCGTATAGTTGGCTGAGAATGACCCGACTAAAGTAAATGCTTAATAATCGAGTAATTAACTGGCGTCAATTCTTCCTATTGTTTTTAACAGCGGTTCTAGCGGCAATTATATCAATAACGCGCCCGGGGCTCCATAATGCAAAATGTTAAAATCAGGCAAACTAATTTTGGGTTCCACGAAGCGGCTGGCGCCCCCTGCATTTTCACTTGCAACACACAATAAAAAAATAACAGCTTCATTTTATAAAATGAATGATGGAACAGTATTATTTCAGGCAGAGCCTAATTAATTGGAGCTATTTATGCGTAAAATTCTAAATAAACACTACGTTTGAACAATTATGAATGAATTGTTCCCTTTGGTAAAAAACATAAATTGAAGTGATGCATGCATGGGGACGTCAGTTGACACGGGAATAATTTATTACTGTTCAACAAAGGCAGAGATTGCGACTGAGATTATGTTAAAATAATTTCATTGTCATGAGGAAATTTTTCAGTTTGGCCTGATGACCTTTACCAGTCGAGATATTGTTATTTCAATAACTTTAAACAACATTATAAATGTTCGCGTGCAGTCTTGAGATTGTCTACGTCATATACAATTCTAGTGATATACAACAACGATAAAATATTAAATAACAAAAAAAGGTAAGGTATAAGGTATTTACAAGGCAGATGTGAGTGGAAACGCCGGGAGGGGACGCCCTAGGAAGACATATAGTGACCTTATTGGTGATGTTCTTCAGAACGGTCAGGTGCGTAGTACTCACAATCGGCATGCGTGTATGGCCAGCTGTATGAACGTAAACGAGGCAAAAGGAGTATGTAAGGAACGTAGCAGATGGCGTTCTATAGTTTCTGCCTACCCCCATGGGAAGAAGGCGTGAGTATATGTATGTAACAAAAAAAAAAACAGAGACGTCATTTTTTAAATAGTAGATTGTAATCTTGTTATATTTTGAATATAAGACCCGACTGGAAAACTGCAACACAAAAGCGACAATGCATAACTTTAATATGATTTAAGTTCATTGTACGTTTATTTCCCTTACATTGCTCGTGGCAGGTTCTTTAAATTAATATAAGCCCTACGTCGCGTCGCTCGTTTGACTTGAGTTGCATCTAATATAATAAAGTTAAAGGTCTGATCAATCCACGTTTTCGTTGAAATTGCTTAATAGAAGATACGGTCAATAAATAAATTAACATTCCCTGTAATAACCAGGGCAATACCCAATTTAATTATCTTAAGATCACTCGAAAGCGATTGTTCTACTTCGATTTCCTTGAAGGAAAACCTATTGAATGATTTTTCTAGTTGCAGTGACCGATTCATTGCAACTAGAAAAATCCCTGCGTTCTTCCAAGTATTCAAAAGGGTTATACTTTTAAATGATTGAATTAAGTCTAAAATAAACAGACGGTGTCCGGTCACAGATGGTAGACTTGAACCTCTGGCTTCGCCCTGGGCAGTGATGTGACAAGTCGTTACATCAGAGGAGATGAATAATTACTTTATTTTTTCTAAAACCCTTGGTTACGTGTTTATTCTTTTACTGTATCGTGCATTGATTATTTTGAAAGCGTGGGCAGCAGGTTCACTTAGGTATCAGTAACCCCATTAATCCTATACCTAAAGCTTAGCTTTGTTTGCACAAAAAAACAATAGTAGGTACCTATATAGATATTATGTCCCTTATTTTTATTTCTGCTTTGTATTGGACTCCATGGATACCGTATTGATTTCAGACAGAAATGTCTCTATATTATAAGAAAGCTTGGATGGTATAAATACCAAAGGCTCTACGTGAAGAGTGTATAGAGAACACAGATCGAGATGTTTGATAGTCTTATCGTACAACAGTAGAAAATATTCAATGCTTTCTTCGTAGTGCTTTGTAGTGCTCAAAGGAAATGTGGATGAATGGTTCGTAGAAATATATTGGTGCTGGAAAATGTAAAGAAATACGAGCATATAAGCTCTAAAGCTTGTTAAAGGCCCCTACAAACAGGCGCGACACGCGGCACAAATCGCGCGCGACGAGCATTTGTGTCGTAGTGTCGCGTCGCCCCTGTCTGCGGGGGAGCCTTAAGAGTGCAAAATGAAAATTTTATATTCCTGAAACTACTTAAATCTTCGTGGAAAAAGATTTTTAACGAAATTGATGATAATTATTTTCAGGTAGCATTCCTACTTACCCGTTGCAATTTTTGCGATCAAAATATTAAATTGCCGTCATTTATAATCTTCTTGCTGCCTTGTCTTGAGCTTTGATATTTATCTGTCTAAAATGGTTGCGAACGCCGCCGCCGTGATGTCTGACCATAGTGTCCACAAGAGACATTGCTTTTCCACTAGTATAGAGCCCTGTGCTTCAAAGAACTAACCGTTCAATACAAAATTGTAGGTGACGCGCTTTAGATCTCTTGTCTGAAAATGTTACGGAGGTCCCACACAGAAATGGTTAAATCTTAGGCATTATATGATAATATAACACACCAACATCACGCAGAGGTGCACCTATGTAACACCCACATTTCGCCAGTTATGATTAAGTCCCATGTAACAGGGGGCGAGCCTAATGCCATTAACCGGGCACAAATCCAGACTGCGGGCTGCTATTGAGAAATTCCAGATGGAAAAACCCAATAACACTGAGCGACCCGGGAATTGAACCCCGGATCTCATGCTATCTCTACATCATAATAGCTCTGCGGAACTTTGTGCAGCGATATATTTTGCACATTCCAACTATTTCTCTGCTCCTAATATTGAAACAGTATTTTTTTTTACATACATTCGAGCTCGTCCTAGTCTCAGAAATAAATAATGAGCCCAGAATCTTTATTTATTTTAAGATTTTCTTTGATGTGTATCAATATTCACTTGCGTTGTGTGTGAGGACTTCAATGCAGCCACATTTTCGTCGACTTTGACAGACTGGTACACACGGCTACATATCAAGCTACAGATTTTCCAGTATAAGCTGACCTTTCATTGTACGGAAATCCTATACAATGCAAAATCAGCTTACACTGGAAATGTTAAGCTTGATATGTAGCCGTGTGTATTTTGATTAGAGTTGATTCCGATAGCCGATGCATTGGAGCCTTTGAGCAGGCGGCCGTTTGACGCGGAGTTTGCCGACAGGACTAAGATGACTCCGCGCTATTTGCTGCAGGTCCACATGTACCTATGTCGTTCGCAAAGCCCACTACTTACAGAAACTTAATTAACTAGTTCCGTGAAATATCAGCACGGTAAATATTAATTTAAGATCATGTCAGGTTTATGCCGATTCCAGTTTCTTTGACGACGAAACTAAAGACGTACTTCCGTCAAAGGAACCGTGATTGAAAATGCCCGTTATAAAATATAAAATAGGTACCTACTGGTTTTTTTTTCCAGAAGCCACAGAACGCCACCTACTGCGATCCTTACATACTCCTTTTGCTTTGTTTACGTTCATACATCTGAACCATAATTGCGCTACACACTATCTATCACGATCTGAATCATTTTGAAGCCTATGACTAATCCATTGCTTCATAAGTTCGAAAAATTTGTCTGCTCAACAACGTAAATAACGGAATGAATGTTGTTGAACTGTCAAAATGAAAGCCATTCCTACTGTTAGAGTTTTACGCAATTTATGAGTTGTTTTGACCACCGGGGTACCTCTGGCCAATACAAGTTTTGTAATCCTAAAACTTAACTTAATTTTCAGAAGATTACTGCTCAAAGTTATATAAAAAAAACATCCTTTATTTCGGCGCAGGCCGTACTTGCACGTGCTATTATTCCGCCGAGACGCTAAGCTCCTCCCACGAATGCCCGCACGAGTAAACAATCAGGATTCTCGCTATTTTTAATAATAGAACACATCTACACAATCTAGGGATATTTTAGTTATCATGTATTGAATAGAAATACTTAGAAAATCGTATAATATAATCGTACATACTAATATCAAACTGCGCAGTATTTTATGTTCTAATAAATAGGACCTTAAATATTAAATTGTCTTTAAAAAAATAATGGCTTTAAGAATAAAAAAAGGTTTGAGTTTTGAGTTTGTTTTTTCTGTTTTTGGTGACTAAATAAAGAAATCAAATTAAAGTAAACATTAAATTGATTACAAAATAAACATTCATAATCTGTAAAAGCACCTCGGATGTATATAACGCATCTGCAACGATTATTCATATCCATTTATTCACATTTAACATATACACAAAATGAGGTTAAGTTTGGATATTTCCTTGTGGGATAAGGTCCCAGGTTCGACAAAGATGCATGAAAGTTCTCCAACAGAAGACCAAGTCAAGTTCAAGTCTGTCACCAAACTTTCGGGAAAATTTTGTAAAGCTCTTCGTTGAAGCATATCCCACGCGTGCTCAATTGGATTTAAATGCGGGGACTCTGCAGGCCAGTCCAGGGTAGCCACTTTATGTTGCTGCAGCCACTGAATTACCACTCGAGTCGTATGTGGGTGGGCATTATCATGCATAACCATGAAATCTTGACCCATTTGCAACCGATGCGGTCGGAGTACAAATCCCAGTACCTCGTCACGGTATTTTGCAGCAGTTATGTTACCGTGGACCCAAACGAGGTCTGTTCTCCCGCCTAGGCGTATTCCCGTTCATAGAATTATTGTTCCACATCGGTATGGATGGACTGGGAATTTCATCTCACGTCCGGGTGTTCGCCAACCTGGATCTGGAATCTGGAAGTAAGCAGCACCGGGTTTCATCAAAGACCACACTCTAGCCCATTAGCGATCGTTCCAAGCCAAATGTTCATTTCCTCATTGTAATCGTCGTCCGCGATTGCCTCGTCGTAATGCTGGAATACGAGGTGGTCTACGAGCATGAAGGTTGACTTCGTGCAGTCTCCTCTTTACAGTTTGATTGCTGACCAGCACCTGGTGCACGGATTGTTACTCCAAAACCAATTGCCTAGCTGTAGCGGTAGGTGCTCTTTTCGCAGTTATTTGGAAAAATCTTTCTTGTCTTGCGATGGTAATTCGAATATTCCCAGTGCGCCGCTCAGCCACCTCGCCAATGTCCAGATAGGGAGCCAATGGCATCAGTAACATTGCACTGGATCGCGCCCGTTTCTTGCAGGCCTATTGCTCTCAACATCTGTTCTCTGGTTAAATGTGGCGTTCCATGGTATTTGAATAACCAACAGTATAAATTTAATTATCAAACTTGTGAGAAAATTAAATTTTCTATTAAAAACAATTAATAGTCTTTCAAAACACAGAGACAAAAATGTATCGTGTTAAAGTTAGTTTAATTTTACCGCAACTGTCATTCTTTTTTTAAATTTCTATTTTGAATACTTACAGAAGAGAAATGTGCTAGGAACAAATTGACGTAATTTTTTTTTATATGGCCAATACTTTTATAGTTATGATTATGATATTAAACCTGATATATCCCTAGACAATGTTGATGTGTGTATAATAATAATAATTGAGTTATTTTTCTTTAGAAAATTTCTTTAGAAAAACTACGTGTTGTATTTTTCTTCGTACAATATAAATATAACACAAGAGACTCGAGTCTCATTAGTGATCTGACACCTTCGGCTTAGTATCTACCTCTCTTTTCGAAAAACATTCTATATTTATAATAACACACCACGCCTACTCTTTATTGATTAATTGACGACATGCTTCATGACTATTTTAGTTGTGGGTCGTAGGTACAGGTAGCTCTGTGCTTAAATAAAAATAAGCTGATCTGCTATCAGCTGTACCCACCGAAATACGAAGCAGGTTGGGTTAATCTGAGTAGAAACTACGGCTCGATTTCCCGCGCGCGTTTCCCCCAGATCGTGGCAACGTCGCGGACGCTTTTTTTGAGGATTTTATACGCGAATGTTCTTTTAACTTGATTTCTAATATTGTTAAATACTAATTACAGACAAATAACAACTGTTCGGGTGGAGAGGCAGATTAGTAATGATAGTTTTTCAAGGTTTTAATTAAAATGTTTCATAGAGCATGTTTGTGGAGGTGTTGTAAAATCTTCATCTACATTTTTGCGAAGAGAGAACCTTTATGTAGAGAGAAAAATAAAGATATATCTATATCTACATCTCCACAAGATCTGCGGGTCGCAGCACTGCCGTTTGATAATCGCTCCGAGACATGTGTCCTTTGGCCGGCCGCCCTAACAACAACAAACAATAACATCTAATACAACAACGGGGACTTGGATGCGCCACTTTTTTATAGTATAAGATTTAAGACACGGTTACGAAGCTGACAATCATTTGGAAGCATCAGTCTATTTGTACACATTAATATCTTACCGCCGCGATTTTAACGAAGCAATCCGCAATTCCTACTTTTCTCAAATTTTCTTATGCCGAGTACAAAGAAAGAAATGAAGAAAAATAAATCTGAAAATAAAAAGCGTATGAAGATAGAAATAAAAACTGTGAACTCATAGTAGCGCTTGTTACCGACTCAGCCTAAGGTAAGTTTGGTGCTCAAACATCCTTTGATTTTCCTTTCGAAAATTTTCCTTGACTTTCGGTTTAATTAGAACGCCTCTAGTTTGAACGTAAGGAACAGTTGGCTTATATTAACTCCATGGAGAAAAAAATTTAAACCTTGAAAAGCAGTCCTGAGAATAACTAAGATAGAATTGAGGAACATTCCAAAATTACAAAACGAGTCATAAGCTGAGCTGTCTAATGTGGTGAAGAAAATTGGAAATGTTCTCAATCTTCAATTACATACCTCGGGCATTAAAGACATTTATCGTTCTTTTGCAAAACCGATTGTCGTTGAATTCACCTCAGTTCTTAAAAAAGAAAGTGTTCTAAACAGTGTAAAAAACCTAACACTGACGGAGAAGACCGAAAAGTTAAATACTAGCTTAGTCAGCCTTGATAGCCCCCAGAAACCGATCTTTATATCAGACTGTTTAACATCAAAGCGCAGGTGACAATTTTTCTTAGCGCGTGATTTTGCATCTACGTATAAATACACCTACGGCAGGACTTCCAATGGAAAAAAAATGTTGCGAAAGAATAAGGTATGCTGCACATCCGTATTAACGAAGGACATGACCTCATTAAGCTCAAGGATGAACAGAAGGCCACATACTATCTTTATATAATTATGTTCTCTCCGATCAATCTTAATCCTTAACTTCTCATTTATTATACCTAGGTTTTTAATTATTGCATGTTAATTACCAATTTTTTTTTTTTTTTTTACACGAATAATGTAATTCACCAAACACAAACGCTCCATACTAATACTTAGCAAATTTTGAATACAGCCTAATTTACAAAATACGTACTATTGCATCTGTTCATAATTCTTTAACTTTTATAATTCGTACATCGCTTAGAATAGTTACATCCTGTTGGAAAATTTATAGTAATAACGACGTTACTTGTCTTGCTCAACTACTATCAAACACTATCAAATTGTTTATCTTCAAATATTCTGTTACATTTAATTGATCCTTTGCCTAAAGTTGAGAATTGCAGAAGTTTGATTCCTTCCCCGAAAGACTGTTTAACTGTTATTACCCAAAATATACGCATAATTTTGATGCATTTGCGGTGTTTCTGTCGCGATTGGGTATTGGCTGTGACTTTATTATTCTGCTGGTTACCATGTAACCCTGTATTACCGAATATCGACGGATATAATCGATTCCCTTCCAATAATTTTGCTAATCAAAATGACGTAGTTACAGTTTTTCATAAAATAAGTCGCCATGCTATTTGCGAGGAGCCGTCATGCCAAGACTGTAAATTGCCTCGTCTTAAAAATCGGCAGCGAAACTGCAATAGTGGCAATTTATAGATCTCCCTCAAATCGAAACACTGATGCTTTTATTTTATCTCTCAATAACATCTTAACTAGTTTCAGTACCTTTAAAAATATCTCTGTCATTGGATATATTAACAGAAACATCTGTCTTGGTGGCTAAGGCCCTAAATCCTTAGAGTACCTTACCTGCTCCGCCCTGCCCACGAGAAATGGCAAAACGTGGCTTGATCACATGATGCTTAAAACACAATGTCAGGCGCGCACTGCTGTATTGCATTCAACAATCACTGATCATCAGGCTATTTTGCTATATCTTCATCGTAGGTAGGCAAGAATATTTGCCCAAGTCTCCGTCAACAAATAAACGTAGAAAAATTAAATTCTAATTCATCCCAAATTAATTGGCAACCGGTCTACTCCACATCTGACGCAAATGTTGCCATGGAATTTTTCATTACAACTATTCAGCATTAAATTGTAACAAACGATAAAATAATATTAAACCATGGTTTACCTCAGGACTGATCCGTTGCATGACACACCGGGATAGATTACATAAATTTAAGAAAGTCACCTAAAAACAACACACTTAAAATCATCTACACAAGGTACCGAAATTTCTGCAACCCTCTACTAATGAAAATTAAAACATCGTACGAAGAGAACCTATTGAAAACTGCGGGCACTCTTAACAAAAAAATATGGTATGCAATAAAAACTATAACCATCACTAAAAAAACTAAAAGTCATCATCATCATAATCAGCCTATAATGTTCCCACTGCTGGGACACAGGCCTCCTCTTTGTGAGAGGGAGTGGGCCCATAATTCACCACGCGGGCCCAGTACCGGTTGGCGAATGTCTGTGTTTCTCACGATGTTTTCTTCCACCATTTTGAAACTAGTGATGATGAAATAATTTACACAATGAGCAGTGGTGGCCCAGTGGCAACGGCCGCGACTTACGAGTTGTAGCTCATGGATTCGAACCCAAGCGCCACTCTACTTTGTGAGACTAAAAATACCGCGACAGAAACGCAAAAGAGGCGGTAGTAAAAGTAAATGATTTCTTTGTCAGTGTAGGCAACGACTTAGCTAATAGTACTACAAACTGTGCAAATCCGGAGCACGCTCATTTCGCAACTGAAAATACAAAGCATTGTCTAAAATCTCTCGCTTTATTGAACACAGATGAGGCGGAGGTAGAAAGTTTGATCATGGGTCTCAAAAATATCTGTTTCGTTGGTTGGGAGTTTATACCAATAAGCCTTCTTAAAGGAAATAAACACGTATTTGTGCCCCTTTTAACACATGTTTTTAATACTTGTTTATCACAAGGTGTTTTCCCTACAGTCAGAAGTCACCGGTGCATCCGATACATAAATCCGGAGATAAAGACCGCGTCACCAAATGTAGACCCATTTCTATTTTGCCCTCTATCTTCAAGCTCCTAAAATGCATCCTCAATAAAAAACTCACAAGCTACCTAGAAACAAATAACCATCTTTTTAGCAATCAATTAGGTTTCCGAACTGGCAAGTCGACATGTGATGCAGCCCATGAGCTTGTTGATTATGTGGTAGGAAATTTTGATGCGGACAATAAGACTATAGGCATGTTCTTAGATTTGGCCAAAGCCTTTCTTTGACATGGTCTCTGTGCTATTACAAAAACTGGAACGAATAGGAGTTAGAGGAGACCATCTCAAAATATTTAAAGACTACCCTTCTCATCGCACGCAATGTGTGAAAATAAATGAATACAGGGACTTACCTGTCTCTTTCGGTGTCCCTCAGGGTAGTATTTTGGGTCCAAGTCAATTTCTCGTTTATTAAAATGACCTTGGTGAGCTAAATCTTGCTGGTGGTAAAATAATATCGTACGCGTACGATAAGGTGCTTCTGTTTACTGCTGATACTTGGGAGAATGTGTATACAAGTGCGCAGCATGGTTTTGCTATAGTAAGCCACTAGCTGCAGAAAAATATTCTTAGTCTTAATGCAGGTACAACATAATATCTCGCCTTTTCTATGCGTAACTGTAATCCCCCTCCCTCAACTCTCTCCATAATAGCATACAACTGCTGTAATAATGTAATCTGTCTTGCGTTGCCCTAATTAAAGCCGACAAAGTAAAATATTTAGGAATATTTATTGATAATAATATTTCTTTTCGACCTCATATAGTCTTGGTTAATTCTAGGATAAGAAAACTGATATTGGTTTTCAAAAATCTAAGAAATCCAGCTAAGTCTTAATTAATTAAGCAAGTATACCTAGCACTTGGCAAATCAGTGCTGCAGTGCTATAGGGAGGCAAGTCAAATACTATACTCAAACCTTTAGAAGTTGCACAAAGAGCAATACTCAAAGTCAGCACTTTCCGGCTTTACCTGTTCCCAACATACATTTTGTAGCAGTCTTGTGAAGTCCGCACGGTCCGGCAGCTCTTTGTCCTGCACACAGTCTTGAGACACCATGCTAATACAAAGTATGACAAGCCCTCTCATTTATCTAAGCGCGGACGAATGGTCATGATATACAATGATCTACCGACCTTTGAACACCCTTACGTTCGCAAGTACTATTGCTTCCTGGATTCTTTTCTGTATGAAAGATTAAATAAGCTTGTTAATATATTATACCCTTTATATAGGAGCAAATGTAAACCTGCAGTAGCATACTACATTCGCAAGCTAATCTACTATGAGACCGAAAACCTGTAGTCTATAGTTAACTACCTAACTTAAAATATACTCACCCTCCTAAACAGATCCACTCATTGACACTCTACTCACCGGAGGCCATCACTACACAACTAATTTAAGAATGTTCTCCTATATTTGTCACTTCCTTTTATTTTAATATTATTTTATTATATCTCGTTGTTCGCATGTATATAGAGGAAAACAAAGTTATTTTCTGAGTGTCGCCTACAACAGAGGAAGAGCGGTAATGTCTGAAATACAGTTGTTTTTTTTTATCTGGTTTAGTCACAGATATTCAATATCTGATCATATAATAATGTGTATTATAGTGTATCACCATTTTATTTAAATGTCTTAATATTTTTGAACAAATAAATTACAAAAAATAAAAATATGCGAAATTTCTTGTTGAACAGTACGCTGTAAGTAATGGGTTCAAACTCGTGCCTATACTCAGTACCTATATAATGAAAAGACGATGTGGACGTTTTTATAATATGAGAAAATGAAGATGTTTACTTATTTTTAAGTGATAGACCCGAGCTGTTCATTGCCTGTTGAATGCAATCAATTGAAGCAATCATAAAATTGTCCCATCCAAACACTTGTAACATTGCCGCTGGTCGATAGTTCGTAATGCGCACAACATTAAATTATATAATAAACTCCCCGCACCAATAAAAAATGAAGAGAAAATGAACATATTTAAAAAAAAACTTAGACAATTTTTGCTAAATAAAAGCTACTACTCGATAAACGAATATCTAAGTGATAGGCTTATAAAGTCATAATTTAAGCACTCGTGACTTCAAATATTATTTCTATTTGTTTATTATTATTACATCTCTCAACAGATACCTAGTTCTATTTTATATTAAAGCTATTAGCTTATCTAAAAAAAACTACCTACATCATTGTTTTAGTATAGTAGTTTGCTTTAACAAATGCTTCCTCTCTCCCTAACTCAGTTATTTTGCTGTGCCCGACAGGCTCCATATGATCTAAATATAAGTTTACCATCTAAGAATACCTACATGTGGAATGCAATAAAAGTATTGAGTATTAAGTTGATGTGAACTCTAAAACAAGTGATACAAGCAGCTCTAACAGAACTGTAGTGTACAACGGTTAAAACTTGAAATCTAAAAAATTTGAAGCCATGCCAAGTTAAAACATTATTATTTATCAATTTGATTATATTTCAGTGCAGCTAAAATGCAATTTTTGTTTTCAATCAAAACCTATTTTCAATATGTAATGGTTGATTGTATTAATTGTATTGGTCTAGTGAGTAATAATTAAATATTAATGCTTTAAAAGCGAATAAAAAGTCTAAAACCCTCGCGCAGGGCCTTAAACATTGTCCTATACAAGCTTTTAGTTAATTTAATTGCCAAAATAATTGGATAAGCTGTGCAAACATTTCGCATTTATGAAATAAAGCGATATGCAGTTTGTGATCTGTGATGTGTGGCGCGCGCATCACAAGTCGGGCTAGCACACCTGAATTCAGCCGGGTTGGCGGGCCGCCCCGTCTTTCCCGCTCTCGCTTTCAGCCTCTCTACGAGGACGCGCGTGCTGCACTCCGGAAAATAATAATTTTTCGACGGCAATCGAAAGTGTTCCGTTACTCAATTTTAAAAGTTTCGTTAGTTGTTTTGTAATTTTAATAATTATTTTCACCATGTTTGTTCCATATGATCCTGATCCACCTTATGATGGGTCTTTTATGTATGATTTTTATGTGTTTTTTCATATTGTGTTTGTTATTTCCTTAATGGCTTTTCTTGCTGCTCTTTTTCGTCAATTTTGGAACTTTCAGTAAGTTCTTTTTTGTAAGATTTTAAATATCTCGTTGATGAAACGTGTTAGAAAGATGAGAATTTGGGCTCATGGACCTGACGGAACGATAAGAGATCCACCTTATGTCCACCATAGACCGCCCGTCAACCTAGTAAGTATAATAAATATACATATTCTATTTACAAAAAATATTTCCTAAGTATTTTTTATAGTGCTGATTCCGGTGCTTTAAGGTGTTGTGGTAGGCTTGGGGGTACATTCAGCTACCTGTTACCCGTAGGCGGCGGCGGCGTTCAGATTAGGCAGTGATGCGGGAATGGCAGTCTATTGTAACTTTTTAAGAATTTATTTATACGTAGAACAAGCACTAGTATTTTTAAACTGCTTTCTCCAGAAGGGAAAACAGGCTTAGGTTTTTAATAATTTATAGATATAGTCAAGTTTTCATTGTTTGGTTTTTATAAACGACAATCTGTATAAGGTTATTTTATTACGTTTTAATGTAAACGATATGGCACATTTTACTTAAAATTTTACGGTAGTTAACTTATTAGTAGCCTCCGCATGCTTAGAATTAGTTTTAGGAATTGATTTTCAAGCTCAAAATTATATTAAATATAGTATTCGTTAAATATTTATCGTTCGCGAGTCCCGTAAGATACAATTATTATGGGCCGATTGTCTTTACGACTCTAAATAATTCAAACTCGAATAAATAATTCAATTTATATATTTTTCCTTCATCTTATGCACTGTTTTTAGACAGACGAAAAGCAATGTTTTATATAATTAGAAAAGCTTTTATCTACTCTAAAATTGGAATTATAAACTTCAAAACGAGTTTCTATTGACATACTTTCTAAACACAACACCGCAATTTAAAAATAGAATCATTATAACAATTTTTCTGTAACAAAATAATTATTATGATATACTTAAAACAACTTTTTTACCAATACGATACAGGGCAAATTCAAGAAGTTAATAACTCCAAGGAGTTTCCATCAATGATTTTTTTGCTAATGGAACGCATATGCGAGGCGCGCCATTGTTATAGCATTATGCGGTGAGGTGCTGGGTTTTGGCACCATCTTTTTGTTGTACTAAATTATGTAGGATCTTTTTAACTTCTTGCTTTAAAATGTCTGATATCAATATCAGTGAACGTGAAGAAAATTTGACTCCGCCCGATATTTTAGATGTGGCGAAAAAAACTTCACCTTTTTTTGTCTTTGAGTATTTTATACAAGGACGTTTTGAGTACTATACAAGAAAAATAAAATTACCGCAAATTCAGTTTAATATTTTGTGTGAAATGAGTTCAAAAGCTATCATGTTAAGGACATAATGCCATGTATATTCACGCAGTCGTGCAGTTCGGTTAAAAATATGTCTTTGTACATTTTGGGTTATTTGCGTTAAGTTACATGCGGATTAATTCGAAATTATGTTGTCCAGAGGACTGTAATGAATTCAGTTTGATTGAAATGATTTCATTTCAAACTGAATTCATTGCAGTATTATATTTATAAGACAGGTTCGTTTCCGCGAATAGCTAAGGCTCCTTTAAACAGGCATGATATGCGACGAGAATCGCACGCGACACAAAGGCACCGCCTGTCGCGCGTCGAGTGATGCCGTGCGATTCGCGTCGCGTGTAGGGTTACCATATGGACAATTGAAAAGTTCTGACAAAAACCCTGATTTCTATAGAAAAGTCCTGAGATTTTGTCGCAAAAGTATTAAGGACGACGCATTTTTTTTTCACATGTTCGTGTGATAATAAATGCGTTGTGCTGTGATACTATCCAAAGAAGATTATATTTTTGTTTATGTTGATTGTAACTTACCAAAAAAAAAACCACTGTAAATCTAGATAGAGATACTTTATTTTATAAAAAAATCGCAGAATCCTGAGATTCCCGAGATTTCTCTCAATCCGGCCGCAATCCTGTCAGGAGCCTAAATATCCTGAGATATGTTAACCCTAGTCGCGTGTGGCGCCAGTCTGAAGGAGCCTTTAAAATGACGGACGTCCCACGCATCATATTGATTGGTATTAAGCGTGGGTTTTCATGTGGGATGTATGTTACATCGCTACAGCGTTCATCGCAATGTATTTATGTTATATTCGAATAAAAGAAGTTCAGTTGCATTGTTGAAGTTCTGTTAGCGTCTGCATTTGTTGAGATTTGATATTTTCACGTTAGGCATATTGTATTTTCCCTAATGATGTGATCAAAGTAAGCATATTTATACGAGGGCTGCACTAAAAGTATCGGGAATGGAATATTTCCACTGTTCCTGTCATATTAAAATCTTATTAATTGAAAACTTCTTGGTTTTAAAAATCGAATACCATTTATTTATTTAAAAAATGATTCTCGGTCTTGTCACAAGGTTTTGTCAAACTTGTTTAGTCGTTGAGAAAATGGAATTGACTCGAGAAAATTCAAGAGCGATGATTTATTATGACTTTCGAAGTGGTTTAACACAAAAACAGTGTGTTGACCGGATGATTTCTGCATTTGGTGATGAAGCCCCATCCAAAACCACAATTTAGCGCTGGTTTGCTGAATTTCAACGTGGACGTGTCAAGCTCAGTGATGATCCCCGTCAAGGTCGTCCAAAAACTGCAGTCACCCAAGAAAACGTTGATGCTGTGCGTAAGTTGATTGAGGAAGATCGACATGTGACATACCGCGAAATTCAGGCAACTTTAGACATTGGCATGAGTCAAATACAAATAATCTTGCATGAACAATTAGGTGTAAAAAAGTTGTTTTCCCGATGGATACCGCATTCGCTCTGTGAAGAGCAAAAAGCGGCTCGCGGTACTTGGTGCGTCAGAACTCTCGAAAGATTCCACGCAGGATCCTCAAATGCTGTATACAACATCGTATCAGGTGACGAATCCTGGATATACGCGTCCGAACCCGAAACAAAAAACCAGTCACAAGTTTGGGTGTTCGAAAATGAGTTAAAGCCAACAAAAATTATTCGTTCACGGAGTGTTGCAAAAAAAATGGTGGCCACGTTTGTCTCCAAAACCGGCCATGTTACGACTATTCCTCTTGAGGGACAAAGAACGGTTAATGCGGAATGGTATGCTAGCATTTATTTGCCACAGGTCGTTTCTGAACTCCGTAAAGAGAACTGCAACCGCCGCATCATCCTCCATCACGACAATGCGAGTTCTCACACCGCGCACAGAACAAAAGAGTTATTAGAGCAAGAAAACATAGAATTATTAGACAATCCGCCGTACAGCCCCGACCTAAGCCCTAATGATTTCTATACTTTCCCTAAAATAAAGAATAAATTGCGTGGACAGAGATTTTGATCACCTGAAGAAGCTGTGGACGCCTACAAAACGGCCATTTTGGAGACCCCAACTTCCGAATGGAATGGTTGCTTCAATGATTGGTTCCATGGTATGGAAAAATGTGTCAAATTTCGCGGAGAATACTTCGAAAAGCAATAAATACATTTTTAAATAGTAATGTTGTGTCACTTCCTTGATTCCCGAAATTTTCAGTGCCGCCTTCGTACGTAGTCCGCTATGTGCAGTCGCATCAAAGCACCGTGACTGTAAAATGTTTAATTGATACGTTTGTCGTTACATAGGCCGTCGGTTGCCTACCAAGTAGTGCATAATGAACGATACAATGATATCGCTGTAACGCCTTCCTTGAACCCACCCTGTCTGCGCCTACGTACCTCGGCCGCAGTTGTCCAGTGCGTTCACTGCATTCATAGATAACAACGATATCTAAGTAAAAGCGAACCGGAAAATTCAATTTAACTAATTGGCAAACTGATTTGTGCACATATTAAACTATGGGCAAAACCACAACGATACGTAATAGAATGCATTCAATCATTGCATTACCAGCTAACCACTAGTTGATGATATTTGTGTCTTAGTTTGGTTCGGCCAGTATTTTACGGTCGGGTACGTTTGTACCAAAAGGTTTGTGCATTGTTTTGAAAAGAAGCGCGCGTATTTTATGAACCCTTAAAAGTAAGATTGCCCGATTTAAGTATAATATACCTAGTTAGGATTCAATACCATTTTTACACAATAAACGAACACCAAAAAGCTTAGTATAAAAAAAAAAAAAAATTGGTAACCGTTATAAAAACCGCTATAAAAAAATATGGTATAATTATCGTGTTATGTAAATGTTAAAATCTTTAGTTCGGTCTCCGGTATTAGTGTTTGCACTTGCATTACTATACTACCTAGAACCGGTTGATACGTTAAGGATATGCAACATGCGTTAGACGGGACTAGGTAAAATTAATTAGTCGGAGACTGAGTAAACCTTTGAGGTTAACTATTCAGGCGCAGACCGTGAGTTAACAACTAAATTCGGTGGTCGTCTGGGTGGCAAGGGCGGCCGGACGCGCGGGGCTGGGGAGGGGGCCTTTCTCAACCTGTGAAGGGGAGTCATAGCAATAGGGAGGTCCGTTCGAGGGGCGGGGCCTACAGCTATTCGGAAGGGCTAAGAAAGGAACGTATGTTCCCCTGATATAATAAGAAGTTAGAAGTCGGGATAAAGATAGGCACACGGAAACTATATGTACTTCAGTTTAGGTAGCTTAACAAATAATAATTCAGAAATAACTTTCACACGGATGTACCGGAAAAATCTGCTGAAACAAGTGTGCACTACCCACGTTTGTAACATGTTTTGCTTTTATCCTGTTCGCCAGTACGCAGAACTGAAATAAATTTCATCAGAGCACGTCCCACAATATCTATACAATTCTAGTCGGCAAAGCTTGAGTGAGAAACACAAATCCCATCACTCGATGTGGATATTGCAAGTCTATCAGAGGGATTACATTTTCCATAAGTATATGTAAGTGTACTTTCAAAACGTTTGGTATTCGTTGTTTGTTAGTGAGATCATACTAAATTGTAATACAGGATCAAACAGTATGCAGAGTAATGTGATTTCGCATATCGGCCTAATTATAACAAAATCTAGTTGCATTATGGATTGTGTACCTGTTACTTAGTAGGCGTAGTTTTAATGAATATTATTATTTAGATCAACATACAATCTCATTCTGACCTGCAAATTGCAAAGAAAAAGTAAGAAAATTTTATTTCGCGGGCTACCTTGACGCGACCCCCTTAAATACCGACAAAAATTCTTAGCTGTAAATTTCTGGATTTAAATCTGCGTAATTTAGCACACACCACTCAAATGGACGGCTTGGACTGGCCTATATCAGGCTATGCTAAAACCGTCTTCTCTGCCCTGCGGAACCTTATTATATGCTATTGATTCTTCGAGATAAACAAAGCGGCTATGTTAAACCGTTTTCTCTGACCTGGGGGGCTTTTTATAGGCTATTGATTCCTCGAGATAAATCAAGAGGCTATTCTTAAACCAACCTTCTCTCACCTGTGGAGCCTTATTAAGGCTATTGATTCTTCGAGATAAACCAAGATAGAGACGTTAATAAATTAGAATTGACAAATTAGGTCAGACTAGGTACAATTTATTATTTTAATATAATTAATTTGCCTCTAGTGTAAACGAGTCCTTAGTTTTCAAACATATAAACAATGATAACGAGTCACCGCACGTCGGCCGCGTTAACGCGCCGCACGGCGGTAGACAATACAAAACTTTTAACAATTACCTTCTTAAATTTGTAATGTTAACAATATAAGCTCTTAATACTCCTGGACAACAAAAATGTATAAATTAAGTAATTTTTTGTATTTATTTCTGTAAAAGTGATTTGTAATCTTTAGAAATAAATTAATTATAACCGTTACAATTTAATTCTTATATGTAGTTAGGTAATATCCATCCAGACTTGTACACATCAAACTTAAATTAATAATAGGTTATTCAGTAAGGGGATAAAGCATTGTCTTAAGTCTCGGGCGCTATTTTGAATCCCGAACGCAACGATGGATTCTAGGGATCCCGAGTGCTGCGAGGGCACTCTGAGTTAACTCCTTAGCGAAGCGAAGATAAGACTAGAATTCTGAGTGCAGCGAGGAATTTAAGCTCGCCCAAGAGTAAGACACCTTTATCCACGAGGAGAATACTCTATTTTTCGCACCTACTGCGTGGTAATAAAAACCAATTCGATTCTCATTAGTATTATGAAACTTAAATAATCGGGTAATACCTAGTTATGTGCAGTTTCATACACAATTTTATCTAAACTCATGCAATTTCATGAAAAACAATAATAATATCTTAAATCAATGATGCCCAAATCCAACATTATAACGCCCGTACGCGCCACAGCAACCGATCAACTGTTGCGATGACATGCACATTATTCAAATAAAATATACCCACAGAAAAAAAAAATACACAAAATAATGGATTTTCTCGTTGTAGTTAAGTATTTTTGCTTAATCTATATAATTAATATACATTATTGTTTCTATAATAGGTATCTCGAATAAGTTGCGAAATTAAATTATTTTGTTCGTCAACGGCAACTAAAACCTATGAAGTAAGAACTTTTTGGTCGAGCTGTACGTGTACATTAATAGTTTTTATTTTTTAAATACCAATCGCGTTTCTCAAGTTGAAGTTCCTAATTCAAATCATATTAATGACCAGCGGATCATAATAAAATTCGGTACAATATCTTCATACCCGGCTCGGCCTAGGGTTTAAATGACTTGCTTTATGTTACGTGTGCATGACATATAATTTGAAATTAGCGAGCAGGTGCAGTCAAAAAATTTTTCGTTTTACATTTTCATACAGGGTGGTAGGCATCGACGCACAACCTGTTTTTATTTTCTACATTACCACTTATGAAACTTCAGAAGCTAGTTGCACGGTCCCAATTGGTTGTTTCCTAAGTCAGAAGAGCTGGCAAGAAAGTCCACGGATACTGTTTTCTAAATAATTGAATTTTACAATTTATTTATCGGCCTTTGTCCTGCAGTGGGTCAATAATAAGCTGGTATTATTATTTAATATACCTATAGGATACCTTTTAGACATTTGATAGGCAACATACAACAAAGTGCACTAACAACTCTCGGAATCCTGTGCTTGATAACTTGACTACAGGTAATAATGGCCCGTCATTTTGTGTCACTCACATTCCCCGGTTTGCTTTGGAAGCTTTTCCGAGTACCGTCCTATACCTACTAATTGTTGGAAAGAAAATAACTTTTCATCGAGAACTATTGTTATTTAGAGTGGCAGTGCTACTATGGATTTCTGGAATAGTTTTTGAAGTTGAGTGCATCTATGAAAGGGCACGTATTATTAAGATAAAAACAAAAGTGTAGTTTCGTTCACCTAAACGTGGATTTTGTCGTCAATTTTGTATTTCTGCTATCTGGATTAATTTTAATGCACACTTCTGAAAATCGACTCGTGCTGTGTTTACGAGCGCATTCACACCAAACGTATAGTCGGCCGCCGACTGTGAGAATGCGGTCTAAGTTTCCGGCCTAATTAAGCCTAACGCGAAGTAGGAATACAGCGAGGGCCGTCAAGTTATAGGTACTAACCGATGTAGCGCGGGTCGCCTTTGCACGCCCTTCAAGCTACGACTTTATCCGGAATACTATTAATATAATTTGTATCTATTTTTATCCGTACTTGGAAATTGCGACATTGATTAGCTCAGTATCCGTTGGGGCAAATATTAATTACGCCTAGAGCATCAGTTCACTTCCAGTATCACTCGAGGCGAGAACGCAGCTTAGTTATCGCTTGCAAGTGTGCACATTCGCTCGTGCATATTAGTGTATTCCGAGCTTGCGAGTCGCGGTACAAGGTGAAGGCTTTTTCACCATTGTAATGTATGTGTGACCCGCGTGCTGCCAGCCGCGCGGTTGCCATCGACCACAGGACGCCGAACGCGAACGTTGTTATTAGTCGCCACATGTTGATCACAAAGAATAACTCGCCAAAGGGGTCTTTCAGTACCGGTATTTGTTGAATGGAATAATTTTATAGTAACAGAATTTCGCGATGTTTGATATAAAAAATACTCCATTGAAGCTGCTACTTGTTTCATACAGTCTGGCTTTTGAAGCAGCTGTTGGATACTGCAGCCTCCTCAAAAGGGATTCCTTTATTAAAACGTTTGAGAGAGATGTAACGTAAAACACAGCGATGCTATTGCTGCTGCTATTCAAACAACCATTGAAACTTCAACTTCAATGTCTACCTCTCAAGGAATACTTCTATCATTTTGAGGGACTTAAAATATATTATGAAGTATGTGGAACAAACGCGTGCAGTTCTTTAAAAAAAAAAAAAACTACAACAATGACATGAAACTAAAACTACCGTTTGTGGCGAAACGTCCCTGATCGGTTATACATGAACCACCTGTTTTTGGAAAGTTGCAAAATTATATAGTCGTTCATTTGCGTTGGCAAATTATTTCATTATCGTGCCGTGCTTAGAAGCCGCTATATCTATCTACCTTTACATATTTATTAAAAGTATATTCGACCCAAAATCTGTTTGATGGTTTAATTAAAGCAATGAATATTTCGTCTGTGACCAGTCTTTAGTATTAATAAGAACGGCTGTTATAGCAAGTTTTGGACTATTGCGACTTTTCTGTCCGCACATATTTTGATAAATTGGTACAGTCACCGCCAAAACTATTCACTTCGCTTGTCATACGCCTTAATGAATAAAATTAAAGACATGTGGATTGTGAAAAGCCTAATGTACTGTACAGTGCAAAAGTATAATAAGTAATTATTGTATTCAGTCCGTTATACCGGCTTTATTCGCGCATAGACCGGTTTCATAGAATTTTGGTTCAATGACTTGATCACACAACTCGTATTTATCTCCTGTGATGTTTTATATTGGACCACTAGAACTACAGATTATTTTAATCTCTTTTAAATTCGATCCCCTGTTCGTGTGCGTTTGCGCAATGGTTGATGCAGCTTGCATGTTCCGCAGCGGTGATCTCCAGCCCCTGTGACCACGGGAATTATTTTAATGTTTATGAAACCGGGTGCCGAGGGTGCTAAAAAATATCGGACGGAAAGATTTCCCATTGGAATCTTATGAGAAATGTTTTCGATTTCAGGATAAAGTACCAAAGTTTTTACACCTTAATGTACACTTGGAATAATGAGACTTTATATATTTTAACAAAAGCAGAAAATAAATTAATAAGACTTTGAAAAACCAAATAATAAGTTGTCCATTTGTAAGTTTGTAAGGTTCCTGCTCGAAACTTAAAATATTGAAATTACTTTTCTGAGTCATCCAAATCTTTCTTCTTCTTCTTATATATACAAATCAATTGCTGTTCGTTAGTCTCGCTAAAACTCAAAAAGGGCTTAACCGATTTGAATAATTTTTGTTCTGTTTGCGGTATTATTAGATAAAGGGGTGGTTTTAAAAAAAAGGCATTGTAACGCATTAATTAGCTAGTCGGTTTATATATCTAAAATCCTATCATAATTGTTTTAATTGACCTATTTCTAAACTATTTAAAATTGAATGCTCGCGCCTAGAGGAGATTATTTTAATGGGACACCTATGTGCGCCACAATCTTTAATTTATTGGCATATGTTCATAGGTAATGCAAACAAAGCGATAATTATGTAATATGAAGTTCTTTGTTGAATTTCAAAATGTTACGTATTTGAAGTTTCTCTTAAATTTTGGGACTTATTTCCAATGAAATAAGAGTGAAATTAATTTAGCAAGATTTTTCACTTTATTCGATTATGTTCAGATGGGTGGGTATTATTATCTTATTATTCATCACAGGCAACAGGATCTCCCCACTCATGGTTAAAAAATAACGTATTTTGGGCTGTTCCGATGTAGTTGCAGTAGGTACCGAAGTCGCGGCAGTCCTACGTGATTAGTGACTGGCGACCTCACGGTCGCTAGTACGAAAGCTGTTCGAAATTCGAACTCGGAAGATTTTGTTCGAAAGCTATTCGCCGCGCGGGGCGTAGTTGTACGTTGAGAGTTGTACGTTGTTGTTTTTTTTAACTTCTGTGAATTATAACTGAATAAGTGAATAGTGCAACTCTATGTATAATATGTTAGTGACTATGAATAGTGATCCATTTGGGTGATGATCTTGCGCCACAATTCCTTAAGCTGCTCAAACAGTGCTGTTTATGTTGACTATCTATCTATGCCGGAGTCACACGACATTACTAAATATGCCATGTAAAATCGTACAGCTCTCTTGTTTATACCTTTTTAGTTGGCGATGTGGTCTTAGTTGGGTTTCAGTTTTTAACTTTCTTTTTTATTTCAATTATTTTGGAGTTCAGAATCATTCAGGATAGGTAGCAAATAAAAATGATTTCTTAAGCAGCATATTTAACATTTTAGAAAGATTTTTAGTTTTATTGAAAACAGTCTAGAGTGAAAAATAATTGTTTGTTCTTATGTGGGGTTTATGTATGTTTAATTATAGATAATCAATATATTTTCAGTAAAATAGCCTACCTATGTCATACGGACCATATTAACGAATCACTTGACACCTCATTCATCAAAATCGAATGAGTAGTTTAGGCGCTACGGGAACATACGTAAATACAAACATACATAGACTGCTAAAAACCTAATGCTTCCTTTTTGGCTTTGCCGTAGTCGGGTAAAAAATGGATCACACACTGAGGCTGAATGAGACAGGAAATTCTTTAGCATGGATACAGGGTGGCAGAAACATCGACGTGCAACCAGTTGCCTTGGATTCAGTATAATGATTATGAAACACCCTACATTGAAATTTTTCATCGATTATTTAAAAAAAAAACTGCTGTTTCATAGCATAATAGAGTGCAATTCGGATCCGATGCAGTGCGCAAGCATTCTAAGGGGATTTAAGTTTGAATACGAAATCAATCGCGAGCATTAGCTAGTTTAATATGTGTATTATTAAAATTAATGAATCGTATGGTAAACATTAAATCCAATCAAACATTAAAAAAATAAACATGAAATGTCACTTACCTACCGAAGAATAATTTTGATATTGCTAATATAAGGTTATTGCTAATTAACCCATTAAGGCTCCTTTAAACAGGTGCGACACGCGACACAAAGGCACTGCCCGTCGCTCGGCAGGCAGAACCTTTATGTCGCGCCTTTTTGAAGGAACCTTTACATTTTGGTCAGGCTACATAAATAATTAATTGAGGGTGAAACGCTGGCTAGAACACTTAGAACATGTAAGAACCTTTTATGGATACATTCATTACGTAAGCTATATTTTTTCTTCAATTTATGCAGGATGGCAGGGACATCGACGCGCAAACTGAAACCATGAATTCAGCTCAAATCATTGCTTATTAAAAAAAAAACATTTGGTGTTCCATACATTTTGACCGCGTAGAGTATTGCAGTTTTGTAGGAAACAGTTGTTTTTTCTTTTTAATAACCGACGAAATTTTTCAGTGCCCCTTGGGTCCAGAATCGTGTACTGAATCAATGGTAACAGGTTGTGCGTCGATGTCCCTACCAGCCTGTATATGTATACATTTTTTTTTCATCGATATTTTCGTCAATTGTGAACAGATTTTGAGAATTCTTTTTCATTTGGTAGTAGAAGCTTGCGCGGTGATTTTTTCATCGATATTTCCGTCAATTGTGAACAGATTTTGAGAATTCTTTTCATTTGGTAGAAGAAGCTTGCGCGGTGATTTATTCATCGATATTTTCGTCAATTGTGAACAGATTTTGAGAATTCTTTTTCATTTGGTAGAAGAAGTTTGCGCGATGATTTTTTCATCGATATTTTCGTCAATTGTGAACAGATTTTGAGAATTCTTTTTCATTTGGTAGAAGAAGCTTGCGCGGTGATTTTTCATCGATATTTTCGTCAATTGTGAACAGATTTTGAGAATTATTTTTCATTTGGTAGAAGAAGCTTGCGCGGTGGTGGGTGGGTCATATAAATTTTATTAACTTTGCTTGGGTAGTTTTTAAATTGGCATGAATCATACTTATTTTTTCCTTTTAGTGTATGTTGATGATGATATAATAATTTCTTGGCACTGATATTTATATAGAAAGTAGTGGTATACGAATTTATGTGGGGTAGGTACCACAACAAAAAAAGTGAATAAAAGAATCTTTTTTACAAACAAAAAAAAATAACTACAAAGTAGCTGGCAAAAAACATCCAAAATTAAAGTTATTTTTCACTTTGTAGGGTTTTCGTTTTGGAAGTCCGTTGTTTTTTTTTTTGTAAAATCGCTTTTATTTTTCCTTACTTCTCTAGAACAAAAAGCATATTTATTATCTAGTAAAAGAAAAACGAATATTCTTATTCTTCATCTAATGTTTTGCAAAGCGAATGTAATTATAAAAAAATAAAATAATAAGTAATAATTTATTTATCATTAGCGGTAAAAACCATGCAAATAAAATAGTAATTGTGGCGAAATAATATAAACCCCTGTTCCACAGGTTCTGTAATCTGCATTTCGTTGTTCTTATCACTTTTCAAGCAATTTTCACGTGACAATTGCGTGAAAAGTGACAAAAAAATAAAAATTGAATCATTGATGGATGATGGCTTATGATATAATGACCAATGATTACGTATTTGCTGAAATAGCGATAAAATACCTATAACATTTTTAAACCTTATACGGCGGCACTTAAGATGATATCATCTCTTATATTCCACAACGATTGGGCGAAAATACACCCATATTCCGGCGACACCGGTACGAGAAATTTAATTATCATCGTTAAATAAGAAAAGCGTAACCCATATTCTTAAACTCACGATTATCAAGTTTTCTTCTAAATACATATTTCACTAATAATCATTTTACATTTCGCGGTACAAACATATGGAGTTTATATAAAAACTTTTATTGCCTTTTTAGATACGTAGCTGGGATAAAATCCAAGCTATCGTCAAATCAGAAGAAGGCCTTGGCATCGAATACGATGAAAATGTCATCTGTGACGTTTGTCGTTCACCTGATTCGGAGGATGGAAACGAGATGGTATTTTGCGACATGTGTAACATTTGCGTGCACCAGGCCTGCTATGGCATCACAGTGATTCCCGAAGGTAATTGATACAACACAGCTTCGCCTTCTTTCTTTTACCTGCTTTTAATAATTATATTATATCTCTGTCTGCTCAGGTATACAGTTAATGAGCTAATATTGACCCTTTCGATTTCAGGACAATGGCTATGTCGGCCGTGCGGAGACGGTGCCCAGCCGGAATGCGTGCTGTGTCCCAACAGTGGCGGCGCCATGAAGTGCACGCCGTCCGGGCACAAGTGGGCGCACGTCAGCTGCGTGCTCTGGATACCCGAGGTTTCCATCGGCTGCGCGGAGATCATGGAACCTATTACTAAGATATCTTCCATTCCTGGCTCCCGCTGGGCCCTCACATGTGTATTATGCCGTAATCGCAAAGGCGCTTGTATCCAGTGTTCAGTAAAGACTTGTAAAACTGCATACCACGTTACGTGCGCATTCAAACATGGTTTAGAAATGCGCGCTATTATTGAGGACGAAAACGCTGACGACGGTGTAAAATTACGTTCTTATTGCCAAAAGCATAGTGTTAATTCTAAAAAAGAAAAGGTACCCGGCTCAGGGGAGGGAGAGGAGGAGGAAGAGGTAAAACGGAAGCGTAGGAAGGATATGACCTCGGAGGAGAAGACGCAAGCTCGAGCCGCTCGCTTGCATGAGATTGAGAGAGAATTCGACAAACACGTGAGCGTCAAGGATATCAGTACACATCTCCTTGACGTCGATCAAGACTCCATCAATTACATCTTCAACTACTGGAAGCTGAAGAGGCGGTCAGGGAAGAACCAACCCCTGCTGCCGCCCAAGTCGGACGACACCGAGGTGTTGACGCACCGCCAGGAGCAGGCCGACATTGACAAGCTGAAGATGTTCGTGCAGCTCCGCCAGGACCTGGAAAGAGTTCGCAATCTGTGCTATATGGTGAGCAGAAGGGAGAAGCTGTCTCGCTCATTCTTTCGTATGCGAGAGCAAACGTTTCACAAACAAGTGGCTGTGCTATCAGCAGCCGGCAGCGATATCCCCCCGCAGGAGTTGGCTGCCATCATTGAGGCTAATCACGGACCTTCAATATATGATAGACTTTATTCTCACGATAATGCCCCGGATCACAAAAATGATTTCGAAGAGTTGCTAGCTCGCATCGCGCCACCTGAATCTGGCGACGAGAAGAAGAAGGATCGCAACGGCCTAGTGAAGGGTTCGAAGTCAGCGAATCCGTACAAGAAACACTACGTAAACGGGTCGCGACGCAGCGGCAGCATTTACAGCGGACTGTCCAGCGAAGAGAGCGCGCCGGAGATGCCGCGTACCAGTAGGTTCCGCAAAGCCATCGGCTCCAGCACCGATGATGAGGGCAGAAGAGCTGGAACCTCACCAAAGAAAAAGGTATCTCCGAAAGGTAAAGGGATGGGCAAGAGATCTCCTAAAAAGACTGAGAGAAAGAAGAAAAAGGTACCACAGTCTAAGGCAGTCATCGAAAGCAGCAGTGAAGATGAGTCTTTAAATTCTAGAACTGATAAGGATCGATCTCGCAGCAAGACGCTGCAGCAAATGGAAAAAGAAATGACGGCTGGAAAGATGGGTCAATCTGGTACAGACAGCGATGACCTAATGCCGATAAGACCGACTATGAGGAATAGCAAGTTCCCGATAGACATCTATTCGGATAGCAGCGAGGACAACAAGCCCGAGGTAAAGTCTGAAAAAGTTAAAGCAGAAAAGGTCAAGATCGAAAAAGACAAAGTCAAAGCGGAAAAGTCTCCCAGCGGTAATGACTCGCAACAATCTCTGCCGAGAACAAAGGCAGCTATGAAGGAATTTATTCCAACCCAACCTGAGAAGAAAGCTACCGCCCCAGAAGAAAATAAACCTGGTCCAAAGAAGCGGGGCAGAAAACCCTCTAACAAAGATAAAAAGGTGCCACCCGTTAAGCCGGAATCTGACGATGAAGCTAAAAATAAAGAAAATATCAAAATCTCCAAACAAAAAGACCACCCGTCGGATCTGATTGTCCCCCAAAGGCAAGCGGCTAAGAAAGCATCTGAAAACATGCGTTCCACCACAGTGGCTAAGAAAGATGAACTGGTTCCTGAACAACGAGAACAAAAACAAACAAGCGGTGATGATACCAAATCCAAACCAGCTGTGAAACCGCAGAAGACAAAGGGCAAAGAAATGAGAGATGCACATTCTTCAAAAGTCAGCAGGAAGAAATCTAAGGAGGCGGAGAAGGAGCAAATATCATATGTACCGCAAAGACAGGCTGCCAAGAAAGCAGCTGCTCACATCAAGAGTGGATTGGGCAGCAAGGCTCCAGCTGCCGAGAACGATACCGACAAAAAGAAAGATGAGAAGCCCGAGACCAGCCAAGCCAAGTCGTCTCCTAAGAAAGACAAAGACGAGGCTAAAAGCTCCAAGTCCGCTCAGAAAGAAAGCTCGAGCTCTTCTTCCAATTCAAGTAGCAGCAGCTACTCGTCGTCGTCCAGCTCTGAGGAAGAGCCCGAGAAGCCCAGCATCAAGCCCACCGCTAAGGCGCGCGAGATCAAACCGGCTGCGACCACACGCCAGCCGTCAATGTTCTCACCTCCTGGCTCTAGACCTACTGTGGACTTGCCCTTTCTCGACAGGGTGTCAAGACCACTGTCTTCAACTAGTGCCTCGAGTGATTCTGACAGCTCTAAAGTGTCCGACGGATCCAGATCAGGAAGCCCGTATCCCAAACGACCAAGGCGAAGGCGAAAAGGCAAGAGTGTGTCCACAGATGCGTCCCCTCGCAAAGCGCCGCCAGATAAGAAGCTTAAAACTTCCGAACGGCGGTCCGAGTGTAGGGTACCATCACCGACTCCTGAAGGAGAGGAACCTAGCCGACCCAGTGATGCGCGCGCTGCCACACGTGCTCGGACCAGAAGCACTACTTCAGGCGGAAATATGCCTAATAAGTCTGACGCCCGACCCAGAAAATTATCTAAAGACGAAGCCCATACCGCTGAACCCAATAAGACTCCCAAAGAGGGCAGCCAGTCCAGTGAACTTCCAACTGCGGAACGGAAAGAGGACGAGGAGGTGAAGGAAGTGGTAAAGGAGAAGGAAGAAGTCAAGGAAGAAGGTAAGATCGAGACCGCTATCGAGATACCCAAGAATAATGCTAAAGCAAAAGCTAACAAGCTGAAAAGGCGAAGCGAGTCTAACGCAGACAAAGAGAAGGTCAATAAGACAATTGAAACTGAAGTTCCTCCACTACCGAAAGTGAGTCCTAGGAAAAGTAGTGAGCCCAAACATAAATCATTGGCGAACAGACGGATGAGCGTTAAGGAGAAGACACCTAAAGAACGCTCCACCACCAATGAGGCTCAGGAACCAGCCAAGAAAGACCGACGGCTCAGCGTGGCCCACAGCGTCGCCAGCTCCGATCGGACCACGACGTCGCCTAAAAAGAAGACAACCCAAGCAAGGATTGAAATAGAGAAATCGCCAGTGGAGGTGATTGATAAGAAGAGTCCTCTCCGTATCAATACAGAATATCATGACAATGACAAACATTGGCTACCGAAAGCTCCGAGCCCGAATGCCATTCCGCCACCAGTAGAAAAGCCAGGCGGCAATGAGAAATACATTGACGACAAATCAATGGACTCTGATTACGCCGATAAGAGCAGCGTCAAAATGATAGCTAAAATACAAGCTAATCTCAATGAGAATACTATGATTAAATCACCGAAGACGCCAATGGACGCGAGAACAATCACTATTGAACACATGGAGGCTGAGAACGTGGCGAGAAACATGAGGAAGCGATCAGCGGAAAAGAAGTTTATAACGCAAGACGCCAGCCATGTACAAGGTGTCGAAATATCCAAGAGCGCTAAGATACCTTCGGCCGTAAACCCGTATCCAAACAGATCCATGTTCTCACCGCAGTCCAAAGACAACGAGTTCCTCGACTTTGAAATGATGGCCGTCGATGATGGGTTCAATCACGACGATATCATCAAACCGTTTGCGACATATCCAGAATTCTTTTTCAAAGAGGATACTAAGCAGGGTGTGCAGGAGACTCTGAACTTGGTGGACCGACTAAGATTTAGACTTAGCACCAAGAAGGTGCCGCCCGAGAACCCCGATCAAGAGGAACCGATCGTGGTCACTGATGACAATGATCCCATAGAGAACGAAGTCAGCGCCCCTTGTAACTTAGTGAAGGCTGATGAACACACTCCTGCCGATAGACCAGCCGAGCGCTCGCCCCCAAAAGAGTCGCGACAGTCTCTCAACCATATCCCAAGAATGGCTGCCTCTATTGAAAGAGACTTGCCATCTGGAGATACAGCAATGGATGCTAAAGAATTCCAACCTATTGCTATGGCAAGCAACGAGAAATGGGCTAACGTACCGGTGTCGGAGTCACAATTAGACACGCAGAGCCAGTCTGCCAACGATCAGAAATATGATCATTCCAACTCATACACGGAAGACGTGAAAGAGCCTATCAATGTGCAATCAGTCCAGTCTGTATCAGAAGTAGCTGAGACTATCTCAATATCGAAACAAAGCGATGATTCACAATCTTTGTCCGTAGTCGACCATTCCGTGCACAGTAATGACGTGGATTTGGTCCATGATAACCAAAACTATGACAACAATGAAATGATACATTCAGATTGTGCCACAATATCTTCACCACAGTATGTAAGCCAAGAGAAATGGCGTGAGAGCAAGATAGCAACGAGACGATCGTCCGCTTCTAGCTCTAACTCTGACGTCTCTGTGCGCTCTCACAAGCATGCAATGAAATCTCGTATGACTGCAAGTGACCACCTGCGGCAGAGTAACGTGATGCCGGACATCGACACGTACCCGCCGATCCCCGCGTACTCGCGGCCCGTGGAGCCGTCCATGCCATTGAACCAGTACGCCACGTACCCGGCCGAGGCATCGCCATTCCTGAGCTCGCTGCCGATGTTCACGGGCGCACTGCCGTCGCCGGGCCCGCTCTACGGCGGACCCTACTCCGCCGCAACGCCGCTGCCGCTCAAATCCAACTACTATGGTGCAGCCTTCACATCTTCCTCGCAGAATATTGCGCTCACTACAGCAATGATTGCTCCGCCCACACCGAAACCCTTAGATTCGCCGCGGGATTCAGGCGATTACGACGTGTCAGGAAGCGACAAGACCATACACGTAGTCTCTAGTCCCAGTATAAGCGTAGATTCCTACGACACGAACAGCAATAAAGCCCCAACTAAGATGTCGAACGACAGCAACGAAACTATGACGAGCCTTCATCCACAGGAATCGAAATCTCCTCCAAAACTGAGCAAAGTCAGTACTAAGTTTCCTGTCAAGTCGCCAGGCAAAAGCCCTGGGATATCGCCCAAGCAGAGTGATGCGCCGAAGGGAACCAAGCGTCCCAGCAACCGCAGCAACAGAAGCCAAAGAGGGCGCGGGCGGTCCAAGAGCCGCGGACAAGGGTTCCCTGTCGACTTCACCGGCAACTCCATTCAGAGCAAGCTGGTCGGCACTGTATACGACTTCGATGAAGAAATCGCAAACGATGGTGTCGATTTGAAAGCCCTTCGTGACAAACGAAAATCGATCGACGTCCGTGATGATAGGAAATCTGAGCACTCATACAAGGATGCCTCTCAATCACCTCGCGTCCTCACTCCTCCTCCGACAAAAAGACCTCCGACGTCAGACGCTAAAGATATTAAACCTCCTCTATCTCCTGAGCCTACCGACGCAAACTCGTCTCCCGCGTGCTCGGAGCGCGGTGCAGGCTTCTCGCAAGTCGCGCCTGTCTTACCCGGCCCTGTTGATATGCGCACCTATCAACCTTTTGAAAATCCTGCGCCCGCGACTGAAAACGCTTACCATTTGTTAGAATTTGCTAGTGGCACAGCTGACCAGCACTTGCCTGAAATTGACGAAGAAGTCGAGAAACAATTGCACTCGGCATTAATGGCTAGTAATCCACAGACAGGTTCGCCGACCCAACAACCCGCCGAACCAGCACCACCTCCTAAAGAGGTATTTGTACCTCAACTACCAAAAGTTTCATTATCCGATTCAAGAAACCAACTGAAAGTTAAAATCAAGGGACCATTCTTGGACGCCAACTATTCGGCGAGCTCATCCCGCGCGGTGAGCGAGGTGGTGCCGCCGCCACCGGCGCCCGTGCACGAGGCCAGCACAAGTGCGATGAACCCGGCCAGCGCCGCCGGCGCGTCCGCCATGTCAGGCTCCACCAACCTGAGACGCATGCGCAAAAAGGAGCTGCTGCGCCAGTACTGGACGCAGGACATGAACATGGACGACCCTAACCACAACGCTAACATAGGTGCGGCGCCGGCGCCGGCCCAGCCCTCGCCTCTCACCCGCGCCGTCATCACCATCCCTAAAGCCGTCGCCTCCATGACGAGCATACCCACGCGAGAGGATTATAAGATCACCGACAGCCCGGTAGAAAAGAAAACCAAGCGCAAAACCACTTGCGGGCTATCGAGAGAGCTGAGGCATTTAGAGGTTAGCATGAACGATGACGTTGATCCGACAGACGAAGTGAAATTGTCGTCGATAGCTGGCACGTCGGGTCAACAAGCACACAAGCGACGCGGTCGTACAACCACTAAGCCAAACAGGGCGAACGCTACGTCACCGGTCGCTCCTAAACTGAAGATCAAGCTCGGAACGAACACGGTGCAGCAGGTGCCGGCGCACAACACGGCCGCCGCTGAGGAGACGGCCGGACCCACCATCTACCGCCCTCCTAAAAAGAGGATCGTTGCAAACAAACCAAGTCTGGAAGACTTGCGTCGCGAAAGCATGAAGTACCGTAAAATGGTTATGGCTGACTTCGAGGAAGATGAGAAAACGACTATCAAGAAGCCTAAGAGTGAAAAGAGTGAGAAACGTAAGAAGAAAAAGGACAAAAAAGCGGAAAAACTACAAGTGGTGAATAGTGAAAGTGATAGTGCTACAAAGTTGATAATCAAAATAAAACGCACCAAGGAGGAGGAGCAGGGTGGGAGCGCGGCGGCCGGGCCGTCGGCGGTGGAGCCGGCCATCGACCCCTTCGAGTACGACCCGGCGGCGCCGGACCCGCTAGCCATCGACCCGCCCTCCTACTCCGAGGCGTCGGCCGCCATGCGCCGCGTGCGCACCGACAAGGTCACGCCCATCCGGTTAAAAATAGCGCGTAGCTCCGAGGGCTCTGGCTACGTCATGAAAGACGCGGCCGAAAGCGACGCGCGACCCGCCGTTCCCGTCAACAACAATAAACACTGTGAAGTGAGGTGATATAAGCCGCGCGGTGCCGGCAGTGTCAAGTGTACCAAGGACAACAATAAGAACTTACCGCGTAAGAAAAATATAGATAATAAGCCTAAAAGTAAGAAAGCTGCAAATAAGGCTAAAAAAGCTAAAAAAGCTAAAAAGAAGTAAGGACAATGACTAAATGAACTATGTTACAATAGAACAAGTATAAAATCTCCTGTGTAGTTAAACTAAATACTGATATTGTGTCTGTATATTTTTAAAACAATATTTTATCTTTATTATGATGTAGTTTATTATTACATATATTATTTATTTGTATAAATGGAAAGCTCAACGATTAACTTAAAGTTATTCTAAGGTATATAAAATTGTGCATTATGCTGTGCACAAGTAAATCTTATTATAGTATAGCATATATATTTTTGTTAAAGTTACTGTTTTACTTTGTGCCTCATATGGAATCTCATTAATTTTCACGAATTATTTGTGTAATTTTTGAAAATAAGTTACGTATGTTTATTTCTGTACGCTTCACAATCATGAAAATCATCACATTCTTTCGTTAGCTTATTATTTGTACAACACAGCAGTAGATTCAGATCCACACTTGTTCTTGAGTGCGCGGTGCAGCTCACACATACACTTGTCTTACGAGGGTCGCTCTCTGCGCAGTGGCGGCGAGGCATTGTTCAGCTCACTCACAGCTAAAAAGTTTTGAGCCTATTTCGATCGTTTTCTCTGTGACATTCCAACAACAGAATATCAAATATTCTTCAAAATGATTATCCATTTTGTGGCCTCACCACTACTCCGTAGAGAGGCTCTGACCCTATTGAGTCACCAATAGCAAAGCATAATATGAAATAGACTGCTAAGACAGCACTGGTGGCCAATTAATATCACGAAACTATACATAATCAGATCATGGTTCGCATTTAATCAAAGATTGATTACAAAACTAGTTGCTGCATCCAAACGGGCATTAATACTCATAATTGGCATTTGAAGTGTGTCCTACAACATCTTATGGAACACACCCACACTCCCACTTCTGATACATAGAGCATACACTGATATCTCTGTTCTGCTCATTTTACGGAGAGCTTGTCACTAACTTTAGGGCATATTCAAGTACAAGTTATAATGTGAGATGAAATAACCTGACAGTAAAATAAGCAGAAATTGAGATAAATAACTAAATAAGAGCTGTGTGCCATTACATAACAATTACTATAAAACAGCATTATTGCCATCTGTCATTAGACGCTGTCTGAACAGATGTGTGGCAAATTAATGTGTATGAAATACCTAAATTGAGATAAGCTTAGACAGTCGAATGTAATGTAATAATTTAGCGGAGGCTGTCCGTGATCGATGACCACGCATGTAGACATAGGGTACTCTATATGTTACAGAATAGAATTTTGTGTTAGTGCGTACGGTATATAGATGTACTTCAGTATAATTCAAGTAACTTAGATTAACCAAGTATGAAATAATTAGAAGTCCATAAGCGCATAGCACATAGACAAATGGTATCAGTTCTGCTTTCCACTGCTCTATTTCAAAGCAACTGTAGTTGATGCACATCTGCGATGCTGCTGGGACAGCACAGTGAAAAATAGCACTGTATTGGTATTCTGTTTTCCTAATAGAATGTAAAATGTTGTAAATATTTTTGAGGTTTCATGACTGCGTGGTTGTCAATCGCGAATAACCTAGTAACATAACTAATTGCTTATTGCCTATCCTTCATATCATTTTGTCAAATATCAATAGTTATAATTAAGGTTGATTTAAATTAGACTTCAACGAACTGATTGGAATATTTATTTGGTTAAAAATAACATATTTACCATAAATACTACACGATGCTGGTTATATCTAATGGTCGCTTCAGATCTATATTAGAAATTAATGTCTCTTTAGAGAAAGAGACAAACTGAAATCGTTAAATTTTTACTGGTTAGAAACAAGATTGATAATAATATTTAGGGTAGGCCGGGGTTCAAACAACACGTAAAAATCCGTGAAAACAAGGTCTGATCTCCAACACTTTCGGATATGTTGTGGCAGAATGTATTCTAGTTTTAAACTAAATGGTCAAATTTAAATAACTTCCTGGCCAGAAAAAAATAATGTTAAAGCAAACATATCAATCTAGCGTCAAATATTCATGTCTCATGTATTAAAAAAATAACATAGTGTTACTGTTTCAGACAAGTGACACATTTCTTGATCCCGAGCTATCGTCTTAATTAAGCTTTTACCATCTTTGATGACAGCATCAGCTACCCGCTGCCGCAGTTGAACTGAGTTCGGTTCAGTTCGGTTCGTTTTCCCTTTTGCTTCTGTCCTCATTGTAAAATAATTTTACATTTTATTATAAGTTGCTTCATTTTGTATCTGGGCATACCTGACCCCAGACCAGCGGAACTTTTAGCCTCAAATTCCATTCTTCAAACTTATCTCAAACGCAAAAAAACACAAGTATAAATTACCAATAATGCAAATTAAAACATACCCCCTAGTTTTGCCAACTGATAAGTGCAACTAGCACATAAATAGCTGTAAAATTGATTGAAGTAGACCAAAAAGTTTACGAATGGAATAATACACTTACGTGACAAATATGTACCAACAAGCGAAAACCGAACTGACACGTCTTCCAAGCGTCACTGAAATAGCTGCCGAAACATCGCGATGGTACAACGTGCAGTGATGCATTTCACATTTACTGCTATCTCTTTTCTTAACGAAGTTATTCGTGCCGGACCCACACCGGCACTGAACCTCTTCCTCCCCTACACAAAATCACACATAATAATCAAAATCCTATGATGCTATCGTAAGGTCGTTACGTAGAAAAATGGTAAATATGTTACTAATTTATTAGTGAAGTCACCACAATAAGATTTTGTTTGTGCAATATTTGGCAATACTCATCGCATAGTCAAAGATTGATTGACCGTAGGCATGGTGTGTTAGTTGTAAGTGCATGTCCGTTATTCATAAGTATCTCATTTTCGTTCATATTGTAAATAAAATATTTAATAGTGATCTAAGGCCTTGTCCAGATTTGCGATTGAAAATCGACCGATACAAATTATGTATGAAGTTCGCTTAGTTCAGTTTTCGCGAGGAGGGTGTGTTGAATATGAATAAAAAAGATTTTTACGGTTCAGTTTGTTTTTTATGTTATGGATTGTTTATTTGGTTTGATTCTCAGTTTATTTTACTATTAAGTGTGTGATACAATTAATTTAGATGAATTATAAAAATTAAATGTTTTTCTCTAAATTGATTATCTTACGTATAGTATTACATCTGGACAGTGCCTTAGCAGGAGATAGCTAAATGGTGTTAGAAAGGGCCGCACCGGGACAGTTACGCGGCGGCGCGTCTGTAAAGCGATAGTTAGCGGCCTATCAATGAGCTTAGTATAAAACTAAATGTTTAAAAATCACATTTTCGTAATATTAAATTATGTAAGCTTAGTACCAATCTGAAATTAGTAATTTCGAATTCAATGTACATGGTAATTGTAAAAATAGTAATGGAAACTGTGTGTAATTAAGTTTTGTCCTTGACATACTAATGTCTAGTGCAACGGAAAATATTTTTTTTCGTTTGGGAAGTTGAAGTAAATCATGTTGTGCATATGTGCTATCACAAAACCGAATTAGGTTGTAGGCTGTGCTTAGTTTCGCTTTATTATTTATTTAACATCCATGGAATTTTCTCAAAATAATTTAAACATCCTATAAAAATTGTGTGCACAAGTTCTAATAAGCGAGAAAGTTACTGTTTTTTTTTATACTTTTATATTTTTTAATTTGAACTAAAATCTTTATTTATTACTATATCAGACATAACTCTTGTTTAAAAGAAATCTACTAACACTATCAGTGATTGCATTTAAATAAAAATATAAAATGAATGGTGCCCGTAAAACGAATGATGAATAAATTAAACAGAAAAATGAAATTACATTGTATTGTAACCGAGTTATATACTTAATTATTTATTATCCAGCAAATAAACCTGCAAAAACGTTAAATATCTTATCACTTTAGCCTTAGTCCTGTTCAAGTGATACACATTTCAAACTCAGGATTTCAATAATCACAATGTCTTAGTTTACTTGGGTGTAAATATTATGCAGTCTGTCTGTATATGTAATCAAATAACAAATATTAGACAAAATCCGTCTTAAAGTTAAATGGACAATTATCCATGCTTCACGGTGGACACGTGATTTAATTTAATATTTTGTAAATGTTAACAAAAAATGTAAATATTATTAATTACCTTTATTGTAGCTTACGTACGTTCCAAAACGGAAAATTTTAATATCAGTAATAAGCAAATATAAAAAAAAAAATGCTTAGTTATTCGTGTCTATATAATCAATAACTTTATCCATAAATATAAAACAAAGTTACCATACTTTTAAATTATTTATATTTGTAAATAATCTGGTTGCAACTATTTACACGGTCGGCAATTTTATTATTTTTCCTTACATCTAAATAACGGATATAAAATTTATTTTCATATACTGACATTTTTTCTTACAATCTTATGAGTGTTGGTCCTATGAAAAGACGGTCTTCTGTTGTCGTCTATTATTAAATTGTGTATCGATCGTAGGCTGTCATAGTAATATAATAATTTAAGATGATTTTAATTAATAGCCTTAAGCCTAACAGTAATTTTTTTCCTTCCTAGCCATCTGTCGGTTTGCCATTAGAGGCCACTGTTCCTTCTGCAATTGACATCTCTGGTTTTCTGGCTTTATGCCTTTGACCCGCATCCGAAAACATTTTACTTGTGTAAATCAGTTTTCACCATTACAGTAGCAAACTTATTTCATATTTATTACTCTTCATAGAACCATAACCCTATAGGCATAGCTTCTTGATAACTACGACCCCGATCAATTTACCCATTAACGGTTTATTCACCTAATGTATTAAATTTCTGTTGATGAGTGAGTTAAAATAATAAATAAACATGTCGCGTTCTGAGATAAATTAGATACCAAAATAGGACTGCTTATCTTCAAATCAGACCTTATCGAGTCGTTTTACTCAATTTAAATTAAATGTAGTAATAGTATCGCGGAGTCCACGGTGTCTCGTATTATAGCTTCAGTTAACTGTACGGGGAAACTCCGGATTAATCAGGGTAGAGCTCTCGTCATGTTAAGGGACTTTTTAAGTATCAATATTTAAAAATAAAAAATGTAGTTTTAGGTACGTTGTATGTTAAGAATAAATTTTGGAATCGTATTTCAAACTCAAACCATATAATTATTTCAAATAAACCAATTACAGGCACTTTTGAATTGTTAACTGGTCGGCCAGTCAGAAAGATGAAGCTAGTTGCCCATTCCAATGCGTAGTAGGTACTTTTTGAGAAAACGGACAAGAAACTCCACGGACACTCTTTTAAATCAAAATATTGTTACAAAAAATTGGTTACACCATTCAAGTTGAAATTATACATTTGAGAACGATGTAAAAAGCCGTGCACGTTAAAAGCGTCCGTAATAAAAAATAAACAAATAGAAAAAAAAACTATTCTGAAATAAAATAAGCCGTGGCATCTAAGAGATGACCAGGCCGTACTGACGGCGCCCGTTTACGAACATGACGTATGGATCATCACCATTCGGCTCAACCAACTTAATGATCCAAAACATACGCCATTTATTGGTAGATTAGAAAATAATGTTAGTATGACAAAGTTTGCCCACACCTACAAATCTTAAAACATTCTGATATATCTGCAGTGTCGACATTGCCTGGCCAGACGTAACATTGTCTAATATTAAGTATGCTGACCAAGCAATATTAATATTGCTTTAACAGGATTTTGCCCATTTCGTTGAACCGCTAGCACATTGCGATAGTTTCACCACGTTGTCTATATTGAAAACAATCGGTCTAGAACGCCGTGTAGAGCTTAATAAACCCATTTTAGTATTTTCGACGGATTTTTAAAGTGTTTTAAGCTATTAACTATAGGCAATGTGTGCGGTGACATGCGTTTAACGAAAAAATTATATATTATAATGAGATCAAACGACACTCAAACTACTGTGCAGATAATGATAAAATCACGGATTCACTTTGGCACCATTCTTCTGAAATAATATTTTAAATTATATGATTAAGTATTAATTAATAATCTAATTTATCCAGACGCATGAGCTCGCGAACAACTATTATTTTCGAAACAAAAAATTATGCATGAACTCCAAACTTCTCTTTCCTAATAGTGAAATTATAATTTTAAGAAAACTGATAACCGTAGGTCTGCTCATAATACCTTCGTTAAACAGCTGTGCTGATTTTAGTATGAATCAATCACAATAATTTTCTCTATAATGCCTAGGACCCTCTAAAACAACACCAGAACCATTCTTTAACTAAAAAAAAAACACGTTTTGTTTAGTCTTCCTATCTAAAGTTCGCTTTTATTTAATAAAGAGCGCTGAGCGCTTTTCTTGTGTCGTTCTTCACATTGTAACCGATAAGTGCAATTGCAAAAGTAAAACGGCAAAACAAAGTTGCAAATACATCAGGCTACGGGGTTGGGCATTACTTATATGGGGTCATAAACGTGGTTACAAAATTTGCAAATTTGTTGGTCTTTTTTATTGTTGCTCGTACAAACTCGTACGCACAAATCTACGAATTGAATGACACGAGTATCAGCATCACATTTCAATACTTTTGTGTCGATCATTACCTTGTTACTGTGATTTGTTTTAATTTATATAATAAATCAAATAAACTTTAGGATTTAATTTTTGTATTTTGAGATTCCGACTGCAGGGAATTAAAAAAAAAACATTTGAAAATGTACATAGGTTTAAAATTTCCTCTGTCGATATTTTTTTTTGGTATAAGTGCAAGTAATTTTTTTAAATATTTTGACGATATAGAAATAATAATAATGTTTGTATTATTTTTAAATTTAGAGACGTTATTATTGCTACGCTGTAAGCGCATTTTGTAATGAGTATTTTTAATTTACCGATTTAATAAGCAAGTGTTGTATGGAATTGTAATTTACAATGTAATGTAATATCCTAAGTATGTGTGTTATTGACATGTTTATGTATTAATTACTTGTATGTTATATGTACGTGACGCGCGATCTAGTTATCTTACATAGTGCGGGGACACTAACGCCCTAATAGAGTCGTGTTACTGTACATTAACTGTCGAAACGTCAGTAGGAGTAAGTAGTAGTCGAGCATGTTGGTTCCGGTGTCTGTAGTAGGCACGCCGCGCGCGCACGCTCGCACGCACGCACTCTCGCACGCAGGCGTGCGGACGTGATGGCGCCACTCGCAGAGAGTATTCAGTGTTAGCCATGGTGAGCGTCGCACCAGTCATTAGCTTATAGAGAAAATTCAATACATATATTAATTATATTATTTATATTGTAGACTCTATAATCAGTTTTAAGTATTAGCTCTTAAGAGATTAAAGTAAAATTCTTATACCATTATCTGTATAAGTATTATGATCAACAATATTTCCATTGTTTTAAAATTAGTGTTGTTAGTTTAAATAAAATGTAACGTTTAAGAATAAACTTGTACAAACTACTTATGTACAGTGTGTAAATTAAGATGATGATGCTAAAATGGCGCCTGCGCCTAGCCGAGAGAGGACAGATGTATTGTGGGTTTTGTAAATAGTGTACAAGTATATTGTAATATAACAAGTGTTTTCAATGTGCACATAGTCGCCTCATTCATTAATAAATTTTTTAGATCAATTTATCTTTCCTTTTGATTTTTTTGCCTTCTGTCTGTCCGTTTTGGTTTTCTACTAAACTTTTTTCTATAAGGGAAATACAACTTGCTGTGTTGTCTAGATGTGTCAGGACGAATGTCAAAAAATGTCTTCAGCATTCCCTTCTCGCACTCAGTGAGGAATGTAGTAAATGAGATATTCGTACTTATAATCGTATTATAAGTACCGTATCGTGTATCGTATCGTATCGTACTTTACCACATATAAACAATATCATTGCGGACTCCATCTGTATCGCATCACAATTTTTTCTTAACTTTAGTAGCAGTCTATATCCTTGTCACTGCACCACAAAGAGTTGCCCACATTACATTATATTTCAATAGTCACCTAAATCATAGTAATTAAACAAGTCGCTAGTATCACACTGAGTTCTAATTCCCGAATCTTCTATAACTAAAACTCTAAAATCCATTTTATGTCCTTCTTAGAGCTCCTGTGTCGAAGTCCATGTTGCACATAGTTTATGATCCAATCAGCGATCAATGTTTGTTGGAAGTGTATGCAATATGGAACCTGCGCACAGACATCATAACTTTCCACAGTATTCCTTTTTTTTCTATCTACTATTAATCTGCATATTTTCCAAATTTAAACCGATTTCGAGAAGGAAAATAAAGTTTTTTTGAATAACAGGACCCAAGTAAATATACCTACGTCATCAAAACCAATATACTTTTTGAAGTCGGTTGATTGTTCTTTTTATAGATTTTGAGTTATTATGCCGTTTACTTTACCATCATCAAATTTTCCATGGCTAGCTAAAGGTGCCATAAATAATTTCAGGGATCATGCTTTAAACCTTGCTTATTTCAATATCTATATTAAAATACATAATTGTCAAATCAGACATTTTATGTTAAGTTATGACTGCATTAACATGCGAAGCATGGCCACCACAACATATCTAATCTGATGGCCACTATAGAAACGGAAGACAAACTGTCAGATTGTAGAACGCCCGCGGCGCGATGTAAAATTTCAAGAAAAGAATGAGTTTTTGTTATGAAAGTGATTTGTCTTCTCTTCGTAGATTATAGATAGAAGTGCTCATTCTACGCATGATGTTGTTCTATCCGGATTATCTGAAAGACTACTGTAATAGTGTGACTGAGCATTTCATCTCTGTGGTTAGTTCTAAATAAAATCTATGATCGGTAAAACAGAAGCGGACAATATTCGAAATTACCACTCAATTATCAGAGTTAAACTCACCAAACAAACGGTTACCTTTCCTTAGCCTGGGATAAAATTGCGACTAAGGTGGATGTCACCGCTGCTGTGCTCTCTAATCCGTTAGATAACGTGACAAGACAATTGTTATTCCCACCAAGATTTGCCTAAGTCCGGTCTGGTGGGACCCTTATTCCTCTTTGGACTTCTAGGGATTTAATGAGCTTGTTTCAAGTAAGTAAACGTTAAAACAGACTGCTCGAAGAACTTATGACTAGACTAAGCTCGGGATTGATTACATGAAATGGGGATTTATACTAAGTGAGCATCAAATTATTTTACCTTTATTTACTTGCAACTTGGTAGTTGTCTTAAAATCATTAAAGATTTTTTCCTCAAAAGAAGATAAACCGTTGCGCATGAGCAGGGCTGTTGGGGCACGATGCGTCCATTCTTGAAATTGTTAAATAAGTAAGTCTAGTATATTTCCAAAAACTTATGTTTAAATCTGGATGTCTATACTCGGCATTGTATAATGATTAGATAATGGAGAATTCTGGTAATCATGCGGTTTACGTACGATATGGCACCATCACTTTCATTCGTTGTGGTCGACACGCACTGCTATCACAAATTTCATGACCTGCACCCTGGTATAAATACCTACCGTATTTCAAAATACCCGTAAAACCTATCATCTAGGTAGTTTCACGGGTCATTTACCATAACATGCCCAGAAATAATACAATTACAAATCACCATACAAATTTGTCACTATTGCATCAAAGAAAATGGACGATGTCCATGATTCCAAAGATCCTAATTCCTTCCCTATAACAGTTTGTCTTGGTGCTGATGGATCCGGCGTAGGTAAAGCACGGGTAGTACAGATAATGTAGCAAAGTAATGGAATAGGCTTAAGTATGTTCCTACAACTTTTTGGCAATGCAGCATGATCGGGGAAACAATGGAGAAATGGATTGCTGTTTCTGGGAGGAGACTAAATAGGTACTCGGGGAAACTTAATTTTATTATTGAAAGTTTCGAGTAAGTATTTGTACTAATTGTGACCCCATCTGTACCTACCATCTGATATATTTTTCTGTAGCTTAGAATAGGTAGGTAGTACCTATCTATTACAAAATCTTTCCGAAGTTCTATTTACGTTGTAATCAGAGACTCACTTTTCGTACATACATAACACATAACCTACGTGAGAATCAGGACACAGAGACACCTACAGCCTATAATTAAATAGTTAGGTACTGGTGAATCGCTATACCTAACGATAATCTTGGATACCTACGACCAACCCAATAAAGAAGTCGGTGCCTGGTGGCAGGGGTCCGTGACGATGACGCTGTGAAAAGAAAGTACGGGTGGCATATCTTTCGGAAACCACAACACAGAATTTAGTTATATAAATAAACGTTCTGGTAGACGTGGTCTGCCTCAGCCCATTGTAATATACTTACAACTTATTTCCATGTATACCAATAAATGTAATTTTTAGTAAAAAATAGCTGCTTTATTTCTCTCAATAGGTACCTACCTTTTCCTTAGGTGAGTGTAGGTATTGAAAGGTACCTACAAAAGTTGTAGGTACCTATAGGCTAAATTCGCGTGATAAATATTGCTAAACTTGAATATAGATGAGACTAATGATCGAAATCGGCGTAAGACTAGAAGAGGTCTAGAAGACGGGTGACGCACGGGAACTAATCTGTTGTCACAATAACCTAAGGAGAAACGACTGTGTTCAACAACGTTAAGTTCAATCTGCACATATTCAGCTCTGTGGATCCCGGTGAAGAATACGCCACCGTATTATACTAATTTTTCGTAGATTTCATTAATTTCATATAAGTCGACTTCATTCAATACGCAAAAAGAGGATTATGCCGCACTGCAGACGCCGCGACAGAGTAATAACAACGCCATCTATGGTGAACCCGTTGAACTAGACGCAGTATGGGTGACCAAATAATAAGAAGGTGATGATCAGTGATCGGAGTAGGTAGATTGAACTGGGGTCATTGATCCGAAACGTATATATTACTATGGACATTCCTCCGGAATTGGTGGATTATTAAAAAAAAACCGGAACTTATGTAGGAATTGTATTCTGCCAGAGTGGAAGGAGTCATTTGATGATTTGCCATCCTCAAAAAAAAGGTAGGAATTGTAATAAAATGAGCAATTTTATTCTTTATTATTCTTCCTATTTTGTTTTTTGTCACGATTTGACAAAACCCAACGACCAATCAGAACAAAGGATCATGGGTGGTACAATAACATTGAGTAGTAATAATATCACTACCAACATTAACAATATTTAATTGAATCCGGAAATACCGGAATTCCTTTCCGGAAAAATGGCTTATCCATGTTATTCTTTCTGTGTGCATTTATGATACAAGTACTAAAAATCAATCTACCTACTCCGATCACTGGTGATGATAGTTGATGCCAGTGGTCAGGAACGGAACTAAAGCTTCTCAAAATCTTATCATAGTTTACAGTAGTCTTGAACTTAAAACTACCACACAAAACCGTTTTCACGACCATAATTATGCGTATTGTAGAGGTTTTTTTTATTAAGTAGGTATAATAATATGGCAAAACCTACAAATAATAGTTCCAATTTTCGCCGCAGCTTGTAGCACAGCGTGGGTGAACACTGGAGCAGGTACAGGACAGAGTGCGCCTCTGCCTACATACTCTACTTAACTAGTTTTTTTTCGGTATTTCCGGGGATAAAAGGCAGTCTAATGGTTGTTAAGGAAGTTTGGTAGCCTTTTAAAGATTCGAAAGGAAACTCACTACAAGCGTGTACCTACTTAGCGCGTGCAAAGTGCAATGCATTCCTCAGCACTTGCCACTATACTATTATAGTCTTTGCTCAGCACTTTCATATGTCGGTAAATGCACCGATCACTTCGTCTAACCCAATTCTACTTATAATATCGGGAAAAAACCGAATAAAACTTTTCCCCGACCCAGGGATCGAATCCAGGGAACGGAGCTCAGTATTAACGCTTGCGACCACCAACGAGGCAGTTTCATCCGAATTTATTCAATTGACTGATATCAAGCCAAATGGAAATGAATATGATCAAGTTTATCAAAGAAACTTAATCAATTTTCTGTTTTATTAAAATAGTGGCGACCAGCCCCTGCATCGCACAGTTTTTACGATGTAACACATCGAGATTTCTTTATTTATATAATTACGTAAGTTTAATATTAATGTATTATGGACTAAATAAATAAATAAACTCTCTTAGCGATGGTGATAACCGCAACGAAACAACGTGCGTGCAGATACGAAAAGCCGGTTTAATTTATAAGTACTAATGATCGATGGTAATAATACATAGGAAGGAAGGATAGGGAAGGTATAGATAGAATATAAATATATTTCAGACATGCGAGATTCCGTTGCGTGTTGTGGTAAGCATTACTTTTCTGTTTCAAAGTCAACAGTGTTTTAGCAAGATTACGATTTTAAAAGTAGTTACTGACAATTAGTCTATTTGTGTAGTGGTGGTAGTTCAATATTTCTGGCCGACAAAAACATGTAATATTTCAACCGCTAATATCTACGAGAATATTAATGTTAGTGTAAAGATCGAGCATTGAAGAGATAGGTCATATTGGTAACAATTTTTAAACGGGATATAATTTGTCTATGATCTCACATCACCGGTGCACGCGCATGCGTGCGATCTTCTATTTTTCAATGTGTGTCGAAATTCCAATTCTTAAAGCGCAAAAACGTGTTTAGCTAGAACGGTGATTCTAGTGTTGTTGTCAAGTGTTGGTACAGTACTACCCGGATATAAAGAGAACCAACCGAAATATGGTTAAAAATTGCAATGACCCTAAAAATTTTAGTGCCCAGCAAATCAAATAGCTACGGCAGTGTCAGAATAGGAAAAAAGTTTAACATGTCGTCTCATTTCCGCCGTAAATCTGCTCAAAACTGAAAAATATCATAATTTGTGAAAGCTACTTCATAAGGAATGCAATGAGCTCACTAAGTTTAATGTCGAGCAAATACAATTGCTACGGTAGTATCGGATACCGTAAGTACCTATGTAAAATACAAGATTTCGTCTCATTCATATCGGCTGTAAATCTGCTCGTAAATGTAAAAACACGAGAATCGAAGAAAGTTTACATCATAAGGAACACAATAAGCCTAAAAAGTCTAGTTTTGAGCGAATACAAAAGCTAGGGTATCACAGGAAAACTTAATAAAAATAAAAAATCGACACGTTATCAATCAGCGGCGCCGTATCATCGTGCACGTAATTATGCGGGAGCATAACGAGAACATTAGGAGGTTTCAACGGCAGTAGACTAACTATGGGGGTTACCTTAGTTATAGGTGAGGGTTTAATTGGAACTGTAACATCCACGATCGATCTGAGTGAGCGAAGCAAGCATACCGCGGCAGTTACTGGTGAAAGGCTTGCACCGATTAGCCAGGGATTATTACAGCTCGGTAATACCTTCCTCGGTACGGCAGCTTAGGTAAGCACTGTGAATACTAGATAAGCGAGCAAAGCAAGCACTCACACGATACAGTGAGCGAAGCGAACCCATCTTTGACACAAGAGAGTCGAGCGCGTTTACACATGAGTAGACCGACAAAAGCGAGATCTATCACAGGGAAAGCAAATGTAGCGAGCACGGTTTCTTGCTGAGCGAGCGAAACGAGTCCCTCATACAAGAAAAGCGACTTAAGCGAACCTACTTTAACGACGAGCGAAAGAAGCGAGCACACTTTCGAAAGCTTTCGAACTTTCGAGCGCCACATAATACGCTCATAATCCTGATAACTTCGTTCGTTAGTAATTGCACTCCACTCGCTCGTGGCAAAAAGGTGGGCTCGCTTAGTCTTCCTCCACTTGCTTGTTTGTGGAGAAGGCTCGCTTCGCTTTTTTCGTGTGAAAGCTGCGCTATCACTGCTCGCTTCGCTTGCTCATTGCTTGAATAGACGCGCTCTGCTCAGTCTTGTCATCTGAATGATTGCTTCGCGCGCTCGTCACAAAACTGTGTTTGCTACACTGGGCTGAGTTAGGGAATCCCATCGTTAAGCCAGCTTAGCTTGATGTGAATGCGACAGCTTCTGATTAGGTGGGATAGAGCAAGCTTGGCGTGATAGTGATTGGCGAAGTGCTAGCACCGACACGCGATAGGATTGTTAAGGGAACTCCTCTCTCTAGGTGAGGTGAGAGTACATCAGTGACCAACGTTTTACGAAAACAATCGGCGCGAACTCGATCTGCGCCTACAATATTTATTAAAAGTATTTAAATTATGTGGGAGGGAAGTTCTTAATTTGTTTCCTAAGTAGGTATATAGATTGTAGTTATAGACAAGTTACAAAATAATAATATTAATGAGACAAAGGCTTATTACATCCAGTAGTAAGGGACAGAAATATATTTTCTCTATCTCCTTCGTGAATACAAATTTTTTGTCTGGCCCCAGTCGGTAGCCCTAGTCTGGGGCCCAACAAACAACGGTTGTCACCAGCTGTCACGGTACGGTTTCTTTGGAAAATTCTGTTTGTAAAACAAACAAACAACGGAAACCAATTCGAGAAATAAAATCCAGGTCACACATAAAGAAGAGGAATAAAATACGAAAAAATGCAAGACAACGTTTTTCCGTATTCTAAGAAAATGCAACGAGCAAAAAGAACGGCAAATATTTACTCAATCACCTAAAAACTTATGGACCTTCTAATCCAAAGTTTTAGGAGCCACAATTATTAAAAAAAGCGATAATCGTTTTTTCTTTAATAATTCACTCCTAAAACTTTTTGATTTTGTATCAACGTTGGTCGCTAGTTTAGGGCACCCCGACCTAATGGGTTAGGTTAGAGCTGTGAACGGCCACGCGTAAGCCGAGTGGGTCGCATTAACTACGTAAGCTAGGGCAATCCGACCAAATGGGTTAGGTTAGGTAAGAATTGTGACCAACCGCGTGTGACCCGAGCCGAGCGCTACGTCCAAGTTGGTCGTAGTTACTTGGCTGTTTAGCATTTTTAGGACACCAAAATGCGAATTATTTCAAGATCACAAAAAGAGGCACATTTACATAATTATATTATACTAGCTTTTACCCGCGGTTTCGCCAGAGTGGATGTCCGAAATTATCCCATGGGAATGTACTACCGGGATAAAAAGTATCCTACGTTTTAATCCAGGTTATAAACTATCTGTGTTCCAAATTCCATCCAAATCCGTTCAGTATTTTTTGCGTGAAAGAGTAACAAACATCCATCCATCCATCCTCACAATCTTTTACATTTATAATAATAAGTACGATTAGTGTCCATTAACATTTTTAGGAAATCAAAATGGGAATTATTTGGAGTTTGATTAAATACTTACATGCATGGGTAGGTTTTAGTACATTTAATTTTTAGGGTTCCGTACCCAAAGGGTGCCAACTGCTAATAGGACCCTATGTCTGTACCTAACCGTATAATACGCACTTGAAATTTTCACTGAGTGTGTACCTACTACTATGGCCCCTATAACAACAAGTAATAAAAATTAAATAAAGTTAAGAATAATGGGGATCCCCATACTAGAAACGTGTTTTAAACTAAAGAACTTAAAAAAAAAGTTAAATGTACGGTGGTACGGAACCCTTCGAGTACTAGTCCAAGTCGAATTTGACCGTTTTTTTTACTCATTTCAGTGCTCTACAGTCTCAATTTTGCCAAACAATGACCAAAATACTATTTTGACCGCATTTCAATTTATTGAGACCACATTTTTTTTTCTATTATCTTTGCAAAAATGGTTGAATGCAGTTTTAATGACATTTGAAAGAAAAACGAATGTTTTCTTTGAGTAAAGACGAATCTAACGACACCTTTCATTTGTTAAAATCGGTCCAATCGAACATATGTACTTATAGAGACATACCAACCCACAATATTACTCACTTTGGGCGTATCCACAGTCGGGTTTAAGTTGCGTATGGTTTTTTGATTTCACTGGCGATAGTACCATAGGCGTCATATGGTTTTTGTCCCACTTCATCGGTTCAAAAACGCTATTGGGCCAGTGGGACCGCGGTTCCCGGGTACTCGTAAGTTATTTTACCAAGTTCGCAAAATCACAAACAAATTCACAAAGGCAGAACTAACACACTTCTTGAATTGCGGAGCGATGATGTAGCACACTCTGTAGCTACATCACTGCTACGCCTCGTAACACCTCTACGCGACTACGACACAGCTACGAAACTACAGCAGTCTGCTACGACTAACACTGTTCTAAAAAAAAGCGTCTAAAAATTACTGTATTCATTAACTTTATACCAAGCGAAGGTAGAACATGGACACAATTATTATGTTCCGGAAACAAGGGCTTTTTTTGCTGTTCTTACGCAATATGAAATTCACGAGAAATAATTTCATGTTATTAAAAATGGCTCTTTTGAAGAGTATGAAGCAAAATATAAGTGGTGTGAACGGTATAATGCTTTTCAAACATAGATAGACGACTGTTGCAGAATATTGTTGAAAGGCATTATTCTTCGGCAATTGGGAGTACCGTATTACTTCAGATAAACGAACTTCGCTGACTATCAATAACGGTGATGGTTATTCAGCAGTTAAACGTCAATTGCTGGACATAGGCCTCAAGCAACACCACAACGACCGGTCCAGTGCTTCTCACATTCAGTGGACTCCCAGGTATGTCAGAGCATCAGTCTACCTCGCATGGTCGCCATTCTAGTTCCAAGCCTGCCGACCATCCATTCTGCACGCCATATGCCTCCGCCCACTGCGACTTTAGATTTGCAATTTCAATTGGTTACCTTCTATAGTCTTCTTGTATGTCTTCTGTTGGTTGTTGAGTTGTTGGTAGTTGTTGTATATCTCCCGCGCTGAAGGCTATGTTCCGTTGAGATTGGCCGCCATGGCCGAAATACGGTCTGGAGGACTATTATATATATAAACAAAACCAGTACAAGCTGCCCTCGTATTCTATTAAAACTCCTTACTACGCTAGATCAGCTCAAGGTTAAAGTGTTACCACTGATGAGCGATCGACTGTCCCTAAATGTATATATATAAAAAATAACATTCGTCCAGGTTACATTTAATTTGCAAATATGACAAAGGAGTGAAACAATGTGACAATTAAGAAGAGTAATTAGTATTTCGCCGGGCAGCACACGCAGATGGCGCAAACCACCACATTCGCCGGCCATTTTATCCAAGGAATGTACAAAGTACTTCATTAGCTGAGTATTTTTTCAGTTGCTGCCTTTGCACGATTAGAGGTGGCTCAATTTCGTAGCCAATAGAGGCCCGCCCGCGACGTTACTCATAATATCGCACAGCTATAGGTCTTACTTCACGCCTGTGTGCGTGGTAGGCGTCGTTTTAAAACGTGGAAGCGAGACAACACGAGAATCCTTACAGAGACTTTTGAAAACCAGTACAGTCAGCCTGAAAAAGATGAGTCGTCAAGAATTCATTTATTTGTCTACATTCTTTAGTGCATAATATTGTTTAAAGTAGGCACAAAACATGGGTGTACTATAGGTACACCTCTGCCGTGCCCTTCGGGAAATACAGGCGTGATGTTATGTTATGTTAAGTAGGCACAAAACATATTTAATTATTTAGAATATGCACACCACACAGCACTGTCACATACAATTCAAAATCGATATCATCTGAAATTGGCATTTCAGTAACCATGCAAATAACAGAGGGTTAATTGCGTAACACACTAACGGTAAGAATGGCTTTCATTTTGACAGTTCAACAACAATCATTGCGTTATTAGCGTTGTTGAGTAGACAATTTTTTCGAACATATGAAGCAATGGATTAGCAATATCCTTCAAAATAATTCAGATTATGATTGATAGTGTGTTACACAATTTGGGTGCAGGTATGCTTGACGTTGACATATGAATTTCAATGACATGAAATATCAATTTCGTTGACAAATTAAATCAAATCACTTTTATTTGTTAACACAGGTAAAGAATACAGATAGGTATTGATGAAAGAGCGTTTAGTAGACTTAACTCTAGAACACTACAAAACAAACCAATCTGAGCTACATAGACGTGTACTGTTCACACTGTTTAAATAGGGAACGTCTTTATGGATCGAAACTAAGAAAATATCAATGGGTAATTTGTCAAGTTGGACCTTTCATTATGTGGTATTTAATTTGAATGTAGGCAATTCAATGTCTCAGGGCAAAACTCTTTGACCAGTGTGTCTTGCCAGATTGATCGAAGTTTGCCATCTATGGCACTGAAACGTGGTCGTGGCTGAAAGGTTCTGAGTGAGTGGCGATCGCGTACCGGAAAACGTGCCGTTGGAAGGGCTTCCACAAGATGGACTGATGACCCTGTCAAGACCGCAGGAATCCACTGGATGCGAGAAGCACATACCCGCACAATAACTGCGTATCACACTATCAACCAGAATCTGAATCATTTTGAAATATGCTCGTACCTATTGCTAATCCATTGCATCATACGTTCGAAAAAAAAATCTGCTCAGTAACGTTAATGATGCAATGAATGTTGTTGAACTGTCAAAATGAAACCCATTCCTACTGTTAGTGTGTTAAGCATTTACCCCGCTGGTCGAAGTGGCGGTGCTTGGGGAAGACCTAAGTCCAGCAGTGTATGTCTATCGGCTGAAATTATGATGATGAATGAATTGTAGCTACACATCGGTACAGTGTGGAACCCAAATTGTAGATCTACAATTAAATGAATGCTTGTCGATCTATATGTCGAAGGTAGATTGTATTATTTGTCATTTGGCGCCATCCGTTTGCATACTGTCGCCGTTATGTATAATGCCTAAGGCAACATGTATAACGCCTAGGCATTACGTAAAAGTCCTTAAAACATAATTGAGGATCGAGCGCCGTATACTCAATGCCTAGGCGAATTAATACAACTAGTTCTGTTTTCTACCATCTGAGGCGCTGCTAAACAAAACAACAAACATGGCGTCGATTAGTGCAAGTGTTTCCGAAAATAAAGATCCGCAAGAACAAGTGAAGTTAAAGAAGTTTATAAGAAAAAAAAAAAACAATTATTACGAACCTCAAACGGGTTCATTAAAAAGTTTTGGAGCTTATCCAGCTACAACACCGTCCATGCAAACTGTCGGACTCATGGCTAATAACTAAAGGGTAATACTTTTTACAACCGTTGTTTTACCTTTCGTATCGTAGAACGTGGATCCACGCTAGACACACTGGCTTATTAATTGTTTCTGTAATTACGGCATTCAACCGGTTAAATATTAGGGAGGTTATTATGATCAGTTAAAAAAAATAACTGCAGTCATTTTATTTTTCGTCGGTTGATAAATTAGTGTGACAGTAAAACATTAACAGTAATAAAAACAAAACTGGCCGGTTATTTCATCCTACAATGTCAGTACAAAAAATACTCAAGTAAGTAGGTCGAGAAATAAAGTTAGGTAAATAGTTCGGCAGTTCGTAGGTTCGGTTGGAACTGTGACCACCCACGCACGAGCCGAGCGAGCGAAGCAAGCGGTGCCGTGGCAGCGGCCGGCGACCGCTACTTCCAAGTTAGATTTTTTAGCGACTTATTCCGATTTGTTAATTTCCCACACGTAACTAACTGCCCGTTAAGCCATTCCACAGCTTAATATTTGTAGCGGATTGCAGGGCGTGTTTTGCACCCGCAGTCGTCCTGGGACAATCTCCCATTATGTTTGACGTGCGCTCCCTACACCTGAGTCGAGTGACTCTGCTGGCGGCACACGTCGAATGCGTATGTGTGTTGTCGGGTACAACCCACAAGGACCTTGGGGAGAGGGATAGCGTAGAGGACGCGATGAAATAAAAGCAGATTTTCTGTCTTGAGTCTTGTCCGCAGATTTCGGCTTCTTCCTTGTTTTTGCCTCGTTTTTCCATTTTCCAAGCGACCTCGGTGTGTCTAGAATTTTCTAATACCTTTTATAAACTTTCATATTGAGACACGAAGCAACAAAATACGATCTAAATGAATGTGGCCGCTTTTGTTTAGATCACATTTTGTTGCTTCGTGTCTCAATATGAAAGTTTATAAAAGGTATTAGAAAAATCTTGACACACTTATCGAGGTCGCTTATTGAGCCGTTTTTCAAAATTCCTTCTCAGTCATGAGATAATATTTTTTTAAAGGAGTGGCGCTAGTGGACCCGTGTACGCGCTCTTAACATATCTACACATAATTACATTTTCGTGGAACATAAACCTCAAAAAATTTAGTTCGGTACATTGTCAAGTAACTTAATTATACGACATTCATTACATACTCGTATTTAAAAAAATCCTACTTGAACTGACTTTAATAAGTCTTATTACATTATAATATGAAAACTAAAAACAAAACTAAGCTAGATAAACTAATTAGAAACAGATAAACATCATAATAAACAAAATCTCTTGTAAATTTTAATTAGTGACTTAAATAAGTTTTCTGGTTCACGACTCGATACCTACGTTGCGTTGTAGCGAGAGCGCGCGTGTAGCAGTCCTCCCACTACTTGCGCCCTATAGAGTAGATAGTATCTCGTCGCCGACAGTATTTATTTAATTACCCATTTAAATATTTGTTATGACTCAATTTTATTTAGTTGACTACTCAGTTTTTACTGCCGAGCATGATTTAATAATCATGGTTACCCTAACATATGACCTAATTTGCTTGAGGCATTATTATACGAGTACTACACTCGGCGTCACAAAAATCGCACCTCTTCGAAAATAAGTTTAAAACATGTCCCGCCAGTAACGAATACATTAAACCTTATTAATATTGGTATCAATTGAAAGTATGTTTAACGACCTTTAAATTAACAACAGTTAGAATTCCTAAACACAACAGATCTCATTAGCACGTAACGTTAAAAAAAGTGTTGTCAAAATACGCATTACAACGGCCACTAATTGCACCTCCCTACAAGGGTATAAAACGGGCGACCCGGGTTAAATGTGAGACCCCTGGCTGGAGGCTTTAAGTTAGTAGCTTAAGGCACCCACAGGTTTGCCCGGTTAAGTAGCCAGGACCTTAGTGGTCACAACTACGAGCTGCCAATTAGGAAAAAAAAAAAAAAAAAAAATGTGAGTCATTCGCTATTCAACCTTTAAAGTGAACACACGTGAACAGCTACAGCAAGAAAAATACCCCAGAAGATGGATACCACTGCAGATGAAGCCGCTCAAGTCATTGCACTACTGCAATCAGGGATGCGGCAATGTGATGTTGCTCGGCAACTGAACTTGAGTCGTTTTGCCGTTCGACGAGTGTTCCAACGCTTCCAAGAGACTGGTGGCTATATCCGAAGACGTGGATCTGGAAGACAACGGTGCACATCCGAAAGAGACGATCGCTTCATTGTTTCGACGTCTTTACGTAATCGGTTCTCCAATGCTGTTGAGCTGCAACAACAACTGCGATCAGCTCGCAGAACTTCTGTAAGCGTCTCCACGATTAGAAGAAGAATGCGGGAGAAGAAAATTGCAGCTCATAGGGCTGCTACAGGGCCAAAATTAACTGCACAGCATAGGAGAGACCGGTTGCAATTTGCCCGTGACCATGTGGATTGGACAATAGACCAATGGAGGGCTGTGCTCTTCTCGGATGAGACGAGGGTGTGTCTTTTCTGCAACGACAGGCGTCGAAGAGTGTATAGGAGGCAAGGGGAACGATTCGCGCAAGCCTGTATTCAAGAGACAGTGCAATACGGGGGTGGCTCGTGCATGTTCTGGGGCGGCATGTCAATCGAGGGTAAAACGAACCTTGTGTGCGTTTCTCGGGCTGGAAGTGCTCGCGGGCAAGGGTCGCTGACTGCTGCTCGGTACATAACAGAGATCTTAGAGGAGCAGGTTGTCCCTTATGCTGGTTTTGTTGGCAGTGGGTTCACGTTAATGCACGATAACGCCCGCTGTCACACCGCTTTAATTGTAAGAGACTACCTGCAAGAAGTTGGAATCCCTGTTATGCGCTGGCCGGCGCGAAGTCAGACCTGAACCCTATTGAGCATCTTTGGGATGAACTGAAACGGCGAGTACGGGCACGTGATCCTGCCCCTACCACTCTCCAAGACCTCCAAGATGCCGTCGTTGCAGAATGGGACAACATTCCTCAAGAGACTGTTGTCACATTAATTCGGTCCATGAGAGGACGCATGGAAGCAGTCATCAGGGCTAGAGGGGGTAACACTAGGTTTTAAGTTGTTTTTAAGGACTTCTTTGTAATTTTTGCTGATAAAATATAATTTAGCTTTTTAATCATTTGCATTTGCTTGCTTTTTTTTATTCCCTGGTAAACAAAAAACCAAATCCATTGATTTATTCTGAAATTTAAATGAATTGCCTTTCCAATGATACCTTACAGTCATATGTCTACCATTGATTAATAGGGTTAAAATGACTTTGAAGGGAATTCTTAAAGAGGTGCGATTTTTGTGACGCCGAGTGTATATAATGTTGACAGAATGCAAACGGACAGCGCCGTATGTATAATGACGAATCATACAAACTGCCTACGACATAAACATCTTTTTGAGGCCACCTGTACCTAAAATAACTTTTATCGCCTGTTTTATCCGACCTCGGCTGCCGCAAGTCTAATCCTTTATTACCTACCCAAACAATTTACAAAATGATATCTAAAGAACATTGTCCAAAGTTTCAGCGATGGTTTCTCCACACAGGACGACTGCTTCGGCCAGGTTGTCGAGAGCCCTCACCGCTTTGCGGAAGCCGATTGCCTGCGCGATTTCGGCAGCAACCATCTTCTCTTCCATGTCGATTAGACGTTGCCGCACCATCCCCACTTGGCTGCCGTGGCGACACACTCAGATGCGAGGGCCGTGACGCGGCACTGCTAAAATAGTTAAATGGTTAAATACAACAGTACAATATTATTTTTGTGAGTGGCCAAAATCGTAATTAAGCCGCCATATATCTTGTTTTGTTAATACAATTTCTGTACCTATTTCACAAATGTTTACCAATTATGCTCCTCGTCGATGTCATTCAGGCGTCAAAGATCCCTTTTAGCGCTCCGACATCCCGTGTAAAGTCAAGGAAATTAATGGTTAGGCAAGTTGACTATCAACTTCAATTGTCCAGGAATTCAAATCACAACTGTCATTCGTGTTGGTTTATGCAATGGCAATGCAATTTAAAGAAGGGTGTCAATTTGCTTAACAATTAATTACACACTTACCTACTGTTTATGAGGGATATTTTCCGTATAATATTTATTGGGCTGTGTTTGACCCCGTGTGTTCATGTGTTTGACGGAATAATTCAGAAGGTGCCTAGGTATCAGGATGCCATTTCTTATTTAAATGTACATAATTATAAGGTAGTCATTTGGTTTGAATACTTACTAAATGAAGCCGTCGCGTCGTTTAAGATGCTTTAGTCCAATTAGCAGGTGGGGTACTCGGTTTCGACTCTTCTGCAGGCGGGACTTCACGTTTCTGATAATACAAGACAAAGACGTAAATGGTTTGGGTAAAATAAACGTCAGTGGTCATTATCTATCGCAATATTAAGCTCGACTACCACAGCCGAACTTTATTTGTGAATAAATGTATGTTCTTTATTTCTGCCGTCGAACGCATCAATGAAAGAAAAGAAGAAAGAAAAATATTGTATTTGGGACTGGGAAATAAAGGCGATAATAAAGAAACTTAATCCCCTGTGCGTACAGGGGATTAAGTTTCTTTAATATCGCCTTTATTTTAATGAATATACTGTTATTTTTCTTTAAACAGTAAAATCGTGATGTCCTTAAGTATCAGAATATTATTAACACTCGCTAATCTGTCAAACAGACAGCGTTTGTTTATCAAAAACAACAATTAAAGTAGAAAATCCTTGCGCCTTATCAACTGTTCTTAACAGAACGCATAAATATCAGGTAATCAGTTTGATGATTACCTTTATCATCGTAACGTGACTAACGCGGTGCGGCGGTCGATAACACACTGTTACTAACAAATAACTATATTCAATAACTGAATTACCGACTTTTTTAGGAAACGATTTTTTCCTATTCTTCTCAATTTTTTTTTGTGATAACACTGTCTGTAAACAGACATGTTTATAACGTTACCGAGTGTAAACAATTGCGGTGATTTTTAGTGTCACTTATGTAAAAATATATTTGTTCAGTTAATTTAGGTTACAGTGTAATTGTGATAGTGTGTATTATGAGTTATTGTCAGTGTGTACGATGAGTTATTACGAAAGCAAATACGGAACTGCTCACAGAAAGCCGAAAGTGCTGGTAAGGAAATAGGTACCTTTTGATAGAAAACCGTGTTTTCTCTGAATTTCAGTTAATGCTGACTTATTGGTCCATCCCAGATTGATTTTGTGTTGGCCTTATTTTACGCAGGTGATAATAAATTTGCGCTGAAAAAAAATATGTGAAGTGTAAAATTCGAACACAAGTAAAAGGACAAGGATAAAGTTTGGTCCAGCACAGACAAACCGTTAATTATATAATATAAAAAATAACTCAGAATATTTGAAATCCCACCACAGCTTTCGTTACTTGGCAAAGTTTTGCAGGAAATATTTAAATTTAAAAGATTATTATTTTGTCTGAAGTACTCGGGAAGGTATATATGTTGCCATTTTTAGAAATAAGATGATAATTCGGACATGCTTATTGTAATAATTGATATGATTTCACGAGTATTTCTAGAATATGGAATATTAAAACTATATTTAAAGCGTATTGAATAATAGCTAGAAGTAATGAACATGATATTTAATGATTGAATAATATATCAATTTCATTTTTAAACCAATTCAGTTTTAAAAGTATGTAATGGCAGCACATTCTTTATCTTTTATAATTATTGTCACTGGCCGTCAATGTCATGTATTTGTCTTATAACATTTATGCTTTGCATAGAGCTTTAACTAACATAGACAAAGAATGCAACATAATATTTTATTTTTCCATTTATTATACGAAACAGCCTGTATGTTAGAAAGAGTACGCTATATGTCATTAGTTATTTTTGAACTGAAACTTCTTTAGAATCATTGTGATTTAAACTCTGTGAAACGGAAACGCGTCACGACAAAGTGACAAACACATAAATATAATATAGGATTAAGCCGGCGAGAGAATGCGATAGAATACATTACACAGTATTTTATATTGTAGGTCTCTTCTTTGTGCTATGCTTCGTGGCCAAAACTAAAATGAATACCACAAAAAATAAACATTACAATTATCCTATTCCTGATACTCTATATTCATCTTTGAAATTTCATAAGTTTTGGAATCACTGGCTCAAAATCACAGGCAATAAACCTAGTTTGGGAGCCAGGAGATTAATTAGTCTCACATCTCTGTACCAAATTATTGTACAATTGTTTTTGTCACCAAGTTATAGATAAATAAAAATTATTATTATTATCTCATTCTCTCGTAGGTTCATTTTTAGAAGTTTCACTTCTACCGTGTGTGAATGGCACACACACACACTTTTTTTTACGTAGAAACTAGATGTTTCATGACTAATGATTGTAAGTGATTGTTGCACTGTGGCATATACACTTTTGCATGTTATCTTTAGCATAAAACCAGTGTAAACAATGTCATATTTTTACTGCCATGTCTATGCTATTGTGCTGGCGAATTTGCGTGCCCAGAGTGGCTTCGAACCGCTCATGCCAAGCACATAGATATTGCCCTAAATGAGACGTGTCGGATAATATCAGGCTGCTTAAAACCGACTCCACTGTACTGAAAAAAAAACAGATTTTCCCTACATTTACGTTCGCAAAACACGTGAAACGTAGGGAACAGCTGATATTTTGGTCGCGATTTCAGGTTTGGTCCATAGTAAAAGTTGTTTATAATGATGAGTACAATGACCCCGTAAGAAGTTGCTGGTGTTGTACTAATAACCCTGTATAAGCTCTACCCGGTAGCAGCTACAGCGCCAACTGCCTTACGAAGGGATGTCGCATGCGCGGTGGCAAGACAGAACAAAGAATCCGATTCCCAACATCCCCCTCCACGACTATACGAGTACTCCGGGTAGGCTTAACACTCACAAGAGCTTCTTACGCTCCACGCAGGCAATCCAAGACAGGCCACCTAAAGAGTGAAGTGAATTGTGGGAAAAGGTATCCACCATCTCAAGACTTCGTAACTCTCAAGAACACTTGCCTCCCAGTCGGGAATTGCAGTGGCCTATTTGGAAAGCACTGAATCGATTACGTACGTAAAAATAGCTTTAATTTCGAATGTTGGTGTATTTGCGTTTTTTGCCACCGACTTCATTTTTCACTTTTTGGTTGTGATTTCTACCCACACCAATTCGTATATCACTACCCAAGCAGACTTAATAAAATTTGAATGGATCCACTGCGCAAGATGCCCCTACCAAATTATATAAGAATTTTCAAAATCGGTTCTCCATTTTATTGATGAAAATATCGATGGTTCAGCGATATTTTCATCAATAAAATGGAGAACCGATTTTGAAAATTCTTTATATATATGTTATATATAAAAAATATATGTAGAAAAATTAACAACCTCCTCATTTTTTTAAGTCAGTGAAAAAAATCCTAGTGCAAAAACCCAATAAAACTTTACCCGACCCAGAGGTTGTATTCAGAACTCCAGTTACCAGTTGGTCTAATTTGCAGCCAGTAGAACATCGAGGCAGTAACTCAATGAAGTACTTCATTTATTATTAGTTATCTATAATTACGACACCATTGTATTTGACAATGCCACAGATTGCATTGTCGTGAACAATGAATACGTGTGAAAAATACCAGCTCAATCGAAGCTCGGGAAGTGCATGAAAACTCGATCACAAGCCATTCTACAGCCGGAATTTCTCTTTGAATTCATGTACCTACTGGAATTGTGTAGATAACGTACAATGAAATACTTCTCCACACGGCACACATATTCATATTTGGAATTTTAAGACATATTTATTCCGGCGAATAAAATTAATTGGCAGGTAAAGAAGAATTAAAAATATTTATATAAAAAAAGAACTACCTTAGTTCAGGTAGCGCGACCCGTAGCAAAAATTGGCTGCATTTTTACCACAAAAATATCGCTACATTACTTTCTAAATGTTGAAAGTTGTCTAGTTACGGGTACTAGCACCTCTTGCTACGCCAATGCCTACGCCACCGGCTACGCCGTAGGCTCTACACGATCACTCTATCTTATGGACAGTACTGAATATTATCCTGATCCGATCAACTCTCTGATTAGTTAAACCAATTTCAAATCTCATAAAAGCTGTTGTGATTAGTTGACAAAAAAAGAACAGCCAATTAAATCAATTTACATGATTTTTCACAACAAATAGAATCGATTTATTTTATTTGGCTTCAAAAACTGAGAGGACATGGATAAACGGCCAAACTCCCACTAAGGAGCACATTTAAGTACCTACTAAATAATCACCAAAAAAGGAAAAAACACGATCGTCATTGACACGAGTTACTAAATGTAACACATCTCGATGGTTTTCCTTAACAACGACAGGTATAAAAATACATTGAAACGGTGACCGGAATTTATCACGCCCGATTATACAACGTAAGTCGAAATGTCTACCTATTTACGGCACAACAATAACACTTAGTACCAAAAATAAATATAACTCATTAATTTCCAAATGGACCCAACACTGCTTACCCAGCGAGTGGCAGCTAAAGACAAACAACGTTAAATTAACACAAAAATCACGTGCCGTCCCAGTCAACATTAAATTAAAGTAAAGTTTCGTTGACCGTCAACATACGTCGCGATCTCGACACATGTTAAAATGTACCTAAGTCGAAAGTCGAGCGCGACGGACAGCACTAGCTTCGCGAATGAAAGCTGTGCGGTCTCTAACGCTTTCACGTTGACATTACCTTAGGTAGTGGATTTCACGTTGACATTACCTTAGGGAGTGGCCAGCTAGCGATGAAAAAATAAAAGTATAAAATTACATCGATAACTAATTAATGATAACATAACATAACATACATCACGCCCGTATTCCCCGAAGGGTTAGGCAGAGGTGTACCTATAGCACACTCACATTTCGCCAGTTATGTTTAAGTCCCATGTAATAGGGTGCGAGCCTATTGCCATCAACCGGGCACAAATCCAGACTCCGGGCTGCTGCCGAGAAATTCCAGATAGAAAAACCCAATATCACTGCCCGACCCGGGAATCGAATCCAGGACCTCATGCTCAGCAGTAGCGCTTGCGACCACTAGACCAACGAGGCAGTTGTTTGTTGTTACTAATTAATGATGTAGTTTTTTTATTTAGAGATCATTATTACACCTACTTAAAACTATTACTACTACCTAAGTTAATATGATACGAGATTGCTCTCTGTTTTTGTACACACTTAGTGATTGCGGATTTTAACCTGAATCGGCGGGGGCGGCGACAGAATGTGTCTGTGCGATGTAAGAGTATTCTCTTTTCTTCACTGTAGAAATATGTCTGTGGGAAATTTTTTAAAGTAGCATGTTGGTTTTTATCTGTAAACTAAAAGCAGAAATATTCTCGAAATTTTAAAGGATTTGACACACAATAAGATGAGCAAGGTGGAGTAAGAGCTAAGAAGTGCAATTTTTATTTATATTTTAACTAAACAAAGTTAAAGTTATTTTCAAGTTTAATTTTGGTGATTTGGCTTAAATGTATGTAGATATGCCTAGAGGTATCCTTTTAATAAGGTAACTCATTCAATTATCTATGCAGTTACATTGCTCAAAACAAAGTTGTGCCGTTTAACTTATTTAAGAAGCTTCTAATAGTACCGTAAATGAGGCGGACCTCACTTGCAATTTTAATCTTTTCCTCGTTATCGAAGTTCGATCATTCATCCATTCTATCATTCTGTTGTCAGAAGTACTTAGTGCTCTCCAAGTTTTTCCGAGAAATATAATACTATAAACACCGTGGTTGTGCTGAAAATACAATCAAAGTGTAGCTGAAGTGGGATTTTTGTTGTTTTTTTTTACCCTAGTTTGTTATTGTTTTAGCCAAGTTACACAGTAAATTGGCTAAAACTTCTTAAAATAGCAATCAAAACTTTCGAATTAACCCCGTGTAAAACTTGTACCCTCTCTGAAAATTATCTAATTACAATATATTGCAAAATGACAGCTACTATCAGTGTCATATCTGTCACAGGCTAATGTTGCCACGCCTCAGAGAAAAAACTCCTACATACTAATGGATCGCTTAGGGGAGATTCCATTCAAAAAACAGCCTTAAAAAAAATACTTGACGCAGCAAGTCTTTCATAGAGGTCTCTTTACCACCAAACCACGTTCGCAAAGTCTTACCAATACGCTTACGCAAAGTACTGCCAATAAAGACCTTACTGAAGAAAGCAACTCAAGCTAAAAGAAAATGAAGATGGATTTAAAGAAGTCTCTTATTCGAAAAAGAGAAAGTCCAGAGTTACACAGAAATGAAAAACAAACTTAACTGAATAATTATTGGTTAAGCACACCAATTGCGACGTCAAATAGCTTTGCCAATCTCGAGGAGAATGTCCTTACTTCAAATACCCCAGCCACAAGCAATAACGAAGCCCCCACCAATTTACGTTGACAAGGTCAGCAATATACAGCCTCTTTTTAAACTGCTTGATGAATATGCCAATGGTAGCTATGAAATAAAGTTTTCCGATATGGACAGATTAAAATTTAAAGTCTCCTAAAATATATTCAAAAATCGTAAAACAACTGGAGATAAGACAAACGGAGTTCTACACATACAAATCCAAACAAGGCAGGAGTTTCAAAGTCATATTAAAAAATATTCGCCCATCTACAGACACAAATACCATTTCAAATGAGCTTCTTTAGTCTAAGCCACACAGTAATAAACATCTGGCACCAAAAACCACCAAAAAATCTTTATCAATTTTTATTGTAGACAAGCTGACCCGACAGACGTTGTCCTGTCTTAACTATGAATGTCATATGTCGTTTAGTTTTAGTTTTGACTATTGACTAAAACTAAAACTATCGACTCATTTATCAACCGATCCATCTGTGTTAAACGATATTTGCAGCGCGCTTTCTGTCAATCGCCAACAGTTATTTCAAACAACTGACAGATATGTAAAATTAATATTGGCGTTAAGTTTTCTTAAATTTTGTAACGGTCCGATCAACTTGCTTATTTTTTTATTTCATAAGATCCTTCTCCTGACAATAACGAAAACGACAAAAATAATATGTGATATCGGTCCAACCGTTCACGCGTGATGGCGTGACCAAGGGAAATAGGGATTCATTTTTATATGTATATATAGATATAGGTAGATATAGATTTACAACCTAAGAGTAATAATAAATTGATTTATGAGCTTGTAAGTCTGCTGCATTGCTGCTGTAGCTTCGGGCTTCTGTGGCCAAAACGAGAGATTCCACAATGTGCTAATTACCAACACTATGAGCACACTAAAAGATACTGCCACAGGAAACCGAAATGCATTAAATGTGCCGGAGACTATCCCTCGATTAGCTGCGAAAGGAAGGGAATATCCGACAATGTCAAATGTGTATTGTTCGAAGGAAATGATCGCACTAACTACAAAGATTGTGCTGTTTACCAAGATATTCAAAAAGTTAAATACCCCACTACTAAAATAAAGATGTCCTCAGATGCTAAAGCACTCAAACTTGTACCACGTCAAAATGAACTACCCAACGAAGCTCCTTTACGTATAACGTATAGTCAAGCAGCCCAAATAAATAGAAATGTACAACCAATACCAAAGATTCCAGCACTTCAAATTACAAGCGAAACAAAACTCATGCTAAATATGCTAAAACAACTGATGCAACAAAAGACAACGATGATCAACTTCGTGACTAAAATCTCCCAAAATTCGATAAATTAAATATGGCCACATGGAATGATAAACGGTTTGTCGCATGTTCTAGAACTAAATCCGTTTTTACAAATTAACAATATAGACTTACTTCTTATGTCCGAAAGACATTTTACAGGCAAGAGCCATGTTCAATTCCTCGCTATATACTATACCACACAATGCATCCAGATGGCAAAGCTCATGCCATCTGCAATTCTATATTCAAATTCTATTTATAAAATAATAAACATTCATCCACTTACTGTTCGAGAAACAAAAATGAAAACTAAGAACTGGCTACTTCAATTAAACTACGACCAAACAGAAATGTTATTGCTCGCAGATTAATATTCCATACTACCACATACCTCACCTACATCTAACATCCATCACACACACACACACACCCTCACACACTCGCACACACACGTACACACAAACACTTTATCTACATGCATAAACACAACATGAGTAAACCTAACCCATCACTTATTTGATTTGTTTCATCTTATTTGTTTTTTTTTTCTCTTTTTTATATTTTTTTATTCACAATTTGTATAAAGTAGAAAGTGGGAGAGGGCACTGACTTCTGTAATACAGGTTTTTACCTAGCTCAGAAGTCAGGGTTTTCATAGGATTTTTGTAAAAAAGTTTGTGAATAAAATTTATTTTATTTATATTTATTTATTTAATTCTTATAAAATCAAACATCAAGCATAATGAATAAATCCCCTACTACCACGCACACAAGAAATACTGGCTATTAGAGTTACTATTAAAGACTTGAAAGGACCACTAGTAATATCAGCTGTTTATAGCCCACCCAAACACAATAATAAAACTGAAGACTATTTAAAATACTTTAATACATTGGGTCATTGATTTCTAGCCGGAGGCAACTATAACGCCAAACATAAACACTGCGGATTCCCAATATTTTCAACAAAAGGACGTCAACTACACTTGCGTGCAAAAAAATTGGCCCAGCCAATGCTCTATATTTGAGAGACGATATCTTAAAAATGTTGAAGTATATTTAAATTATTTTATGTGGTGTGAAAGTAGGTAACATAAAGTTTATTTACACATACTCTATACTTAGATGAAAGCAATATTCTTGACTAGATCGACTCGATTCTTCTTTTGGAAAAACTGCGTGACTTTTTTTTGTCAGTGAAGTTGACAAAAGCTTAAATATGTTTATTACTGTTCGTTTATTCATCATTTAACTTGAACTCTTAACCGTCAAAAAAAGGTTCTTTATTCGACCCGTACGTTTTCAAGTTCGCGATTTTTTCAAAAACGAATGAATCAGTTTTGAGAATTTCTTCATTAACGTACTCTGTGTACATTAGGAAGGTTTTAGAGCACACTATATTAGGTTATTGTTAATTAAACACGTTGAATTATCTTATTTCAAATCGAAGAGAACGGGGTGCATCGAGTTTTATGCTCGCATTTGGAGTTGACCTCCTTCTTCAGATACAGAATCTTGATGTAATATCAACAGGAGAACCAACATACTGGTCAACGGATATCAACAACAACAAACTATCGGATTTCGTAGATTTTTGTTTAACCAAAGGCATGGCTAACAGATGTATTACTTGCACCTCCAGTCATTGATATTATTTTGTGAGCAAATATGAATAAAAAGCTATCTTGTCGAATTTTCTTCATATCTATAAAGATAACACGCCTGTGTAGCGCGAAAGAGTAGACACACCCACATATTGCAATTTTATTATTCGTCCTACGAAACGAAACGATCCGTTATTTTTTATCGAAGATAGAAAATTATTGTTATTTTATAAGTTTGTTAAATCATGTTTATAATAACTTTAAATGCAGTTTTTATACACTTGAACAACTTTATATGGAGTTCTAGAAACAAATCTCCATCAAGCGTTATTACGGACATGCGGTCGGCTCTATAGTACGTATACCTTACACTTACGTAATATTCAAAAGCGTATTTCTCCTAAAGTATTGATAGTTATTTTATGGTGTTACGACAATAGTATTATCGAAACCATACTGTTATATCATCATCATACTGTCTTTTAACAAAGTTGCAATTTTTATTTCACGAGGAAATGCATTTTGCATAACTGTAACGAAGCTTGTACACGACAATCCTTCCGTGTTCCACTATGTTTAAAACTACTACTACAACCAGGCTCAAGAAAATAGGTGGCTCGTTTAGATGCCAATGTATACGTTTTTATAATAAACTTCCTAGCCACATTCAAGATCTAAGCTTTAATAAATTCAAATCTTTTATAAAACGGAAACTATGCCAGAAAGCCTATTATACTGTGAAAGACTATATTGAGGACAAAAAGGCTTGGGATTGAGCTGCTCCAATAAATTTACACGGTGAATGTTGATTTTAATTTGCTAGCTATTTTTAGACATGAATATTTACTGTAAAAAGTATTATATTATTTTCATTATTGAGAATATGAGGACTATGTGGGTCATGGTTTCAGTTATATTCTTGATCTGGCAGTTTAAGTAGTTTATGCGGCCTACCCAAATGTCCTTTCTTTGGTATTGTTCGTCGAATCGTTGAGCTCCTTAAGTTCTGAGTTGAGCTGCACGGTTACTGACAAATGCGTGCACTGACTGGACAGGTCCACTTAATCTGTGTGGTTCTTTCCTCAAAAGACCATTTCAGACAACAATCTACATGGTTCTCAAACATTATGTCCGATTTTTTATATACACATTGACATTGTTGAATTTTATATACACAATGACATGAGTATTTACTTGTAAAGTATTATGTTATTTTAATTATTGTGAATGTGAGGATTATGAGGGTCATTGCTTTTTTTTCGCAGTTAATTTTGATCATGATCTGGCAGATTGAGTAATTTATGTGGCCTACCCAAATGTCCTTTCTTTGGTATTGTTCGTCGAATCGTTGAGCTCCTTAAGTCCTCACTTCCTGAGTTGAGCTGCACGATTTCTGACAAATGCGTGCACTGACTGGACAGGTCCACTCAATCTGTGTGGTTCTTTCCTCAAAAGACCATTTCAGATACCAATCTACATGGTCTTCACATGATCTGACCAAGATTATGTCTGGACTTTAAAAGAGACTGTGACCTCTGAGTTTGTTTCGGCCTTTCTTCTCAGAGTAGTCAGTTAAGAAACGCCGACCTCATCTAGTTTAAAAATATGATTGACGTGTAAAAGTGTTTGTACAAACCTACTTACAGAAATAAAATCATTTATCATTTATCATTTACTGTTTACGAATGCCAACACTCAGATTTCAAACGGCCCCCCCTGCGAAAAAGTTCACCCTTTCGCCCTATACAGTGTTATTACAGAATTTATTATTAAACAATAGGTTGTGGTCATTAATTGGCTCGCAAGCGCAGTGAATACCCTTAAACGAGGTTTTTATTAAAATGAAAATCTATTTTCAATTTACCTCGAATTAAAAGACACAAATCATTTACGTGCGTTTTGCAAACTTCGAAGTAGGGACGCCTTATGCACTGTTTTGGGAGCATCTTACTGGTCATAAATATGTTTTAGCAATGTTCAGATTCTAGTTTATGCATATTGGATCAATGCAATAAATCATTTATTGGATTAGGTACATAAGGATCTTTTATATCATTATATGTATAGTCGTTGTTGCTACTGAAGCTAGTGGTTTGTTTTGTATTCTGCTGGAGAATGGGGAATAGCCATAAGATGAGAAGTTACGTGTATTCGCAGAATTTTGTATTTTTTTATCTATTTACCCAGTATTTACAAATAGCACGTATTAAACTGGTATAAAAATTAAATCATCACTCATATAAAGGTGTTTTTCAGCTGGTTTTCTGCAATGAACACTATTTTAACTATTTGCATATTGTTATGTTGATAGTCTTGTCATAGGGGCATTTTCTTCGGTCTGATTGACTTTTCCCCATATGGTTTCTTACGAAATATGTTAATATTAGATTTTTCTAGAGCCTTTATATTCATGCTTTACAAGGCTGTAGGTATTCTGCTGGTAGCGCAATGAACACTACATAGTACAAGACTTCTCAAAAACTTGAAAAACAAGCACAAACCTAATAGATTTTTTAAATACAATTTTGTCTAAAAATGCTCATTAACGCTAAAATCACTCTCAAGAACCTTCTAGAAAATATCTGCCGAATTTTATGATGTCGAAACTCATTGCTCCTTATAAACGAGATGACTTGTCGTTTGACAGTAACATGTTGGCCAGTGGGTCATTAGTCAAAAATCGATAAAGTTAAGTCAGAAGTCAAAACAAGTGACACGTGACTTTCCATGGTACTATATAGAATAATCCTTTTGTTAATCGTCAGTAGCTTTGCAGCAGTGAATTTTCTACTTATAGGGAATACTTAGAAATTGATTTTTTGTGGCGAGCCCTTTTGAATTAGAAACTAGGTTTTGTAGAAGGCGCGCGTCGTCGATTAGTGCTGGTGTCGTATACGATTTAGTATTTATGAGTGACACGGTACTTCTACGTTCAAAATTAAAAAAATATTTTTAATATGTTTGACACTATTTGTACTAACTATATTTCTTTCACAGTTATATAAAAAAATATCGGAAAAATTAAGAACCGTGTTCCAGTATTGAGATACCCGGAATGTATTAGAGGCGGCTTTTGTTAACCTCCCGGCCTTTTGGGGTGGCATGGTTATGAAATTATTCGTGCCGCCAACGTGCGCGTCACGTCACGTGCCACGAACTCGCAGGAGTGGACGCAGAATCGTAGCACATCTAGCATAGCATGCTGCCTCTAACCAACAGGATTTGAACGTTTTCACTTTGTCTAGAAATTATTTTGGAAAAATAAGTTAGCCTTTTTAATCTCTCTCTAATCTAATCTCTCTTAATAATCGCCATTATTTATTCATGAGGCAATGATATTTTGAAATAAAAAGGGATCGTAGCTTCTGGCTGTGTGCGCGTGGTAGAGGCATGCGCGGCTTAGTCCCGTAGAGCAAGCACACGCGACCGCTCGGCAGAGGGTGGAGACGCGCCCGGCGCGCCACATCGATCGGTACTTCCTCGTGCTTCGAAACTCAGTCGCCGACGGTCCGGCGACGAGCGTCAACATGCAGCCGCCCCCGCGGAAGGTGAGTTCAACATCCCCTATGGCCACACGACCTCATACAACTCCATCAAAACCTCATACAAACTTTCCAAAAGTCCCGCAGAACTGTGAAAGAAGTACTTTCCTCAACGCGTCAAATTTCTTGTCGCGTGTTTCTATGAAATTATATAACTTTACTGTTATGTTTATATTTTAATCACTGGGGGCATCGCTTGCTACAATTATTGGGGCTGGACTTATTTATCATACATTTTAAATTAATGATATCTTAGAACGTGTGTAGTAAAATTCGTAATGCAACGATGTTCTGATTAAATACCAAGCGTAGGCTGTGAGGATTTAATCAATAAACCTTTAATCTCACATAAACAGGCCGTAGCGATGGTAAACACGGTTATGAAAAATATTTATAAATAGAAACTAATATAAGAATCAGCACTGACCAAAATTCGGTAAAAGAAAAATCTGTTCTTTATTCAGAAAATTCAAGAGTAATCTGTACGCAACGCTCTGACGTTTCCACAAAAACGCGTGATATTTATAGTAAAAATAGAACGTGGATCTCATATTTCGGAATATAAGTACGAGGAATTTCATCAATACGTTTTGTTCTCGGAATCATTCATTCGTTTATTATGAACTGATACTATTCTCCTTACTACAATTGTAAAAAAAATACTGTTTATATTTTTTGCTGTCATTTGTTAAAATTCTTGTCTATTTCCCACTTTGTTTCCTTTGAAACGGGGATTAGTAACTGTGTTTACTTTATTTTTGGGATTGTTGAACAATTGAACGCGTTTAGTGACAAAAACAGTCACTGTTTTTGTTTTAGGGCGGATTGAATCTCCATACATAACCTGGCTTTTTACAAAAATATTTTCTCTATTTATTTCATAAGAGCATTATTTATAATTGAGAAAAGAAATAGAATACATTGGTATTTCTGTTTCGACACACGGCTAGTAGTTAGAAGTTTCACATACCCGGCCTCCCAGTATTAATTATGTACGAAGCTGGTTAATTTAGGAAAACTTTCGATTAATATATCATTATCATTAACTACATGCATATCATTAACTATCCTTGGTAACAACTATGAAAAAATATGACCGGTGTTGAGAATCACGTTAATCTTTTAAGTAGGTTTTAGCTATTGTTTCTGAATTTTTTATTTAAATAACAGGAGTTTACTGAATTTTTCAGAATTTCCAAAAGGCTTAAGCAATAATGCTCAAATTGTAAATTTCTATTAAAGTACCTAGAAATAAGAATTTTCAATTTCAAAATGTTTTTTCTTGTGGCTAACATGGGTGATGGATGGATGGGCTGGGATGTTTGCCTTCAAAAAGTACCTACCTACTCGCTACAGGTAGCCATCGTTGGTAATAAATATCTTAATTGTGAAAGTCCCAAAGGACGACCAGCATGGGCCATCGTACACATACCTCCAACATTATTTTATTTACTAACAAACCGCCGCGTAATTCATCGGTAAACGACAGTTTGCGTCGCACTGTTAGTCTATGAGAATATTGAATTAGTAGATCCAATGAACGAGGGAACGATGAACTGCGGTCAATGATCAGCCATCAGTAATGAGTAAATTGCAGTGCGGTGCGCTTTTGTTGCGACGCGCCTCTAGCAGAAAATTTTATATGAAAACCTCATGGAAATCATTCTACAAGAGTCGCGGCGAGTTGTCGAAACGCGCTGTCGCAGCGCGACTGTCTGCGGGAGCTTTTACTTGATTTGGAGAAACTACCTCGCACAGCATACAGATTAACATGGTCCAGGCATTCTGACGGAACGCTAAACTCTATAATCTAAGGATAAATTATGTAATTTAATTTTATTTATTTATTTAAATCAGACACAGTACCTAATCCATATTTTTGTTAGTATACCTAAATATTATGTTAGTAACCAAAGATTAAAATAGATACCATAATAATACTATTATAACTAAATTATTTAATAGTACCTAAATAAAAAGATTTTCATAAAAGAAAGATTTATATAAAAGATTTAGAAATTCATTAAAATCATAAACCAAGCCTATAAAATTAATAAAAATATTAATCACCCAATGAGGACGGGATTTTCCAATCATATTTCGCTTAGATGGAACATTATTTCCTTTTGCTTTTGAACTTATTTCAATCTAAGACGTTATAAAAATATCGGTATGAAAGATAAAAAAAGATGACAAATTCAATTAAAACACCGTCGGTTCTTTTCCTTCTACCAAATATTGTAAAGGTCGTGTGTCCCTGAACGTTCTTCTGATAAATCTGTTTTGTGTATTTTTAGCTAGCATGAGCGTTTTCAATTTGAGCGAATATCAGCGGTTAGAAAAACAATTTTCATGGATTTTCCGCGACTAAACCATGGGTAATGATAATTATTGATAATGAGATTTATAAATCATTGATAAAAGCCAATTATGGTATTAAATAAATAAAAGTCTAAAATTGCAATTAAGTGAACGCAGAAATTACAAAACCTTTTTCTTTTTTAATCTTGGAGACTGTGGTAATTGCAAATTAAATTAACTGATATCTAATTTGACTGGTACATTACTAGCGGTTGGAAAGCAGTACTTACAGTTACTACTAGTTTTCAAAATTCAGAACATAACTTCTAAATAAACGTTGAAAACCGTTTATCCATCGAAATATTACGAAAACAGCAATCATTTTGGAGCATAACTTGTTTAACTCTCTATATACGTATGTATGTACGTCATCTATCGGTATCGATAGCATTAGTTAATACACGCTGCACTGAGCCTGACCCTCTATCAATAACGGCCAGGCGCAACCCAGCTGTTATTAAATTTGGTGCACCTTTCTGCGATGCGTAGACGAATAGTTTCCATCACGGATAGCAGCGGGCGATCGGGCGTGCGGGCGAGCGGGCCAGTCGAGCTCATATTCTAGGAAACTGTAGAGGCTAGAGAGTAATCAAGTCTGACTGACTGGCTAAATATAAATCACTTTAGCTAAAATAAAAGCCATTTTATCTGTAGTTAGTATCCACAGGTAAATTGGCTTCTTTTTAATCACTATAGCTAAAATAGAAGCCAATTTACCTGTGGATACTAACTACAGATAAAATGGCTTTTATTTTAGCTATAGTGATTAAAAGTAAGCCATTTTAGTGATAAATGATTTTATTTATGTAAGTAGGTTTGTACAAACACCAATCATACTCGTATGTTTTAAACTAGATGAGGGCGGCGTTTTCTATTTGAGAAAAAAGGCCAAAACAAACTCAGAGGTCACAGTCTCTTTTAAAGTCCAGACATAATCTTGGTCAGATCATGTGAAGAACATGTAGATTGGTATCTGAAATGATCTTTTGAGGAAAGAACCACACAGATTGAGTGGACCTGTCCAGTAAATGCACGTATTTGTCAGCATTCGTGCAGCTCAACTCAGAATTTAAGGAGCTCAACGATTCGAAGAATAATACCAAATAAAGGACATTTGGGTAGACCGCATAAACTAAGTGATAACATTTCACTTCATTGACATGGACTGCCTCGTTGGTCTAGTGACTGCCTCGTTGGTCTAGTGGTCGCAAGCGCTACTGCTGAGTATGAGGTCCTGGGTTCGATTTCCGGGTCGGGCAAAGTGATATTGGGTTTTTCGATCTGGAATTTCTCGGTAGCAGCCCGGAGTCTGGATTTGTGCCCGGTTGTTGGCAATAGGCTCGCCCCCTATTACATGGGGCTTAAACATAACTGGCGAAATGTGGGTGTACTATAAGTACACCTCTGCCAAAACCTTCAGGGAATACAGGCGTGATGTTATGTTATGTGTGTGTTCATTGACATTTTGTATTTGATTGGACTATTCAGTCTAACCAGACGGCCTCGATGATCGAGTGGTCGAAAATGCTACTGACGAGCACGAGGTCCTGGGTTTAATTCCCAGGTCAGGCAAGGTGTTATTAGGTTTTTTTATCAGGAATTTCTCAGTAACAGCCTGTAAGTCTTGATTTAGGTCGGTTGATGGCAATAGGCTCGCCCCCTATTACATGGGACTTAAACATAACTGGCGAAATGTCTGTGTACTATTAGGTACACCTTTGTCTAACCCTTCGGGGAATATTGGCGTGATGCTATGGAGGGTAAGGTTGCGTTAGACGTACCAGCGCCTAAGTCATACTCAGCAATATATGATCTCCTGAATATAAAAAACTGACATGTAATGATGTAGAAATGTGATATTAAGGGCCCGTTGTTTGATACATAGTTAAAAATTACCAATAGTCAATTTAACAATTACTCACTTGAAAATAGTTAAAGTTTAACTAGTCAGTCTACGCATGGTTAACTTTCATAGTAAATTGTCTATTTTTTTAACTAATTGTTAGTTTAACTAACGCATTTTAACAATTAGTATGTTTGACTACTAATCTAAACAGCGGGCCCTTAGGGCCCGTGATTTAACTAAATCAAGTGGTTAACCCGCTAGATTTCGGAGAAGAAAAATAAACAAAAATTAAGATTTTTCTCCTGTCTTCATTAAAATTTCATGCCCCGTATGTAAGATATTTCTGAAAAATGTATGACGAGGAAGATATAATTTTTGTTCATGGCCATTTTCGTGGTATTCCAACTTGTATTTAAACATAACTAAACCGTATTTTTCTTAAAGTTATATCAGCTGTTTTGATTTTAAACTTTGAAGGCCCTGTTGCTTAATTCGTTTATTTTGATTTATTATTGTAGGCACCATGTTTTAATGCAAATAAAAATAGTCTATTCCAACTAACTCCAACTTTCCGGGCTATTCTATAAACTAAAATTTCGGTAGACCAGAAGCAAATTCAGGAATCGATAATGCATTCAGGCACGAATCTGATTGGATCTGACGTGCCGATTCATGCGTGAGGTGTCCGTCGCTGTGAGATAATGCAGTTATGCTCTTGTCGTCATGTGCAGGTTATAACGGCTCTCATAGAAATCCCATCGTTCGTTCGGTCGTCTGTGTTCGACTTTACGGTGTCAAACAACAACAAAAAACCCATTTGGACGGCTGATTTAAGGTGAAAGCGATTGATTGCCCGCGAAATTCAAAATTTCTTACACGTTATTTTGCAATTTGCAGGTCATTGTCAGGTTGTGTGTTTAACAAAATACGATTCGCGACCGGGGTACCAAGTCTGTATTTATAGAATTACATATAATCATCAACACAACGTTCATATAATCCTATTGATTGATATTTTATGAAATTGTCATTCAATACGATTATATGAACTTAAATAATGCTAAAGCTGAGTTTGACAAGTTCTCATGACTGAAAAATGTATGCACTGACTGCACAGTTCCACTCAAATCAGTGTGGTCCTTTTTTCAAAGACCCTTTTTTTAGAGACCAATCTACATGATCTAACCAAGTTTAAGTGAGGATAAGATTATGTCTGGCCTTTAAAAGAGACTGCGACCTCTGAGGTTGTTTCGGCCTTTCTTCTCAGAGTAGTAGGATAGGAAACGCCGACCTCATCTAGTTTTTAAGATATGATTGGCGTGTTAAAATAAAATCATTTATCATGAATTTTATCTCAATTTCAAATTCTCAATTCGGAAACGGGGTTTCCTTAAACGCTAAATTAGTACAAAACCATGGGATTGAAATGCAGATCAGTTGGTGTGTAGCTTTGTGAGCTTTCGAACAATATGTGCCGATCTAATTAGAAATACGGCGGCGGCGCGGCGGCCGCTAGCGCCAACGGAACGACGTTCGCGAGCGTTCGTTTAAGTTTTATCTACGTTAGGGTAACAACACCTACATGACTGAAGCCTATGTACCGATTCCTGTCAGTTACTGACCGCTATAATCTCTCATTGTTTTCCATAATTAAAATATTTTAATGATTCTCTGATATGATTTCAATGTGTAAATGAACAACTAGAAAGTGCTCGTTAGAACTGTCGTATACTTTCGTTCATGCACGTGAATGAAATACGAACGGTTTTGTTCCAGCCATATTGTTCTGAAATTGCGGAACTATTTTTAGTTAACATGTTAGTACTATATCAGTTTGCATCAGATGTTTTAAGCTCTCTTTTGTAAAATATGTAAGCGGATTGAATCGTTTCGGAGATTGCCAGCATGTGCAATTGAGGGCGCGGCGCGTATGATCTTTTATTTCACTATCGAGTCCTTCGTAATTATCCGGCTTTTAGATGCTACCGACCTATTTAGAACACCCGCTTATCTAGAAGTCTCGTCTAGACTTTCACTCACTCTTCTGCTCCACCCCCGTTAGTTTTGAAACCACCCCAAGAATATACTTTTTATTTGTTATTATTCTACCAAATTAACATAAATCCAATTAAAGTGATGAGATTGGTACATAATAATGATACATAACATACAGTAAGCATTACAAATGCAATATAATACCTCACTCAGCACTCACCTTACTCAGTCTTCTCGGAAATCGCCAGACATTCCAACAGTATCACCTTCCATTCATCAGCGCATAGATCCAGTTCAGCAGTGATATTCTTTAAATACCTAGTGGGCTGCATGTTATTTCACCATACAGGGTGGCAGAGACATCAAGCGCAAACTAAAACCATGAATCTAGCACATGATTCTAGACCTCCAAGAGTAGAAATTTTACGTCGAAAATTTTCAACGCTAGGAGGTCTAGAATCATTTGTTCGATTAATGGTAACAGGTTGCACGTCGATATCCCTGCCACATTGTTTAGACTAGTGATTGATACTATTGGCAGCTCACTTCAAGCTCACTTAAGTTCTCACGGCGGTGTGAGAGGTTTACAGAATACACTGGCTAGATTAGATTCAAGTTTCCATCATAGGACCGTCCAAGACCACCGTAGTGTACCTATCTAAAACATAATTATGCGATCGGATAGTATTGGTACCGCCTGTTAACTCACTGCCTTTAATAGTCTTCCCCTCAAAGAAAAACTTGCGTAATCAATAGCAAGTGTCGTGGTTTTAACGTTTTAAATTTCGCTGCAAGTGCTTTATTGTGATTTGAGATTGGAAATATTTTGGTCTTCTCTCGTATCGGCTCTTTGGTGAGAATAGCGCCTGCCATGCTAACAATTTATAATTAGAAAGACGGTAAGGTGATAGCGAGCTGACTGCCCATTAAAAAACACCAAAAACAGCGTGGTAATTGCATAATACACTAACAGTAGGACTGAATGGCTTTCATTTTGACGGTTCAACAACATTCATTGCTTTACTTACGTTGTTGAGCAGACAAATTTTTCGACCATATTGATGCATTGGATTAGTAATATCCTTTAAACCAAAAAACGCGTTTTGTACAGAAATAGTAAAACTTCAGTGTAGGTATTACGATTATTACATAATATTCTAATTGGGGTGTTTGTTGGTGTGCGTTAATTCTGGGCCTCGTTTTTAATACTGCATAATAACGCAACATCCAGCGATGAATTGTAAATGGTTTTATCATCCGGAGCAGGCATCTTTTTATCTTTGTTATAAGGTTTTGATCTGTAGAGTGCCTTGTGCCTCGTATGTAGGGCTGCCTTGATGAGTTAGGCACTCGTAGTACATTGCGTATAGTAATAAGTTCCATAAAAATCAGAATTAATATTTACAGTATTTTTTTAATTACTTTGCTTTTTAGCCGACTATGCATGAGTAATTGCATTATTTTGATGATTCGACAGTTTCCATCAAAAGAAACTCGTTGAATTATAATCAGTTTTAGTTACTTTTGTAAATCAATAAAATTTCATCATATTTACAAAGAGGCTCGACCAATCCGTCAGATATTTAAATATTCACTATCAAGACATGTATCTATTGCACAGAATAACTTTTATTCGCCCTGAATATCCTTTTAAAAATTGTCCAAATCTGAGTTTTCAAAGTCGTCAGATTTAGGGAAAGCCCACAATTTCTTCATCAGATTTGCCTATAGTCATTATGTGTAAGGCCGTACACGATCATACCAAAATCAACGGGTCTGAAGATCACTTTATGTTTGGTCCATTTTCGAAATCTGAAAGTGGACTCCTGACCACAGGGCTCGTATCTGAAACTTTTCAAATATATTATCGGTGTTCGCTCATCATGTCGCACCTACTCAGCTATTAACTTTTCGCCCTGCATATGCTTGCTCGAAAACCCTCTGGGTTGCCCCTACCATGATTATTCGTTTGATTGAAAACTCGACTCGTTGAAAATACGTAGGTCACATATTTAATTCAGAAGTTTAGCCACAAAAAGATTTTTGACAACATGTAGGATGTGTAGGACCAAGAAGTTACTGAAGATTCAAATAAATAGAAATGATAATATTTGTCTTTTTTTAACATAGAGAAGCAAAATGGTAAATCGTAGGAAACGTGAAAGAAAATATGACTTTTATGAAATTTAAAATCAATGTTAACTTAAATTATCAGATAATATTTACATAATATATAAGCTAACAGGCCTGAAATGATATTAATAATAAGTACATGTATAATAAAAAAGAAGGAAAAGAATCATTGGGCATCAAAAAAATTCGTCCACATAGCTGTCAACAGGAAAAGTGCTCAAAAGGCTGGCGGCATGGCCACGTTTTATGGCGCTGCTCTAAGAAGCTGCGGTGATATTCTGTAAAACTGGATTTGTACCTCACTCAAGTAACCGTTCGATCGCGAACTCATTTGTGCACTAACATAATTTAGTTACAATTTGTTACTAACACACTAACATTTGTTGATTTTATATTTTTGTGATATTTTGATTATGTAACCTATGTGGAGTTTATTTTAAATAACTACTGGTATTCTGCTGCATCCGGGCAGACTGGAAGCTAACCCCAACATAGTTGAGAAAAAGCAGGCAGATTGATACTGGCTAGCCTATTTTTTGGCCCAAGAATCAGCATTGCCATACAACTTGGCAATGCTGACAGCCTTTTAGGCACTTTTCTTGTAGACAGCGATGCGGACAAATTTTTTGATGACTTATAATACTTCCCCTCCCTTTTTATTTTCTTATACAGATTATTATTATTATTTAAAACTGTTAGGTTATATAAATTATGTAAATATTTATTATTTTGGAAATTGGAATAAAAACATAACGTGATTTAAATAGTCGCTGTAACGCAAAACAATGCATATTTCACACCTAAGAAACTGAACCGATCATCCTGATATTTTGCATATATATTGTCAGGTGTACAGAAACGGACATAGGGTACATTTCATCCCGAAAAATTACTGTTCCCGAGGAAAACAACAATAACGATCTTATGATAATAGATGGCGCCACGTGTCTTTCGAATCATGATTGAATTATATTATTGTAAATACTTTAGATTTTTAATTTAAGTACCTGATACATTTTCTGAGTCTAGAGTGTCAGTACACCGGGTTTTCATCCTCCTAACTGTAATTCCTTGAACAACCCGAATTGATTGTCAAATTCTAAATTAACGCGAGCGTAGCCGCGGGCAAAGCTAGTTACTTATAAGTAAAACATAAACGGCAAAATATGGGTGTCCTTACACCTCTGCCTCCCTCCATCTTGGAAGTATACAGGCCCGTGATTATGTCAGTAAAGTAGATACGTAAAAAAAATGAGAAAATAATTTTCCTATAACGTTCCTCAACAGTAAAAATAGAGGTACATAAAGTAGCAATTTTATAAAGAATTTTTCATATTACGTCAGCGTTTTCGCTAGAGCACAATAGAATTCCGTCGAGGTATGACTGGTTTCATAATATTTAGTAGTTTAATATACAAACAGCCGGTTTCTGAATTGAGAATTTGAAGTCGAGAATTTGACAAACTCTACTTTACCATTACTAAGGCGGATATCACATCTCCGCCGCGAAACCATAGCAGCGAAACCGCAGTAGTTCCGCTATGACTTTTCCGTTGTATGACAAGCGAAACTGCCTGTTCTAACGCACATATTTGATTATGACTCTATCTCTTTCCCGCGTGATTTCGCCGATCTGCTCGGAAGCCAGTTACATCACCGCGCTCAGCCCGCTATTTTGTAGAGGTGCTGCGTTTGTTTCGCATGTATCTGTGGCGGTGGACAAGTTTATAAAGCAATCTATTTTTTTTATTTTATAAAATGTTTGTTGGTTTTACGGAAAAACTAATCTAAGAGGTCCGAAGTAGACACATACTGTTTTTACTAAGTCGAAAGTGACGACATTTTGCTCCGATTACTATAATTCAAGTGACTCTCATGATGTTCCACTACTCGAATCGCGATATAATGTAGTAATGTTTCGTAACGGAATTCGTTAAGCGGTTTCTCATAATTATTTTCGCGTGGAGGTGTGCTAAGGCCTTTAAGGTAAAAGCCTGTGAAATTCAAAATTTATTTACAAAAAACGGAAGAAATTTTGAATGTCGTGGGCTACATTGATGGAATCGCCTGAAGTAATGCTAAAGCAGACTTTAACAAGTTCCCACCTTCAAATTCTCAATTCAGAAACCGAGTGATATGTATTTTTGTTTTACCTAAAAATGTCTTTTCTTACTTTTATTTTCCAAACCCCTACACACACCATCAGACGACGGTATGCGGCAATGCGCCATTGCTAGAGTAAAGATTACCTAAATAACGTTTCGGAATCACGATCATTGTGCGTACAGCCAAACAGTGGAACTCCTTCCGTATCCTGCGTTTCCCGACAGGGAAACCAGCGGGGTAATTGCGTTACACACTTACAAATACAAAAATAGTTTAACACAATTGCAATGCCGTTCGTTTCGACTATTCAACAACATTAATTGCGTTATTTACGTTGTCGAGCAGTCGAAGTTTTCAAAAATACATTAGGACTAGGAGTTTCCTTAAAAATCTTTCGGATTGAGATTGAAAGTCTGTTACGCAATTGAGGCATTGGTCTGTAGTTTTCAAGTCACGTATAGGTACATACTAATTCTAGACGATTGTGGACTATCGGTAGGAGTAGCAGTGGTGGTCCAGTGGTAATGGCCCCGACTTACCGAGTGTTAGGTCGTGGGTTCGAATCTAGGCAGGCGCTTTTTTTTTGTATAAATTATTTCATCACCACTGATCTCAAAACGGTGAAGGAAAACATCGTGAGGAAACCGGCATGTTCTAGAACCAAAAATTCGAAGACATGTGATATCTATGAAATCAACCCGCACTGGACCCGCGTGGTAGATTACAGCCCACTCCATTTTGAAGAGAGGAGGCCTGTATCCCAGCAGTGGGAACATTATAGGCTAATTATGCTATATGGACCATCACAGCTCACTTCACTCCATCAGATGACATAGTGGTCGATCGCTATCCAATCAAAAATAAAACACAAGCCTTCGGAAAGCTATCAGGTGTTTGTTCCACCAACTGTCAATCCTTTTTGGGGTTCCGTACGTCCTAATGAAAAAAATAAACCAATGTAGGATCACTCGTGTGTCTGTCTGTTTGTCTGTTTGTCACAGCCAACTTTTTCCGAATCTACTGAACTGATTAAGTTGAAATTTAGTACAATATGAATTTCTGTGACTCAAACACGGACGAATAACGTAATAAATTAATTTGTAATATTGCGGTCACTTTTAGGGGGCAAACTACAAAGTTAGAAACAAAAGTTTTGCAAACTGTACCGTATGACATATCAAATGAAAGGACTTGTGAGTGTTTCAAATATATTTTTTGTATAATTTTAAAAGAAAACGGTTTTAAAGTTATTAAAGAAAATATATGAAAATTTACCACGGCATTTTGACCATGATGTAAGGTTTGTAGAGTTAAGCCTTCTAGAGCTAGGGGTTTGGCTCTACATTGAATCTGATAACTTTTTAACAGTGAAAGCGTTATAAAGTCTATGCAACCTACTTTACGTGAAATGTTTTTGTTTATGGTTACGTACCCAATGAGTGCCGACGTCCCGTCGGTACTCTTTGGACGCGAACGGCTGAGCCTTACCCACGGGGTCCCGTTGGCTACGGGACCCTGTGGGTAAGGCTCAGCTGTCCGTCCGTCCGTCCGTGACAGGGCTGTAACTTTTGAACCGTAATTAGACACTTGAAATTTTTACAGTGTGTGGCGGCTATAACAACAAAAAAAAAAGGGACTCCCCCATACAAGAAACGTGTTTTTTAACCGTTTTAGAATATATTGGCAAATATTGTTCGGAGGTACGGAACCCTTCTTGTGCGAGTCCGGCTCGCACTTGGCCGCTTTTTGTATAATTGAATCGCCTCTCTGGCAGCAAAATCGTCGAAATAGAAGTGTTTATGAAAGTTAATGAAGCAAAAGGAGTACCTATATCAGGATCGTAGGAGGTGGCGGTCTGTAGTTGTTGCCGTGGGAAGAAGCCGTATGTGTAAAGATTCATTTTTTTCGTTAATTAGTGGGAGACATGCTATATTAGTTATTTATCTTTGGTTTGCATTTTTAACCGACTTCACAAAAAGGAGGAGGTTCTCAATTCGCCTGTATGTTTTTTTTATGTGTTTTAGCTCATAACTTTTTTCTGGGTGAACCGATTTGGACGATTATTTTTTTATTTGATAGGTGGTACTTCACATGTGGTCCCATTTAAATTTCATCAAGGTTTGACCAGCAGTTTTTGAGTTATCCTTAATACTGCATATTTTTTTACACTTAGTTTATATGGATGATGTGTTAATAATTTCCTGTCACTGTTATTTACACACCAAGTAGTGGTAATTTGTGTGGGGTAGGTACCGCAACAAAAAAGTGAAAAATAAAAACTTTTTTCCAAAAAAAAACCGACTTCAAAAAAAGACACAAAAAGACGTGAAAAATAACTTTAATTTCGGAAGTCGGTGGGCAAAAACGAAAATATAAAACCAAAGACACCGACTTACGAAATTAAAGTTATTTTTCACGTCTTTTAGTGTTTTTTTTGAAGTCGGTTGTTTTTTTGTATAAAATTTTTATATTATTTGTTAAGTCTTGCCGTCTGGCATAATGGTCTTAGGCAAGCTACACACTTGCTCTGGTTGGATTCGGCACGGTTCGGTATAGCCAGGTGGTAAAATATACATTAAATTTTGCCGCCCGGCCTGTGCCGAATCATGCCAACTCAAACATGTGCGTAGCAGCCCTTGTAAGATTATAATTATGTCGTTACAATATAGCCAATCAGGTTGCGCCGCACTTAGCCAATATTTTTAGTATTATCATCAACTATCACTAAACGCTAACCCTGTGCCGCCTCATGGGATCAAATGAAAATAGCTATCATATAATGTAGGGCAAATGACACACTGTGCGGGTCTGCCCGCACAGTGTTTCATTTGCACGGTCCAATCAATCGTGCAGAGTCCCTGTCATGCCGTGTCGTGCTGCCTACTTTGTAAAGTGAGCGCAGGTGCTCTGTGACCGGATTACGACAATCGTGCAGAGTCCCTGTCGTGCCGTGTCGTGCTGCCTACTTTGTAAAGTGAGCGCAGGTGCTCTGTGACCGGATTACGACAATCGTGCAGAGTCCCTGTCGTGCCGTGTCGTGCTGCCTACTTTGTAAAGTGAGCGCAGGTGCTCTGTGACCGGATTACGACAATCGTGCAGAGTCCCTGTCGTGCCGTGTCGTGCTGCCTACTTTGTAAAGTGAGCGCAGGTGCTCTGTGACCGGATTACGGCCTTGCATCACTGCTTGTATGTTATCCGCCTTATAATCTGTACTCACTCCTCTGTCATTCAATAATTTATATCTAAGAGTAGGTATATTGTTAGTAAATGATTTCCTTGGAACATAGAAGTTAAAGGTTGCAATACACATGCTAAAAGCATCATAATTACTGAATACTCTCGGTGTAGAATATTTATACTTCTTTCGTATACATGAGCAACTTTTATTGTACTAGGAAACATCTCGAAATTGGCATGATTTTTTAAGCATTTGAATGATTTTATGCTTCTATAAAGGTGTAAATAAACCCTCCAAATTAAATTCTCGTGCAATCTTTAATGACTAAAGGTTATTAGTAACACATTCATCTCTATTAAGAATGTTGCAACTTTATAATCTCATGACTTTTTCAAAAACTAATTGTTTGAATAACATTAATAAAGTGTAATTGAAAAATCATCGAAGAAAATTTTATTGAAGTTATAAAATTAACCTCAGGTAGGAATTACGAACTGGCGATTAGTCAACAGCCTAAACCAGACTCATGGAATTCGATCTGCACTCACTATTCATGATAAAACATAGATCACTTAGTATTGTAGTATTCGTTGTCATAGAATAGTTAGTTGTTAATTAGATTTTGTTCTTTTATTCCGCTCATCAGTGTATAGGATAGTTTGATGATATTCCTAAGTTCCGTCACTGTTTTACTGATTGGGTGATTAACACTGAACAGTCGGAGTATATGTAACTAAGTACCAAACGCACCCGAAATAAACATAAACACAGACTAGGTCGCAGGCTAAGTGCTAGTTTCTCGTTAAGTCATTTGACGGATAGTTTCACTACGAAAAATAGTCCGTCAATAGACTTAACGGGACATTTAGAATAAACAGAGTATGGCGGGCCTGCCACTAAACCTAGTTAGTTAGGTACAAATCCGTCACCATTTAGGGAACAAAGAAATTCCCAGTAGATAGTCTTCGTTGAAGCTAATGCATTTCTAATAGTCGAATGGAGTGCCTCAAGGAACCATTCTTGGCCTCGTATGAGGTTTTAACAATGATAGAAGTGAGACAACCGTTGGCTATTATCTAGTCTACTCAAAAGATGCTAGATTCAGTAGAAAGCTTTTCTGCCTAATTTGATAAAATAAAGGTAGATAGGTCAGTAGATACTGTCAGGTCCGGGGCTCTTATTCTATGAAAGGAAAAGCATATAGAATTCAAAATAAATAATTATTTACAGTGCCCTCCAAAAGTTAATTGACGTTTTTTCACTTCATTTGTGATGCCACATTATGATTTAAAAAAAATTGGTAATCCTATGGGATTGCACATTCTTTTTTGGTAGTTGAATTAGTCAATAAAAACGTTATACTTATAGTGTATAGTTCAAATATTTGAAACTAGAATTTTAAATCATAAAGTGAACAGCTGAAGTAGAAAAATGTTAACGAATTTTTGGAGGGGAACTGTGTTTAGAAAAAAGCACTCTTAGTACCTAGATCAAAAACCCTTAACGCCAGCCTACGGGGCTGGCTGTCTCTTCATTTCTATTCTAAATATGAAATTGTATATATCTCGTAATATGCTATTACCCTATTATACATTAGCGGAGGCATGGTCTAAAAAAACAAGGTCTGCATTCCGGGAGTGACACATGCTTACGTCAATATCCAGTTGCCACTTTATTGCAACAAAACACGAATTAAGAAAACATTCTCAGTCACCATTCTGTTAAAAAATATATATAAACCATTTAAATTGTCGTTTAATTTTTCTAATCAAACGAAACAATTCAATTTAAACATATACCAACGTAATTGTTAGTTAAAACCTCTTTGTTTTATCGGATTCGCACAGGTAATAAAGGCGATTGGGGAGTTATTATTACACACTACTGGTAACGCAGCGGTGATGACGTAGGCTTGTGTCACCCCTGTGACCGAAATGCTATACCTGGTGAAGTATATTATTATACCATGATTGGAGGTTGGTTCGCAACGCCATCCACATTTACAGTCCCTACTATGCGGACTATCTCAGCAAAGAGGAAATGCGATACTCCACTTTACTTTTTAGACAGACAGTTGCAAAATGAATTAATTAAGACCTACGTTGCAAACGGACGCATTTGCATGTCCGGGGATTTGTACAGATTGTATTAGACGGATCCCTTTACTTCCCGTTGTTGTGTTGCCTTGTTTCAAGAGACTGGCCGTCAGCTGCTCCGTTAGTAACTAAAATATTTATTTTTTTATCACGGTGGTCTCTTTTACGTGTCTATTTCAACTTTTTACCAGTTAAATAGTATCGTGAGTTTGAATAAAAACTTCAAAATATTGAGATATTTACTGTAAAAAGTTTACAGAATCTCGGCTTTCTGAATTGTGGTTCATCTTCCGAGTAAACACTTGTAGCTTTTTTTTTTTACTTACCATCGAAGTTGTGTTTACTTTTACTTGAAACCTTGATACCAGTCTACCCAAGTTTTACACTAAAATAGTGTACTTCATAGTCTGTGGAATATGTTTCTACGCCATTCATATATAAGTTTAAAAATGCCGTGCATGCACAAAGTTTTATCTAAATTGTAAAATTGAAGAGCTTTAATTATATTTGACTACGCTGAGAATATCTCCACTCATATAAAACTTATATTAATCTCTTTATTTCAAAAGGATAGAATGGTAAGTGAAATGACGGGCACTTAATTGAACGACTTGCTTTTTAATCCATTCTTCCATTTTTAAACGACTTGCTTTTTAATCTATTCTTCCATGTTTAAACGACTTGCATTTAAACGGGATTAACTTTTTATTTTGTTTCTAACTGGCCACTACAGTCTGTTCACAGTTACGATATTTTACCTCTGAGTTTGCATCACTGTCGAAATCACAGTGATCTTTATTGTCGTTGTAATAAGATTGCTGTTGGGTTGCTGCTATTGACAAGTCTGTCAAATTCAGAACGATCTTTATAACCATTACAATAAGGATGCTATTGGGTTGCTGCTGTCAGAGGTAAAATAACTCTTAATAGACTGTAGAATATTGCAAGCATATTAGAAAAGTCAATTAGCTGGACGCTCAGATAGTCGCAACAGTTTTAAAACCACATTATTCTTGTATATTTGTTATGGAGTTTTTCAGTTTGTGTCCTAGTTCCAATATTCCTATTTAAAATATGCCATACAGTTTTGCATTATCTGCCTATTATGGGTTAATAGCCAATCCATTTCCGACTACTTTTTTATTTTTCATCATAATGAGGACGCTTTTGAAAATGGATCGGTTCTCTAGAGCTGTCCAGGTAATTAATGGCTGATACTTTTTTTGATTGCGCGATCTAGTCATTGGTGTTATAAACCAAATGCGTAAGATTAAAAAAGAAATGGTATGTTGCGGGGAATTGGTATGTCGGTACTATATAGTTATTGGTAACCAAAAACATAACACACGTTAACGTGACTTAACGAAATAACAATTGAGAAAGTTTTTAATAATTAGGTATACAAACACGGGGATACTATATTTCCTACTATGTGAAGGTTTTTGTCCTTTGAGCAATGGATGATTAAAGTATAGGGAAGTACCTATTTACATTATAGTTCATGATAACTAAATTTTCTTAAAACGAATGTACGTTTTCTCTATGGGTGAGTTTTTTGAAAATGTTACAGTAGGTAGGTACTTACTTACTGTAACCTGAAATTTCAAATCTAATACATTGATATCAATCAACTCAATAGTATGAGAAACGTTTTCAGACATCGTTGCTTCACAATGTGTCCACCGTCCCTTTGATAGAGACTTCTTCAGGAGCGCATCCAATTTAATTTTACTTCGTCCGAGATTAGGCAATCACTGCATATTGTTAAAAAGACAAGCTTGTCTTTGGTTTTGTATTTTGGTTTTTTGTCACCGACTTCCGAAATTAAAGTTTTTTTTTTTTTGGGTTTTGTGAAATTAAAGTTATTTTTCACATTGTAGTGTTTTTTTTTTGGATATCTGGTGTTTTTTTTTCACTTTTAGTTTTGGTACTACCCCACACAAATTCGTATACTACTACTTAATATGTAAATAACAGTGACAGTAAGTTATTAACACATCATCAATGTATAAACTATGTAAGTGGAAAAAATACGCATTATTAAATTTAAGTTAAGTAATAAAGTTAATTAAGGATAACTCACAAACTATTGGTCAGATCTTGATCAAATTTATATGGGACCACATGAGAAGCACCAGCTTTCAAATAAAATTATCAAATCATCATCATACCATTACAAAATTCAACAGTTCAATTGACATTCGCGCATCTTGCTCACCGACTCACTGCACCTAGCCGATTCACTTCGACGGGGGTAGTTGCTATCTATAGCTACGAGAATCGGGTGAAGTGATAAGGTCACGATAATCGCGCATCGTACTTACCGACTCACTTCACCTAGTCACACTCACTTTACGGAAAATTTTCACATTTTTCATCGTGGATTTCGTTTTCTTGGTTTTCGAGGAAGCTAAAGACAACAATGAGAAAATGTATTTATTTATCTACAATAAAATATTGGGTATTTATAATCCACACGTATTTTCATCTACATGACTAATCATAACAACGTTGTCTTTACTCAACTCGACCGACAATCGCTTCTTCAAAACACAAAACGATTGGTTTTGGGATTGCGTTTTTTTAATCAGTTAACAATGGGTTCGGAATAACAAACAACCATGCGCATTTTCTTTAGTTGTGAGCTTAAACGTGCATGTTTTAGTTTATTTATTGTTCGTGCGTGACGCGCTTGACCCAAAGGCTAAATAAGGAACAGCCTAGAAAAAAAATGTGATTTTGACTGAATCACTATTCTCCTGTTTTATTTAAAAAACCTTAAACAGTAACGTTTACACATCTAAACAATAGCATTGAAATAAAATGAAATAACTAATAGAATAAGCATAAAAATATTATTAAAACCTCAATTATGATTGTAAATTTTAGGCGTGGTCAATTCCTAGTATCAGTGGATTGACAGTGACAGTTGAAAACTTGCGTGGAGTGCCACGCAAGTTTTCACGGTGAGATTTTTACAGAATCGATGTACAGGCCGGATTTTTGAGACGGGTCAGTAAGGGTAGGTATAGATAGGTGTCGTATAAGGAACAGGATGTAACATTCACTTAACTTATACCTCCTTAAAAAAGGGAGGATCCTCCGACCAGACGGGTGTTGTGTCTGGTGGGCAACTGCCCGACGTTTGATGCCGGGACGTTGTATATAATGTGCTAGTTGCGCGGTAAACACTGCTTGTGCGATGCAGGATTTTGCGTGACGTCAGTGTGACGAGTAGCTCGCACGTGGCGTTGCAGATACCGCTACACAGGTACCTTAACCGTTGTAGTTACAGGAGAACGTTCAAAGGTTACTGTCCTTAACTTATAGAACACACATTCACAGATTTTGGAATAATGGTTCAGTCAGCTAGAAAAACGTTCGTTTTGACGTATTATTTTTATGATGCCAATCGATGCAGTGTCTTATTAAAAGACATTTCAGGATCAACTGAATATAGAGTACTAGAAAATCCACAAAACGCAAAAATCTATCACCATGCATTTCGTAAGAAATTAACATGGATAAAACAAATGAAAGTCTCTAAGTTCCCTAAGAACGTTTTTTTGTAGCTGCTACGGTCAAGGTACCCGCTGTTACTGCTTTTCACAAAACCAACCTGAGTAACGTCTCGGTTACGTTGAGCTAATTGTAAAAGTAATCAGCGGTTGTATGTGTGACGGCAACGCAGTGGCCAGTAAATGTTGATGGTGTTGCGGATTAGATGTGAGCTCGAAGCGTATTTTACTCCATCCACTACTTCTACCACGATGACAAACATTGTTTTGCATGTTCATCACATTTTACGTGTGAGCCTTGTAAAATTTTCAGTTTAAAAGAAATAACGCCACGCGTTTTCCCCGAAGGATATATAATAAAAAAAAATACTGACACTCTTACTGAATTAAACTGTCTTAAACTTTGACAAGTTAAAGCCATGGTTTTCGCCAAACAATGACAGCGGCCGCAGTGACAGCTGTCATGAAAATGGTGAGGTTTGACATTCCGGTGTCAAAAAACGTTTCAATGACGTCATTCGCCGATAAATTGCCGCCGATCGCATAACAGGCAGCAGGCAGCAGGTCGCAGGCTTCTTCTGGGTAAGCTCACTCCATCGTCAACTTTGTCTCTGTCATCTTTGACCTAGACTAGAGTCAAGGGCAAACCCATCTAAAATAAAAAAAAAATAAACAAAAATATGAAAAGAACAAACTATAAAAACAGAGCAGCTTGCATCATTCTTCTGAGAAAATATTAAATTGCTCTCGTCGGTTTCTAATCGGTTCTACTATCAGACACAAGTATTTAGTTATTTTCCTAAATATACAAATGTATTACGTTACACTTGAGGACCTTTGTGGAAGTTTCCGATGCAATCGTAGACAATGCTCAGTAATCTCGGGACATTTTTCTTCGGAATAAACATTTTAAAGACATCCGTTTTTGCAATGTTCTTATGTTTCCATAGATAAAGAGCAATTGATTTTTAATAACGAGTAATAGGGCTGGCCTACAGGCAGTCGCTCCGTGTAAAATACTGGTTTTCAGCTGCATCCCGTTAGAGATGGTTGGGAAACGGTTACAGATAATAAATAGGGTTTATTTATTTATTTATTGATTTAGGATCTCCAACAAAAGATGTACACAATACATGACACATAAAGAAAGGGCAACATCAGGTATTAAGCAGGTGTACTCCGTCACTTATAGGAGACCACAGCATGCACAATAAAGGTAACAACTAAGTTAACAAAGTTAAAATATTAACAAAAAGGTAATATTATAATGAAAAAAAAAAAATTTAGAGGACATAAAAACAAAAAACGAAACAATACTTAAGTTTAATGTAGTAAAACATATAGATACTTAAATTAAATCTATTAAACACTTCTTATATTTAGACAGAGACTCGCTGATGTCTAGATTCGTAGGTTTAGCTAACATGTTGTATTGCCTACAATGGTTTGCCTACAATGGGTTGGCCATATTATCTGGTAGAAGCCGGTACCCATCGGCAAAAATTACGACTTCCATACAAACCACCTCCTATGGGATAAATTATCAATAATCCTAAGTGCTTACCGTCGTTATAAGGATTTTTGTGCAAAAATTCATGCTTCTAGTCCCAGCGGTTTCTCTGTCAGTGAGCGAATTAATGAATTTACGATTTTTATTAAAATCAATCAATCAAAATATTTTATTTCACATAAACCTACATGGGCACTTATGAAACGTCAGAAGCTAGGTGCACGGTTCCAATTGGTTGTTTCATAAGGAGACGATTCGGCACGAAACTCCAGGGTTACTCTTTTAAAAATAAGGGACAACTATTGTCAATTATTATTGGTGAGTAATAATGAGGGTTTTCTAAAATGACAATAACTAGGTGGCAGCAGTGAGACGTCAGGTCCGGGCACCTGTCAAAATTGTCAAAGCGCCTATATTTTCTTTAGTCGTGACTGAATGATGAACGAATGAATGAAACGAATTTTGAATTTTCGAAATTTTTGACGTCTTGTCAAAGTGGCGCCAACTGGTGCCGTGAATTTTCATGAAACTCAGTTGCCTAAATGAAGCATCCTGTAATTAAATGTAGAGATCAATCTGAACAGACGAAAACTGACACTAGTACGATCTGCCGGATGCGTCACATACACGAAACATTCTCATCCGTTTTATACATTCCTGTCGTCGTAGGCGCCTGGATCTTGAGGCTGTATAACCCAAATGTCAGACAGATTTGAACGAGAACAGCCGGCCTGTTCTGAAAAAGGACTCATCTAGGAAACAGTTGAAGTGACCTGTCATTGACTGACCTGATTGACAGCTCACTCCAAGCTCACACTGCACCTAATTTTTCACGATGAGATTTTCACAGAATTGAACGGCTGACCGTGCAGAGTAGTAGCCTTCATTTGGTATATACAGGGTGGACGAAGTTTGCGGGTAAGTGTAATGAATGCAATCTCTGTATGCAATAGAAACTTGTGCAGGACCAGGAAATTTGTTTCGGAAACAGTTTCTATAAGCTTGAACATCATTGCGCATGTGTTACCTTTAAAAGTTTTAGCAACCTCATACTGATCTCGTTAATTGAACCATGACGATAAGGAATTGTAACATAAGTGTTAGTAAATTGAACCATGACGATAAGGAATTGTAACATAAGTGTTAGCTAAAATAATGTAAAACACAAATAGCTTCATGAAACAATAATTTGGTTGAAAATGTAATTCTTTTTTTCCTATAATTGCCTATAATAAACTAAAAATTAAAAACGTGTACCACTTATAGCCCCTATTAATACACAACACTAAGAATTACAACACCAGATAATACTTTAATTAACAGGAATGCGCAAAGGTACTAAAGGTACACTACAAGTTATAATTTTCTTAAGTTTTTTGTAATTGTTAGGTCAGTAACAGGTTGTTCTACTAATATTATAAATGTGAAAGTTTGTGAGGATTGATGGAGGGATGTTTGTTACTCTTTCACGCAAAAACTACTGAACGGATTTGGATGGAATTTGGAACACAGATAGTTTATAACCTGGATTAACATATAGGATACTTTTTATACCGGTAGTACGTTCCTCCGTGGGATAATTTCCGACATCCACGCGGGTGAAGCCGCGGGCAAAAGCTAGTATACAAATACGTATTAACAGAATTATAATCCACATAATAATGAATACAAATTGCTTTGTTACAATTGGCCTTAAATGATTTGAGACCAATTCTAACAAAGGCCATTCTATTTGTGCAGAATAAAAAAATGATCTTCCTCGCTTTCTAAATGTCATGATTTTATGAAATAGCTAGTCATTATATCGAGCAAAATGAACTAAAAAAGTTTTATTGATGATTTTAATGATTATACGTAATTCGGTAAATAGATATTCGTCATGGGCCGCATCTAGCTTTGTTATTAGTACCATACAATCTAATACTGACCTGAAATTATCTAAAAAACGTAAGAAAATTTTACTTTCTCGGGCTACCATAGTATAGTTATCTGCTGTATTGTATATTAACACGGGCTATTATAGTCACACGTTTTAATTTTGTATTTTATTGTAGGCAATTAAAGGAAAAGTATTAACCTTTCTCCTTAAGGGGGATGCGCCAAGGTATTCCGCGAAATTCAAATTTTCTTACGTTTTTTGCAATTTGCAGGTCAGTATCAGGTTGTATGGTGATCTAAATATGATTCGCGACCGTATCAAATATGGCTTTACAGAATTATAATCATTAGAATCAGCAATACAACTCCATAAGTTAGAATTGCCCTCAAATGTCATGATTTCATGAAATAGTCATTCAATAGGGTAATATGAACTTATAGAGATGTATTGCTGATTCTAATGATTATAATTCTGTAAAACCATATTTTTTACGGTCGCCAATCATATTTTAATCAAAATACAACCGGACCTGCAAATTGCAAAATACGTAAGAAAATTTGAATTTCGCGGGCTATCATGAAGGTTCCGCCTTAACCAATCGATTTGAAATTATGCTGAATATCAGCACAATTAACCCTGAAGCTGCGCTATGTTAGGTATACCTATACATATAGTTATTCCTAACATAGCGTAGCTTCAGGGTTAATTGTGAGAACTTTGGTTGAAGTCTATTACTTATTATTTATTCATATGGATATCCACAATGATCCATTGTGATAATAGTGCAGCCTATACTCTTGAATGAAATCTTTATTACTTCACAAACAGTTATCCCCGGGTTCACTCGAATCATTACAGTTTTGATCTCGACATACATTATTTATTTGACTGTTGGTTAATACTCGTAAATGCGCTATTCTGAAAATGTCCTCTCGAACCACTCAATAAAATTGATCGCATACTTTGGCCAGTCAGTAGTTGATAGTTTTTGAGAAACCAATTACTAATGTTCCTTGTGGTTTATTTTCCTGGAAATACGAATATTTCAGCGAAATATTAACATTAATAGAATTTATTTTAATTTTTCTGGCTGTAGAACAATTTGCTGACCTTAAACGTCGGTAGAACCAAGTTTGTGTCTTTTAGCATTACTGATCGGTCTGCACTTGAAGAAGAACTGAAAATAAAGACCCATGTATGTCTCTGCTCGCTAATTGAACAGGTTTCGTGTATATAAGTAAAATACCTAGGGATACTAATAGATAAACATCTAACGTGGAAAGAGCAAATTGATGCACTCGTGAAACGTACTCAGAAACTCCCGTTCATATTCAAAAAATTAAAGTTCATTGCAAAACCAAAACTCATCCGTATTGTTTAGTATACCTTGTTCCAGCCAATATTAAGTTACTGTGTATCAGTCTAGGGAGCAGCAAACAAAACCAATTTGCCTGCGCTGGAACGAGCTCAGCGGGCTATTTTAAATATAGCCTACAAAAAATGCTTCCGATATTTTACTGATACCCTGTACTCAGAATTTAGCCTCCTCCGTGTGAGGCAGCTGTTTATTGTTTCGACAACGCAACGCTTCCAGAGGCATGCTAAAGAACTGAGGGCCCTAAACAAATGGCATTCGCTTCGGAGCGATTCTATTTCTACAATCGCTATCGCTTTCGCTAATGATTCCAAAAACTAGTGATAACGCTCGTCAAAAAGTGTCCCTTGGCTATGCATCTCTGTGGAAGTACCTAATCTTTCGACGCTGTCGATTTATTTCATAATCGAATGTTGTTAACATTGTCTACCTAATTTTTATTCATTGACCTATGATCACGTGACATTTCGATAGCTTATGTCAACCCCATACATTTTAACTTTTCTACTAGCGTCATCGCTAATCGAATATTACTTTGTCTAGGCCCTCTGGTCCGCCATTCATCCTGACCGTTAAAGTGGGATCGGCCAAGAGTACATTCTTCTTTTGCATGCAGATCTTTTGCATTTCTTGGGTCATATATTTACTCTAAATTTTACTCCCGCAATAGAACTATACTCACCTTATCGTACGCTAGCTGTAAAAAGCTATACTTAAATGGCTGCACCCCAATAATTACGACCAAACGGAAGACTTTTTACACATACAGTCTTAATATATCATATATCAATAAAAATAAAAACATAACGAGCGCGCACCAACGCACCCACACTTCTCACACACTCACACCGAAGAGCAACTAAACCTCTTGTCCTCAAACCGTCTTTCTAGAATATAATAATTATACCTATACTCGAAAGGTTTAGGTAGTTAAATAAAGGTAATCAAATCGTAAAAAGGGTTTTTAAAGTTGACACTTTCTTGTTTAAAAATACTTACGTTACAACAAAATTAAAGTTATTTACGATTTATACGACAGTTTCCTCTTTTATTAATGTATGTTAAACTTTATCATTTATTCGTAAACTATATTCTTCGTACATGTAATTGCTAGAGCACATTTTTTTTGTTATATTTTAAAATAGTATAATATTTTGTAATCTGTCTATTGTAAAGAGCCCAAAAAGTCAGGATCCCTAAACCTTTTAGAAAATACAACGAATTAGATAACGTTGCTAAACTGAAGAGTACACATAAGACGTAGTATGGCAACTGAAGTAGCAGATATTACGTTTAGTCGGTTAACAAGATGCCATTTATGTTATGTATGAATAAGAAAATATGTTTAATGGTGTGACAGTATTGCGGCTGCGTCCATACCACTGTGAGCTCAATTTAATTGAGTTAATATGAGCTCAAGTTAAAGGGTTTGTAGCCGAGAAAAATAAAACTTTTAAAATGTCTGACCTAAACATTCTTTTGCCAGAGGCTTTAGCTAATGTGACTGCTGAGAATTAGGAAAGTTGCGAGGGTCATGTTAAAAGAAGAACAGAAAATGCTTAAATTATACAAAATAATTGATGATACCACTGAACGTTTTATTATTAATGTGACAGATAGTTCCTCAAATTCAGATTCAGAATAGAGCCTATTATTATGGGATTCAAAATAATATGATTTTAACATTTGAAATAAAAGGTTTCACATCTATGAGGCACGTGGTTTTTTTGTTTACCTTTATTTAACTGCCTAAACCTTTCGAGTATAGTTAACTTTTTTATTACATTGTACTTAAGTTTTTTAATTAAATATAATTATACTCTTTTATTTTTTTCCAAATTAATTATTTCACCTCAATAAATGAAAATGTTTGGCCTTACTTGGGTAGAGACTGGACTCCACGACTCAGGGAATCCTAGAGTGGGGTCCAAGGCATTTGTAAAAAAAACTAGCACCTAAGGCTCCTATTTAATCTGTTACTAGTTTTTTTTAAACATTGTACTGTGTTTTTTTCTGAACTGAATAAAGATTTTAGTATTATGATTTTGATGACATAATTTAATTTTGACTGTCAAAACGAGCCATTCTGTCCGGGCGACTCGAGTGTCATCCTCATCAAATAACGGTTTTTTTTTATTGTTTGAACTTTTGATTAGTAGAAAATTTCGATTTCCATTTCCTATTTTTTTATGTCCCTACACAAAATCTGACTAAATACTACTAATTTAGTAGATTAATAATGAACACTGCCACATTGTGCGAGAGGGACACACTGCCAATCAGTGTTGTTCCTTTAAGCACCATTTCTTTTGTACGTTTATTGGTAATGAAAAAAACTTTATGTCTTACGTAGGTACCTACAAAGTTTGCTTCGATTTATGATTAGAAACTCTCGTCTGAAAATCGTGATGTGTCGCGCTCTGATCGCGTTCAATGTTACGTGACCAATGGCTTTATTTTTACGCAATTACTTCTCAAAAATAGTATTTAATCTATATTCATTTGATTCTTGATAGTTTCAGCTCACATCCATTCTACAATAGATTCATAAGGTATTTGTCTTACTGTCAACTACTTAATCTATTCGAGAGCGAACTCAATTGTTTTAAAAATGAATCATCGCGGAATCACCTTGGAATTTCAAGTGATTTCTAAAGAATAACACCTACTAACCCTACTTCATTATATGGGGTAGGTAGTGAAGGTACAAAGTGTACTGATGAACTAATTCGGCCGATCGATATTTGGTCCCTAGTGAGAGGGGACGACCCTGTCGCCATTACCAAACCCCTGCAAACCGACCCCTTATTCATAAAATGATAACCGTGTACCTTTTTCTGTTATTTGCTGTATATCGATAAAGCCGATATACCTACTAAAACACTGTTTTAGTAAAATAAACCTGAAGAACAGAGTCATAGAGTAGGTGTTTGTGTACTTCTTGTGCACAAACGTTTCGTTTAAATCTTTTCAAAACGGCAAAATATATGTGTACATAAAGATTGACAACAAAAGACGTTTTCAGTTCAAAAAATTGTGATTTCTAATCAGGAGGTAGTCACATCACACTCACGCAAAAACCCAACACACACTTCACATCACATTTACAGACAAAAATAAAAAGACTGGCAAAGAGCGAGTCGGACTTGCGCCCTCAGGGTTGCGTACCCTGGTAGGCTAACTAAATAATAAATAACAAGTTTGTTACTAAAGAGCAGAGAGGGTAGAGATAGGGGGCGGGCATGGTATTTTTACGGACATTTTCCATATTAAGGGGACTACATGACCTAAACACAAATTTATAATACCTAAAAATATGTATATGATCCACTGCAGTAACCAAAATCAGAAAAATATATGATATTCTTCTGGATATATGCTAGTTAGATAGTGTGTTGAAAACATAATACAATTAACTTGATATGATAGAAAAAAATCACGAAGATAACTCTAAAAAATATTTTAACGATTAAAAACCATACTAATATACATGCAAACATTCAGATTTTTTGTCAGATTATTCTACAAGTAACATACTAACGTAATAGTGTTTTAATTTTTTAGTTCAATGAATAGATTTTTTTGTAAATCCATAATTGCTTCATATTTTGCAATAAATTACCAGCGTTGTGTCATCGCTCGTCTCTTTCTTTTCTATGCAATCCGACAGTGACCGCGCTTTTGCTCTTGTAAGCCTCTTAAGTCAAAGCCGTAACCGTAACCGTAACCGGCGTAAATGAAAATAAAAGCAGGCTGTAACAGACAGACGATGTCGCACTCTATATAAGAATTATTTTTTACTACCAAAATAGTAAAATAAAACAAAGTATGGAACCTGTACTCGTATTCGTTCCCGGAAAATGTATGACTGATACCTATTTGTTTTAGTAATTTTTAATTTTTAGGCTTTGTTTTGTTTCTAAAATCATTTTTTCTTTTTTTAGAATATATTGCTATAGTTTAGTATATGTGAATGTCGTATACACCTTTAATTGGTCTATACATCAGATTGTATACCTTTAACTTTTATTATATTAATCAATGTAAAATGAATATAATAATAATAATAATTATATTTTTAAATGTTTTTATATGTTTTATATTCTAATATTTAAAGATGTAATTTATATGTATATAATGGAATATAGGAAATAATAATAATAATCCATTTATTTTATTTTTTTATATATAATTTTGGCGTCCCTATTTAAAATAAATAATCCCTAACGACGTATACCGCACCGCTATTTTGTATCTAGTTCACATTGGAAGTTCACAACCGCATGAGCGAGCGTTCAATTGCTCGCGAACTTGAAATATTTTCGAATAGGAAGAGAAACTGAGGTACAAAACTACATATCCTATCTTACTAATACTACACACAAACTTTCACATTTTATAATGTGAAAGTTTGTGAGGGTGGATGGAGGGGTGTTTGTTACTCTTTCACGCAAAAACTACTGAACGGATTTGGATGGAATTTGGAACACAGATAGTATATAACCTGGATTGACATGTAGTATACTTTTTATCCCGGTAGTAAGTTCCCGTGGGATAATTTCCGACACCAACGCGGGCGAAGCCGCGGGCAAAAGCTATAGTTTGTAAATAATTCGCTGCAGAACTGCGATAGGCGAGAGGAGAAATAAATTAGTAAAATTACGTTGAATTTTTATATACATTTTCATCTGTTAAGAACATTATTATACTATTTCCCATTTATCATCTGCCTATCCTTTTCTTAACTATATTGGGGTCGGCATCCGGTCTAACCGGATGCAGCTGATTACCAGTATTTTACATAGGACGACTGCCTATCTGACCTCCAGAACCCAGTTACTGGGTAATACGATACCCCTTAGTAAACTATTTCCCACTTATGAGAACTGAAATAAGGAACTTCCACGTTTCGCGCGACTCCCAAAAAGAACGCAATCAAAAAATGTTTTGTTTTCAGTTTCAAATCAAATCTTATTTTTGGAACGACAATACACATTCACAAATACGTTAGTGTTCGTTTACGGCTACATTGTTCGTTTATAGCTACTACACAAAAATAATAAAAATAACAAATGTAAATTAATTATTATTCCAATTTGTCGTCTAGGTACTCATTGGATATCTTTTAATGGCCTACTTGAAATAAATGATTTAACTTGGACTTTGACTTTGTCCCTGACCATCTCAACGTTAATAAATACCTATAAGAATAGTAAGGAATGGAAAGATTCGCGGCGAGACAATCATCGTCTCTATCAGTCCATTATATTATCAGTTGAAGTGTTACAATAGAGTTAGCACAACGACCTGTAAGTTCGTTCTCGTCACACGGAGCTACTCACACAAATCATTGACATGAAAAATATTGTTAAAGCCAATCATTTTAAAGTGTACTTTACCGTATGCCCAATGAGCAGTGGGCTAAATTATCCACTACGTGGAGCCTTCACACAGTCACAGGGTTCGAAATGATAATTATCAATGGTAATTATCGTGACAATAACAGATGGATAATTTATCGCTTGATAATAACAAAAACTTGCGCTCGGTTTGGTCAATCCAATTTACTCAATATACCTTTAATTAATGTTAATTTGTGTTGAATACTTATCCAACACAAATTAACATTAATTAAAGGTGAAGTCCATCAGAAGGTGAGGTCCATCATTGAGTTCGTGAACATCGTTTATTTGTTACGAATGACAGAGAAGTAGATAATAATATGGACATTGAGTAAGGCTGCTCGTACATGGAGCTACTAAGAAACTGCACATCTTTTCGGCATGAGCTATTCAAGCTGGTAGGTACATCCACGCGCAAACTGTAACCATGAATTCACACATGATTATAGACCCCCTAGCGTAGAAATTTTTCGAAGGTTATCAAAAAAAACAGCTGTTTCATAGAAAAGTGGTAGACCTACGCGGTCAAAATGAATGGAAAAGCATTTTTTTTTTTAAAAGGCTTCTTAAGTTTTCTACGCAGGCGGTTGGGTCAGTGTCGCGGATTGTTCGAAAGTGTTACCGTGGCCCTGGCGCACAGGCAGGCAACTGAAGGGACACGGGTAGATTTTAGTCAGTAAGAGTCTGACACGCTCTCCCGCTCCGCCCAGAGCGGGAGAAGTCATTTGATGATTTCCCACTCAAAAAAAAAGGCGGTTCAGAATCATGTACTATGGTAAAAGGTAGCGCGTCGATGCCTGCTATCCTGAATACAGGGTCAAATTAAATTAAATAGTGAAAATTAAGGACTCCGTGCAACCGCCCGGGTCACCGATTCGGCCATGACATTCAGTTTTGCCGCCCCTCATATTTGCCGCTCTGGGCATTTGCCGGGCTTGCCCCGTTTAGATCGGGCCCTGCAATTCAGTAACTGGGTAACACGATACCCCTCGGTATGACTGGTTGTCAGACTTTTGGGCTTCTGACTACCCGTAACGGCTGTCAAAAATCTATGAATGACAGCCGGGACCAACTGCTTAACGTGCTTTCTGAGGGGTCTCGATGTGTAATGGTCACCCATCCACGAACCGACCTCGGCCCGTGAGGCTGTTATCATTTAGCCGCGAGCCACTCTATATCTAAGCTTTACCCAGACTTCGAGATATTTAATAATGATAGAAGCCCTCAAAGTTGATTTTTGCTAACTATGTAGCTATAAAGTCAAAGTCAAATCATTTATTTCAAATAGGCACCTATAAGGCACTTTTGAACGTCAAAACTTACAAGAAAATATAATTGAATCTACTTGCCCCTTCCAAAAGGGAGTTTCGTATAGAGAAGAATGGGCAAGAAACTCCACCGTTACTCTTTTAAAATGTTTTACAATATTATGTATACATTCATTATATTATTACCTACTTATATTATGTGAAGACGATGCACCTAGAATAAAAGTACTGTTAAATGATACATGAATTTATTTCTGTAAGTAGGTTTGTACAAACACTTTTACACGGCAATCATATTTTTTAAACTAGATGTGGTCGGCGTTTTCTATCTGATTACTTTGAGAAGAAAGGCCGAATCAAACTCTGAGGTCACAGTCCCTTTTAAAGTCCAGACATAATCTTGATCAGATAAACTTAACTGTTCCACAATAGGTAAAAATAATTAAAAATAAAGCAATGACAGATAAATTAATTATGTGATAGATACATGGTGCTCACATATGTATTTACAAATATAGAAAAGTAGATGATTTTTCAGGAAAATAAACATTTAATAATTTAGTGTGTGAGTTAACTTAACCGTAACTGTACTGTAACTTAATATATGCCAGGTAAGATCTAAAAAAGAACAACTAAAACCTTGTATACATAGTCACGACTGCATCTCAGAACTATGCAGTTCTCGATATTTGATATTTTGCAATCGCTCCGGTATTGAATGAAACGCGATAGGTACTATGAAATAAATTCAATGGCTTTGGAATGGGTAGCTTCATCTTTCTGACCGACCGAACCCTTGACAGTTCAAAAGTGCCTGTAATCGGTTTATTTGAAATAAAAGATTTGAGTTGAGTTGAGTTCGATATATTTTATATCTGTTGAGATGAGAAGCCATTCCTTTTGTTTAGCTAAAGAGAATTGAGAGAGATTAATTCTGAGTTCAATTAAAGTTTAAAACAGAAGTTCTTTTATAAGTAAACCATTAAGTAAATTAGTACCTGTTTAGAAGTTGGTATTAAATACCGACTTACAAATACTTTTATTATCATCGACTTACAAATACAAATTAATGGTATTTATTAATTTTATAAAAAAAAATATTTTTCTTTTCTTCTTTCTATTCTGTTTTAAGATACAATTATATAACTTAAGCCCTTTTGAAATGACGCTCCTCATATTAAAAAATAATTTTAATTCCGGAAGTCGGTGTCTTTGGTTTTGTATTTTCGTTTATGGCCACCGACTTCCGAAATAAAAATTATTTTTCACGTCTTTTAGTGTTTTTTTTGGAAGTCGGTTGTATTTTTAACCGACTTCACAAATAGGAGGAGGTTATCAATCCGTCTTTTTTCATTTGATAGGTGTGGTACTTTACATGTGGTCCCATTTAGATTTGATCAAGGTCTGACCAGTAGTTTTTGAGTTATCCTTAATACTGCATATTTGTTCCACTTAGTTTATATGGATGATGTGTTAATAATTTCCTGTCACTGTTATTTACACACCAAGTAGTGGTATACAAATTTGTGTGGGGTAGGTACCGCAAATAAAAAGTGAAAAATAAAAACTTTTATACAAAAAAACAATCGACTTCCAAAAAAAACACTAAAAGACGTGAAAAATAACTTTAATTTCGGAAGTCAGTGTTTGGTTTTTTTAAATTCGTTTTTGGTCACCGAAAACGGTTGTTTTTTTGTATTGTAAAAAAGTTTTAATGTTTCACTTTTTAGTTGCGGTTCCTACCCCACACAAATTCATATACCGCTAATTGGTAAGTAAATAACAGTGACAGGAAATTATCAACACATCATCAATATAAACTAAGTGGAAAAAATATGCAGTATTAAGGATAACCCAAAAACTACTGGTCAGACCTTGATCAAATTTAAATGGAAGCACCAGCAATCAAGTAAAAAAAAAAACATCCAAATCTGTTCACCCAGAAAAAAGTTCTGAGCTAACACACATAAAAAAAAACATACAGTCGAATTGAGAACCTCCTCCTTTTTTGAAGTCAGCTAAAAATATCTTAAAAGATGTGAAATTATAATTTTAAATGAACTATTCAAATAATCAAATCAAACCAATTTAAATTAACCAGTTGAATTTGTAAGTGTTACTACAAATTAGCATCAACATGAACCTAAGTTTTGTGATCCATTTGTATACATTTTCATCAGATAAGTAATTCTATAATGATATGTCATGTGTCCAAATATTTTTGAGGTCACATTAAAATAGCCAAGTTGCGGTTAAGGGTTAAAAAATAAGGTTTAACAATCACCTAACAACTAAACAAAACAAAATGTATTTGCGAATGAGTATAATAGTAGTTTAAAATAAAATCACTTAATTGACATTTTCAAGGCTGTCTGGGCAAAATATACATGCATCCGATCAACTAAACAACAACCATCGTTCTTTTTTTTTTACTAATTGAAGCTCTTTGCTCGCGGGCGTATACCTACACAAGATAATATTACATATAGATAACAAAATATCTTCAATAATTAATAACTAATTACTTAAATACTTGGTTCGCTCGCTAATATTGATTCTCTTTATTCTCCTTATTTTGACTCAAAGTTGATAAAGTTTTACTTTACCGTCCTACTCAAGTCTTTCAAAGGAATTTGTTAGCTTACTCTTATAATTAATTTTATGTGTAATACTACTAATGTACAAAAAAAAAATTCTTCTGAACCTTGTTATTTGCGTTAACGTTTTAATATGATTTGTTGTTATGACTTTCAAGAAGTTCCGAATCACATAATTTAAACAATTGTGTCAGTCATTCCCGCCTGTTTTACACGGTTTTTACGACTTGACAAAACATCGCGGTTTCTTAATTTCATGTGTTTTATATTATTAATGTAATGAACACATTTAAAACCTTTCAGAATAAAATCTCTAAGTGATACTGAAACCGCATTCAAAGGAGGAAGAGCAAAAATGTATGGAAGCTGGTACCCGAAAACTAATTCGCACATTGTTGTTGTTGGCTTGCTGCGCGCTTTGGTGTATACTGTAAGTGCAGCAAGCAATTGTTATTTAAATAAATAATGGCAATGAATAAAAATAATTTATATACAATTTTAAAGGTCTAATTATGTGAAACAATAGTCGCTAACCGGGATAGCCTCAATTCGCTGTCCGTTCAGAAAAAAATTTTTTTTTTTTGAGAATCATATTATTTGCTAAGATACGTTTGTCTCTGAACGGACAGCGAACTGGTATTCTCTTCAACAACTATTGTTCTACATAATTAGACCTTTATAACTGTAAATACATTATTTTTATTGGTTGTTATTAGTTTTCGAGTACCAAAACGGCCATCCTCCTTTCATCCGTTGCGTAGTTGAAAAAAAACAACGCGTTCACAGATACACAAAAATAAACTACAATTTATAATACCTACCTAAGTAGTATGTATAACAGGTGTATAAAAACATTTAACGAAGCATAGAGACACTTGTACTCCCCGTGACCCCGTCATTGTAATAATTGTTTTGGGGAACCTTTCGGTTACGGAAATATTGAAGAAATATTGAACGTCAGTAAAAGTTGGAATTTTGATTCCAACTTTTACTGACGTTTTTTTTATTTTTTAATGTTATAAGTATAACACTACTTTAAATACCCCCATGGCCCCTGTACCGTTCCACGCACCCATAAGCACAATGTTTTCCGTGTGTTACATTACGCACTTCGGAAAAAAGCAAAACACACTAAAAATAAAAGTCGTTTCCCAGCAATTATTTTTGTGCTATGGTACTTAGTTTGATGTACAGACTGCGTAGTTGACGGCTATGTGATAGGGTGTTATACACCCTGTATGTATGTGTATGTCATTGAAGTTGGAAATTGTTATAGAATGATTTTTCCGTCAGGAATTTCTTAGTGGCAGTCCGGATTTTGAATTTATGCCCGGTTGATGGCAATAGGCTCGCACCCTATTATAAGTAGGGACTTATCTTAATATAACTGGCGAAACGTGAGTGTGCATCTCTGCCATACCATTCGGGAACACAGGCGTGATAAAACTCAAAACTCCAAGCATTTATTTCAAACTAGCTTTTGCCCGCGGCTTCGCTCACGTGGAGGGCGGAAATTATCCCACGGGAACGTACTACCTGGATAAAAAGTATCCTACATGTTAATGCAGGTTATAAACTATCTGCGTTCTAAATTCCATCCAAATCCGTTAAGTAGTTTTTGCTTGAAAGAGTAACAAACATCCCTCCATCCATCCTCACAAACTTTCACATTTTACAATATTAGTAAGATAGGATATGCAGTTTTGTACCTCAGTTTCTCTTGCTATTCGAAAGCATTTCAATTTCGCGATCTATCCATCCATCCGTCCATCCATCCATCCATCCTCACAAACTTTCACATTTATAATTTTATTAGGATAAACCAATTACAGGCACTTTTGAATTGTCAAGGAGTCGGTCAGTCAGTTAAAGATGAAGCTACTTGCCTATTCTAAAGCGGCACTTATGGAGAAGAACGGGCGGGAAATTCCACGGACAGTCTTTTAAATCAAATGTTGTGATGTTATGTTTATGATAGAGGATGAAGTCAGTGAAAATCGTACCTATTCATTTCGTCCCGGACCGTGACAAAATCGTCTTATCTTGACTCTTCAGCGGCTAAGAAAAGCTGCAGTGGATTTTAATTCCTTTTTTAAGCCATATCTGCATAAGGAGACAGATTGTAAGCGTATTGCAAGCGAAGGCAACCGACGCCGGTCGACAGCCACGGCTTAGCTGTAATATTACATGATTTTCGTAATTTTCTTCACCAACTTGACTGCGAAAATGAGTGGGTGCTCCATCTGGGTCTTGCTTTTCTTTTTAGTTGGGTACCTAAATGCTTTTTAGTTGGGTACCTAAATGCTTTTTAAAAGGTTTTACCATCAACTTTTTCTTTGAACATTGTTTAAATAACATGAAGTGCTTTTATGACTCGTTTTGAGGAAGTTCTTACGGGGAATCACTTATTGCTGTCATCGGTGATTTAACTAAAGTTACGGTTTCCTAAAAGAGCGGTGACCACCACATAGCATAGTGTCTGCAATTTACGGACGAATGTCGTCACTGAGACGTTGTTCATGAAAGTACAGTATGACTATTTTCTTAATGTCTCTCGGGAATCATCGTATTTCCGAATATAAACGAATGCTAATTTCCATGTTCATCAATTATTACATTTATAGTATAAATAAGAATTTGAATTCAGAAGTAAGTACTTTATTGTTGTTTTTGTTCGTAACAACAATAAAGTTTTGAATGCAAATTGCTATACATAATAAATCTAATAATTGATGGACATGGAAATTAGCATTCGTTTGTATTCGGAAATGCGATGATTCCCGAGGGACATTAAGAAAATAGTTGTACTGTAAGTCAAACCATTTTTATGACAGCTGTCACTGCGGTCGTTGTGTGGCGGCCACCGATTTTCTAGGAATCCCTAGCTTAAGTTATCCTCCTTATTTATGTCTTCAAGTAGAATTCTCTTTGAAACACGAACAAAAAAACCCCGACACAAAAAAGAGCTGATGACCGAATCGGTTCACCCGTTTAAAAGCTATGGTGCCACAAACAGACACACACACATAGCGATCAAACTTATAACACCCCTCTTTTTGCGTCGGGGGTTAAAAACTAATGCTGACATCGGGAACAGCACACAAGTTAAAACATCGTTTTATAAACATAAGCAGCTTTTTGGATTTAGAACAATCTGAATTTGTTATCAAGACAATCTACGATGATAAGATACTGGGTGATACTGGGATAAAAAGTAATTATTGCGTGGACGCAGAACATGGTCTATGCTGTGCTAAATGCCATCCAAATCCATTCAGCTGTTGATGCTTTTTTACCAAGCAATGTTTCAAGCTGGTAAAAAATACCCAATCGCACTAACTAGACACCTCAAATAGTCAACGTGTATATCATATACGTACTTATGTACCAGCTTGTTATCATATCCGAAATACATAAAAGCTGGCGGTTGGAGAGGGTTACTAACGTACAAGTAGGTACTCGTACTGCGACAGCCGCAACCTGTCATTAAAAGTATCTTCACTGTTATCTCGCCACATAAAGGGTTATTTTCGTTCTAAGAGATCGTTTGGTAGTCTGCGTATTTACTTGGTACCTAGATAAATGCATAATATGAGCTATAAGCAATGTTAACAACGTTTTATGCAGATTATATCTTAACAAACCTGGAAAACCAGCGGGTAAATTACGTAACACACTAACAGTAGGAATGGGTTTCATTTTGACAGTTCAACAACATTCATTGCAATAAAAATAAAATAATAAAAATAATTATATAATAAAATTAAATAAATTGGCGTGATGTTATGTATGTGTGTTGTAAATTAAATTATTATTAATTATTTAATTATTAATAATAATATTTTTTTATAATTTGTTTATGTTTTTTATAAGATAAGATGATAAAGATTTCTTTATTTGTTTAAACACTGTGTAGGTACATACAAAAGCATGCAAGATATTAAATAAATTGAGTCCAATCATGTTTAGCCGTAAGTATCGGCGTACAAATATTTTCATACCATTGAAAAGCATTAGCAAAAAGAAAAACGAAAAATTAACTAGAATAGTCACACATTTTAAAACTGAAACTTTATAAATTAGAAATTATTTTTATGTTTTTATGTCAAAATCATATAAATGTCATAATGTCAGGAAAAAGATAAAATTATTCAGTCAAAAAATACTTTTTCGGCTAGAAATTCGGAGACACTGTAATATGCTTTTTGCGAAAGAAACATTTTCAATTGACGCTTGAATGCCTTACTATTTAGCTCCATCCAACGTTTAGGCAATATATTAAATATAGTAGGCGCCATGCAGACGATACTCTTGCGCATGAGTGCCGTGTTTGCTGGATAGACACGAAGAATGGTCATATCCCGTCTGTTACGCGGTACAACGTCCTGTAGACGTGGAAACAAATTGGGGTTTGTTTTAACAAAAATTGCATATTCTAAAATATACATACAAGGAAGAGTTAATATCCTGTACCTTTTAAAATATGGTTTACATGTATCAACCGTTTTTAGCCCAAACAGAGCGAATGCATCTCTTTTGGGCCTTAAATGCCGTGTTAGCATCGGTAGAATTCCCCCAAAATATGATGCCGTATCTGAGTTGAGACGCAACTAAGCCATGGTAGGCCGCAATCAACGTATCTAAATTCACAACTGCAGCTAGAGAGTGCAATGCAAATGCAGAACTACAATTATTTTTTCTACTAACATATTTTTCTAAGTTTTTAATACTAACACAATATGGATGATTTTTCCGATATAAATAAATTGAATTGAATTGAATTGCGTTATTTACGTTGTTGAGCAGACAAATTGTTCGGACATATGAAGCAATGGATTAGCAATAGGCTTCAAAATGATTTAGATTGTGACAGATAGTGTGTTACGTAATTAAGTAGCAGGTTCATTAAACAATTAAACTAAAAATGGCTTTGCCGACTGTTTGCATCAATAACACATCGCGGCCTAATTCGTTAACCGGCTAAGTCCATTTTGACATAGTTTACAAGACAAAGAAAAATCTGAATAATATATCTATTAATTTAGCAAACAAAATGCTGAAAAACCCGTTGGTTTCTATAATTTTTGTTGATATTTTAACAATATAATGTAGCAGCATAACTTATACACATTTTAACATTTTATAATATTTAGTAAAATAATTATTTAGCAGTTTGTCGAGGTGAAGTTTCAATTTGCTTGAGGACTTAGCAGTTTTTTTTATTTAAATTGAGTATGGTGTATAGATTTTGATGTGTCGCAAACGGCACGTGGGTCTGAGAACGTTGTCAGTACAAAACTGAGGTCCCAACAGGATTTAGCAGGTTTGCGTTGTGGAGATTGACTGGTGGTCAGAAAGCAGTTTTTCGGGCATAGCATTTGTCACCTTTTTTGGCTAATATCGCATTTATTCTTTAAACGATACGGTAGATATTAGATTGAACTTTTTAACTGGTATAAAAAGTAAATTTTGCCAGAAAATGGACTTAGCAGGTTAACGAATTAGGCCGACGATGTGTTATTGATGCAAACAGTCGGCAAACCCTGAATGTATTCCAGGAACACCGAAGTAGAGTTGTGAGTACAACTTACTTTTGAGTTAATTCTGAGTTAGCGAGAACTTAACCCCAAAAAAGGGGCACATACTCGTAACAACGTAAACTTTAACGATTTTGAAATTGGAAATACTCGTTTTATCGAAATATGATAGTTATACTCGTATTTTCGATCCAAAAATCGGTCTGCCTAACCAACTATTACTTTCTCGACTCTCGGATCTAACCCAAGACCACACACAGCGAACAATCGCGTTTGACAACTTATTTGTTAAAAATTCTTGAATGCATTTTAATTAAGTATCTATATAATCTTACACCATACCCGTATTTCCCGAAGGGTTAAGCATCGGTGTACCTATAGTAGGTACACCCACATTTCGCCAGTGATGTCTAAGTCCGAAGTATTAATTCATAATTATAATTTTTATATTTACTTAAATAATGTTCTGTTAAAACGTCAACATGTTTGTGGTAACCACAACATCTGAAGTAGTTATTCATTATTCACTTTGAACACAATTTATATTCCAACATTCAAAATCGCTGCGTTTTACCGAAGTACTTGGTTATGCCCGGTTACATAAGCATTTCAGCTCTGTTTAAAATAGTCCAACACTATTCAAATGATACATTTTATGTTGAATGCTAATATCTGCTAAGTAAATTAACATTTACTTATACCTAGTAGATGTAGCATTCACTCATACGGAGATAGTCAAAACCATTGGGTGAAACAAAAAAAAAAAAACTCTGAATTTATTTAAAACTCCAAGAATGTACAATATCTAAATATTAAGTTGTTTTGCACAAAAGGAAAAAAAAACCTTACGTAGGTACATAAGTTCATTGACATCACACACAAACTGTACTTTCAATTTTGAACATATTATACAGGATGTATACAATAATGTCTCCTGCTGTGTATGATCAATGTGATCATGTAGCTCATTAGTTTCCACCTGAAAGCAGCAAAAATGAGATCAGCTTGCAAGTTGTTTACTTTGAGTAAACAATTGACATTCTTTACCGTGCATACAGCTACACTGAGTAAACAAACCTTCTTGCCTTGTAACTTTAAAATTTCATTCAAACCTGCGGGGTAATTGCGTAACATACTAACACTAGGTATAGCTTTCATTTTGACAGTTCAACAACATTCATTGCGTTATTTACGTTGTTGAGCAGACAAATTTTTCGAACATATGAAGCAATGGATTAGCAATAGGGTTCAAAATGATTCAGATTGAGATAGATAGTGTGTTACGTAATTAGGATGCTGTATTTGTATACAGGGTTGAATGAATTCAAGATTCCATTTTAAGTTACTGTGTGACAATTAGGATTTAAAACAATTGACGGTGTTATTTTACATACGTATAGAAAAATATAAGACAAATCTAAATTACCTATGCTAAAAGAAACTTCGTTAATCATTTTCAATGAAGCTCTTGCCAAACTGAAGCGAATCCCGCACAGGGTGTGAAATGAAATGCGCTCGCGCCGATTGTGTTAATTTACTTGTATGGGGGTGTTCAAACTGGCGCCACAGAATATATAATACGTACCTACTGAGACCGCCACCGGCGCAAATAGTTAGGTGACTTGTTAAGAGCGCGTACACGAGACCAGTAGCGCCACTCCTTTAAAAAAATATTATCACGTGACTGAGAAGTAATTTTGAAAAACGGCTCAATAAGCGACCTCGGTAAGTGCCTCAAGATTTTTCTAATACCTTTTATAAACTTTCATATTGAGACACGAAGCAACAAAATTCGATCTAAACAAAAGCGGCCACATTCATTCAGACCGTATTTTGTTGCTTCATGTCCCAATATGAAAGTTTATAAAAGGTATTAGAAAATTCTAGACACACTTACCGAGGTCGCTTATTGAGCCGTTTTTCAAAATTCCTTCCCAGTTACGAGATAATACTGTTTTAAAGGCGTGGCGCTAGTGGACCCGTGTGCGCCCTCTTAATCCTTAAATCAACTGACGCGAGTAGTCGCGTCACACGAGAGATTCACCCCAGTACGGCCGGACCTTACAACTAGGTATGCCTTATCCACGTCAAAACACCGTATATGTACGAGTAAGCTAAAGCACATTTGGAATGAATATTGTCAGTAAGGAACTGCCATCAATCGGTCAGTTAAGACGAAAAACACGAGGAATTACGATGTGACCGCGATGAATCACGGTGCGAACGCGACAGTGAAGACAAAGATTCACGCTCGTAGCTTAATGATAACAGCCGCATGTGCCGATCGCAGGTTAAGCTACGCTTGCCGCGGCCGGTTCGTGGATGGGTAACCATCTATTACATATCGAAACCCCTCCGTGCCTCAGAAAACAGGGCCCCGGTGTCATTCGTACATCTTTGACAGTCGTTACGGGTAGACAGAAGCCCAAAAAGTCTGACAACCAGTTTTACCACAGGGTATCGTGTTACCTCCACAACCCAGTAACTATACTGGTTTGTGCAGGTCAGATAGGCCGTCGCTCCATGTAAAACATACTGGTATTCAGTTGCATTCGGTCAGACTGACCCCAACACAGTTTGGCTGAAGTCTAGGCAGATTGATTGATATGTAACGTCGTGTGTTTTCAACCAATGAAAAAAAGGAGGAGGTTCTCAGTAGTCGACGCATTATATTATGGTTTTACAAACACTATATATTAATTTAATTTAGAGTGTGTCAACGAAAATTAAAGTCATGTATAAATTCGTGAGTGTATCTTATTTAAAGTTTAGTGACACTTCTCCGTGATGATACTCTTTTGATCAAAGACAAGTTTTCTTTTTATTGCTGGTAATTCGCAAAATTACCATTTCCCTGTACTGCCAAATACTATTGATATTCCTACCCTGTATAATTTATACCTACAGGTATATCCGACAGTCCAGTTATGGAATGCAATGAACTTGCTTCGTAGAACATTCTAGTACTGATTGCATACGACTGTGGAATCGGAAAGCAACTGCTGTAATTAAATCAGTAGGTACATCGGGCTAATAGAATGTAATATTAAGTGGTAAACGATTTCGTCGATATACTTTACCGAATTTCTTAATAAAATCTTTGTTGGCCTTTTTCTCATACATTTTTAATTTACCTACAGAAGTTTCGATCGAACAAATCTTAGCTGTTTGCCGTTTTCAATCGTCATTAAGTAGGTAAGTTGGCTCCAATATTAGCATTAGCGCTAATTTGATCTGTACCCTAATTGCGTAACACACTGGTGCCGATTCTCTTGTCACAAAATTCTCTAAACTAGACTAAAAATCACTATAATTTAGTTTATTCCTGTCAAAAGACGATTTCTAATTCTGAAATAGACTAAAGTGACACAATTTAACTATGTTTAAGTTTGACAGCACTAGGATGGTACTGATTTATTAGTTTAGTGAAAATGGCAATTTTGCTATTCTGAATTTGACGTTTTTCACCTAAAATTTTGGTTGTCTTAACTAAATCTGGCTATTATTAATCGCGATTAAAAAGGTGTGGAATAATATTAGTTGTCATGAACTAAGATTCACCACAAAACCTCGAATTCAGGGGCAAAAACAGTACTGTTTTTTTTTTATTTTGCTTATATCTCGAAAACGGTGTGCCCTATCGCAAAAATAATGAAAATTTCGACCCCCTTTATGAAACCCCTAAACCCATTAAACTCGACACGTAGGTATTTTTTTTTAAAAATATTTTCCATACAAAAAGTGAAAAATTCCATATAAAACACACCGAGGCTGCCACCCAAGCGCGCCTCCGGCCCTAAAAAAAATTCACGAGGTAGGGCAAACAAGTACCATGTGGAGTCGCGATTGTCAAATTAAATTTTAGTTGCGTCAAAATGATTTTTAAATTTAGAGATATTTTATTGCAGAATAGCTTTAAGATTCTCATTGCCAAAAGTAAGGAATTTTAGTGATAGTTTAGTTGGTTTAGTTCGGTGTACAAGAGAATCGGCACCACTATCTAACATAATCTGAATCATTTTGAAGCCTATTGCTAATCCATTGCTTCATATGTTCGAAACATTTGTCTGCTCAACAGCGTAAATAATGCAATGAATGTTGTTGAACTGTCAAAATGAAAGCCATTCCTGCTGTTAGGGTGTTACGCAATTACCCCGCTGGAAACTATTTGATTCAAGTTCATGTGTGTTTACCGTAATGTATTCCAACATTGGTTTGATTTGTAATACTGCTTTGTCCCCTTTGCATTTGATTATGTAGGCCGAAATTAACCAGCGGGGTAGTTGCATAACACACTAACAGTAGGAATGGCTTTCATTTTGACAGTTCAACAACATTCATTGCGTCATTAACATTGTTGTGCGGACAATTTTTTTGTAATTTATGAAACAATGGATTAGCAATAATGCTTAGATGATTCAGATTGTGATTGATAGTGTGTTACGTAATTAGGGCGCTGTAGATACATATACAAGTACTTTATTGTTGTTTTATTTTGACGTAACAACAATAAAGTACTTAGTTTTTAATTCAAATGATTATATACGATAAATCTAATAATTGATGGACATGGAAATTAGCATTCGTTTGTATTCGGAAATGCGATGATTCCCGAGGGGCATTAAGAAAATAGTATTTCTGTACATTATTAAAGTTAAAAGTGACAGAAAAACACTAGGCACTTGACTACTAACGGATTTAATTTTTTGTCGAAATTTTCCCAACCTCCACGCCCTCAAATGAACTGAGTTTCGCAACAGTCGTCAAGAAACAAATTCTATAAGAGTTCCATTTCAACATTATGACGTGCGGCCCTTGGAAAATTAAAAACTTTGTTGCTATGCAACCCGAATCCACAGGGACTACTGTATTTTTGTTTCAACTAGCCAACTGTTATTTCTTAGAAACTTCTTGTTAATAGAAGCGAATTTATTTTAAAACCTTTGTTTGTTTGTTTTTTGTCGAGAGTAGGCACAGTCCTAATGATTCTTGCAGACTTAATAAATAAGTCTATGGTTAGGCGGTCATATTGCGCGAATTTCAACGAGATACGCGTATTCTTCATCCGTAGGTAGGTAAGTAGGTACTAATAAACTTGACGCGATATTTGAACACCAAGTTAAGTTGTGTCCTTCCCTCATTTAAATCGCTTTAAAATTGGAACGCTCGAGACTGATTGTCGAGGTATGATTCCGCTTACGATCATGCCCTTGTTTTTTGAGAACAAGTGAGTTCGAAAAACAGATTCCAGAATAGCACTTCATACTTTGGACGCTGGGCTAATCCTACTAATATTATAAAAATGTGAAAGTTTGTGAGGATGGATGGATGGATGTTTGTTAATCTTTCACGCAAAAACTACTTAACGGATTTGAATTAAATTTGGCACACAGATAGATCATAATCTGAGTAAGAACATAGGCTACTTTTCATCCTAGATCGCAGACGAAGTCGCGGGCAACAGCTAGTTCAAAATATTTTAGCAAGCCCTAGATCGACGATAGCAAATAGGTTGTGTGGTTTGTTGAAGCGGCCTACTTAGTCAATGATTCTATTTTTGTTATATAGTTTGAAGTTACCTCGATTAAATTTCAACAGTTGATAAAGTACGTGCAGTGGTGGCGGTGGTGGTCACGGCCCCGATCCCCAAAAATGTATAATAATAATACCAGCCTATTATGGGCTCATTTCTGTTCAAAGGCCTCTTCTCATACAGAGAAGGCAAGAGCATTGATCACCACATTTGTTTAAGACGGGTAGGCGATTTCAGACTTATTAACCTATAAGTCCAGTTGGTTCCAGCAGTTATTCGTAGATCTTCGACAGTCATTACAGGTCGTCAGAAGCCCGAAAAACTGACAACCAGTCTTACTAAGGGGTATCATATTACCCAGTAACTGGGTTATGGAGGTCAGATAGGCAGCCGTTCAATGTAAAATAATGGTACTCAGCTGCATTGACATCGCAGAATTACACCAAAACATGCAAATTTCAATGAAAAAGGAATGTACCAAGCACTTTGTTTATCGGGAATATGGTTATCACAGGAAAAGAAAGAATCTCGCCGGCTGTCGCTGAAAACCAGCGCTGGGGCTCCGTCCCGCATAGGGTCGTAGCATTATGCTGAGCGATTGCCTTTTTGCGTGGATGTGATGCATATTTTCCCCCAAGTCGTTCTTTTTTGTGTTTTTGTGTTTTTTCTCTGCGTCATGTTTACCGCAAATAAACGTATTTTCTTTCTTTTCTAAATTAATTTACTGCAATGGATTCATCCTCGCTACGTCTACTGAACTACGAAGGCGGCGGTGTGCATACTATTACGAGAAGACTTGAATTTATTGAACGAAAGGATATTATGGATATATGTCGGTGGAAAACATCATTGAAGTATGTGCCATTGAATTGTCTAAACTTAAAACTATACTAATAACTTTGTATTAGAGCAATAGATAACCTGATTTATTCTATAAGGAATTAACCAAAATCTAGTATTTCTATTAAAAAAGTTCTAACAATAAAATCATTTTCGGAGGTGATTTCAATGTACTTAAACATCATGGAAAATAGCTTGCAAACCAAAACATTATTAAACTTAATGCTAGCATATAACTTCAGCCAATGTATTAAAAAACCAACACGAGTGACAAAAACCACTTCAACCTATCTTGATCTAGTATTTATACCGACATTATCCAAAAAGCAATGCGCAAACGCGCAAAAGTTGAATGTACATTAGCATGTATGGGCTCCTGGAAAGCGTAAATCAGAAAACGCTGCAATTTGAAAATGTTTGAACATGTGATTTAGAGCCCTATTAAAATAATCTTGTCGCAACAACTTCGAATCGCGCTTGAATTTACCATTAATAACTTCTACAACCCAGCGTTCGCAAAGCAAATCAAGTTCACAATCGAAACAGCCTAGTTATCAGGTTAAGACTAATCGAAGTCCGGGGGCAAAGCAGGGGTCAAAAGGTTTTTAGAAAAAAACAGAGGGCTCTATAAACGATTGCACAGTACACAACGTCACAAGCGTAATCGAAGGACTGCGCCGTGGGCAGCGCTCCCGCTGACCGCTTTCATTCTTATCGCTGGAAACTGATTGGCCCTCCGTGTGAGCAGGTAGAAAACCGATTTCATTGAGTCCATTCTGACAGTTTGTAACATTTTTAAGTTAAGTAAGTTATAATGCATTACATACACTAATAAATAAATAAAAATTTGCTATAGTACGATATCGCTCCATACATTATTCACATTTATGTTTCCAAATGACTTATACTGTAACATCCATAGTAAAAGTTATCCATTAGTAGTAGGACTTTCATTTTGGGCACAGGTTTCGTTACTGGCCGCCGTTAGGACAAAATGGCCGTTCTCCTTTCGTGAAAAGTTTAATGTTTTCGATGAATTTAAAAATGGTTTTCGGAAAAAAAGATTCGCGATTTTAGCAACATAAATTGATTCAACAAATATATAACGTTTTAAATAATAAAAAATACGCTATCGGAATCTTGCTTGACATGACCAAGGCATATGTTAAGGCGCTGTATAATACATTACTAGACAAACTACACGGTATCGGCGTCAGAGGAATAACTCACGAATGGTTCGCATCCTACCTACAAAACCGATAATTTTATAATAACACTACCAGCAGACGTTGACCCCTAAAATAAACATCATATCTTTTTGATTATCGTGTTTAGATATCCATACCCATCACGTCTGCGGGGTTTCGCTAGCTAATTTAATTCGACCCTGTATAGCTACAATGATACGGGAAGAACCTATTCTAGTTTCCACGTGCCGCTGAAAGTCTAGTTCACCGGTTACAGGTATTTATAGCCGAGCCAAGTGCACTTGCACTCAGGTCACGAATATCAACTTAGCTATTTCAGACGCTGATCCGGATGAAAAGGAACCTTTCGAGAAGCAAATTATCCTATAAGTACTTTGCTAAGAAACCCATCTTTTAAACACGGCTTTTTGCGATCTATCCCGTCAACGTATGCAATTGTTTTTATGACTTCACTTGTTTATAAACATCACTTGATATTTTTTTTTTATTTTTTTTACTTTTGGGAATACGTCAACGAAAATCGTTTTTGAATTTAACCAAGTTTCATTATGCGTGACTCACGAAAGCAATCTTAAAAAAGTACGTCAATTATAAAGTTCTTAGTTCCGGTATTTAAAATAGACACGTGCTATTTTAAAATGACTTAATACGACTCGTTTTAATGGAGACACGTCCACTACACAGTCGACGTGAAATTACCCCGATAACATAGATATACTTGCTTACAAAGATATCTGACAGGAAGCTCCTCCTTCCTCTCATTTTTATGGCTTTTGTGGATAGGATTTTGATTCAGATTTGTTACACTTGTAATGGCAATCATGTAATTTGGTCTAAATAGGCTTTTATTTTTATATAGATTCTTCTATATGTCGGAGAAGGTATGTCTCTCTCGTTATTATCAGCCATATTTTATCTACTGTGGGCGTACTATGGGTAGTGTTGATTATTGCGCAATAGAAAAACCGTTTGCAGTTCAAATTAAATTATAATTTACGATCAAATTAATCACTCTAGCTAATCACACACTCTAGGGTACACGACACAACTCTAAGGAACGCGCGACAGTTTCTAAACGTGTTTACTGCTTACCCGCCAACAACAAACTCTGCTGTCCTCTGGTCAAGCGTTAGCGTTATAGACTCTGTACAGTGCCACCTGGTGTCACCGGCGGCGTCCCGATTAGTCAAGTCAAACGATTGATTTAACGTATTTCCGACACATATTTTGTGAATGTGAGAACGTTGTAGGGCTAACTTGTAGACTGTAGATTTGTGGACCTTTTTATATTTTGTTGAGTACCTGTTACTTGTTGACAGGCCTACACTGTCCTCCCATATCTATCAACACTGTAATTAGAAACATTGTAAAAGCCTCTTATTTTTAAAAGAGTAACCGTGGAGTTTCTTGCCGGCTCTTCTCCATAGGAAACAACCAATTGGAACCGTGCACCTAGCTTCTGACGTTTCATAAGTGCCCATGTTCGTTTATGTGAAATAAAATATTTTGATTTGATTTGATTTCCCCGCACTTTGTAGGGGTTTGATTTTTAATATGTATTGGTAATTTGTCACTTTCATTGGGCATTTATACTAGGATGGAGTAAAGGATTTTTCGTAATTAATAAAGGTTTTGAACTCAATTGCTATACTGTCTTAATTTTTGTGAGTCAGTGGTTGCAATTATATTTATGACAAGTGGAAATAATATCATCGGCCTAACAGCGATAGGGTCCCAAGACTGCCTCAGTTTCTCTCAATTCTTTGTGCCCCAGCAAGCATCTGTTGTCATGATCCTTAAGAGGGCGTACACCGGAACACTAACGCCACTCCTTTAAAAAAATATTATCTCGTGAATGAGAAGGAATTATGAATAACCGCTAAATTTTCTAATACCTTTGATAAAGTTTCACATTGAGACACGAAGCAACAAAATTCGGCCATATTCCTCTAGAACGTATTCCTAAATGAAACGGTGTCTGTGGTACCAATTGGCCGGCTGAACTGCGCCCGCAATTATATCGATGAGATCATAATTATGCGCCTTCCAATCAAGCCATTCGATTAATAAACTGTTGTTTCGTCAATAGGTTTATTACGATTTTCATTTAGTGAGTGTTTCATTGTTTATGTGTAGGGAATATTAAAGTGAGAAAGAATCGTACGAGAGGCATTGACTCATTGATCTTAAAGTAATACATAACATAAACATCACGCACATTTCGCCAGTTATGTTTAAGTCTATTGTTATGTTATGTTACGTTTGGCTATTGCCATCAACCGGACACGAAGCCATACTACGGGTTGCTATTGAAAAATTCCAGGTGGAAAAACACTTTGCCCGACCCGAGAATCGAAACTAGGACGTCATGCGCAACAGAAGTGCTTGTGCCCACTACACCAACGAAGCAGGCTTTAAGTAATACAGTTGCTTAATATTAGCACACTGGCAGGAATGTTAAAATATTAGCAGCCCCGTTAAAATATTAGCAGGACTGTTAGCATATTAGCAGAACTGCTAAAATATTAGCAAATCTGTTAAAATATGAGCAAACCTGTTAATATATTAGCAAGATAGATTAAATATTGGGAGACCCGTTAAAATATTAGCAGGCCTGTTAAAATATTAGCAGGATTGCTAAAATATCAGCAGGGCTGTAAAATATTAGCAGGCCGAATACAATATTAGCAGTACTGTTAAAATCTCTCAAAATCAGGCGAGACAGTAATTAATTTATGTCGTGAAACTTATTAGTAATAAGCTGTTACCAGCGTAATGATTGGTTAATTAAACCATTGTATTCTTTGGTTTCTGCCACTGACGTCAACCGTGAAATATCACGACCCAAAATGCATTAAAACCACGACTGTCCACTGTCCAGCCATTTTAATGGCAAACCACCCTTCCTGCAACAACGTCGATCCAAAAATAAAACACATTGTCGCACCAAAAATACAATAAGCACTGCGATGCCCGTGATGACGTCACTTTAACAAAACCTTTGACAAGCTACTTTCATGCAATCTCTGACGGCTCCCTTTATCGGGAAATTTTAAAAGCGTTCCATTGCCCCGCTCGTGCTGCAGAGCAACTTTCATAAAATTGTTGGACTTGAAATTGATCCACGTTACAAGCTTGTTTTTTAAAAGCTCTTCTAAGGCTCGATTTGGGAGAACTCGTAACTACGTACGTACGTAGAATACCTTTGTTGCAAAGGATTTATTTCCAGGCGACAATTAAGGTCACTCGCACAGATATGGTCACTCGTTACTGACATTGTAACTTTCAACTTTGAATCTGCATTGCAATATACTGCGAAACGGTACAAAGGGATACATAAAAAAATCACATTTTCTAGAGATAACATAAAATCATAATTCGCCATCTGCATAGCCTTTCCCAAGTATGTAGGGTCAAATTCAAATTCAAATCTTTATTGCATATACGAGTATCATGTGTGTATAACTAGATCTTAATAATAGTTACAAATAGTAGCATGCTTTAAAATCATTAAATACCAATTATAGTACGTATGTCATAATGAAAAAATAGGATATCATTAAAAACGAATAAATTTAAATAAAATAAATAATATCAAATTTTAGTGATAAACATAGGTCATTACAAAATATACTTACCATTAAAAATTTAATTAATTTGAAATAAGTACATAACATAATAATAAAAAATAGGTATTATTTCAAAATTTAATTCATTAAAAAATAAATATTATAATAATGTCACAGATTAAAATAATATCAAAAATTCGAATCATATTATAAAAAATAGGAACTAAAGATCAAATAAAAACATAAAGTCAAATAAAAATAATTGAAATAAATGTCTAAACATGAATAAATGGTGAAATTCTTACCATTTTTATGTCATCATAAAAAAAAACATATTTAATGAGCCGTTTAATGAATATTTTATCATTTTGTTCCATTTTTAAGTCGTTATTTATTTTATTATAATTATATTTTAATTGATGTTACATGAGGGTTTGTTCTGTGTAATGTTAGCCCAGATTGTGGTATTACGAGCGTGTTTCCAAATCGTGAACACGGTGCATAACGGCGAGGTTGGTCTGTAATTTTAAGGTAGAAGTTAGGATATTGTCTAAAGAATTTACAGATTTCTAGAATATAAATTTACATCAAAGTTAGAATGTCTAGTTGTCTAAAGTGCGGCTTATAACGTTTGTCATTGCAATATAAACCATTATCCTAATACGTGTTTTTCTGTAGAATAAACAAGTGGTTGCTATCTACACTATTTCCCCAAAGAATTACACGATGGATTGAATGTATTTTCTTTCTTGTTTCTTTCTTTTCTTTTAATAATACCATGCTTAAGCCATGCATAATATGCAAAGTAACTAGATAGGGCAGTTTTAAAATCTGTAGTTTATTTTGAGTTCACGTAGTATTTACGTATATAAAACTAGATAGTTTTGATATTTTTTTTGTATATGCGCTTTCCAGGTCATGTGGATATTTAAGTCTAGGCTAAACAAAGTAAAAGTATCTCCGTATTCAAAGTTCCAACTTGACACGGTCAAACGTTTTTGTAGTCAAGGATTTTTTTTTGGTAAGGCCTTAATTGCTTATATTCGGTTTTCAAGACGTTAATTTCTAAATTGTGGTATTTCATCCAATTTTGTATATTTAACATTATGTTATTTAGATTCTTATGTAGGTGTTGAGAGTTATAACAGAAAGTTATTAATGAAATATCATCAACAAACAGTACGAACGAGTCCCTCAGTATTTTATTTAGGGAAGTTGTTGAGGTAAATTAAAAATAGCAAACACCTGTCGGGTGTTTGTTATTTTTAATTTACACTACCTTGCGGAATAAAATTGTGAACGCGAAGCCTATTCGAACGTATACGGCTGAATTCCCCAGTGTTATGATTCCAATGTTCAATTTCTACAGATTGTTCTCGGTTTTGTAGGTAAGATGCGAACCATTCGTGAGTTATTCCTCTGACACCGATACCGTGTAGTTTGTCTAGTAATACAGCGCCTTAAAATATTATGCCTTGGTCATGTCAAACAAGATTCCGATAGCGTATCTTTTCATTATTTGAAACGTTATGTATTTGTTATGTCAATTTATGTGCTAAAATCGTGGATCTTTTTTTCCCGAAAACCATTTTGACATTCATCAAAAACATTAAACTTTTCACAAAAATCTGAAAAGCGTTTGCTCATTGTTTTTAACCGACTTCACAAAAAGGAGGAGGTTCTCAATTCGTCTGTATTTTTTTTAATTTTTTTTTTATGTGTGTTACCTCATAACTTTTTTCTGGGTGAACCGATTTGGATGATTCTTTTTTATTTGATAGCTGGGGCTTCACATGTGGTCCCATTTAAATTTGATCAAGGTCTGACTAGTAGTTTTTGAGTCATCCTTAATACTGCAGATTATTTCCACTTAGTTTTTAAGGATGATGTGTTAATAATTTCCTGTCACTGTTATTTACACATCAAGTAGTGGTATACGAATTTGTGTGGGGTAGGTACCGCAACTAAAAAGTGAAAAATAAAAACTTTTTTACAAAAAACAACCGACTTCCAAAAAAAACACTAAAAGACGTGAAAAATAACTTTAATTTCGGAAGTCGGTGGCCAAACACGAAAATACAAAACCAAAGGCACCGACTTCCGAAATTAAAGTTATTTTTCACGTCTTTTAGTGTTTTTTTTGGAAGTCGGTTGTTTTTTGTAAAAAAGTTTTTTTATTTTTTATTTTGATGATGTCGGTATAAATACTAGATCAAGGCAGGTTGAAGGGCTTTTGTCACTCGTGTTGGTTTTTTAATACATTGGATGAAGTTATATGCTTGTTTTGGTTAGCAAGCTATTTTCCAAGATATTTAAGTACATTGAAATCACCTCCGATTATGATTTAATTCTTATTCTTTTTTAAATAATATTTCTAGAATTAGTTTAATTCCTTATAGAATACATCAGGCTTTCTATTCCTCCAATACAAAGTTATTAGTATAGTTTTAAGTTTAAATAATTCAATGGCACATACTTCAATAATGTTTTCCACCGACATATCCATCATATCCTATCGTTCGATAAATTCAAGTAGTTCAGTAGACGTAGCGAGGATGAATCCATTGCAGTAAATTAATTACAAAAAAGAAAGAAAATACGATTATTAATTTGAAAAACACAAACACAAAAAAAAAACAAGTTGGGGGAAAATATGCGTCACATCCACGCAAAACGGCAATCGCTCAGCATAATGCTGCGACCCTATGCGAGACAGAGCCCCAGCGCTGGTTTTCAGCGACAGCCAGCGAGATTCTTTCTTTTCCTGTGATAACCCTATTTCCGATAAACAAAGTGCTTGGTACATTCCTTTTTCATTGAAAAATGCTTGTAATAATAAGTGTAATTTATTGTTGATACTTTGCATGTTTTGTTATAGTACTGCGATGTCAATATCTTGAGTGACGAAAGGTGCTCATTTTATTTGTCGTTCCAGTATAACTGGATGCAGCTGAGTACCAGTATTTTACATTGAACGGCTGCCTATCTGACCTCCATAACCCAGTTACTGGGTCATAAGATACCCCTTAGTAAGACTGGTTGTCAGTTTTTCGGGCTTCTGACGACCCGTAATGACTGTCAAAGATCTACGAATAACTTCTGGAACCAACTGAACTTATAGGTACATAAGTCTGAAATCGCCTGCCCGTCATAAGCAAATGTGGTGATCAATGCTCTTGCCTTCTCTGTATGAGAAGGGGCCTTTGAACAGAAATAGGACCTTAATAATCTGGTATTATTATTATACATTTTTGGGGTCCGGGCCGCGACCACCACCGCCATCACTGCTCGTACTTTATCAACAATTTAAATTTAATCGAGGTAACTACATACTTTATAACAAAAATAGAATCATAGACTAAGTAGGCATCTTCACCAGGCCACAGAACCTCTTTGCTATCGTCAATCTAGGGCTTGCTAAAATATTTTGAACTAGCTGTTGCCCGCGATTTCCGTCTGCGATCCAGGATGAAAAGTAGCCTATGTTCTTACTCAAATTATGATCTATCTGTGTGCCAAATTTAATTCAAATCCGTTAAGTAGTTTTTGCGTGAAAGATCAAAAAACATCCATCCATCCATCCTCACAAACTTTCACATTTATAATATTAGTAGGATTAGCCCAGCGTCTAAAATATGAAGTGCTATTCTAGAATCTGTTCTTCGAACTCACTTGTTCTCAAAAAACAAGGGCATGATCGTAAGCGGAATCATACCTCGACAATCAGTCTCGACTGTTCCAATTTTAAAAGTGATTTAAATTAGGGGAAGGACACAACATAACTTGGTCTTCGAAATATCGCGTCAAGTTTATTAGTACCTACTTACCTACCTACGGATGAAGAATACGCGTCTCTCGTTGAAATTCGCGCAATATGACCGCCTAACCATAGACTTATTTATTAAGTCTGCAAGAATCATCAGGACTGCGCCAACTCACGACAAACAAATAAAATATGCTTTAAAAATAAATTCGCTTCTATTAACAAGAACTTTCTAAGAAATAACAGTTGGCTAGTTGAAACAAAAACACAATAGTCCCTGTGGCTTCGGGTTGCGTACCTAGCAAGAAAGTTTTAAATTTTCCAAGGGCCGCACGTCATAATGGTGAAATGAAACTCTTATAGAATTTGTTTCTTGACGACTGTTGCGAAACTCAGTTCATTTGAGATAGGTGGATATAAGGAAAATTCCTACAAAAAATTAAAACCATTGGTCGGAAACGCCGTGTTTAAAGATGGATTTCCTAGCAAGGTACTTATATTTCTAGATAATAATTTGCTTCTCGAAAGGTTCCTTTCATCCCGATCAGCGTCTGAAATAGCTAAGTTGACATTCGTGACCTGAGTGCAAGTGCACTTGGCTCGGCTATAAATACCTGTAACCGGTGAACTAGACTTTCAGCGGCACGTGGAAACTAGAATAGGTTCTTCCCGTATTATTGTAGGTATACAGGGTCGAATTAAATTAGCTAGCGAAACCCCACAGACGTGATGGGCATCGATATCTAAACACGGTGATAAAAATAACATCAACGACTGCTGGTAGAGTTATTATAAATTTCAGAATCAATGACGAACAACGATAACTTTTCTCGCGCTACTATGTTCATTTGTTTCTTTTTCACTTTAAACAGCTCTATTTGCTAAGATGAGTGTGAAAATAGGATAATAGTATCCCATGAGTGTTTTAATACCTAATTATGTACAGTTGCATACAAGACTATATATCAACACACATGATATGAATCCTCTGTAAAAGGTTCTGAAACCATAGGGTGTTGTAAGAACTGAGTATGTAAATTTATGGAAAGTTTAATTGCTGAGTATTGAATACAAACATACATACTATGTATAGGTAATAATAGAATTATTTATTGTAATAATTATTTGCATTTTGGATCGTACAATTATTGATTCATATTGTTTTCTCGACTTTTCTGATAATAATTGGTTAGAAATGTCCGTTGCTGCATTAGAAATATCTGGTGGTGTGTTATCAAAGCTTGTATATTTTTTTGTAAACAACAAAATAATAAATTTTTGCAATACTAATATCTATAAGTTATAAGTTTTCAATATAAAATATAAGTTGTTTTTTTTAATCTACGGCGCTGTGTTAGTTAAACGCGCGTGCATGAAAATGTTCTTTTTTTGAAAAAGAGTTGCATAATGACATTTAGTACAACATTATTACACTCATTTGGATGATATTATGGTTACTATGACACTGGTTGTTTTAATGTTAGCAATAAGCTAACTGTTTCAGAAACTTTTATTGAGGATTTATAACAAGGGTGTAGATAAAAAATATAAAGATAATACATGCATATTCCCTAATAGCGACTAAAAATTTAAAGAAAACACATACATTTTCCGCTTTGCAACGTCAATATTTGACGGGTGGCTCACAAACTTAGCATTTAAAACGGTCACCACCGGCTTTCGACTTTGACAGACACGTTGTCTTGCCAGAGACAATATGTTTAAAGTATTACACCCCTAAAACAGGAACACAGTAACGCTGTTTAGCGTCAGAAGTAGGTATTGTGGTTGCTGGTTAAGTTTCGGTAACCAGCATACCTACCTACTTCTGACGCTAAAAAGCAGACTTTAAACATAAAATATACGAATGCTTTTACACAAAATTTAAAAACCCGAACGCGTATCTCTATGAAAGTGGAAAGGAGGTGGTATTCATTCCACAACTAACTCAATTTCGAAAGGTTAAGCAAAAAATACGAGATAAAATTCCCTCGATGTCAGATGGTCTTTAAATTTTGTAAATAACATACAAAGGTCAATCTGTAAGTAATTCGTGTATCGCTTCAAGTACTTTTAACATTTATTTTTAAAGTTGTAGAGATGAAAAATTATTCAGAGTAAAATACCACCTCCTACCAGTTTCAATATTTTGTACTATTTATGAAAACGAGTGACCTAAAAATTAAATAGTTAGTTATTTATCCATACACACACCCGTGGTTAGACACAATCTTTTGTTTTTTGTCTTATTTGTCACACTACATTTTCATTTGAGATAAATATCATTTCTTTGAGGTATCTTTATTTGAATTGCTGTCTTTTAATATCCCAGTATCATTGCTGGAGAGATTCCGAAGCCACTAACCTTGCATGGTACTGTACAGTGTAACCAAGAAATTGGTATACAGGCAGCTAACTTGCAACTGCTTTTAAACAATTCTCGGAATGAGCTGAGTAGTCAAGTCAAAAGACTTGACAATTAAGGCTTTAGATGTCAATAGAATAGTGATGTAAAAACATTACTATTCTATGGACATTGAAAGCCTTAAGGCTATACGCACACCAAATAATATTGGCAGTGCAGTGAAAAGAGGAATACTTTTGCCTGTATACCAAACTCTTTGTTCAACTGTACCTACTGTACATTCAATATTACACAAAACGTTCATCGTGCCTTTTTCATGAACATACCATAACCGCTTTGTTCGTCTAGCGGACGCCAATGAAAAATTCAATTAAAAATGTCTTCCCATTCATGAAAGTATTTGTATTGTGTGATATGTGGAATTCAGATGTTATGGTACCTATTATTAACGCACTAATATAAACCTTAAGATATCTAAGTAATATCAACTTAAAATATACCTTTTACTTTGGCAGGAGTTGGTCCAGCCTGGCTGGCTCCTATAACATAACTTAGGCTCTCGTTCAAATACTCAGCTACATTTAAGTCACATATTGGTGATCCCTAGCCGTTCGCTTAGAAATAGACAGAGCTAATATTTTCCATCGGGGCAGGAAAAGTCACTTTAAAGATTTTTATTAAACTTTTTTTGTTTCTGGGGGCCTGCTCTTTAAGTCCGTCAACGAAGATACGGGCCCGTCCGAATATAGTTCGGTACTTCGAGATCCCGATTTATTAACTTTTTGGCCGGACAAAAACACGTCGGGAGTAAGGAAGAAATTTTAAATATACAACATTTTTTGCAAAGAAATAAATTTCGCGGGCGTCGCCATACGTAATGTCAAAGTACAGTTTGAATTGTTCTCAACTTCAAATTCTCAATTCGAAAACCGTTCCTTTTTTGATGGACCTTATAGTGGTTATCGGTAAGCCTTTAGAGAGTAGTTGAGAGTCCCAACCCTAACCACAGACTCAATTGGAAGGTGTAAGCACCGCGTTTGATAGCGTGATACCTATGAGGTCCTTGGGGTTCAATTCTTTGAGCAGACGTGCAATTCCCGTATTTTTAAGAACGCTCACATTTTAATGTCACTCTCAATCTGTCAAAAATACATTTATATTAACTGTCGCTGAGATGAGATTTGCTACTTCAATTTAACTTTTAGCACGAGAATTATTGGCCTTGAGTAGGTGAGCCGTCAAGTGTGTAATCATAATCATTGTGTTCGAGAGTTATTTACTACAGACGGCCAGTGCCAATTGTAATTGAGTAGATATCATGAGAAAGTTCTTTTGTTTTTACCTTTCGATTTATATCTAAAATAAGTCTTATTCTGAGCATAAATTTTGAATTTTTGACAGTTTTTCTCTACGTCAATTTTATTCCACGGATAAAAGATACCTGACTTTGCATAAAATCAGCCCTTAGAGAAGTACCTAATACGAGAGGTGGTGCCCAGGAAACAAAAGCGATAAGCAATCATCAATTTTTCATCCTGTGGATCACCAGAAAACTATTAAAATACATTAAGCTATCGATAAATAAATAATATCGATAATTAGTAACACTCTCAAAATGTTTACAAATACGAAACGATTTTAATCATTAGTTTTCATCATGAAATTGTAGGTAGGTGGGAACCATAGATTTCTACGGAGGGAACCGATTGCAGAGTTGAAATAAAATGTTCAATTAAATCGATCTTGCAAATGAATCAACATTAAACAAATAAAATGATACTTACAGATTATTATTATTTTTTACTTTCTCTTAGCTGGTTGTTGAATGTTTTTTTTTTACTTACAGCAAGGTATTTATTAGGTACATAAAAATACTTAGATAATTAACAGTTGACGATTGGAACTCACCGAAATAAATTGTGGTATAATGTAGAATAAAGGATAGTTTTGAGATTAGGTAGTATCTTTGAACACAACAGCGTTATAGGAAAACTAGGTACCTATTACTTCGAGATATGAAATCGTTATATATATACATTTTAAGATCCAGGTAATATTATATCTAAAATCTTCATACTCAATATGGTTATATCTTCATAATTCTATCACAATGATATAAAGTTTCATTCAACTTAATTTAACTGGAACATGATAGTCAATAAATAAATTACCATACTATAATCCAATACAAAATGATGCGTCCAAGAAGCCGCAATAATACTGAACAATGTTAGTTACTTATACAGTTATTAAAAATCCGTTTGCAATACGCCTTTGATCGTCAAAGGATAGAAGTATGATTGAAAACTAGCTAATAATTGTGAGTGATATTCCATTACTGTAATAAATGAACGAATCCTTCTAAGCTAGAAAATATGATGCTCATGCATCAATTAGATGATTGAACATTTAAACGCGATGCATCAATTAGGCCAGCCCTACGATTCTCGGTTTTAGGATTACGGTTTTCGGGTAGAGGCACGGGCATTATTATTCACGGGTGGTCCTTTCAAACTCCGCTTGAGGCATTTTAAGATTACGGGTTTCGGGTATTGGCATTGTTGTTTCATTACATCATACACGCACATTGGTAGGAATGTACTTGCTCTAATCAGTATAATAAAATTATAGGGTGATATATTTTTATGAAATAGATAATGGCAATAGGCTCGCCCCCTATTACATGGGACTTAAAAATAACTGGCGAAATGTGGGTGTGCTATAGGAACACCTCTGCCTAACTCTTCGGGGAATACAGGCGTGATGTTATGTTATGTTATGAAATAGATAATATTTAAAAAACAACTCCATTTATCTATATTGTATCGTAATTATCTTACAATTACTACCTATTTATTATGTACGCAGTAATTTTACCTGTATGCAAAATAATGTGCACCTCTCTTTAAAATTGGCTTATAAACACACAAAATCCGCTAACAAAACCTTACAAATAGTTCGACATACAGGCTATAGCCATTATGCGAGTCTTTTATCCGCGAAACTCGTCTATTGTTTTTGGCTATCGTATTGGCCAGCGGTTTTCTAGGTTAAGGATCTCGAAACAGGCGCGACGCGACCTAGTAGAACAATTACTATGAAAATTTAATGTTTTTTTTTTTTTTATAAGAGTCGCATCGCTCTATCGCGTCGCGCTGTTGCATCGCACTGTCGTGTCGCGCTGTCGCGTCGGGCTGTCACGTCGCGCCTGTCTGCAGGTGCTTTTATTTGAAATTTACCGGGTTTGGCTTTATACCCGGTTAGGCGAGAACCCGCTTTTATAACGCTTATTACTAAGCGTTTTGTGATCCAATGTATCGTGATGTAGGTCATAGTTGACCATTGTGCATGCATCTGCCGCTGAATATCTGATGTTTTTGTGATAATTATTATTTAAGCAGAGCATTAAGAGTTTGAAAGAGCTTAAACTATTGATGATAAACACAGAGCATTAGGAAACCTTGTGGGCGGTGCTAGACGTGGCATTGTCAGAACTTTCTATATGAGTATCACCGTTTACTCGCATTACGACACAAATGACATTATAGAAACTGACGGCTTTGAATGGCGTGGCGACATAAATTGTGCCTTCAACTGCACTTTCTTCGCCGCGAATATTATTCGTACCTACTGACGTGTCTAGACGCTGCCGGCGCCGGCGCGGCCTTTCTGTGCTCTGTGATGATATAGTACGGACAACAAACAAGCTAGGTATGCAGAAGGTTAACTAAAACTCTTTTTTAACCAATTAGGTGGTCAGATCTTTAACACTTTTTCCCTTTTCATACAAATGTGTGACAAAAATGTTTGATTTTTACACCCGGTTTTTTTTTGCCTGCGTAATGGATATACCTATCAATACTTCTTGACTACATCTACGGAAGATAGCGTAGTGCCAAGTTTACTTGACTGTATAGCCAGTCCCGGTCCACAGTCCACACGGGCCCATTGCATGCATATATGGGTGCATTTCATATTTAAATAAAACTCCTTATACTAAGTAATTTATCGTACTAACACGCTATGGGTCTTCGAAATTTGATAATAATTTTTTCACTTGTTATTGAGGATGCGAATATCCATGACATATCAACTCAGCCTATCGCAGTCCACTGCTGGACATACTGCATCTCGCAGGGTGCGCCATAACACCCTGTTCTTCGCCTACCGCATCCAAGTCAATCCCAGCCACCTTCTTAAGGTCGTCGGTCCAGCCAGCTGGAGGGCGACACACCCTACGCTTGCCGATACGCGGTCTCTACTACAGGACTCGTTTGCTCCACCGGCCATCGGTCTTTCAACAAACTTAGCTAGCCCACTGCTACTTCAGTTTGCTACTCTGCAAGCTATATCGATAACTCCGTTTCTTTGTCGCGTGTGTGTTATGCACTGACGCTACTCGTCTTCACGCACACATTCACAGCGTATTTCTACACTTGGTTACCACATGTAAAGCGCGCGTCCCTTCGTGAGATAAAAATACTATACATTATTATTCGGCATAAACTAAACAAAAGTATACATAAAGTAACTTAAACAAATCCTGCAGTTTCCCTAGATATGAGTTTTTTTTTAAGTCCAACAATGTGGACATGGTTTATGGCTAAAGTAAGTCGACATATCCCAGTATCTATGACGCTAGGATTACGCATAAGTGTATTGTGGGTGGAAACAAAATAAGTAATAATAATATATTTGTAGTAAAGTACCCAGGTATATTTATAGTAATAATTGTTTATGATATTCTATGGACTTGTTTCACCGTTCCTGAGTGGCTTCTACAAACCGGAAGTTACTCGGAGATGTTGCCTGGTAATTATTTACGCATAATATTAATATTTATTTCTCTATGCGCATTTATATACTTATATCATTTATATTTATGAAATGTTTTATGTAAAATAAATGTAGGCATACATACAAACACAAACTACAGACACGCACACACATACCATCAATCAATTGTACCACGTTGACAACCTTTACTACGGTACGGTATGTGATTATAATGGGGGTCTTGGATTTCTAAAATACAGCCCTTGGCTTAGTTGAGACTCCAGATCTCCCACAAATAACATTTTTTTGATTAAATACCTGTCAACGTAGTATAACTAGTATAAGAATGTAAGTTGTGGAGACAAAATAAACATTATTATTTATTTATTTAAAATAAACATTATTTATCTTTGTAGGTATCGTATGTCACTTATGCTTGAAGCGTTTTCTCTTTTGTAATTTTCTATAAACAATTTTGTTATTATCTCTAGAAGATGGTCACGTTGTTTACTGTTTACGCAATTCACGGTTCGTTAGGTCGGTTGTTTTCAAAACAAATCATTTAGCGAGCTTATTTATTTTCTCTAATTAGATCTTCTTGTCAATAGAATACATCGGTATCTAAATAGAATATTGCATATTATCTACACCGCAAAAAAAATTAAATTAATAGTAATTAATTAATTAAATAGAAAAATCTAAACGCTATCAGACTTCTATTGTTATCATAATACACAATTTCCTTGGCATAGTCTTGCAATGAAAACCCAATTTCAGTTTCAATGCATAAAGCATCTAAAATATTACCAGTCTATTTCAGTATAAACTTGGTTCCTCGGGCGAAATACAACTTTGTTCGTTGAGCCGAAGTTTCCCGAACTACTGCGAAGAATCGACTTGAGGGCTTGTGATTGTTCACCGGACATAAGCTGGCCGGCTCCCGGGTGTCGGTTACTAACTTCGTATACAGATTGACCTAATAAAATTAGGCTTCCGTCGAGAAATGTAAGCCAGAAGCAATCTGCTTTCGTGAACACGCATAGTCAAGGATCTAGAGGGGTGTTGCAGTTATCATTGCTCTGATAGCATCTATTAGGTACGTACTTACTACTAATAGTTTGTGTTCATAAAAGCATTGAGCGTTGAGTTCTATAAGTTCTGAGTTGAGCTACACGATTACTGATAAATGCGTGCATTGACTGGACAGGTCCACTCAAATGTGTGTGGTTCGATACTCAAAAGACCATTTCAGACACCAATGTACATAAATGGTCCTCACATGACCTGACCAAGATTATGTCTGGAGTTTAAAAGAATAGGTGACCTCTAAGTTTATTTCGATAATAGAGTAGTCGGATAGGAAACGCTGACCTCATCTAGTTTTTAAAATACACTGGATCGCAAAAATTCCGGGTCGCTAATAAATGACGTGATAGTTTCATAAATACATAAGACTTATTTGCGAAATAAAAAATAATATTAATATATATATATAAAAAAAATGTGTAACACCTTTTGTACACTATATAACTTTAATTAAATACAAAAAAATAATAAGGAAATTTCGCTTCTAATTTAAATTGCCTTAAGGCAACAAAAATACCATTCGCAGATAATCTTAAAAAAATAAAAGATTTTTTGTCAATTTAATATTTTGTATTTCCTCCACGAGCCCGTATCACTTCATTAAGATGATGTGGCATGCTGTAAACCAAATTTTTAATACGATTTGGTCTATGTTTGCCCATTCTACCACTAGCGCATTAAGGTAACAGGAGCAGGAGAGCGTTGTTCCACGCATCTCCCGAGATCGTCCCATGCATGTTCTATGGGATTTAAGTCTGGGCTGCGAGCTTGCCACTCCATGCAGGTAATACCGACGTCTTGAATATACATATTGATCAAACGAGCAGTACCTATGTGGTCGCGCATTATCGCTGGAGTACTCTTTGGACCGTTGATAAAGATACTCCTACTGTTCTAGCAGTGCTACGCTGACTTCTTCCTTCATGTACCATGGCAATAATCCGTGTACATTCTTCAGGTCTTCTTCTTATTCACATCGTCTTAATGAAGTGATACGGGCTCGTGGAGGAAATACAAAATATTAAATTGGCAAAAAATCTTTAATTTTTTAAGATTTACTGCGATTTTTTAACCGACTTCAGAAAAAGGAGGAGGTTCTCAATTCGTCTGAATGTTTTTTTTTTATGTGTGTTAGCTCATACCTTTTTTTCTGGGTGAACCGATTTGGATGATTCTTTTTTTATATGATAGGTGGTGCTTCACATGTGGTCCCATGGAAATTTGATACTGCTTATTTTTCCACTTAGTTTATATGGACGATGTGTTAATAATTTCCTGTCACTGTTATTTACACACCAAGTAGTGGTATACGAATTTGTGTGGGGTAGGTACCGCAACTAAAAAGTGAAAAATAAAAACTTTTTTACAAAAAAACAACCGACTTCCAAAAAAAACACAAAAAAGACGTGAAAAATAGCTTTAATTTCGGAAGTCGGTGGCCAAAAACGAAAATACAAAAGCAAAGAAACGAACTTTTTTTTTTTTGAAGATTTACTGCGAAGTGTATTTTTGTTTTCATAAGTTAGAATTACACATTTTTTATATATACGAGTATTAATCAGTCATCTACAATATACTATAGTTTCGCAAATTAGTCTTATGTATTTAAGAAACTTTCACGCCATTTATTAGCGACCCGGAATTTTTGTGATCCAGTGTATTATGATTGACGTATAAAGGTGTTTGTAAAAAACCTACTTACAGAAATACACCTATGCATTTATCATTTATAATGTTACAGGTACTACTGATAGTTTTTGTTAATAATGTCACAATATAATACCCAAAAGGGCTGAGACAGCTGTCCTATATGACTGGAGTTTCTCTAGTGGTACCATTACAACTGTAGCAAATTAAGCCAGAAGTCACCGCCGCCAGTCACGGCCACTGAAGTAAACTTCAGTTTTGTATGCACTTAGCAAGATTCGCAGACCGCTCTTTGGTAAGCGTGAGCGTCTCATACGAATATGAACTTTATTTAGTTTGGTAATAATGTTCACATTCGTATGAAACGCTTACTTTGGTTGAGTGCGTAGAGAATGACCGCAACTTGTGTTTGCTGCCACAAGTCGGCTAGTGTGCAGAAACTCTTATGTATTTCTTTGGGTGAAAAACGATCAGTAATGGATGTTGGTTTCCTTAGACGTGCAATCTGCAATAACTAGATAGGATACCTGTATCTCTCCAATACAGTTCTAGATTGTCTGCATTGCAAAGGAAAAACATAATGGGGACGTGTATTTCACCAAGTTATCGGACGATATCGGTTATAGTAGTGTATGCATTCATTTTCTTTCACATATGTTTTATTCGACCGGCCGAGTTCGGCCGACGACATACGAGCATAGTTCGGCCGATGACGGATTTCCAGCTTTAATGGTTCAATAGCTCAGCAGGTTGTCTAGAAACTCAAAGACGTCGACCACCCGAGCCCTGTTATGAAGCACCAACATATTGAGATCGAACTCGAGTTTATGATCTTTTTTTGTGCTAAGATCACTAGTGGATTATTACCTGTACAAAGGGTAAACGTGTAAAAGTGTTTGTACAAACCTACTTACAGAAATAAAATCATTTATCATTTACCATAAAGCAGACGAACTTCATGAGAAAGGATCCATATTGTAACTACCAACTGAAAATCCCTTTGAACCTTTCCATAATAATTTGCTGTACACGTACCTATATTTCTCCGTGTTTAGCCTTTCCGTTTCGAGGTATAAGAAAATATCAGGTACCTGTTTAAAAGATCTTATTTTCATTATAATAGGTAATAGGTAATTTAAAGTCAGATTGTGGCATCCTATTTTAATAAACGTTTTTTCGCGTTGTTTTCGTTGGCGCATGCAAATGCAGCATCAAATATTGTCTATATTTGCTTTCTGTAAGCTCGGTGCCGCCAAATCCGGGTCCAAATTCCGTCGCGACGCAGCTCAAGCTCATAAAAAAACTCAGTAATAGAACTCTGCTGGATTTTTTTATACCTAACAGAATCCAATTAGATTTTCGAGTAATATGTATAAATATATTTTTAAAACAATTTTATTTCGATATTTTTACACATAACATAACATCACGCTTTGTTTCCCGAAGGGTTGGGCAGAGGTTTACCTATAGTACACCTACATTTCGCCAGTTATGTTTTAAGTCCCATATAGTAAGGGGCGAACCTATTGCCATCAACCGAGCTAAATCTAGAAGTCGGGCTGTTACTGAGAAATTCCTAATAAAAAAACCTAATAATAATAATAATAATAATAATAATAATTTTATTATCAAGCTACTAAGGCCCATAGACCTAACACTAACACTAACACCACACTAACACCACCACACACACACACTAAACACACAACACTTAACACTTTGCCTGACTTGGGAATCAAACCCAGGACCTCGTGCTCGTTAGTAGCATTTGCGACCACTAGATCATCGAGGCCGTCTGGTTGACTGAACAGTCCAATTAAATACAAAATGTCAATAAAGTCAAATGTTATCACTTATTTTATGCGGCCTACCCAAAATGTCCTTTCTTTGGTATTGTTCGTCATTGTCATAAACGGGGCACAAATCCAGTCTCCGGGCTGCTACTAAGAAATTCTAGATAAAAAACCCAATAACACTTAGGTTTTTGGTTTAGGTTATTTTTGTGAGGTGATATTTTTATCTAGCAATCTTCTTTCGTTATCCCAATTTATGTAGGCTTGAACCATCTTTATATTCACATCGTCATTCACAGAATCCATCTATCGTTCGTCTTCCCCTACCTACTCATAAACTCATCCACAAACTTTTTTACTTATTCCTCTGCATCCATGCACCATGACAGACGCGTGATAGCTAACTTAAGCCTATTATTTCAAGCTTATTCAGGCACTATGTGAAGTCATGCTGTGGAATTTGTACGAGAGGCGCCTTTTACGTAATAAGTTGAAAGTCTAAGAAATTTTCGACCTCAACCAAGCCTCAGCCGTTTTACGTCTCGGTGACATTACCGACCGAAGTTTCGACATTGGGGGCACCTAAGCACGGAATCCGTAGTTACAGCCGAATTAAGATAATATTACTTTGAAGCCCAAACTAAGAATAAATGACAACACGATTCGACAGTTGTCTCTCTTCGCGATATACGAGTATTTTTGCCCGTTCAAAATGTTTTACTTCTTGTCACTTCTTTGACGGGGTGTGTAATACGAGTATATGGCATAATAACAGATAGTATAATATCACTTGAAATAACGATCACATGATATATATAATTTTCATATGCTATAAAAACAAATAACCTAATTTCATGTGGTCTAAGGTTATATTTCATATAACCTTCTTTTGCTGTAATAACATTTAGTATAACGTTCATTTCACATAATTTTCAATTTGTATAATGCTCTTTTTATATAACGTTCATTTGACTTACTTTTCATATTTACTAATTTTCAGCCGAAATTCTGTAATGATTAAGTAAATATCTGGAAACATCATACTGGTATAACCTCATCTAACCCAAATTATTGACCAAGAATAGAGGGGATCTGGCCGCTGCCGCGGCATGCTCGCTTCGCTCGCTCGCCCTCGCGCGATAATGGTCTCTGTTCTAACCTAACCTTTTTTTTTTTTTTTTTTTTTTTTTTTTTTTTTTTTCGCTGAGAAATGCTTTATGCATTCCCGCTCGTGGGGGGACGAGACGGGATATGTGGGACTCCTGTCGGAATGACAGTATACCCACTAAAACTCAGCGGTGTTCCCACATCGCCGTGATGGGAAGGCCATGGGAATCCGGCTCAGCCTTTGCATCCACAACCCTCCCGGCGCGTGCCCGCCTAGCTGGCGGGCCCCGCATTCCCCCCAGCTTGGGGGGCTACGGGAATGGCCGGGAACACCTGGCCATTCCCGTCCGACACTGGTGGAGGCCTGTGCAATACAGGCAAGGGCGCCCCCGCACCCGCTGCCTGCTGGCCTCCACCTGGGAGGAGTCGGAGATGACTATCAAACTGACGTCTTCTTCGACCCCTCCTCCGCCTTCGGAGCGACGCCGCGTGAGGATCGTCCTCCCGCGCGCGCTCAGCCGCCTCCTTCTGGGACATGACGTGTTCGCAGAAGGAGGCGACTGCCGCCCAGGACCTCTCATCCTGCAGCATGGCATTAACCAAGCCGGGAAGTGAGAGGTCCGGTCCGATCACCGCGATGAGACTGCGGCGCGTCTCGGACCACGACGGGCACACCTCGAGGGTGTGCTGCGCCGTGTCGTCCACCGCGCCACAGTCGTGGCACGACGGCGTCTCCTCCCGTCCTATCCGGTGCAGGTACGATCCGAAGCAACCGTGTCCGGACAGCACCTGCACCAGACGGAACGAGAGGAACCCATGCGACCGCTCGAGCCAGTCTCGCAACACTGGCCCAATCGCGTCTAGGGTTCGGCGGCCAAAAGCTGCGGTGGCGAGCTCCCCCGTCCAATGGAGGACGATGGCATCCCTCGCCTCCCGCCGGACGGCCTCCCGCTCTTCCGGGGCTGGGCGTTCTCCTCCCGCTCTCCGCCCCGCCGTCCATTCATATACTCTGGCGAGCACCCACGCCTCGAGTTCCCAAGGAGGGGTGCCGGCCAGAGCACATGCTGCCGCGAAGCCCACTGTGCGGTAGGCCCGCGCCGCCCGCTGGGCTATGGCCCTTTGGGGCGCACGCAAGGCGGCGGCGTTCTCCCTCCTTTGGAGGGAGTCCTCCCAGATAGGAGCCCCGTAAAGGGCCATACTCCTCAAGATGCCGGCGTAAAGTTGCCGGCATCGCGCGCTGGGCCTCCCCAAGTTGGGTAGCAGCCACGAGAGCGCGCCTGCGGCCTTCAGCAGGCGCGACGACAGCCCGCTAAAATGCGGACCGAAGCGCCACCTGCTGTCGAGTACAAGGCCCAGATATTTCATCTGGGCCTTCAGCTCAATTCTGATGCCCTCCACGAAAATGTGGGCATCAGGTGGGGGGCGCCGCCGAGGCCCGTGGAAGAACACGGCCTCGGTCTTGTGCAGCGCCACCGTTAAACCTAGGCGGCGGATCCTCCCCGCGACCAAGGATCCACCCGCCGAGGCCAGATTGGCCGCCTCCCTAAAACTCCCCCCCCGGGCGGTGAGGAGAGTGTCATCCGCATAGCAGATGACACTCGTGCCCCGAAGGAGAGTTCCCCGCAAGAGCCAATCATAGGCGATGTTCCAGAGGACAGGTCCTATGACTGACCCCTGCGGAACGCCGGCTTCGACGGCGTACCGCCGGACTTGGCCAGCCCTATTAACGAGGACGATCGTCCGATCCTCTAGGTAGCTGGCCAGCAGACGACGCATGTATAGGGGCACTCCGTGGAATCGGAGTGCCTCTAGGATGGTGGAGTGGGGAACGGAGTTGAAGGCATTGGCTATATCGAATGACACAGCCAACAATCCGTCCCTCGCCTCCATCGCCCCCTTCACCTGGCCCTTGAGGCGGGCCAGCGCGTCCACCGTGGAGCGCTCAGCCCGAAAACCGAACTGAGCGTCCGACAAGTCCGGCCCGATACTCCGCAGGTGGCTGTTTAGGCGGCCAGCGATTATCCCCTCGAACATTTTGCCGACCTCATCGAGCAGAACGATGGGCCGGAATGCCGAGGGGGAGTCCGCCGGGCGGCCCTCCTTGCGAAGGAGGCATAACTGCCCCTCCTTCCACGGTTTCGGGAACCTCCCACACGCAAGACATGCGCTGAAGAGGTCCCGAAACCTCTCCTCCATTTGAGTGGCAGCGATCGCCACCACTCTTGCCGGAACACCGTCGGGGCCCGGAGCCGTCTTCTTGGCGCGGATGTGGACAATCGCCGCGCGGAGTTCCAACTCCGTGACAGGGGGGGCCTCCTCTTCTTCCTCAGCTGGCGGAGCTATCCCTAGCGGTGCGCCCATCACTGGTGGGGTGAAGTTGTCCCTGCACGGGAATAGGGACTGAACCACCCCATCCAGGAATGAGGGCTCCAGGGTCTCGGCCACTGGGGGACCAAAGGGGCGCAATTTGTTGCGCGCCGACTTATAAGGTCTCCCGTAGGGGTCTCTGTCGAGACCCTCCAGCATCTCCGCTCTCGCCGAGTCTCTGGCAGCGGCGATGGCCCTATCGAGGACCATTTTTGCCTCCACATACACCTCATAGAGGTGGTCCTCGTTGGCGTGAGCTCGTCGACGCCGCCGCCGGCTTCGCGTGTAGGCCCTTCTTGCCTCCACACACGCTGCTCGTAGCCCCGCCAGCTCCACCGACCACCAGTACACGGCGCGCCTGGGTAGTGGTCGGCGAGACCGAGGCATGCTAGAGTTGCATACCTCGGTCAGAGACCCCCTCAGGCGCCCCGCCATGGTATCCACATCCAGGCCGGCGGAAGGCGGCGAAAACCAATCCTGGATGAACGCCGCCTCCCCTGCTGCCTCCCTGTCCAGGCGGGTGAGAGCCCACCGCGGGAACGGCGATCGCCCCGAGAGGGGCCGCGTCTCTCCGGGGCCACCGGTGGAGATATCGAACCGTACGTAGCGGTGGTCCGACATAGTCTCCACCAGGTCCACCCGCCAGTTCAACACGCGCGCGGCCAACGCAGGGGTGGCGAAAGTGACGTCCACTATTGAGCCACCCTGCCGCCGCACGCATGTCTGGACGCTTCCTCTATTCAAGAGGGAGAGTCCAGAGGAGGCTGCCCACATCTCCACTGCCCGCCCGCGAGCGTCGGTGGCCGGGCTACCCCAGTTCACCGACTTGGCATTCAGGTCTCCCAGTACGGAGACCTGACGCGGCGCCGCCCTGCCGACCACGGCGGCCAAGACTCCGAGATAGTTCTCGAAGTCCTGAAGAGGGCGGTTTGGAGAGAAATAGACGCCCACAAGGGCTAATTCTCCCCACGCGGCAGCCACGTATCCCGGTCCCTTCTCTAATAGCGAGAGGGGAGGGGAGTCTGTGGAAGACCGCACCGCTAGTGCCACCAAGCCGTCCTCGTCACCCAGCCAGCTGCCGGGGACTGAGTAGGGCTCGGCGACCGCCGCTACGTTCACCAACCACTCGGCCATGACCTGCACCACCAGGTCCTGGGCTGCCCTGCAGTGGTTGGCGTTCGCCTGGAGGATGTGGTAGTTAGAAACCATTATTCCAACATCCCACATCCCTCCTCGGCTACCGCCGCTGGAGCTACAGCGGCGACGACGGCGGTGGTGGTGGTAGCAGCAGGGCGAACCTGCGCCGGCACTATGCCCTTCCTCGCGGGCGGCTTGCAGCTCCTGCCCGTCATCCTGTGGTCCGCGGGGCGGCCACTGGCGGCACACGCCGCGCAGCGTAGCGTGGCAGCGCGGCAAGCGGCACTCTTGTGTCCCTCCTGCCCGCACCGGAAGCAAGACTCTCCCCAGTCGGACTTGGAGGGACACGTGGCTCGGGTGTGGCCGAACGCGAAGCACTTGAAGCAGCGCATAGGCTGGTCTTCAAGTGGCCGGACCACAGCCGAGCTGAGCCCCACAAGCAGCCGTCCTTTGGTCGCAGTAAGGACGGCCCCGGCCGCCGCGACTGGGCACTCGACGCGGATGGTGCCCATGCCGCGGCGCCCGAGCCTGATAGCTCCACCCTTCACTGCGCCAGCGTCGCAGCCTCCGGCCGTAGCAACGGCCGCCACCACGTCCTCTTTGGTGACCGAATCGTCCAGATCGGCCACCTCCAAGGCTGCGGTCTTTACAGGCCTGACGACCGTTGCCGCATCCGCGATGACCTCCTGCAGCATTCCCGCGAAGAGGTCCGCGTTTGCGCCGCGCTGCTCCCCCGAAAACTCGAAAATTCGAGCTCCGGCCAGCGTTCGGCGGCACGTGATGTTGCCGATCCCCAGCCGGGAGGGATCCGCGTTGGCACGAGCCCGTCTTAGGACGGACTCGTACGTCTCGCCCCTCTCCACGGCCTCCGGGGTGATGGTCACCACGACCGCCGCGGTTTTGGGAGGAACCAGCTTCCTCCCGTCGGCTGGACCCTTTTTCGCCGCTGGGGCAGTCGCACCGGGGTTGGGGGTCAACCTTTTCCCTTTTCCCCCCCTGACTACTTTCGTCCACGGCTGGTTGGACGGGGTGGTGGAGGGAAGAAGGGCGTCCTCTTCCTGCGAGTTCCGGGGGGCTGCTGCTGGAGTGGCAGACGACCCGGACGCTCCCTCCGCGCTCGTGGTGGGCGTTTGAGAGGGCGTGCTCCTCTTGCCCTTGCCCTTGCCCTTGGAGGGCTTCTGGGCCCGGGGCTGCTCGCCCGATGCCGGGCCTCCCAGAGGCGCAGGTTCCGGCTCCGTCGGCGGTGGACTCTTATCCGCCGCTAGCGGCGGGCGGAGCCGCTTCTCGGGCAAGAGTCGGTCTTCAATGCCCGCGAAGCAGCCTCTGATGAAGGCCCTCTCCTCCATGACAACCCCGCGGATTATTGCCTCGAGGCTGGCTGGGGAAGAGGGGTCCTCTACCCCCGTACCTGGGGCAGATTGGGCAGGCCGGGCCGTGACCTCAGCCAGCTTCTGGTGTAGCTGGCTGACCTCCGCTTGCAGGCGATCCACCTTCGCCTGCAGCTGCCGCGTCTCGTCTGTGGCCGTCCGCTTCACCAGCTCCAATACGATGCCGTGCATGCTGGCGGCCCGGCATTTGAGAGCCTTCTGGAAGGTCCCCTTCAAATTGGAGGACTTTGAGGCGACCTCCAGGACCTCCTCCTTGTCCTCCTCTGCCATGCGCTCCAATTCCGCCAGGGAGTGGTCAGCATATAGCACATTAGCCGCACCATAGCCAGCCCTCGACCTGGCGGCTTGCGCCTGCCGCTCCTTTGCGGCGACCCTCTCCTCCAGGTCTTCCTGGAGTTGCACCCGTTTCGCCAGATTTAGCTGGCGCTCGGCGTCCACCAAGCCCACATCGTGAGTAAAAGCGGAAGCAGAAGTCGAGGCCTTTTTAGACTTCGACTTCTTCTTCGACCTACTTGCAACCGATTCCGAGGAACCCCCTGACCCGAACCTTAGATCGGCCCTCTTCCGCTTGGGGCGGTCGTTTTCGGCCGCCGACGTGTCCATATTGGACTCGTCAGCGTCCGACAACTCGTCCGGCCTGCTGAAAAAGCTGGCCGCAGACGGTGCGCGGTCAGCTTCCGACGCCAAAGCGCCGCCGGCGTGGCCCTGAGAAGGGCCGTTGAGTTGGCCCTGAGAAGGGCCGTTGGTTTGGCCCTGAGAAGGGCCGTTGGATTGGCCCTTCTCAGGGCCTTTGGGTTGGCCCTGAGAAGGGCCGTTTGAATCACCCTCGGAGGAGCGATTAGCGTTAAAACAAAGACGCCCGGAGGCGTCACGGCTTGGCTTCTTCGGCATATTCATAGACGACCGCGTTTTTGTCTGCGAATCACAGCGCACTTTAGCCGCCGGTCTGCCACTCCGTTACGGTGGTCAGACACGGCGTTGCCCGGGGGAAACTACGTGGAAGTATGCGCTGTGGGGGATCCCCCGTTCTAACCTAACCTAACCTAACCTTTTTTTTTTTTTTTTTTTTTTTTTTTTATTTTTTTTTTTTTTCGCTGAGAAATGCTTTATGCATTCCCGCTCGTGGGGGGACGAGACGGGATATGTGGGACTCCTGTCGGAATGACAGTATACCCACTAAAACTCAGCGGTGTTCCCACATCGCCGTGATGGGAAGGCCATGGGAATCCGGCTCAGCCTTTGCATCCACAATCCTCCCGGCGCGTGCCCGCCTAGCTGGCGGGCCCCGCATTCCCCCCAGCTTGGGGGGCTACGGGAATGGCCGGGAACACCTGGCCATTCCCGTCCGACACTGGTGGAGGCCTGTGCAATACAGGCAAGGGCGCCCCCGCACCCGCTGCCTGCTGGCCTCCGCCTGGGAGGAGTCGGAGATGACTATCAAACTGACGTCTTCTTCGACCCCTCCTCCGCCTTCGGAGCGACGCCGCGTGAGGATCGTCCTCCCGCGCGCGCTCAGCCGCCTCCTTCTGGGACATGACGTGTTCGCAGAAAGAGGCGACTGCCGCCCAGGACCTCTCATCCTGCAGCATGGCATTAACCAAGCCGGGAAGTGAGAGGTCCGGTCCGATCACCGCGATGAGACTGCGGCGCGTCTCGGACCACGACGGGCACACCTCGAGGGTGTGCTGCGCCGTGTCGTCCGCCGCGCCACAGTCGTGGCACGACGGCGTCTCCTCCCGTCCTATCCGGTGCAGGTAAGATCCGAAGCAACCGTGTCCGGACAGCACCTGCACCAGACGGAACGAGAGGAACCCATGCGACCGCTCGAGCCAGTCTCGCAACACTGGCCCAATCGCGTCTAGGGTTCGGCGGCCAAAAGCTGCGGTGGCGAGCTCCCCCGTCCAATGGAGGACGATGGCATCCCTCGCCTCCCGCCGGACGGCCTCCCGCTCTTCCGGGGCTGGGCGTTCTCCTCCCGCTCTCCGCCCCGCCGTCCATTCATATACTCTGGCGAGCACCCACGCCTCGAGTTCCCAAGGAGGGGTGCCGGCCAGAGCACATGCTGCCGCGAAGCCCACTGTGCGGTAGGCTCGCGCCGCCCGCTGGGCTATGGCCCTTTGGGGCGCCCGCAAGGCGGCGGCGTTCTCCCTCCTTTGGAGGGAGTCCTCCCAGATAGGAGCCCCGTAAAGGGCCATACTCCTCAAGATGCCGGCGTAAAGTTGCCGGCATCGCGCGCTGGGCCTCCCCAAGTTGGGTAGCAGCCACGAGAGCGCGCCTGCGGCCTTCAGCAGGCGCGACGACAGCCCGCTAAAATGCGGACCGAAGCGCCACCTGCTGTCGAGTACAAGGCCCAGATATTTCATCTGGGCCTTCACCTCAATTCTGATGCCCTCCACGAAAATGTGGGCATCAGGTGGGGGGCGCCGCCGAGGCCCGTGGAAGAACACGGCCTCGGTCTTGTGCAGCGCCACCGTTAAACCTAGGCGGCGGATCCTCCCCGCGACCAAGGATCCACCCGCTGAGGCCAGATTGGCCGCCTCCCTAAAACTCCCCCCCCGGGCGGTGAGGAGAGTGTCATCCGCATAGCAGATGACACTCGTGCCCCGAAGGAGAGTTCCCCGCAAGAGCCAATCATAGGCGATGTTCCAGAGGACAGGTCCTATGACTGACCCCTGCGGAACGCCGGCTTCGACGGCGTACCGCCGGACTTGGCCAGCCCTATTAACGAGGACGATCGTCCGTTCCTCTAGGTAGCTGGCCAGCAGACGACGCATGTATAGGGGCACTCCGTGGAATCGGAGTGCCTCTAGGATGGTGGAGTGGGGAACGGAGTTGAAGGCATTGGCTATATCGAATGACACAGCCAACAATCCGTCCCTCGCCTCCATCGCCCCCTTCACCTGGCCCTTGAGACGGGCCAGCGCGTCCACCGTAGAGCGCTCAGCCCGAAAACCGAACTGAGCGTCCGACAAGTCCGGCCCGATACTCCGCAGGTGGCTGTTTAGGCGGCCAGCGATTATCCCCTCGAACATTTTGCCGACCTCATCGAGCAGAACGATGGGCCGGAATGCCGAGGGGGAGTCCGCCGGGCGGCCCTCCTTGCGAAGGAGGCACAACTGCCCCTCCTTCCACGGTTTCGGGAACCTCCCACACGCAAGACATGCGCTGAAGAGGTCCCGAAACCTCTCCTCCATTTGAGTGGCAGCGATCGCCACCACTCTTGCCGGAACACCGTCGGGGCCCGGAGCCGTCTTCTTGGCGCGGATGTGGACAATCGCCGCGCGGAGTTCCAACTCCGTGACAGGGGGGGCCTCCTCTTCTTCCTCAGCTGGCGGAGCTATCCCTAGCGGTGCGCCCATCACTGGTGGGGTGAAGTTGTCCCTGCACGGGAATAGGGACTGAACCACCCCATCCAGGAATGAGGGCTCCAGGGTCTCGGCCACTGGGGGACCAAAGGGGCGCAATTTGTTGCGCGCCGCCTTATAAGGTCTCCCGTAGGGGTCTCTGTCGAGACCCTCCAGCATCTCCGCTCTCGCCGAGTCTCTGGCAGCGGCGATGGCCCTATCGAGGACCATTTTTGCCTCCACATACACCTCATAGAGGTGGTCCTCGTTGGCGTGAGCTCGTCGACGCCGCCGCCGGCTTCGCGTGTAGGCCCTTCTTGCCTCCACACACGCTGCTCGTAGCCCCGCCAGCTCCACCGACCACCAGTACACGGCGCGCCTGGGTAGTGGTCGGCGAGACCGAGGCATGCTAGAGTTGCATACCTCGGTCAGAGACCCCCTCAGGCGCCCCGCCACGGTATCCACATCCAGGCCGGCGGAAGGAGCCGAAAACCAATCCTGGATGAACGCCGCCTCCCCTGCTGCCTCCCTGTCCAGGCGGGTGAGAGCCCACCGCGGGAACGGCGATCGCCCCGAGAGGGGCCGCGTCTCTCCGGGGCCACCGGTGGAGATATCGAACCGTACGTAGCGGTGGTCCGACATAGTCTCCACCAGGTCCACCCGCCAGTTTAACACGCGCGCGGCCAACGCAGGGGTGGCGAAAGTGACGTCCACTATTGAGCCACCCTGCCGCCGCACGCATGTCTGGACGCTTCCTCTATTCAAGAGGGAGAGTCCAGAGGAGGCTGCCCACATCTCCACTGCCCGCCCGCGAGCGTCGGTGGCCGGGCTACCCCAGTTCACCGACTTGGCATTCAGGTCTCCCAGTACGGAGACCTGACGCGGCGCCGCCCTGCCGACCACGGCGGCCAGGACTCCGAGATAGTTCTCGAAGTCCTGAAGAGGGCGGTTTGGGGAGAAATAGACGCCCACAAGGGCTAATTCTCCCCACGCGGCAGCCACGTATCCCGGTCCCTTCTCTAATAGCGAGAAGGGAGGGGAGTCTGTGGAAGACCGCGCCGCTAGTGCCACCAAGCCGTCCTCGTCACCCAGCCAGCTGCCGGGGATTGAGTAGGGCTCGGCGACCACCGCTACGTTCACCAACCACTCGGCCATGACCTGCACCACCAAGTCCTGGGCTGCCCTGCAGTGATTGGCGTTCGCCTGGAGGATGTGGTAGTTGGAAACCATTATTCCAACATCCCACATCCCTCCTCGGCTACCGCCGCTGGAGCTACAGCGGCGACGACGGCGGTGGTGGTGGTAGCAGCAGGGCGAACCTGCGCCGGCACTATGCCCTTCCTCGCGGGCGGCTTGCAGCTCCTGCCCGTCATCCTGTGGTCCGCGGGGCGGCCACTGGCGGCACACGCCGCGCAGCGTAGCGTGGCAGCGCGACAAGCGGCACTCTTGTGTCCCTCCTGCCCGCACCGGAAGCAAGACTCTCCCCAGTCGGACCTGGAGGGACACGTGGCTCGGGTGTGGCCGAACGCGAAGCACTTGAAGCAGCGCAGAGGCTGGTCTTCAAGTGGCCGGACCACAGCCGAGCTGAGCCCCACAAGCAGCCGTCCTTTGGTCGCAGTAAGGACGGCCCCGGCCGCAGCGACTGGGCACTCGACGCGGATGGCGCCCATGCCGCGGCGCCCGGGCCTGATAGCTCCACCCTTCACTGCGCCAGCGTCGCAGCCTCCGGCCGTTGCAACGGCCGCCAGCACGTCCTCTTTGGTGACCGAATCGTCCAGATCGGCCACCTCCAAGGCTGCGGTCTTTACAGGCCTGACGACCGTTGCCGCATCCGCGATGACCTCCTGCAGCATTCCCGCGAAGAGGTCCGCGTTTGCGCCGCGCTGCTCCCCCGAAAACTCGAAAATTCGAGCCCCGGCCAGGGTACGGCGGCACGTGATGTTGCCGATCCCCAGCCGGGAGGGATCCGCGTTGGTACGAGCCCGTCTTAGGACGGACTCGTACGTCTCGCCCCTGTCCACGGCCTCCGGGGTGATGGTCACCACGACCGCCGCGGTTTTGGGAGGAACCAGCTTCTTCCCGCCGGCTAGACCCTTTTTCGCCGCTGGGGCAGTTGCACTGAGGTTGGGGGTGGACCTTTGAACTTTTCCTCCCCTGACCACTTTCGTCCACGGCGGGTTGGACGGGGTGGTGGAGGGAAGAAGGGCGTCCTCTTCCTGCGAGTTCCGGGGGGCTGCTGCTGGAGTGGCAGACGACCCGGACGCTTCCTCCGCGCTCGTGGTGGGCGTTTGAGAGGACGTGCTCCTCTTGCCCTTGCCCTTGCCCTTGGAGGGCTTCTGGGCCCGGGGCTGCTCGCCCGATGCCGGGCCTCCCAGAGGCGCAGGTTCCGGCTCCGTCGGCGGTGGACTCTTATCCGCCGCTAGCGGCGGGCGGAGCCGCTTCTCGGGCAAGAGTCGGTCCTCAATGCCCGCGAAGCAGCCTCTGATGAAGGCCCTCTCCTCCATGACAACCCCGCGGATTATTGCCTCGAGGCTGGCTGGGGAAGAGGGGTCCTCTACCCCCGTACCTGGGGCAGATTGGGCAGGCCGGGCCGTGACCTCAGCCAGCTTCTGGTGTAGCTGGCTGACCTCCGCTTGCAGGCGATCCACCTTCGCCTGCAGCTGCCGCGTCTCGTCTGTGGCCGTCCGCTTCACCAGCTCCAATACGATGCCGTGCATGCTGGCGGCCCGGCATTTGAGAGCCTTCTGGAAGGTCCCCTTCAAATTGGAGGACTTTGAGGCGACCTCCAGGACCTCCTCCTTGTCCTCCTCTGCCATGCGCTCCAATTCCGCCAGGGAGTGGTCAGCATATAGCACATTAGCCGCACCATAGCCAGCCCTCGACCTGGCGGCTTGCGCCTGCCGCTCCTTTGCGGCGACCCTCTCCTCCAGGTCTTCCTGGAGTTGCACCCGTTTCGCCAGATTTAGCTGGCGCTCGGCGTCCACCAAGCCCACATCGTGAGTAAAAGCCGAAGCAGAAGTCGAAGCCTTTTTAGACTTCGACTTCTTCTTCGACCTACTTGCAACCGACTCCGAGGAACCCCCAGACCCGAACCTTAGATCGGCCCTCTTCCGCTTGGTGCGGTCGTTTTCGGCCGCCGACGTGTCCATATTGGACTCGTCAGCGTCCGACAACTCGTCCGGCCAGCTGAAAAAGCTGGCCGCAGACGGTGCGCGGTCAGCTTCCGACGCCAAAGCGCCACCGGCGTGGCCCTGAGAAGGGCCGTTGAGTTGGCCCTGAGAAGGGCCGTTGGGTTGGCCCTGAAAAGGACCGTTGGGTTGGCCCTGAGAAGGGCCTTTGGTTTGGCCCTGAGAAGGGCCTTTGGATTGGCCCTGAGAAGGGCCTTTGGGTTGGCCCTGAGAAGGGCCGTTTGAATCACCCTCGGAGGAATGATTCGAGTTAAAACAAAGACGCCCGGAGGCGTCACGGCTCGGCTTCTTCGGCATATTCACAGACGACCGCGTTTTTGTCTGCGCGTCACAGCGCACTTTAGCCGCCGGTCTGCCACTCCGTTACGGTGGTCAGACACGGCGTTGCCCGGGGGAAACTACGTGGAAGTATGCGCTGTGGGGGATCCCCCAACCTAACCTAACCTAACCTAACCAAATTGATTCAATAACAGTAGATGGTATCTGACGCAGGACAGGACCAGTTTTTGGAAAAATATACAAAACAAAGTACCTACGTTTCTAAATTATATTAATTCAAATGTACATTAAACCATATAAAATTAGGTAAAATTAAATTACATCAATAATTCATTATATCATTTCATAGCTATATTAAAAAAAAAAAAAAAAAAAATGTAATTAGGTCATAAGATCATTAGAACTTTTATTATTATTTCAAACGTTAAACATCTGTTTTGACGGTTCAACTACTTTCGGACGGACCCTTTTCTTCGTTGCCGGACCTAGAGAGTAGGTCCACTGCCACTGGTGCGCCAGATGACCTAGCAGGCTACCACGAACTCCCAACACAACAACACTCTAACAATTTCTCTTAACAATTTTTGAATGGAGAATACAACGACGTATCCTGAAGCATTTTGATTTAATCTTTTGCAACAAGCACGATTTGTATCACCCATAGATACGAATTAACTAAAAGTAAGTAAATATTATGAGCGAAACTTTTCAACTTTAAAATCTTTCCAATATACTTTACGTTTTCTTCGAGCTACAACGTCTTAAGTAGGCGAGTCAATAACGAAAACTAAATGGAGCTAAGTGTCATCTTAACGAGCGAACGAGGACACATTCTGGGCCGGCATTATCGACATAAATAGCGACGCTGTCGCAAACTACCGATCGCTAAATATTAAGGTGAAACCTCAGTTGTAGCCCGCCAAATTCAAATTTTCTTTGAATTTGACGATTGATATGAAATTGATTATTATTACTCGATAAATATATAATTCCCACAGTCGAGAGTGCCACTTTGATCAACATACGATGTAAAACAGAGCTGCAATTTGCAAAAAACTAAAGAAAAATTTAATTTTGCGGGCTACAGCAGAGGATTCACCTTAATATTTAGCGATCGTTAGTTTGCGACAGCGTCGCTATCTAGTCGAGACTGCCGGCCCTGAGGGCCAAGACAAATGGCATTCGCTTAGGAGCGATTCTATTTCTACAATCGCTATCGCTTTCGCTAATGATTCCAAAAACTAGTGATAACGCTCGTCAAAAAGTGTCCCTTGGCTATGCATCTCTGTGGAAGTACTTAATCTTTCGACGCTGTCGATTCATTTCATAATCCAATGTTGTTTACATTGTCTAGCTAATTTTTAATCGTTGACCTATGATCACGTGACATTTCGATAGCTTATGTCAACCCCATACATTTTAGCATTTCTACTAGCGTTATCGTTAATCGAATGTTACTTTGTCTAGGCCCTCAGGAAAGATTTTATAGTACGTGTCAGTATAGGAAGATACTTATTTTCGTGGACGTGGTCTTATAAGCAGGCGTAAGTATGTCTTATTATTTTTATCATTGACTTGCAACTAGGAATCTTTTGCTCATGTCTTTACTTGAGTCACTAAGTTAAACAGTAGCTGTGTCAGTCCATTTCCTTAGGCAAAACTAGTTTTTGCCTGCAACATCACCCGCGTGGAGGTTGGAAATTATCTCACCCAGGATTAAAAGTATCACATGTCATAGACCCAGGTTATGGTCTCTCTGTGTGCCAACTTTATCCAAATCTGTTCAGCCGTTACCGCGTGAAAAGTTAACAGACAGGGCGACAGACAGATAGCTACTTTCACTTTTATTTAAAATATTAGTAGGTATGGATCAGACAATTAATTTAGAACATGCCCTTGATGAATATGATGAATATTTAAGAAAAAAAAGTGTAAAACTGTTTCTCAAACTGAACTGCCCGACTAGCTTCGACACCTACGATCTTCGCAGAAAGATTAAATCATCCTCTTGAAACCATTTTTTTCATTAAGCCCTTATATTAGTAATAAATCGAATCACTGGACGCTGCGCTGCGTTGTTTCTAACGGTCGATCAAGCTGTAATTAATTTAATTTAACTCCAATGCTCGCTTCTTTTAGGCCAAATACATATTATTTAAGTTATTAGCGGATGGCTGGACCACTTTCTTCTCAAACGTAGTTGGACTAGTCTTGAAGGTCAAGGGCGTCTGAGGGTGAGATCTGAAAACGTAACTTATCTCGTATTCTGGCTCAGCGTTGTTCCTGTTACTGGCTCAGTACTGTCAAACTACAAGACTTAGAGACGGGAATATGTCTAAGTTAAAGCAAGTGGTAAGTAACGTTTATAGATATCAACCCTATTGATCCAGAAGTGTTATTGCGTCACTACTTTAGCTCATTAATTGTATGAATGTGAGGCAATGATATTGGGTACTTACTTTATACAGAAGTGAGTTCGTGTTTAAGTTTTCCGGTAGGTTACATTTTATAAATCTTATTATTATTAATAATTAGGTTTATAAAATGGAGCTAGGTTCAAAAAGAACTTTACAAGATGCAAGTATCCGACAGACAATCTCTTGTAGCATAACTTTGAGCCGATCTCATCAGAAACTTGCCTGTGGACTTATAACTAACCTTCCATCATGTTTTATTCAATAAACTATTTAGTTTTATTTTATGCTTGTCACAAGTTTAAATTTTCTAACGTAATCCCTGTCTTTGTTACAGAGCAACTACACAAAGTTTCTCAAAAACCTGCACACGGAGCAGATTGCAAAACTCCATGCAAAGAATCAGCATGAATGCGACTTGCTCGAAGACTTGCGCACTTACACCATCAAGCGATCAGCCATCGAGAAGTCCTATTCCGAGGTACGTATTGAAGTACTTAGTTCGAGTGTGAACGGGGCTGGTAAGTGAGCAGGTAAGTGCAGGCAGCGTTAACACCAACAAATGACTTAGAACTTTGTAAAATCCGCCATTTTGATTTTATAAAAACAAAACCTAGGGGAGTCAATAGACAACTCAAGTATTAAAATACATCCATCCCAACGCTATGTACAAAGATGATGAAGATGCGAAATACGTTGATGCCTGAAAAACATAAGCCTGTCTTTACAATCACGCATTGGGGTAAAAAAGCATCAAGGCTCGTACACACTGGCGCGACGCGACAGCGTACACAAAGACGCCGCTCGTTGCGCGGCACGCGGTGCCTTTGTGTACGCTTTTGCGCCACGCCAGTGTGCACGAGCCTTTATCAATAAGGCCCACTTGCGCGCTCATGAATTATCCTAAATAACTAGAAGTTAACTAACTCAGGGTTAATCAAATAATTAATCTTTGGCACCAATAGTTAGAGGTAAACCTAGAGTTAAATTTTAAATATTAAACCCGCCGATGTGGGAGAGTTAAGTCGCTAAACTTTGGGTTAATATTAGTAATGTCAAAATAAATTGACGTAATGAGGTAGGTACCGCTGATAACTTATTTTGTATTTTATATTATTCGACGTTGTAGTAAGTGAAAATTTGGTGCTATATCAGCACGCAATATATTCATGAACTCATATAAAAATAAATACAAATTATAAAAAAAAAAACTTAAAACATATTTTTCCTTATCTGATTTTTTCTTCAATCAATAAACTAAATCTCCATGGAAACCAATGGAAACCACATACAATACGATTAAAATGAAATGTCATGTTATAAAATTCAAAGACAAGAAAGTATTTCGTATCGTATTATTATAGTGTAAAAAAGATCGGTATACAATTTCCCGTTCATTAATTTTTATTTCATAGGGTCGTAGCATTATGCTGAGCGATTGCCGTTTTTCGTGGATGTGACGCATATTTTCTCCTATGACCTCGACGCGTCCTATTAGATATATTGGGTTCACCCCAACAGATGAAATTGGGAACTGTCATGAAATCCTCTGTGATCAAAATGCTAATCTTTACTTGTAATGATTTGATGAAAAACTTGGTCGTTTTTCAATCCGTTTATGAATTTGAGGGTACACTTCTTCTGAAGTTAATGCGTTGGTCATGGGGTTATAAACGGTCCATAATGAATTTGACGTATTTTAACAAAATAATGATTATCAAACAACGGCTTTTTTTGTGCGCCAAATCAAAATAGTGGCAAAAAAAAGTTGTTTATATCAGAGCTGGCCATCCTGTATGGAAAGAAAAGTGCTGACTCACTCACTGACTGGCTCACCAACGCTCAGTCCAAACCCTTGAACCTAGAAAGCTGGAATTACCCACAGAGGTTCGACTTATGATGTAAACAACGAATGTGACCAGATTTTTAAAAATTCCCACGGTCTTGGGAATTCACGGGTGGAAACGCTGGTAGATATTCAATATTTTGGTGTGAGTCTAACAGTAATGTTATTTATAGCTCCCGATAGAAAAAAAATATATAATTATATAGTTAGTTATAGTTAGTTAGTTAGTGTATTATTATTATATAGTTATATATATTGTTTATTTATTTTTAAATGTACCGATACATTTAAAAATAAATAAAACATTTAATTGCTGGACCATGTATATAAGCATAGAAATATAAAAAAAATAACATATATGTTTCAATGAGGAATCCATGTTGGCATTTTGTGGTCAATGCAGCCATAACGGTGGTTGATATCTACTGAGCCATATAAGTTTTAATTAATCATTAATTGAAATTGATCATGTAGAATCACGTTCAAAAATGTTAATAAGTAGGTACTATAAATAAATTAACTATCAAATAGAGAATATTAAAAAAAAAACAAATTAATAAACAGTTACATAGACACAATCCTAAATAATACCATGCTACCTATAAAAAAAATATTTTATGAAAACTTACAAAAAATACAAAACCAGTCTCAAGTTATCTTGGTGTTGTCTTTGTCTACATAAATAAATAAACTTATATCTATGGGTGTAAAGAGTATTATTCCATACCATTATATACGGTTTTGATCAGCTCAAAAACTGCCAAGTGATTTCATACAAAGATGTGCTTCTTGCTAAGAACCCAGCACTTGTACGGCTTTCGATCTGATTAAATTACATTATGTTGCAAGAAAAAAGTATCATAAACTTCTTGTAAGTGATAGGATTATAGTCAGGTAATTTTATTATGAAGTTTTCTATTAGCCTTAAGCTCTCGTTTATATGCATTATCGATTTACTAAATTGTAAAAGTACACGTTATCTAATCACAAAACTGATCTGCAGTGCAGTTTGATAGTCTCGTCTCGTATTTTCTTGAATATTGACAGCTTTTGTATATAAAATATGAAATCAAAATATTTTATTTCACATTTACCTACATGTGCACTTACGAAACGTCAGAAGCTAGGTGCACGGTTCCAAATGGTCGTTTCTTAGGGAGAAGAGCCGGCAAGAAACTCCACGGTTACTTTTTTTATTTTATTTTAAATAATTGGCTTTTACAAATTGTCATATTATATATGGCAGTTTGTAAAAACCAAGTATTTTTTAAATAAATTTTATTCTTGTTATACCTAAAAGTTGTCTGACTATTGAACAATCTGCCCGAAATGTGACTGTTTCTTTATCGACATTTTGCTACACGGATCATCCGGTGCCTGTGGCATCTACGTTCCAGAAAATCTACTTATTAAAATCCTAAATTCATTCATTCATTCATACGCTGACAGACATCGCACAGCCTAAACCGCTGGGTCTAGAACCATCAAGTTTTGCGCAAGAGTTCCTTTGATAACGAAAATGATCATTCCAGCGCTGATTTGCTGGATCCATTTTCTCCTCTACCGATCGTTATTTCTCGTGGCAAAGTTTATTTAGTATTTATGTATTAGTATTTATTCTTGTATTTTATAGTTCGTTCCAAGCTATAGGTAGATGTATCACGTATATAGTACTTGCCATGTTTTTTCTCTGCATTACCCTTTTTTTTTCTTTTTTTTTGTATGGTAAATCATCATAGACCTCTCCCGCTCTGGGCGGAGCGGAAGGGCGTATCAGACTCTTACTGACTAAAACCCACCCGTGTTCCTTCAGTTGCCTGTGCGCCAGGGCCACGGTAACTCTTTCGAATAATCCGCGACCCCGGCAGGCATCGGTCCTGTCGGACCCAATCAATTATGCTGACATCTCTTTGAGGCGCGCGTGGAACACAACGCGCCGTCGACCCGGGCCTGGTCCTTACCGGACGGCGAGCTGCTCTGCATCACCCTAAGGTTGAAAATGCCTCATGTATTAAGTCCGCCTTTGTAGAGGTACTATATTTTTTTACTTGTACATAAGGTTTTAATAAATAAATAAAAGGAACTTAGGAAAGATTATTTGAAAATTCTTCTCCTAATAGTGTTAAATAGCGGATGAAAGTTTGTATAGATGTTCATCATTTTTGCCGAGGGGAAATCCCCACTTGGCTAGTTTTATAGAAAACAGTCTAGTTCATCCCGCATCCTTACGAGGCCTACATCGCTGTATTTGCAGTAGTTTCGGACCCACTGTGCGGTAGTTTGTGCACACAGCCATAGGCTTGCGGCAGATGTAACTAGCCCAGTTCCATTTAAGTCTGGCAGCTGTGTGGCCTACATCAGCGATATGGATTTTGGGACACAGTCCCCTAAGCAATCAAGAAATTTAGAAATAAAGAATAACGTTTATTTAGACTTCGTCAAACTTTGGAAATTTGTTTCACATAAGAATCTTTCAGAATATTTCTTATGAACAATCTTAGGTGGAACAAATTTCCAAAGTTTAACGATTAATATGAAACTGGCGATTATTATTAATTAAATATATCATTCCCGCAGTCGCGAATCGCATATTGAACATATACGACGTAAACCAGAGCTGCAATTTGCAAAAAACCAAAGAAAATTTAAATTTGGCGGGAGATCATCAAAAGTCGTATATCTGCGCCAAGAAGACCAAAAAAGCGATGAATTGACTGTGTGAAAGATGACATGGTTAGAAAGAGAGCGACTACCGAGATGACAAATAAAAAACCGGCCAAGTGCGAGTCGGACTCGCGCACGAAGGGTTCCGTACCATTATCTATAAAAACGGCAAAAAAATTACGTTTGTTGTATGGGAGCCCCCTCCAATATTTATTTTATTCTGTTTTTTAGTATTTGTTATTATAGCGGCAACAGAAATACATCATCCTGGAAAATTTCAAGTATCTAACTATCACGGTTCTTGAGATACAGGCTGGTGACAGACAGACGGACGGACAGACAGCGAAGTCTTAGTAATAGGGTCCCGTTTTTACCCTTTGGGTGCGGAACCCTAAAAAGAAGGATGGGCGAAAAGGACACGTTTCGCCGATCATGAATAAATTGCGATGAGGGCAGGTGAACGATGATGGTCTGTTGCCGTACCTACTCGAGTCAACCTGAGCTATAAAAAATTGTTATTCACTCAATCAAGACATACAAACAAGACTAAATTAAAATTCCGTAATCTTCATAATCTACACTAGTATTATAAAGAGGTAACATTTCTTTGTTCGTAAGTTTGTAGGTATATAGGGGTAACCTCTGGAACTAGGTACCGGTCCGATTTGAAAAAATATTTTTGCATTTGATAGCCCAATTCTTGAGGAAGGATATAAGCTTCCGCCGCTTATTAATCACGCCAGAACCCTTACCAGCCGAGCAAAATGAAAATAAGTCAGAAAAAACAAAAACGAAGTAATAGCGCGGGTAGGCGATGCGATGCGACGGGGTGGTTCGGGTGAACAAGAAATTTCACGCAGACGAAATCGCAGGCAGACGCTAGTTTCTATTATAAACATTCTACACGACAAACGCTTCAATGGTCAAGTAACATATAACAATTATTGCCCTTGACTTAAAATACAGTGGTCAGTAAACGCGAGCGAGTCACGCAACGATGTGGAGTCGGCTTTATTTATTTATTGGTAAAAAACATACACAACATTACAGACCTTGATCCAAGTTATTGCACAGTTAGATTTTCAATAAAAATAGACATGTTTACAATAAGGAAGGACTAACAATTAGACATAATACATAAAAATATTTAACGGAACAAGTGAAACTAACGAACAAGATAACAATTATATAATGATAATATTAATATTTACCGAAAATATTAAACTCCATCCTTTTTTATGTTCGTACCTCGCGTCCGCATCGGAGCGTTCGAATGCTACCAGATTAAAAGACCACCCAATGTTCGAGTGGGTCTTCATTCGGTGAGGACATTTTTTGTCGCTGATTGTGTATTTAATTGTTTATTAGTGATCGATGATTACACCACATGCAGGGTGGCAGGGACATCAACGAGCAACCTAGTTACCATGGATTCAGTATTGAGTTGAAATTTTTCGACAAAGGCAGGCAAAGGCATATACAGGCATATATATACGTACAGGCAAAGTGTTATTGGGTTTTTCCACCTGGAATTTCTCAGTAGTAGCCCGGAGTCTGGATCTGTGCCTGGTTGATGGTAATAGCCTTGCCCCCTATTACATGGGACTTAAACATAACTGGCTAAATGTGTGTGCACTATAGGTACACGGGGAATACAGACATGCTAATTTTTTTTAAATCTTATTTGATTGATTGGAAGATGATTATTTTATGTCTGAAAGAATATTCCATTACAATGAAAATTGCAAAAAAAATATGTGAAAAGGCCGTGCATAAAAAAAGATCGTTGTTTTTTTAAAGCGGTTCCGCCTATATTTTTTTTATGAAATTTAGAAATATAATTTTAACTCGAAACCTATCAAGAAGTGCGGAACATACATGGGGTATTTTCGGATACCCCTGGGCATGAGGAATCAATTTTGTTTGTGACGTCACTATTTGTACCAACTGTATCTATCTGACTTTCACAACCCAGTTACTGGGTAAAACAGTACCCCTTGACTGATTGTCAGATTTTCGTGCTTTGACTACCTGTAACGACGGTCAATGATCTGGAGGAGCCTCAATGAACGCGCCCACACCGGTGCCCCGTAAAGGCTAATCATTGTATTCCTGTATTATTTACCTACTACAGAACGCTGGGAAGGTTTGTAGATAACGGTACGCTTCGAGACTCCCGTTTATCTTTATTTCCCTCGCTATGAGACCGCCGACCATGAGAGTATAGTAATAGTATAGCGAGCCAACTTGTCGTATTATAACGCTAACAAATTTATATTATGTATACAAGGTGGAAAAAACAACCGGGACCAATGCTTAACGTGCTTTCACGGAAGAGCGAGACACGAAAGGGGTCTTGTATGTAATGGATGGTCACCCATCTAAGGAGCGACCTTGGCAAGCGTTGCTCAACCTGGAAATCGAACGGTACGGCTGTTATTAATTAGGCACAACATGTGGGTACCACTAAATGAACAACATATTGAAAGCGCAGCACCGGTAGGCGGATGCAGGAAGCGCAGAACCATCTAGTAGATTTTCTTGCCTCACTTAGAAGTTCCGATAAATAAGGAAATTGAAAAGCCGTGCTCGACCGCCCTATCGTCGACGCTACTATGTAAAATTCAATATTTAAATGTATAGTTGCGTAATTGAATTTCATTTTCAACCAGTTATTAGATTAATTCATTCATATTTCTGCAATGGAATTCAATTTAAACTCACACGTGTTTTCGTGCCTCAGTCGTATAAAAATAGCCAACGTTGTGTTCCCGAAATAAATTCGTTAAAATCATCGAAATTTAAATAATGTTTCGTGTACTGGTGGACGGTTTTTAACAAGTTTTTAGTTCGCACTGTTGTGTTTTGTTTTTCGCGAAAAAGTCGAATAACACTTCAGTTTTTTTAATCATAACACCGGCACACAAAAAAAAAAGTGGAATGTACTTTGGACCGGAATTTCAAGTCTGTTTGGCCCGGTCACCCTCCAGTTTTGAGTAAAATGCAAAAAACCTCAAAAAAAGGCCGCAGCAGCAGCAGAAAAAGAGTTGCAGAGAGAACAGACCCTTGAGGAACTCCGGCATCAATAGCCATAAGGTCGGAGGAGCAGCCGTCTACGACTACTCTGATCGACCGTTCGCTAAGGAAGTCTGATATCCAGCTACAAAAATCAGCCGGGATGCCATAAGCAGGAAGCTTGCTGAGTAAACCAGCGTGCCAGACCCTGTCAAAGGCCTTCGAGATATCAAGCGATACAGTAAGTGCCTCGCCGTGTTTCTCGATGGCTGCGCCCCAGCACTGCGTGACATACACAAGAAGATCGCCAGTTGACCGTCCCCGGCAAAAGCCATATTGACGGTCACAGGAGATTATTGTCTTCAAGGTAGGTCAGCAACTTACTGTTCAGTACCCTTTCCATTTAAACCTTGCACAGAATGGAGGTAATGGCGATTGGACGGTAATGGGCAGGGTTTGCACGGTCGCCCTTTTTGGGCACTGGTTGTACATTCGCAAGCCTCCAGGAGTTTGGCACCGTTCTCTTTTTAAGAGAGAGGCGGAACAAGCGGGTCAACACAGGAGACAGTTCAGGTGCACACTGCCTCAACACTCTCGCTGGAATGCCGTCAGGCCCGCTGGCCTTGTTCACGTCTAGACTGCACAATACTCTTCGGACCTCTTTAATGTGAACTGCGATCTCCGACATCGTGGAGTCACATTGAGGTGTGCAAAAAGATTTGCTTTCTCAGTTGCAGAGTGAGCTAGCGAGCCATCAGGTTTAATCATTGGAGGTAAAGTGGGACGACAGAAATTCGTTTCAACCGCTTTAGACAGGGACCAGAACTGTTTACTAACTGTTTACTAATCATCAAATGACCTCTCCCGCTTTGGGCGGAGCGGAAGGGCGTGTCAGACTCTTACTGACTAAAACCCACCCGTGTTCCTTCAGTTGCCTGTGCGCCAGGGCCACGGTAATTCTTTCGAACAATCCGCTACCCCGGCAGGCATCGGCCCTGTCGGACCCCGTCAATTATGCTGACATCTCTTTGAGGCGCGCGTGGAACACGACGCGCCGTCGACCCGGGCTTGGTCCTTACCGGCCGGCGAGCTGCCCATTGCTCGCCGTCCGCAGGCCCACGCCTACGGTAGCCGGGAGTCGGCTATCGACTCCCGACGCCGAGAGACCTTTTGGTTCCGTGCAGGAACGTTGGTGAAGGGTGGAAAATTACTTTTGTTCAAGTTTGACGTCAACATGATTCGTTATACTCCTTTGGTTTAGGTTGTTAACTAAATGTAAACAAAAATAAAAACACGTGATTCATGGTTGCTAAACCTTTTATTAAAAAACACACGTACTTTTAACGAAGTTATTTTAGGTTATTATAATCAGGCATTTTATATGAAAACGTCAAAAGTTACACATGACCACCGGCAATGTTTCAACTGAATTTATACTAAACAAAAAAAAAACAACTAAACGTAATACCTGCCACTTCTGTCAGTTGTCATGCTACGTCACAGTTGTACTCTTCAATTTAGCAGCGTTATCTAATTTGTTGTATTTTTTTAAAGGTTTAGATTCTGCCCTTTTAGACTGTTTACAAAATATCATATTATTATTACGTATCCAACAAAAAAAAAATACTCAAGTAGATACATCTACGAAGAGTAGTGAATAAATGATAAAGTTTAAAATACTTACATAAAGGGGTAAGATTGAACGATCTTACTTGTAAGAGTCCTTTGTCGCTGCTATCCTGATGCGGGTTGCTCTCCACGTCAGTGATCCGCTGCCGCAGGTGTCGCTAGTGTGAGCTGTGAACTCACTTCTGCTGGAACGTAAAAATATTATATACTATCGTAAACATCGAAAATAAAATATTTGTTATAACGTATTTTTAAACAAGAATGTTTCATCTATAAAAAACCCGTTTTACGATTTGTTTACCTTTCGTTAATTACATAAACCAATGAAGTATAGAAACCTTTGGTTCCCTTAAAAAGCGGTGATTGGTCACACAATAACGTCTGTCCAAATATAGACCTATTTTTGACACCCTACAGTCTTATTTACTCGCATAAAGTTTCTTAAATTTTAATCAATTGCTAAGCAACTGAATAAAAAAAAATCTTATTAATAAACGCTATTTAGCGCTAAGAGGTCGCGCTAAGCGATTGATTAGTTAGCTGACAAAATTAAACACCACCGGTGCACTGCTACGAGAATGCGAGAGGGAAGATGGCGGATTTTATTAGAGTCAGCTGATCGATTTAATAGAATTATTGTGTGCTTCAAGGTAATTTTGTTCCTAATATCGAGTTGTGCTTTAGTAAATATGGATTTCGACAATGATTTACGAGATTTCAGAATGACGTAGAAAATTAAATAAGTAATTTTGAAATTATGACTATAATAAATAAAATAATACTATTATAATTGGTGGGGAGTAGACGGAGGAAGACCTACAAAGCTCGTTTAAATCTGCTACGATAATATTTACATAATACATATTCTTCATTCGAAGTACACATGCTGTAAGGATTTATATGCAAAACTCAATCAGGAGGCGGCTCAGTAGGTGCTCAGGAGGTTTGAAGAGTATGAGTTCGTGAGGAAGCTCATTGGAGATGTGACTACACAATGTTTTATGCCATGTGCCCTTCATGTTACGACTCCAGTTCTAAAGCCCAGGACTAAAGAAAAACTACGCTGTGGTAGTCACACATAAATAACAAGAATCATTTTGTAGAAAACAATTTATTTTGATACACACTAAAGCTACATCATACATCATAAAATCACGCTTGTATTCCCCGAAGGTTTAGGCAGAGGTGTACCTATAGCATACCCACATTTCGCCAGTTATGTTTAAGTCCCATGTAATAGGGGGCGAGCCTATTGCCATCAACCGGGCACAAATCCAGACTCCGGGCTGCTACCGAGAAATTCCAGATGGAAAAACCCAATAACACTTTGCCCGACCCGGGAATCGAACCCAGGACCTCATGCTCAGCAGTAGCGCTTGCGACCACTAGACCAACGACGCAGGCAGTTTTGCTATATATCCATTATTTCTGATTTCCAGTATTCTGTCTCCTAAGACATGAGTGCCATTCTTTTCTCATGAGGACAGAAGAATGATGGCTCTCATTCCTCATTTTTGTCACGCAGAATGGTCTCCTCCCTCGTTGTCTTTGCGAGATTGAATAGTATTGGTGCTAGGTGCTATAGTGGCTTTCATAGAAGCAGTCTACCTTGTGCCTGTAAACAACCTTAATAATTGTTATTAAGACACTGAAACCCTGGTGCAAAAGCAATAGGAAGCAATATAAAATAGACACGCTTGTGTCTATTTTACTAGGTAATGTAGGTACTTACCTACATACGTTTCTCAAAAAGTACGAGTATATTCGTGTTAACAGGCTAATCAGGCTTATAGGACATGAAAATACATAGCTATTATCGGCTGCTTTAACATTCATTTGGTCCGCTTACATCAGCAAGTACATAGATACAAATTCAGAGGTAAATATGTTTTCCTGTTTACTCCAATTATTGGAGCTTATTATTTTTATTGCTACCATCGCGAACACAATGAAGTAATTTTATTCAAATTGAAATTTTTCGATATTTTTTTTGACATTTGTCTGTCATAGTCACGACAGATACAAAAATAGTGGGTTTGAAAAAACTATTCTTAAAATTCACTTTTTTAGTCGACTATTATAACTAATGAGTTACCTAGTCACAGCCTTATTTTAAAAATCTCGCGAGCTAACTAATGAGTTACCTAGTCACAGCCTTATTTTAAAAATCTCGCGAGCTAACTAATGAGTTACCTAGTCACAGCCTTATTTTAAAAATCTCGCGAGCTAACTAATGAGTTACCTAGTCACAGCCTTATTTTAAAAATCTCGCTTATCACTGATTAGTCGCTGACTAGCTAACTAATTAGTTAGCTCTTAATCAATAATTAACTTTTCTTTATTTATAAACGCTAGTTAGCAGGTGAATAATTGCGAAACGAAATAGAGGTGAAATTATGCGTTCGGCACAGATTAGATTCAAAATAGTCAACTCAAAAAAATAATTTTAAGAATTTACATGTCAAAACCACGATTTTTGTATCAGTCGTGATTACTCGCGACGTTGACAGACAAAAGTAAAAAAAAAAACGGAAAGTTTGAACTGGAATAAAATTATTTGTTAGGTTTATTTCGCTGTGTTCGCGATGGTAGCAATAATAATAATAAGCTCCGAATAATTGGAGTAAACAGGTAAAGGTACTCGTATTTATTTTTGAAAATATATCTACTTGCTAATGTAAACTTACTAAATTTTTTAAGTTAAAGCAATAGCCGATAATAGCTATGTATTTTCATGTATTATATGCCTTTTAACTCGCATATACTCTTTAGAAATGTATGTAGGTACTTTTATCTATTGTATATTACTTTCTATTCCTTTTTCACCGGGGCTTCAGTGTCTTTTAATAACAATTATTATGGTTGTTTATAGGTACAAATTTGACTGCTGCTATGAAAGCCACTCGCACCTAGCACCAATACTATTCAACTATTCGCAAAGATGGCGAGGGACAAGAACATGCTACGTGAAAAAGATGTGGAATGAGAGTGGCATGAGAGAGAATGGCACGGTCCATATCTTTGGAGGAAGAATATTGGAAATGAAAAATAATGAGTTTATAACAAAAATGTAGCTTTAATATGTATGTATCAAAATAAAATGTTTTCTATAAAATATCTCTTGTTATTTATGTGTAACTGCCACAGCGGGGCTTTTCATTAGTCCTGGGCCTTGGAACTGGCGTCATAAGATGAGAGGCACATGGGATAACACGTTGTATAGTCACTACCTCCGATGAGCTTTCCCACGATCTCATTATCTTTAAACCTCCTAAGCACCTACTGAGCCGCCTCCTGGTTGAGCTTTCCCTATCTATAAATCCTTTCAGCATGTGTACTTCGAATGAAGAATATGTAATAGATAATCATTCTCGTAGTGGATTTGAACGAAGTTTGTAGGTCTTCCTCCGTCTACTTCCCGCCAGCGTCTCATAATTATTTAATTCTTTGGGTCGTTCTGAAATACCGAAAAAGATTGTCGAATTCCATATTTACTAAGGCACAACTCAATATTAAGAAAAATAACCTAGAAGCCCACAATAATCGTATTAAACCCATCAGCTGATTCATATAAATCCGCCATCTTGCCTCTTAGCACCCTGTTAACAGAGCTCGGGTGGTGTTTAATTTTGACAGCTACTAATCAATTGCTTAGCGACCTCTTAGCGCTAAATAGCGTTTCTATATAAGAATTTTGTTAATCAGTTGCTTAAGCAATTGATTAAAATTTAAGAGACGTTTATATATAATACTGTCAGTGATAAGCGAGATTTTTATAATTAAGGCTGCTAATGTCATGTACTGGTGAAAATAAGTGTCGAATTGACAGATTTTCATGACGGCTGTTATAATAAGATGGAACCGCATTCCTAGGAAAACGTATCCTATGACATGCAACAATGACGATTATGAAGGATTATTTTTTGCAAAGTGACATAAAAAAGTTACATTACTATAGGTAACACTGGGTACCGCTTGCACCACAAATCACTACCAGCAATAAAAACTGATTAAAAATTTTGGCTAAGCTCCTCAGTTTAGCCAAAATTTTAAATCAGTTTTTTAATCAGTTGTTGCACATTTTCACCCTGTAGACTTTTTACTATGAGGTATGAATGCTAACGACAATACTAGAGCATAAAAATATTCAGAGGTAGATAGGTAAGGTACGCAGACTAAAAAAATAATCCTGTCAGCTTATTTTCGCATGGCAACATGTCGTATCCTTTTCCGTTCCGCTGCATCCCATTTCATAAGCGCTTTATCTATTTTATTCTGACGAATGCATTTTCCTGCGTCCACAGTGAACGTGATGCTTAGTTTATCTCCGAAAAATGCGCTGTTGGTACTTTTTCCTTTTTTTATTTTCCGGACTTAAGCGAATGCTTTTATGTTTTTGTCTGTGCTTCCCCTGTAGTTTGATTAGGCGCTGTGTTTCAGCGGCTTAGAGATCATTAACAGTAGGCTAGGCTACGCCATTGGCATTTTTACGACGATACTTTCTAATACCCTATTTTGATGCTCTTCGATGGACTTGTAATAACTACGGGGGCGGTGGAAGGAAACGGCGTTATACTTAATTATTGCGTTTTTTCCAAGCGTTCGTACGAGTATTTACATCCACATGCCTTTTTTATCACTGGTTTTTCCAAACAAAAACCTAATTCAAAAATTTGAAAGCTCATTCTAAATTCGCTTGACTGTTCGATTATAACTAGTTACTGCCAGCCTGCACAACATAAGGTCGACTTTTGCAGACAACCTTTACAGTATTAAGTCAGTTCTGTTTTGCAAGACTATGGTTGTTGTTATTATTATGGTTTTACCCCATTGTTTTTCGCGAATTTCTGGTTATAATAACCTCTTTGGGTACAAGTTGTCACAAGTACTGCGTTCCAACCACGAAGTTCAAACTTCCGTTTTCCGTAATTCAAATTGCATTCGCATTTAGCTAACGGATCCGGATGCAAATTCAGTGCAAATTCTGTAGGTAATTCAATTACTCTCGTGTTGACTTCGAATTTGATAGATATTTTCTAATATTTAACTTGCGTTTCAAGTATAACCGGTCCGATACTTCTGCTTTCGGTAACTGAGTAGGTAAATATTTTTTCAGGGTATTGTCTTCTAGTTAGAACGTGGTATACTTCAGCTCAGACTGGTGTAACATTAATAGGTGTGTAAGTATAGTTTCAGAATAGTTCATTTACATTATCAGAATTAAAGCAGTGAGATTTTACGTCACATTATTTAAGTGTGAATGACGTGTCTTTGAAACATCCCTCGAATTTGGATAGATCCCTAAAATTATCACTAACCACACATTATTTAAAAAAAAAACAAGCGTATTCACCAAGCCACTTTTTAAAAAGAATTTTCGGTATGATTTTGGTCAATGAAATAAAACGAAAACAAAAAAAGTGCATTTCAATTATGAACATGGTCCTCGTAAAAATATGTGCGCGCGACGGAAATGGTAGGACGGGAATGCACCACGGTTCAATTAGTTTGTCACAATCTCTGGGTCCTGGAAATTAGAGTGTGATACGACAGGCTGATTCACACGCTAGATTATACCGGTGTACACCGTGTTCATGTTACTCACTTAAAAGCTCGAACGATGTTAAATCCTAAGCTTTTTCAGTAAAACCTAAGCTTTACAAATATTCAGGCTTTTACAGTAACATACGTACACATGCACATTTAGGTACAAATATATTTTGTTACAAGAACGGTGATTTAAAGGTAAACGAGGGAACTTGTGAGCTGCTTATCATTTTGTGCGCCATTCAGATGCACTATGTATGGTCCCGGCGCATTAGTGACATCCATTGACTGTAAACAATAATGATAAATGATTATTTCTGCACGTAGGTTTTTACAAACACTTTTACACGTACATCATACTTTTAAAAAATTGTTGAGGCTGGCGTTTCCTATCTGGCTACTCTGAGAAGAAAGGCCGAAACAAACTCAGAGGTCACAGTCTCTTTTAAAGTCCAGACATAAGCTTGGTCAGATCATGTGAGGACCATGTAGATTGGCACTGTGTTTAGTAATTCCCTTTTTCACCAACACCTCATAAGTGCAGTTGCCGGACCTAAAAGTTGAGTTCATCGAAAAAGTGATCCAGAAACTTGCAGAAGGTCACGAAAAGAGACTTCATGAGCATGTGAATGTCGAGGCAATCCAGTTTCTCGACCACAAAAACATAGTTAGAAGACTTAAAAGAAAAAAACACATAACACAAACACACACAACATAGTTTTTAGTGTAAAGTGCCAAACAAACACAGGAACGCAGTGTATTCGCTTTAATAGAGACACTAAGAAAAGTGCTATTGGACACATTCTTAGTAAAGACAATTTAATAGCTAAGGTACATACATACATACATAACATCACGCCTGTATTCCCCGAAGGGATAGGCGGAGGTGTACCTATAGCACACCCACATTTCGCCAGTTATGTTTAAGTCCCATGTAATAGGGGGCGAGCCTATTGCCATCAACCGGGCACAAATCCAGATAGCTTAAGTTATAAATAAATTACTTATTAGTCTATTTATAAGACTAGATTGTAATAAGATTAGGGTCCATCCTATTGTTGAACCCTAGGACAAGGGAACAAAAAATAATGATATAAGTGCAGTGACGTTTCATTCGTTACTTGGGAGTTTAGCCATTTTTGACTGCCCCATTGGTTTCGTGGTGGCAAACGCGACTGCTGAGCGTTGGGTCCTGGGTTCGATTCCCAGGTCGGGCAAAGTGTTATTGGATTTTTCCATAAGGAATTTCTCAGTAACAGCCCGGAATTTGGAAGTCGGCGGTGTGATACCCCCGTGCCTCGGAAAGCACGTTGAGCCGTTGGTCCTGCGGCTGATCTCTCTCCAATCGTGTCGGATTGCCGTCCCATAGGACTAAATGGGAGTGAGGGAAGAGTAGGTGCACCTGTGTCTGAGCATACACTTGAGCACTAAGATCTCTCCCGCGCCGATGGCTAGTCTCCGCTGAAATTGGCTGCCATGGCCGATTTTCGGTCTCGAGGACTGTGTGCGTCACTTGAGCGAAGTTCGAAGTGAACTTTACAGAATAGCATAAGTTAGCTAATCAGCATAGCTTAGTATTGACAAACATGTTATCAATGCTATCGATGGCGTCCTCTAAACGCTGTTCACAAATGCGGAATCCGAAAATATTGATGGTTTACACCAAAGACAACCGCTATTTTTCCAACAGCTATTTTCCGTCGGGGACTAGGCAAATCAGGTAACCGAAAATGTATAAATTTCCGATCAAGAAGCCTGTCGAATGGTTGTGAATAGTCATGCTGGTAGATGTTTTTATTCAAATTCTGTACGTAATAAATCAGTTACTTATTTTGTAAGTGCTTTTATCCCAACTTTTAAATTTCAAATACAGCGTAGGTTAGAAAGCTATTAAAACATGTTAACGGAAATGTTGTCTATGGAACTGACGCAATTTCCTGGTAATATTTTAATGCATGTTTCTGTATCCAAACATGAACTAAACACTCTGCGAAAGCTTTTTGCGGTGGTCCATGCGAGTTATTTAATTAAATCGGAGCGTTATTGCCACTCGTTCATAAATTTTGTAGTATGTAACTACTTTGGACGGCCATAGAGCTATGTTGTCACAGGAAAAGCTTAAAGTTTAGAGCTAGTTTCGCCATACTCCGTCAGTCAATTAATATCCATTATATAAGCGTTTCAAGGTACCTATGATGCAAAACAGCTGATTTGCTTACTCAACATGAAGCTGTTCCTTTATTTATTTGTACTTTGGCACTTACCTATCAAAATCTTTCTTCTATAGATATCACATATTTTGAGCCTTAAGGTGAATCCTCAGCTGTAGCCCGCCAAATTCAAATTTGCTTTGGTTTTTTACGAATTGCAGCTCTGTTTTACATCGTATGTTGATCAAAATTGGATTCGCGACTGTAGGAATGATACATTTACTGAATAATAACCATCAATTTCATAATAATCGTCAAACTTTGGAAATTTGTTCAACCTAAGAATTTTCAAATGAAATATTCTGAAAAATTCATAGGTGGAACAAATTTCCAAAGTTTGACGATTATTATGAAATTGATGGTTATTATTCAGTAAATGTATCATTCCTACAGTCGTGAATCCAATTTTGATCAACATACGATGTAAAACAGAGCTGCAATTCGTAAAAAACCCAAGCAAATTTGAATTTCGCGGGCTGAGGATCCACCTAAATAAAATTATTCCAGATTACGTTAATAAACATAAACACAACAGTTTCTTTCAGTGTTTCCTAGGATCACGATTAACCTAGTTTTAAAACTGCATCTTACTTGCAGAGAGAAATAAAAACTAGACTTAATACTATCCGTACTAACGAGAGTTTTACTGTTTTTGCATAGTTTTCTGGAATATTCTGAAACTAGCTTATAATGGATTCTTGTGCCTGGGGGACGTTGGTTGTTGATCAAATCGTTGTGGGCAGAACCCTTGCCCGGAATAAATTTATTGCAACATGGCGTCTGACAGTAACAGTACAATCCGTTCACAGTACATTTACCTCTTGTGTTTGCATCACTGTCAAAATCACAGTGATCTTTATTGCCATAGCAATAAGGTTGCTGTTGGGTTGCTGCCATTGACAAGTCTGTCAAATTCACAATGATCTTTATTTATTTAAGTATTTATTTATTTTATTATTTATTTATACACAGTAAAATAGATACAGATACGGCATTATATATAGATATAGTATTAAGTCCAAAGACACTGGTTATTTCTTAAGAAATTTCTTCCAGCAGACCTGCAAAAGGAGAAATGAAAAAGAAATGTAGACAATAATGTGTGAGAACAAGAAGAGAAGAATTTGATTTTGTGACGTCTTAAACTAGAATATTAAATATACTCGTACTTACATATAATGCAAAAAATAACATATAATTAAATAAATACATAATGCTTAAATAAATAAACATACATATACATATAAATATATAAATTCTCACAGTAAAAAGGAAAAGTAGAAAAAAAAACGCGGGAATCATCGAATTTGGCGGGCGTGATTTTTCTTTCGTTTTAATAAAAATTATAAAAAACGTTTGCGATTGGAGATAAGTTGTGTAGATTTATGTAAATATTCATTAAATTAGATAGTGTAATTATTTGTAAATATATTTCTTCATATTTAGGGTAAGTCTTATTTTTATTTTTTCTGGCCAGTGGGCATAATGGACAATGAACCGCCTGATCCGGGGGGCACAGTCCCCTCGGTTGGTCATAATGTTATTATTTACGAATCCAGTATGGATACAGACTCGTCCTTAACCAAATCGGAGCGGAAAAGGACTAGAGCTCCACGCAAAATATGCAAAAATTGCAATAAAAGAAGACGAAATGGTCACTCAACAGGAATAAATAACTCCGAAACCAATTGCTATTGTGATAATGACTCGGTAGTCACATTCAGTCCAAAAATAACATCAGACGTACCGGTACATTCATTTTCAGTTCACCAAGAAGCCACTCCACGTTCTGTGGATGGTCCCCAGACTGAAAACCTCTTAAAGTCAGATCTTCCTCAGAAGGCGCCACAGGTTGCTAGGGCTTTGTACGAAGCCACAGACCTGTCACCATACGTTGTACACATCCAAAAAAATGTTGATACACCAAACTCGGCTCAATCATTACACCCAATAACTATAGGGCACTTTCTTAAAAAACGCGGGTTTAACAACATCATTAACGGTTCATTAAAACGCATTGGTCGAAATAGAATATCACTAAGCTTCTCCCGTTACGTAGATGCAAACTCTTTTCTAAATGACCCAAGTTTGGCTAAGGAGAAATTAAAGGCATTTGTTCCATCAATTAATGTGTGTCGTATTGGAATTGTTAAAGGCGTACCTACCGAATGGTCTCCTGAGGAAATAATGGAAAATATATCTGTCCCCGCTGGATGCGGGAAAGTCATCAAAGCTAGGCGTCTTAATTACAAAATACACGAACCGACCCCTGTGTGGAAACCATCCCAAACAGTCGTGCTCACCTTTGACGGACAAATTTTACCAAAACGTGTGTTTTGTTGTTACAATTCCATGTCAGTGGAATTGTATACATTCCCAACAATTCAATGTTATAATTGTTGTCGTTTTGGCCATACAAAGGTACAATGCAGGTCGAACCCTCAGTGCTTCAAGTGTGGGGAGAAACATTCTGCTGATACTTGCGGAATTGAAGACGAGACTAATAGTAAATGCTGTCATTGCGGTGGCACTCATTACGCCATCAATAAAAAATGCCCAGAATTTGAGAGACAAAAATCAATTAAGCATTATATGGCCCATAGCTGCGTGTCGTATGCTGAAGCATCGCAGTTACATCCACCAATCTCAAAATTGTATGCAGATGTGGTAACATCTGCCCCATCACATACCACAAAAAATTCTTTCTTTTCACAACCTTTGCCCCAATCACTTAACACACCAATTGTCTCCTCACAAAGAAAAACGGTATTTCTGAAACCTCGGGATCCTCCAAAAACAGCTAAGGGGTATGACCGGGCAGCTCATCAAGCATTAATCAGTAATGAAGTTTCTGTGTCAGGGAATGGTGTTGCATTCCAAAATAAAACAACAAATAATAATGAGAGTCAAATTTTAAATTTAATAATCATGTTAATTAATACCTTATCTAAAAATAATAATATTGAACCGTCCAACGTTGCCACTGTAATTGATACACTGTCTAACTTATTCAACCATCATAATGGATCCAAATCTACCCAAGATTGTCCAGTGGAACTGTCGCAGCATTGTGAATAAAAAATCTGATCTGTCCTACATATTGAACAAATACGATCCCTTTGTAGTCGCTCTCTGTGAGACATGGCTTAAACCAGGTTTCTCTTTTAGAATTCCTGGCTATGCGTGTCTAAGAACAGACAGAAGCGATGGGTATGGCGGCGTCGCCATACTTATTAAAAATAACTTGTCTTTTCAAGCTTTTTCTCTTCCAAGTCTCAGTGACGACATATCTGCTGTTGCTGCAATTGTAAATAAAATCTGTTTAGTATGTATATATTATTCTCGTCCCACTGTAAATATTCTTTCTGAAATAAGTAATCTTCTTTCAGTTTTACCTAAACCATTTTTGGTAATGGGCGACTTTAATACACAACATCAGTCCTGGGGTAGTTCTAGTTCCAATTCCTATGGGGAAAAGTTATTAGAAATTCTAGACTCTAATAATTTGTGTATTTTAAATACATGTCTCCCAACACGCCAATCGAATCCAGATGAGGGAATAAGTGCCCCTGACCTCTCAATCTGCACACCTGAGTTAGCATCGACATTATCCTGGTCTCCTTTACCGTCTTCTTATGGTAGTGATCATTACCCTTTAATCATTTCTTTTCCACATAAAAAACCAGATGCTTGCAATCCAACACCACGATTAAAGTATAGACTTCAAAATGCGGATTGGGATACATACAAAAATTGTGTAGAAGAAAGAATTCTTGCTTTAACTAACTCCTTACAACTACATGATCCTCAGTTATTATCTAATCAAATAACAAGAACTTTAATAGAGGTGGCTGATAATACTTTCCCTATTAAGAATGGTGCTACAGGCAAAATTCCTTCACCACCTTGGTGGGATGCTGAATGTACTCAGGCCATTAAAAAAAGAAAAGAAGCAGAAAAAAATTATGGCCATACTATGACTCGTCACAATTTTGAGATATACCTAGATGCTGCTCGTACAACTCGTAAGCTCCTTAGGAAAAAGAAATTTGAAGGTTGGCAAAGATTCTGTGCATCTATCTCACCAGAAGTTAACGCATCTCTAGTATGGCAAAATATTAGGAGATTCAGGTCAGCATTCAGTGACACAACAGCCTCAAAACTCCCATTAGAATTAGCCAATGAGTTTATGGATCATTTAGCTCCTCCTTCAGTCCCAGAACAGAGATCTTTAATGCACTTTCCCTATGTTCCTATTCCTAATTCTGAGTTGAATTCCCCGTTCACACTAAGTGAGTTGAAGGGAGTCCTTTCACATGTTAAGGATTCAGCTCCTGGTGAAGATGGTATACCATATTCATTTATAGTTAATCTGTCCGACTCTGTTCTTTTAATATATTTAAATCTCATCAATACAGCTTTGATATCTGGCAACATTCCATCAAGTTGGAAGTCTCAAACAATTATTCCTATTCTGAAACCAAACAAACCTTCTTCCAATGTTACTTCGTACCGACCAATTGCACTTTCTATAGTTCTTGTTAAAATTGTTGAACATCTCATTAAGCATCGTTTGGAGTGGTTTTTGGAAAGCAAAAACTTGCTAGCTACATCACAGTTTGGTTTTAGGAAGGGTAAAAGTACGATGGACAGCCTTAGTGTGTTCACAACTGATATTCGCTTAGCCTTCTCTTCTAATAACTCTGTAATTGCTGCTTTCCTTGATATTAGCTCAGCTTACGATAATGTCCTGGTATCAGTCCTAGAACAAAAGCTGAACTCATTACAAGTTCCAACAATGCTGTCTAAGTTCATAATTAACATGCTTTCAGAGAGATCTTTAAATCTTCATATTGAAGGGTATTCATTTACCCGTTTAGTATGGAAAGGTCTCCCTCAAGGTTCTGTACTTAGTCCAATTCTCTACAATATTTACACTTATGATTTGGAATCCTCTCTAAATGAGTCAGTACATGTCCTCCAGTATGCAGATGATTTACTTCTTTATTTATCTGGTAACTCTGTTGCAAATATTTGTACTTCCTTAACCTCTTCTTTATGCTTACTCAAGACTTGGCTAGAAACCAATGGTCTACACCTGTCAATTGATAAAAGCAACATTGTGTTGTTTACTAGAATGCGTAAGCCTCCTATAGTTACCGTAAGGTATAATAATATCCCTATGCACGTTAAAAACCAGGCTAAATTTTTAGGCCTTATTTTGGATACACATCTTACTGGTTTACCACACTGTGATTATATAGCTGCTAAATGCGAACGAAATATCAACATAATTAGATGTCTTGCTGGTGTTTGGTGGGGAGCACATCCCTTTTCATTAAAACTACTGTACAACACCTTGATTAGAAGCGTATTGGATTATGGGACTTTTTTGCTGGAACCTGCTAATGTTGCTGGTCTTAAGAAACTGGACAGTGTTCAGTCCAAGGCACTTAGAGTGGTTTCAGGTGCAATGAAAAGCAGTCCTATTAATTGTCTTCAGGTGGAATGTGGAGACCCACCACTTCATTTGCGACGTCAATATTTGGCTGATAGATTTATGGCTCGGTGTTTTCAATTTACATATCATCCTTTGCGAAATAAACTTTCCACTCTCTCTGAAGAAGTAATTTCATCCACTTACTGGAGGCACAAAGCTACTCCGTGTTTAGTTAAAAGTTTTAGAAAATACAATTTAATTGAAGCTCCTTGTCACCAATCTGAATTTCTTCCTATATTTCACTGTAATTACAGTTCATTAATTATGTCACCAAATATACATTATAACCTTAGCATTTACCGAGATGACGTATGTCATAATCTTAACTTCAACTTCACTATGGATAGAGACTGGAAGGGCTGTCAGCTCTTGTTTACAGATGCTTCGAAGCATGGAAGAGACTCATGTGTGGGAGTAGGTGTATACCACTCCCAATATAATATTGTCCAAAAAATAAAGCTCCCGCCCGAATCATCTGTATTTACGGGAGAATGTTACGGTCTATTCAAAGCTGTCGAATATATACTTGTGATGGGGTTACGGAATTCACTCATATTAACTGATGCAAGGAGTGCCTTGCAATCTTTGGCCAGATTCCCTTTCTATTCTCATAATCCCTATATTATATTTGAAACACGTGAACTCCTATATAGGTGTTCTATTAAGGGGTATTCAGTGCATTTTGCGTGGATACCCTCGCATTGTGGCATTCTAGGTAATGAGAGAGCTGACCAGTTAGCTAATGATGCCGTATTGTGTGGAGACGTTTTCCCGTACAAAAATAACACCCAAGATCTGGCAGCTCTGCCCAAGGTTTATCTACAGGAATCCTGGGGTCAGCTTTGGTCCGGGCAATCAGTGAAAGGGAAATTTTATCGTACTATTCAGCCATCCATTTTTGTTAAACCTTGGTTTAGCAAGTACAAGCTAAGCAAAAAGATTACAACAATATTCATACGTATGCGATTGGGTCACGTGTGCACTCCTGCTCATCTTGCCAGGCTTGGCATTGTACAGAACCCTGCGTGTGAATGTGGCGCTGAAGTGGGAGATCTGAACCACCTTATTTTTTCCTGCTCCCTCTATGACCACTCCTCACTATTCCAAAGTCTTGTTTCCCTCCGAGTCCCTTTACCCACTTCGATCTCATGTATTTTATTTAATTTTAATGTAGATATTTATAAAACAATAGCTCTTTTCCTTGTAAATAATGATATAGCTATTTAAACACTAATTTATGTACTTACTTAATTTACCATGTAGTTCTAAGTTTTTGCACCAAGTCGGCCTTTTTGTTGGGCCACCTGGTGACGTTAAATGGTTACAGTTTTCTGTTGTATTATATTTCCCTACAGTTAACTTATCATAATTTATTAATTTTATGTAATAACAACTAATCTCCTTTCCATTTCCAAATTTCCCGTTGTAATACTTTATCATTTCGCGAGTACTTGTTTCTTACGTTTTTGTTATTTATTAAAATATTGTTAGTGGCAATAAGCACGAATAGTGCAACGCCAAAGGAAGAAAAAAAAAATGCTCTTTTACTCGGTATTTGAAATGAGAAAAAGATTTTAAATCTCGAATGCTAGGCGGAAGTAAGTTCCACAATCTTACAGCATGAACAGAGAAGGAATAAGAATAGTAGCTTGTTTTATGAGGATGAGATTTAAGAAGGGATCTTAGATGTGATCTACACGGCGCGTCGCTAGGGCGAGCGTAAGAAAATCGCTCACGTAGGTAGGAAGGATAAGACGGGTTGTGTAAGATGTTGAAGAGGAGAGATAAAATCCGAGTGTTCCTGCGAAAGCGGATCGGGAGCTACTTGATTTCCTTGCGAAGGTGAGTAGCATGGTCATACTTTCACAGACCGATACAAAGCGAATGCACAAGTTATGCAAGCAATCAAGCTTGTTAAATATGTAGATAGACCATTACAATAAGGTGGTTATTGGGTTGCTGCTGTCAGAGGTAAAATAACTGTGAATGGACTGTATACAGTAAGTAGGTAGTAGCAGAGCTCTTTGTCAAGAAGCTCGTCCGTGAAGGTAGATACTACTGATACCTATATCTAACGCCTCTACAATAAAGGGATACAATAGAGGGAGAGGGAGCAGTGGTGGCCCAGTGGTGGCCCAGCGGTGACGGCCGCACCTGACAAGTTGTAGGCCGTAGGTTTGAACCCAGACTGGCACTTTACTCTATGTAAATTAATTCATTACCACTGCTCTAAAACGGTGAAGGAAAAGATCGTGAGGAAACCGGCATGCCCTAGAACCAAAAATTCGAAGACAAGTGACATGTACCATGAGCTCGCGTGGTGGGTTACGGCCCATTCCCTCTCACCGAGAGGAGGCCTGTGTCCCAGCAATGGAACTTTATAAGCTGATTATGCTAATGCTACAATAATATTCAGTTCCCTACTTTCACAACTTAAAAGATTGCAAGAATATGGTGGAAGTAGTACATTGTTCTTCAACCTTAGTCTGCCTCTGTACATACCATTTACCTCCTTCCCTCCTCATAACAGTAAATAATGCTCGCCCAGGGTTCACAGGTACAGTGCAAATTGCACTCTACTTCATCCAATTAGAACTGCATTTGGAGTGGAAAATTAAGTGACGTGTAAACTTAAGTGGTTGATTTTAGATTGTCTCATGATAGTCGTTGTTTTAAGCATGGCTTGATCATATGAAGGATGTGGTGAGTGTGATAATTTCATGCATAATGCTTGCGTCAGACAAAGACATAAAATCACACAGAACTATGACAAAATGAAACTTCGGATAGCCACAAATCTTGGCTCAAAATTAATTAATGTCACATCGTTTACTCAATAAGACCCTTTGAAAGTACATAACTTACAAAGAGAACAGAATCGCCCTTTTCAAAAATTACTTTCCTACGGAGAAGAGTAGGACGAGGGCAGGCAACACAACACAACAAAAAGGCTTTCAGAAGTAGGTATTTTAAACTTAAGTAACCATAATCTTTCTGGAATATCTTTCTCTGAAGTATAGCGAAAATCGCATCAGAATCCATTGAGGAGTTCAGAAGAACTACGCGGTCACACATACACACACGAAAAGTGAATTCAAAATATAAATCGAAATAAGAATTCTCTTTACATACATAAGGCAGACTATTTAATCTCTCAATCAGGTAACTACGTAGCGCCTGGGAAACTGCAGAGCCCGCAGGAAAGCTTTTCAATTTAATCTAATTTCATCTGCTTGTAAGGAAAGGAAACCTCGCAGAAAAATCCTGCAATCTAATCAGGGTCTATCTGGCTTTGTTCAGATTAAACTATACCAAGCAGGTATAGTGGTACCTCGTCCTATTTATTTATTGATGATGAACTGACAGGTGTTGTCTTGTCTACATTTCAATCCATAGAATTTTTTTTTTTTTTTTTTTTTGATTTTTCGAATTTTCCGGCAACATCCAATTTATCATTCCCTAAAAACCTTATTCGGTGTATTACGAGCATTTAAAAAAAACGAATCGGTCCAGCCGTTCTCAAATGATGCGCTTACTAACAAACAGCATTTTATTTTTATTTATATAGATAAATAAATAAAAGATATAGATGACACTTTATCCATATCCACACTAATATTATAAATTCGAAAGTAACTGTCTGTTACCTTTTCACGCCTAAACCACTGAACGGATTTCGATAATATTTGGCAAGGAGATAGATGGCAGCCTGAGGAAGGACATAGGCTACTTTTTGTCCCGGTAGCACGTTCCTGTGGGATAATTTCCGACATCCACGCGGGCGAACCCGCGGGAAAAAGAAGCTAGTGCAAAATATGTATGTACAAAGGCCGACATAATGCATAAGGAATTCTCCATTAGCCAACCAATACCTATCTTTATTGCAGAATGGATTTTTCAAGATTTCCCGATTTTAGAGCTTTGCCTTGCAATCAGAAATATATTCAGAATTAAAATGTTTTCATGTACCTACAACTGATTCTTTATAAATGAATAAACATATCTATGACCTTACGAAAACATTGATCACTATTTAACTTTGCCACATTAGAAAAGGCATGTATTTAATCGATTCCCTAATAATATCCATTTTTATCGATACGTTAATATTATAAGTGAGCGTCTTTTTGTGATCTCCACATCTATAATTCCTATTCGTTTTTAGAGGATCTAACAAAGGCGATCTCCATTAAGAAGTACAATTATATATTTCCCTTAAAAATTTCGTTCATTGATATAGCTGTCTTTGTTACTATTCTGTCTGAAAAATAATCGTAGCAAAGATTTTCACTAGGATTGACTTTTTTAGGGATTAGATATTGATGGTTACTGGTGTGAAAAGACCATTTCAAAATCGGTTGTTAATAGAAAATTAATCGTCTGAGGTCGCAAAAATCTTATGCTATATTGTACCGTGGACGTAACGATCACAATAAAACCAAATAAAATTAAATAAATTGTAAATAATAATCGAAAATTTATTGATTGTAATAATAGTAAATTGACTACCAATTAAAATTGTCCGTATTTTCAAACCACAACTGTCCTTCTTTGACAGCTGTTTGATATGGATATAACACGGTAAATTTGTCCGTATTTTCAAACCACAACTGTCCTTCTTTGACAGCTGTTTGGTATGGATATAACACGGTAAATTGGAGTAGTGTGTCAATTTGAAAACAATTTCTTGAATAGCATCGCTGTTAGTTTGCTGTTAGGTAATGGATTTCTAATATTTTATCTAATTCTAGCCTTACCGGGAAGGTACTACCGTGATAAAATGTATTCTATGTAATGTGTGTGTGTGTGTGTGTGTGTGTAATGTGTTTTATGTAACCACGGTCATGCTGTTCGATAAATGAAATCTGATTATTCGTTTAGGCGTGAAAAGATAATATACAGACAGAGTTACATTCGCATTTTTAATTATTATTACACATATCAAAAGTGTCTAAGGATCAAAAAGTAAAAAAAAATGCCCTATTGAAATTAAATAAAAATGTCTATTTAGATTGATTAAATACAATATTTTCGTATGTGTAGATCGACGAAGTAGTTTTGCATTAATAAAAACTTTCGTGATTTTTGCCTATGCTGGATTTTTCACCCTAGTTAATCCTGACATTAAAATGAGATAAAAAGATAAAAATAAAAGTTTTTATTGTGTAAAATAAGCTATAAGTAGTCTGTATTTCCGCTCCGCTGTTAACGCGTATAACACAATCGCAGTAATTCGGCGGCATACTCATTATGAGTTCATCCTAATCACGTTGCGGAATGGCCGCCACGTCCGTTATATCAGGCGAAAAAGATTTTCTGGTGTGTGTACGGCATCCATATTTGGCAGAGCTCTTCTTTGTAGCATATCCCATACGTGCTCACTGGGATTCAAGTCTGGTGATTGAGCAGGCAATGGTAGGACGTTGATATTAGCTGCGGCAAGTGGGTTTGCAACGACTCTGGCAGCGTGTAGACGTGTATTATCATGCATAAACAGAGAAATAAAGCACCAAATTGGGTCCGCAAAGGAATGACAACATCTGATATAATCGTTTCAGCGTAAATAATTATTTATTAAGACATTTTACTATATTATTTTAATTATACACGAAATAAACGTGAATACCTACTAACTACCTCCATGAGAATAGACAGATAGATTAATAATAATTTGTGCCATATTAATTTGTCAATTCGTAAGTGATCATTAAGGCTTCTGGCCGCGACTACGTCCGAGTGGAATTTATTGTTTCCCCGGCTCACCCCGTCGCATCGCATCGCCTACCCGCGCTATTATTTTATTTTCGCTTACCGTTCTTTCTTGCTTTTTCCTTTTTGCTCGGTCCTGAAGAGCTCAATTGTAATGTTAAATAGCCTATTGCCTTCGTCAAGAATACAAAAATATTTGTTCAAATCCAACTGGTGTTCTAGAAATTAGCGCGTTCAAACAAACAAACTCTTCAGCTTTATTATTAGTATATGTATATAATAACTTATAGAAGATATTGGGTCCTCTCTTATTACGCACCTTAAGGTTTCCCAGTGCCTTATTATTTATTGTATTGTACAAATATTCAAGGTTCTATTTTATTTTTTTCTCTTTGATGGGTCGTTACCAGGAAAATTGCTTTTAAATACTGCTAGGGTATCGCTTAATCCACTTTTGCCAGTTCCACTTGCCAAAGAGCATGGTAAATGTTAATAGAGGCTATGGTCATGGTGCCAGACTGATTACTCAAGGTCGACATCTGTAATTACCAAGGAATGATAAAATTTATCATTCCTTGGATGTGCTCGTTTTCACTTGGCTAGTTTCACTTGGCTAGTTTCACTTGGCTAGTTACACTTGGCTAGTTTCACTTGGCTGGTTTCACTTGGCTAGTTTCACTTGGCTAGTTTCACCTGGCTAGTTTCACTTGGTTAGTTTAACTTGGCTAGTTTCACTTGGCTAGTTTAACTTGGCTAGTTTCACTTGGCTAGTTTCACTTGGCTAGTTTCACTTGGCTAGTTTCACTTGGCTTGTTTCACTTGGCTGCTTTCATTTGGCTGGTTTCACTTGGCTAATTTCACTTGGCTAGTTTCATCTGGCTAGTTTCACTTGGTTAGTTTAACTTGACTAGTTTCACTTGGCTAGTTTCACTTGGCTAGTTTAGAACGCGACACCGCCGCGTAAGGTGCTTTTGCGAAGCCTCCAACCAAGTCCGAAATAAAACAGGCTTTCCGAAATAAGACGTTACTTCTTCGTTGGGCAATATCACATGTGAGTAGTTCGTCTTTTACAGTACCTAAACTTAGGCCTGACTTATTAGATCAAAGAAATGCTATATGGACCTTGTGAAATATGTAAGTATGGAAGAAATGTACCTACATGTTGCGCCAACCAATAAATTGGCATTATGAAGGAGATTGACGTAGGGCATCGAATAAAATTGACGTCTGACAGTTTTTTGGTACGGAAAAACTGTCAAAAGTTCAAATTTTTGGCGTTGGTAAAATCAGTCCTTAGTTACTAAAAATAACCTATATGAGACTTTAACGAGAATAACGATAACGATGGCAAAGTAGCCGGATTCAGGTCGGAGTATGTTTAAAACATATAAACGGAATCATCGACAAGACGAAAAAAAAAGTAGTAGAAATTCAACCGACTTCCAGAAAAAAAACACTAAAAAGTGAAAAATAACTTCAGTTTCGGAAGTCGGTGTCTTTGGTTTTGTATTTTCGTTTTTTAAAGATTTAATTTTTCACTTTTTAGTTGTGATACATACCACACACAATTTCGTATACCACTACTTGATATGTACACAACACTGACAGGAAATTATTAAAACATCATCAATATAAACTAACTCAAAAATACGCATTACTAAGGATAATTCAAAAACTACAGGTCAGAACTTGATCATATTTGTATGGGACCACATGAGAAGCACCAACTTTTAAATAAAAATTCATCAAAATGTGTTCACCTAGAAAAAAGTACTGAGGACACACGAAAAAAAAATAGTCGAATTGAGAACCTCCTCCTTATTTTGAAGTCAATTAAAAAATAGTTCTTTGTAAAAGGGTATACAAAACTTTAGGGAACATAGGCACATTAGAATATACATTTTTCTATTGTTTATATTAATAGGATTATTAAAACTAATTTATTATTGTATCATCACTTTTTAAATACAAACGCGGGCTGCGCGGGCAGTCGATCTTTGTAACCCTTTACTGCAAAAGCGAATTGTTTCTTTAGTATTTTAGGTTTATTTTACAGTACGGAGCAGAAAATTTTATTAAGTTATAAAGCCTTTGTATCAAGGACGAGTTTATTACTGCGCTAGGAAAAGTCAAAAATAGGTATTTTTCACTCGTGAAAGTAATATAAAAAGACAATTTTTCTTTGTAATTAAAACAGACAAAGAAGTTTTATTATTTACTAGTAAACACGAAAGCTGCCAGAAAATGCTCTTAAAAGCTTCTATCAAAAGACAAAGTGTTTGTTTTAATATAATGAAAGCAAAGGCGATGGTGCATTTGTATATTTTTCCTTTATACTTTCGCACCTTCAGGAAAACAAAGCACTTTAAAGATGCAACAAAATTGTATATCTCAGCTTGTTTATCATTTTTGAAATTGTTTCTAAGAAATGTTTCAAATTCGTTTTTTAGGTACCTTATATTTTTACGTAAAAGAAAATAATGTTGCATTTTCTCGTAGTTTGAAGATGGGTTGAAATAAATTTCGTTCAAGAATATGAGTCCTCACAAAATTGGTGTTTTATAAGGACTTAATCAGATGGTTGATATTAATTTATTGAAGCTAGCTCGCGCCAAGCTTAACTTGTACCTTACTGTATTTATATTATACTAGCTGCGCCCGCGGTTTCACCCGTATAAGTCCTTGAACCCGTGGGAATATCGGGATAAAAAGTATTCTATGTCCTAATCCAAGTTATGGTCTACCCATGTGCCAAATTTCATCTAAATCCGTTCAGCCGTTTTAGCGTGAAAGCGTAACAAACAAACATACAAACATGCAAAAAATCTAATCTTTTATCTTTATAATATTAGTTTACATTAATAACTTTAGTATGAAAAGGAAGCGAAACTATCTTGAAAATATGAGTTAATCTCGCTTTATCGTTGTACTATGTGCCATATCGACATTAGAATGAAATTAAAAGTCATATAAATACATATTACGAATTAATGGCGCTATCTGTGTGTGTGACCGCGTTGTTCTCCAAAATTAATGGCGCTATCTGTGTGTGTGACCGCGTTGTTCTCCAAAATTAATGGCGCTATCTGTGTGTGTGACCGCGTTGTTCTCCAAAATTAATGGCGCTATCTGTGTGTGTGTGACCGCGTTGTTCTCCAAAATTAATGGCGCTATCTGTGTGTGTGACCGCGTTGTTCTCCAAAATTAATGGCGCTATCTGTGTGTGTGACCGCGTTGTTCTCCAAAATTAATGGCGCTATCTGTGTGTGTGACCGCGTTGTTCTCCAAAATTAATGGCGCTATCTGTGTGTGTGACCGCGTTGTTCTCCAAAATTAATGGCGCTATCTGTGTGTGTGACCGCGTTGTTCTCCAAAATTACGCAACGGATTTTGATGCGATTTTCACAATCATTTAGCGAATTTATCCCGGAAGGTTTATGTGTATAATACATTAAAATAAACTTAATTCAAAAATAAAATTCAATGTATTGGGAAATCGTAAAAACCGTGCGATTCGCTAGTATATATATAAACAATACATGCCTAAGGTGAAAGGTATAATCATCTGCCAAAATCAAGGTAGCGGGTACATTAGAAGGCATTTTGAAATTCTCTCAAAAGGATATGACACTCTTTTTTTTTGGGTGGGAAATCATCACATTACTTCTCCCGCTCTGGGCGGAGCGGAAGGGGAAAACACACCCGTGTTCCAAAAGGATTTGACCCTGCCGTTGTCTGAAGATTATTTAACCCTATAGAAAGTATTATTATCTCGTTTATTTATTTTCATACTTATTAAAAACATTAAAAAATATAATAAATAGTGGTGGTAGCGGGCTACCGTTGCTGTTATCTCCTTTATTTTTTGTTATCATATTTTTATATTTATCGATACGGGAATTAGAGATTTAGAGAATAAAGGCTCGTACACACTGGCACGACGCGACAGCCCGACACTAATGTGCCGCCCGTTGCGCTGCACGAGGTGCCTTTGTGTGCACTGTCGCGTCGCGCCAGTGTGCACGAGCCTTTAGGCTCACTTGCACCGTCAATCACTAAACACGTGTAGCACTAAACGAGTTTAAAACATAATTCTGTTTCTGTCAAATGTTTGAAGATGACAGAGATAGAATGATGTTTAAAACTCGTTGAGCGCTAAACGTGTTTAGTGATAGGCGGTGCAAGTGAGCCTTAGAGCCCGTTGTTTGATACATAGTTAAAAATGACCAATAGTCAATTTAACAATTAGTCACTTGACAATAGTTAAAGTTTAACAACTCTGTCTGCGCATGGTTAACTTTCATCGCAAATTGTCAATTTTTGAACTATAGTTAACTTAACCATTTGTCAAACAACATACTAGACTTGTGAATCTGATTGTCATCAATAGCAAGGCGGTAGTCACTACTTCGGTTGCATGACCTTTCCGTTTCGCTACTAATACGATTCCATGGCATTTAAATTAGTAAGTAGTTATCTTAATAATAATATTCTGTGCTCGTCCTACAACTACTGATATATGTTCAAAATATAGGCGAGGACGCGGGCACCCTAAACACAAGTTAAATCTTACTTTGGGTGCCAGAGTTCATCGAAAACACTCTTTCCCTTAATTGTAACGCTGCATAATGTTTTAGTTAAGTGTTTTTGTATAACTGAAGGTAATAAATAACTCTTTTTTTTTTCTTTTCTTTTTTATTACATTGTACTAGTATTTTTTTTAAATTTTGAACTCATGTAATCTGACTTGGCCATAGAACAAACTGACGACTGGTCGTAGCTATGTTGTTGCTATTTGTGTACTCAAAGGACTCAACGTCACTAACATGGTAGATGTAAGTAGAAATGAATAATACATAAGCTTCTAATATTAAACGTCTATAAACAGGTTTCTTAAACGTATGCAGGTGAACTATTCAGGTATTCTGTATGTGAACCACATTTACGTGAACATCGCACCCACCCACCTGTTTCAACGTCAGTAACTTGATCAAGTTGCACGTGCATTACATTTTTTTAAATTGATATTTTATTGAAACAATCGATTTACATAAATATTTATAAATATTAGGGCCTTAAACTAGAGGTATACAATCATTGGATTCTACCTGAACTAGGAATAAACCTGTATCTCAAGTGTCTCCAAGTCAAAGACAAATTTGTTTCAAATAGGCACATAAAAGGCACTTTTGAACGTCAAAATTGACAAGAAAATAGAATTGATTCTACTTGCCCCTGCCAAAAGGTAGTTTCGTATGGAGAAGAATGGGCAAGAAACTCCACCGTTACTCTTTTAAAAAATATTTACAATATTATGTATACATTAATTATATGATTATATGTGAAGACGATGCACCTAGAAGAAAACTACTATACCACAATAGGTAAAAATAATTAAATATAACGCAATGACAGGTAAATTAATTATGTGATAGATACATGGTGCTCACATATTTACAAATATTTAAAAGTAGATGATTTTTCCAAAATTTTAAAAAGTAATAAGTGTTTAGTGTGCGAGTTAAAGTAGTTACATAATGTAAATATCAATGTCATAAAAATTATAAATAATACAATTAAATTAGCAACCAGTTTGATTTTGTCTAGACTCTAGATTGTCCTATGTAGCAAGACCAGCATGTTTCCAAGCATTCTTATCTAGGATATAATCCTCTAATTTGTAATAGGTATGCTTGTTTACAAATTGTACTTTTAATATGAGTTTTAACTCAAGGTATACATAAAAATTATCTAAGATTTCTAAAACAAATAAGTACCTAGTAAATAACTTATATGACTATAAATTTATGGTTTTATTCCAATTAAAAAGGTTACTTAGTTAACCACTTTCCTGCATCATCGTTTTTAATGCATACAAACAAAATCGCGTTTATTTTGTTGTACTGAATTTGACATGTAGAGTTTATTATGATTAACAAAGGTGAACAATGATGTTCTATCTTATCTATGTAAATAAAAATGAAATGATTTTCGTTGGTATAGGTGGATCACTTGAGAACGGCAGGACCAATTTAGCTACTTTTTTATAAGTTTTTTTTATGTGGATCTGTGATAAAAACGCAAAGATTGAAGACAAGGTGTAAAGTTTTAGGGTTTAATAAAAATATATAATTAGGTATGTACGATATGGGATTATTGTGACGTAGAACGAAGAAGGTTAATTATCGTTAAAGGTTGCAATGTAGGTACCTATATAATGGTATTTTTCTTATCAGGTTTAAATAATTTTTAACTTTTTTGTTCATTTTATTAATAAGTAATAAAACTTCTTTTTTTTTTTTTGCTTTTAAATGTTCATAGGTAAAGGTCCGAATTAGGTTTTTATGGAAAGAAGAATTGGTAAAGTTGCCCGGGAAAAAAATCTAATTCGGGAAAAACTGAGTGCTTTTTCTATGGATTGATATTTTTATATGAATTATTGACATTTGGACAGGACAACGTCTGTCCGGTCAGCTAGTCAGTGATAATGATGACGAAAAGTCAAAAATGTATTGGATTGACATAGGCTACCGAAAAGCTTAATGTCAATCTTGTTCAAAGTAATACGAAACGCTTTGAAATCGATTTCCCTTGTCTAGACCCTGCGCTGTCATGAAAGCGATTGCCCTTGTCTAGGCCCTGCGCTGTCATGAAATCGATTGCCCTTGTCTAGGCCCTGCGCTGTCATGAAAGCGATTGCCTTTTTCTAGGCCCTGCGCTGTCATGAAAGCGATTGCCCTTGTCTAGTCTCTGCGCTGTCATGAAATCGATTGCCCTTGACTAGGCCCTGCGCTGTCATGAAAGCGATTGCCTTTTTCTAGGCCCTGCGCTGTCATGAAAGCGACTGCCTTTTTCTAGGCCCTGCGCTGTCATGAAAGCGATTGCCTTTTTCTAGGCCCTGCGCTGTCATGAAAGCGACTGCTTTTTTCTAGGCCCTGTGCTGTCATGAAAGCGATTGCCTTTTTCTAGGCCCTGCGCTGTTATGAATGCGATTGCCTTTTTCTAGGCCCTGCGCTGTCATGAAAGCGACTGCTTTTTTCTAGGCCCTGTGCTGTCATGAAAGCGATTGCCTTTTTCTAGGCCCTGCGCTGTCATGAAAGCGACTGCTTTTTTCTAGGCCCTGTGCTGTCATGAAAGCGATTGCCTTTTTCTAGGCCCTGCGCTGTCATGAATGCGATTGCCCATGTCTAGGCCCTGCGTTGATAATAGTGAGGCTCATTAAAAACATGGATCATCACTTGAATAGTTCTTTTCTTTTCTATAAAAATCTTTCATGAGACATACAGATTTCATTCGTTACACAACATTCATTGTCTAAATAATGAATATGTTTATTTGTTTCTATTCACGAATAAACGCACCGTGATGAACTTCCTGAACAAAATAACCTACGCCAGTATTTCAGAGTATATTAGTTCGAAAAAGGACGACATTTTTATACTAGATTCCCAAAAGATTCCGGTAGTTAGATGAATTAAAATTTGCAATAACATGGTCGAATAGCCTTGAATATATTTCAACTGAGTTAACGTAACGACTCGATGTTCCATTTACTGTAAACAGGAAATAGATCCGTACTGAAGTTATATTTTCAAACTAGAATTTTATATTTTTAAATTGTGATTTTTCCCTTATCTTTTTTTCATTTTCCGCCGGGGGCTGCTCGAGCGGATGCGATCAAATTACCGCTTGCTAGCTAGCGGCAGAATTATTGGTTTTTAAAGTTTGTATAATTTGCGGTTGCGTTGCAGTTTATTGAGTTAGGCGGTTTTAGCCCTACGCCGTTGGCAATCTTTATTATTATTAATCAGTTTATTTCAGATAAAATTAATCCATATAATTACAAATTTAAAATAATACAGAGAAATAAATTATTACAATTATAAGTACCTATTGTGTTAGTAGAGTCATGCACAATGTTTTGTTCTGTATAGGGCAATCCGCACGAGATACAACCATCTGCAGGGTACTGCTGCTACTACCTCGCACGCGCTGAAACATGGAGGCTACTTTCTTCCGTATAACCGCATGAAAGCCGTCCGTTCGCACCTCCGCAAACATTCCGGACGCACTTCAATAACGAGGCAGCCGAATCAGTATCCTGAAGACGTTGTTGTATTGGACTCGCAGAGCACTTGCAGCCCGGCGAGTAAAGGTTAGCCACAGACTGCTCGAGTATAACGATTGGCAGTACGCCTTGAAAAGAGTAATACATACTATTGCATATACGCGTGCGCTGCAGTATTGTGTTTCATAGAAAAAATGGTGACCGGCTCGAGTGAGCCGTTGCTGATCCGGTGCAGTTCTTATACATGCGCTGTGAGCTATAAGCTTACTAAACGTAACCTAAGATTTTGAAAAATACAAAAGGTTTTATGGTCATGGAGTAGGTATTACAGAGTTCTCAGTTACCTACTTAATTATTATCCAGAAATATTTTAACTCTTCATTTGAGTTCAACACATAAGCAGACTATACATCTTGCTTGTGATCCTCGGGGGGTTAAGCAGAGGTGTACCTATAGTACGCCCATATTTCCTCAGTTATATTTGAGTCCCATGTAATTGGGGGCGAGCCTATTTGCCACCAACCGAGCACAAATCTAGACTCCCGTCTGCTATTGAGAAATTCTTAATGGAAAACCCAATGACACTTTGCCAGACCTGGGAATCGAACCCAGGACCTCATGCTCAGCAGTAGTGTAGTGTATTTGAGTTCGAATATTTTAATTTTTTATTTATGAAACAAGAATTGTTTGTTGTTTAAACCCTGCTTCTGATTCTATTTTAATAGTAAGAAGGTAAGCTAACTACTTGGAATGGGGCTGACGTAGATGTAATTTCCTATTACTTTGCTTCACAACATACAAAGGGAAATGCACCAGATAATAACTTGCATTATTTACCTACAGAGGCAGGGAGATATTATAAATAATTATTATATTATTATCCTTTGTAAACTAGTGGAGGTAGATAACAAGATTTTTCTATTCTTGTACCTTTTGTACCAGGAACGTACGAACATAATTGGTTTGAGGCAAACGTTACAAGAGAATGGAATAGACTTGCTTGAGTGGCCAATTAGGATAGAGAATTCATAAAAAGAAAAACGCTTTTGTTTGTAAAATACTTTTCTTTTCGTAAATGATAATATGGAATAAAACTACTGCAGATCGTAACAACAGTTTTGATTCGGAAGATTCTGCTTTCAGCCTAGTTGATGAATATTTAATGTAGGTTGGTATTAATTGTAAAAGCAACTTTGACCGAAACAGTATGAGAAAGGTTTTTTTTTTAATTTTACAGTTAATCCAAAGGAAAAGTACATCACATTAATATTTCATTGTAGATATTTTAACAAAACTACTGTTTAGGTTACCTACTGTAGTATAGGGTGGGGTGGTACCTAAGCTCGGATACATACAACTTTTTCTTAGCCACCATTCTGATTTGTCGCCACTGATTTGTCGCCATGTTTTACAGTTGTTTGATATCTTTAATTTAGTTAAAATGCGGTAAATTCGCTACTTTTTTTTTTTGTTTGGGGAATTTCAACATACTTCTCCCGCTTTGGGTGGAGCGGGGCGGCGTGTCAGACTTTTACTAACTACAACCCACCCGTGTTCCTTCAGTTGCCTGTGTACCAGGGCCACGTTAATCCTTTCGGACAAACCCTCGACCCCAGCAGGCACTGGCCCTAACGGACCCCGTCAATGTGTATTGACATCTCTTTGAGGCGCGCGTGGAACACAACACGCTGTCGACCCGGGCCTGATCCTTACTGGACAGCGAGCTACCCATTGCTCGTAGTCCGCAAGCCCGCACCTACGGAGGTCGGAAATCGGCTATTGATTCTCGACGCCCAGGGCGTCTCCTGCGGCGACTAGGGGCGTGAAGGCGCAAAGATTGTCTCTCCCTCACGCCGCGTGTCGCCTCCTCCTTGGCGACCATTACTGCTTTGCAGAAGGAGGTGACGCGCTTCCCATGCACTCTTGCTCCGTACCATGGCCTGCACCAGGGCCGCACGCAAGAGAGCGCCGCCGCCGATCGCCTCCGAGTAATTTTATCCTGAAGTTCTGAAACGGGTTGCAAAACAACCCAATTTTTTAACAAAATTATTACGAGTAACGAATACTATTTTGATCACCGAGGATTTTGCGACAGGTCCTGACTTTTTTCTGTGGGGTTATAAATAAAATAATAAAATAAACAAATTGTGATGTATTGCAGTCAAAATACCCATACATAAACAAAAAAATATAATAAAAAGTAAAAGTAGAAATAAAACATGGAGGTATGTAAAGGTACCTATAGTCTTCAAACCATACATTTTTCGTCATTTTTTGTTCTCGCTTAGGTGAACAGAAATCCAGTGCATAAATATTATGGGGCTTGCTAGGTTGAACGAGACAACTCTCCAAATGCTGTTACTGGAGCGTCTGAAACTTGGCCAAAAAGACGCGACCCTCGTCCTTTATCTAAAGGGACGTATTGTATTCAATCTTGAAGACGAAAAGCAGACTATTTTGTGACTTTGGTAGTGGGTTATCTAATAAAGTCTCCGAAAATTTGCAGAAAAACACAATGAAAAGCGATCGCTTAAGTATCAAAAAGGTGGACACTTGGCAGATGTTAAATGAATGAAATTACTAAGTCTGTATAATAATAAGCTAAAATTACGAGATCATTTTTCATGATAAGGAAAAATATCTGGTAATTTTCGCTTGCAATAAAAATAATCTAAATTTAAAGTGATTAAAAATACGTTTTATTTAAAATTAAAATAATATGTACGTAGATAACAATTAATAAGAACCTAATTAATAAATAACAATAACACAGTTCTATCATAAATTAACTAAAGCTATTCACAAACTAAAATATAAGTAACGACAAAAAATTCATCCGCTTCGCTGTCGATTGGTAATGTACCCAAGAGACTGGCGGCATTACCCCGTTGTATGGCAATGCTTAGCCCCTGGCCAAAATAAAAGCTAGCCCTTGGGTCATGGGAAGTGTCAACCAGCCGTTTCGAGATCTCCTTAAAGAGAACACGAGCACTCGGACACCACGGCACGAGGGTTTCGAGTTGTATATTTCCGAGTTGGCCGCCCTATAAACAACTAAAACTCACTTACTTAATTTGCATGTCCAAAAAAGTATCAAGTTTTGAAAAGAATCATTGAATTTGGAGCTTAATTGTTAATCCGAAGCACAAAGCAACCTCCATCTTCAGGTCGTCTGCAGAGCAACGTGTGCTGCACAGTTGCAACGTGTCTATAGACGTCACACGTCACGCGCCATTCATGGACGTCATCATACGGGATCAGTGTACAATTACGTTAACGACTCTAGAATAATGACCCTTTGTGCAAATAACATGATATCTGATGCAGCTGCTGCGTCTGGTCAGCCATTGTGTGTTCATTTCAAAAGAGAACGATAAATGGCAATCTTTTAAACCGTACATTTTTAATAATGTACTCGTAACTTTATATCGTGATTGTGATTTTACAAAGAGTGTATTTACTTATTCATGTTTTATGCAATGTATTTTGCTATTTAGTTTTGTAAGTTTGTTATTGATTGTATGGGGTTAAAGTAGTATTATTAAAGGGGGTTCAACTAATCATAGTGTTTAAACACAATACACTTTAGGCACACATATGTGCGAGTTGAGGGGCTCGTGGTTAAAAGATAACAGCCGCACGGGTTGATCGATGGTTAAGCTACGCTTGCCACGGTCAGTTTTTGGATGGGTGAACATCTTTACATACCGAAAACCCTCCGTGCCTCGAAGAGTCTGTCTGTCATTCGTGGATCTTTGACAGTCGTTACGGGTCGTCAGAAGCCCGAATGCCTGACAACAAGTCTTACCAAGGGGTATCGTATTACCCAGTAACTGGATTGTGGAGGTCAGATAGGCAGTCGCTCCATGTAAAATACTGGTACTCAGCTGCATCCGGTGAGATAGGGGCGACCCCAACATAGTCGGCAAAAGAAAAGCTTTTTATTGGCTGTGAGCGGTATGGCCATTCTATAAAAGCATCGAACCTCACTCTAGTGTCAAAAGCAATTATACTGTAGCGGCATCTACAACGTCACATGCGAGCTACGCGTCACACTGACGTCACGCAAGATCCTGCATCGCGCAAGCAGAGTTTACCGCGAAACTAGTATATATACATCGTCCCGACATCAATCGTCGGAGAGTTGCCCACCAGATACAACACCCGTCTGGTCGGAGGAACATTCCTTTTCCTTGATGTATGAGTGAGCTTTACGCCCTGTTCCTCATACCTCTATAATACCATTTGTTTATCATCGTGGATTCCCATTTTGACATATTTACCAAGTTTGAAAGAAGACAATAACTCTACAAAAAGATAAAACAAAATAATGAAGTAAAATACTTGTTGACATACATTTTCACTGTTGCACGTAAGTTTTTTCCACGTAAAGTAGAATCTATTGATAAAATATCCTGAAGCAAATGTCTGAATCTGTGCCGACTTCAGGTTCCAATTAAAAATGTTATGGTGAAGTACACTGTTCCGAGATAAGTTCAGGAATAACCTGGCATCTATTATAAATGTCTTACTATAATAGGAATGTAAAGCTAAGAGCACATTAGGACCCGCGGCAGGCCGCAACGCGACGCAGGAATTGTTAGAGACAGATTCAAATTTCAAACTTAAATTTGATTAGTTTCCATTCCAGTGCAATGAGGCTAGCTTATATTTGGGCGAGCCGCGCCGCAACGCATTGCAAAAATCCTCCGAGACCACTTTCGTATTTTGTATGAACCCACGTAGACTACAGGCGGGCCCGCATCCTAAAGCAAAGCATTAGCCTCAATAATACGCCTGGCGAGTGATCCACCAGTCTATAGTCTGCAATGGTTCATACAAAATATACTAGGTACCTAAAAAAAACCTAAACCAAACCTACCTAAACGTATTTTTTCTTTCTTTCTTTTCTTTACAAAAGTGATGTAGGAGGATTTTCGCAATGTGTTTCGATGCGGCGCGGCTCGCTCAAATGTGCGCGAGCCTTTACAGTCTTGTCTGAAAACCGGAAAAAATATTGCTGCCATTTTCTAGACATTTTACAATGATGACCTATGTATCTGGAAATAAAACAACATCTCGGATTGTAAGCCAGCTTTTCTGGAATCAGTTCTATCTAAATCTATCCTCATCTACTTATGAACCAGAGTGTCTGGAAAAGTGACCATCGCTTTCTAAACGCTTCGTACTCCTTCAACGACTTTCAACAAGATTGACATAAGGTTTTCGGTATGTCAATCAAATAGATTTTTGAGTTTTCCATCAGCATTATCACTGATAGAATGTCACTTTGTCTGTGATATAACGTTTCCTCAACCTTAATGATGTTGACATTTTAAAGTGAGAATATAAGAAACCAGCTTTGGCTCGTTAAACCCAGGTTCGGTTCATTTGATGAAGTGTTATGGGGTAAATCAAATAAAAGTGATTTCTGTTAATCTACTTGTATTACTGCCTACCTCGGCACTTCCTTAATTGTATAATAATACAGAATAATAACAACACGGACGAAGGACAATTTAACACGAACAGAACAGATATTACATGAAAACGAATGGGGGTTAATTTACAGAGATTTAGGACAATATGTGAGTCTAGAATTTTGAGCGAAAACCGAGTGCGTTCGTCTAGGACAGCGACGAATAGTAAGGTTATTATTTTCTTTGTTTATCTAATTCAGCTAAACAAAAATAGGTAATTGCATAATATAACACCACGCCTGTTCCACCGAAAAGGGTTGGGCAGAGGTGTACCTATTGTACACCCACATTTCTCCAGTTATGTTTTCCACGTAATATTGGGCGAGCGCAATAAGCTCGCCCAATATTATGTGTACCATCAACCGAACACAAATCCAGTCTCCGGGTTACTACTAAGTAATTCTAGATGGAAACATCCAATAACAATTTGCCCGACATGGGAATCGAATCCAGGACCTCCTGCTCAGCATTAGCATTTGCTATCACTCGAACAGCGAGGCAGTTAATAGTTAATGATTCCGTAGCGAAATAACTGTTCGTTTATTTAATGACTAATTTATTTGTATCGGGTTATTTGTTCCGTAGCGTCGCGTCGGACATTTCCAATTTATATGTTAAATTGCAAACGTCCGTATAATAATTATTATTTTTTCAGATTCAAATTTTACCAAACCGTGTTCCCGTGAAAACCAGCATCGTAATTGCGTAACATACTATCAATCACAATCCGAATCATTTTGAAGGATATTGCTAATCCATTGCTTCATACGTTCGAAAAATTTGTCTGCTCAACAACGTAAATAACGCAATGAATGTTGTTGAACTGTCTAAATGAAAGCCATTCTTACCGTTGGCGTGTAACGCAATCACCCCGCAGGGAATGACGTGTGTTAAACTTTTTAGTTAGCACGTGTAATTAAATGATGTAGGGAAAGTTATTTGAACAGCATTTTAGCATGGCTTCGGGTGAAGCTAATTTTAGTTTGAACGTGGGAGAGGACAAACATTATAAACTGAAGCAAAATTAAAAAGTTTATTTATGTATTTTTAATACACGTGATATTTAGTATGTTTGTTTTCCTGTTTTTTGAATACACATATGCAGTCACTCCATGTAAATAAAATACTGCTATGCAGCTGCAACCGTTTAGACTTGAAGCTGACCCCAACATATTTAAACTATTTGTACATTTAAGAAACTAGCTATACAAAATATATGTTATGGCATGCTTGTATTTCTCAAAAAGAGAGGTGTATAGTTTTCTCACTTATCATCCAGTCACAAATCCAGATTCCGCGCTGGTACTGAGAAACGAATGGAAACAAAATATCAACGTTTTGCCTAGCGGTCAACGGTCCTGCTACCAATCACTAAACAACGGGTTAGTCACAAAATTAAATTATCTTATAATTAATTAACACGTTTTTAACACCCGACACAAAAACGACGGGGTGTTATAAGTTGTTAACTCAATTAAAGCCTTTAATAAATATTCGTGGAGTAAACTTATACGAAACTTATGAAAACACGAAAACTGTATTCCAGGATTGTTAAATAATAATAATAAGTATTTTTTCACAGACATAATAATTTTTTAGAAGATGTAGTGACAAAAATTTAAAAGAGTATGCTTAGATGATTTGGTCATGTTGAGAGGATGAATGTAAGGCGACTAACAAAAGATGTTTTATTTTATTTTATTTTATTTTATTTTATTCAGGGACAATAAACAGCTACAATGTGTGTTGGAACAGAGAAAAGATAATACAAAACATTAACAATATTGCAGCCCATTACATTATACGCATATTAACAAAAGAAAATATGATAATGAGTGCCACTAGATAGGAAATAAATAATTAATTATGTTAATGGAAACGAGGGGACCCCTCCGTAACTGTGTTTTATTTATATATAATTTTAATATTTTATATTTCATTTTGGATGCGATTTTTTATAATAATAAATTATACGTGTTTAAGAGGTGATTTTTTTATTTTTATTTGAGGATATTATAGTGACCTTATTGGTGATGTTCTTCAGAAAAGTCAGGTGCATAGTACTCGCAACCGGCGTGCGTGTATTACCAGATGGAAGGATGCAGGAGGCGTTCTGTAATGTTTGTTTACCCTACATGGGAAGAATACGTGAGTTTATTTATGTATGTATACAAATTTTTCAATACATATTACCGCTGCCAAACTACAAAGCAGTTGGTTGGCAGACGTAGCTCCCTGTTCAGTAAAAAAAACATAATTTACAACACCATTTCACCTATAAGCTAAACAAAAAACCCATGCTTAAAAAAAACTTGCGAATTTTATGAGTAACGGAGGGAAAAAAGGGGGTTAAAGTATACCTACGATTAACTTATATCGTGGTTTTTGTAATAGATAGAAGTTCGAGATAGATAATGTGTTATTTCGTGTACACCATTCCCGAACATATTGTGGAAGATTACAGAAATGTCAAGATTACTTCAAGGCATTCTCCGGGCAAGCTCGACCCATCATAGACCTCATCCATCGCTTTCCATCGGGCGTGGTCGAGGTAAAGCGCCGGCCCATTAAGCATTTATTTTTATTTTTTTAAATATAGGAACATTCGTAGGTATGTACTAAAAGTCCATCCCCATTGGATTGTCTGTAATCTTGTTTGTGCTTAATACTGAAATGCGGACGTAACTAGCATTTCTATGAACCAGTTCAACACAGCATTTAGTGTTTTGAGTAAGACTGTAATTTCAGCGTTGAATTTCACCTGAAATGTTTTGACAGAGACTGAAATTATGCTTTGTGGTGTTATCTGTCTTAAGATTTAAGCTACTGCAGTTTGAAATATTTCAATCTTTGTGACTGTCAGAATTTCGAGGTCGTGGTGGTGGGATTTAATATTGCATGATCCATTTGGCTGTTGGATATAACTTTAACTTAAACTTAATACCTTATCATTTAATTGAAACGCTTATCTACAATTATAATAGAGACAAAGACACTTAAAAAAAAACTCTTTCCATGATTAAACTAAACATACTCGTAATAATTATGTCCCAATATTTTCTGATATTCTTACTTAAAACCAGTTTTGACACTAACAATTTTCGCGAGAAGATCCTAGCAAATGCTATTGTAAAGTTCACTTATCGCGTTAAAAAACTAACATCAAATTACTCCAACCGGCTGTATTTGTAATCATGACACTATGATGAAAAGGGTGCATTAATTTCCAACAGCTGCATTATTCTCAAAGCTACGAGTATATTATTGCCTGAATTTCCGCACAATTGTGAGCAATGTATGTGTAATTTGACATCAATTAACACCCAATGTCTCGCTGGATACCTGATCTGTCTGTTCTCGAAAATTCCGAATATTCACGATAGTCAACAATCAATCAATCAAAAATGAAATCAATTTCTCGTTGATAACAGCTATTCAGTGAAGCGCTTTAAACTTGAATGAATTTGATGTTAGAAAGCTAAACGATTGATTGGTTGAACTTAATGTATAGTTAGAATATAGCTGTTGAACTCGTACCTAGTGTATAGTTAGAATGTAGCTATTGAACTCGTACCTAATGTATAGTTAGTATGTGTTTGTTGCATTCGTACCTAATGCATAGTTAGAAGGTAGCTGTTGAACTCGTACCTAATGTATAGTTAGAATGTAGCTGTTTTAAGAGGTTAGCTTTGAATGCGTGACTCATCCTTGTATGTTGATCGTCTTATAATAATTGTCAGGTCTCCGGAATGATATTCAGCCTTTCTTTATCAAGAAATAACTTAAATGTATATTATCTTCTTATACACCAAACATAAATCAAAAACACGTAAAGAAATAGGTACGGCTTGTTTTCTAGCTTCGAATACTGTAAAGTGCACGTAGATAAGTAACTATTCCTAATTTCTGAATGCAACAAAATTCACTTGTTGATTTTTCTCAAAACTTGAAGCACAGGTTAGTCATAGTTAAACAATGTTTGATAGTTCTGCTAGCTGATACCAAAGTTTTAACCCACGACACTGTTATCTGCTCAACACTGGACTTTTATCGAAGACTGAAATCAGTTCTGCCCCTGTGATGTTTCGCCGACATGGCTAGTGGAAAAGTAAGCCTAAAATAAAAATAACAGCCGTGCCCGTTTTAAAAGCGGATATTTGCCTAGTCGGGATTGCTTGTGATGTATGTATGTATTGCAATTTCAGAGCAATCTATGAGAAAGCGGTGATTGCCGACGCAATAGTGAGCAATCTCTTAAAATCGATGTTACAGGTAGGAACTACAATTAACTCTGAAGCTTTGGTATCCTAGGAAACCGGTTCCGTCATATTATAACGGCCATCATATTATAACGGCCGTCATGTTATAATGGCCATCATATTATAACGGCCGTCATATTATAACGGCCATGATATTATAACGGCCGTCATGGAAATCTGTCATTTTCACCAGTATTTGACATTCAGATATAAAAAACGCTCAGTATTTGAACAGCAGTTATTACTCGTATTCAAGGCTTTCTTAGGAAACCAAAGACTTATGGACTGTTTAGATAATTATGTTAATTTGGCCATGCCTCCAGCATGTTCTTTTTTATCAACTATAGAGATCATCGTATTCTATCTATGGTTACAGTCAGCAATGGTATCTAAGGTAACGGTTGTTACCAAACGTTTTTTGTTACTGCTGACGTGCAGCCTGCTGTACTTACACCATAATAAGTACCAATTTCTGACTCTAAGCATTCCTATGTCCCATTGTAAATGGCGTGGTGGATAAAAACTGTTTCTTTCCGCAGTTACGTTACAAAATTTCATTAGTCAGCGTTTTGGCAAACGAGTAAGTCACAAAAGAATCTTCAACCTTACATTCTTTGCTATCTGTAGCGGCGACGAGCTCTGATATTCAATCAGCATACGATGGAATGTCAGTTTCAAAAAAGTTTGGTCACATACGAGTTTTAACTTTCATAGTCCTTTTCGACATGTTACAATAACTTTTTAATTTTCGCGTCTGTGTAGGAATTCTATACCTTTTTACCAAGTATATATGAGTACAGGCATGAATTCAAGAAGAAGAATGATTGCATAACTATTCAGATGCATATTTATTCAAAATTAATGTTTAACCCCCGACGCAAATATGTGTATGTAGGGTGTGTTAGTTAAAGTTAAGATTTTTCGATACAAAAGCGCATTCCATATTAGCCAACATCTCAACTTAAGGTGAATATGCATCCGAATATCCGATCTTTGCACATAGCATATAATTGAATTGATAGAAAACAAACAGTTTATTTATCAAATAAAATTTCATTCGAAAACATCCATCGGTTTCTTACTAAACTTCAACTATATCCGACGACCCTGATTATTTATCTCTTTTAGTGACTGTACCTATATTTAGCTTCTTGGTAACGAGAACAGCTGTTTGCTAAATGATTGCACTAAAACTCATACTCCAAACTCTTACCTATAATAATACCAGCCTATCATTGTCCCGCTGCAGGGCAAAGCCCCTTCTCATGCAGAGAAGGCATGAATTTTGATCACCACTCTTGCTCAAGTTGTATTGGCAATTTCAGATTTATATTAACTATCAGTTCAGATTTCCTCACGATGTTCTCCTTGACTGATGTCAGGTAATTTCCAAGATAAACACGTACCTACCCATAAATGAAATAGTCTCTTGAATCGGAAAGTCACTCTCGTACTAATAATGAATAGACGAAGACGCGGAGGAGGTTCGACTGTGTGTATGTTTTTATTTTATTTTTTATGTATGATCATCGATTTCTCCGTCAATTATGGACCGATTTTGAAAAAAATGTTTTTGTTTGAAATCATATGCTCTCGAGGTGGTCCCATTGTCACCAAGTCAGAATCTGAAGAGGGGATCCCATGGCAATCGAGGGAAATCCTCAAATTTTATAGGCACACGTATAGCGATTTGGGTATTTTTTATAGTAACTCGTGTATTTGCTCTTGGAAAGCACCATTCAGTGAAGTGGAACTGATGATGTAGACCAGAGGTGGCCTGGGCACGCCACAATTGCGGCGGTAAGTCCCCTCTTTGAGGAGTGGCTTGAGAGGCGCCACGGCGTCCTCACCTTCCGCCTGACGCAGGTCCTCACCGGACATGGCTGTTTCGGGAGGTTCATGTTTCGGATAAGGCGGGAGGAAACGCCCGGGTGTTGGCATTGTGTGGATCGACCGGAGGACACGGTGGAGCATATGGTGGAGGTCTGCCCGGCTTGGGCGGAGCACCGCCGTGTCCCCGTGGCGGCGATCGGCGGCGGCGATCTGTCGCGTCCGGCCCTGGTTCAGGCCATAGTACGGAGCGAGAGAGAATGGGAAGCAGTCACCTCCTTCTGCGAAGCAGTAATGCTCGCGAAGGAGGAGGCGGAGCGCGTGAGGGAGAGGCAATCATTGCGCCCTCACGCCCCTAGTCGCCGCAGGAGGAGACACCCTGGGCGTCGGGAGTCGATAGCCGACTCCTGGCCACCGTAGGCGCGGGCCTGCGGACGGCGAGCAATGGGCAGCTCGCCGTCCGGTAAGGACCAGGCCCGGGTCGACGGCGCGTTGTGTTCCACGCGCGCCTCAAAGAGTTGTCAGCATAATTGACGGGGTCCGATAGGGCCGATGCCTGCCGGGGTCGCGGATTGTTCGAAAGAGTTACCGTGGCCCTGGCGCACAGGCAACTGAAGGAACACGGGTGGGTTTTAGTCAGTAAGAGTCTGACACGCCCTTCCGCTCCGCCCAGAGCGGGAGAGGTCATTTGATGATTTCCCACCCAAAAAAAAAAAAAAAACACGGGTTGCGATTCGATTTTAATATGGTTGTTAAGCAACGTATGCTCGTCACAATGCATATGGTGAAATGGAGCTGATCGTGGCTTCACCATCGGCTCCAGTAGTTTTGGTTAATAACAGGAAAACTCCTCAACAATTAACGTCCCTGCGTCGGGAAAAAGAATATTTTGTAAAAGGTGATGAGCAGTTGACATTAGGCTATTTTAACTTAGTTTTATTAATAACTGACTCACAAAAAAGTGAAAAATTAAAACATTTTTACAAAAAAAACAACCGACTTCAAAAAAAATACTACAAAGTGATAAATAAGTTTAATTTCGGAAGTCGGTGGCAAAAAACAAAATACAGATACAAAGACACCGACTTCCGAAATTAAAGTTATTTTACACTTTGTAGTGTTTTTTTTTGAAGTCGGTTGTTTTTTTTGTAACAAAGTTTTTATAATAAAGGATATTAAATTTTAGTTTTACAATACAATATATTCAACGATAATATTTAGAACAACATATAACAATAACTAACCCTTATATTTATGGAGATATTTAACATATTAATTCTCAGTACCAGCCAGGTTTTTTTTTTTTTTTTTGGTGTGATATCATTAAATGATTTCTCCCGCTGTGGGCGGAGCGGGAGGGCGTGTCAGACTCTTTCAGACTAAAATCCACCCGTGTTGCTTCAGTTGCCTGTACGCCAGGGCCCCGGTAACTCTTTCGAACAATCCGCGACCCCGGCAGGCATCAGCCCTATCGGACCCCGTCAATGGTGCTGACATCTCTTTGAGGCGCGCGTGGAACACGATGCGCGGTCGACCCGGACCTGGTCCTTACCGGACGGCGAGCTGCCCATTGCTCGCCGTCCGCAAGCCCGCGCCTACGGGACCAGCCCGGAGTCTGGATTTGTGCTCGGTTGATGGCAGTAGGCTCGCCCCCTATTACATGGGACTTAAACATAACTGGCGAAATAAGAGTGTACTATAGGTACATCTGCCTAGCCCATCTTGAACCGAAACCACTATAGAATGAAAAATAGAAATTCCACATACAAATGTCAAACTATTTCCATACAACACGAAAATATCGCCATATTGAACGCACATGGAACGCAGTCTGATCTAAGTCAGAAAGAACAATGCGCAAGTTCCCAGTTTTCATATTTTTTCTCCTCTCTAGTTATAGAGGCGTACTTGTACAGTTGAAGGCTGTTTTCATTACTATAAAAGACCAGATGCCCCAGCTCGAACGCGTGACTTAAATTTATAGTAAATTAAAACGTTTTTGAATAAAAAAAACGACAACCCAATAGCATTTTTGTTCAAACTTATGCGGCATGCACATTAAAGCCTCAAAACTAAGTAAATTATTATGTGAGAAACAAATATTTTTAATTCTAAAATCGTTCGAATATATAATTTTACGGTTAATCCGCATCTTTTTGCTAGGCCCAAAGGATTCTGTTACTTCAAGTTGTTTTATGCTTTTATAAAATAAATTATGAAAAAGGAACCGTTTATTCAAGTTTCTGCATCAATAGGTCTGATTCAAAGGGGTTCAGGTCATGTGACACAACCCAATAATGATTTAAATCCGATTCAATGACACTTGTCTTAGGCTCGCCCCCTATTACATAGGACTTAAACATAACTGGCGAAATGTGGATACACGATAGGTACAACTCTGCCTAACCCTTCGGAGAACAAGGCGTGATGTTATGTTATATTTTATTAAGTCCTACGTAAGCTAACAAATCAATTGTCAAAATATCAAATATCCAATTTTGAAATCAGGCTATGGACCATCAAAAGAAAGAATAAAGTTTATTTGGACACAGTACGTGAAACACAAAACACAATTAATAAAAAATTAAAAGTGATAACGGTGTGTGCCTCACGGCTGCGCCAAAAAGGTTCATTTCAGCATTAATGTCAGACAGATGCTGTCTGACGTCCACTGACCCCTTTCCGACTGAATCACTAAGACGCGATAGTGATCAGTCAATGGATGATAGTATTCTAATCTAATATTTTTAGCCCGTAATGTCCCACTGCAGGCCAAACGCCTTCCTTTTCCTTTTTCCCACACATGTGTCCATTGATATTGCGGGCCAGTCCTTTCGATAGGAGTCAATTTCGTCCCTTCATCTTCGTCATGTAATAGGTCGCAAAATTAATGTACGGTTACAGAATATTTCTCGCATCACTATCATACAGCCTGTTTAACAGTGACCTTTTTCAATCCTAATTTCTTTAAAAAAAAAGAAGAAAATACACAATACAATACACGAAACACAATACAATACATAATTCAATATACACTTAATGAGACAATTGAAACATAGCCATTATTGTAGTAATTGCAAAGAGTATCGAGAATAATAGTGAAAAGCTCAAATATTCTTGTTATTTTATCTTGTAACAACTTTTCTAGGAATAAACATTTTCATAGGATTTTGTCTACACCTATTCGGTTATGTTTTGTCGTAACTCGTTACGGGTAGTTACCTCAAAAGTCAGACAACAAGTCTTACCACGGGATTACGTCTTACCCAGTTACTGGGTTCTGGAGGTCAGATAAGCAGTTGCTTTATCAAAATATTGGTATTCTGTTGCATCTGGTTAGCCTGGTGGATGTGAGATGATGTCCACATTATGTCTGGACTAAAGTTACAGGAATTTTTGGCCCTGCATGTTAAGATACGGTTGTAAAGCTTAAGGTTTCCTAGAAGAGCTCTGATTGCTCTAACAGCCGCAGTGGCGGCTATCATGACAATGATGGCAGCAGGGCTTGACTTTACGGTCGTAAAAAACGCTCTCTAAAGCTACAGTTTCCTTAAAGAGCGGTGTTAGGCCGTAGTGACAGCTGTCATGAAAATGATATCAGCGACAAATATTTTAATCGTTAGATTCACCCTACCGCGTCTAAAGGTAGTCGCGTTTCTGTTTAGTTTTGATACCTCTGATATACAATGACGCAGTGACTTGACTTGAACTCATTCTCCCTAGTATGGACACTTTTTCGAGTGACTAAGAACGGTGAGGGCAAATTTAGCGATTTAAATCTTTGGGCAGCGGGGTTTGACTTTACGGTGTCAAAAACGCTCGCTAGGAAAACACATCAACTTACTTTCATAAACAACGTTTCAATGACGTTATTCACTGGTAAATTGCGGACGCTATGTGGGCAGTCACCAGTAGCGTAACTATACCATCCGGGGCCCGTGGCAAATTCACTGGATGGGGCCCCAGTAACACTCGTCACGTTCTAATTTTATTTTACTAAATCACTGAAGTAGTAACCCAACAGTATTACTAATATTGTGTGCAGTTTAGTTAAATATCTAATAAATTTAATCTTCAAAAACATAGGTATAGCAAGCATAGGTATTTAATTTTAAATAAAATTTAATATATTTATTGATAAAATTATTTTCTTTGAGCTTTCTGATCCGCAAAAGTATTTATAACATCATCAAAGTTTAAAGATCGGGCCAAAGAATTTTCAATAGACAGAATAGCCAAGTTACGTAGCCTGACTTGTCCCATAGAGTTCCATAAATAGGTTTTTATTAATTTTAGTTTTGAAAATGATCTTTCAGCACTAGCTGTAGTCACAGGAATTGTAACAAATAACATTAATACAGTACATACTTCAGGAAAGCTGCATGACATAAAATGATTCTTTATTATTAATAAATCAGCAAGTTCTCTAATACACGAAAACTTTTCTATTTCATCTCTGAAGATGGAACGAAAACTGAGAATTTCCCCGGCAAATGATTCAGATATGTCTTTTTTATATATTTCAACAAATTCTAGGGATTTTTTTAATAGATCAGCATCATTTCATTTTTGCAAAGTGGTAGGTTGCAAAACACTGAAATTGGAAACAATTTTATTCATTGGGAGGAAACGCGATTTCAATTGATTAATAATGATGTCCAGTACTCGATAAAATATGTTCATTTTGAAAAAACTTTCCGGATCTTGGAGACGCTCGTCTTCGCAAAGTTCGTCAAAATGGCGTTTCACCTTCCTCTGACGAGTTTTAGAATATTCAGGGTTGATGGACCACTTTTCTGCTACACTATTAGCTTCCTTTTTCAAATTTTCAAATTCATGTCGATACCTTTCCAATTCTTCCAGACAAATTTTCAAACGTTTTAAGGCATTTGAAAGATCGGTGGCTTTAGACTGTAGTCCTTTAGAGGCTGCATCGATAGTTTGTAGAATTTTGCAATGGAAAACCAATAATAAAATGAAATTGTAGTTCTCGATCTTCTTAAGTGACATAGCTTCATTTCTTTTAGCTTGATTTGCAATTTAACAGAATTGTTTTCGTTAGCGCTTTTTGGACTTCTACAAACCGAACTTATCAAGCAAAAATAGCATCATAACGTCCTGCCCACCTAGTAGGGTTCAATGTTTTTTAATGTTATCGAAGTTGAAGACTCCCTTTCTTTATCAGATATAAAACTTGATAAGATATTCCATCTTTTGATACTATGCCCAAAACAAATATAAATTTGTTGAACTGTTTCAAAAAAATGTTGCATATCAATAACCTCTTTTACTGCATCATTGTACGAGATTTAAGTTATGAGCAGCACAGTGAACATTTATATCGCATTAGGCTCGATATCTTTTATCAGTTTTTGAACTCCACCATAACGTGCCTTTCATTGTGTTAGCACCATCGTATCCTTGTCCTCGACACTTATTTAGAGGTATATTTTTGTCATTTATGGACTTAATAATTTGGTTAGACATTGCTAAAGCAGTTTGGTCCCTTCATGAAATCCTAAAAATGACTCTTTAATGACTAGCGCCTTTGGGATTCCATTTTCGTCTTTCTCGATCATACAATAACGATAAAGTTCACCCATTTGATCTGTTTTTGAAATATCTTGAGTCGTATCAACTATTATAGAGTAAAATGGTGTGGCATTTATTTCATTTATAAGTGCAGTTTCTACTTTTAGAACCGGAACAGAAATGAGCCCATTTTGTATTTTTGGACTTAAGTATTTTATCTGGCCCTTTGGTTTACTTAACAATTCATGGAAAATTGGATCGTATTTTGCCAATAACTCAACAATACTCAAAAAGTTTTCTCGGGAGCTTGGATCATTGCTATTTCCGTTTTCTCTGTGGCCACGAAAGGCTAAATTACACGTTGAAATTGTTAGAGTAACACCAAGGACTCTAGAGAGTACTTGGCGCAAAAAAGATTTTTCTTTCTTGATCATGGAGTCTTGCTCTTCATCTAGTGTTCCATGTAGCCGCCATTGTTCATACTTAAGACAAGAATCCAGGTGAATTTTCGATGTTTCGTGTCTTTCTATGGCGTCTACAATATGTTTCCAGTCGTCATAGCCTTCTATCCAAACATATTGTATTTTTTTAGATGCCCGATTTGCGAATAACCAACATGGTTCACAATTCGCCTTCTGAAGTATTAAGGAATAGGATAGCCATGTACGTTCAAGTTTCACACCAGACTTGGACACAATATAGTAATGTTTTTCTAGGAAAGATCTATTGTCACTGTCTTTTAAGAAAGAACCTTTAGGTTTACAATGTCCGTTTTCGATCACGAACCCTTTCACTTGATTATTTAGGTATTTAAAGTTACCCTTATCAGTAATATATGCTGAAGATGGAATATTGTTCACACTAAAATATGATTCACTTTGATTTTGGCTAGTACCTTGTTGTGGTTGTGCTGGATCTGGATAAACACTGGTGTCGGGTGCTGCATCTGCCATACTGTTACGTTTAGTTACGTCTAATTCTTCGGTTTCGGAGCACTGTTCACTTGTTTTTTCATCAATAAATTCATCATTCTTAAAGTACTGACTAATTTTAGGTACTTTTTTCTTCCGATTCCCTCTTTCTCTTTCGTTTTTCGCTCCCACTCAGATATTTTCTAGAACTAGACATTTTGATATCTAGCTTTCACAATTAACTTTACTTTGCCTCTATTTGCATCTTCGATAAAACAAAAACTACGAAAAATCAAAGACACAAATGACCGATTGGCAAAACAATCAAAAGAATAATGCGTACTTAAAAAATACAAATCAGTGCCCTCCGTACTTAAAAAATACAAATCTGGGATTCCCCTAAGCCTAACACCATGCGTCGATAGTCCAGAAAGGATGCGTTTTAAAACTGATCCTTTTCTTATGAATGCGTTTAACTCTTAATAATTTATTTGAATTTGTAAATGGTCTTTAGTTGTCTAACTTTAATTGATTTTAAGTTAACATTTATAATTGTTACAAAATTTTGTAAAAAATATTAGATTACTTCTGAGCTCGCGACCTCTCGGGCCGGGGGCCCCGTCGGGCCTCGGGCCCGTGGCATTTTGCCAGCCCTGCCACCCTATACTTACGCCACTGGCAGTCACTGCTCTTATAGGAAACCGTAGCTTTAGAAAACACAAACTTACTTTCTTAAATAACAGTAGTGACGTCTTTCGCTGGTAAATTGCAGAAGCTGTGTGCCGGCCACCGCTTTTAGAAAACTGTAGCTTTACAGGCCGATACAGTCCGCGAGATCTAAGCTGAGCTTTGCATTTGTGTGAGGTGCGCGGCGGTGTTGCGTCCTGCGAGAGACGCACCCCGCCTCAGGCCGATTGCCAAAAAGCAGTATAAACCGGTTTAAACCAAGCAAAGGACGCAGCGCGTTCTAAGCTGGCGTCACACCTACACTATCTATATGTGCACTCACACACATGCAAAGCTCAGCTTAGATCTCACGGACTGTAGTAAAAACAACAAATGTGGCACTTCTTTTGTTAATTACGAGTAGGAAAAAGCATCAATGCGTCGCTTAGTTTGGCATTTGTTTCCGGAGTCTCATAGAAACTGCTCATTGTTCCATTCTGTATGCAAAGTCGGCGCACTCTCCACTTTCTATTGTTTACGACTAGTTTGCAAACCAGAGGTGGATTGCGCTTGAAAAACTTTAATGCTCGAGATTTTAAACTAAAGTACCTATATTGAAGTTATTGTTGGTAGAGCTAATGTTCGATTCCCGGGTCTGTATCACTACTAGCCCCGCAGCTGGATTAGTTTCCCGTTTATAACAACAGGAATTTTATAACATAGGAGGGACATACAAAATTTTTGTGCTATACACCTCTGCTAACCCTTTCGAATAATGCAGGCATGAAGATCGTTAGTGGGATAATCACGCACGATCGATCGCATCCAATTAATTGGCAGAGATACTATATTATTATACAACCTATGTTCACCGCACGGAACCACCGCTGCATACAAAATCAAAAGTCATTCATTCAAACTGGGCTGAGAATCAGCACTTTTCGCAAGTCAAAATTACATGAGACAGCCCGCTTTTCACACCACTTTTTAGTGCTTTAGCTGAGAAGAAGAATTGGTGCACAAAAACTCCCCAGCAGCACAGCTGTCTGATACATGCTATGCATCACTTCCCTTTCAATGCGAATGTCAATGTCGTAACAACTGTAGCACGCCTACGTCGTAGTATGCCTACGTCGTTGTACGCCTACGCCGTAGCAACTTTGTGGCTTAACTTGTAGCATCGAGCACCATTTCTCGGTAAATATCGCGGTGACAGGCTTTACCGTCACAACTTTGTCGGGTTGAGAAATATTTGGCTTGACTGCGTTATTCGAAGTTGGTCTAACCGTGAGTCATAAGTATCAATATATTGCCCAGTATATTAATACTTTGAATTGTATATAAACACTTATAAAATCACACATACTAAATATACAGAAGTATGTAAAACTTACAAACAGTTCTTATTTCATGACAATGGATTGAAAAAGAGATGAGAGAACAGGCAATAGTCACAAGTGAGGTGATAAATGATAAAAGTTTAAAAGTTATCGTCCTTCTTTCTTCGCTTTTCTGTCCAATTTATTTTATTTCAGAAGTTTTAGATATCGAATCGAAAATTGCTATGACACTTCAAAATGTTTTCGGATCGGGGGTTTTTAACCCAATTGCACTCCATTGAGCAGGGACATAGGCCTCCCTCACTACGCTTGGCGATATGCGGTCTCCACTCCAGGACTCATCTTCTCCACCGGCCATCGGTCCTTTGACAAGCATGGCCAGCCCTCTGCCACTTCAGCTTGCTTGCTCAGCAAGCTATAATTTTTTATCGTGAACCTTTCTCTCCATCCACCAGCAAGAAAAAAAACACAAAACAATCCATACTAAAGGAACTTTCATCACAATTTTAACCTTTTTCATTCCTGATGGACGTGTTTTTCATACCTACTTAACTAGATTACAGCGGTAAATGTACTCAATCGAACCGCCTCGCTGTCCTTCGGAGCCCGGAAGCCTATACACCTTTACATTATATCAGCGTGCCACTAACCAGTTAATTGCACAACCAACAACTCAACGAACCAACCAACCAACTAAAACAACCCAACCAACCAACCAACCAACCAACTTAAAAGTTATATTAAAGTTGTCTGTCGTTCTTAACATGTTAAGTTTCAATATACAACTCGGAAATTTTTGATAAGGAAAAAGTGAATACCAAGATGACGACTGATACAGAGTATAGAAGAAAAAGCCATGAGTCAAATCTCTAATAAATGATGATTATGACAAGAGTATGTTAATAAGATTAGAATAAAAACATTCTATATTTTATCTTACCTAATCTTCTTCTTTTTTATACATAAAAATTAAATGCTGTTCGTTGGTAAGCGCTTATCTTGAGAACTGCTGGACCGATTTGGCTATGTTTGTTTTAAAATATTCGTAAAAGTCTGAATTAGGTTTTTAGGGAAAGAAATATTGTAGAATTTTCCGAAGTGCTTAAATAAAAAATGGGAAATCTGAAAGTCCTTCTCTATGGGATTTTTGTATGAACTATTGTTAAACCTGCACTAAGCTAGTCGAGAAGTTGATCAAAGTTAAGCGAATACGAGAATGTAGGAGGGCACATCGGTTCACTTCATGCAACCTCGGCTCCCCTCGGGTTACTTCCGATCGTTGTCGGTTTTTGCGCCTGAGTCAAAGAAATCGAAGCGTCCCGTAGTTCTTAATATGAGTGTAAAGTCAAGTACTATGGACTTCGGTCAATTTCGACCAGTACTTCGTCGAGGCAACTTCGTGAGCAGTGTAGTGCAGATTTTAGGATAGGACGTTTGTTGGGTCAACTAGTAACTGAATAAATATTCAAAAAAGCAACAATATTTCAAAATTCGAACGACGACGTCGAAGTGTTTCAACAGCTATATTAAAAACAAATGAGTTCGAAAGCTCGCGGTGGGTACTGTCCACTCCAGTTACGATAGTCTATTCATAAAATAAAAGTCCAACAAAAACAAGAGCAAGAGCTACTAATCCGAGACAACCTGTGTACCGCTCGAAATAAGAGAAGAATATCATATTGAACCTTCGACGTCTATCAGCTGAGACCCGAACGGATTAAATGTCAAAATCAAATCATTTATTTGCTTGAATATGGGTATATGAGGTGATACATAATTACAACAACGGATTTTTAAACCATATCCTACCTTAATAGGTGTCTTTTGCCACGAGACTGTGACTGTGAAGGGGGAGTATTAAGATATTAGATGCTTTTAGATATAGCTTAAAATTTTGGTATTTTACTGTGTTTTTTTAAGTATCTCGATTGGTTTCACTGTTTTGATTTTGAACAACTTTATGTGCTAACCACCTGCAGTAATAATATTCTATTTTGTTCTATTCTACCTACTTATGTTCAAGTGTTAGAAGTAATAATACTTACCTACGCAGAAACATTGTCTACTCGATACAGGTAGGTGAATACACAAATACAGCTTATAACATCTTCATTGCTGTCAAAGGGAAATGTGTAGAAAAGGATTATACGCCAATGACCATAACTAACTTAAAAAACTTAAAAAAAAGTAATAATGTTCACATAATTCTCAAACAATTCCGATATTTATTAAAGTACTACGACAACGCTATCAACTTTTCAAAAAATCGGTTCAGATGTAACTACTGGTATTCGTTTTAAAATTGACACAATGTTGTACATTTCAATAACATTCGTCGAATACCTACACTAGTTCGGTTGTTTTTCTTCCTCAGTTGCAAAATGAACGTTAATTTATTTAAACGCGGCTTTATCAGGTAGGTTTAAACTATTGGCACAAATTAATAACGTTTATTTCAGACACCGTTCACATAATTAAACGGAGTGATTAATACTAATTAAGCATGAACATAGGTACATCAATATATGCTTCTGTTTTCATATTTAATTATCGAATACAAACTTCAAAACTCTGCTGACCAGAATGGGTAGTTTTGGAAAATCCTTTCGTATGTACCTATACAGATACTCACAGAGTTTTCTCAGTAGCAGCCCATTGATGACAATAGGCTCGCCCCCTTTTACATGGGATTTAAACATAGCTGGCGAAAAGAGGTCAACAAAAGCCCATACAACTTTGCCCAAACATGTACCTCGAGGTACACGTGCAACAAATCGTAGAGAAAATAATTGTATTTTTATCCTTAAAAATTTAAAACTACTTAATTAATTAATTATGATGCCTAAACAATTACGTTTTTGGTTGACACTCGAGTTGACAATATTTCGTAAATGTCATTCTATACATTCGTGGAACAACAGTGGCTGAAGCCGACAGCAGACAATTCAACTTGACAGTTTTTTTTTTGAAGTAACTTTTTTGTGCTTGCGCCGATGATAGAGTGCCAAAGTGGCGTGGTTTTTATTATGTTAAAAGTTATTTTATTCTCTTCCCGGGTAACCATAAGAAAAATATATAAATACAGTATTATTCTGTGTAATTTAGTGTATTTTATGCCACTAAGTGAACCTCGGTGCTTCGTTTGACCAGATTTTGGTGTAGGTATACCTCTGCCTAACCCTTCCATAAATAGGGGCGTGGTGTTATGTAATGTGTTAGGTACGTCCTTGGACTACTCAGTCTAATTTCTATGTTCCTGTATCAGGGAATAAGCCTAGTCAACAAATATATTGTCGGGATATAAATATCTTTTGTCCTAACATAGGTTATGGTCTAATCTCTTTGCCAAATTTCATCGAAATCTGCTCAGCCGTTACAGCGTGACATGGTAACAGACAAACAGAATTACTTTCGCATTAATAATATTATATATATAAATATATAGTATGGATACACCGTATAATCTAATTAAGCAGGAAATAAAATTTGTTTTTTGAAATTTAATAAAAGATTGGCCATCGTAATCCGCTTCGTGCTACAGATAACTGGCTATTATATTAACAGCAACATTAAAACCAGCTTACATGATAACCTTCCTAGGAAATTAAATTACCCTGCAATACACACAGAAAATACCCTGCAATAGACACATAAATTTGCATTCATCGTAAATATTCGCTTTTCGTTTCACAAACTTTTCTATTTTTTGACTATTTGAGCAGTATTATTTTGGTTGTGTGAGGTATTTGACTAGTTAACCGTCCATTCATGAATTATTTCACTGAACCATTGAAATTCTGATCATCCATTGAAATATATTCCTAAATTCGTCAATTTTGCGTGTTCGAAATTTAAAGCATTTACGAACATGATGTTGCATAGACAAAATTGTAAAGATAGAATATTATAAGTATATGGAATTAATATTTGGAATTGAATCTGTTAAGCCAAGACTGGCTGAACATACCAAACACGGGTTTTGATTGTTTTACTAAATCACAGATAACTTACGAGTCTAATTCTATAGGCGCAATGTTGTTTGGGTATTTTAAGGCAAATCTCTTTTAATCTTTTTAAATAAGCATTAATAATAATTCGCAGTAATAATATTATTCAACGTAACAGCCTTGAACTTGATCCTCATATTGCAAATATAATATTTCCCAATAATATTGCATGCACGTGTACACAGTAATTTATCAAATGCACTTTGAATACGGTACCCGGGAAATCGGCCCGCAATCTCCGATACCTTGCATCTCACACGTGTTTCTCATTTCCAGTTCAACACAAGGTACTATAAATAGCGCAGAAGGTCGGCTCCATACTCTGAAGGTACAGCCAAAACATACAAAATAGGTCCGCGATGGCGTGCACGGTGGCGGTGGCGTTCAGAGGCCCCAGCACGAACGCAAATTCGAAAGATTTTACAATTGAAATTACTCATTTTGAACATAATATTTAAGTATGACTATTCATATCTGGGGGATACTAATTGTGCTTACCGCATACATTTAAACCAAAATTATATAAGACACGTATGTATTTCGATTGAAAAATCTTTCGTACTAGGTACGTAATTGTTGTTCACAGCGGCGCGTGCTGCGATCGCCGTGATTACAATGAAATTCAATGAACGCATATATGCACGCCACCATCGCGGACTGTGTCGAATTCACTGCTTTGGCTATAATACCTGACCCAAAATGCACGCTTCACGTACATCCAGTGCACTAGCATGCCACTCGCGACTGGCTTGGCTGAGATAGTCTGAGATCGCCGTACAAGTACGTACGCATTTAGGCTATGAGTGCGTTCACCTGGTGTCACCCGTTGTATGAAGCCAACCTTCTGTATTATTCTCTGTACAACATACTCCGTGCCAATACTGAAACTCTTCAATAAAACGTTAAGTATTTAAGCATGTATTACATTTAATACAATCCGTCATGGCTGCTAGTGACCGTGATCATGGATAATTGGCTATCGTATCAATCGTTACACAAGGTCAAATTAAATTAGCTTACGAAACTCCGCAGACGTAATGGATATTGATATCGAAACAAGATAAAATATAAAATAAAATAAAATGATGTTTTTTTTAAGGGTCGACGTCCGCTGGTAGTAGTTTACATGAAGCATGAGTTGAAAAAATATGTTTTAGTGTCTTAAGATATCGATAATAATAACGTTTGTAAACTTAACACAAAAAAAAATGATTTTTTTTACTGATATTTCAAGTGGAAACACTAACTGAGGTCAAGGACCCCACAAAAAAATCATCAGATATTACAATCTATACAAGTCAGAAACAGATCCCAAATGAGATGTGTATTACTCTCAGTGTTTCATTGTCGTTATCCATGTACGTAAAAATTTGCACTAAGGCGCTTACATATCAAACTGAATACGATACGTTAGTTTTTTGAATAAAATGCTTGAAATAACAAGTTATCGTTCGTAAATGTATACGTAATATTCTGTATTTTATATCCTTTGAGCCGATAATGATCCAAATGAAACATATCAGTGTTTCGGATCATTTCAGTGATCCAGATGCAAATGTTCCAATCACAAAAATGATACACTTTGCCCACGCCTAGTCCCTTGCGTCCGTCTCGCTGCACAATTGATTCGATGTATGTCGACGCACAGTGTGTGCGTTAAAATAATTAATGATATTTTAATATTATGTCTTATTTTTCAAGCCAGCTTATCTGCTGCATTTTTGCTCTTGCAACGTATTTTCTTCTTTGCAAAAATAACAAGTATGCTATACATTCTCTAATCATTCTACTTATCTATTTCCGGTGCTCATAAGCTCTTGTAGAACAAAGAGCTTGTTAGTTGCTGAACATTAGTTCCGCAAGTGGCACGGTGCTTCGAAGTACCGAATCGAATCGCTTCAAAACTTTCGTTTCTATCAAGTTTAGCGTATCTGACGCTTCGTTCTCCGGTTGGAACTTGGGAGTTGTGGTTTCTTTACGGAATATTGCGAAGCAGTCGAAGAGTGGTCTTGGTCGGCACATGAGACCGCGCGATTTACCGTGCCGGTGCTTGCTTCTTTAATTTGAATTTAAGCAAGTTGAGCGTGTACACGGGCCTTTAAATTTTATATTATACTAGCTTCTACCCTCTTTGACATTTCTTGTTCCCGTGACCCACCGCGTCACATCGCATCGCTCAGCCGCGCCATTATTACGTTTTTGCTTCTTATTTGTTTTTCTTTTTGCTCGACATCTAGGTGCATAGCGTGATTTTAAATGGCATATAACCTACTTCAAGAATTGGGCTATCTAATGTAAAATTAATTTTGCAGAACCAACTGGTAGTTCCAGAGATTAGCGCATTCAAACAAACAAACTCCTTAGCTTTATTATATTAATGTATAATGGATAGATTTTGATTAAGTTATAATATTACATCGCTATTTTGTTACTTGTATAGTCCTGCAATCTGCAAGACGACATCACTTTAGTCGTGAACTGCGCGGGGATATGTTTTAATATAATTTATTGACGTATAAGGCCGCATTTCCTTGTGCTAACTTCTGTGTAATGTATGGCAGGTGAACTGACGGTAACATTCTAACTTTCTAAACCGAGTTCAAGAGCTGTCAGCGTCATTATTGTTGTGGATTATGAACACGGTTTAGATGAGCTAATCACGTTCAGTTCCATTGGTGAAATTCGCCCTTAGTAGCTAACACTTGCAACTAAGATGTCGGTTAGCCTGCTGGACTTACCTCTCGAGCTTGTGAGAGGATTATGTCATTCCCTCATTCTATTATGCTTGGAATGAGCATAATGCTCAGTGTTCATTTCGATGCCTTGGCATAACAAATGTGTGCCATGACAGTCCACTTGCTGAGCTGATCTATAGAGTACCATAATGATTAATAACTTATTATTTTTGACTGTATGTCGATTGACGTCATGTTCAATCCAACATCAATAAAACTACAGACTTATAAGGTAGGTACGGGTCATTAAGGTGAATTCTCAGTTGTAGCCCGCCAAATACCATTTTTCTTTGGATTTTTGCAAATTGCAGGTCTGTTTTACGTCGTATGTTGATCAAAATGCGATCCGTGATTGTAGGAATGATATAATTAACTGAATAATAATCATAAATTTCTTATCAATTGTCAAACTTTGGAAAATGGTTCCAATTATTTCATATGAAGATTCTTAGGTGGAACTCCAAAGCTTCACGATTGATATGAAAATCATGATTTATTATTTAGCAAATATATCTTTCCTACAGTCGCGAATCGCATTTTGATCAACATACGAAGTATTAGAGCTGCAATTTGCAAAAAACAAAGAAAAAATTGAATTTGGCGGGCTACACCTCAGGATTAATCCAAATAATTTATTATTTTCCAAGTAGTGAAACTCGACTTTATTCCTTGTCATTTATTTTAGTTCGAACATTTCTAGAATAACGCAACACTAAGAATTCTTCCTGTTATTTGATTTAATTTTGAAGAACACAGAAAATTTATCCCTATTACTAAAAAGTTTCTTAAGTATAAATACTTTCATATATTTTTATTCTATGTTGTATTGATCGGACAGCATAACCTCCATACCTTCATGACTGTCAAATATTGTGCTCGTACTAAAACATTTGGACGTATGAATAGGAACTACTATTTCATAAGCCCAAAAATAGCATAAAGTACTAAAAAGAAAACCTCAAGCTTAAAACCCCGCGCTTACACCCGTATAAAAGCTGTGATACTTACTCGTTTTCGAGTCTTGTAAAATATTTGTCACAAACATGTTGTTTAGAACCATGTATTGACGTTTTTTCAGACAGATTTTGTTAACTATTACATGGGACTTAAACATAACTGGCGAAATGTGGGTGTGCTATAGGTACACCTCTGCCTAACCCATCGGAGAATACAGGCGTGATGTTATGTATGTTATGTGTATTTTGTTCACTTTTTTGTTTTTTTGGAACGAAATTATTTAACGCAGCTTGCGGTAGGAGTACAATTGTAGTTTTTTTTAGAAAACTTCACGTTACGAAAATGTGTTATACTCCTTCCATGCGACCTTTTATTATATATAATCGAAAGAGACAGAGAGAGAGAGAGAGAGTAAGAGTTGGTTTTCATGGTTTTTGAGGTTGCTGAGGCCAACAGTGAAGTCATAATAAAGATCCAAGATGGCGGCTGCGAAAGTTTTACATTCTTATGTAACTTCATTCCTGACGGGGGTCCTCCGACACCCCACACGTTTCTTTTATATTTTTTATACAACTTATTTTAGGTGCAATAATAATACAAAAGAAATTATTTTCAGTCCAGTCGATTCTTTTAAAGAATAAACACAACATGTCGAGTAAACCCAAACCATTCTAAATTTGTCAAAGATGTAAACAACAATGGCCGCTCGAAATGTACCTAGTGTTTTTTATTTGGCTAAGTGATGTGGTAATCTATATAACATTATTTCCCCGCATAGAGTAGATTAAATGATTTGAATTTCGATAACTTCCATTTGTTTTTGTTATGAAAAATGAACTCATAATTAGTAGTTTTATTAAACATAGTATCATAGTAAGTACCACTAGTTAGATAATACAACTAGGCATATATGGATTTATTATTACGTAAAAAATTGCGGTATTTATGTGAATCGAATATCAAAACATAACTATCGAATATCAAGCTCCTCAATTTAGAAAATTTACGGAGCTTGTTATTGAAAGTCAATTCAATGTGTTTTCAAATGTTATGTCTAGTGATTTGATCGGATGGTGTTATTTTTTTAATACCTAAGCCAAACAAAACTAACATGGATTAGGGCTTTTAGAAAACGGGTGTCGGTAAGTGTCAGAAAAACATAATCACCCCGCGTTTACACCAAGGTATAAAGTATGTTAACAAGAAGTGGTGCTCATGAACCAAAAGTGATAACATTGAACTTGCCTAGGAATAGAACGCGATATCTGCCCGTCGCTGATTAATAACACGCCTAATACCACACAAATATTATCCTCTAATACAGTGTACGTCTAGTATCTGGCCTCATACCAAGGCGAGATTCGTCAGAAAAACACATAAAACGCCACTCTTCTTCTGCCCAATTTCTGTGTTCACGAGCCATTGTAAACGGGATCTGCAATTGCGGGGCTCAATAGGTGGTACACGTAGCGTTCTTCGAGGACGGAGATTGACTTCATGCGAGCGACTTATTATGGTTTCGCTATATGATGCCTCATTATTAACATCATCGCGGTCATCGTACGATTTTGTCGAGTTGTAATTTGTATGTAACGATCTTGTCTGTGTGTGGTGATGCGAGCTGGTCTTCCATGTCGTTCTGCCACGCAACCAGTGATGCGGTTACGTGTCCAAAGTCGACTTATAACTCTTTACGAAGTGCCCAGAACGATTGCCATAGCACGTTGCTGACAACCAACTTCCAACATTCCCACGGCTTTGATAATTTATTTTAGTCTCAAAGGACGTCTTCCATACATAATAATGATCTTTTTATTGATTCCACTTAGAAGTATGGCAGAAATTTTACTGATTTGGCGTCAAACCCGTTGTATGATTACATAGCAATACGACTTAACAGAAGTTTTTCATCTTTTGACTGAAATTCAAAACTCTTTCCCTTTTCAAATGACGATTTAATCTACTATATGCGCGGAAATAATATGATTATAATTGTAACTTCGATTACCCCGGTTGGTTGTATGTAAAAGATCGCTTTCAGTGTTTAGACCGCCCATTGTGTCACCCTATGTAAAATTTATATCTGTAATTTTAATGATGTACATAATAAAGAGTATTCTATTCTACCTCTGAACTTAAAATTCATACAACCACATCAGTAAACCAAATAAAAAAGATACTAATTTTCGAGCGGCCATTATTGTTTACATATTTGGCAAATTTAGAAACGCCAGGGTTTAGATACTAGGAATTAGGTATTTTCGACAGTGAAGAGGGGGTAGGCATCAGGAATAGGGGTCAGGGTATGTTTAAATAAAATACAGGAGAAAATTTCTATTAATACTGGTATTCAACTGCAGGTTAGACTGACAAACTTCAAAACAGTGTAGAAAAAGCCTTATTTTTTATAAAGTATCCATTAATCTTCTATTGAACATCTTCTAAAGGTTTCCTAAGTTTTTTGATAAAAAACTGAGCTAAAAGTGAAGATGATTTACTCACAGACAGACAAGGCACAGCCGAAACCGCTGGGTCTAGAAGCTTGGAATTTCCGCAACGTTTCTTCAAAAAAATCCCCAACATTACCAAAAAAATTCGACTACATTATTAAAAAAAATCCACAACATTACAAAAAAAAAACCACAACGTTCCTAAAAATGTGCTTATTTTTATTAATATTGTCATTAATGAATGATAATAATATATTTATCGTGGAATTGATCTTTTTGAGTATTTTTTATCATTCCAAACGCGGTTTTGTTTTATACTATTCGTGAGTTTTTTTATGGACCTATTTAAAAGATGACGATAAGTTACTCGTAAAGTAGTGAGTAGTCCTCGATCTATGAAAACTTGAACATTTGTAGAAGCTTCTAATATTGTTCGAAGAACTGAAAGTAGCGAAATCAAATACGGTAAGTTAGCGACGTAATACAAAAGTACCTAGGTAATCATAATCATACAAATTTATATCTCATCGTCATATTACAGGGACCTCTTAATAAAATACACAATCTTAAATAGAGAAAGGTGTCTAAGAGGGGAAGGGCCTGAGTTAAAATAATTAATGTTTTGTAATGAACGCTTATTTTATATAGAACATATTCTTGAGTTACGAAAAGGAATTTACAATTGACTAACTAGTGAACGTAGTATTAATCAGTTGTTAAGTAGGCAAGCTAGAATGAGAGTTCATTGAAGCACAAAATGTAAACGATATCACTACTTACAAGTTGCTCTTCTATAAAATGGAGCTTGGTAGGGTGTGTGCACAGTTGAGAAAACTTTAAAGTCATCTACCTCTGCATCATCATTATCTTTACTAAATAACTCAGCATCATCATAATCTTTATTAAATAACTCTGCATCATCATAATCTTTACTACATAACTCAGCATCATCATAATCTTTACTAAATAACTCAGCATCATCATAATCTTTACTAAATAACTCTGCATCATCATAATCTTTACTAAATAACTCTGCATCATCATAATCTTTACTAAATAACTCTGCATCATCATAATCTTAACTAAATATTTTCTATACATAACATTACGACTGTATTTACCCGGGTTAGACAGAGGCGTACCTATAGCACGCCCAAATTTCGCTTGTTATGTTTAAGTCCCACGTAATAGGGGGCGATCCTAACACCAGCAACCTGACACAGATCCAGACTCCGGGCTGCTACTGAGAAACTCTTGATGATTCCTATTTGGTGCCACACGCTTCGCATGGCGTTGGGTACCATTTAACCACATCCTTCCTATTAGAAAAGACGAAACGCCACTGCCCTATACTTCTAAGCTCCATTACATGGACCTTACAAGTAAAGGGCAGTGGCGTTGCGTCTCATAAGTTTATATGGACTCCATGCATATAATTTGTCGTGCAGTGGAGAACTATATTGTATCCCTTTGAAGCAATAGATAAAGACTTAAGTCACACGTTCCTATTAGAGCGTGTCTGTGAGAGCCTGCCTTTATCCCCACCAACAGTGTAAACCCACTTTAGATCTCAGCCAGAATCGCGCAAAACCACTCAAAGGACTAATTAATAGAATCTGTGAGCTGTATTATTATAATTGCCTTTAATTCGAATTGTATGTATGCCTTCTATAATTCTGAAGAGCAGGTAGCAGAAATATCAGTCTGCAAATCCCCAAAACGAAACCTCAGCTTACTTATCCCAAACTCTTTTCATATAGAAGCGAGCATTGATCACCTTACTTACTCCTTCCAAGTTGGTGATTTTAGACTGCTTTAGTCCAGAGGTCCTAGCCAAGTGGCAGTCGCTGTCAAAGCGTTTCGTATTTCTGCAACGACTTTCAACATGCACATAATCATTCGGTAGCTTGTGTCAATCCAATTTATTTGACTTTTCCATTATAGTTATCGCCTATACGAGTAGAATGTCACTTTGTCTAGGCCTTCAGATTTTCCCATGTTTAGAAGACTTACTAAAAACAAGTCCACTTTGACGAAATGCCTTTGTTACGTGTCTTGGTTTCACTCGCGCAAGATGTCCACGCATAATTCTTTATTATAACTCCTTTTTACTCGTATTTTGTGATTTTTTACTCCCGTCGAATTAACAGTTGGTTCTCTTAGCCCATAAAAAAAGTGTAATTAAGTAGATGATGTTGACAAAAAGTGACCGTTATTGCAGGGTTTTCATGTATGTAAAATCGTATTAATTTAAATGTTTCATTTAAGGGCGAAGCGCCAAAGTAGCCCGCGAAATTCAAATTTTCTTACGTTTTTTGCAATTTGCAGGCAGTATCAAGTTGTATGGATTTGCGGCCGTAAATAAGTATTTATAGAATTATAATCACAAAAATCATTAATACATCACTATAAGTTCACATTACCCCATTGAACGACTATTTCATGAAATCTTGACATTTGAGGCCAATTCTAACTTATGGAGTTGTATTGCTGATTCTAATGATTATAATTCTGTAAAGCCATATTTGTTACGGCCGCGAATCATATTTTAATGAACATACAATTTGACACTGACCTGCAAATTGCAATAAACGTAAGAAAATTGGAATTCCGCGAGCTACCTTGGCACATCCCCCTTAATAATTATTTTTAAACTGCTCATACACGAGTTTTTAGTAAGTAATTATTTACTAAAATTATTTGTTTCTCACTACATTATTTTACTAATGCTCATGGGAAATAGAATAGTAAATGTTTATTTACATATAATTTAGGTATATGTATAGGTGAGTTGTTATAAAATTATTTTTCTGTCCAGGTACACTCTACCATTAAGCATGCAATGTGTAGGTTGCAACCTACTCATTAGTAACCACAATATTAAATTTTACATGTTTTGGTATATATTAAGCAGAAAATCACACTGTACAACAAACAGATTTTCTCGGTATTAAGGCAGACGGCACGGCGAGATATTCCTGGAAAATAAAAATGGCGTAGGTAGTTTTTTATATAGTGCGCCTTTATTGACAGTGTTTATGTGAAGTTTTACTCTCTGGAACACTTAATTGCTGCGTTACGGGAAAATTTAATTGGGCAGGTTTAATATAAAATACTGGGAACTTTAGAGATCTCTGGCTAGATTCAGTTTGCTCTCGGCCGCCGTAGGGTGTGGACGTATTTAATTGTCGTTTGAAGTTAGCAGTTTTAATCAATCTTTTATTCTACCTTACTAACTTCAACTATGTATAATTGTCACCAGGCACTGCTGAAGATATCTTCGGCTTACCTCAACAAGAAGATCCCAAATATTCCTGACATAAAGGTGGATGGTGCTGAGGAAAAATGGTAAGTGCCTAGAGATAAGGTCCCTGTTTCACATTGTCCGGATGACAACTATCAACAATGGAACACACGTTTTATTTATGTACGCCTGTACTAATTTGTACATTGGAATTTTTTAAAGTTTTTTTGTTTTAGTTATTCAATCTTAGTACCTTAAACACGGTAATTAAAATATTCAAATAAGTATGTAATTGCAGTTTTCGCTGCTGCCAAAATTATTGTCTTATGCTGAATTTATTAAAATTGATTTTATTCCAAATGAAACTTAGTTGAGATGATTTTAAAGTTGATATTTGTTAGATTATTATACTTACCTAGCTAATGACGAGTTTGCTTATTTAGTTCGTACATAAATAAGATGTGTGTTGATATTAACAGGAATTGAAGCTTGCGTATTAGCTAACTAAATAATATTACATTATTATAGTTTACTTAAATGGTTATTTTTTTTTAAAGCCCCTTATGTTGCAAAGCTGCAATCGACGTGACCACCTACTGAGCCCAACTTATCTTACAGAATACAATATTTTACCTTTGCCATTAACTCGATAAGGAGATAGTTGAGTTGAGCTTTCAAAACAATTCCTCATGCTAGAAATTAGTTTAATTATGGTCGTGTTTACAAACACGTCCGTGAACCACTGGCTCATTTGATTGGTCTAATGTTCGCAAGCACTTCTTCTGAGCATGAGTCATGGGTTCGATTCCCAGGTCAGCTAAAGTGTTTTTTTTATTATTTTTCATTTGTGTTTTCTCACTAGCAGCCTGGCGGAAATTTGATTCTGCCCGGTTGATGGCAATAAGCTCGCCCCCTCTTACATAGGACTTCAACATAACTGGTGAATGTTGGTGATGTTTTTGGGGAAGGGGTAAACAGGCATAATATTATCTTATGTTACCTCAACCACCCAGACCCAGCCATTCAAATATTTGTCTCACGTGGAAGTCAAACCCGCGACCCGTACCGCAGAAGCCAATCTCTCAGTCACTGTGCTGTGCGTACCGTGCATTGCTCATAAATGCGAATGTCTGTTTAAATGACGACTAAAATAACTAGAGGGCTAAGGTCCGTTCACAGTTATTCAACCACTGAGTTTGCAACACTGTCAAAATCACAGTGCTCTTTATTTCCTTAGCAATAAGGTTGCTTTTGGGTTGCTGCCATTGACAAGTCTGTCAAATTCACAATGATCTTTGTAATCCTTACAATAAGGTTGCCATTAGGTTGCTGCTGTCAGAGGTATCATAACTGTGAATGGTCGTACGAGGATATTTTGGCGGCTGTATGACATTGACAGGAGCGGGTAAACATTTGTGCAATTGTTTTGTGAAATGTCATTAAGAATGTATTCAAAAAACAAGATGGCGACGTGAGTGCCGTTTTTGGTCACGCGCCTCAATAACTTTGTAGCACTCTATACCTACTCCAAGATAACTTGATTGATTTGACGGATTATAAATAGCTGTCATAAGTGTAAATTAGTGTATACATAAAATTGCACACAGTTTCAACAATCTAACTAATTGTTTATCAAATCAATCAAACGATCCTCAAATAGCAACATTAATTTTAAGTCAGACTGGCTCGTTGGGTCAGTAGCCTCACGCGCTACTGCTGAACATGAGGTCCTGGGTTCGATTCCCAGGTCGAACATAGTGTTATTGGATTTTTATATTAGGATATTCTCATTTTTGTAACAGGATTTTTTCTTACAAGGACTTAGTCGTATTTATTACTAACTACCCGCCCCTGCTTCGTACGGGTTTTCCGACTTGACAAAAATGAAATTTTATTTATTATAATTATGTGTACATGTACCGTACCTCCTTGTTCAGTTTAATTTAATATTAATAATTTTAATCTAGAAATGAAAATGACAAAAAGACTGATCGCGAATAAGTTAGGTGCATTTGCTATGAGTAGTAAACAGTATAAGTAAGTATCAGGCAATCCTAACTAAGGTTTTAGTAATGTGACAACAGATCATTAAATGTACTGTCTGTTAATTGAGACAGATAGTCATTCAGGATGACAGGAATTCGAACAGCGCCAACAACGCTAACAAAAGCCCGATCGCTCATTAGTTACTTATTGAACAAAGCCTGATATTGCGAATAAATGCCTATGTCTATTGTGCAATATGATCGTCAATCGACTACAAATAATACTGTTACTTAATGTTTGTTTGTATATTAACTGTAAATTGTAATGTTTCTTCTTTCTTATATATAAAAATCAATTGCCGTTCTTTAGTCTCGCAAAATCTCGAAAATGGCTGGACCGATTGTAATGAAACTTTGGTAAGTTTTTGCGTGCGCGCCAGAGAAGGTTTTAAAAGGCATTACACCACATTGGTATTAGCTAGTATGAAATATTTACTCTCTGCCAAATCAGTCTCAATCAACACCATTCATATTTCTAAAAATGTTTTTTAATCGGCGCAAAACTGTATGCAGGCACAGAACATCTAATGTAAATTTTATATAGTTATGTGCCTTTAGCAATAATATCACACAAACACAACATGAGCAGGTAGCATCAATCACAATGTTAATCTGCAAATAGAGATACCCGTAGGTACTCACAAACGCAATTTCCATATATAATATTGAACATGCACAATATTAACATCAAAGGCCGACATAATTAAGCTTACAGATTGCAGTAAGACGACAAACAAACCTCATGGCACAGACACAGACTACCAACCAGTCCCCTCAATGTAATTAATAGGGAGTCAGAGATAACCAATTCGAGCTTCAATACCACGAACCAATACCTACAGGTACATGTCAATGCCAAGCTTAAAGCAATCAAGGCAGTCAGTATTGATACGTAACACACATTACACTCACAATGTTTCAACCCAGTGCATAAAAAGGTGAAATTTAATGAAACATTGTGTACTCAGCGGAAAGATTATGAACATGAATAGCCAAAACAAACAAACCCCAGCTGCAGAGCAAACTCCCTGGGATTGATAAAACGAACAGAGTTTATTGATATTGCAACTGTATACAGTTATTTCTCCCCAAATGCAATAAGATACGTAAATAACACTGATTTTTTTTGGTTGCTTTAAAAAAATCTTTGACAATTAAATACCCATCTGTATCAGTAAAGGGAACTTATAGAGGGGGTGGATGAAGGGTGTCGGAATGTGGTCCAGGACGGACGTGCCACCCTCACACCCTGGAACCAGAAAAAAGATTGCGAGTTGATATATTTGTGGAGCGTTTTGACGTATTTGTTTATCGAATCAGTCGACTATAGGTGTTTTGATTGACGTTTCTTTTTCATTACATTTTCCAGAGAAATATTAAATTAATAATTACTCGTACAGTCAGCCCCAAAAAGATGTAGGTCTACGTCTTTTTGGGGCTGGCTGTGTTTTGGGGTTGAGTTTTTGTGTCCGTGTGTGACTTGTCCGTGCACAAGGAACAGTTTTATTGTCTACAACCATTGATCCATAACATTGTATCCACCGGCCCGGTACAAAACTTAGTATACAATTTATTTTACCAAAACAAAGTAAAAAAAAATGTCCCAAAACATCTATACACCCTATGATCAAAACAAGGCAATCTACATAAGTTTCACAAATATATATACAGTAATCATTCAATAACGAGGTAAACAATCTAAAAGTTCATCCAATTCAAAAGTTTAACTTCGAAAGAAGGTGTTGGAAATAAGAATGTAGAAGTCCGATGTCATAAATAATTACCATTTACTCAAACGCGTGAGACTGACATATTATTATTGTCATGACAACGATCACATCTCATGATAGCCACTCACTGGGAGCATTTGCGTGTAATGTAACAGTTCAGATTCGAGTATTTCATCAGTGAATGCGTCCAGGCGAGCATTACAGTGCATTCCTGTAATGATATAATTCGTAACATTGCAGCAGTGAGTGCAGAAAACCGAGCATTATACTTGAATCGATATTACATGGACGAATACTCATAGTTCAAGCAAAGCCATACTTTCTTCATCATTTATTGGAAAAATGTGGCAGAAAATTCAATGGGATTATTAATATCTTCTACGTAGGTAGATACGTACCTACAAAATATGTTTTTGTATTTTTTCATAGTATTGAAAGTCATTAGAATCACTGAAATTAATCTGTAAATGGTTTAGCAAAACGCTACCACAGGGGCACAGGTACCCTCACGCCCCTAGTCGCCGCAGGAGGAGACACCATGGGCGTCAGGAGTCGATAGCCGACTCCCGGCCACCGTAGGCGCGGGCTTGCGGACGGCGAGCAATGGGCAGCTCGCCGTCCGGTAAGGACCAGGCCCGGGTCGACGGCGCGTTGTGTTCAACGCGCGCCTCAAAGAGATGTCAGCATAATTGACGGGGTCCGATAGGGCCGATGTCTGCCGGGGTCGCGGATTGTTCGAAAGAGTTACCGTGGCCCTGGCGCACAGGCAACTGAAGGAACACGGGTGGGTTTTAGTCAGTAAGAGTCTGACACGCACTTCCGCTCCGCCCAGAGCGGGAGAGGCCATTTGATGATTTCCCACCCAAAAAAAAAAAAAAAAATGGGGCACAGGTACATAGGTATAAGTAGGTAAAGAGCTCTCCGCCACAGTATTACAGTCCATACAGTAGGGAAACGAATGTACTTGCGATACTATTCAAGCAATACTATTCATGGTTAAAACGCTATTTTTTTACGCCCGTAACAACTACATAGTGTGACAGTGCCTTTAAAGATTTTGTTATAAATAAATAATAATTTAATAAAGAATTTTTTGATATAATTAATAAAAAATTAAAAAATAATTTGACTCTTAGGTATAGTCTAAAAGGCCTAGTACGCAAAATGATTATAAATGACATATGTTTAAAAGTTATTATGATGAGCATTCGGTCGCTTCCTATATCCATCCCTTTCCCTCTCATAATGATGAGAGACAAGAGGACTTACTTCAGCCACCTCCGGCTACTGTCGGAAGCAGTTTCGTTCGCAATGCACGTATGGAGGTGATATATTTTACGAAGGACACTTCGCTTGATGACCCCGCTGAAATATCATATTCATAATTAGGTGCGACATAATGTAGGGCATACTGCAACCTATTATCTTTGACTGAACATTATTCGTGAGTGAAGTGCTGTGATCTCGTGCCGAAGAAAACACTGACTAATTAAGCCACGTGGAGCTAGCTAGCTAAACAGCCCACACCACTCTGTATCCCAGGCCCTGCAGTCTTGACAAATATAACGAAAAAAATCGGTCGTTAAGTCTAACCGATGTCAAATTTCTTTAATAGATTTTCAACCTTATGCTTTCGAAATAAAGTTGAAAATCTATTAAAGGAATTTGACAACGATACGACTTAGCGACCGATTTTAGTCGCTGTCTAATGTCGAGACTGCAGGGGCAGGTCAGTCCTTACTCCCTTCCTCATCGACGAATGCTCTCTTCTAACGCGCGTCACGTAATTAGTAATGAACGCGCGCACAATCCTTAAAATTACCGCAAACCTAATAGCACTAAATAATTAACCCTCCAAGATGTTACGCAAGTATGCGTTATGAAGTTAGTTCTACCAACTTTAACCAGATGGCGCTAGTATGACTAATTGTAGCATTGTCGTAGCAAGTGCTACGATTTCTCGTAGCAGTCTTTTAGCGTTAACTGTTATGTTTTTGCTTGTTTCTTATTATGTTGGTATGTAAATATGTTCCTTGCAGAGCAATGTGTATTGTCTTTGGTCCCTGGCCCTAACCTCAAGCAATGGAAAAAATTGTAAAACTTATTTTTTGGATACGAGGTTTTTGGCTACTTTGTATATCTGTATTTTTAATGTAATTAATTTGTAGTGTGCGTTTTGTTTCTGCAGAATAAACAATTTTTCTTTCTCTCTTTCTTTTTTGTATGTAGAATAATTTATATGGAGCATACCAAAAATAAGATCAATACAAAGATGATCAACCAATATTTTAAATACGTGAATTTGCAAACTGGCACCTTATTACGTTATTGATCGCAATTAATGATAATGAATATAAACTAGTTACTGATTCCGAGGTACACTAAATTCTTACAAAACTATAAAATAGATTAAAACTGTAACTAGAAAATGTTTAAAGACTTGAACAATACTATAAACTGAAAAAATATTTATGAATAACAGAACTTTAGGCACCGGCCGACCGTAACCGTCGAACCGTACATGGTTCAGGGCCCTTCTACGGTCAAAATTATAACATTTTACACATCCCTTTCAGATATCAGTTAAATGCAATGTAAATTTTGTGTTGACTGGCTGTACATTGATTTAACAGAAGTTCTTTTCTGTTTAATTAAGCTATTATAATCTGCAATACAGGGTGGTATGGACGTCTGCCGGGGTCGCGGATTGTTCGAAAGAGTTACCGTGGCCCTGGCGCACAGGCAACTGAAGGACCACGGGTGGGTTTTAGTCAGTAAGAGTCTGACACGCCCTCCCGCTCCGCCCAGAGACATTCAGAAAATAGTTGTACCGTACTTTATTGTTGTTTTGTTTTGACCTAACAAACAATAAAGTACTTAGTTCTGAATTCAAATTATTATACACGATAAATCTAATAATTGATGGACATGGAAATTAGCATTCGTTTGTATTCGGAAATCCGATGATTCCCGAGGGACATTAAGAAAATAGTTGTACTATACAATGCCATTAACATGCATTACAATATCCAACCGAAAATATATTTCCTACTTTATCGATACACACTCAAATCACTATCCAAGCCGATTTCAATAAAAGAAAATAAGAATTCAGCGTCAGACACAAATCAAATTAGTTTCATTTGACATTTCATACGAAATGCATTCCGAATAAGAAAATGGGCATGGGACGTTGGATCCAGTTACAAAAGGATGTACGACAAAGCACAGCAAACGGTGTTCGACACGATTTTTAATATCCGCTACTTTCACATGAGATCCTATAGTGAATGACGGCTTCCTTACAACTGAACTGTATAAAAATCTATATAGAAACTTGAAAACGTGTTTATATGAGCTCTCATCGCGTACGGTTTTTTGTCTGGAGTGATATCAAGTACCTACAATGAAAACCAAACGAGTACGTAACCATTTATTGCATTTCTGAATATTTATAAGGTTGTTCATTATTTATTTATTTGTTAATTGTTTATCACGTTTTTGTTCATTGTTCATCACATTTTTGAGAGTATCGCACTCATCTGAAAATCTTTGTTTTTAATTTTTTTTACTTACTTTTTTTACTTTAATTACTTTTTGACAGTACTACTAAGTTTTAAAGTGCTACATTAAAATTGTGCCAATAAATGCTACTTTCTTTTTTATTTAAACTTGATGTCAAATTATATTTCATACGACTATAATAATATCCAACCTATGTAGTCTAAAACTTTGTAGGATGGTAGGTCTAACTTGAAAGTCTTCTATTTATGAATGTGTACGCAAATAAATTGGATCATAGACGAAACATTTCGGTTCGTGCATTGTTCCAAAATGGATTCCCAGGGGAACTGACTACTTATATACGGGCATCGAAACAATTGGTTTTTCACGATTGGTTGGTCACGGGTGACATGCGATTGCCAATTAATTATTATAATCAAGCATACCTTTATATAATACAACTTAATTAAATTATGTTTATGTAAAAAAATTGGTAATGTAACATAACATAACCCCATTTTAGTAGACTGGTATATTAGACAAAAGATTCCTTACCAGGTGTGTGACGTTATTCAGTTGTACGATGATGACAAGTAAATATTGTTTCTTGACTCTATTCCAACTACGAACCAATATCCTTTTCTGAAATAATGTATCTGCATTATTCACATAACTTTTCTTTCTACATTTCCTTTTTTCCCGGTTGATAAATATCAAAATACCCCATCTGGCATCTGGCATAGCACCAGCACAAGTCCGAAGAGAAGTTGCAAGCGCAGAGGAGAAACACAAACAGGCATCTGATACTAGACACCCACCATCTGGCGCACAACTACCAACGCAACGGCTGAAAAGCAGGCACAGCTTCTTGAAATAGACAGCGTCTCTACCACGAAACCCGGCCGACGCCCGTTGCAAACTGTGGCAGGACACTATTTCCCCTCCCACTTACTATCTACCACCAAAGGAGCATCTTCCTGCAGGGTGTACCTTTCGTGGTCCACTTGGAGGTCCCTGAACCGTTTCCGGACACAAGTGGGAAGATGTAACTGCAACCTGGTAAAGTGGGGCTAACTCGATGGACCGGCAGCTGGGTGTGGATGTGGAGCTATGTCGCAAACTAAGCTCCACCTTCTATCTTGCCCTCTGTGTCCCTAAACATGCAGTCAAATTGACCTCTGGACTGCCACCGATGACGCCGTGGAAGTGGCGAAGTTTTGAGCCAACAAAATTTGAGAAAAATCGTGCCAGCGACACGAAGAAGAAGAAGAATACCAAAACTTTGAGTTTTGTTCAAAGAGATTCTGATAAGGTTTCTTAGTAAAGGTAGCCTCTTTACTAAATATACCTAGAAACTAAGTTTTAACTAACAAGACTAACGACTAAGTTAGGAATTCTGAGGCGAACTTTGACTATAAATTAATCTCGATGAACTCTTAATAAGTGATTAGTAATTAATGGTTTATAATTATTATAAAATTAAGAAAAAGTGCCACTAATTATATCAATTAAATGTTCACCTTCAATCAACTTGCCTAGACTTTTCTCAGCTATGTTGGGGTCGGCTTCGAGTCTAACCAGATGCAGCTGACCTCCACAATCCAGTTACTGGGTAACACGATACCCCTTAGTAAGACTGGTTGTCAGAGGTTTTAAGCTTTTAACTACCCGTATCAATAGTTCACTTTCAATTTGGGTTATTTGGCATATACTTATCAGTTATCTCACGATTAGATCCATTGATAATATCTATATATTTTCATAAAGTACCTATGAATGTCATACAATGAGACAAAACATAATGTACGAGTATTTGGACTAAAATAAAATAGTTACAGAGGAAATTGGCCAGAACTGAATTGAATTTTTATCTTTAAGTTTTTTTTAGTTTTTGAAGAGCTTTCCACAGAGATGAATTCTTGGAAACATATAAGCAAGCTGTTATCTCATTTTAATATTCTACAATTCATAAAAAGCTTTACTCAATCCTTCAATCGAGCTTTACTCAAATCAGTAGGGACGCGTTTATTACAAATGAGTACCTACTCACAGTTTAGTTTTCCTTTTTGAAGCATTTAAATTACATTTTTTAAAGTCAATAAATAGTTTTAACTTTTCATTACAGATTATTTTCAAATACAACATATTAATATTATGACTTTATTTATTTGTTATTTATTTATCTTATTATTTATGTAGGTACACACAGTAAAATAGATACAGATACGGCATATTAGTATTGAGTACAAAGGTACTGCTTATTTTTTAAGAAATTTCTTCCAGCAGACCTGCAAAAAGAAATTTCTAATTACTAGTTCTCTAGTTAAATAGTTTCTTATCTATTTAATTGCTACTCTGATTAAATTAAAAATATCTTGAACTTTAAAATAATACGCCATCTATTTAAAAATCTGTCAGTTTTCTAACTTTTAAAGGTCATTTCCAGTAAATATCTACCACTTAAAATGGCTTCTTACTCCATTTTCACGGGGATTCCGATTAAATTGAACACTTTTGAGTTTTTTAAAGAGATATCATCTACTTAATATTCAATCAGGAGTCCATTTTAAGGGGGCATTTTCCATTTGTTGGTATTTTAACTAGTTGTTCGAAGGCCAGACTGTTCTGTACGCCATGACATTAAAACATGCATAGATTCCTCTTTGGTAAGCAACCATACACGCATATAAGCGCTTTTTCTAGGATAGTTCGTTCTAAATACACAATGGTGGCCACTGTGGCCAGCTCTTTAGTATTCAAGTGTTTTTGGCATGTCGGCCGAGCTAGCATCGGTATGCCTAATTGAAGCCCAACCACGGGGAGGTTTCTAAATTTAGCATAAATTAGTAGACTTTGTTTTGCCTGTGAAAGGAAATGATCATACCATTGCCAAACCATTTGATGTGACTTTTTTAAATACTTTATATACCTACTTTTACTTTCGGTTCTATTATAACTATTTTAAAAGTTGAACCGCGGCCGTCGCCACTCTCGGAGATGAACATTAATGGGTGCGACAAAGTTTTTTTTTAAACGAATGTTGTTGTTAACGAACACTAAAATTTTGTCAACCTGTTTTTTATTCCAATAAACTATTTGATTTGATTTAATATTGTATTTTCATTTTGACTTTACTATCAGCGCACCTTCGAAAACCATGAAAACGACACCCATGACGAAAAATTTTAAAATTTGGCAGTCGCCATCTTGGATTTTCATTTTGACCTCACTATTGACCCTCGAAAATCATGAAAACTATCTCTCTCGAAAATCGCACGGAGGGACATAACGCTTTTTCGTTACGTGACGATTTCTACCAGTTTACTCCTACCGCAAAACGTGATAAAGAACTACGTTCCAAAAATTCAAGTATGAGCTCTTTATTATATTATTTATCATGAACACTTAACTACTACTACTTACCTACATGCCCATCATCTTACGTCGAGAGTATTAAACTAAACAAAATAAAACATTTTTGTCATAATATATTTTTATATATCCTAATTTGTTTTTTTTTCTGTATTTATTAATGTTGGCTAAATTCACGTTAAATTAATGATATTGACAGTAAATTATTTATAAAACAACAGTTAGTAATTAATAAAACAACAAAAAAAACTAAATGCGCGCTCTAACTCTTGTTTGTGTACGTAAACACATAATTATTTGATTCTCCATACGAAACTACCTTTTGGAAGGGGCAACTAGAATCAATTCTATTTTTTGTAAATTTTGTCGTTCAAATTGCCTTTTACGAGTATGTGCCTATTTGAAATAAATGATTTGACTTTGACTTTGAACAATAAATATATGATTCTTAACTTTTTTAACCACATACATGCAAAAAAAAATGTCCAGTAAAAACTTAAAATAGTTGCGTAACTTGTATCTATCTATACAAATATCAGCCTTATTTTCACCAATATCTACTGGAATCGTAGGCGAAAATGCCAACCTACGTGCGCATCTCTGCGCCTCTGCATATTCTTTGGTCGTCGTTTTGGTGTAGCGCGCCACCTCCGCGCGTTACGGTTGCGCGGGAGTAGTGCGTTAAGCTCCGCCCACATGCGCAAGGTCATTGAGGCTTCTATGCACTTTAATCCAGCGGTTTGGATTCGATGGAAACAGCTATCAGGGGTAAACATTTATAGGACAAAGGACGTCGGGGCCGCGTGGCATGTGACTTCTACGGCCCCAATTACGCCCAATTGCCCATCTACGGCAGCAATTAGTGGCCTTTGTACAATCATCATGGCGTTCAGTTCAATTATAAACCGAGCTTGAGTTAATTCTGTATTTACTTCAATATTCTGAATGCATTTATTTACTAAGCACATGTGTGTATTGCCAAGACATGACATTACTTGAAATCTGGGGGACAGATTTTGTATTGCCAATCTGTTAAGAACTAACAATGGAGAGTTCATTGCATTGTTTTGATTGACGATAAGTCAAAAAGCATTAAAAACCCTCTTTGAAAGACTGACAAGAAAGTGATCTTATAAGGTTCCGTATTCTTTTTGAAGTCGGGAATCTATAAACAACTGTAAAACACGTTAATTATTCTAAAAATACGCAAACTCATTATATAAGTTTCTGCGGCTTTATATCGCTGCTCATAGCGCTGCTCCTCGCGTTGCCGCGATGTTGTCCTCTCTGTCTCATTGCTCTGCTCGCGCAATTAATCGCGACGTTCCGCACTACGTCGCTCGCCTTTCCAACACAATGGACGTCGAAACTGTGGCAGCGTGCGCGCTATGCATTTATAGTATAGCAAATTATTTAAATGTCATAAAAAGACGTCGTCGTCGTCCTCGCGATTATGTGACCGGTCACTCGTGCTCGTATTGCCGGTCCTTTGACTCGCGCCAAAAATCTGACGACGAGGAACATGACGTGCGGCATAACGAGTAACGTGGCAGAGTCTCTTCCTCCTTTCCTCACTACTTCCCATTAGATTAGATAGATGGATAAATCGTTTACAAACACAATTTTATGTGCTTAAGCTAAATGCTTCGACATCAACTAAGTGCAAATTTAACTTAAGACTACGTTAGTCAAGCAAAAGTAAATTAGGATCACACTTAGCTCGGTTGCATCCATCCCTCAATCTTACTTGGAATCTTGATAGGATATTTAATAACAGAGGAGTCATACATGAAGGAACTAAATACTTGTATATTAATTACGCGGTACAATCATTTACAAAACATCATAATAATTTTTAACGTCGTTAATTTTCTACGTTTATCAGTAAATTTCCGATTGATTTTATTGCCTTGAGCAGCGGTTTCTTCTTTCTTTCTTGAACTAATTATTTTAGAAATAAATCGGTATTTTTCTTTGGTAAATTGATGGAATAATTTGCAATACACTGAGTGTAACAAGAATGTACTTACTGTAAAGGAACCTTTTAAAAACTGTAGTGCGTTTTCAATCAGCATGGGATTTATGCGTTTACTTTGAAAGTAAGCATAGTGATTGCTTCTGAAATAAATAAAAAATATCTGATTTTAAAATTGTTTTCTTGTTCCAGTTTTGATTTTAAATGAAACTGTTATTGTTTTGGTGAAAGGTCGTAGTCAAAGGATGTATTTTTTTTTTTACTAAACATCAATTGTAGAACAGAGCTTTAGTTAATAATATTTATCAATTGTTAATAGCAGAAAAGGAAATAGTAGGTACGATATTAGTAAAATTCCATTTTCAGAATAGCGTATTCTTTATGAACAGACTTGGGTATAAGCTAGATCGGTTTCCAAGCTGACTGACACTGCTCCAAGTAACTAAAATGTCGTCATTTGTTTGGGCTCTTTCGGTCTATGAAACACTAGTTTCTGCCCTCGACTTCGTTTGCGTGGAAGTAGACTACACCATCGAACATCAATATCCCATGACACGCGGCAATAGTGCAGCCTTCAATCAGTGAAGGTATTTTTGGAATTGGATCGGTACTTGAGATTAAAACAATCAATTTTACCTCTTTACAAAAGAACGCTCGCAACACAATATAGGAAGAAGCGCTACTGTAGGGCCTCTGGGATGTTCGCGGAGGCGACGCTAAACGCGTTCAATGCCGTTCAGAGAAACAGAATTGTATCATTCATATTCAGGGTTGGTTCGTGTAGAAATAGTATAGTTAGGGACCTTGTTCATAGGATTTATGCTACCAAGACCTACAAGCGGTGGTTGGAAAAAGCCGCGTAAATGAGAAAAAAAAACCTTAGCTAATGTTTGTGTGTATTTATGCCATTTTTTTAAATAGATTCTTATTTTTTTCTTTGCTTTTTAAATATGTAACAAAAAATAAATCAAACTTATTATATATTTTATCACTAACATTTTTTATTGTTATGCTATTTTGTAGATCATGTGGTCTGCAATAAAGAATTTTATTTATTTATTATTAGTTTAGATTGATAGTTAAGATTTAGTTCTCAAGTTTTTCAAGTTATAATAATACTAAATATACGATAGCTTGCCTTGTATTTTAAATTACCTGTCAGCCGCGGGTGACGTCTCGTCGTGGTTGCATATGTTGTTATCTACGCAACATGAAGGAATTAGGTAGTGTTGGTAGTTTACGTATCGCAAGCTACAAGGAAAAATACATTAGAAGGATATTTAGCCGCGTCTGGTAACTTTAAAACCAGAACATGGAAAAGATGAATAATGATTATTTAATCAACTAAGCACAGCCCCACCCTATTTGCGTACTACACTATCCATCTCAATCTGAACCACCTTGAAGCCTATTGCTAATCCATTGCTTCATATGTTCGAAAAAATTGTCTACTCAACAACGTAAATAACGCAATGAATGTTGTTGAACTGTCAAAATTAAAGCCATTCCTACTGCTAGTGTATTATGCAATTACCCCGCAGGTTACAATAACACTTTTAGGTACCATACTCAAATTTATTTTTATTTTTGCCCCCCGGCGACAGCGGCGACAGCGTATGCGCTGATACGCAACTATAGTTTTACTTTTTCAAGCAGAAAACGCGCCGTCGACGAGCGTTACACGGAACTCGCGTTTTAAAAAAGTCGTGTGTAAATCTCCTTTTTTCACGTGCAATCAAAAGTTGAACAGTAATTTTATAATCTTTGAACTTCAGTTTCCAAGTGACATACTTTGTCTTTTAAATAACAACAATTTTGTTTACTTCGGTTTATTCGACAACAAACAATAAAATTGATTGTTCGTCCATCCTAGTATTAGGTATTCCCAGAACTTGTTCCATCCATTCCGTGACGATGAAACCACATTCCCTGGAAAGCTGGAGGATAGTAAAAGCCTATTTACCTTGTCAGAATTCCAGTTACAAGTAAACAAATATGCAAGTTTTGGGCCTATCGCAAATATGTCGCTGCGAGCTGTTTACATAAATACATATGTGTACAAATACAAGTGTTTACATGCAACTTGATTGGCAATTGCTTGCGTGTTCTTCTTCGAAAGCTCTGTGATGCTTGGCGATATTAATTTTATTGATTAATACTGTGTATACACAGTACACATGCATGGTGATGGTGATAAACTACTAGTCACAATATGTGACTAATAGTTCATCAGTCGGAACTACCCTTAGATATGCTTCTATGATCTGTAATCAAAGCCTAATGGAATTTGGTCACTGTTGCCTGTGTACAGCGCCTCCATCAATTGTCAATTTCTGTTTCTAAAATAATACGTCTGTAAATTGTTTCTTACGGATTTAATATGAAAAGTTTTATTCAATAAAATTAATATTAAAATACAATATTATTTATTTATATTTACATAATTTAAAAAAGCTAAGAGTCTTAAAAGAATAATATGTACTAGTATATAAAAACGAGGGGAAATAATCAAAGTGCACCAAAAAAAATGTACTTGAATTAAATGTAACATACGATTTATTTATGCCAAATTAATAACTGATACCTACATGTATTTTAAGGCCCGCTTGCATCACAAATCAATATAACTCGGTACGTTTAGCGCTAAAAGAATTTAAAACATCGTTCTGTTTCTGTCAATCATTTAAAGATGATAGAGACGGAATGATGTTTTAAATAATTACGTCTAGTGCTAAACGCATTAGTTATTTGTGGTGCATGTGGGCCTAAGACTACGATCCTATAAAGATGTTTTTACTAAAGTATTTACTGTACTGCAAGACTTGCTTTATTAAAGGGCGCAGTATCAAATGTTTTACTGATACATTTTTCGGTTAAAATTACTGACTCACTGCTTTGCTGAACGATGCGATTTTTACACGGGACTTTTGTTACATTTTATTAAATTTCATATTTTTATTGAAAAGATAGGATTTACGTAGCAAAGAAGGGTTCAAATGAGTGTGAAATCTTGTAATTGTAGTATTTCTACTTAGCGCTTACTTATAGCAGTTTCATGGGCTAATTATTTGACTTATACTTAATGGTAATATTTAAATACTAAAACATAAAGTAACGACTAAATAGATTTTTTTGGAGTTTTGAGCGAAACAAGAATTTAATTTACTTAGATATACTTTCGTAGATGCATAAGATGTAGATGGATTAGTTAAATAAGTTTTAAAGCATTGATATATATGAAATCAGATTATAAGTAGGTAACTAAATATTTTAGGCAAATTGAAATAATTTTAATGTGGAACATCATGACGATGAGATGTGCTGATTAAAATTATATATTTTATATAATACCTTTTGAAAATCTGTTCTAGTAAACAGTAATTAATGTGTATTTCAAAGCTCCAAGTTATAAGGATATAATTGGACAAAGCAAACTTAATTAACTATATACCTACCTAATTAAGCTACCCAGTTAATGCATTTCGAATTACCAAATCATTGCATTACTAACGATATGTAACATACTCGTACATTGATAAATATTTATATTTCGTATTGGTTATGGAAATTATCATTATTCGCATTATGCCAGTAGAAAGAGATGCAAATAAGGACAGTCGACCGCAAGTCAGTTGTAACATGGAGAATCAATGGAATACGAGGCCAGCTTGTACTGGTGTCAAAGAGAAAATTTCATGCAAACGCGCAATGATAGGTCGCGGTTATACAAAACCTACAAGCTTTGCCTCTGTTGGTGATTACTCTATGGCGTGACGTTCGTACTAATTCGGAGACACGAAGATTATTCCTTTGCTGGTATATCTTAAAGTCAAAACCATGTTTAACGGGTCTTAATAACTAAGAGAGTATAGTGCAAACGGCCCTTTCAATCCTTTTATATCAACCCTGGCAGGGCTGCTCCCTATTGCAATCTTCCGTTTGCTGCAACACAGTTGCAAAGGGCATATGTGTCCGACGGTATCGTTGTGATAAAAGCCGCACATTGGCGCTCCCTTTTGTCCGTCAAAATCGTTAAGCCGACGAAAATTATGAAACTGGAAGTTGTCGACAACATCTGCCAATAATTGCTGCATTGTAATTTAGCGTGATCATGTCTACCTAGACTTGACATGTTCTGTTATCACACAAGTAGGTATTCTGCCTGAAATTAGTAGTATAATAGTATAGTATTTTAAAATTAAAATATATATTGTTGTTTATACATTCTTCTCAATAGAAAACTATACTTAGGTACTATAAGAATTGTAAATTTTCTTGTGTTTGTCATCTCTTGAACTTTAAACTTAGACGAAATCAGTGCCAGTATTGTCTCTGGATTGTTCTTGACCACGTAGTTTTACCGTACTCTGTGTTCTTGACGAAAAGTATTTTTCATAAGTGACGCGCGCCTTACTTGTGGTTACCAAGTGTATAAACACGCTGTGAATATGTGTGTAAGCGCAGGCGCTCTCGGTACCGTCCGATACAATGGCGAAGTCGAAAGTGTGTGTGTGCGTGCGAGTTCGAGTTATGCGCTGACGCTACTCGTCTTCACGCACGCATTAACAGCGTGTTTGTATACTAGGTTACCATAACTAAAGCACGCGTCGCTTCGTGAGGTAAAATTACCGTACCTAACGACGTATCTAGCATTCGTATAGAATGCGGTCGCCCCGATTCTGCTTAAAGTTTCTGATTACCTATTCACCTACAAAGTAGCGCCAGATTAGCGATAGATAAATGCTGGGAAGTTATTGGTAAAGAGTTCTAGAACCCAAATCGTCTATTAAGTTAAAAACTGTGTTACTCAAACAGTTGGGAGGTCTGATTGGAGACCGGTCAACAAGACAACAGCAACGTTTCAAAAAGTATTAGTCAAAATAAAGTTTCGTCATTACTTCTGTTGTTGTAGAAGTACAGAAGCTCGATTTTATAATTGCAGAGTGTTAATTCTCGACAAAATAAACAAATGATAAATGATTTTATTTCTGTAAGTAGGTTTGTACAAACACTTTTACACGTCAATCAAATTTTAAAAACTAGATGAAGTCGGCGTTTCCTATCTGACTGCTCTGAGAATAAAGGCCGAAACAAACTCAGAGATCACAGTTTCTTTTAAAATCCAGATATACTATTGGTCAGATCATGTGAAGACCATGTAGACTGGTAAGAAAGGACACTCGTAAAGGTGTTATGACTCAAATTGAGAATTTATAATAAAAATATGATGATATATAGTTAATATTTTATATATAAATACCTAGCTTATTCAGTATCGACCCACTTACAAAAAAATATGTCTAAAATAAATTGCAAAAAGCTTTTAACTCGAATGTGCAGTGCAGGTAAGCACTGAATAATTGGCCTCCTCCACGACATCGCTTGTAACAGATTTACCGTCGATATATCCAAAAAAATCTGAGACATGTGACATCTACCAACCCGCACTGGGCTCGCGTGGTGGATTACGGCCCACTCCCTTTCACCGAGAGGTGGTCTGTGTCCCAGCAGTGGGAACATTATAGACTGATTATTAACTTGGTTATAAACAGCATGTTACATATATAAAAAAAAAATAAGAAGCGTACTATAAAAAACGTTTTCTAACCTTTACGCTGTCACACGGCGTCCGCTAGGCGACAGCGGGTATATCTTGCCGCTTTTCTTTATAATAAATTAAATAAAATCCTGAACATAAATCCCCTAACGACTCGTGAAACAAAAAAGAAGGTAAAAATCTGGCTACTGACACAGGACTACAACGCTACTGAAAATTTACTGCAATCAACATAAATATTTAAGAACACAATTAAATAGTGTTCACACAAATACACACACACAAACACATACACACTCCCGCTCACACCCAAGCCCACATGCACATTGACATATCTGCACCCTTATTTTTAATATTATTTTGTTTCATCCTAGCTGAATTGCAATTTATTCTAAATTAATTACAAGCTTTTATTTTTTTACAACAATTTTATTTTTTTATTATTGTTTTTTAATTCAATGATTAATCTAAATTTTTAATCTTGATTTTATTCTAATTAAATTTTTAGTGCATAAGTAATTACCTAAATGTAAACTAACTAACTAACTATTGAACTTAATTTTGAGTAATTTAATTTTGTCACCTTTTGCTGCAAAAAACTTACCCAATTGTAACTTAAATGGAAGAAGTCACTGGCTCCTGAAATACAGGTATTCTAACCTAGCTCTGGAGCCAGGGTCTCACAGTTTTCTGTAACCTGTTTTTATGCCAATAAAGAAATTATTATCATTATTATTATAAAAACAAAATTGTTTCTACCTAAGTCCGTTATAGACTTTGAAACCATCTTACCAATGTGCCCCAAACCGGTTTCATTAGAAAGGCTTTTCGAGTTTCATGCGTAGATGGTTTTAGACCACTACTAAAAAAAAATCCTATTAATCAATCTGTATTTCTTTCAAACTCAAACTCAAACTCAAACTCAAAGCATTTATTTCAAATAAACCAATTACAGGCACTTTTGAATTGTCAAAGGGTCAGTCAGTCAGAAAAATGAAGCTAGTTGCCCATTCCAAAGCGTAGTAGGTACCTATGGAGAAGAACGGGCAAGAAACTCCATGGACACTCTTTTAAATCAATATATAGTTACAAAAAACAAATTGTTTACATCATTCATGTTCAAATTAAAAATGTGAGAACGATGTAGAAAGACGTGCACGTTTAAAGTATCCGTAATAAAAAAGATAAAAAAACAATTAAAAAATTTAAATTAAAATAAGCCGTGGCAGCCAAGAGTTGACCAGTCCCTACTGACGGCGCCCGTTCACGAACATGACGCATGGATCAGCACCATTCAGCTCAACCATTTTGAAGGGAACTTAATGATCCAACACACACGCCACCACCAGCGAAACATTTGAGTGAGCATGACATACTCTCAGCCGCCAGGGCACATTCAAGTCAACGAAAGACGAGCCTAGTAAATGGTGGCTTTATAGTAGGTACATAGTGCTCACACATGTGCTATGCAATTATACATTGTTAAGAAATTGAATTTATACAATGCAAAGATGTTGTTGTTTTTACAATCTTCAGCAGCTCCAACAATATTTTCGAATGTTAATCAATTAATTTATGCCCCCCTGTGGAGCAGGACCAGCGTTGAGCCAAGCATCTTTGTCAGCGATGTAATCCCCCAACTTATAATATGCTTGGCTGCATAGTGTGCGTTTTATACGAGATTTAAATTTTGTTTCATTCAGTTGGAGTATGTGGGGAGGTATTTTATTATAACATTTTAAACAGTACCCCATGAAGGATGAGTCTACTTTAGCCAGTCTGAAACCTGGTTGAACTAATTGGTCCCTATTTCTAGTCATATAGTTATTATTTTTATTTAGCGTAGTAGCACACGCCGGGTATCCATTAGTTTTCTTTAAAAACAAATGAATTCGCTTTCAAGTTGTGCGCTTAGCGACAAAAATCATTGCGGCCCTATTTTTCTATATCGTAGATCAAACTCAGTTGCCTGCAATTTGAAAAATGTATTCGCGTCCATCTGGGAACTGCTATAGGTTTATATTATGATGGTGATTCATGATAGAAAATACTATGCGTTAATGTGGCCTAAGCTGGATTAACAACTATCAATTACCAACTGCTATACATAATTTAATTACGTACGAGTACATAGCAACATTAAACAATAACACCAAATAATCCTTAAAACATTGTAATGTGAATTCAAATAGTTAAGCTGAAACCAAAATAACTGTTACAATATTATTTTGGATTAAAACTAATGAGAGATTTGTACCGAGCTAACATTTTAATGAGCTTGAAATATGAATTCAAATAACGTTGTAACTGTGTAACTCTATAATAATTATGTGTACTGCAGTTATAAAAATAACTGTACTGTACAGCCAAAAAACTTCAATTACAATCAGAGGGTAGGTAGGTACCTATCTGATCATGGCATGAGCTTTCTAACCGGTTCTTATTTATTTATTTTATTATTTATGTACACACAGTAAAATAGATACAAATACGGCATATTAGTATTAAGTACAAAGGTACTGCTTATTTCTTAAGAAATTTCTTCCAGCAGACCTGCGAAAGGAGAAATGAAAAAGAAATGTAGACAATAGTGTGTGAGAACAAGAAGAGAAGAATCTGATTTGTGACGTCTTAAACTAGAATATTAAATAAGTTCTTTCTAAGGAACCATAAATTTTGAACCATGACCTAACTTCTAACGTTTCATAAACTGAGTAACAAACCTTCAATGAACCACATAAAACGATTTCAATTTCCCTCCGTATAAAAAGTCCTAAACGCAAGTAGTCCAACAAGCAAGTATTCCTAAAAACAAAATAACGGGAAATGTATACAGTTATACCACACATAACGTACGTACGTTTTTTTCCGTTCCTTTCCTCCAGTCTGTTTATATGTGTGTCAAACTCAAACTCAAAAGCATTTATTTAAAAAAAAAACAATTACAGGCACTTTTGAATTGTCAAGGTGTCGGTCAGTCAGAAAAATGAAGCTAGTTGCCCATTCCAAAGCGTAGTAGGTACCTATGGAGAAGAACGGGCAATAAACTCCATGGACACTCTTCTAAATCAACTTAACGTTACAAAAAAAATATTGGTTACATCATTCATGTTGAAATTATACATGTGAGAACGATGCAAAAACCTATGCCCGTTAAAAGCATCCGTAATAAAAATATTTAAAAAAACATGATGACCAGTCCCTACTGACGGCGCCCGTTCACGAACATGACGTATGTACATAAATGGTTAAATAAATAAATATGAGATTTTTAAAGACATCATTTTATTTATCTTCTGCTCGAGACACTAAATATTAGAATAAAATAAACTATAAAAGAATAAACACCGATCTCAAAAATGTTTTTTCTTTGCGTTATTCTGTTCAGAAAATAGGTGCGATAGGTACCGACATGGTAATGTATTTGTAAGATATAGCTATTGACAAGCGACTACAAACACTTGTTAATTAAGCGCCACACATGTTTCCATTCTCAATCTCTAAAGATTATAAGGAAGGTCAGGTTATTCTGGCCTCTCAGCTTTTCTAACGCTACCTCCGCCCCCGCGAATTTAGCGCGACGCAAATTTCCGTTCATCGGCACTCTTGACGATCTGAACATCGCCGTGGTCACCTACTGGGCCCAAACAGTATAATCAACATTCATGTACATCAAAACGAAAGAAGAAGAAGAGCGGGGCGTTTGTATTTACCATCGCCCACCAGCCCACCGTGCATGGCATTCGTGGACAAGAAAGCCTTCACTCAATGGAAATTTGGGTAATTCTGACCTCTAACAACGTGGAAAGACATGTCAAACATATTGGTTTCGTGCAGAAGCTACAATACTTAAATAAATGGGAGTAACATAAAATAAAACGAATAGTACTCTTTCAAGCTAAAAACAAATATATGGAATCAGTGCATATTTGTAAAAGTTATGCCAGAACACAAATGCGGTACCAGGCAGACAAATAAATAAACAACTTTTTTGGAAATTGTCTTTTTTTCATATCTAGGGTCTACCTTTCAAAAAATGCAAATTTTCAGTATTACTTTACAAACGGGACGTTTTGCTAAAAGGACATACTGCTCGTAGGATGATTTGCTAATAGGCCATTTTGCTAAAATGTCATTTTGAGTATAGGTCGTTTTGCTATTATATTTGCATTTAGGACATTTTTATACAGAGGGTCCGCGCCCCTCCGTATCAAAAAGTGCTAAACGGTTATTGTTTTAATGATTAGGAAGTCACGCGTATTTGCGCTAGTTTGTACACCGCCATAAAGTTAAGTCTCGCGTCCGGCGCGGGATCCGTTTCAGTTTGCGCAGAGCTTTATCGGACACTCGCAGCCATCGTTTCAATTATTACGATCAATTGATCTTTTATTAATTAATTTAATTGCATTGTTTCACTGTTCCGTCTAGCAGATAAAGTGGGCGAATGAAATTTTATTGATTTGATTACTTTCGATACAACATTGCAAAATATGTATATTTGGGTACTAATGTATTGATGTCATTGTGTTGAGTGACTTGGTTGTAATATGAGCTGAGCTAAATGAAATAAGACAAACTGAGCGATTTCAGCATGATACATGTAGGAATTGTAGAAAACTGACTGCAAATTCTCAGGACCAGTCTGGATTCTGGGTTTGGTGCCCAGGATAGGCTCGCTCGCATGACAATTTGCCGATTATGGCATAACGGGTACAATGTGACTGTAGGTAAGTACTACTCCATATTCAAGGTAAATAAAAATGGTATATATAATGATTAATCATTCATGTATACTTAACTAAACTGTTCATAGGTATTATTGGTAAAAAATACAAAGCTTAGGCACATAGTGGGAATAAAACCACGTTTAATCCCTTGCATAGTGAAGATAAAAATTTCACCATCGACCTTTGTGGGATACCTAAAAAGCGCGTGGGTGACAGCAACGTGAGTGTTTCTGTAATCCTTTTGCACCATTTATCCACAATTTAACGATTCCATTTTATTTCAAAGCGGATCTAAAGTTTAGGTATTGAATTTTTCACCGTTATTAGTAAAAAACTTTAATAAAATCTTCAGTAAATTATACATACTGCTTGCGTAATTGAAAGATAAGATAAACATTATTATATTATTTTCAGACCAATCTCACTGTTATATTAGATAATAAGCTGGAATTAGCAAATTAATTTTCTACTATATAAGGCAATTTATAGTATAATTAATTAATATAGTAGGTATTATTATTATTATATTATTTCAATTATTATAGTTGAAAACGACATTTTTATTATTTTGACCACGATTATTTGAGCTGCGCTGGTTTTGCTTGCGCGCCCACCTCTCTTCATTTACTAATGCGATTATAGGCTGTTTATTATTGGCGACAATAGCCACCCAACTTAGCCTGGTCTTAGCTATGAATGAGGAATAGGGTGTAAAGTTCACTCATACCTCCATGGAAAAGGGAGGATCCTCCGACCAGACAGGTGTCGTGTCTGGTGGGCAACTGCCCTACGCTTGGTGTCGGAACGTTGTATTATGCTAGTTGCGCGGTAAACTCTGCTTGCGCGATGCAGGATTTTGCTGATGCTGATTGATGATGGTTTAGTTAATATGAGACATCGAACTTTAGAAATATAATTTATTGTATAGAATCAAGTTTTTTTAACTGAACAGACAGCGATGCTGCTGGGGAGTTTGTTGCGCCACTTCTTCTTCCCAGCTTCATAAAACACTAAGAAGTGGTGATGAGCGGGCGTTTTGGGGGACTATCTTACGTAATTTTGACGTTCTGAAAGTTTTGATTCGCACCCACATTTGAGTAAATGACTTTTGATTTTGATTTATGAAAGAGGACTGTCCCCTGGTTCGAGTGACAAAAACGCCAAACTATTTTTCAAACTCGTTGTGCCATATTTGCGGCTGCGTACTGCATATTCTGTCGACTTCAACTTGATATTTTGTTGCCAGGAACATGTGGAACGTTTGGCGCACTGTTCTGGAGGAGAATGAGAAGCTGGCTCGAGCCAGGCTGGCGGCGGTCGAGGTGTTCCAGCAGCAGATCGCAGACGAAGCCAAGTTCCTGCGCCAACACAAACTGAACGTGGCTAAGAAGGTAGGACTGTGTTTTAAGTTGTTTGTGACAGAATAAGCGCAAGTCCTGGAAGGAAAAACTCAGTATTAGTGATTTTTTCGTATAGTTAGTGACTTTTTTCCGTGAAGATAATTGAATTTAAATCCAATGGTTAATTAGTTGATGTAGCTATAACACAGAGAATTGGAAAAGCAAGTGGATAAGCAGGTACAGGTATTTTACAGAACGTACACTGTTGCACATAGGTTCAATAGCTGATTTAATACAAAAAAAAAGGTTTAGTCAAATGAACTATGTATATTCCAAACTGAGTGTTTGAAGTCTTCCACTTATTTTGTTACTTTTTATTTATTTAGACCATAGGTTCTCAACCTTATTATGCCCACCACTCGCTTTGAGAATATTTATTTTTCTAGTGACCCCAATTTTTTTTGCATACCTTCTTTCGCTTAACTGAAAAAGCTATTACCACGATTATATTTAAACGTGTAATCTATATATATATATATATAAAAATGAATCCCTATTTCCCTTGGTCACGCCATCACGCGTGAACGGCTGGACCGATTTCACATTTTTTATTTTTGTTGTGTTCTTTATTGTCAGGAGAAGGATCTTATGAAATAAAAAAATAAGGAAGTTGATCGGAACGTTACAAAATTTAAGAAAACTTAACGCCAATATTAATTTTACATAACTGTCAGTTCTTTGAAATAATTGTCAGCGATTGACAGAATGCGCGCTGCAAATATCGCTTATCACAGATGGATCGGTTAATAAATGAGTCGATAGTTTTAGTTTTAGTCAATAGTCAAATCTAAAACTATACGACATATGATATTCATAGTTAAGACAGGACAACGTCTGTCGGGTCAGCTTGTATTATATAATTGTAAGATCCGCCCACTAATTTTCTCTGGGTCTTCTACCCCCCTGAAAGTCTCAAACGCCCACGAGGGGGCGATATCGCCCTCGTTGAGAACCTATGATTTAGACCTTGACTGTGAGCGTAACTTTCAGATTTTAGTTCTGAATGAGGGGAGGAGATTTTACCTATCATGATTTTAATCATAATACGTCAATCTATTTGGAACAGTCCCCGTTGCTATACTCCAATTGGTAGGATACTCCAACCCAAAATTGATTCGTCTTTATGTTGAGTTTAATAGAACATCGGTAACATGCGTTTAAAATGGCTTAGGCAACTTACACTGCGGTCATAATTTCGGAGTGGTCCCAATCGATTAGTTAGGTACTCCAAAGACAATAATATTATGATAATAATTCATTATTGACGAGGTTGCATTACGACTAGTAGGTACAAAATCTATCTGACAAAATTCTGTACTTATAATAAAATGTAAGATTTTTTTTCTATTATAAGACTATTAATAGGCTCTTTTGAATGATTGTTAAAAAAGATGTGTGTTTTAAGTTTATTAGTATATAATACTACCAACCTACCCCTGCTTTGCACGGGGGCAGTGGTGACATAATAATCTAAACTTCGATATTGTTGTGCTAAATCTTTCAAAATAAATGTTGTAAATGATGATGGAAACCGGATCAATATCCTTTGCATAGTTTAGACAAACTGCGCAGTCACACATATGGACACAAAAAGCGACTTTCATTTTATACTATTTAGTAAATACAGTCACCAAAAGAGATAAGTAACCAGGGTCGTCGATATACATAGTTGAAGTTTAGTAAGAAACTTCAACTATATCCGACGACCATGGTTACTTATCACATTTGGTGACTGTACCTACAGACTTTTATGTACTATAACTAGGTACACCTCTAAATAATTAAAGCCACACGGGTCGATCGAAGGTTAAGCTCCGCTTGCCGAGGTCGGTCCATGGATTGACCATCCATAACATATCAAGACCTCTCCGTGCCTCCGAAAACACGTAAAGCCGTTGGTTCCGGCTGTCATTTGTAGATCTTTGACAGTCGTTACGGGTAGTCAGAAGCCCGAAAGTCTGACAACCAGTCTTACCAAGGGGTATCGTATTACCAAGTAACTGGGTAGTGGAGGTCAGATAGGCAGTCGTTCCATGTAAAATACTGGTATTCAGCTACACTCGGTTACACTGGCAGCTGACCCCAAAATAGTTGGGAAAAGGCTAGGTAGATTGAGGTAGGTAAACCTCTGCCTAACCCTTCGGGAATTCTAGGCGGGTCTTATGTTTATATTATTAATAGATAATAATTTGAAGTTTTAAAACTAGTATTACAATTGGCAAGTCCGAAGCAAATCATCACAAGAAGGTACGACTAACATCGTGAGACCTGGAGCCAAGGATCGGGCGGCCATCACAAAGCCTATAACACGTTGTGTAATATTAATCAGCTTGTTATATGCCGTGTCTTGGTCGCTCGCTACCATTATCATGGACGATCATCAAGGAGTATCGAAGACATCAACATTATAATGTTTATTTATATAAAACAAGCGAGGTGTGATAGGTTTCGCATCGTGCACCGCTATTATAAGGATTTGGCGGAAAAAAAAGGCCAATCTTAGGTTAATCGCGAACAATGACGATGGGTATGAACGGCTACTGGCCTAGAGCTTGTCCATTCTGAAATGACGCGCCCCACTATTTAACTACATAGTAGATTTAGATGTGTAAGTGCAAATATTAATAAAGACACTTCATCAGCGAGCGTCGACTGTTCCGTGAACAGTCGATGTGTATGCGAACTTGGCGGTCGACTAGTCGCATGATAAATCCGACAACGCTCTTTTTATGGCGTAGCGCTGGTTCATTGTATGGAACAAGATGTCCGCTCTCTCGCGTATTCAAGACAATTATGGCTAGTTGGACAACAAACCTTGTGCTCCTAAGTTAATATGATGGCAGAATTACAGTGGTGTTTTATGTGTATTGCGTCCATATTTGAAATTTGCTTGTGTGTGTAAATGCCGTAGCGGGGCGCGTCATTTCAGATTGGACAAGCTCTACCATGGGCACTTATGAAACGTCAGATGCTATGTGCACGGTTCCAATTGGTTGTTTTCTATGGAGAAGAGCCGGCAAGAAACTCCACGGTATTGGCATCGCACAGTACCTAATATCATCGAAACCAACGTGTGGATCTGGTTCTCTTCACATTTCTAAATGCCGACGAATTGCTATTCTTTATTTACACGACAGTCGACTGTTCAATATTTGTTACCATTTTGTATTGTGTTTATGCTGTGACTGGGTCAAATGTCTATTAACAACGCAATGACACTGTTTTGAATAAGTAGTTGGATACGATGTTAGTTTTTTTGCTAATTATAATCACCTACTTAGCAACAGGAAAAACTGCTACATGTCTACTACTGGCATTTTCAAAATGTGTATTTACTTATTATTAAGCAATTTAGGAACACTAAGCCTGAATGTAACGCTCACGAATGTTATCGTTATCTCAAAAATTGCCTTTACAGTAAATATTTTTTGCTGAAAAAGTTTGAGGTGCCATCCGAGCCAGGATCATGCGGCCTCGTGGACGTCAGCTTTTTATCACAACTACATCAATGGGGCCGCGCGGTACCATCTTCGTCGAAGACACCGTTTGGATCGCAGGAAATGTTCGTTTAAAACATGGAAAAATATCTTATATAATATCAATATCTTCAAATACCGAAGACCCGAAGAAAGAACATAAAATTTACTGTTTCAATCATGTTCCCTATATTTAAGCAATTAACTTACATGTTTTCACAATTTCAAAAAGCTTTTAAATCAGTTTGCCTTTAAAATAAAATATGAAAATATGTGTTTGCTGAGAATAATGAGAAGCACCTCGCATATCGGGATCGTGTGGCCTCCTTGATGCCGTAAGTAGTTGTATCATACTTTAAGACTACAGCATCGATGTGGCCGCGCATTGCCATAGCTATGGAAAACACCGTTTGGATCGCTGTGAAATGTATCATAAAATACCTTTCACAAAACAATTACAAATGGATCATTTTACTGATATTTAAATATGTAGACGAACAAAATACAGAACATTCAAGTGTCTCTTCCAATCACTTTATATTTTATTTTGTTTTCGCAATTAACTCATATGAATTCACAATTCTAAATGTGTTTCTAGATTAATTTATATTTCAGTTACTAAGCGTTTGCCAAGAGGAGTGTGTCGCATCATCCGGACCGGGATCGTTCGCCCTCCTTGATCCCGTTGTCAGTTTTTTTTAACGATTTGGCGACGGCATCAAAGGGGTCGCGCGGTACCATGTCATCGAAAACCGGACGAAGACGAAGACCGATGGATCACCGGAAATTTTTACAAAAAAAATAACAAAGCAAATCAATGCAATCAACTTTCCTGAAATTGTCTAGGAATAATTATTGCCGACGTTGTTAACTTAACACTAACTTACTATTTATAAACCAGAACACAAATACACTCGAGAGCAATGAATCCGGGTCACTTAAAGATTCCTAAAAATCTCGGAAACTAAAAATGCTAGGTTAATGCAATAAATTGTATTTAATAGACAATGTAATACTCCTTAAATGAAGGTATTAAAACTTCTTAGTTATTGTAAAGTTATATCATAACAAAATCAAATTTGAAAAAGGGCCACTTTCGAAGATGGAACTACGAAATTACAGCATTTGGTTTTGCTTTTGTTTGTAATCTGTCAGTTATGTGGGTACATAAACCATGTTGATAGTGCTCTATATTCATTATTCAAGCTGAAATTATGTCGCTTACGCCTGAAGAATGCACCAGAATACTTACAATGCTGGAAACCGGCCGGAGTCAGCGCGATACAGCCAGGACTGTCGGTGTGTCGCTGTCAACAGTACAAAGAGTTCTCCGACGTTACGAAGAAACTGGTTCTAACCTACGCAGACCAGAAACGGGCAGAACCAGGTGTACCACAGCACGAGAAGACCGATACTTGGTGAACACCATGCTTCGAAATCGCTTTCTCACAGGAACTGAACTCACAAATCAGTTTCGACGCCTCGGAGGAAGTAACCCAAGTGCATGGACAGTAAGACGTCGGCTTGCTGAATCTAACTTAAAACCCCTTAGACCTGCAAACGGCCCTAAACTGGAGCGTGGGCATCGTATTTCAAGACTAAGATATGCCCAGAGCCACGTAAATTGGAGTATTGAAGATTGGTCAAAAGTTATGTTCTCCGACGAATCAAAATTTATGCTCTACAAGCACGATGGAAGACACAGAGTGTATCGAAGACCAGGGGAAAGTTTCAAGCAAGCATGCATCGAAGAAAAAGTAGCCTACGGTGGTGGGTCTGTACTTGTGTGGGCCGGAATTTCTTCTGAAAGTCGCACAGAGCTGGTGATCATAGAAAACGGCTCTTTAACTAACGTAAGATATGTGGAAGAAATCCTCAATGATCACGTTGGTCCATTTATGGTCAATTTAGGTGAGGATGCTATATTTATGCATGACAATGCCCGACCTCATACAGGTAGGATTGTGAATGACTACCTTCAAGAGATGAACATTACTCGTATGGAGTGGCCAGCGCGCAGCCCGGATATCAACCCGATCGAGCATGCTTGGGACGAGCTAGGCAGATGCGTAAAACAACGAAACCCTCCCCCAATCACGCTTCGTGAGCTCAAAATTGCTCTCACAGAGGAATGGGAGAATATTCCCCAAAATCGTATAAGGAACTTGGTGTACAGCATGCCAAACCGCGTAAACGCAGTAATGGAAGCACGAGGAGGCAATACGAAGTATTAAAATTCAAGAAAATCGTAATAAAGTTCAAAAATTTCATGTTTCCTATTTTTGTTTTAAGGAGAGATCAGCAGTTTTTTTCTTTATGTAATTTTGTGTTAATAAAATGTATGGTGACTCATATTTTTTTTACTTTCATTTAAAGAGTATTACATTGTCTATTAAATACAATTTATTGCATTAACCTATCATTTTTAGTTTCCGAGATTTTTAACATTCTTTAAGTGACCCGGATTCATTGCTCTCGAGTGTAATATTACCTAGTTGCTGAATCAAATCAAATCAAAATATGTTATTTCACATAAACCAACATGGGCACTTATGAAACGTCAGGAGCTAGTTGCACGGTTCCAATTGGTTGTTTCCTATGGAGAAGAGCCGCTAAGTTACTCTTTTAAAAATAAGGGGCTTTTACAATGTTTCCAATTATAGTGTTGATATGGGAGGACAGTGTAGGCCTGTCAACAAGTAACAGGTACTCAACAAAATATAAAAAGGTCCACAAATCTACAGTCTACAAGTTAGGTCGACAACGTTCTCACATTCACAAAATATAGAAGAATCTATATAAAAATAAAAGCCTATTTAGACTAAATGAATCATCTGGAATTATTTTAATTGTACTTGTGTGAAATATGCTGTTCCCGCAAAACATTATTTATAACTTTCAGCCATCAACAATTTTTTCTCCACAGGTATTGAAAAAAAAAGAAGGTGATTGACAAATTGACTGTGAAACTAGATTTAAGTATTCATATGTGCCTGTTATAAGTGAATCATGTAATTTGGATTCAATCTCGTCCATTAATGAAGAAGGTACGCACGACGATATATACATTGCCAGGATAAGCTGACTTCTCACCGTACGAAAAGCCTTTACAATGCGAGGTCAGCTAGTACTGGATTGTATGTTATTTGTTGACATATTACGACAATTACCTACTGTGTGCAAGACACGCTTGATATAAATATTCTATTGAAAGTATTGGCAAAGAATTGCTGCAGTCTCTTTCAAACGTCAATTCGCATAGTTACGCAAGAAACTGAAGCATTTGTTGTGTCATACAATGTGTATTGTATGTGGAACAAAGATATTGTTAGTAAAGGTCATTATGACACATCTATTTGTAGGTGCATCTTAAATACCTGGACTAATGTGAGCAATAGGTGAGCTTCACAGAAAACAATTTTAAGATTCGTGTAGACTACGAGTTCGTAGTACGAGTGCTACGCGATGGTGCTACGCCGTAGCACCAATATAATTTTATCCTGTGCTATGATTTGATTCACTAAGTTCTCCAGATTTTTACTTAATTAACTCCTCGAATATAAACGAATATTTCAAAAAACATTCTGTGTATTGAATTATTTCACGCCGATAAAGTTGATACAAAAACCCGACGAAATAAAGCTTGATATTGATCGCTGCCCGCAGCACTGATTCAATATAATTAACGAACAATCACGTGCTTAATTACATACAATTAACTGTCATTGATACTGCAATCCATACTAATATAATATTATAAATACGAAAGTAACTCTGTCTGTATGTTACCTTTTCACGCCTAAACCACTGAAAGGGGTTTCGATAAAATTTAGCAAGGCATCCTGGTAAAGGACATAGGCTACTTTTTGTCCTGGTAGCACGTTCCTGTGGGATAATGTCCGACATCCAGTTGAGCGAAGTCACGGGCAGAAGCTAGTATTGGATAAATTATCATGTCCATAGGGTGAATTTAATTAATTAAATCCTGCAATCATTTTACCTTCACATGCAGACGTTCAGTGGTTTTCAACTGTCCGTTTATTAATTAATTTATGGTGGGATCTCAATACACCCTGCCACCATGAGGATGAGATAGGATGCCTACATAATTATGCTCTGCAGCTGACGTTTTCATAACTACACTTTATCGAAATAAAACACTTAGGTATGCTAAGGTAATAAAAGACGGGGTGAAAAAATTAATTACTTTTTTGTGTGAAGAATGTTCTATTCTATGTGCAGTAGATGTTAATGTGACGCGACAATCTTCGGCCAATTTTATGACGGCGGTGGTCCTTGTGTTCTTCTTAGTCCTTCCAGTCTTTGGTCAGGGGTCAATAGGGGGTCAAAGTTTGTGTGGAATAATTTTAACGTGAGGTCCGCTTAACTCAAAACTCTGTATTACTTAAGACCAAAATAAATAATAAAGTCTATCAGCATGCATAGCATGAGCACTTCTCTCTCTACTCTACGAAGAGGAGACAAATCACTTTCCTAACAAAAAATCATTATTTCCTTGAATTTTAACATCGCGCCGTTGAAATCTGTCATTGTGTCTTCAATTTCTTCCGTTTCTGGCCATGCTACGCATGCTAGGTTTTTAGAAAATCTACCCCTGACGGGGTGAAGAGGAGTAGGCAATTTTACAGGGGAGTATTTTACATCGTGGCTTGATGAACTCGAAAATTGGTATAAATAATCTTTGAGTCAAGTTATGGAAACATCTCAAACGATTTATCAAAATTCCACCCTGTGGGGGTAAAAAGAGGGGATACAGCTAATATGAAAATACTTATTCCTTTGGTTAATAAATTTGAAACTTGGCAATATTTGCCTCAGTAAATAATAAAGATTGACACTTTGAGTAAAAAAAAACTGCTTACCGAGGATTTATGGGTGACAAAGTTAATAAGTAAAACCAAATTAACGTGCTTTCGGATTAACTCGAAACTTAGCACTATATTTAAATATAAAAAAGTATTTATTTCAGGGTTTTAAAAAAATCAACACCTAACGGGTTGGAAAAGGGTAATAAAGTATAAAGGGATTTTACTGCTTGCTCGAAAATGGGAATAAATAATCTTTAAGTACAATAAATACAATGGAAACGTACCAAACGCTTAAAATCATGCACTGTGGTAGTGAAACAGTTTATTTGAAATATCTTATTACTTTGACCTATAAACTAAACTAAATAAATGATTAAGATCATAAACATATTTTTTTTCGTAAACTAGCTTTCAAGGAAGTGCAGGGGGTGTTAAAAATTTTAGAGGAAAGTACGAAATCCACGCGGACGAAGTCGCGGGCAAAGTGCTAGTTATGTTATAAAATTCACTTCAGTAACAGATAACACATTCACACGTTTGTCGTAACGAAAATGTTTCACAATTTAAAAATGTTTCACAATTTAAAAATGTTTGTGGTAATATACATTTTCGCTCGAATTTTTACGAATATCGTAAAAGCCGCAGCCCACCTACGCTGGAACTATCAACTTCTGTCGAGTAGTTCCCAATTTGAATGAAAAAAACATGTCAATATTTCGGAACTCCTAACAATGCATAACAAACTCCCTTGTGTCCCAACGATATGACAGGGTGTTAATAACAGCCGCCGTCTTAATTGCGTAACACACTATCAATCACAATCTCAATCATTTTGAAGGATATTGCTAATCCATTGCTTCATATGTTCCCAAAATTGTTAGTTCAACAACGTAAATAACGCAATGAATGTTGTTAAACTGTCAAAATGAAAGCCATTCCTACTGCTAGTGTATTACGCAATTACCCCGCTGTTCTGTACATCGTTCAAGGGATTGAGCGAAAAATGTCCTTGGAAACCTTTAAGCTTCATTCTTTCTCTGTTTGAATAGAACTCTCTCTCTCCAAGAAGAAAAGAAATACTTAGTAACTTAGAAAATGCTGGCACCATAATAAGAAAAAACAAACCTTCTTTTGGGCCTTCTTGCTTTATTAATTCGTGATAATAATAATATTATTTCTATATCCAGTATTTAATTTTGTTTTTTTTTTACCGCATTTTAATTGGGTCTCAAATACTTTAGAAAATAGGGTGACCAAAGTCAAAGTTAAATCATTTATTCCAAATAGGCACATAAAAGGCACTTTTGAATGTCAACATATACAAAATAAAAATAAAAATCTAATCGCCTCTTCCAAAAGGTAGTTTCGCATGGACATGAATGGGCAAGAAACTCCACCGTTACTCTTTTAAAATGTTTTACAATATTTTATATACTATACTTATATATGAAGTCGATGCACCTAGAATAAAATTACTATACGACAATAGGTAGAAAGAATTAAAAATGTAGCCATGACAGATAAACTAATTATGTGATAGATACATGGTGCTCACATATATACATTTTACAAGGAATAAGTCAGTGTGATTTTAAGCGAGTTAAAATAATAACATACATTCTGTGACTATACACAATGTCATAAAAATTATAAATTTATACAACCATATTAGCTACCAGCTTGATTTTGTCTAGATCGTGATCAATAGCTGTAGACGTGCGAACTTCATCATTTGATGATGAAGTGCATACAACACGGTGTGTGTAACTACAATATAATTAATAATACATTGATGGTTTCATAACTGCCTCAGTTTCGATCGGGGCTAGTGCGAAGAAATATAGATGAAGGTACCTAATAAACATTTTCGACGGTGCAACATTTTTCTTTCTTCATATATTTCATTTAAAACTAGCTAACGTGACAGACGATGTCCAGTACGATTTTCAAAAATTTCTAACTCTAAAACCCAGAGAAAAAGGATACTCTGATTTCCCAAATTTGAAATTTTCCCGAGAAAGATTTCCGAGTTTATCTTTCCATAAAAACCTAATTCGGGCTATTACAAATATTATAAAACAAAAAAATACCAAGTCGGTCCAGCCATTCCTAAGTGTCGCGCTTCCCAGTGAACAGCATTTCATTTTTATTTATATACTAGCTGCACCCCGCGGTTTCACCCGCAGCGATATGAAATATACTTTACGACCAACCAACCAACCACAACAGACCTACCAATAATACACAAAAAAAATCATAACAATCGGTCAAGCCGTTTCGGAGGAGTTCGATAACAAACACTGTGACGACGAGAGTTTTATATATTAGATAGATAGACATAGAAATAAATAAAAATATATTATTTGGGACACGCACAAGAAATACAAACAATAAAAAACTTTTTTACAAAAAAACAACCGACTTCCAAAAAAAACACTAAAAGACGTGAAAAATAACTTTAATTTCGGAAGTCGGTGTCTTTGCTTTTGTATTTTCGTTTTTGGCCACCGACTTCCGAAATTAAAGTTATTTTTCACGTCTTTTAGTGTTTTTTTTGGAAGTCGGTTGTTTTTTTGTAAAAAAGTTTTTATTTTACACTTTTTAGTTGCGGTACCTACCCCACACAAATTCGTATACCACTACTTGGTGTGTAAATAACAGTGACAGGAAATTATTAACACATCATCCATATAAACTAAGTGGAAAAATACGCAGTATTAAGGATAACTCAAAAACTACTGGTCAGACCTTAATCAAATTTAAATGGGACCACATGTGAAGCACCACCTATCAAATAAAAAAGAATCATCCAAATCGGTTCACCCAGAAAAAAGTTATGAACTAAAACACATTAAAAAAAAAAAAAAAAAAAAAAAAAAAAAAAAAAAAAACATACAGACGAATTGAGAACCTCCTCCTTTTTGTGAAGTCGGTTAAAAAAAAGAACATTAAATCTAACAAAATCATGAAAACAAGAAAATAAAATATATAGATAGGATAAAAGATAGTTTTTTTATGGAAGATAGATAGATTCTAGTTAAAATTCATTATTCTTTATCATTTCAATAATATTATTGTAGTGGTATAGGTATGGATAAACCTCGAAATTGATATTAGGTGGTTTTTGTACTAACATGCGTGACAACTTTTTTTTTTAAATAGTAGATCTACGTCCCTACTCCTCCCATTTTAGGGGTAATCACAACAGGTACCTGTTACCTATTATGACGTTTTATGATTCTAGTGCGAGAGAGAGAGATTTAACTATACACCGTGTTCTTGACGTTATCCATAAACTTTGGCAAACGCTTCTATAGCTTTTACAAACCAAATCTAACAAAGGATTTAGTACTTAAAAAGGCTTCGTTACAAAGATATGAGTAATTTCGTTTAATTAAATTTAATTTAGCTATGCAGTAGGAAAGCGTCTTAATTTGGCCTATATTGCCACTTAGTGCAATTAAAATTAAAAATGATAAATCTATCTTATAATGAGAATGCTGTTTGCATTTCATTTGCACGTTAAAAAAAATTGTCACCTGTCAAAAATTTGGCAAGTTTTGACAAGTTTCACCCACCAAATCTTATGAATGAAAATACGACGTTGCCAATTGTGATAAAGAGGCATGCATCTCGGGTGATTTACGTCAAGGCATTTAGTTTGTATGAAAATTAACAAAAAATAAAAATAAGAATTCGTGAATGTGTCCACAATGAAAAATGCTTATTTCCATGGTCTGAACATCTGATCGAAGTTTATGTATATCATTCGGAACACGGTGTATATGGCCGAAAGCACCATTTCTTTTTCGGACTGTGATCCCGATGACATTAATACTACAAAATACTGCCCCTGATCCTTAAAGATACAGGCCTTCCATACCTATAAGGCACCTTATCCTTTACTAACACATCTTTTTTCTTTCTCCAGTGCACAGATACCCTGGCTCAGGCTCACAAGGAGCTACAAACCACGGTCCTGGATGTAGATAAAACCAAGAAGCTGTACTTCGATGAGGAACACACCGCGCATGACGTCCGCGACAAGGCCAAGGATATTGAGGAGAAGTAAGTTTTTCAAACTTATCGTCTTTGAACAATACGTAGGTGCAGTACCCGGTCCTAAACATGGTACGCTCACCAAATATGATAAGTAACCAGGGTCGTCGGATATAGTTGAAGTTTATTATGAAACCGATGAATATTTTCGAATAAAATTTAATTTAATTAATAGAAAACAAACAGTTCATTTATCAAATTAAATATCATTTGAAAACATCCATCGGTTTCTTACTAAACTTCAACTATATCGACTACCCTGGTTACTTATCTCTTTTGGTGGCTGTACATCCAGTTTTATGAAAAGTTCGGCTTTGACGCAGTCGGAATCGCCGTGCCAACAGCACGAAAAAAACACAGAAACTAGTTCGATGTTTTTACTATATTCTACCACAAAAAATACAGGTATTCAAACCGATATATTTAACTCCAGGTAAACATCGAAATTGCAGTAACACCGACTGCCTCTAAATGGTATCCAATTTATAAATTCCGATCCCAAATTAACACGCATGATTTACCGTGAGCTCTGCCATCAAAATGCAATATATCTCGTCGATTATGTTTAGGCATTGCACAAACGCGCTCGATTTATTCGCAAACGTCGAGTTTCCATTCAACATGGAGAAGCTTGTGATCCGAACGATTCAATTTCGATGAAAATATTTTTAATATACGTTCGGATGAATCCGAACGCATATTAAAAATATTTTTATAAATTTTGTATCACTTTATTTTGCAATGATCCTTGAATTCAAGGATTGTTTTTATCTAAATCTGGAACTGTCAATAGGAAGTATGCAATATATACTCCCCAAAGCCTGTACCAACGATTCTGGTTGAAAAACCGTCTAGCACTTTGATTTTATCGATAGCCAATTGTTAGTTTTCGTTGAATTAGACAATTTCGTTGGAATAGGCATTCAGATGCGATTTTAGCACAGAAAGATTTTCTGAAAATGTTTACAGGCAATTTTTATTACCTAATTACTTTGTGTACCCAGAAAAAAAAACATCCTACTTTCTTCTACGGATCATTTTAAACCACTGTAACAAAACTTCGTTGTAATCTGTTCAGCTGGGCGTCAAGAAGAACAAACAAACAGACACTACCAGACTTATAATAAATATTAGTGTGAATAAGCAGATCCTAGCAGAAACAATGGTTGTCCACTTGGATGTAGAACAGGCGAGCTCGATGCAATAATATTGAATAGCTTTTATGCATTACCCCGCGTTTAACGGGATTTCTATTTGATTTGTGTTCTCTTGTTCGACTTATTGTTTTATTGTAGCAGTTTCTCCGATATTTTATGAAACAAGTCTACAATTATGTCTGTTTTTTCAAACCAGACGGTTTGAACAACCAGACATAATTGTAGACTTGTTCTTTTTCCAACTTACAAAGTAATTTTCATCTATTTGATTTTGCTAACAACGACGCCATGACGATTGATTGACTTGATTTGTCAAAGAAAAGAGCATTAAAATACTAATTGCAATCTTTTAAAATATTGATACGTACAAATGATTTTACGTAAGCCTTGATATAATATTATTATTTATGTATAGTGGTTTTTATTTCCACGAAAAGGGTATGCAGTAGTCACCTAGTCATATATTGTCTTCGCTGAACCATTTTCTTGGCTACATTTGTATACTGTTATTGATTCAATCCTTGAATAGATTTTGGTTTCATTGGTAATTTGTCCTAGTGCAATTTTATCATGTTGCGGTCCCTGCTACAACAAAAATTAGGCATTAAATTATCTTCTTTTCATAGTAAAACAATAATACCATATTTTAGAAGCAGCAGCGACAACTTGGACCATGAAAATATAATAAATTGGAACCTTGTACAATTTCAGTAGCTCTGTATATAAATAAAATAATAGGTCGGAGAAAAAGTTTTTATTTTATTTTATAGGTATAAAGTTGTATAGTAATAGTAGCTTGTATCATAAGGGAGCAAAATAATATTTTTACGGCGAGGGCGCTTTTTTGAATCCAGAGCGAAGTGAGGGATTGTTTAATAGAATTCTGAACGTAGCGAGGGATTCAAAGTACGTCGCCCGAGCGAAAAATATATTTTGCGCCCGAGTGATACACTCTACTTTTCATAACCCACTATGAGAAAATAAAAGGCGCTTCATATTTTATTCTAATGTTATTATTTAATAAAACATAGAGTAACAACTAAATTGAAATTAAATAGTATCTAATAATATTTGTATTTATCCATCACATTTCTTGCGCTAGTTCTAATACTTTCAGGAGTTAATTCTATACTTTCACTGTCACTTGAAGAACTCATTTTTCAAAACAAAACCATGAATTTCTAACAATCCGTGAAAATTTACGAAAACGCGGGTTTTAGTTCGCGCGTTTTTAATTTGATTTCTTTCTTTTTTTATTCAGCCGGCGGCGCGACTATGGGCCGTCGTACCAGTCAGTCTTTATTTAAACAATATTTGCGTTCGATTTCATTGACGCTGAACACTAAGATGTTCCAAATTCAAAAAGTGCGCGGCAAAGATAATTGCGGCGCACTTATATAGAGGATTAAAAACTCATTACTGCCCGCTAAAAGTTTCATAGAGAAAACACCACCTTTGGGTGCACTTAAAGGCGAACCAAGTCGTATTTTTCGAATAGATGGGATGAAAAATGTCTTTGACTGTACTGTTTGTATCAAGCAGGTTTTGACACCAGAAGACATATTTAAAAATGAAAAGTAAAAAAGTAAAAACGATTTCCCGCCATTTCTCAACTGTTTTTCAGTCCGCCAAAATAAGTGAATCTATTTTAATGAAGAAATTCGATATACATATTTTGAAGTGTTATCACAAAAAAGGTAAAAATGAGACACAAACCGCGAAAAAATTATGTGACGTTTATGGACTTAACGCAGTGTCAAAAGTTGGTTCAAGCGTTTTCAGTCCGGGAATTCAGATGTCAAAGATGCAGCTCGCGCTGTTCGCCCTGTTACGGATAAATTCGATGCCATTTTTTAAAAAGTGGAGCAAGATTGGCATATTACTAGTTACGACATAGCTGAAGACTTAGGGGTTGACCACAAAACAGTTATGACCCATTTGAAAAAGTCTGGGCATACAAAAAAAGCTCGATATTTGGGTGCCACACGAGCTCATAGTCGTGAATTTGTAAACAGAACACGAAAGAACTTTTCCGCGATCTAATACTTGCTGTCGCTTGTTACCTATTGTAACAAAATACGAAAACTAACAAGAGAAAATCATTATGTAAAAATACAATCAAATTGGTGTTTTTGGGCCGCACTAAAGCTTGGGTTCCCTACGACAGCGGTAGCCGTCACATAACGGACGCAGTGTCGACTTACATCAAAATGATGGCACCGGGGTTTGACTTTAAGGAGTTAACAAACGCTCTCTAGGGAAACACCAACTCACTTTCATAACTAACGTTTCAGTCACGTCACTCGACGGTAAAATGCGGACGCTATGTGGCGCCACCGCAGTCTTAGGTAGCCCTAGTTTTAACGCACAGACAGACAGAAAGATGTTATATTTAATCAAATGTGTTAGGCTAATAAATAAGGTGAAACTGTATACCAGCCATTACAAACGGCAATATAAGTTGGAACTTACATATATTGATTCCTATGACTGACCTTCCTGCGGCAGTGCAGTTGGAGAGTTGCCAAAATAAGCACACAACTGTCGCCAAACATCAAATATGTAGCGTTTGTATGAACTTTGTAGATACACTTTATTTTATATTATTTTATTTGAAAGGTACACCAACGACCTATTCTCTAGAAACATTAACATAATAAAAAATAACATAAGCATTGAGTTATGGTTAATTTTTCACTTAGGGGCGTACACAGCACTAACAATAATCTTACTTTTTATAATAAACTTCCTAGCCATATTCAAGATCTAAGCCTTAATAAATTGAAATCTTTTATAAAGCGGAAACTATGCCAGAAAGCCTATTATACTGTGAAAGACTATATTGAGGACAAAAAGGCTTGGGTTTGTGTTGTTTCAATAAATTTACACTGAATGTTGTTTTTTATTTTGCTATCTATTTTAGACATGAATATTTACTGTAAAAGTATTATATTATTTCAATTATTGTGAATGTAAGGACTTTCCATAAAAGGTTTTTCCTTAAAAGACCATTTCAGACACAAATCTGCATGGTTTTCTCATGATCTGACCAAGATTATGTCTGGACTATAAAAGAGACTGTGACCCCTGAGTTTGTTTCGGCCTTTCTGCTCAGAGTAGTCAGATAGGAAACGCCGAACTCATCTAGTATTTAAAAAATATGATTGACATGTAAAAGTGTTTGTACAAACCTACTTTCAGAAATATAATAATTTATCATCTACATAAAAAATAGCTTCTTAAATATACGTTTCAGCAAGATTTTTTACTCGTAGTGAATATAGAAATATTAATTAGAAACAAAGAACAAAACATTCAGTAAAAAACAAAATCATAATCGAAATTAGAATCAAAAATTAAAAATAAACAGTAAAATTTAAATTCAAAATTCAAAACGGTAGAACGTGATAACGTGTGCAACAAGAGAACATTCCAAAATTGTTAGAGAGGCAGGCTATGCGGCAAAAAAACTTTTTTTTTATTAAACAAATAAAATAAAAACTCTTACATATGCATATAACAATATGGATACTGAATTGAAATAAATGCAGGTGCAGGTATATAAGAATAGACTGGAAGTCGACCACAACATAGTTTCAAAAAACTAAAATAGGAATCAGTCTTCTGAATCAAGTGGGACATTTTTCTGTACACCCGATAACACAACAAAGTAACCAATACATTTCCTATAAGTTGACCTCGTATTGTATTGGCTTTCCGTGCAAATGAGACGTTAGCTCATACCGGCAATTTATTGTTTTATGTATCACGTACCTGACTTATAAATACATACTACAACATAGATACATAATGCAAAAAGTCTTCTGCATTGAATAAAGACATTTTGATATTCAACTTTGTCTCGAAAATCATCATACCTCGGCGAATTACAGGATGTGGTTGAACCCAGATGATACAGAGCCCTGTAGCCGTACTATGACGTGTTAATACACTCATGGTTCAATTGCGAAAAAGGGATAGTGATATCGGTCATATATAGGTCCGTCTCACTTTCACGCTGGAACAATGATGGCTTTAACACGCCATAGTAAGGCCTGCCTCTGGTTAAACTGATATGTCTAATAAGATCCTTAGGTAACCAAAGCGGTTGCATTCATAATGCAAAGTGATTGTCTATTGAATAAACGGGTTGTATGAACTGTCAAAACTGTGAAGTAATCAAAGACTAAAATAACTCTATAGAAACTAGTAATGGCCAAAACGATCAAAACCCTCACTGTAATATTGTTTCTTTTTTCCAAAGGTTGAAGAAGAAGAAGGGCTCCTTCTTTCAATCTATCACGTCGCTGCAGAAGAACAGTGCGAAGGTGTCCTCTCGTCGTGACCAGCTCGAGGAGAAATCTACAGGGGCCAGGAACGATTATCTTCTCAGCATCGCCGCGGCTAATGCCCACCAGGTCAGTACTGGGATATCATAGAAGAGTCTTCACGAATTGGTAGTCAGCACCTAAACCAAACAGCAATTTGCATTACCATGTATTCTTGATACTTTACTTTCAATACTATAAAATTAGAAGCCGAAACTATGCTGATTATAGTATTAAACACTTCAATATAAAGTCGGTTGCCCCTAAAGTTACAAACAATAAGTACCAATAAAGTTTATTATGGTGTCTTCACACATGGATTAATCGTATTTTTTCTAGTAGCTCTGTAAGAACTACGACCGTATTCACACGCTCACAAATCTAAAAATGACGAACATAACAAGCTGATCCCATCCAAAATTAAATCACGATTCGTCATACTCGACGTGCGAGTAAACAAATCATCGAGCACGGAGACGCCTCGGCGGCATTGTCAACACTCTTCATACGAACCACCATACCGTTTGCCCACACTACGACAGTAATGACATTTAAAACCTGCTTTGAAGGCAGACCGTGACAGAAGTTATGCGCTCAATGCTCTTTCGGTGATACGAATTCTATTTATCACTGACACTAAACGCTGCCGGCGCGGCGATTCCATACTCTGTGAAAGAGACCGTAACTCCGTGTTCCTCCCCTAGAACCGCTACTTCCTGGTGGAGCTGCAGAATTGCATGCTGAGCATGGAGGCGGCAGTCTACGAGAAGGTCTCCGAGTTCCTGACCTTCATGGGCCGCACTGAGTTGCTGACTTGCTCGGCCACACAGCACTCGTTCGGCAAGATAAGGGACCAGGCGCAGCAGCTGACTCGCGAGTACAACTTGCAGTGCCTGTACCTGTACTACCCGGTGCTGAAGCAACATATTCAGGTATGATCGAAAATAATGTACTTTATTTTTGTAGTTCTAAACAAACAGTTGAGGAAGGCTCTTTGTAAAATTCAATATCTCCGTAACCAGTAGGGTCCCAGGTAATGGCCCGGTACAAAAAAATAATTACAATGATGGGAAGTACAAGTGACTCTCGGCTTCGTTATGTGTCTTTTTACACCCATTATTACTCGCATGACCCGACCTATTACAAATACAGATAAAACAATCCCAGATAATTCTTAGGATCACCTGATAGGTATTAATATATATTTTTTTACAAGTAACCCATCAAACTAGCTCGATAAGTGCAAAATCGGCAAATATTTGAATTTGAACTGTATTATAGCCGGCAAACGTCTTGAAAAGACTTGTCGCAGACCGCGCAAGTCTGATTTGTAAGGTAACGCGCCCCCGCGCACCTTACTTTCTTCAAATGTATTTTCGTTTATCAAGTTATTTGCCGGCAATAGACGAACGTATGAACTGATCCAGACTTGGGCCAGATTCTACCATATTGTCTAACTAGGTACCTATTTTTCCCGGCTTATAGCCAAAGATTTAAACCCAGATATTTAGGTTAAGTTCAAAACGTGCTTTAAAGAACCTAATACATGCTTCAATACCCCAGGGAAGCGTTATAGGCGGCCCCCTATTCCTCATATACGCAAAGGACCTTCCCAAAACCATGGGCCATGTGTACTGTTTGGGGACGATATTACACTCCTCACCTCATTCCAAACAAATACTAATTTAAATGAAAAACTTTTCACTATTCTTAATAAAATAATAAATTGGATTAGTGAGCATAATGTCGAAATTAACTTTACCAAAACTAAATTAATAACTTTTCATCCGCAAAAAAATGTTGAATAAATATAAACTTCGCATTAAGGTCACGTTGTTTGATCAGTAGTCAAACATACTAATAGTTAAAATGCGTTAGTTAAACTAACAATTTGTAAAAAGTGACAGAACTATGTTGTTTGACAAATGGTTAAGCTAACTACAGTGAAAAAAAAATACAATTTGCTATAAAAGCTAACCATGCGCTGACTGAGTAGTTAAACTTTGACAGCTATTGACTATTGTCAAGTGACTAATTGTTAAATTTACTATTGGTCTTGTTTAACTATGTATCAAACAACGTGCCCTTAATCAACAAAAAACAGAAACAGTTAACGATTTCACTCTCTTAGGTTTGACACTAGACGCACATATAAACTGAAAGACACTTAAAGAAAGAAGAAAATTCAAAATTATTATATATATAAATTACGCCCTACGCGAAACTAAAAAACTGCAAACCTACAAACCTCTCCAGTTACATACTTGCGTTTAGCTACGGCATCATTTTATGGGGAAATAGCACAGAGGCTAACTCCCTTTTCACCCTACAAAAAAAACTGATAGTAATCATTACAAACCTAGGACAAACAGATAGTTGCAGATAGTTCCAGAACTAGTCCGCAAATACCCAGAATCTTACAACACACGGAAAAACATACAAACAAAATATTCATTGCGCCATAAAAACAGATTAAATCTTCCTCTCTCCCGCTTTAAACTGCGCTATTCTAGTCCATATACTATGACGGCCGAATTAAGAAACATCCTCCTTTTTAAGTAAAACCAATATATTTTTATATAAATTAAATCAATTCTTAATTAATAAAATTTATTACACAATAGACAAATATCTAACGGATAAATTCAATAATAAATAGATACAATTATTTAACAGATAAGTAAAACAATAAAAAATAAATGAGTTAAAATATATAAACATATTAAATATTAATTTAAATATATAACTATATTGAATACACTAATTGCAATACAAAGATCACAATTTAACTATTTAAGACCTGTATTATGTACCTACCTATGATCCACAATAAAGATATTGAATTGAATTGAAAGTATTTAAGAGAATAATTAAATAAGCAATATTAGTATATAATTTAATACAAAAAATAGATTGATTTACACATATCAAATTTAGAGTATAAATAAAGGAGTGATAATTAATATATAATATCTAATAATGTTGTAAAAAAAAACAGATAGATAGGAAATAATTTAAATATTTAGAAATACGGAAAATCATAAGTAAGCGCTCTTCCTCTTCCCTGCTTATTTAAAATTTTGCTGTGCCCAACAGGGTCCATAATTGTTTCTATTCTTGTTTTCTATTTACCACCTGTAGGTGTACATTATGGATTACAATAAAGATTAATTGAATTGATTAATGAGATACGATATTTTCAAGCAGTACGAGTTTGAGCCGTGCGACAACGACCCAATTGACGCGGTGACCATCGAGCACGAGTCAGTTGCGCAGACGCTAGGGCAAGAAGCCCGCCGCTGGGCTACGCGCGTCTTGCGTGAGACGTCGCTGGTGCGAGATGCCACACGCAAGATGCACGTCTACCAAGCTATGCGTGATGCTGGGCAAAAGGTGAGCTTTCTTTGTTGTTTATTTGTTTTTTGCAGCAGACATTGTACATTTTAGGGTTGGTCAAAAGCCTGCTGGGGTCGCGGATTGTTCGAAAGACTTACCCTGGCCCTGGCACACAAGCAACTGAAGGAACACGGGTGGGTTATAATCAGTAAGAGTCTAACACGCCCTCCCGCTCCGCCCAGAGTGGGAGAGGTCATTTAATGATTTAACAACCAGAAAAAAAAGGCCACGGATCAGCATTCGTGTCGAAGGTACGATTTCCGTACGAAATTTGTATAACAGAGAAACATGAAATAGATGGATGTTTACGATAAAACTCGTTGATGGCAAGGAACAAGATACACGTCAAACTGTAGTGTGTAAATTTTGTATTTATTAATTTTATTATTCAGGTAAAGACAGTAAAATAGATACAGATACGACATATAAGTATTCAGTACAAATATACTGCTTCTTTCTTCCAGCAGACCTGCGAAAGGAGAAATGAAAAACAAATGTAGACAATACTGTGTGAGAACAAGAAGACAAGAATTTGATTTTGTGACGTCACCAGAATATTAAATATACCTTACATATAATGCAAAAAAAATACATATACTTAAATAAATAATTACAGCTAAAAAAAATGTACAGGGTGATTCGTAATTTGACGTATTTGCTACAATTAAGCACCCTTAAAGCCTAACCGAAAACTCATGGGATTCGGAAACGTATTTTTATGTATTTTTTAATTCCGAGGATTCGTCACAAAATATCACTTTTTACTAACCTCTCAAATTGAATGGCCTTCATTGTCATTCCATTGGGTACCTAATACCTTAACAAGCCTTTCGATGTTACCAAATTTTCTAAAACATCAAACAGATAAAAGTTAAAGGAAGAACTTTATTAACTATTTTCAAAAATCATTTACGTCCATGAACTTTGACACCAGTTATCTCAAACTTTTACAAAGACATTAAGTGTACAACTTATGGGCAAAACATCTTCATTTAATCAAATAACTAACGAAGTACAAATTAAAAAAAAAAAAAATAGGTGCCAATGAAACAGTTGATAATGCTGGCAACCGTCGAATCTGCAAATTGGTGAATATCAAAAAAATGGTGTGATAATCGAATTAATTAACTGGTTTTAAATGCCATTCCTGACTGAACTCGTTGACCTGAGCACGCCACGAAAAATTGGAGTCGATAATTACACCCAAATATTTGGCGGTTTCTGCTACCTATGATCATGGCCTGGGATTTAGTTGGGTTAACTTGCAAACAAAAAGATTGGACCCAAGCCCTGATACAGGCTAGGTCATGATTCATTGCAACAATTACAGAACGCGCGTCAGCTGCAGTTAAATATCGGTACAGCTGCTAGTCATCTGCGTAGAGATGGAAACTAGAGGTAAATTTAAAAAAAGAAGCGGAGAGATAACGCTGCCCTGAGGAACGCCCTCAGTAAGGCTACACCAATCAGAGAAAGACTCCTCAAGGCAAACACACTAAGAGTGGCCCCGAAGATAATAACTGAACCAGACTAAAGCGGAAGCAGAGAAGTTGATCGATTTGAAGATACCTAGTAAAATGTCTAAATCCATTAGTTTAAAGGCGCTACTAAAATCAGGCAATACAAGAACAGTAAGGGAATTATTCTACATTGCCTAGCGGATGTCGTCAGTTACTTTCAAAAGCGTGGATACTATACTGTGACCTGGGTGAAAACCGGATTGAAAAGGAGATATTATCGAAGTTCGAATCAAGAAAAATGATAATTGTCTATAAACTATGTGCTCAAAATCTTTAGGGAGAAATGGAAGAATAGAAATAGTTCTAAAGTGTGTTATTGTTTAAAAAAGGATCTTTAGTTTTAGGTAGAGGTGTTATGAAGGTCGCCGCGATGACCCAGTTATTAATTATAGTGTAAACAGTGCAATTAAATAATTGTTAAGGTGAAGTTTTTATTTACCTTACTATGTCTCCTACAAAGGTAAAAATTAAAACTGATCTGGAAAAGCTGTTGTATGACAGTTACATCCAAGAAAAATTGGAGAGAGAACAGCTGGAACTTCTGGTTAATGATCTGAAGATCCAAATAGAAGGCCTCCAGCGACAACTTCAAAGCCGCCAAGAAGAAAATCTCAGCTCCAAGGTTCAAGGAAATAATGACCCTAAGGAGTCGGAAGCAAAAAGCAACATACAATTTGCTCAATCTGGAAAAGAAATATCGAGTACTGCACAGACGAGGAAGAACTCGCTAAAGAGACTGAGTGGATTAGGGCTAGAAGTAGGAGGAAAAAGAAGCTAAACATCTCCCTCTCTCCACCACAAAAACCCTTAACAAGCGCCCAACAACAACAAAAATGTGAGAAAGAACAGACATTAGTCAAAAAAGTGCCTCCACCACCGCCAATCATAATAGATGGAGTTAAAAACTACCAAATGTTTTACGACTCACTAACTGAAACCCAACCAAGTGAATCATTCACCGCAAAAATGATGAATGGAGATTGTGTGAAGATCAACGCTAGAACCGAGGATTCTTATAGAGCGATTGCTAGGCTTTTGTCAGAAAAAAGAATATCTTTGGCATTCATACGAGAACAAACAGGCTCGACCAATAAGAGTTGTAGTGAAAAAAATACATTCTTCTTGCCAGCCAGATCAAAGACGATTTAATATCGCAAGGTCTAAAAATAGAAAAAGTTGACAACAAGTTGAGCTGGAAGACTAAAGAACCACTCAATATGTTCGTCTTATCATTTAATAATGACGAAGTTGTCAAAAAAAACTATCGCATAAAGCACATTTTAGGGTGTAAAATTGAAATCCACCCTCTCAAAAATCCGAAACTCATTCCTCAATGAAAGAGATGCCAGGCATATGGACATACTCATAAATATTGCAGAAAAGAGCCAAGGTGTGTAAAATGCACTGGCAAGCATCTTACAGCCACCTGTACTAAATCTCCGCAAGAGAAACCAAAATGCGTCCACTGCGGCTTACCCCACCCTGCCAACTATAGAGGGTGTGAAGTAGCCAAGGAAATGCAAATAATGAAAAACAAAAACATAAAAAATAAACTTGTTGTGCCAACTGCCCAACAGGGTCCATTCATAAACAATCCTAACAAACAGACACGGAAAGACACTTTTCAGACAACTACAAATCCTATTCAAGCAAGTAGTTCCTATGCACAAGCTGCAAAACAAGGCACTCAACCTTCGAATCTGGAAGATAAGATAAATCAGATCTTGAAGTGTATTACTACTTTTGACAAAAGGTTAGAAAAGCTAAAATCCAAAACAGCAGTTTTTAATAACCAAAAATGAGTAACACACTAAAAATAATGGCGTGGAACTCTAATGGGCTCCTCAAACATCAGAATGAGTTACAGGCAGTCCTTGAGACAAAAATATAGACGTGTGTTTAATCTCCGAAACGCACTGTACTAACATCAAATTCTATTGTATCTTACATCAAATTTAGAGGATACAAGGTATATAATTCGCTCCACCCTGACAACTCCGCAAGAGGAGGTAGTTCGGTTATAATCAAAGAAAACATCAATCATTACGAGCAGAGTAAATTTGAAGAACCAGACATTCAAGCCGTGACAGTATCTGTTAAAACCAAATTTTGACACGTTTCCATAGCAGCCGTATACTGTCCTCCAAGGCACATGATAAGAAAAGAGCGATACTTACAATTCTTTGAACTTCTAGGCCCGAGATTCATCCTAGGCGGTGATTTCAATGCCAAGCATTCGTACTGGGGATCAAGAGTTACTACAACAAAGGGAAGGCAGCTCTTAAATGCAGTTAAAGACACACATTGTGAAGTTATGGCCACAGGCAAACCAACATACTGACTTACTGACCACCAGAAAATACCGGATCTTATAGACTTTTTCATAATCAAAAATATATCCACCAATTACATTCATTTGGAGGAAGGTTTTCACATGCATTCGGACTACTCCCCGATTATCCTAAGACTAACTCAAAAAATCTTACTAAGAGAAAGCCATTTAACCCTGGTTAATAAGTCTACAGATTAGGACAGTTTTGCTCTTGATCTGGATAATATTATCGACCTAAAAACTCCGTTACTAAATTAGAATCAGCTGGACTCAGAAGTAAACAAATATGTTGTTAACATCCAACAATGTGCGTGGAACAACACGCCCGAGTTAAAACGTTAATATAAGGGACATATGTATCCCAAGGAAATTGTGAGTTTACTGTCTGAAAAAAGAAAGCAAAGAAAGCGGTGGTAGCAAACAAGATGCCCGCAGAATAAAACAATATTAAATAGCCTAACTAAACGATTAAAGAGGAAAATTATACAATTTGAGGATGACTGTCTGAATACTAACCTTTTGCAGCTAACCTACGACAAATCAACGGATTTCTCTCTTTAGAAAGCGACAAGAAAACTAAAAAGGCCGATTATGCAAATACCGCCTATCAGAAACAGCGACGGAAAATGGGCAATAAGCAATGAACAAAAAGCGTTTAGGTTTGCCAAATACTTAGAAAACACTTTTCAACCCAATGAGAGCTCCATAGAAATACTTGAGAGTGAAAAGTTATCACAAAGTCAAAGAATTCAGCTTGTGACTCCTAAAGAAGTTCTGCGAGAAATTCAAAATAACATAAGTTCGAAGAAATCGCCGGGTTACGACCTCGTAACAGACGAAGTTCTAAAAAACCTCCCGCGCAAAGCCATAGTAAAGTTGACTAAACTTATTAATGCCGCATTTATGCTAAAACATGTGCCTGAGCCATGGAAGGTCGCTGAATTCATTATGATTGCGAAGCCTGGGAAACCACCCCATGAAGCATCATCATATAGACCCATTTCCCTGTTGCCAATATTATCAAAACTATTTGAAAAACTGTTATTAAAACGGTTAAAAACTATAATAAAAGAAAAACACCTAATACCAAACCATCAATTTGGCTTCAGGGAAAAACACTACGATAGACCAGATACACAGGATAACTAACATCATTGAAAAAACACTCAAAAACAAGCAAGTCTGCGCCACCGTATTCCTAGATGTCGCGCAAGCTTTTGATAAAGTTTGGCATAAGGGTCTGGTATATAAACTCAGACGCATGCTACCTCCAGAATTTGCAGACATTCTAGAATCATATATGAGTAATATGTATGTTTAGAATAAGGTGGGAGGATGCATATTCCGAGCTAAAAACTATAAAAGCTGGGGTGCCACAAGGAAGTGTGTTAGGCCCATTCCTGTACTTGCTATACACATGTGATATCCCAGAGCTGGAAAACAACACCATTGACCTTTGCAGATGACACTGCTATTATGGCTACCGGATCAAGCCACAAAGAAGCAGTAGAAAAAGTTCAACTAGCTATAAACAAAGTTTATGCCTGGACACAAAAGTGGAAGATCAAACTGAATGAGTCAAAATCAATTCATATTGACTTCACTAACAAACACTGTGATTACCACCCAATCTATATAAACGGCATGCAAGTGCCTTATGTTAATACAGTCTAATACCTTGGCATAACTCTTGACGCCAAACTGCGTTGGAAATCTCACGTCAAAAAGAAAAGACAGGAACTCGACATACATTATAAAAGTATGTATTGGTTACTCGGAAGGAAATCCTGCCTATCAATATGTAATAAAATTATATTATACAAGCATATTCTTATGCCAATTTGGACGTATGGCATCCAACTTTGAGGCTGTACTAAACGAAGTAACGTCAAAATAATCCAACAATTCCAAAATAAAGTACTCAGGCATGCTGTAAACGCACCATGGTACATTAGAAATGACGACCTCCACCGTGACCTTAAAATGGAACTCGTCACCACCGTCATCCAAAAATATGCTGAAGCCCACGAACACAGACTTCACCGACATGTGAATGTCGAGGCAATTCAGCTGCTAGACAACACGGACATAGTGCGTAGGCTAAAGAGAACTAAACCATTTGAGTTAGTGTAGTGTATAAATTGTGACGAATAATGTGAAAACAATGTGTTTTCTTTTTTAATTTTATTATTTATTTATCAGACTCTAAGAAAGTGCTGCGGAATTGTGTGAAAGTGGAATAGGACACTATTCTTAGTTAAAGTTAAGTTGCTTATTAGTCTATTAGGCTAGATTGTAATAAATTACTAAGAACTTGAGTTCTTACTAAAAAAAAAAAAAAAAAAAAGTTGAGTTGTAATGTTAATCTTGTTTCCAAACTGACGGAAAGGAGCAAGAGGAAAATGAATGATTGAAGATGTGAGTGAGAACAGGAAGTAATGAGGGAAAGAAAAGAGCTATCATTCTGGAACACAACTTATCATTACGGACACCTGAAAAAGTGAATAAGAAACGTTATTTTAACTAACAACGCAAAATGCATTTGAATAAATAATGCAAAATTGTTAGAAGGAGCCATTTATTTGCTTATTTTCGCTTGTTTATTGAAGACGCCAACCCTACATTAACTCCACCTTTATTAAATTGCCTTCGGCACCATAATGATAAGTTGCGTTGGATTCACCTGGCGGTACACAGCTTATTGGCGATAAATATTAGACAAGAGTGAGTTTTTTTCAATCAAAAGGTTCCGTACTACTAATCTTTTCGAAATATATTTACGTAAAATTTCAGTTTTCCGGATAAAGTCCGGTTTTTTCTATGTATCTGACATGTTGTGACTATTAGGATACTGTGAAACTTGTTATTTTTTTGCAAATAAAAGCACAAGTATTTGCTCAAAAATTACACCTAAGTTTAAAATGTTGCCAAAAAACCTGATGTTCATCAGTTTTTCTACTAAAAAGTAACTTTCAACGCCATAGTCAGAACATCATTGCCGTTATTAAAAACATTGCAATTCCATAATAAAAAAATAAAAAAAAGCGATGAAATATATATTATAGTGCAGAACCAAAGACACAATACGGAGCCGCTGTAAACTAGCATGAATCTTTAATGATGCCTATTAGCTCCCTCAATCAAAGTAAGCCATGCTGGACTCATTTATTTGTCATACACGTTCTGCATTTCCTTTCTATCGCTCTATTAGACACAACTTTACACTTTTAAAAAAACAAGTATTTTCTTTTCTGTGGTCATGGGTAACCTTGCAACCCTGTTTGATTACTGTAGGAATTTATCGGTGAGCTGTGCAGTATATGTTGGTTGTGAGTGTATCATATTTGTGTTTTACCTCAACTTTAACCACATCACTTTTGGTTACGTTCACAAATTCCACTATTTTGAAACACGTGTCGAAAGATTCTGCATGATTGGTATTATTGATCATACATAAATATCAAAATGCAATTGTAGGTTCATAATATTGTTATGTCGGACTTTAAATTAAATTCATCTATGTGTTCGCACCTAAATATTAATTCACAGTGTGGTTGAATTAATTTCGAACTTTCAAACAAAAACGAGTGTGACGATTTGAATGTGTATAAGTGATAAATAAATTTGTGGCTTACATCGTTGTATTTCTCGTTAGGTGGACCCGAACGATCCCAATGGTCCCGAGCTTGAGGTCCGTTTAGATGAACTGCGTTCTAATATTCGTCGCTCGGAGATCTCGAAGGCGAAGTATGAGTCCCGGTTGGAGTGTCTCCGTGTGAGCGGCGCTCCTGTCGATGAGTGGCTGAAGGAGATAGACCTGCTGGCAGTAGCAGAACCCCTGGCCAGGAGCAGCAGCCTGCTCAGTGTCCGCACCGATGCCTCTGGTGCAGCCGTGAGTACTCGAAACAAATTCTTGTGAAGAATTGACCTAAGATCTCATTTTATTTATTTGTTCTTCAGAGTATTTTTTTTTAGTTTGATCTGCTGTGCTGCTTGCCCGAAAAGGAAGTATTTATCGCTATTGTTTTTTTTTACGCTGCGCTATAATATTATTTTTAACAATGTTGTGATTGCCGTCGGGATGTAGGCGATTGTGACGGGATGTTAGCCGTCGGCAAAGTCCTAGTGATTCAATGAAGTGAGATTTAAACTTTCATTTAAACGACTAACTGAGCCTTGACACAGCGAACTATTCAATGGCGATTTTTACTTTTCTATTGCTTTTTTACCGTAACTTATTTTCAGTTGGTCTTAGGATTTAATTTTTTTACCACTGGGCACCTCTCTTTATGCACGTACTTTAACAAAAGTCTAAACAGGGGCCGACGGTGAAAAAATAAGTTGCGGTTTAAAATAACTAAAAATTACTAGCTGCGCCCCGCGGTTTCACCCGCAAGTGGTATGAAATATACTTTACGACCTATTATCAGACCTACCAAAAATACACAAAAAAAAAACATAAAAATGGGTCAATCTGTTTCGGGAGAGTTCGATAACAAACACTGTGTGTGTATATTAGATGTTAATTAAAGCACCGTCCGTTGTGGGACAACTTCGGAGTGGCCTATGATTAATAGGAACTTAATAAGTTTATAGCACTCGATTCTAAAATTAAAAGGGGGAACAGTATTCATTTTAGACATTGTTATTTTTATTCCTATAATATAAATACGATTTGATCAGCGACTGCGACGTGTAAAAGCGGCCATGCTAATTGTTTATATATTTTGTATGCAAGGCTTATTTTTGTTTTTTTATGTTCTGAATTCTTGTCTTTCTTGCAATATTATTATACGGGCTTCAAATGCTGCCAGTATGTTTTTTACATATACCAACATATATGTTTTAATTTTTATATTTTTTTAGGCATTTTATTTCATATTACAATTTCATAATTTTTGCTTTTTAGCTGGCAGTATGTGTTTGTGTATTTATAATTTTTTGTTCTCTTTTAGATTTGGTTAATACCAAAACAGGCTTAACCTTTTTTATTGTTTTAGTGTATTTTTTTCGGTCAATGTTTTTAGATGTTTTATTATAGTAAAATAAAACATAATAATACTTAATAATAACATATTTATTATTATTTTTTCTCAACGCAAAATCTTATCAACGTGTGCCTGCGTTAATTGGGTATCTTGTTATGAGGGTTGTTATCTTTTCGAAATGAGGGTTGCAATAAAAAAAAAATCCGAATTAGTAAGCCGTAAGAATTCGTAGACCTAAAAATTACCATTTAATTTGCATCAAGATTTTCTCACGAAAACTATAATTGATTTCCATCATCTCAGGCAATCAAATTAAAGTTTACTATTATTTCGAAGTTAGATGCAACTCGTTATAAAAAAAAAACAGATATTATTTCTGTTTTTTTTTTTACACAGTTGTCTGCACAATAAAACAACAGACCAATTTCTCCGATCAGGACCAGCCTAGCTCGGACTCATTCTATGACAGCGACAACACCGAGGGTGAAGGCACCTCTGCTTCTGCATCCGCTTCAGCTGCAGTCGCTTCGAGCAGCCACCAGCGCACCACATCAGGCTCGCAGAATGAAGACGAACATGACGAAGATGTCGATGGTAAGTACCAGTTCCATACATAGGCCTAGGTATTTTTTTTTTATTTTTTAAATTTTCTTACCTTAGAACCCTGTCATACCAAAATTGCGCGTTAAATACGTGAAACGCAAGTGATAAAGATAGGTTCTAATGTGGCGTCCAAAAGCGTCAACGACTTCGTAAGGTGATTTAGAGTACCTAGATACAGTCGACAAAAGAGTTAGAACTATAGGCAACGAAATTAACATCTTTTTGTGAAACTTGTAATGAATTGTGCGTAATATCTGTTTTAACCGCATTCAAAAAAAAGGAGGAGGTTCTCCATTCGACTGTATTTTTTTATGTGTTCTACCTGAGAACTTTTTTCTAGGTGAACCGATTTGAATGATTCTTTTTTATTTGAAAGCTGGTGCTTCACATGTTGTCACATATAAATTTGATCAAGTTCTGACCAGGTGTTTTTGAGTTATCCTTATGAATGCGTATTTTTTCCACTTAGTTTATATTGATGATGTTTTAATAATTTCCTATCACTGTTATTTACATAACAACTAGTGGTATACGATTTTGTGTGGGGTAGGTACCACAACTGCAAAGTGAAAGATAAAATCTTTTTTACAAAAAAATCAACAGACTTCCAAATAAAAAACTAAAAAATAACTTTAATTTCGGAACTCGTTGGCAAAATACTAAACCAAAGACACCGACTTCCGAAATTAAAGTAATTTTTCACGTTTTTGTGTTTTTTTTTGGAAGTCATTTGATTTTTTTTAATTTGACGCACTCGGATTCCACAGACTTGACTGCCCAATATACACACAGTATAAAATAATTTACTTGGAATTTAGTTGCCTGGATTCTAATCTCTTTTATTGACTGTACATATTGTTCGTAGTTTACAGTCTTGGTGAAACAGATTATGTAGGTACCTACTTATATTTAGAGCTGAAAGGATTGAAAATAATGAGACTTGTAGATACCGCAGGTAATAATGAATATATTTAGAAAGTACCCGAAATGAACACGGTGAAATCGTGAATGAATGTAGATACTTACTTTAGGAAAAATTTTAGCTGAGACACAGGTACATTCAGCAAGTTTTTTAGGTTTTTAGCGCGGCTGCAAATAATTTTCAACGTTTTGCGTGTATATTTCCTTAGCTTTGCTGGAAGAAGATCGCATGCGCATCGAACAACTCACTGTGGGTTGGGATGACCCCGCTCAAGTGAACTGGGACGAAGGGGAGGCTGCAGGGGCCGAGGCCGTGATAGTACCCGCGGCTCCGCTTTATAAGTGCACTGCGCTTTACTCTTATACGGTACGTATGCCTGGGTCTGACAAGAAAGAGAACTTTATTGTATACATTTCCAACTGTTGCTTTACGGACCGCTCAACTGGTTAATTTAGTTCAATTAGAATATGATTCAGAAGGTCGATTCTCGTAATTAAAAAACGTAAAGATTCTAGTCGCAATTTCATGTCAGGTACAATTATTTTAACAACAGTAGGAAAATTTGAAGTTTTTTCGTCAGACTGTGATTAGATTGCAAACGTACTTGAACACTATGGGAATTGCCCCTCTGATGTTGTACAGTCGCCAGCAGATCAAGCTACACGAAACCGTCAAATTTCTCCAAACTATTTTAAACCTTAAAATGTTGATGGTTAAGTTCAAAATCGAATGAGACAATCTGATAGTTTGTGGTAACTTTTGATGTGCTTGCGACTGTACACCGCTTTAGGTTAGGGACAAATCTGCGCGGAAGAAGCGGCATTTCGCGCGCGAATCGATTTGGTATTGTTGAAACATTTTACTGCATTGTAAAACTGTGATTTTGGCTTGTGAGTGAACGGAATAACGCGCGCGAATGGCACGCTTTTTTAATCAGACTTGTCTCTAGGCATTTGATGCTAAATCTGTTATTTCTCATTTATTTTTAGTGTATTCGAAACATACTTATGTAAATTGAAAGTTATAAAATAAAAGTTTTTACCCTGAAAAAAAAAACAACTTTATTCTCGTCTTTATATTAGGTTAATTTTCCTTTATGACAAGTTTTGTTTGTAGTTGTGTGTCTGTCAGGCTACTTCATCATATTATTGTACCTACGTTATTATGAAATGTCATTGTTAATTTAACTTAGACGTAAACCTAGTACTAATTGGTTATATAATGATGTGTCCTTACAGGGCTTATGTTAGGCTAGATTATTCATTGTAAGACCTACATGTATGAAAAAAAAAGATTAAGTTGAAATTGTACTATTAAAATGCTAGGAATTTATGCTGCATCTATTACTTTCTTCTTCATATACCTACCTAAAACAACAGGTAAGTAAATATATATAAACCAGTAACATAAAAGGGCAAATCATATCCATCGAATTGAGAAAACTTCGAAAATATCCTTGCTTCTCTTCCTATTTCATGGAAAGGGTGCAAATTTTCTGAGGGGCTGACGAGTGCATGCTGCCGACGTTAATTCATCAAATGACGTGCATCACATGCGACGCACACCATAGATCCACCAGACCAATTAATTATTCAGGAAGTGCTGCTCGTGCATTGGTTGATTGACCCTCGCTTCACTGCGGGCAGGATTTTATAGTCTGCCCGCCAATTTATTCGATCACGACAGTATAGCAGTTCTCATTAGGAATACGTCATCATGATTGGTAACTAAACCTATACCTGCTAACTTATGCAAACTTGAAAATAAGCGAGCAAGCATTTTGTGCATCACGCATGTCAAAATGTCAGGAACATTCACCTAAATAAACGTACCCTTGGGTTTTGTGTAGTTGAGCACACTTACCTCCGCATATACTGAAGACCGTCAGACACTTAGCGAGTGCTTAAAGGTTGAAAAGGGAGGCAGTAAATACGTTAATTAACTACAACATAAAAAGTGGAAGTCACAATTAACTTTACATGAGAAAACTGCGCAAAATAGCAGTGTAACAGGAGGACCTATTTCTGGTTACCATTGCATTACAAGTTAGGTTATTGAACCTAACTTGTAATGCGATGGTAATGGTGGATGGAAATGTAGAACCGTGAATGTTCTACACTATCATATTACTACAATAATGAACAGGAAAAACAGGATTATTTAGGCCGAATTAACGTCGTAGAAATTGCTACGAACTGGTTTTTGGTACGATCCTCTTCGGTCTCCTACGATTCCTACTGTTATCATTACTGAATCTCTAAATCTATAACAACTAACTACTAATTAATTATGCTAGATTGGTATTCGTAAGTTACCAATTTTACACAATCTTTCTGACACTATGTTAGTGCATAGGCCTTTACCCTGCAGTGACAATGCAGGCCAGTTAGATAGAGACGCAAAGAATATCTGTTAGAAGGATACGTAAATAATAGTAATAAATTATTATTTCAATTAACATAAGTGCATTTCTTCACAACGTAGATTCAGTCATTTTCCATTATATTTTGCTGGTTAAGTCCTCTACGCATTGTCTTTCTGTGCTGTCCGGTAGTGCACTCTGGACAGCACAGAATAAGTGGCTTTGCAAAGTAGTGGTAAAAAATACCACCCTAAGGTGGATACGAGAAAATGCATGTCCGAGAATCCACTCCAAGCCTATAAATTCTGTTTATGTATGCGTGACATGCATTTACGCGTATCCACCTTAGGGTGGATTTTTAGGGTAGATAAACGGAATAAGCCTAGTGGTTCAGTACATAGAACACAAGTGGGTATGGTGGGTCTGTCACCACAGGATCGTCAACGTTGATAATGCGTAGAGGCTTAGCTTAGCGGCTAAACACAATTCATACTACATCTAACAAACAAAAATCACAAATTAGTAAATACGCTTGAAATCGACCAGTTCTTACACAACTATTTTCAAATAGGCTCAAAATCCTGATGAACTCTCGATCATTGAGAGCGAACAGTTGGAGGTCGTGGGAGAAGGAGATGGCGACGGCTGGCTCCGTGCCAGAAACTACCGCGGGGAAGAAGGCTATGTGCCCCACAATTATCTGGATGTGGACAGGGAACAGGTAATTATGGTCATCGTAAGAACTAAATAAAACCGTCGTCAGAAAATTGACAGACTAACAAATAATAAAAAGGCACAGGCTTACAAAATAGAAATGTAATAAACAACAAAGAGGTTGAGGACACTGATAAAGTTATAATTTTACTGGTTTAAGCATGGATTAGGTACTGTACTGAGGCACAAAGATTAAAATGTATTTAACACAGAGGCCGTGAGCAGTGATTAATCAATACGTGGAACAGAGACTGCATCCTGCATCCAGTACTATTTCTCAAAACAAGTGTCAAGTTTCCTAGAATATTGGCTTTTCCATCGAAGTGTAAGGGTTTTGTACTAGTCTAGGTTAGTTAGCTCAATTAATAAACTTAAGAAACTGCCTTTCAGGGGAATATCCATACCACTTAAGAAACTGCCTTTCAGAGGAATATCGATCGCCAAAGAAAATCGATAAAAATAAACTAGACTGACGACGTGCATACATATTAATATTTTAATTAAATAACTTTAATCGAAATATGTACAGGACTACAGATCCACACTTAATCAAATTAAGTGAGATAGAACTTTCATGAAAATTGCAATTTTATTTTAACAAGAAATGCACTCTGCATCCTGCGAGTACTTTGTTGATTACGGTCCCTCGTTATATTTTTCCCTGCGTCCTGTATTTATTTCGTAGAATTCGGACCCGATTGGAATAGCCAACTATTGAAAAAATGTTGTTGGTTTCCGGGAATCGTATTCATCGGGAAACAAAAACTGCAAAACATTGTTTCGAGATATCTTGTTTTAAGGAGAATAGTTAATTAGCAGCTATTACTCGACTTTGTTTTCCTTTAAACTGCCACGAGGATTTAACGTTATTTTCTTAGATTGAGTGTAACACTAGCTTTTTTTTTTCTGCGTAGCCCTGCTCAAGCACTGGCGCTCCGGGCCTGGTCTCCCAAATCTCGTTCTCTTCTGTTGACTACACCGTGGAAGGGGAAGATGCCGACGTAGTCCAGTCTCCGGATCAAATCTCAGTGATCTCGGCTCCTGTCGCCAAACCCGAAGAGCCGAAAGCCGAGGAGCTGCCTCAGGCCGAATCTTTCGTGGCCGAGTGGCCAACTACCGGTGTCGCGGCCGCCGTACCTGAGACTTCGAAAGTGGTTACGCCGAAAACTGATCTGCCGACTCTGGGGCATTGCTTTGCTCTATATGACTATGATGCTGAATGCCCTGATGAGCTGAACCTAGAGGAGGGACAGGTGAGATCACTTTAGAAACTTGGCCGAAGCTTTTCAACACTTACAAATTAACAAATTTTTCCTTCATGTCTAAAATCGTTGTCCAGATAATCCGCATCGTGTCCCGCAACGCTCATGACGTGGATGACGGCTGGTGGCGCGGAGAAGCCAACGGAGTGGTCGGCAACTTCCCCTCGCTGATCGTCGAGGAGTGCGATGAGGTGGGCCGCCCCAGACGATGACACACAATAAAATACACGTTACTTTTTATTTTGCACGTATTTACTTCTCATTTTTCCTGGAAAGTTCCCTAAGTTTATTTTAACAATCCCCGACATCTTATAAAATTTTTGTTGCCTACTACTATTGTTTAAAAAAAAACATTGTTTAATTTTCAGTTTGTTTTTTCCATGTTTAAAAAAATGTTGGTTTGGCTTCCCTCATGTATATTCAGTAGCACCTACAAAAGTGGTAACGGACGTAGAGCCAGTGAAGTAAAAGTTTGGTTTACGTAAGTAATTCTTCAAGCTCCTCAAACGGTTACGTCAAAAGGTATGTTGCAACGACAATCCTGTATTCGAACTTAAGTTACACATTACGAAACAGTGTGGGAAGACTTTATTAATATGGAAGAGCACCTGTAAACGACTAGTGAATTCACGCGTACTAACAACAATTTCTTTTCACCATTTATACTCTTCTAGAACTCTACAACTTTCTTTTACAGTTTCCTTGAAAGACGTGACAGGACAGTCACCAAAAGAGATAAGTAACCAGGGTCGTCGATATCGTTGAATTTTAGTAAGAAACCGATGAATTTTTTCGAATAAAATTTAATGTAATTAATAGAAAACAAACGGGTAATTTATCAAATTAAATTTCATTTGAAAACATCCATCGGTTTCTTACAAAACTTCAACTATATCCGAGGACTGGTTACTTATCACATTTGGTGACCGTGCCTATAATTTTTTTGTGTAACTCTAACTAAAAAGCTGAGATGTTTTTTCTATTACCTTTTTACTTCTTTAATGACCTATCGCCTATCAGGACTCTTTGGTTTTAAACATAACTTCGAATATAGAACGGAGAACCGTTGAGTGGTGCTGAAGAATGGCCACCACTGAACGCGGCACCACCGGTGTTCGCGTCACCACCACATACCCCGCCTGAAGCCGCTGCTGCTGTGGACCGTAAGACACTTGCATACGTAGCTTGATTGCCACTTGAATGGGGACAACTTTCTTCCGTTTTTATTTTCATTAGGTCCGCATTTCAATTTAGACCTTTTGCTGGAAAATGGAACATTTACAAAAAAACTGATTTAAATTGAGAATATGTGATGAAGTCTCACTTAAAGTGGAAGCGCCAGGCTGCCCGCGAAATTCAAATTTTCTTACGATTTTTGCAATTTGCAGGTCAGTGTCAGGTTGTATGTTGAACAAAATACGATTCGCGACCGTAACAAGTATGTATTTATAGAATTATACTCATTAAAATCATCAATACAACCCTCTAAGTTCATATAAATTTATTGACTGACAATTTCATAAAATATCAATCAATAAGGTTATATGAACTTAGAGAGGGTTTTATTGGTTTTATTTTAATTATTATAATAGTGTAAATACATACTTGTGACGCTCGTGAATCGTACTTTGGTCAACATATAACCTGACACCTACAAATTGCAAAAAACGTAAGTTAATTTGAATTTCGCTGGCAATCTAGCGCTTCCCCCTTAATGGTACTATGACGTGGTCGACGATTCTATACATGGCAGTTCGTAACTTTTGTCGATGGGAAATCCCACCGAGCACACGGCTTGGTGCTAATTCTCTTTAAATCGAAGTAGTAGGTTGTAATCAAATATTCACGACGCTACCCTTTCATTCCGTATAAACTGACAAGTCAAATGCGTGATTTAAATGTACCTAATGTATAACATTTAAGACATAAATTGTAGAACTGTTGTGTCACTGTCAGTTCTGTTAATACGCCAACATTTTACTTTTCATTACAAAAATAGTTTGTTTAATTTAAACGGAAAATTACGTAAGTAATAAGACTTGTAATTTTTGCAAGGTTCTTCAATTCGGTCGGTTCGGTTCGGTTTTAGTTTGGTTAGTTTTTATTGGTAATAAAAATATTAGAGTGATATGTTAAACAGGCCTATTTTTGTATTGTGCTCGCAGTGATCCAAAATACAAGTAGTCACTCCAATGAGATTGCGACCGGAGCAGTTTTTGCCGGGTCTGCATAATAAAACACAACGTTTAACTTTTTATCACATATCAACAGGCTATTTTGTAAATTTGAGTTGTCCCCTTTCAAACGGCATTTTTAATTGAATGATTCACGTACCATAGATAAATGGTAGCTTTGGCTGATTGGGTTAATATACAGTGGTTTGGTTCCCAATTGGCATGTTTTTAACGCACGGCTAGCCGCTCGGACAGACACCACATCGTCACAATACTGCATGTGTTGCACGAAGTAAATAGTGTATAATATTAGGTAAGTTTGATGGTCGCGATCACTACCTCCCATATTCAAAAGTTGGTCAGTTAAAAAGATTTTTGGTACAATTGGAACAGTAAGTTCACTTCGATACTTAATCAAGTAACTGCACAGACGAATGTCAAGTCTTTTGTTTTTAAAGTAAAAATAAAATAAATCATCCGAAACTCAAAACTATTCGAATTTCGAAGTGTTTTTTGGAGAACAACACTCATCCTTGACTTTGAATTGACAATCGAGTTTTTTAAAAGAACTTGTGAGAAAGCAAAGACCATGAACTGAATGAAATCTTGAAAAAAGAAAAACTATACATCTACGCGGTAGCCAATATCGATTTTAAAATCGATCGCAACCATCGAAGAGGTCTATTTATAAACGTTACTTAAAGTTAAGAGAATTTTAATTCATTACCTATTTAACTTAAAACAACATTTACAAATAAATCCCTAATAAATATACAAATAGGTAGCTTTTACGAAAATAATGAGAGGGACTCAATAAAAGTGGGTGTCAAAGGTACTTGAAATAATTGAACTTTGATCTTTCGTATATTTTCGTTTATAATGATTAGCTATTTCACCCTACAAAATCAAAATCTTTACTGTGTCGGTAAAAAAATTCGAAACTGTCCAAGTCAAGCTTATTTGGACATATTTGACTGTAGTTCATCAAAATATTCAGAAGGCTGATACTTTTTGCGGATCTAGTTGCTGTATTACAGATTCTGTACCACGATGGCATAACTTATTCAAAGGCACAAACTTGTTTATGCGCTCACACATGAACTTAGGTCCACTGGCACTACAAATCAATAAATACATTTAAAGCATCATTCTGTCTCTGTCATCTTCAAACGATTGACGAAAATAGAACGTTGTCGTTTATATCCGTAAATAAATATATTTAATTATTTGCCATGTAAGCGGGCCTTGATTGCAAGTGCAGTACTAGTGCTTAAATATCATACAGTACCTTATTTGTTAAGTTGCTAAACACTGATTACTTCCCAGCCTGAACTATGAATAACGAGACACGTTTAAATGTTAATTTACTAGTACCGTCCATTAATTATACTGATGGCTACTCGCCGCTGCAATTACGAGTATTAATTACCTGTAATTTATGCACGCTGAACAACTGAACAGAGTCTAATACCCATTATGAAAAACAAAGTCTAATACCCATTATCAAAAACAGAGTCTAATACCCATTATGAAAACCCAAAACTTGTACAGCATGTCTGCGTTTGACCATCGATTCGTTTGCCAAGAAGCGTTTTAAATTTCCAAAGCTGTACGCAGTTCGCAGTTCTTTCCCAAAACGAGCCATTTCTTGATTGCATTTAATTCCCGTTCGCGCAATTAAAATAATTGTGAGCGATACATGCGCAGTTGGAAGCTACTAATTGCCCTTACATATACATATTTAACGAATATGTAGGATCAATATTTCGATAAAGAGTGTCCGTGGAGTTTCTTCCCGTTCTTCCCCATAGGAACCTACTATGCTTTGGAATGGGCAACTAGCTTCATCTTTCTAACTGACCGGCTCTTGACAAAATACCTGTAATTGGTTTATTTGAAATAAATGCTTTGAGTTTGAGTTTGAATCGATGGCAACATGTACGGACGGCCGATAAAGTGGTGTATCAATATTGACAAACTTTCGTAGCTATTGAAAATTTCGCTAAGTTTGACTGAGGCAATAACTTCTGTCACCTCAATTTACACAAGAAACGCATGATGTGACTTCAATACATGATAAAACAGCCTAAGTAATTTATTTTCAAAGAATTTTTGCAAGAAAAATATACCTTATGCTTTAATGACGAATTCAATCACAAATTGGTAGACAACTTTCTAGCCGACCGACCGTAGTAACCCCAAATTGGATGAGCCCACTGCTCGTGGCGTTGCATGTCAAAATGTGCACTGATCCTGTTGTGTGGCTGAACTGTGTATTTCTACGGACGCCGCCAGAGATCCTGAATGACAACAACAATACTAAAGGAGCTGCGCCCCCGGACGCGCCCCCGCCGCCTCCGCCCCCGGCCCTCGGCGACTCCATGGATAGCCAGCCTGACTTCAGCTTTAATCTTGAGCTTAGCAGGAACCAGCAGGAGCATTACGGCACTCAGTTTGCCGCCCCCTCTGTTACTATTGTTGGTAAGTTCGACATAGACGGCCAGAACTTTTGTGCTAAATTCAGGGGGCCAATTCTACAAATTTACAAACGTTTCAATGGTCTCTCCATTGTGAGTTTTGGTTAGATTTGCCATTCCAATTCTGTTTACAACTCATAATAGCGACAATATTGCAACGTTCGTAAAAAAATCGACTTAGGCCTTTAGCTTGCAAGTAGGGACTGCGATTGTAATTTGGTTCTTGACAATAAGGATATCTCATTCTTTGAAGTTGTATAGCTTACAATTGTAATGATTTAAGGTTCAGAAAATGCGAACTAAATCACACCATTTCTGCAATGAATTGTCTTAAGTGGAATATTTTTATCTAAATGTGCAATTTACTTAATTTATCAATAAAAATGGAGCACTTCTGGCACTCACTCAAAATTATTAAAGCCAGTAACTCCTGATAATTTTCAAATAAACTCACCTGCGTTTTTGCAGTCCCTAATTGCAATTCCGGCAAAAATTTCGAAGTAAATGATAAGTTAATCAATCAAATTAGGTCCTTACCTATAGACTGAAAACGCAACAAGTTAAGGGAATTATATTTCTGTAAATATTTTGATAAATAGGTATTTTAATCAAAGTTTTGTAATTAAAAAACAAAAAACTGTCGTACCTCCTTCACTGATGCATTCTTATCATAATATTCAAATTTTTCGACGAACACAACGACAATATGCAGGGAAAATGATATGTATTTTAGCAGCTAGCTACAACATTGCCTGCTCCCTCTAATTCATGTATCAGGGGTAGAATTTACCGCATAGACCGGGGTAATCGAACTAGCCAATACAACCAAGTATCGATCCTTCGAGCCTTGCACGGCTCAGAAACCGGAACCTATTCTTATAATATATATATATTGTAGACAAAACTTGATAAAAATATTAACGAACAAAGAATGTGTAGGTTCAGACTCTCGTAGGATTAGAATTAATATTATGCCACGAGATGTCAAATCAAAAGATATTATTTAAAGTTTCAGCACTGCGGTGTTATTTTTCCTCATTGAAAAACTCAGAATTGCAATGAATTCAATGGTAGTCCGAACTCAAATCCCATAATAACGGAAAGGACAAAACGTTTTCCGAATGACTGGTAAATAAACTGCGATAAATGTGCCAGCGAACGAAAAGGTCGAGCGTCTGTAGAAAAAAAATCGGGGTCTATAGAATTTGTAACATGCAGTGACAGCATGCATATTTTTTTTTTATTTGACGTAAGGTAGTTACGTAGTCTCATTATCATGCACGCGAGTTCCTATTTTAATTATTTAAAATTAATCGGTTTAGAACATAATTATAGCGACCGATTGAGTTACGAGTTTCCACGAAGTAACCCTCGAAATGAACTTAACATTTTAAAGTAGCCTTGGCAGGCCTAGTTTCTAGGAATAGGATAAGTAATAAAATATATCTTCTGAAAAGTGTTTCAATTATTTACAATTTTCGGGATCTGTGGAAATTACCTGTTTATACATAGGTTACATACATATCTAGTAGGTACTATGAGCCAACAAGCAGGACGTAGGTACCTACACAGGTAGAACGTTATACAATGCGATATTTCATACATAGTATTTCTTTGTATCGCAACTACAACCAAAAAAGACAAATTGATTCGTTACTACTCATATTCTTGTGGCTTTTGCTGTAATTTACTTATGTTTTAGGGATCATAATGTATTTATTTGTAACATTTTTGTGTTTATGTATTAGTGTTAACTGAGTGTGAATTCTTTTTCATGCTTCAGTCGACGAAGTGGTCGGTGAATGCTGGGAAGAGGTTTGACTCCATCATACAAATCTATCCCTCTCTCTGTTATGTGTTAATACATGTTGCTTGTCGGAGATTGTACACACGACTTGTAGCTTGTTGCTATTGTTTGTTTAACTTCACTTATAACTCTCTCTTCCAGGAATTATGAGTGAAACTATTTTTATTTATTACTCTTTGCGAATTGAACTACTTTCGGTAGCACACGTCATCATAGCATGCCGCTTTGATGCATGATTTGAGTCCACTTCCAGAATGCCTGTGCTCAAGTTAAGTACTTTTTAATCCAAAACTTTCAACCTTCCCTTTTCAAATATATTGTTACCTAGTCTGGTGTCTAAGTTGAGTCTTTCTACCCATTAGGTGATCCCGGAGCCGGTCCAGGCAGTGCAGATTGAGCAGACCGAAGAAGACTGCGGGCTCGGGGTGGCTCAGATTGTCATCACCGCAGCCACACCTATGGTGGAGGAGCCCGACCAGCCCTTCCCTCCACCAGAATCAGAGGTCGACGCTGAACCCAATGGCGACGTTGAACCCGACTCGGAGACGCTGCCCGAGCCCGAGCGCGAAGAGAATGACGATGACGAGTCCTCGCTGTCGGAACAGACGGCTGTGTGCCTGCGGGACTCGGACGACGGGCCGGCGGACTCGGCGCCGCACCCACAGTCGAGCTCGACAGCGTCGGACGGCGAGTCGGGCGGCGCGTCCGTCGCATCGGGCCCCCCGACTGCGCCGCAGTCCCCGCCGGCGGCCCCGCGTGGCGGCCGTGCTAGCATACCCGATGAGCTCGAGCCCGCGCAACTCGCGCGCCTCACCGACCTCAAAGAGTCCAACGCTTAAGGCCTAACTCGTCTCCGGCCGACATTCACTTTACGATGCCGGCCGACCAGCGATCGATCTCGATCGTCTACCTACATTAGACCGTTTCTCTGCTGTCAGTTTATAGCGATCTATACTCGCAATAGCGAGCCTATCTTAATGCAGTATTATACTTATATTATCCTATCTACAAACTATTCATGTTTTTATGTGTGTATTCACACTATATTCGTTTTCAAAGTGATGTAGCTAAATGTTATCTGTATGCGATCCCAAATAATCAGATTTATTAAAATATTAAATTAGATCTAAATGTTTAAAATTATTTACTTAGTAAATTATCGATCAGACTAGATGTTTTATTAGCCAATGTTTATTGATGTTAGTATAATTATCTGGATGTAAAATTTTGCATTGTTTATAAGAATTTATAAAGGAAAATTCGGAATTCAAAATTTCGCAAAAATTGTCGGTGATCCGTTATGCGTAGAGGAACGGTCGGAACATGTAGATTGTACTGTATATAGCTAATAATACTTATTACTAGTTAATAAGTACAGGAGCACGTTCTAGTACCTGCGAATAGAGGGTATGTTAGAGGCGTATGATAGCGTGACGCGCCGTGTTGACTTGTTGAACTTCTGCCACGACCTGAGAGTTACCAGCATGGAGGGAGCGATAACAGCGGAGCGCACGTTTTATAAGAGGCTTATTGGAGGCACTTACTGTGTGGCTCGGAGCGCGGGTCGGCGCGGGCTCCCTCGGCGCGGTCAACACGCCAGTGTAGCGTTGTAACTAAGCTCCGTCGCCGGATACTGGCGCGCACAACACGTGCGCGTGAGTGTTCAGTGACGGACGGTAGGATTAGGAAGATACAGGGTGTTACTAGCTTCTCTTTCGTTAACCTCCCCTGCGACACCCTGAGCTCCGGCGCGGGGCCACAACATCGGTCAGCCGCTGCGACCACCGGCAGCGGCAGGTGTGGAGCGCAACCCATCCCCACACTATGCAGTCGTGATGAGACAATAGACTCCTTCTCCTTCATTTTGGGTCACTCATTACTTTACTTGGTATGGATACGTAAACAAGCTAAGCCACTAGTATTTCGTTCAAACATTTAAAGTTAGGGGAGTCGAGGCGGCCTCGCATTAAGTTAAGACATAATCACATCGAGAAATCACGTTACTTTATATAATTTTAAGTAGTCTAATAATCACTTATATTGACTAGTTGGATTTCTAATAGTTTATCATAATCAAGCAATTGTCTCATCGTGTCAATCCTTCACCTTTGATATTATTATTATTAAATTTGTAACCGCACTTAACGGTCATTGCATGTTCTTTAAGCCGAATAATTTCTGCTTCATACTACAACTCGACACCTACATGTTCCATTATATGATTGATAATTAATGGAGATGGTTTAAAGTATATAATTACTTATACACCAGATGCCCAGGCGTCAGGTCACCACGTAAGATTTTGGCTCTAGTAAATTTGAATGAATATTACCAATATACATAATAGGTCGGAGAAAAAGTTATTTCGTATTTTATAGGTATAAAGTTGTAGTACAATATCTTTGGCTGTACTGTTTGTATCGGGCTCGTTTTGGTACCATTAAATAGATAACATTTAAAAAAAAGAAAATATGATTTCGCGCCATTTTTGAATTGTTTTTCTGTCCGCCAAAATGAGTGAATCCACGGAACAGAAAAAACACAGTGAATCTCATGAAGATATTCGATACATTTTCAAGTTTACATTACAAATTAAAAGGGAAAAATGCGACACAAGCCGCAAAAACAATAATGAGACGTTTATGAACTTAACGCAGTGTCAGGAAGAGAGCACAAAGATGGTTCAAGTCTTGTTCAAGCGTTTTTAGTCCGGGAATTCTGATGTCAAAAATGCAACTCGCTCTTGTCGCCCTGTTACAGATAAATTCAATGCCATTTTTTAAAAAATGGAGCAAGATCCTCATATTAGTAGTTATGATATAGCTGAAGAGTTAAGGGTTGACCACAAAGCAGTTTGGACCCATTTGAAAAAGTCTTGGTATACAAAAAACCTCGATATTTGGGTGCCACACACAGTCTTGAATTTGTATATAAAATACGAAAGAACTTTTCCGTTCGTAACCTAATAGACGTTAATTACATTTGAATGTACCACGTAGATGTTTAACATAATTATGTTAACAATAGTTTCACATATTGAATTTAAAAGATTAAGCGACGTAATTAGATAAATGTTACCCGAGTAGTGGTTAGCAGTTTAACGATGTGCTCCATGTGTTGTGTTATTTGAATAAATATATCACTATTCTATATTATTGTTAGTTATGCATTCTATAGAAAACCCGTAAAAACAAAGGTTTATCAAAATCATGTCATTTTGGATTGCGCTTCTTCTGCCTCATTTGAGAAGGATTTGTAAGTATCAGAGTTAGTTCATTGCGAAATAAGAATTGTGTTTTTACGGGTTGATCCACGTTTCATGAAAAAAAAATGATAAAAATTACAAAAAAATGAGAGGTACGTAGCACTCTGTGTAGAATAATATAGTCACTGTATCAAATGGTGCACAGAATATAATGTTGACTGTAACTTTACTACAAACTTATAGTAGTTTGTGATACCTACAATTACTACACTATATCGAATAAAATATTAAGTGTTGCTTTTTCTTTAGTAAACTGAATTGATAGAATCGTTCATCTGCTGGGATTATATGAATCACTTAACTCACCTTTTAACGTATAATTTATCTTTGTTGTTGATCGTGTGTTGTTGTCCTATGCCCTGTGTACCTGCCCTATGATTTCCAAAAAATAATACATTACATGTTCATGTGAGCTTGAGAACTTGTGTAACCCATATTGTTGATATTATGGAAAATAAGCGTAGACTATATGAAATTGAGATAATGTAACATGTAAGTATAATGTAAGGTGAGATTAAGAATCGAATTTTGAAGCGTTATGCCCTTTTTGCTTGCTCAGGCGCAGGTGTAGTACCGCCTATGGCGGCTTTTACTCGTATCGGCAGATTTCACCCGGTTTACCCAATGTATTTGTAGCCGTGTACCAGGGCCAAGACCAGGGAAACGGGCTTAATAAAATAAAATAAAAAAACTTACATGCTCAATGCTTACGCAGAAGTCAGTATACATACAATAAAATATTCAATAAATATTGGCACCAAGATACAAAAAAAACTCGAAACCTTCAAATGGATAGCATGAAATTAAGAAACTTACAGTAGGCCTAACAAAATTGATATGCTTTCTTGTAAAGTTGTAACTAATCACTCATATAATGACAAAAAAAAAATTAGTATGTTAGTAAACATCAGAATGGAGCCATTGATAGATACAAACACATACCCAAAAAAACATATTCAGTGAAAGGTAGCCTACCTATGAATACATAATAATTTCGATAGTACACACTTGTTACGTAATATTAAGTTCTTGAAAATATTCGTCGGCTGGTATCACACGCTGACCCATGCCACGCTGTGTATTAAAGTAGGTATGTAATTGAATATCTACACAGATAACTAGATTAGCACGGAACGTACAAAGCTTGAAAGCTATCTGTGCACACGCTTCTTTTATAATTAAAATGATAATTCTAAACATCTTATCATATGGAAAACTCAATATTGATCTTCAACTCAATCACAATATAATCTTACTACGGTATCCCTAAAATGGCTTGTCTACAAAATATTATAATGTTAATATTTCACATAATCTCAGCATATCGGACGTTTATACTAACTACAACAATAGAAACAATTAGTACTCAAATATTTATACTGTTTAAAGACTATTGTAACTATTATTATACGAGATCGCAGACGAAGTTAGGTACCGTATGCAATTCTGGAAAACCTTCAGTATTTTAGAAAAAGTTTATTTAAAAAAAAAGCAAAATGATTGAAACTTCTTTATCTTTTTTACAGTGAAGTATGCAACTTTTTAAATATGTATAGAAACCTTGCTCAGAATAATGTTTATGTTTTAAGCTCTTTGTGAAAGAGCTCGGCCGGGGAAGTACTACCACCATACCTATTTCTGCTGTTTTCCGGTCGGAAGGGGTATGTGTGTCGGTGTAGTTACAGGCATAAGAGACATTTTAGCTCTATCTCTAAGATGGAATCTCGATGCTCTCTCGTACGAGAGAGCACTAGTGGCCCAGTGGTAACATCCGCGATTTATAAGTTGTAGGTCGTAGGTTAGAACCCAGACAGGCGCTTTACTTTGTGTAGAGGAAACCTGCATATCCTAGAACCAAAATTCCAAGACAAGTGACATCTACCAACCCGCACTGGGGCTGCCTGGTGGATTACGGCCCGCTCCCTCTCACCGAGAGGACGCCTGTGTCTCAGCAGTGGGAACATTATAAGCTAGAACGAGTGCGATGCTCTGGTATTGCAGAACTCCACTGGCAGCGGTAACAAATTACCATCAGGAAGCCCGTGGACATGTTTGCCTTCCAAAAATAATGATATGCCAATTTTTACTTAAAGTACCACAAGTCAAACTAAATTCTTGACCATTTATTGCTGTTTTTATTTATCAATATGATATTCTATTGAGGGGAGGTATCCACAATTTGAGAATGTCATACTCAATTGTACCGCAGTTTTGCGTGATATCCAAGGAACTTTCCGTCTAACCTGTCCTCAAGTGCCATGTTGGTGTAGGATGTTGCAGCCAGCGCCACACTGCCGAAAAACAATTGTTATTTAGTATTAGTGTCTTGGGGTGCCTTCGCATTAGGTAAGTTAATTCTGGCGCGCGCTTCTTTGTAGACGACACGGTCGCTTGACCATGTTTCACTTCGGTCCTTTTTGATGTTACGACAGCGATTACGTACCGTCTACGCGTTCGTTGGACCCCCAGTGCGGAGACACACTACAATGCCTTTGACATAGTTATAGTAGTTAATTAGTTAAATAGATAGTCAAAGGCGAATATATCTTCCAGTTAAAAACGTAGTGTCTAAGTTTAATATAATTCGCTAGTACGATTTGCAACGACTTTGCCAAAAAAGTTGTGCGACTCTTTTAAGTTGAAATTCTATTTTTATTTTGACCGTTTGCCCGCTGTGTCTGTGACGTGAAAATGTGGGACGTGCATATCGACAGGTTTGTCAGTCGAGATATATAATCCTGCAAGCGGAGAGGTTAACATGAGGTACAGCCAACGTTTTTGGGATACGTCGCACTACCGGGGGGTAACACGGTATTTTCTATTGCAACATCTATTTATACAATAATGGCACGTAGAATCAACGTTCTCAAACCTTTAAACTTCATAATTTGACTCCTCGTGGTACTTTGAGTCTATGTTTGTGTTTTAAATAATCAATTTTATTATTTTATTTAATAAAATCTTACTGCAGTGTAATGCATTGCATACGGTATAGTGTGTAAGTAAGAAATGTAAAGGTTTATAGTAATTAGCGGCCGCCGTAAGGTCGCAGGTTCGATGTATGGTTGCTTTAATGTTCCCCCAATGCCTTTTCGACCTGCAAATAAAAACTTTCTAAAATTGATTTGGTGTTGTTTATTTCTTTTTCCCGGATCATTATACCTTTTATCTTCTTCCTCTTAGCATGTCGATGGCAATCTAAATGCCCTGAATTTGTCTACGAGTTTGGCACCTTTAACAGCGTCCATCAGTTCCTATATCGTGCATTCCTTTTATTTTTTTAACTGAATTAGGTCAAAGTTGTCCAAGTAAATTCTCATCATAAGAATACAATATTATACACAATAGTTTTATACTCTTGTATAAGCTCAGTATCAATTCTTCAGAATAATGGGTTCAAACCCAGATCCATATTAAAATGCAACATAAAAATTTGGCAAATAAGTTCAACATTTTCCTACATATTGGACATGTTCCAGAATAATCTCGCAAATAAATAGGACTGTTGATATGATTAAGGGCACAAAAAGGAAAGAAGGAGTTATTTCTTTCTACTTACAACAAACACACATTAAATCAAATGGAAACGTAGGTACTGTATCTACAAGAAAGACGGTGAACCGGCAACAACCAAAAGGACCATATCGTGTTTTAAAAGACATTAATGCATAATACAATGAAAAAACAACCAGTCTTATCGCTATCGTATTTCCTGGATTTAGGAGGTAGTCAGTAAAATGTAAAATACTGGTATTCAGTTGCATCCGGTTAGACCAGAAGTCGACCCTAAAATAGTTGAGACAAGGCAGGTAGGTGACGACAATGAACAAAACAATTAAAACAGAAATAACAAAAAGTAAGAACCTGGTAAATACACACATGCTACGCGTGTTGCTACGCGTCTTGCTACGCGCCTTGCTACGCACCTTTCTACGCGACTTGCTACGCGCCTTGCTACGCTACGGGCTACGCGCATCGTGCTACGCGCCCAGCTACTATGCTTCGAGCTACGCGTACTGAGCTACTCGGTCCACTAAGCGCTCGCACCTTGCTTCGAAGATTAAAGAAGCTTCCTTAACAAAATACACCTTATTTTAGACGACCTTATAATGATTTCTCTTGCAGCAATACACCTTATTAATGTGGCAATTGTTGCATGAGACTTAACGGTCGTTTAAGTTAAGTTGTTGTTATACCTTTAAGCCCAGCTAAATACATTTACTTCCTTTACTTTTGTATCAGAATCTATAGCCCCAGTTGCTAAGTAAGATAAATCAACTACAAAATAACAAGAAAAAGAAGAGGAGAAAATTATTTTATTAAACAAACAAACAACGACCGATCCATTATTAAAAAATCGATGGCTTTTCCTGACGATATTTAATGTCGTAACACGCTTCGCGTCGATGGGTATTAGAAAAGTATCAAATACCAAAGTAGGTAATTAGTAGATGTAATGCAGCTGTATTTGTTGTGATATGTATGATATGTACACCATACGAATTACAGATATAAAATGTAGAAATTTTACATAGGGTAACTCATTGCGGTGTCTTGTCGCTAAAAGCAACGTTTTGTTTATTCCTCACAGACATCGATTAATACGTAATAACTGTATATTCCACCCATTTTAACAAACAAAAACTGTTATTATTGTTGTTTTTACTCATTCCTTGGGATTTGGTAGTCAGAAGGACGCAGTGTTAGAATGAATATCTTTTTTAAGCAACTGTTCCCACGGTAATGTTTTTACCAATTATATTTACTTACCTCATCATTATCATTTCAGCCGGAAGATATCCACTGTTGGATATCGACCTCCCAAACGTCGTACTTAACTATGTCACATATTACTGTCCCACTGCAGGGCATAGGCTTCTTCTCAAACAGAGAAGGCACGAGTATTGATCATCACGCTTGCACAAGACGGGTTGGCGATGTCAGACTTATATTTCAGGTTTTCTCACGATAATTTTCTTTAACAATAACACTGAAACAACCGGATTCAGAACTTAGAAATTCGAAGATAAATTGCTAAGATTTATCTATAGGTTCTTTGGAATGATATTTATACATTTTGCAAAACCTAACTTTAAAAGACAGACCAGTGAACTACTATCAGTTTTAACGTGTACCTGCTTATTTCTCCGAGGAGTATAGGCGTTAAGTAGCATCGTATTATTATGCCCAATTATTTACACATAAACTATTTAAACAACAACTAATTCTATAAACTTAAAATAATAATACTATATACAAGGTGGGATGAGTCCAAACACGATAGTGATATCTTAGTTGGTTGAAGAGTTCCTATGGCCAGCTTCCGGCTCCATCATCAGACCCTGAACACCAAATAATGTGGCACTTGTCAATACATATCCAACGAGTTCAAACACAACGGCACTATCTTATTAAGTTACGAAGTTCTTATTGCCCCCTTTGGGCTCCATCATCAAACCACACCGAAGTATAAATAGGTATGCCAAGTTTTAGCACAATCGGACTCCAGGAAGTGCTTGAAAAGTGGATGACAAAATGAGTAACCGGAAACACATCCGATTAAATAATTTAATTTAATTTTTTACTGATTTTTCTAGTCTTGTTCGAAAAGCTCGCTTTTTTATCCCCCTCCTACCAATTACTTTACAAAATAAAATACTGTTGAAAACCTGCCAATGACCAGCCATTATAATGCAACCGTTATACAATTTTACACATGACCCGTAAGTGGAGTATGTTAGTATCACAGACTTGGCACTCAGACACTTCTGCATTTTATCGATTTTCATATGCTACTCACTAGTTATTATATATTCGGCAATTTTATTCAGCCTGCTGGCTGGTGAAACATATGGTAAAAGAAATTTATTTCTTAATAAGAAATTACAAAGATTTCACGTACCGTCAAACGGGGTGAATTGGGAGGCAGGGGTGAATCGGACCTGCCGGGGTTGCGGATTGTTTGAACGAGTTACCGTGGCCCTGGCGCATAGGCAACTCAAGGAACACGGGTGGGTTTTAGTCAGTAAGAGTCTGAGACACCCTTCCGATCCGCCCAGAGCGGGAGTGGTCATATGATGATTAGCCACCCAAAAAAAAAATGGCGGTGTATCGGAGCGAAAATTTAAAAGGGATTTTAACATTGAAATAATATAATTTGAGGAATAAGAAATTTGAATTGTTGTATAAGAATGTTTGGAGACGTGCTGGTCCTGCTCCATAGGACAATGGACAATCGAGAGTCTAGACAAAATCAAACTGGTTGCTAATTTAATTGTATAGATTATCATATTTATGACATTGATTTACATAATATAACTACTTTAACTCACACACTAAATTCTTTCTTGTTAAAAATTTATAAAAATCATCTACTTTTATAAATATTTGAGCACCATGTATCTATTACATAAATTTACCTTTCATTGTTTTATATTTAATTCTTTTTACCAATAGGTAGGTAGGTAGGTAGGTAGGTAGGTAGGTAGGTAGGTAGGTGGTATAGTAAATTTATTTTAGGTGCATCGTCTTTACATATAATTATATAAATAATGTATGCATAACATTGTAAAATAAATTAAAAGAGTAACGGTGGAGTTTCTTGCCCATTCTTTTCCATACGAAACTACCTTTTGGAAGATGGAAGGGGCCACTAGGATCGATTCTATTTTCATGTAAATGTTGTCGTTCAAAACTGCCTTTAATGTGCCTATTTGAAATAAATGATTTGTCTTTGACTACCAGCGGTCGCTAACCCCAAAAGAAAATATCAACAAATCGTTTTGTTTTTTGTTTTACCGTATTTAGTTATCGATAACCATCATGTCTGCGGAGTTTCGCTAGCTAATTTAATTTGAGCCTGTATAAGTAAAATACTTTTTTAAAGGTTCCGTACCCAAAGGGTGCCAACGGACTATTACTAAGGCTCCGCTGTCCGTCCGTCTATCTGTCAGCGGGCTGTACCTCGAGAACCGTAATAGGTAGACTGTTTAATTTTTTACAGAGTGTGCATTTATTGCCACTATAACAAAAAATAGAAAAACAGTAAAAAAAAATAATGGCAATACAAGAAACGTGTTTAAAAAAATGTAGAGGTAAATATTGTAAGGTGGTACGGCCCCCTTCGTATGCGAGTCCGACTCACACTTTGCCGGTTTTTTTTTATGATTTTGAGTAGCTTTAATCGAAGTAGGTAATACTAATAACTAAACAGTTACGTACCTAGATAATCTCTTAGGCAAGTACCCAAGTAATAAGGACAAACAAAGACAAAAAACGTGAATACATTTTCTAAAACACTGCATCTCTGTAAAAGTCCGTAACCAATCTCCAGGCTAAGAAACTTAAGAAAATAGGTTACATTACCTACCTCCCAGAACTTTCTTCTAATTGAAATCTTTAGAGTTTTAGGTAGGTAGGCACCTAATAGATAGCTGGACTAGACCTAAACTGTTCACCAAATACTCAACTGTTTTTACCTTACGATCAAAAGTTTTCAATTTTATCAATCATAATTTATTTGTGGGGAAAATGGAGCAATGATTGATTCAAACTTTAGATACGTATTAGGTGGCGTATCAAAGTTGTATTTTACAAGTCGAATTCGATGGATGAGGCTAATAACTATGATTGGCGGTAGGAAACTTTATGACATCTGACGACGTTAGCGAAACGACTTTCGGAACCAAGGGGCCTAGAGAAACTGACATTCTATTAGCGCTAACGATGATGGAAACGTCAAAAAAGTATGGGACTGACTTAAGCTACCGAAAAGCTGAGAAAGTCGATGTAGAAATACGAAACGCTTTGAAAGCGATTGTGTTGTTATCTTGTGTTGGTTGTTGCTGGCGGTTATTGTTGTTTGTGGTTGTACTAAGACAGGTAGATTAGATTGGAATGTAAGTAAATACCTAATCATTTATTTGCCAAGAAACTTAGCCTAGGTAACACTAGTGTTGTTTCAATAAAAGATGGGTACCTATGGCTATTACCTGCAGATAAGTAAGATCCCTGTCCTTCAAACTAGGAAAATCCTGTATCTTGAAGGACAGTGTAAAATAGCAAAAATTAAAGGAAGGTTGCAACTGAACCGGAGGAACTTATGGTGGTGTTGCTAGCGGTCAGAAGATGTAAGAAGATAGGTAGGTATACCTAGGTACCTGCAATGTTTGGTGGTTGTTAGGTTATTAGATGGATATAAAAAAAAAACTGCCAGCTATGTTCATAAAACCCAATATAATATACTAAATAGACATGAATATCATTAATTCTTGCATTAGTAGGTAGGTATAGGTACTACGATTAATCATGGAATTACTCGACTGCAGAGGTATGCTGTTGAAACTATGTAGCGCTACTACCGATGTAAAATTAGTATTTCTTTTTTAACACGGTATAATTACCTTCCTATCGGCCTAATGAACTATATTGCAACTTGCAAGGATTCAAGAAATACAGTAGCGTACCCAAGCGGACCAAAATAGAACCTAACTTTAGAATTTCGATCAGCGCCCTCCTTCGCATGACTTAAGAACTTTTTCCAATAGTGGTTGCACTGGAGCAATCAACGTGAAACGCCTACCCACCCCTTCACAATGATTATGTATCATATCAACAATGGAGGACTCCAATTTACGTCTATATTTATTAGGGAAGTGGATAGATAATTTCGAAAACATATTTCGCCCATTTCTGAGCAAAACATTCGTTATCCCAAGGCTCTTACGCCACGTTTCTTGATCGAAAATAATTATCCATGCGTCAAAATTAAACACAAGTCAAGTGATGCGATTGATAAGTGCCTACAAACGGTTTATTCGTGTTGATTTTCGTTTCAGAAACCAGTCGTTAATATGTCATACCTACTTGACAAAATTAGGCGTCAACGCCCGTCGTTTATACTAAAACGTCGTTTATAAACTTATAATTCGTTTAAGGACTACTACGAAGTACTGGAATTATAATTCCAATCATGCATATCATCTGACATCGTGTTCACAATCTCTCTCAGCCTATCTAACTAGCCAATCTTATTATCAACCCCAAAAAAATACACCCTAAGGTGGATACGCAGAAACTCATGTCCGAGAATCCACAATAGGCATCCAACTAGGCCTATGGTGGATTCTCCGACATGCGTTTCCGCGTATCCACCTTAGGGTGTGTAATCTCCCTATAAAAATGTACTCTGTGGTGAGTAAACGGAAAAATCAAAATCTTGTATGCTGTTGTGTTATTGAAGAACAAATGATAGGTAATTCAAAACGATTTCATCTTTGAAATTTCAAAGAAGAACTACCTATGAATGTATAAATTATATAGGTACAGTCGAGTTCTTTAATATATGAGCATATTCATGAATCAAAAATATATAGGCAATGGTAAGTTTCATAAAACTCTAAACAGCTTTGTCTTACATAAAATTGTAAACAATCTGTGACATCATAAATATGTGACTACAATATATCAATAATATTGATACAGACAAAGACTCTAAAACTTGTGCGCAATCCCTTGTTCATATTAATTAGCCCAAAGTTATGTTCAAAAATATCTATGCAATTTTTCTATGAAAATTATCTTGGCAATTTGACATGTCTCGAACTGTTGTCTTAGATTCTTTGTAAAATCTCTTTACCGAAGTATATCATATTGTAACCTTTTCCTTTGAAACAAATTCAATTTGAAGTTGTCAGTCATGACATCCTGCATCCGAATACCTACTGGATAGCATCCTCTTCGTGGATGGATAAATACCTATTTTAAAAATAATTTTCTTTTATGGAAAGAAACATTAATAATTATGTATCGAATAGACGAACGAAACATGTTATTGTCACTTTGAAGGAACAAGGGAATTCATCCTCGCATGTCGCTGAAGAGTTGGGTATTTAGGTTAGTATGTATGAGGATGATGTATTTAGCTATTTATTTTGTTTTTCTGTACTTACTGTACTTTTTGATTTTGAATGATTTGCTATTTGCAGAGAAATACAGTTGATTTATTAACAAGCACGTGTCATATGGTAGACCTCGAAAGACAACTAGAGAACAAGACGAACAGCTTGTTACTAAGAGTGCGAAACCAAAGATTTATATAGACTTCGTTGTTTGCCGCCGAATTGCCTGTGTCAAGTTAACCGTGAGGAGAAGGCTTAAAGAGGCCGGACTCCATTATCGCCAACCTACCCGGAAACCTATTTTAAATGACCGCAATTTTTTTTACGATTGAATGTCGCCAACAGATATTTACAGTATAATTTTGATAACCTGGCATTTATGGACGAAAAAGTTTTTGTCTGATAAAGATGGGTGAATATCTCTTTATCGTACTAACAACACTAGATATAATGAAGAAAACATTCTTCCTAAAGACGAAGTGGGCGTATCTTATGCGGTTTTTGGGGGTGGATGTATGCCGCTGGGCCCATGGAAATATGCGAAATCACTGGTCGTATGAAGGTGTCGATTATGTGGACATCTTAAAAAATGTTTTTCTTCCGACCACTAAAATCGTTTATTCCGATGGCCATCGAATTTGTACAAGACGTAAGTTCCGTCCATAATGCGAGATGGGTCCAGGAGTGGATAGCTAATCAACAAGCAGCTTTACATTTAATTAAACTCCCGCCAAGAAGCCCTGACCTAAACCCCATAGAAAATTTATGGGGTTTAATGGTTCAAAATTGGTACACGACGCGAGTTAGATCAGTCAGCAATTTAAGGGCCCACGTATATGAGATTTGGGAAGACTTTAGAAGTAGCGCCGCCTGTTCAAAACGTGAACAATGTGTGAACGTTTGCAAGATGTTATTGATGTGGTGGATATGGATATGGTTCTAAAACTGGCAGCACCATCGCTTAAACTTTTCCTGGAAGTTTCCTACCTTATTTTAAATGTTAGGTTTTCAGAAGAACAAAATAAGAATTTAAGAAAAATAAAATAAAAAAATAATACTAATGTGTAACAAGTTTTTTTTTTAAACTGACTGAAAAGTTTTAAACACATAGATCGGTATAGTCTGCGTTGACCCTATGATTTCCTAAAACTAAATTAATCAAATAATACAGCTACTACGCAACGTTGTCAGATTGATACAGTCGTATTACGAACGGCAACATTGCATTATTACTCGTAATTCTGCTCCATGCTCGTAATTTTGCTAAAGCAAAAATGTCCATTTAGTTGAAAATTCAAAGCTGTATGGATATTTACGAATACTAGGTTGCACCAAATATATTGAAATCTATAGAGTTGTAGAGGTATGAGGAACAGGGTGTAAAGTTCACTCATACCTCCATAGAAAAGGGAGGATCTTCCGACCAGACGGGTGTTGAGTCTGGTGGGCAACTGCCCGACGGTTGATTTCGGGACGTTGTATATATGCTAGTCGCGCGGTAAACTCTGCTTGCGCAATGCAGGACTTGCGTGACTTCAGTGTGACGAGTAGCTCGCATGTGGCGGTGTAGATACCGAGTATTTAAATATTTATGTTCCGAAGAGTAGTCAGATATTTTTGACTGCCACTACCGTAACATACTTATGAACAGTGTATATGATACCTAACATTTTATTGGTGTCTAAGTTTGTAATAGAACTATAAGCTTACAATATTTTGAAACATTGTCACTGCCAATATATTAATGAACTCGAGAGTATGTAGATATTTATGTTCCGAAGAGTAGTGAGATATTTTTGACTGCACTACCCTAACATACTTATGAACCGTTTATATGATAACATATTATTGATGTCTAAGTTTTTATAGAACTATATGATCATTTTAACGCTTACAATATTTTGAAACATTGTCACTGCCAATATATTAATGAACTCGACTGTACCTATATTTTACAGGTAACTTAGGCCAGTTTCTATCATGTTTCTCTAAATGACTGTACACAGCTGAGGGAGAAAATCGAATCGAAAATCAAGGAATAAAATGAATGTACGATTTCTGATTATCCACCCTGGGTGGACAAACAGAATAACCCATTTTCTTTCATAGAACTATTTTAAATATTCAATAGTTAAATTATATTAAGCAATAATAATAAAAGAAAAAAACGACCTAAGTCGCTGGGGTTTTTTATGTAGCCATTTAATAACATTTATAAGTCGGTATATTCATAGAAGTAACATTCATTTTACAAACAGTGTACTACGCAACATCAAATTGCTAATACTAAAATTTAAATACAATCACAATATTAGCCTAGTCCTAATGATGTAAGTAAAGAGGTAGTTTGCGACAGGTAGCAAGCGCGGCTTAGGTGAATGTAGGTCAAGTGAAAGGATGGATACAACATTCAACATTTATGTTAACTGACAGATACATCAATAAAGTCAAAACACACTCTAATATCACCCATGTAATCGATATATTACTATGTAAGTAAAAAAAAGCAAACTTAACAAAATTATCCTCATCAAATTTTGGAAAAATATTGTGCATATTTGAACTCGTGTATACTTTACCAACTATGAAATAAAAGAGAGAAAAATAATATAATCAACGTTAGATGCCTCAGTGGTCTAGCGGTACAGCGCTACACCGGGTGAGGTCTTACTTGTCCAAAGTCGGGCAATATAGAGATATTTTCTTCAGAAAAACTCCTAAACGATAGCCCGGTTGTAGAACTACTTACTCCCAATAAAAGGCGATACAAAGTTTGAAGATAATATCGTCCCGTATAAAAAGGAACGAAATACCGTCGTCAGTCCTACCCTTACAAGGCTCAATAATTTGGAACCCTTACAGGGCTCAATAAATTCGACATACAAAATGGACGATATTCGTTTCAGTTGGTCAATGGAATTTATAAATCTCATAGACCTAATTTTTAGAGCCAGATATAATTCGTTTAATAAAAACTCTACTTAGAAGATAATTTTGAAAAAAAATTACGTTAACATTTTCACGCGTTTATTTCGAAATATGTCAATCACAACCCGAGAGTCTTTGAAAACGCGATATGTTAAGTTCCTGTTATGTAAACATTAGGCTACATAAAACTTTAAGTTTAGTTAAATTAGTTGAATATTATAGTAAAACTAAATCTAGAATTAAAACATAGTAACAAAAAGAAATGCTCTCAGATGAAATCATACTTCATATCATTCATATCATAACACTTGTATGATTGTAAAGTAGCAACAAAGAGTAATTTATCATAATACTATAGCGATCGTCCAGTTTAAAATTGCATGTTGCACGGCTTGTTGCATTTTCAAATGTTTGTACAGAAAGTTTAGTGGAGGGGCGTGCAGTTTTAAATTAGACGACCTCTACCATAATACCACAGTATTTGACAACAATCATATATTATAATTTTAACTACTCGATAAAATGCATTGTGTATCTCAGGTCATAGGAACTCGGAAACTTGCCTTTGCTAAATTATAACAAGTCACTTGTCATTTTTGTATGCTGATAACTCGAGGCTGTTCACTGTTCCGATGTGTATGAGTCCTAATGTAAGTCCATGGGCATATGATTCATACATGATCTCGGTTTGTACTGACACGCATAATGTCCCACAGTGGCGCACTTTGAAACCCCAGATTGACACTGTTTCTATGACCCAAAACATTCGTTTATTTAAACACTCATATTTTTGACAAAAAGCTTATCAACATTTATGATTATGACTATTAACGCTACCATAGGTAATACGGGCTGGTGTCCGCAACTCCACGTCTATGCGCGTATTTTGCGTGCTAACGCTACCATACATGATCATTACATCTTGAAGTTTGCCTCATGTCTTCAAAACCATGCGCATGCGTTGCCCTAACAACGGCTAACACTCGTCCTAACTGGGGAGACTGGTTCATTCGTGCTTGTGCACGCATCCAATCACGCCAAACAGTCTCTAATGCGCTATTCAGTTTAGCGTCCCCATGTATGGTAGGTTTTACCCACAACATAGAATAACTGGAAAACATTGATTAAGAATGTAAACATTGAATGAATGAACATTGAATGACTGGAAAACACCAAAATTGGACATCAATACTATTCATGATTATGACTATTAACGCACACATACATGATCATTACAACCTTCAAGTTTGCCTCATGTCTTAAAAAAACGGCACCTTGTGGTTATGCCTCAAGGCGTACGGGATTGCGTTAGCCAAGGCTACCACTTGTTCTAACTTAATGATACCGCTGCGTGCGCGCATGGTACACGCATCCAATCACGCCAAACGGTCTCTGATGCGCTATTCATTTTAGCGTCCCCATGTATGGTAGGTTTTTATTGATAAAAAGAGATGTGATAAATCAATTTTAAAATATCGCGAAAACTACTTAAGGATATTTAGAAAGGTAGTAAGATGTGCAAAAAAGCTCGACACTAGGAAAAAGATTGATCAGGCACCTCAATCTAGTAAAGCCATGTGGAAAATAGTGAATAGTAGACGTAATTCTAATAAAAAACAAAGCACTGATATTGTAATACTTAAACAAGATAATAAGATATATGACAGCCCTGTAGACGTAGCCAACATTTTATCTGACCAATTTGACAACAAAATTACATTAAAGTCTTCTGATCATAGCTTAGCTAACAAATACTTAACCGACAATATGGCTAGAGTAGACGATAACATGTTGTTTGATCAAGTAACCCCGGTAGAAATCTTCAAAATGGTTAATAATATGTGCAATAAAAATTCTCACGGTCAAGACGAAATACCCATAAGTATCATCAAGGATAACATTGACATATTAGCTGAGCCAATAGCTGACTTTTTAAACAAATGTATTGAGCAATGTGTTTTCCCTGAGCAATATAAAATTGCTCGTGTTTTGCCCATATTCAAAAAAGGCTCCAAATTAGATGCGAAAAACTATAGACCCATTTCCCTATTACCGGTATTCTCTAAAATATTTGAAAAGGTAATGAAAGATAGGCTTGTCAAACATTTGATTAAACACAATATCATTAGCTATCAACAGTTCGGGTATCAAAGAAGCATAGGAACCATTGATGCAATAGACTCACTAGTGGATGATGTGGTTAGCAAACTGAATAATAAAGAAAAAGTGGCAGGACTATTCTTAGATCTTAGCTCTGCCTTCGATACTGTTGAACATAAAATCCTTTTAGACAAACTAGAACACTATGGGATAAGAGATAACGTCTTAAAGCTTTTCAGTTCTTATTTACAGAATAGATCACAGTATGTCGAAATTAAGTCAGTTGAAAGCGGACATGAAAAAATTAACAAATCTAAGCTTGTTAGAGTACAAAAGGGAGTTCCACAGGGCTCAGTCTTGGGTCCAATATTTTTTATAATATTTCTTAACGACTTAGCTAAATATATGTATAAGATAGTACCAGACATCAAAATGGTTATTTTTGCTGATGACACAAGTGCTGTTATGAACGATATCTCTATAAGGGACTTAGAAAACAAAGTGAATCATGCACTGTCTGCTTTTGAACATTGGTTTTCCACTAACAATTTAAAACTCAATGTGGAGAAAACTAAATGTATGCTATTCAAATCAACTGTGAGGAATAATGATAGTATTGAAATAGCTTCATTGGGGAATAAAGTGGAAATTGTGCAAAATTTAAAATTTTTAGGAATACAAATTGATGAGCTCTTGTGCTGGAAACAAGAACTGGAAGCAATCACAAATACTCTGAGCAGTGCATGCTATGCCTTAAGAAGTTTAAGGGACGAACTAACCATTGCTCAGTTACGAAATGTTTATTTTGCCTTAGTTGAGTCCAAGCTGAGGTACAGTATTAAACTATGGGGGAACAGTTATAAATACAATATAAATGCAGCCTTTGTTATGCAAAAAAGGGCCCTCAGAACTATTCTTCGCATAGAGCAAACTGAATCTTGTAGAGAGCATTTTGTGAAATTAAAGATTTTACCTGTACCTTGTCTTTATATTTTGGTCCTACTAAGTAGTTTTCTAAAAAACCTAGAGAAATACGAGACAAAGGAAGAAAGGGTAACTAGGGTGGAAACGCGCAGGAAAGATTTGCCTAATTATTTGCAGCCAAAATTAAATGTTGTCAAACATAGCTCTAAAGTACAGTCTGTACAAATTTTCAATAAATTGCCATTAGAATTAAAAATGATTAATAATCCAAGATTATTTAAATTCAAATTAAACTCATTCCTATTGACGAAGTGCTACTATAGTATAGAAGAGTTTTTTAGGGACAAAAATAATGCCACAGTGTAACTTGTTTATCGTTTAAGTCTCATTCTTGACATGTTATTATTATTTTTCTTGATTTTTTTTTTGATTGAGTTGAATTCTTATTTTATTTTTGACTTTTTATCCATATTATTTGTAAATTTTATTGATTATTATTATTATTCCGTGTATTAATAACTTGTAATTAATTGTAACTTTTATTGATTATTATTATTGTATTAATCCTGTATTCGACACAAATGTATTTTTGTTCAGAATAAAATAAATTGAAATTGAATTTTACCCACAACATAGAATAACTGGAAAACATTGATTAAGAATATACATTGAAAGACTGGAAAACATCAAAATTGGACATCAATACTATTCATGATTATGACTATTAACGCTTCCATACATGATCATTACAACCTTCAAGTTTGCCTCATGCCTTAAAAAACTGCACCTTGTGGTTATGCCTCAAGGCGTACGTGATTCCGTTAGCCAAAGCTACCACTCGTTCTAACTAATGTGACCGCTGCGTGCGCGCATGGTGCACGCATCCAATCAAGCCAAACTGTCTCTAATGCGCTAGTTCATTTTGGCGTCCCCATGTATGGTAGGTTTTACACACAACATTTAATAATTGGAAAACATTGATTAAGAATATTCATTGAATAACTGGAAAATATCAAAATTGGACATAAAGTCGTCGTTAAAGATGGTGTACTTATTAAAACTTGACCAAGCCTGAGTCACGGATGCTAAGGTCTAGCTGAAGCTTTTGATTTTATACTCTTCGTAGATCTCTTGGAACATGTTGCGGCAGTTCATTTTGACCTTGAGCTTGGAGCAGAGCAGAAACACGCCAGAAAGCTTGCGGTGAAGTGAGTATATTTCCTCGGGGGGTGGGCAAAGGCGGTGGGTCAGTATGGTGGGTATCAACGCTTGGATGCGACGTGTAGTCTGTTGGGTGCTGAAGTCGAACTCCCCCGAGCCGTCGCTGGTGAATACCTCACCCATTATCATGACGGTGTCGATGTGTGTCTCCTCCATTACCTGTAAGTGAAAGTTCGAAATTTAAATAAAAGATGCTCTGTTTTGCTTTGTATTGAAAATTCAAGATGGCGGCGTAAGTTCCGATTATGACCACGCGCCAGAGAATCCATGTACACTATACCAACCTTGGATTCATATCCAGTCAAGAACTTCATTTCCCTTGACATATCCAAGATGGCTTTCCGATCGCCCCGCGAGGCCGCGTGTATGATCTCGATGTACTGATCCATGAATTCCTGGGAGTATTCGCGTGTGGCGCCAAAGTCAAGCAGGATCACCTGTTCGGGACAGACGAGGGTTTAGCTTCTGTTCTACGTTCTTACCATACTAGCCGTGTGCCTGGTGGGGTTTCGCGTCAGTAATGACGAACTTCCATACAAACTTTCACCTCCTATTCAACCCCTTTAGGGGATGGTTTTTGAAATTCCTTCCTGAGTGCTTACCGTCATTATAAAAGGCACTCTTGTCAACATTTCATGCTTTTAGACCGAGCCGTTTAAGCGGTGCGTTATTTGTCAGGTAACTAATGAATTTAAGATTTTTATTAAGTAGGCTGATTACCTGCTTAGTAGTTGGATTGTAGAAAAAGTTGGCCCAGTTCGGGTCGGTCTGCATGCAGCGCAGTACGAACATCTCGCGCAAGCACAGTTGCATAATCTTGTGTGCGATGTCCACGCGAACCTCGTATTCCGCGTCGAACAACTTGTCCAAGGGCACGCCATCGATGAGTTCCGTTGTAATCACCTCCTGAGCGCACAGCTCATCTGGTGGTAGGGAAATAGCATTATTAATAGCCTGCACCATGATGCTCTCCCTCATTTTGACAATTCAATAATATTCATTGTGTTATTGCGGATAATTTCCGGTTAACTTATCTGATAGGTTAACTTGATACTATCTACATGCTGTGAAAGAGGGTTATGGGTGTTCTCATTAAAGCGCAATAATTGAGGGAGCCGGTAGCCTGAACAACTGAGTCACTGTGTTGACAATATACAGCAGAAATAAAATGTGTATGTGATTTAGAACCTATACACACACCCCCTCATAAATACACCCTCTCTCTCACACACAGACACACCCTCACTCACACACACACCCTCTCTCTCTCACACACACACACACACACCCACACATACCCTCTCACGCACACACACCCACGCATACCCTCTCACGCACACACACAGATACCGTTAAATAGTTATGGACATATAATAATTAGCAACAACTGATACCAAAGTCATAATAAGTTTTAACAACTTGGTTTAACATTAATTTCAATAAGCTTTAAACAAGATACGCAAAATAGTTGGACTTCTATAGGTAATTTAACTATGGTCCATTTGAACTACGTATTCGAAACTTCCTAGCTGTCGACAAAGCATTAATATTTTGTATCGACGGGGCATGGATTTTTTACAGGTTTCAACAGAAATAGTGCTCTAAGATTCGACAAAGCATCATACAATTCATTCAAATTACTCGCCCTTTTTTGAAGCCACTCGCTTCTTTAATTCTCCCCATAGATTTTCAATCGGATTAAGATCTGGGGCTGTTTGCAGGCCAATCTAACACAGTGACTTGTTGAAAACTTTTTTCACAAAATGAGCAGTGTGGTTGGGGTCATTCATCATGTTTAAATATCCCAACTGCAGGCAACGTCTCCTCAGCATATGGAAGTATAGTCTCGTCCAATATTTGCCTGTATTAAAATTGGTCTAAAATGCCTTCAATCTCTTTAACTGGCCCAACACCATGCCTTCAGAAACATCCTCAATTTTTTATGTTTCCAGCTCCATGCTTTACTACTTTTTTCGTGAACTTAGGGTTCAATGCCTGCTTAGTCGGTTGACGTACATACTGTTCACCGTCAGAGCGTAGGCTATTTATCTTTGTTTCGTCAGAAAATAATATCTTTTTCCATTGACTTGCTGTCCAGTCGCCATACTTTGTAGCAAAATCTAATCATAGTTTCCGGTGCACTTTGGTACTCTCCGGGCGATTCTTCCAAATAACTTTTCATCCGTTAAGCGTCGTACTGAACGCGCTGATACTCCTCCATTGCCAAAAACTTCCCTTCTTATAATTTCAGAACCCTTATATCGATCAGTCTTCGCTGAACGAACAATCAAAGCATCTTCACGCGGTGTCGTTAGTCTAGATTTAAGTTTTCGAAGAACATTATTGGTAGTGTTGAATTTATTGACGTGATTTACAGCGTTATAAAGCTTAGTTTTGGAGCACTCGATATGATCAGCAATCTTTTTATACGACCAATCACGTTCATATGATCGTTTTCCGGGTTGATGGATCGCAACTTTCCTTTTTACCCATGATTTTGAAATAATTACATATGCACTATTGACTGAAAAAACGTAGAAGAAAGTAACCATAGTATAGGCGGGAAATAAAAAAATGTGCTATTTGTTTTCGAAATTCAAAACATATTTTTTTGCGTTCTTAATTTTTTGCCCAGGAGCTAGTAGTAGTAGTAGTAATAGGGAAGTGCAATTATTTTTATTATTGAGGACGAATCATTAAAACCTACTAATACATCTATTATTTTATGTGGTCCAAATTTGTTATCTGTAAGTTAATACAAAAGTAAAAGCAACTTATTTATCCAAAAGTGACTTCGTTATCAGTCGTTTCTAATTATATATCCACAATTGTAAAATGCATGTAAATGTAATGTACAGTACAACTATTTACTTAATATCCCTCGGGAATCATCGCATTTCCGAATACAAATCCGAATGCTAATTTCCATGTCCATCAATTATTTATTAGATTTACCGTGTATAATAATTTGAATTAAGAAAAGTACTTGGACTTTAATTGCTGTTACAATGAGGGACAGTAAAACAGCTGTACTGTAATGTGTTTATACAAGTAAATTGTTGTTGTAGTTTGAAGTGTTGTCGTAGTTCTGTGTTGTTTTATAGTTTGTTACATACAGTCCTTTCATAGTTATTTTCGCTGACAGCAATAAAAATCATTGTGACTGTGACAGACTTGTCAGTGGCAGTAACCCAACAGGAACCTTATTTTAATGATAATAAAGATCACTGTGATTTTGTCAGTGATGCAAAATCGGGAGGTAGAATAACTGTGAAAGGACTTTACATACTGATTGTAAGTAGTATGTCCCTTACGGATGATATCAGGTACAAAGTACTCGGGATACGGAGCGAGCAGCCTCTTGAACTTCGTGGTGCATTCAGCCTCGCGCAGATAGTCCACCTCCCAAGACAACTCCTTCTTAGCAACCTCCACGATGTTGTCGATAAACATGCCCTTGGGGAAGATGTTCCATACCTGGCAACATTAGTATTTGTTAGGACTGACTACCGGGTACTGAGTCTATTAAAAAATTGAAACATGAAATAAAAAGTTACGGAAATTAAAGGTGTGGTCGACATTGAATGCGATTCACATCATCCAATTTGACGGGCAATGTTGACATTATTTCCAAACATAATAATAATAGTAGTAAATTATACCCTGGCATTATTACGAATTTATGACCCATCAAGTTTTACAAAAAAAAAACAGCTTTCTAGAGCTTAGTCTCTTGTCCCTCATTTCTGTCATGCGTGACAGTCTCAACTCTCAAGCTCGATGAATTATATTAACGGCACTTTAGCAGCGTACTAGTAGGCTATTAAGTCATACCTTCATCACTCCGACAAGATTGTCAATGTCGCTGTTAATGCCCTGAGCGACGCCGGGGTACTGCACCTTGACTGCCACCTCCCTGCCGTCATGCATCACGGCCAGATGTACTTGACCTGAACAAAACACATACGGATATAAAGACAGCGCCGCTGGTTCAGTGCTCACAAGCATGGCTACTGAGTATGGAGTCCGGATAGCGCAATGTATAAGACGCGGAGGGATTTTATCGCACACTGAATTTTCAACTCTCAGTGTGGAACCGAGCATTGAAAATCCAACAGAGAGCATCCCAGCGCGTCGAAAAAACACATTGTTGGATTTTCGACTCTCGGCGCTAAGCAGAGCGTAGACGATCCAGGTCGCGAAAAAATCCCGCCGCGATATTTTTACGTCCATGCGAACGTGGACTTAGAATTATTAGGTACTAGCTTTTGCCCGCGGCTTCGCCCGCGTGGATGTCGGAAATTATCCCACGGGAACGTACTACCGGGATAAAAAATATCCTACGTGTTAATCCAGGTTATAAACTATCTGTGTTGTAAATTCCATCCAAATCCGTTCAATAGTTTTTGATTGAAAGAGTAACAAACATCCATCCATCCACCAATCTATCCATCCATCCTCACAAACTTTCACATTCATAATATTAGTAGGATTTCTCAGTAGTAGTTTGGATTCGGGGCAGGTAGATGTCAATAAGCTGGCCTGAATATTACACGGGACTCGTTATATAACTGGCAAAATATGGATGTACTATAGACGCGTTCAGCCACGGGAATTACAGATGTATTGATGTTGTTCATATGAATTCGCAGAAATTAACTCTTATTTTATTAAACGAAGACGAAGAACTTTTTCTTTGCACCTAGGGAAGCGGTTCGGGAATCTTATGAATTCCTTCCTAATATCGCTATACAAGATATACATTAAAACATACTCAGAATAAACACGTACCTATGGAAGCAGCGGCGAACGGCTTGTCCTCAAAAAAGGCGACTCTAGCCCTCCACTGAGGACCCAGTTGGTAGCTCATCACTTTCTCCACTTGCCAGGAAGGCATAAAGTCAGCAGACTGTCGCACACGTTGGAATATACGCTGCAGTTCTGGAGAGATCATCGAGTCATCCTGCAGGCTTAGCAGTTGACCCAGTTTCAGAGCCGCGCCTAAAACATATTATTTTGAGATATATAGACGTAGTATTTTTATTTGAATTAGGTATTGATATTTTAAACCATTAAGTTGTGAAAAAGAACAAGTTTTATTTACAGTCTTATTTTCATTCGGAAATAGCCTGGAGCTATAGAAATTAGGTAGGTACCTCGAACTTTGCACAGCGTATCAACGATCCTCTCTGCGTTTGCCGGGGACATGAACGCATTGGATGACTCATCGACCTGACCCGTCACGGACTGGAATGTGTTCCGAGCATATTGGGCCACGGTCCCCACTCCCAAACCAGCGGCCAAGGAACCGAACGAAAACATACGGCCGAGGCGCGAAGACGGCACCACACGTTCTTTCGAGTTCTCGCTAAGCTGAAAACATACATTATATGAGAACTCTTTTTACGTCCCTGCGTAAATAATATAAGTAAAATGCTATATGAAGAATAAAAACTGCACACTCATACAAATTAAGTGACACTTACAGAGACTCTAATCTTCTTCTTAGCCATAGGCTTCGGCCCCGTAGACCCTACATCTCTAATCCACGCTGACGGCTCCATCGGTTCAGAGGACGACACGGCTTCGAGTAAGGACTCCACCCTCTGAAGTTCTGCGTCTTGCATTCGCTTTTGCAAATCTTCAATCGGCGCCAGGATTTGTATAGTTGGCGAAATCGGGGCTGGTAGATCCTTGATTGTTGGCTTTACCGCGGGTTGTGGATCATCCATTAACTGAACCTTTTTCAAGGTGTTAAAGGTTCTGTTGAACTCCTTATTGAGCTCATCGATCTCGTCTTTCATTTGCTGGTCCATCTCGGGTGTTGCTGCGTTGTTACTCATGTTAGGCACATGCACAGTCGCGAACTGTTGAAAGCCGTGTGCGACTACTAGGGCTCTGTCGATCAACTCTTTAGCAGAAGCAGGGTTGGGATTGATGGTGAATAAATTAGTCGGGCAGCTCAAAAGCATAGGTTTTACGCTAGAGTTATTCCATATGAGACTGGACACTTCTTGCTGTGCTTTGACTCCCGCGTCAACCACTAACCGAAGACCTCTTAAAACGCTTATTAAATCATTAATGTGAGACATAACCTGAAAGTAAATGTTAGTTTGGTTAAATACATAGGCACTTATACATAAATATACTTATTAAGTTAATAATAGTTTTGCAAATGAGTGCACTGCGTTTAATATGGTTGTAAGATCGTATTCACGAGGCACCTGTCCCACGGTTGACGGAGAAGCGACTCGCTATCAACGATTTTGTCGCTCAAAAACGATCAAGAGATAATTATATTGATAGTGGTTAACTATGCCAGCTGCTGCCAGACCACTCCGCCGGCGGGTACTCGTTTGTCGCAGCGACAAGAGCTATCAAAGAGAGTACTCGCTCAACGAAGCTCGCTAGGCGGGCAGAACACTAGCTGAAAGACTTACGCTTGGCACATCGAATACCAGGGAGTAATCGCTCGTCGCCGTCACGCAATCGTTACTCGTTTTTAATTACTAGCTCTACTCGCTTTTCGATAATCGCCGGCAGATGGTACAGGTGCCTCAAAATCTAATTATGAATATAGTATATAGTATAGTGGAAATAGTTTAGATTTTTTTAGATCACCATAAAATTATTCCAATTAAAATATTATTATAGTACAGGATACCGTTTTAAGTTAAAAAGAAGCCTCAACTCCTATAAACAAAGTGACATTTCTAAATAATACCTAAGTTTCTTATGTTATAAAATTTAATGCAATATTATGTATAACATCTAAATCAAATAAAGTAATGTTATGCTACGATGTCGCGATCACGCGAACTGCACTTCGCGCGCTCTCTCTCGCACACTACTCGACGTTTAGCTGCACAACAGAGAGTGTGCGAAGTGTAGTTAACGTTATAGCGACAATTTAGCCGTAGCATAAGAGTAATTTGCTGTATTTATTCTTTATGAACCTTCAGGTCAGTTTTATTTTTAGTTCACAGTCGCCTATGTTACTTAAAATCAATACGTGACACTGCAAACACGAGTTGGCACGATAATTAGTCGCATTAGTCGCTTCAGCAGTCGCAAAAAGCGGAATCGCCCACGCAAAAGTATCCAATGTGCGGCCAGCCTTAGTTCCGAGAATCCGGTGGCGCCGATCGATAATCACGCATGCACGCTCCTGGTGTCCTGTAGCTGGGCTTAAGCCGCGGCTGGCGCATGCGTAATGACGCCGACCCCAGATACTGCTCATATTAAGCAAGGTGAACTTTCTAGATGAGATCATATCATCATAATGTATAAAATAATTATTTCACATATAAAAAAACATTACTCCTGAGATAGTTTTCTAAGATTCTGAATCTAGTTTCACAGGATGCTAGCATTCCTAGCTAGATACTAGCCAGTTTCCATATAAGTTGCCTGTAAAACCAATTTCAGAATCTGAGAAAAGTTCTAAATCCTTTGTACTAGCTGCTAGTAAGAAGGATTTTAGTGTCCGAAGCCCTATTTTTGCAGTAGTTTCGATAATTACTCATATTATGACTTATTTAAGACTACCCACATGTGTCTTGTGTGTATTATGTGGGTTGTATCACTGTATGTGTCCCTAATTAGGAGATTATACTCATTGTAGGAACCCTAATACTTGAAATGTCTAAGTATTTGATTTAGCTACATTATCTGCCGTATTTTTAAGATTGTGAACTAACAACGAAATTGCTCAGGGCTCATGATTTATTTAGTTTAACTTTAAACCTACACTCTGCTGGTCACATAGTTAATTACACCCACACACAAGTTTTTCATCGTACTCGCAGAATAATCTCCTTAACACTTGATATTTGTTTTGAACGCTTTTAAATCTCAAAGTTAGAAATCAGAATGAACAGAAAAGTACTGGTAAATGTTCTGTAGAAATATACTTTGGCACACTCACCCACAAACGAAGTATTCTCCGAATGCTTTTCGTCTAGTTGCACAACATTTTGAATATTCACTACTGGTGGAGGAGGAATGGCAATAGGAGCCTGAACTATTATTACAGAAATCTCTACTTTAACTGGTTTTTCCTCAGGTGGGGCCATGGTGGAAAATTTATTGATTTGTTGGTAGGCTAAATGCTATTGGATATTAATTTGCTATTTCCTCAAGCTAATCATAACAGAACTTGATATACACATGAACTTGGTTAATCCCAATACAACATTACAATTAGGAAACAAATAACATGAGATTTGACAATTTTCAAAACAAAATTATGCAAGAGCACTTACAAATGCAGGTCTTTCAAAACTACTAGAAAAATCAATAGTCTTGAGTGAGGGACCAGGTAAATGACATTTCCCTTTAATTTAATTGCCATATCATGCAGATGTTATCTCCCACAGATGCACACAGACTAGGTAGGGCTTGGTTGCACTGTAGTAAATTTGGTCACCCCATTTTAAGGGTAAATATTGTATACAAAGGTTATGTTAGAGAAATAGTTTGACAGGACAGTTCTGAATGCAGTTTTTAAATGACGTTATTTTTGTTAGTAACTCTAAAAGCCATCATATATATAATATTTTATTAAATAATCTAAGAAACTATGCCGAATAGATACTGCACAAAAATGCATAACTTTGAAACTTAGGATAAAGCTAACGTTTTTTTATGAACCTGGGAAGTGGCAGTGGTTGCGTTTGCCTCACAAAAAATTCTGATTAATTTTCCTTTGTTTTCATTTTAAATATATTAGACGCCAGCATAAAAAAATTCAAGGTTATAGTAAATATTGCATAACTTTTTATAACATCTGAAATTACGTCATAGTTCTTATTAATTTACATAATTAACTTAGGTAAGTTCTCATCGAAAACATATTTTATATTGAAAAATGTCACTGCATAAATCTGCACGCCTGTACGCCCGTATTATTGAACTGTTGAATTACTTACTGTAATTTGACTGCAACCACAATATTATAACAGTTATCGTTATTGAAATGTTGTATTACTGACCATTCATTCTTTATAATAAATACTTAGATGGTTATAAATTTATTGTATTTAGTATTTACGCTACAAAATTTTAACAAACATTCAACTTTTACTACAAACTAAATGTCAGATGTCACTCACGTCTCACTTCACTGCCTTTCAGTGTTTCCAACTCTAGAAACATTTATCCCGTAAAGCTAAATTCAAAAACCCCTAAAATAGCCACAATGGGTTAAAAACTGCCACATGCTCACTTCAGATTTGAAAACTAGCTGTCACTATACATATTTTTTTATCAATAAGCGACTACTTTTACGCATAATCAATTAATAGGTCCCGTTTCGCAGCTATTGACTAAAAAAATATAGGAACCCGTGTATTTTCCAAACATATAGGACGAAAAACGTGGGAGAACACTCTCTTAATAAAATTAAAATGGAAAATCAATATTTCGCCGAGACTATGTGCTATCTATGTTAAACCTGAAGACTTTTATGAGAGAAATTCGTATACAGGAGATGCTCCCAAAAGAACTAAGTCTGCTTTCATTACCTACAGGCACTTGTTGTGTAATATTATGTATATGTGTTTATATTATCATACTAAATGAGTGGTAGAATTAACATATTCTCTGTAGTTTTCCAGGGTAGAATGTCAGAAAGATAATTCTCGAGTAGGTCTTCAATTCCGATCAGGTTATTCCTTTCGTATGTCTCCAGTCTTCACCAAAAAATGAACTCAATGTTAACAAATACATAACCTAACCATAAACCTATAAATAATAAAATGTTCGTATTTTATTTACTTTTGCACTAAAACTGGTTTTTTACCAGAGGTAGGCGCTTCCCTTTTCCTTAGCTCGTCTTTTAATAGTGCTGCATTCCAAGGCACATACATATTTATCTAGTTTTCATTTAATTTGTGATCGACACAAAAGTAAACATAAACAAAACAATGGCGGTTTAAATGATACATGATTTTATTTCTGTAAGTAGGTTTGTACAAACGCTTTTACATGTCAATCCTATTTTTTAAACTAGATGAGGTCGGCGTTTTCTATCTGACTACCTACTCTGAGAAGATAGGCCGAAATAAACTCAGAGGTCAGACATAATGTAGGTCCAGTTCATGTGAAGACCATGTAGATTGGTGTCTGAAATGGTCTTTTGAGGATAGAACCACACAGATTGAATGGACCTGTCCAGTCAGTGCACGCATTTGTCAGTAATCGTGCAGCTCAACTCAGTTTTTGGGCGAACAACAGTGCTACCACCTTTGAAGAGCGTTCAGTTTATAACTCCATTACTTGATAATACCCTGAAAACACTGACATACTTACTACTTTTGCTTTGTGTACGATCATACTTCATAATCAAATCAATCAAATAATAAGTATAATATTTCAAACAAAATATTTTTAGTTTTCTTCGGATGGTTCTGAGTTTTTTATAACATACATTTAGGGGTAAAATAAACTTAACATTTTAGTTGATGGATTAAATGTTATGCAAGATCAACCATTTCGTTGCAATGTGAATCGGACCATCAACACACTATTTTTTCATGTTAATAACGAGGTACTCTGGTTCCGTACAAGATGTAGCTATTTAATTCAACAAACAATTACAAAAAGTCTATAAAAATATAAAGCCTCTAAAAAATCCCATCCCTCTTATTTACCCCCTAGATTTGGGGAGAAAACCCCTAAATTGGGAACACAGCAGTCACTGTCAATCTATATTTGACACTGTCAGACATTCACTCACAGCTCACTTCATCACTTGATTTGATCATGGTCGAAGTATATTAGTATACCTTTGATTTGATGTTATTTTTAATAACAGTACCAGGCTTTTGTCGCAGTTATTATGTTGATCTATTTTGTCATCGGGACTCGCCAAATTAATATCTTTGTACAATTTATCGCACAAAAGTTTTACATTTCGCATTGCACGGGAAAATAAAAACACAAGATTGAACAAAAACATTTTTATTCTTAATACTATTTCACAAATAAATAAGTATCGAAATATAAAAAGGTAAGACAAAAAAAAACTTATAGACAACGAAACCTTTTTATTACATTTAAACAAAACCGTCTTTTAGAACAATTAAAGAAAAATCTAATATACAAAACATACACGGAAATAAATTAATGTTCACACTTTATAAACAAACTTGTTTATTACTATATCGGTATCATAAGTATAATAATTAGTTGTAACAACTTTAATTAGGTAAATTGTGTTTCACGTGGGCGATGCATAACCGAGTAAAAGCTAAAAGCTTGTCATAAAGAAAATCTGATTGCGCTAGTAGCCACTAAAACAGTGGATTGTGTATAATGTTCGCACATTTGTGTCGTCAGTATAGTTTGTTACCCTTTTAGATAGACATGATAAAACGCGGGTTAGCTTCCTTATTTAAATAAAATCTGCATCCACTACCCATAGCAATTTTTAATTTGGCACGAATTTTTAAAGATGCAATATACGTAGTCCCCCTCGTATATAGTACTTTATCAGTATCACTTTTGACTTCCAACTACCAGAAAATTAAAATTTTAATTAGATTTCTTAGGTTAAAAGTAAATTCCATTCCATTGTAATCTTTTAAGATATCAAGGTATTAATTTTAAATAATGTAATAAAAAATGTCAGTAGAAACTATAGTTTTTACATTAGATGTCATTAAAAATAAAAAATATTATTTTCAATTATTTTCACTTGCGTTTGTGAGAGTAAAATTGTTATTTTATATTAAAATATATATAATTAATAAATATATATATTGTTATTTTAAATGAATTGTTTTTTTTGTTTTTGTTGTTTGTTTGGTAGTATGCCGTTATTTTTAACCAAGATATCCGTTTCGAGTACTTATAGCACAAGCTTTATAGGATTCTTTGTAAGCTTTGTAATTCTTTGTAACTAATCTCAACAAAAATGATTAAAATTAAAATAAGACAATAGCTGATTTTTATAAAAAAAAGTATTCTAAACACATATAAGACATTATTTAAATGCATCAAGTACTATCAAGACGCACGCCCACGTTTTTCACAAAACTTATCTGATACCATGGAGAGTATATTAAAAAAGTATTTACTACGTTACATACTACATAGATCACATAAATAAATATGCTTCTCTTTACCTTTACCTTGCCTTTAAATGCTTACAATCACCATTTCCCAATCTGAATACCATCCCCAAAACCAATTACTTATCAGAGCAGCAGTCGTTGAGGCAGGCTAGTTCTGACCACAAAACCACCAACAGAACATCTATAGACCATAGACAAAGATATTTCTAGAAAGCTGGATTACGTCAGCAAGAAAAGTATGTATTTTAAAAAGGTTACAATCGGATAATAATTCCCACATTACTGTTAAAAACATCAATAATAATTATCTTATTAAAATCCAACAATAATAAAAATCGGAGATGAAAATGTTCTTACATCATTATCAATATTATCATAAGACATCAACTTTACTGTATCCTAATGTAAAATGGTTCATTGTATTGTATTAAGGGATTAAACTCCGTTGCAGGGGACGGCTCTGACGGATCATATTACATTCTTCTATGATAGCAAATTACAAAACGTTGTATACGTCGCCTCGCGGTATACACCTAAACGTCTAGCCAGTCTGAGCAATGTGTTAATTCCCTAATCAATTAAAGTGCAAAAACTGCACTATCAGAAAACTATTCAGTACTCCATCAGATTTCCCTCAATACTACAAATAGTCTTATAAGTTCCAATACAATTATTATTTTAAGACGAAGATTATAGCCATGTCCCACTGGGAGATAGGTATAGGCCACATGTCAATGTTATTACATACAACAAAGACTGTACTTAGTCAAAAAATACATTACATAATATTCAGGCAGCATCTGCCTTCAAAATCATAATTATTAACGTCAAACTACTAAAATCTGCTGGCCCTAAGGGCCGCGAAATGTCATAAACTAGAAACTACAATATCATGGCCGCGAATTAACAACGACCATGTCGGGAAAACTACAGTAAACACATTTACACAATACTGAAATGACAGATATATCCGTCATACAAATGCTTTACATGTGGAAACATGTCTCTCTTCTCTCACAAAACACACTTTAAAGAAAAGTACCCATTCTTCTGTTAAATGCAGGAAAGTTTCCGGATATGTCACTAGAAGTTTAATTTAAAAGTCTTCGAAATAACCTTTATCATTATTACGTATACGTATAGATTATACGTGGCATTGTTTCCTTCTACGGACCACGATAAGAACGGGGGTGCCGGTGTAATGCGTTACAAAATACTAGTCTACATTGTGACTGCCGAGATAGCACAAAAATAAATAAAAAATACGATATAAATTTTGAAATATTATCACCACTTAAGCTCTTGATTCTGCACGGACGATCGACTGAGAAGCTGTATGAATGGAGTCGATCAGCTGCACGTAATACTAGCCTAGTAGTTTCTTAAGTCATCGCCAAAAAATAATCACACAGGAGCTCTTTGCAGATCTTACTAAATCTAGTTAGTGTCGACCAAAACGACTTCGTTTTGTTTCTTGGGGGCGTTGATACGATTAGCATGTAAGGCATGGATGGGTACGATACATAATCGTAAGGAAAAGCACTATTCTTGCTTTTCGGCCTCAAGGCGGTCCATTATGGAGGCGAAGTTATTCTCTGGCAACGGGGTGCAGTGCGATGATTTGTAGTCATGCATGTACCGGTTAATCTGTAAAGTTGAAGCATTACATACGTTAAAGTATGAATATAGTATTGAAATAAATTTGTATCCGGTTTCAGATTTATTTAAAATTCATCGTTTAATTCGTTTATTAGTGTTTATAACACAGTCAGTTCAAAATGGTCTGTTAGAACCAGGCTGACCTATTCATACTCCTCGATCTTACAGGATACTTCTGCACTTTTGAGGTCCAAAACCATAAAATTGACCCTTCAGTCTTACTGTATATTATATAAAATAGGCGATCTTATTACAAAAAAAAAAAACAAGGTTTCTTTTGAGATGGTGTAAACCATATAGCTAGTTTTTGTAATTAAACTTATATATTTATTATAAACTTTACCAAAGTCGGAATAAAGTTCAAAATACAAAAACTAGAGCGAAGGGGTAAAGTTGGCTCTCATTCGTTCGTTCTCGAGTCAACGGTCTCCTCTCTTTCTCATTTGACGAAGATGTTTAGTAAATTTAGGGTAGTGTGCAGACACGCGTCAGCGGCAGAGGCAACTGCAGCCGTCGCCGAGTGAGCGGCTGCCGTCGAGAACGTGCCGCTCATGTAGGTATGTGAGTACTAAATTACACGAGCGGCATGTTGTCGACGGCTGCAGTTGCCTTGGCCGTTGAAGCGTGTCCCTCGTGTGTATGAGCACTTAAGCGCAACCTGGTTTGACATCTTCGCGACAACCTTGCAAACTGGCTAATATTTTTACCACGTCACAATTCTCTCACTACCTTATTAATAAACGTGGAGTAAAGTTACATAAGTTAGTTTAACCATTCATTTTTAGAGGTTTAAATTTGGCATAATTTTACCCGGCTTTTGAGCCAGGCGGAGGACCGGGTGTTGTGGCGCTATTTCGGAGAGCCTGTCTGCTGCTGCAGATGGTCTCTCCCAAAATGTGAACTGCGATAGGCTATGTTGATTGATTGATAACTTTACTCCGGGTTTATAAATAAGGGAGTTAAATGCGATACGAGAAGAATGTAAGTTAAACATAAATGGTTTACCAAAGGCAGCAGTGGTCTCTCAAAATCTTCGATATCAGACGCGTTCAGTGCACTGCGCTGATTTTCTGCCAAAGCAAGCAGTTTTATAAGCGCCACCTTTGCGAACGAATTCTGCACCAAGTCAGGGTGTCTTTGCTCAATCAGCTCCATCAGAAGGTAGTTGCCACGGTTTGTGGAGAGGATGCCTTGTCTGAAATACATGAGTCAAGTTGTATAGGCTATCGCATACGCACTATCGTTTGACGCGCCGAACAGGGGTATTATGAAGTTTTAATGCCGTCATGAGGGATCTTCTTTTTGATTCGATGGCAAAGGTAAAAATATTATATTAAGTTAGATGAGTTGGGCCCAGTAGTTGGCCACACCCGTCGCGGTATCAGTGGCGTTTTTTAGGTCCTCAGAAGTGCAGGTGTGTGGAGGGATGGATGCTATACAGAGTGGCAGGGAGATCGACGCGCAACCTGTTACCATGGATTCAGTACACGATTTTGAACCTTCCTGCTTTGAATTTTCTTGTCGGTTATTAAAAAAAAAAAGTTGTTATATATATATATATACATTTTGACCGCGCAGGTGTTGCACTTTTCTATGACACAGCCGCTTTTTCTACGCTACGGGGCTAGAATCATGTGCTGAATTCAGGTTTACAGTTTGCGCGTCGATGTCCTTTACTCCCGTTATAATTCTCTATAGCTCCCGGTCTCTCCACACTGGAAAGATGATGGCATTAATACTTCATAATTTAACCCCAGGCCGTGGACAAACGAAGGTGCTGAAGCAAACAGTCTTCGAAATACAAAATATGCAAGGCAATTCAAGTGCTATCTTATTTACACTGAAAGTGTTGCATCTAGTCTAGGCAGGTGTGGGTGAACGGTCTAAATGATCTAGTATAACTTTGCTATCCTTCGATACATCCTTAGATTTCTTCTGCTTCTATTGAATGATCTAAATTGAACATATTTATACACTGCTACAAGGATATTTTCGCGCTCGAATGATGCTGACAAGGGGGCGCTGTTGGTAAACATTTGTGCAATGTGGAAGGTCCACCATATGGAAGGTGACCATAGCTAAGTCCCTAAGTCCTACAATAACTTTGACATTTTGTTCATTCATGAGTTTGGTTTTATTTCAATAATTCGTTATTTTCGGTGATTTCGATATTTTAAATCAATATTTATTCGACATGGGAAGCGTCAGTTTTTATTTCCACGTAATCAATTTCTTCAAAATGTTTTCGACATAACCTTGCGATCTGTTTAATTAAAATAATCCTCTACGAATAGCTTACGCCACAATCTTCTAAGTTTAGGGTCTTTCGGGACTCCCTATTTCCGAACACATTTAGGAACACGAGTCATTTTCTCAAAAATAAATAAAAACTACTTCACGCACTCATTATTAGCTTGTTTTAAGAAATAGCTACGACAGCGCCATTTTGACAGTTGCCTTCCCCGTTGTATTGTGAAATTTATTGATAAACAAAATGGCCGACGTTTCGATTGGGCCACGCGTCATAAGATCCTTGCACAATTTGTAGATATTTTTATGAGTATAGATGCCACTAGTTAGGAGGAAGATTAATAGACGACACTTAAACTTTACTTAGAAAATAAGTAAGCGTAGCACGGAAATGAATATTATTCGCATTAGTATAAGGTTCATATTCGTATGAAATGCTTATAAGTAAAATCAAATTGCGGTCTGTGAATCTCGCGTTAAAAGCTGAAGCACTTACCTGTCGCTGTTCAACCTGAACAAAAGGTTAGATGCGTAGTCCTCGTGATAAGAAAGCATGTGTAAACAGATGGATTGTGTATTCAAAGCAAAGAGATAATTAGGTACGTAATCAAGCGAGGTGGAACTATTGTACCAAAAAAAGTAATGTACTTGTAAATAACATTTATTTAGATTAATCAATCGAGATTAGCATAAAATGTCTCAAGAAAGCAACGAGCTGTTCTATATTTTTGTAAACCTGTTTTATTCCTCTTCTTCATTCACGGCTTTATTCATAATTTATATTTACTACAATAATCAGCAAAGCTTGGTCTTAATACTAAGCAACATTTTTATCAGTTTATTTAATATTTAATTATATTAATATAATAGGTAAATAATTAAATATATTGTATAAATAACACTTATTTTTCATTATTTACATTGGTATGGTTTAGGTATCTTCACAAAAACTTGTCAAGAACACTATAAATATGCTACAAAACAAGATATTTTTATCACAATATATGATAATGGGGGTAGAGATAATGATCTCTGGGAACATAAATATTTCTTCGTATATTCTTTCATCATATAATTGGACTTAATGCCTTAGGCATTTACTACAAACAATACAATACTGTTCCTTATATTAAAGCCTAATTTCAAACGTTTTATTGTTCCATCACAATCTAATGATAACAATTCTGATCCGCTGATTGATCTGACCTGCAAATTGATATCCCGATATCACACTTTCCCATAATATAAAGCAATATATATCATCTGTTAGTTTTTTCTAAAAGTTTATACAATAGTTACATATTTACGATTAAAAACTAGCTTTACATGTCAATCGACAAGGCCATTTAAACACTACCATACACGCAGATATATGATTTTTAAAACCCCCAGTTTCTGAAAGTTTAATTATGTAATACTATATATATAGTAATACGTAAATCTGCTGAAAAATCTCATTGATTAGTTGGACAAAATAACAACATGAATGAGATCAGTGCAATGATCATAAGGAGCAATGATCTGTCATATCAATTGTCGCGTTAATATCAATCTTTATTTCCAATAATATAATAGATACAATATACTTTTGTACCTACACCAAAATTGTAACACAGCTCTCTAAGACTGAAAGATGGATTTATCGATCAAGTATTGCAAAAAGATCAGGTGTGTGAAAATATTCGTAAGCAGAGCGCGTATTTGACCAGATGTATGAATGTGGACAAACTAGGAATAGTATGCAAGGATTGTAGCATGTAGCGTTCTGTCTCTGCCTTCCCCACGGGAATAAGTACGTGGTAAATATGTTCATGTACAGGTATTGTATGATTGAGTTATCGTGATACTGTGAAGGAGACTTGAGTGGGTAGACTTTCAGAAACAGGGCGTATGTGTCCCCAAGCCGTGAAAGAAGCCAAGAAATGAATATTCTCTTTACTGACCGCAAGCTAATAATTTCGTCCTCGGTGCGCCTGACCAGCTGTACGGGGCCTTGATAGCCGGAAATCAGTTCCGCGATGTTCAGGTTGACATAGGAGCGAACCACTTCCTTAACCAACAGCGACCAAGATTGTGGCATCTGGTTCTGCGCGAGGAAGAGCAGGTCATCGAAGGTGGCGTCCAGGATCTGGTAAAAATATGATGTTGGAGGCAAAGTTACAAAATAATTAATATTAAAACACTGTGAGCTTAATTTTGGTCTCAGTAACGAATAGTTTTGTTATTAAGTGAGAAACAACCCGAAGGCCTATCTGATGGCAGGCGATCAGCTCTGCTTATGAGCATCTGCATTTCCAGAGGCACCGCAGATGCATAATTACCATTCTGAAGAAAGCTGAAATGTTTCATGTGTCTGATCACTGACTGCGTCATAAGGGAGTGTATTTCACATTACTCCAACCATATAACGGGTGTAAGAAAGACACTAACGAAGCTGAGAGTCACTTGTACTTCCAGTCATTGTATTTTTTTTTTTGTACTGGACCGTAATGGACCCTTTTGGTTACGGAGATATTGAAGGTCAAAATTCCAACTTTTACTGATTTTTTTTACGAAAACAATATTTTTAATGTTATAAGTATAACACAACTTTAAATACCCCCACGGCCCTTGCACCGTTGCACGCACCCATTAAGCACAATCTTTTGCGTGTGTTACATTGCGCACTACCGCAAACAGTAAATTTTCACACCAAAAATAAAAGTCGTTTCCCAGCAATTATTTTTGTGCTGTTACTTAGTTTGATGAACAGAATGCGTAGTTGACGGCTATGTGATGGGTCTTTTTACACCCTGTAATAGAATTATGGACCACATATAATGTGGATATCTATAAGAGTAGGGGAAGACCAAGGAAACGATCGATGGTCCGTGTAAAAGATGATATGGCTACAAAAGGGGTATCTACTGAGATGACGGCCTTTAGCAAAGTATGGAAGAAAAAACATGTTGTGTCGACCTAAAATAAATTGGTATAACGGTAAAAGAATGATGATAATGATGTGCCCGGTTAATGATAATAGGCTCGCCCCCTATTACATGGGACTTAAAACATGACTGGCGAAATGTAGGTGTACTATAGGTCACCTCTACCTAACCCATCGGGGATAACAGGCGTGATATTATGATATGTGAATAGCCTCATGTTTCTGACTGACCGACTCCTTGACAATTCAGAAGTGCCTGTAAATGTTATATTTGAAATAAATGCTATGGAATTTAGAGTTTTAAGAATAATTTTATATAGCAGTAGAGTAAAGTGACTTACCAAAGCGGCGACGGGGTAGTTGACGGCGGCCCACGTGGCGGTGTACCCGCCAATGCTCCAGCCGAACATAACGATCTTATCAGGTGCAAAGCCTAGCTCGTTGATAGCATACTGCATGACCGCGTCGATGGCGTTATGCTCTTGCGACGGGTAGGGTTTACCCTGGAAGTAAGAACGAAATAGTTTACCAGCTGTTGCGCGCGGTTTCATCTTATAGGAACTACGTGTAGCTCAGGACATGGATACTCAAAATTTCAACGTCGATTAGTATCAGACTTATTTGAAGTGTCAAACTTACTGCAGATATCTTGCCGAATATATTACTGTCTGCACCAAAACTAGCGACCAGCCCCTGCTTCGCACGGTTTTTGCGATTCAAATGTTTCTAAATAAATTACTCTAAATTATGGTGCAAAACCGCATCAAAATCCATTGTGTAGTTTAGAATAACTAAGCGGTCACAAAGACTGACACGAAAAGCGACTTTATTTTATATAATTTATAGATTACAGATGCAAGGGGTACTGTAACCGTTTTCGGACATTAGAGCTTTGGTTAAGAAAGCGGTGAACAATCACACAATAACGACGGCCGCCCAAATACATGCCAAATACATAGCGTTTTTTGGCACCTTAGTGTACAAACACAATAGAGGCGGCGCGGGTGGCGGGAGCTGATGTGGATGCTCTTCCCGCGGGGCGGATTACGCTGCCCGCTCCGCTGACAACTTGTTCATAGACAAAAGGAATTATGTGTTTACCACACCCGCTTGCGGATTCCGCTACCAGCGCCGCACCCACTGTGTTTGTACACTTGGTGAAACTGACGGATTTTCCTGACGGTCGTTATATTATGACCAGATATCGGATATTCGGATGCATATTTACCTAAAGTTAATTTTTAGCTAGTTTTCGTGGATTGCATAACTATTCAGATATTGCATATTTATTTAAAATTAATGTTTAACCCCCGATGCAAATATGTGTATGTCATGTACGGTTTAAGAGGAGGGTTGGTATGAGTTAGATAAAACAAAAAATAACACAATTTTATTCGATACAAAAGCGCATTGCAATTTCTTAACTCTAGGTGAACATGCATCCGAATATCCGATCTCTGATTATGACGGAACCGCTTTACTAAGCAACCATAGCTTAAGGTGGATGCGCCAAGGTAGCCCGTGAAATTCAAATTTTCTTACGTTTTTTGCAATTTGCAGGTCAGTACCAGGTTGTATGGTGATCTAAATATGATTCGCGAGCATATCAAATATGGCTTTACAGAATTATAATCATTAGAATCAGCAATACAACTCCTTAAGTTAGAATTGCCCTCAAATGTCATCATTTCATGAAATAGTCATTCAATAGGGTAATATGAACTTATAGAGATGTATTGCGGATTCTAATGATTATAATTCTATAAAGCCATATTTGTTACGGTCGCGAATCGTATTTTAATCAAAATACAACCTGACAGTGACCTGAAAATTGCAGAAAACGTAACAAAATTTGAATTTCGCGGGCCTCCCTGAAGGTTCCGCCTTAACTGTTGCATGAGAGAAGTTTACATTGTAAGAATATCACGAATTGATGAACTGGCAACCTCGACAGAATGACGTAAAGTTTTAGAATTACAAAAGAAACGTCTAACCTTAAAATAATGTAAGGAAATAGGTCACGAGTACACAAAGAATTCAATTAACAATCACCATTCAAACACAAATGTAGTTATGCAGCTACAAATATATTATCGGTACAGACATCTGTGCTGGTAAGTCTTCTACTATAATAAGTATGCTAGGTTAAATTATAATAATATACCAAAAAACGGTCTACGTTATTTTAATCTAGTTCTTTTTCCTTTATTTAGATAGTTGTCTTAAGGATTTTTTTTATTTTTACAATGAAACATTATAGTAACGGTGCCTGCAGAATTGCTCGATTTTATTGTCTCTAAATATGCTGTTTTGACGATCAATAATATCTGTTAGCTTCTCATAGATGCTCGATTTTATCGATCTTTAACGATCGACAAATATGAAGATTAAAAACGAGCGTCAATTTTTCACAAAAACGATCAACAGTGGCGATCGACAAAAAATAAGATGTCTATCGTCTGCTGCTAACACATTTACCCGACTTTGTTTGATAACGTGTCGATTGTCAAAAATCGAGCGAATCTGTAACCTAATGGTTTGAGCAGCAGTTTGAGAATAACTGTCTCAAAATGGGTAGATACCCAAAATTATACTTACAGTGCTTCCACCGAACCCAGGATGGTTCCACCCCAAAGCCGAGTAACCGCACTTAATCGGAGTGTTTATGATGCCGATCTCGTAGAACCCGGAGTTCCCTTCGCAGCAGATGACCAGAGTTCGGCCTTTCCTGGGGTGCGAGCGGTTGTCAACGAAGATCGTGTCAATTTTGTTACCGTCAGCAGTTCCTATCTTAGCACGTTTTGCGTCATGATTTTCCACGAGTGTAGTCCTGCCTTGGAATAGTGCGCCCCCTGAAAAAACATAGTTTATCAACGATGGCTTGTACGATGCCTGAATAAGACATCGATAATCATTATTCAGTTTTAACGTCTTTTCATAGTATTATGGTCATTTAATTGTTTTTTATTGTAATTAAAAAAATACTTGTCAAGTTGTTTAATTTTTTTGCGAAGTCTCACAAAGGGATTTATCAAAAAAACTGAGAGTGATAGGAAAATTCCAAGTACATATTCGTAATCAGCGCAACTAAATACCCCAAGATCAGCATTTAAGTCCAAAAGGGGAAAAGAAGATTTAAAATTTGAAGACCTTTTTTTTTTGTGGGGTAAATCAAAAGCCACCCGTGTTCCTTCAGTAGCCTCTGCAAACCTGTGTTATTATTACCATCATTTTATCTGAGCTTGTTTAGTTTTCATTTGACTGTCTCGGAAAGAGGTTGCACTTTACTGAAAGGCTTTAATGGATAAGAGAGAAGAAGTAGATACTGCGTTTTTCAGTTGTTTAGTGACCTTCTCTAAAACACAGTTTTTGTTTCTTTATAACCCGACAGCCCTTGAAGAACGTTCGAACCGTAAGCTTCTCCAAGTTTGGTACTTACAAAGCAGAGTATGAACCACGCCAAGAGATCCAGGGTAGATGAGTCGAAGACCGAAGCTATGGGTAGCGCAGTAGGCGAGGAACTGAATCGGCACTCGTAAGTAAATCGGCAGGTCGGGGTTGGCGCAGAACTTGAAAGGGTGGTGATGGAACCATGGCAAACTAAAAAAAAAATTAGTCTTAGCAGTATTGTCTGGCTATGAACGCTATTGTCTGTTCCAAAAGTATCTGATGAAAGTGTAAACAAACATTGTTCAGGTTAAATTATTACACACACTCACTAAAGGAAATCGGTAACACATTCATTTGTATTTAGAAGGTTTCAACTTCATATCTCACCACAAAAATTGAGGTTATATATATGTAGCGGTATCTACACCGCCACATGCGAGCTACACGTCACACTGACGTCACGCAAATCCTGCATCGCGCAAGCAGAGTTTACCGCGCGACTAGCATATTCAATGTGTAACTTAAATAACGCACAACCTCTTAGGGGGTCATTGTACTCATCATTAACGACAACTTTTACTATGGGATCGAACGTGAAATCGCGAAAAAAAAAATCAGTTGTTTCCTACATTTTGACGAGTTATGAGAACATAAATGTAGGGAACAACTGATTTTATTTCCGCGATTTCTGGTTTGGTCCCATAGTAAAAGTTGTTCATAATGATGAGTACAATGACCCCTTAAGAGGTTGTGCGTTATTTAAGTTACACATTGTATACAACGTCCCGACATCAACCGTCGGGCAGTGGCCCACCAGAATCAACACCCGTCTGGTCGGAGGATCCTCCCTTTTCCATAGAGTATGAGTGAAATTTACACCCTGTTCCTCATACCTCTATATATATATTAAAAATATCATCAGTTTTCAATTGAAAAACATCTGGTGATTTAAAATTAAAATTACAACCAAGCACCAGGTATGTTTCCTGACCAATTTGTTAGCATTTTCATTAGATACCTTAGGATCAGACCACAAAGGCTACCTATACATAGTCTCTTCTACCTTCAGATTCGTCTGACGTTACTGCTTCAAAGTCTACCCGCAGGTGACCATACCCTGATCCCTGCAGCGAACCGTTTAAACTGAGTTTGTTCCGTGTGTGGATTCAGATCAGACCGATGCGAGCAGGTTCGTCTGTTCAAATTGATCGCTCAATGTATGGTATGTATGGTAGCCTTAACAAATGAGTATAGACTTAGCATACACTAGCCAGTCTATGCTATGGCTATTTTAAGCTAAATAGTGAACATCAATGCATCATAGAACATGTTGTGCCTATGTACAGACCCCGGGAGTAAATTGGCACGCAAACGCGGGCGTAATTGGTTGGCGAGTTTTTTAAACAGATTGTCACATAGGTTGACTGACGGCCACCGAAACTACTCAATAATAAGTATATCACGGGTTGCGCTTCGATTACTTTAACATAACTTTGTAAAAATGAATTAACGTGTAGAGATAGGGCATAATGGGTAGGTACCATAATTAAATCTGACAAATAAAAAACTTGTTACAAAAAAAAACAACATCGGATTTCGAAATTAAAGTTATTTTTCACTATGTAGGTACTTAGTGTTTTTTTTTTTTTGTTGATAAGTTTTTTATTTTTCTCTTTTTATCCACAAAGTGATTATTTTATTCCATCCAGAAATAGGTGATGCTGACGTAGGTATAAGCAACTGTCTAACTGCATGCACAAGGAAGACATACAAATAAGCATTTTATATACATATATATTGTGCCTTAACATTGCAGATAGCCTAGCTGTTCGAAAACCAATGGATATGCATACACTGGACTTCTGAATCTTTTCTAGCTGCACTTGATAAAGTGCAGCTAGAAATGACGAAGTCAATTTCTGAGTTCAGTATGCACAAAAATAGTAGATTGTTATACAAGGGTCGAAAGGAATCAATTCCCATACAAGGTATTTAGACGCCCGAGCGCAGCGAGTTCACCCTTTTTAAACACTCTACTTTTCATTTCGAATTTATAAGGAAAGTAAATAATAGTAGTTTTTTTTTAATATTTATTGAAAATAATAACACGAGACTCATTTTTAATCAAATATTAGTCTATAAAACCGATATTTTGGATTTCAGTACAGCTTACAGAGTTAGTATCCCACCAAATTTTGTCTTTGACCCGCTTAATAGGTATTTTTTTTTTAATTCACGTTGGCTGTTTATACACTCAAGACCGCAGCATTTTTTAATTTTTATTTTAATCGATATTTTTCTTATAATGTAAAAAATTTCGTAGCCGACTACTTAACCAAATTTAGTTGTATTTTTAAAGTTCATTCCCGCCCTAGAGAGGGAAGCAATCTCTATGAGTCTTTCCCGCCCAAATATGGGGAGCAGCATCATCCACCCGCTACTCGGATCAAACAAACACTACTTTCCGAGTATGAGAAATGAAAAAGTTGTTTTGTGCAATTGAATAAAAAACATTCTTACATTTCATTAAATTATTTCCTTGTCTTAAGTTTAAGTTCGAAAGTGATTTTGTCAGGTAGTGACTTTGTAGTTTCGAGAGGGGCGGCATGCAGATATAATTTCCTCTTAGGGTACTTACCCTACATAAATTGGATCCATCTTTATGATAGGATCCTGTGAACTACTGAAATAAGACATCCAGAATTAAATACCAACATTTATCAATTGTTTTATAGAAAAGTAAGTAATGTAGTGTTAACAAGTAACAAAACGGTCAAGAATTGCAAAAAAACAGTGTCAAGCAAGGGCAGTTTCAAAAACTGCATGCAAACCAAACTTGATGCTTGTGAAACACCTATGTAGTACCGCTAGCGCAAGAAAAATAATAATATAACCGCAACACCCAAAGCCAATAGGGTATTAATAACGCCATTTCAGACAAGTGCATGCAGTAAGCAATTGGATCGTAACATATTCAGACTTAATAATTTTAGTCTTTTATACAAAGTAACAACAGCACTCACTAGGTGTTTTGCTGGTTTGTGGTTTAATCAAATCGCCCCCCGGGCCAATAGAAGAAAATACACTAGGTATTCTCTTATTTGTTCTCCAGAACTATGATAAGCAGCGATAGGATATTTGGATGCATATTTACCTAAAGTAAATTTTTAGCAAATTTTTGGATTTCTTTTTTTTTATAGTAAGGAAGCGGCTTTTTAAAATATGTTTTGTCTAAAAAACTAACTGTTTAAAACTATTCAGATGCATATCTATTTAAAATTAATGTTTAACCCCCGATGCAAATATGTGTATGTAGGGTGTAACAAGAGGGGTGGTGTGTGTTTGTTAAAACAAAAAATAATAATATAATTTTGTTCGATACAAAAGCTCATTCCATATTAGCCAACATCTCAAATTTAGGCGAATATACATCCGAATATCCGATCTCTGATGATAAGCCATAGTAGCTTTGTTTCAAAGCTACGTACCCAATTGTTAACTAATTAGTTGTACTGCATGTTAGCTATGGAAGCTGTTATTCTTCTTCACTATAGTTATTGTCTTATTGTTAACTAGCTTCTGCCCGCGACCTTGACCGTATTCATGTTCCCCCAACCCACCCCGTCGCATCGCGTCGCTTACCCACGCTATTACTTCGTTTTCGCGTACCGTTCTTTCTGACTTTCTTTATTTTTCTCGACTCCTACGGTTCCTAGCGTATTGTTAAATAGCCTATAGACTTCCTCAAGAATTGGGCTATCAATTTCATTTTTTTTTTCAATCCGTCTTGGATCCAGAGATTACCGCGATCCAGCAAACAAACAAACAAAATCTTCAGCGTTATTATTAGTAAACAGGGTGACAGGGACATCGACACGAAAACTGTTTACATGGGATTTAGTACATGATTCTGAACCGCACTGCGTTGAAAATATCGAAAGTTATTAAAAAAAATACAGCTGTTTCATAGAAAAGTGCAATACCTACGCGGTCAAAATGTATAACCGACGAATTTTTCAACGCAGGGGTCTTCAGAATCATGTACTGATATCATGGTTAGAGTTTGTGCGTCGATGTCCCTGCCACCCTGTAGGTATAGATAGATAATAAGTAATAATAACTTAAGGCGACAATAAGTGCCAGCGACCTTGAGCGAGTGGGAGGAGCATGCGAAACTTTTAAACGAATAAAATTGCTCAGAGCGTTAGCGTCTACCTGAACATTGGTCAGCGATGCACTGCCGCCCGTCGCCCGCAAGAGCCCCCGCTTCAAGTTTATTCGCAAAAACAACCCACCTTGATTTATCAAACACAATACAAGTAAGAGCCGTATACAAAAATTTGGATAATTAAATTGACTTTTAGATGGTGCGATTTTATGAAAACACGCCCGATATAGTTTTTGCGTGATTATCGTTTTTGTGTTCGCGTTAGACATTACTTTACAAATTAATTACACTATGTTATAAAAATATAATTTCAACTATTCACATATCAAACTACGAAGAAAATAGTCTAGTTTATCATATATTTTTTTCAAACAAATAAGACTTTTCGTTTAGACGTGATGTTCAATTTGAAATCATTAAAAGTCGTATATCTGCGCCTTAATATCTTATTAAAAGTGACGGTCTGAGGTTAAAGTTGGGAGTTTGTTCAGTTAAAGGTTGCATGCTTGGCATACTAGTTGGAGCTTCGACTGTTTTATACCTTACAAGATAAAAAGCTGACAAAATTGCTTTTTATTTTTTAACAGACTTCACTTCTATTTTGATACATCTTACAGCACTGAAGTCTTGTTTGGTATACAGCAGTGAAACAATTCCACCTACACCCAAATCCAGGGTGGCAGGGACATCGACGTAGAACCTGTTTCCTTGGATTCAGTACAAGATTCTGGATGACATTTCTAGTCAGTTATTTAAAAAAAAAAACTGTTCCATACATTTTGACCGAGTAGGTATTGCACTTTTGTAGGAAACAGCATTTTTTTTCTCTCCAGTATCACTGAACCCATGGTAACAGGTTGTCCGTCGATGTCACAGCCACCGTGTATACTACGTCACCACTTACCCTTCTCTGTGAGCGACGCTGAAAGTAGTCGGCCAGGATTTGATGTCAAAGTCATATTTTCTGAGTTCCGTTATATAGGCTTGACGATCAGTTGTTGGATTTCTCAGTGCCGTTATGAACCGCACGTATTTAGGACTGCTTGTTCTTCCATATGCTCGTATAATGACCGTGAAGGCCAAGAGACAAGTAAGTCCGCCAAAGAAACGTCCAAGTGACTTCATCTCGTCCACAGTGAAGAAGCCACGTTTCATTAGGTACATTGTGATAAAGGGCGACGTGTATATGCTTATGTTTAACAGCGTATGAACCTAAAATAAATTATTTTATTTTAGTTTGTTGTCTTTTATCACGGTGTCTATAAATAATGCCATATGGAACCAGCAGTGCATAGAATTGAATTATTAAAATAATAATTAATAATATAGATAATATATAATTAAAATCTTACCGTCGAAATAACCATGTCACCATATTTCTCCAGTCCTTGAGGCTGGTACAGAGCCTAGAACAAAAGGAATGAGTTAGATTTATAATAACTGACTCCAAATTCATGGTGTAATTTCTATCTCAAGTTGTTGATCCTCCACCCTGGTTATAGGCATGCGCATGGCTTCTCTTTCCTGATACACCAGCGAGCCAACAGTTGTCCTTTTAAGTCAAGCTCGGTGGTACATCACCGCAAAACTGCGGTATCACGAGCTGACGAGCCAGGCTCACGCTACTTATGGGATCAGAAAGCGTTCCTATGGATGCTAATTTGTGGTGCCACTTACAATTGATTGCTTTGAATATTTAAACCAATTTTTTTTAATTTTATATCACCTGAAAGATGTTTTCATTTGACAGTTAATGACGTTTTTGACCTCGATTGTCGTTGATGGTTTTCAATTACAATTCAATAATGTTAATCAATCAATAATTGTAGGAAAAAGTGGTGATATATATGAATAGAACTGACTGCTGGTGAATAGAACTAACTATGGAAGAAGAAATTTGGAGTTTGAGGGTGTTACAATTTATAATAAATTACCATCAGTAATAACGTAAACTAAACAAAAACAAATAAAATCCGATACTCAAAATGTTTTATAAACCATATATGTACCCAAAATATATAAATAGAACAATAAACTAAAAATAAAATAGTCTTATAATAATAAACTTCCTAATAACAGACTATGCCATCAATGCCACATCTAGTAAAAATCATATTCATACATCCATGTTGTGCTTGGTTAACTTACGATAGACTTTTATGTTATCTGTTTACCCACATTTTTCATTTTCTTTTTTGCTATTTTGTTTTGTTATTTTATATAAGTACATCTGTGCGCTCTAATTATTAATCTTAGTTTTAGATATTGTTTCTCAATAAGTGGATAGTGTATGCAATTCTTTATGAGAAATAAACTTGTTCTTAAACCAATATATAAAGACTATACTTTCGAAATACAGATCACTGTGTTAATAATCCCCTTTATTGAGTGATAGCATATGAATTTAACCTGAACAGGGTTTGTTTACACTTTCATCAGTTACTGGAACAGACTATTATAGTATGCTGGGCTCACGGCTCTTGTGGGGGAAGCGCCGAGCTGTCCATGAAATTAAAATTTTCATACGTCTTTTTGCAATTTGCAGGTAGGTGTCAGGTTGTATGTTGAACAAAATATGATTCGCGATCGAAACAAGTATGTATTTACAGAATTATAATCATTAAAATCATCAATAAAACCCTCTAAGTTCATATACTTAATCCTTGATCTTTTATTAATTGTCATTCAATAGGATATATAATTAAAAAAATATTTGCATAATTAGGAAAAAATTTAGGAAACAACGTGTCAATTCGGAAAAATTAATCATAGAACTAGAAATAAATTTTACCAGGATATAAGGTTAAAACATCCTAAAAGAAAAATGATAACATTTTCCAGAAAGCAGAACCTAGAATCAAGTACTTTAGAAAACGCGTTCCAATTTATGCAATTGAAACTTCAATCTCCACATCGATTGTGCGCTGCAACCACGCGCATCCTTCCTGTAACCTGGGGGCCAAGTATACTAATTTACAAATGTCACAATGGTCTCTGCATTGTGAGTTTTTGACATATTTTCCATATAAAATCTGTCAAAAACTAACAATGCAGAGACCATTGTGACGTTTGTAAATTGGTAGACTGGGCCCCCTTTACGACGCGCCCCACGTGCGCCGGTCGGCCGCGCCCCGCATTGCGCAGTACTTTAGGACATCCCCGAATTCCCGCCCACGCGTAATCAATACGCAACTGCACGACCCACCCTATAATGAAACACGTGGATGTTTTTGAATTCGGAACAGTGAGTCGGTTTGGTAACAGACGCCTACTCCTTTGTTTAAGTTTAAAGATGGGAAACACCTTGCCATACATTGAGCATAATTGCACTGCACATGTGCCGAAAAAATATTGCTATTAGATTAAGCTGAACTAATGGTATTCAAATGTTATTTAATTCTCAAAAATGTAGCAGCAAATTCACCCAGAACACTGGGGTTTTAGTCAGTAGGAGTCTGACAAATGCTCTATTCTCTGCTCGATGAAAAGGGTATCAATAGTGGAATACACACAAAAAAAATGTTTACATCTTAAGTAGAAAAACTGGTCTTTACTTGCTAAATATCAGATTAAATGAGACCAAGCATTTAGAAGCTAGGATTTTGTTTTTCAATTTCTATAATAAATTCTAGAAATTAATAGAACCAGTAAACAAATCTGAGAATCTTTGTCTTGGAAAAAAAGGGCGAACTAATTTTAACTCAAAGCTAATTATTACTATCTGAATTTCATGACTGAATATTGCTCTAGAATACTGCCTTAAACATCAAGCATCTTGGTCAATGGCGTTGGCTCTTCTACTTTATAATGCAATACTGCTGTTTAATGAAAAGGCTCAGTCAAGCTGAGTTAAATTATGAAAGTTTGCTTGCCAGTAAGATTGGCCATTTAAGAGATTAAAGAGATATAACGACCCAACTCTTCTGGACAGATTCAGCTTATTGGAAGGAAAAACTTAACTTGGAAGTTATCACCAAGCTCCATATTCTAATTAAAATAAAACTCAGAGATATCGGACAAGGAAGGAAGTTATTGTTGTTGACAAGATTGCTGCTGAGTGCGAGTTCATTCTCCATTGGGTCCAAGTCTTCTTGATATCTGTCTGTTGATGCTTTAGCTTAAGGAAAGAATACAGCCAAGATAAACATGCCAGGCAAAGAATTCCAATTTTTTTGTAACAACTATAACAGAAAAATTGCTTATTTGCCATAATCTTTGTCTTTTTGTATGATGCGTCCAACATGCTTCTTGGAGATATTCAAGAGACATTGTATGAGGGTACGCCTCTATAACCAGTGTGTTCTGTCCACCATGATTTACAATGCCAAGAGCTGGATGCCCATAGGAAGCTGTGTACAGGTTAAGAGTTGCACAGACAGCTATGGTGTGTTCCATGTTTGACATATAGCTAAAACTAAACTAAGCTCCGAGGTGGATGAGAGATCCAGCCACACAAAAGTCAGACAGATTGGAATACAAGTAATAGACCTCAAATGTAATTGGGTGGGACACATGGCAAGTAATGGTGATGACTGGTGAAATAAGGCAGTGACCAAGTAGCTGCCAAAAACTGGAAGTAACAAGGGTTGTGTGGAAGCGAGATTAGCGGACAAAATTGTTACCATCAAGAATGATCCCTGGATGAGACTATCACAAGATCTTGGAGAAAGAGAACCCTATACCCAGCAGTGGCTAAAGTTGGTCTGTGGACGATGAGCAATCAGTGCAAGACAAAGAAAGCATGTATATTTTAAGAAGGATTTATGGATAAAAATATGCATACATTCAAGAAATTAAAGTAAAATAGAAGTTCTTATTTGCTAAAGTTAAAAATTATTTTTAATTATTAATTACGACTCAAGTAATTATCACAAAATATCAAGTAAAACTTACGTCTTTCGGGCCATCCCTGTACACTTTAAACAGATGAGGAGAAAACAAACATTGCCAGAATAATTTCATGTTGACGGTGAAACGATTAAAAGCAATTTTGAAACAATTAAATGTAAATTTTAGTAAGAAATCAAATCTACTGGCAGAAAACCCGTAACAATCACACTCAATTACACGACTATATTACCACCGAATTAAACTGGGCGTTCAATAACTTGACGAATAACCGCTAGGCGCTAACAAGTAGACAGACCGTTCACCGGTATGTTATGTTACTTGTTTTTTTTACGAATTAGATCACAAAAATGTGAGAGTAGTATTAAATCGGTGGAATTGAAATCGGCCATGCATACAGCCACAGAACCGACCAAAGACTAAACCGAAAATCAATAATATTCTATTTTCATCATGAACAAATCACTACTTTTATCCACACGGATACGAGCTATTTTGCTTACATTTATTCGTTCGTCGGGTTTTCCTATAAGCCTAACATCTTACGATTTCTTGCTCAAAAGACTTTCACAAGTATGTTTTTCTAACTAATCAGGTGATTCGTTTGTTCACAATGGGGAGCGACACTACCAATTTATCCGGCTAGGTGTCGCAACGTCGCTGGTGGGTGTTTCTCTGTTTTGGCCAAAAATCTCTTTCCGGTGGCATATGTTTTTTCTGAAAACAATTAAACACCGAGACTGTTTTGCTAACAATTTCACATGGGATGAACTTGAAGGCGTATTATGCAATATAATATGCATATACCTCTCGAAAACAAAAAAATCTAACAAAGCATCACGCAAATCCTTAGAGCATTTAACCTAGGTTAAATGCTCTAAGCGCATATCGTCATTCACCTCCGTTTCCAAACACTACCACTTACAGTCTTGATGTCGTAATGTATACAATCGAATAAATAAAAAAAAAGGATTGTGTGGTTTTATGAAACCACGGTAAAAGTGAAACTTTTTTTCACATTATAGACATTTTACTAAAAATTTTCGAAATAATATTCCATTAGGGGTATAAAAATCGCTTCATCAATCTCCCCCCCCCCCCCCCACTCCTTCTTCATCGGCTGCTCTGACGAGTGACGAGCTCCTTTCACTTTACCCCTACTCCGCGGCCGACCGTCACGCGACATGCAACACACAGACAAAAAGTTTGAGACGATGTAAGTTTCACTTTAAAAATATTTGTGCATAACTTTAAACCAATAACTAATGTGTCTTCAAAATAAATTTATATTATCAAATAGTCCTCTAGACCGAGTTTCTCCAATGGCGGCCAATCTCAGAGGAGACTAGCCTTCGGCGCGGCAGATATTATAGTGCACAAGGCACAAGTATATGCGCAGACACAGGTGCACTCTCTTCCCTCACTCATAGCCCGATGGGACGGCAATCCGACACGACCAAAGATATATGAGCGCAGAACCAACAGCTTAAAGTGATTCTGACAGTGAGAAAAAGGTATGTTATATTAAAGAAAATGTATACCTATATTTTTTCTTTTACAATAATATTGATATAATAAAAATAGAATTGTCATTCGGTGCAACATAGCTTCATTACAGTAACCGAAATCATCATTCACCGACACTTAAGTCATTATACTCAATATGTCAATTTCTTTAAATCTTAATTATATTCTCTTATAGTTCGTTTTTCTTTTAATCCCAGATAGTAATCTGACAATTCCAAGTTTTTTTGGATAAATGAACTGTTTTTGTGCCCTTGACAATATTTTGTTGAGAATAGTGCGTACAATTTACGGAGCTATAAAAACAATATTCGGTGTATTTTTGATAACATACGAAACACGCAATTTTTTTTTTTCTAGAATTGCTTATTTGTTGTTTATTTGTCAAACACTACACATTTAAACGTGTTAATCAAAGATTCAAACCTACGCACAGTGGTCTGAAAATCAAGCTCCCTAATCATAGAAACTTAACGTCAGAAATTAATTAATAAAAATATGTTTTGTGTTTAGTATACCTCCCTTTGTTTTACTAATATAGTATGAAGAGTATGAGTAGCTCGATGCGTGAGAAAAAAAATATTTAATTTTTTTTTTGTATGGAATAAATCACTTAAAGTGCTTTTTTTCAAAACTGAATAGAACTGATGGGCTGGTACTCACATGAGCTATTGCACCATACATGGCGATCAAGATGACATACAATTCTTGTGCCTTTCGGTGCCGCTTTGCATGTAGCAAGCTTTGGAAATTTTGAATTTACAGTTGGTGATCTTTTTAGTCTTTTATGGTATTTTGTGAAGTTACATATCGCTTTGAATATGAAAATAGTATGTAAACTAATACTTATACAAGAAGAGACAAACATACACACACACACCCCCACACATTCACAAACTTTCGCCTTTATAATATTAGTGGGATTATAAAGGCGAAACTTTGTGTGTGTGTGTGTGTATGTTAGTCTCTTCTTCACGCTCAAACGGCTGAACGGATTTGGATGAAATTTAGCACACATATAGTTTATAACCTGGAATAACACATCGAGATAAAGATACTTTTTACCTCGATATTCCCACGGAATTGAGACTTATGCGGGTGAAACCGCGGGGTGCAGCTAGTAAGGAGTAAACATGTACTAAGGATGTTTTTACATTTTTATTTTTAAATATATGGTTAAAAGTGAAGAAAGATAAAAACATGTATTAAATAGTTAATGTAAAATACGTTTGGGGGAAACGGTTAATGAAATAGTTAATACTAATACATTACAACAAAAATTATGTGCAAGAAAACCCATTAACAATAAAAGTAACGTCAAAATTGTACATTGGTCAATTTAAGACTACAACAACTATTTACAGCTCCTTTAACTATGATATATTAAATATTACTGTTTAATTATATTACTAAATAATTATATTAATTAATTATTAATTAATTTAATTATATTATTATTATTTTATTATAATTATTTGCTATAACTACTTATACAAAAACGATTAGCAGAGAGTATCTTTGCTGTCATCAGTCCTCTAAATCCGAGTCCAGCATTGACGCGTTAATATCAATAAATTCAACATTCTCTTTGTCTAGATCTGCATCGTCACCAATGAGAAGAGATTTCATATCATCAGTAATAGGTGTATTTACTAATTTTCTCAGCACAGGTCTTATGCTGGACAGGTAGGGTATCTGACGAGACAAGGAGACCATTGAAAATGTCTTCGTTCGTCGCTTTTCGACAAAATTTGCGCGAATGCTGTTCTCGGATTTTCTTACGCTAGAGCTACTCATACCCTTCATACTGTAGGTATTAGTAAAACAAAGGGAGGTATACTAAACACAAACAATATTTTTATTTATTAATTTCTGACATTAAGTTTCTATGAGTATGGAGCTTGATTTTCATACCACTGTGCTGCGGGGTAATTGTGTAACACACTTCTAAAGACCATTGATCGCATTTAGACATATGTTTGTAAAAGATTCGTGCGTTTCAAGTCAAACCAAATGCCCTACTCACACACTTGCGCTTGTTAATGTTTCTTCTACCTTGGTTATTTAAGCGTGTGTGGTGGCACCTTTACATACGTGATCCATAGTCACAAAGTAAGTCATAGCATAGACAATTTATCTTAGAAACTTACCTGCCGTGTTTATCTCCGTCACTGACTGAGGAAATGTTTTTGTGAAGTATTGGTATTTCAGACAGTAAATAATAAAATTTAATATTTAAAAATTAATGCCGTCATGAAACATGATTTGTGTAGTGAAAAAGGCTGTATTGTGCATCTTGGTGGTAGCTGCAACCGTATCCTGTAGAATACACAAACTGCAACTTTCGGTAAGTTAACTGTAGGAAAATTATGATAGTTACCGAGCAATCCATTCATGAAAACCATATGGTAATTAAATCAAATTATTGTCGTGCTGTCATTGTTCAATAGGTTTCTATTATAAGTCATAAATGTGAAGCCTTGCATTGTCGAAGTCGATTGTAAAACATTGTTTGAATTGGACCAGTTTTGTGTACTCGTCTTGTAGTTCCTCTTAATCATATAATAGATTACTCTTCTCACACATCCAATTGGAGCCTAGAACTGAGTGGTATTTTTGAAGCTACCATAATAAAATTGGAAATAATCATCCAAGTAACTATGATTCACATCTGAAATTAAATGACTGTTCTATTTATTTAGCTCATTTTTATTGATAAGCATGTATGTTTATTACTCAGGGATCACAGTTATCTCAAATATTATATTTGGCCATTGAAACTCTTTGTCTTATCTGAAATAATATCTTGATAAATTTAATAAAAGTATTAAAAGTCTTAATCATTTACAACCAACAAAATATTTCTTGAAAACATCCTGTCATTTTGGATTCAAAATATTAGGTCTTTACCTATGAAATTGCCGTTCTGCAGTACTGGCCATTTCAAATCAAAATAATTTTTGTTTGGCTAAGAATTCTAATTTCAAATTAATTTTATTTTAAAAACATGGTTTTTTTTTTCTAAAAGTAGTCATTTCTTTATTGATTAGTGTTACATTTTCATCGCATTTCAATCTTTTTCGTCATCATGGATACGTTAAAAATTCGAGTAATTATGGAATATGAGTACCGTCGTGGCAGCAACGCGGCACAAGCGGCACGCAACATCAACGACGTTTACGGAGCTAACACTACAAACCAACGCACCACCTGGTATTGGTTTGCTCGCTTCCGTTCTGGAAATTTCGACCTGAAAAATGAACCTCGCGGTCGTCCGAAGACTTTGGTCGACAATGACGAATTAAAGGCGATTGTGGAAGCTGATGATACACAATCTACGGCTGAATTAGCAGCAGCTTTCGACGTTAGCGTCAAAACAATATTGGTCCATTTGCGTCAAATTGGCAAGGTAAAAAAGCTTGACAAATGGGTGCCCCACGAACTCAATGATCGCCAGCGCGAAGTACGCGTCGAGACGTGCCTTGCACTGCTCAACAGACACACAAATGAAGGAATTTTGAACCGCATTGTTACCTGCGATGAAAAATGGATTCTGTTTGATAACCGTAAGCGCTCAGCAAGTTGGTTGGATCCTGGTTCAGCACCTAAACAATGCCCTAAACGAAAACTTACCCCTAGAAAAGTGATGGTCACTGTTTGGTGGTCTAGCGCCGGTGTGATTCATCACAGCTTCTTACCAAACGGGGTGAGCATTACTGCAGATGTGTACTGTGAAGAACTGAACACAATGATGGAGAAGCTGGCGCATCTCCAACCAGCATTGGTCAATCGCTCGTCTCCGCTGCTCCTGCACGACAACGCGCGACCTCATACTGCACAGCAGACGGTCTCCAAGTTGCAAGAACTGGGGTTGGAAGCTCTCCGTCATCCGCCCTACTCACCAGACCTTGCGCCTACAGACTACTACTTTTTCCAGAATTTGGATAACTTCTTGGCGGGAAAAAAATTTAATACCCGAGAGGCAGTACAAAATGCCTTTGAAGAATTTGTTGCCTCCCGTCCAGCTGATTTCTTTAAGAAGGGCATCAATAAACTGCCACTGCGATGGCAAAGATGCATTGATTGCATGGGTGATTACTTCGATTAATACAAATAAAAAATTCATGAAAAAAAATCGTTTAAATTTTTTCATACAAAACGGCAATTTCATAGGTAAAGACCTATTATTTCATTTCACATAAACTTACACTGTTACAATATTTTTATCTCACAAAGTGATGAGTGCTTTACTTGTGGTAACCAAGTGTTCAAACACACTGTGGATGTGAAGTTAAGCATGCATCGCTTTGTGTGATAATAATACTATACTTATGAAACTTCAGAATGCATGTGCATAATTCCAATGTGTTATTTCCTATGGCCGTGGTTCCCGAAGTTGACTAGACCACCTAACAAAAACTTCCAAATTAGGGACTCACCTCTTGGCTGTCATGGAGAAGAAAAGAGACATGACTGTATGAATGCAGAACTGTTCAATTGAAAATTTTAATACTTAATTAAATACAAGGAGTGCTATTTCAATGAGAAGGATGTATTGGTTTCCTATTTTTGTCATTATAGCTTTAGCATCATTTTCAATTTATATATATATCAAAAAAAAAAACAGTTATTCTTAATAGCAATGAGTTTGATATGTCCAATTTATTTTGGTATTAAGTTTTAATATTAATCATAGCTGAAAATCCCACCTCACATAAGTATGAAGCACTGATTGGGTGGAGGACTTTCATAGCTTCATCAAACAGGCAAGGATAATGGTCAGTTGCTAACTGAGAGCCAGAATTTCATTAACTGCTTCCAATCAAAACAATTTTTCAGTGATATCTGCTGATAAATCAATGAGCTCTTGGCTGTTGTCCCAGTTGTTCGACGTAACAACCGATTTTTCTAGGCCCACCCAATATTTGCTCGCGACCCACCAGTTGGTTGCGCATCCCATAGTTTTGGTAATGCTGTCCTATGGAGTAAAGTAGAACCAATAAGTGTAAAGAACTTAGGTGTCTAAAAAGTCTGTAAACTTCTCAGTCAAATGAAGGTGCAAGAATACTTATGAAACTTGCAGGAAAAAGAAATTTTAAAAACTATAAATTTTTATTTTTGACGTAATAATCGATGAACGCTGGCTGCACGCACGAAAAAGCATGACTTGTTGTCACGTTGCGCCTGAGCCGAGCGTGCAAGCGAGAGCGCGCAGCAAGCGATAAAGAGGCACGATCGGCCTTCGCGTTCGGCTTGTGACGCATCTATCTCTCTTCTACTCCTTATGACGTTGTCACGTAAAATTATCCTCCGTAAACCGACTTTACAGAAAACTATTTTTTTTCTTGTGAATAGTTTACAAATCCAGTGGCAAAAAAGAACAAGCACAGATACCAACTACTATTTTATTGGTAGATACATATACATAATATTTTATTACTGACGTCCAGAGAATCCATAAGGAATTTAGTGCCAGACATCCCTTCTTCAAAGTAGACTGAAGATTTTTTATACCTTTTTGTTAAGGACATATTTAATATGGGTTTAAATGTTGACTTCCGTCAATTCCGTAACAGAGTTAGGCAACCTGTTTGTATTATTTAATGACATGATAATATTATATTGTATAATAAGTCAGGCCCACAATTGGGTAAGAACTGCATAATTAAACTTAAGTCACATGGTTTGGTTGGTCCATGAGTGATATAACAATCCATTTCATACAAAGGCCTCTCCATGCCTCAAATCATGTAAATCAGTTTGGTATCTAGCTGGGCCCAATCAATACTTGGTAAATAAGTATTTCATAATCACCTTACTTCACAATGTTATTTAATTTGTGGTACAAATATTGTTATACATATTATATTATTTGTAGCTTAATTGCCCAATGAACTAATAAAGGCCATTAGCATTCAACTAGCAATCATTAAAACTACTCTACTTTTACCTTGTTAACAAAATGATTTTGATTTTCAAGCAATGTAACTACATCGGCCTAGTCTTCTCTTAAGTATGTTGGGGTCAGCTTCCAATCTAACCAGATGCAGCTGAATACCAGTATTTTGCATAAAGCAACTGCTTATCTGACCTCCACAACCCTTCTACTGGGTAACACGGAAACCCTTTTGTAAGACTGGTTGTCTGACTTGGCCTTCTGACTACCCGTAACGACTGTCAAAGATCTACAAATGTCTGCCGGGACTAACGGCTTAACGTGCTTTCCGAGGCATGGAGGGGTCTCGATATGTAATGGATGGTTAGCCATCCACAAACCGATCGCGGCAAGCGGTTTTTTGGTTGATTCGCTCGAAATGGACGAATCGACATTTTTAAATGGTATTATTTTTTCTGTAGGCAGTTTGTACCAAGTTAATTTATTAGTGTGCGAATCTACAACTCCAGAAATACGTATTGGGCAATTGGCACAATATATGGTAAGTATTACGATTATATACTCGATTCGCCCTTTTCGGGCGAGATAATCTGTGCGAATCAACTAATAAGCCCGGCAAGCGTAGCTTAATCACCTTTGATCGACCCGTGCAGCTGTTAAGGCTCTTGCAGACAGGCGTGACGCGACTCGTGTAGAACAATTGCCATAAAGTTGTCATAGAAATTGTGCTGGGAGCCTATTTCACACGGGTCGGTGGAACTCAACGTAACTATTGTCGAGAATTATTTTTACCACAAAGTGAAAGTCACTCTAATAAAATCATTTTCAGATAGGTACATATTTTGTAAAATAACTATGATTTTGGGAATATCTGATAAGTGATTTTATTTCAGTATTAGAATGCGGCAAGTACGTATTTTCAACCACCATTATTACAGGTAAGTAGGTAGGTAAGGTACCTAATGTTTTCTGGACAAGTTTAAAATGATTTGTAAAAACTAGATAACCATTGAAACTTTACCCTTATTTCTACTTTCTTACTAAATACCGGCTTTCCTACTATATAAATAAATACAGGCGTAAGGTCAGACATATTACTCCTGCAACATTTGAGCTCAATAATAACTTAATAAGAGTTGTCACTTGTCAAGATAAGGCATTTAATTGGCGCTTTATTGTACCACGTGCGATTAGGTTATTTAAAAGTACAAGATCTAAATCGGTTCTTAGCGGTTCTTGCCATTTCGGTTCTTGGGTACCGGTACTCCACCTAACCAGTACCGGTAAAGTATCCGGTGCGTACCACAAATCTCATATTTGTACGAGGAACCTCGTACGGTTGGCAACCGTGAAGTTATTTGTCTAATGCCTATTAACTATCCTTTTTATTTACTGCATGTATCTGTTTTCTCACTCTAACTTACGGAAATATTTGTTTGGTAAGTACTGTTACAGTACCGATAATGATTAGAAATACCAATAGTACAGGTACAAAGTACGTCTTTTTTTTTTTTTTTTCGGTCTGACATCATCTAATGACCTCTCCCGCTCTGGGCGGAGCGGAAGGGCGTGTCAGACTCTTCCTGACTAAAACCCACCCGTGTTCCTCCAGTTGCCTGTGCGCCAGGACCACGGTAACTCTTTCGAACAATCCGCGACCGCGACAGGCATCGGCCCTATTGGACTCCATCAGTTATGCTGACATCTCTTTGAGGCGCGCGTGGAACACAACACCCGGGCCTGGTCCTTACCGGACGGCAAGCTGCCCATTGCTCGCCGTCCGCAAACCCGCGCCTACTGTGGCCGAGAGTCGGCTATCGACTCCCGACGCCCAGGGTGTCTCCTCCTGCGGCGACTAGGGGCGTGAGGGCGCAAAGATTGCTTCACCCTCACGCGCTCCGCCTCCTCCTTCGCGAGCATTACTGCTTCGCAGAAGGAGGTGACGGCTTCCCATTCCCTCTCGCTCCGTACCATGGCCTGGACCAGGGCCGGACGTGAGAGATCGCCGCCACCGATCGCCGCAACGAGGACTCGGCGGTGCTCCGCCCAAGCCGGGCAGACCTCCACCGTATGCTCCACCGTGTCCTCCGGTCGATCCACACAATGACAACACCCGGGCGTTTCCTTCCGCCTTATCCGAAAGAGGAACCTCCCGAAACAGCCATGTCCGATGAGGGCCTGCGTCAGGCGGAAGGTGAGGACGCCGTGGTGCCTCTCAAGCCACTCCTCAAAGAGGGGACTTACCGCCGCAATTGTGGCGTGCCCAGCGCTGGGTTGCGACAGTCGCACTCTCCATGCCGCCATGAGATCCCGTCGGAGCTCTGTCCGCTGTGCCGCGATTTCGGCAGCGGAGTTACGCCCCAGCGTTTCGCCTCCTCGCGCCACTCCCGAATGTGCGCGAGGACTACTAAGTACGTCTGGTACCGGTACCAATAGTACAGGTACTGCTCTGGCACCGGTATCACACCAAGTCAATGGTACCGGTTCCTAAAAATACCGGTATTTCAAGCCCTGCGTGCGATCTTTTACTCTGTATGCGCGTAACTTGGGTCAGCGCAGACAGACATACTCTTTTGAAAACTGAGAACCTAGGTCTCTGTGAGGTATTTACTTTTGTGCTGCGGCGACGACTGTTCGCAAGCGTCGATGCGAGCACGCTCGAGCGTGCTCGTGACGGCCCGCGTGGCTGTGACGAACGTACGCAAGTGCATGCCGCGCAGAATTGATATCTAGCATGCTATTTTCAACTCGAATTTATGCATTTAAGTTTAATATCAATTAATCAATGAAACTGCTCGAGCATCTTGCTGCTCCATCTGCGCTGACACTTAATCGCCTGATCTGGTACGGACCGCACCGCACGTTGCAGTTGGCGGTAACACTTCAACCTTGAGCGGGCCTAGCGGAGTACGGAATTTCAATAGAATGCGAGGCCAGCTTATACCGGTTTAGTTCCCACTTACATACATGGGGCCTGTTGTACCAACACTCCTTTGATAACCACCATCTAAACAACCGACTACGAGCTATACGATTCGAGTTCGAAGTTCTGAGTTGAGCTGCACGATTACTGACAAATGCGTGCACTGACTGGACAGGTTCACTCATTCTGTGTGGTTTTTCCTCAAAAGACCATTTCAGACACAAATCTACAATGACTTGGTCTTCACATGATCTGACCAAGATTATGTCTGGACTTTAAAAGAGACTGTCACCTCTGAGTTTGTTTCGGCCTTTCTTCTCAGAGTAGTCAGATAGGAAACGCCGACCTCATCTAGTTTTTAAAATATGAATGAGGTGTAAAAGTGTTTGTACAAACTTACTTATAGAAATAAAATCATATTTAGAAAAACACAAATGTTAAATAGTAGCAGTTTACGAAGTTTGTTGCAAGTTCCATTGTACTAGTTCCGCTTGAACGCTTAGCTGACCGTTTTTAACTTGGTGTCACCGCAGATACACCTCATTAACCACAGTCTTCTTTGATATAGACTTCTGAATACTCGCTGCCATGCAATCGTAACATGATTAGGCTGTTTTCAAGGGACAAACCATTTTCCGCGAATCAATCAAGATCAACTCAGCCTATCGCGGTCCACTGCTGGATATAGGCGTCTCCCAGGCTGCGCCACAACAACCTGTCCTCCGCCTTCCGCATTTCTGTCCCAGCCACCTTTTTATGGTCGTAAGTCGTTAATATAGATCCTTAATTCCTTAGATATCATATTATCAAACGCAAGGTCTGTCTTTTACTTCTAAATCCTTGTGCAGCCGACAAGCACTTATCGAATTTAGGTGTTTTAAGTAAGTGAAACTTCATAGCGGCGATTCGATATTGGACGCGAATTGTGGGTGAAATTTCAAGGATGCGTCGCGTTTAGGCACATTTCGTTACATGAGAGAGAAAGTCAAAGTCAAAGATTTATTTGCAGATAAATACGGTTACAAAAGTTCTACAGTGGTAGTATAATAGTAGCTTAACATATTTAATCATAACATAATGACATGCAAATTTTGGTACTTAAACAATTAGATTATTTTAATTTAAACTGAAGGAATTATTTTATTGTATAGAAGGAATTCTCAATTAGCCAACTCCGTAAAGCCCTTCTGAAGCGGACCGTTGGCAGTTAATTTGGTTAGGAATCTTGTTATAAATACGAATACACATAGGATAGCAACTTCGCCCATATAGTTCCGTTTTCAATCTAGGAATAATTAATCTATTAGGATATCTAGTTTTGAACTTACATTTATCTCCCAGTTTTTCAAACATGTCAGGGTGAGATTTGGTAAATTTACATACTTCCTCAATATAAATACCAGTTAATGTAAGTATTCTAAGTTTCCTAAACAGTGGTTTACAGGATGTCAGTGGGTCTACATTACAAATCGCACGTATACACCTCTTTTGTGCGATGAAAGCTCTTTCGAGATGCACCGAATTTCCCCATACCAGTATACCATAACGCAGTGTTGAACCAACATATGCATGATAAGCCTGTAATGTGGCTTGTCTACTTGTTAGGTTAGGTAAACGCCATAGAACATAAGCAAACTTACTGAGTTTTCCACATATCTTATCAATATGATTAATCCAGGAACACCTCTCATCTAGGTCTATCCCAAGAAAAGTCATACTATCTGATTGTTGTATTTGTCTATCTTTATAAGTGATGTTTAAATCCATTTTATTCCAGTTTTTGTTATGAAATTGTACATATTTGGTTTTAACTATGTTAGGTTTAAGGTTATTCTTTTCCATCCAAGTTATTACTTTGCTTACGGTACTATTTATGTCCTCATTATAGTTTTCTTTATTTTTATCTTTAGGGATAATTACGGCCACATCGTCTGCAAAGAGTATGCAGGGATGATTAGTTACTTCTGGCAAGTCATTGATATGTATAAGAAAAAGTGGGGGGCCTAAAATAATGCCCTGTGGAATGCCTGTGCAATTGTAACCTAATTTGGATTTAAATGACAGTTCACCGTTTTGTTTTGGTTTATCCACAGTAATTTCTACATATTGCGATCTGTTTGTAAGGTAACCTTTTACCCATGTATTTGCTTTACCGCGTATTCCATATTTGTCACATTTTTTTAGTAGTAGCTCGTGCGAAACAAAGTCAAAGGCTTTTGACATGTCAAAAAATACAACAGTTGTCGGGATTTTCTGGTCAATGTGTTTAGTAACTATGTTAATTAAATTAAATGCCGCTGTGGTTGTCGATTTCCTTTTTTGGAAACCATGCTGTTCATGTTTCAAAATTTTAAACTTATCCATAAAATTTATTAATCGCGCATGCATGGTCTTTTCGTAAACTTTCGCCAAAATAGGCAAGAGGGCTATCGGTCTGTAATTATCAACCAGTTTTTTATTACCTTTTTTATGTGTGTAGAAGAAAGACATAACTCTCTCTGTCTCTCCCACTATAAATCTCTCGTATTCATTATTTTAGTTTCATCAGTAAATGTTGTAGGTCCTCGACAACTCCACATTCCTCACAGTCTTTAATAAGCGAGAAATAGAGCTGCATTTGTAGTGTTTCTCTTACTCGGTACTTGTACGTATCGTGTGGATAACATAAATTGTATTGCCTTGATTTATTATGCCGGGCAGCAGTACCGGCAGACAATTTCATTTTGCTTACGTTTTATAATATTTCTCGACATACGAAGTTAACTAGTGTCATTAAAATTTTTTTTCACTAACACTAGCACTGAATGAAAGCAAAGCTCCTTTTTAATCTAGTGCCTGTTATAACTGCTAAATTACTCGTATTTATACAAACAAGGTATCGTTAAAAGCGTCATGTTGTTCCGCGGGTTATGGGCTAATTGACGTCACATAAAATCCAACATGGTGGTCGAGGTCATAAAGAGTACCTATTTTCTGAAAATATGTTGGTTATAAAATGTTTTGGTTTGGTTAAAATTATGACACTGAAAACCCTTATAAAATGTTACGTAGGTTGTTTAACAAATCATAGGTATCAAATTCCAGTTAATACATAAAAAAAAATATAAATGTCCCATTAATAAGTCCCTTGTCCTATAAGTTTTTATATGTATGATATTTGTGTGTTTGATTTATGTGACGAGTTTGATTTTTTATTAAACACAAAGTAATCTACTGGATATCAATCTGGATCTGGACTCAAAATACTGTCATTGTACCTATACTACGATGGCTATTTTTTTCTAATCATCGGTGGCTTTATTATCAGTTATTATCTCAGGCCACGTTTGAACTGTGACCGACCACGCTACATCCAAGTTACATTATTTTCCAATAACTGAATTCAGGAAGGAAGTTGCACATATTTCTTGCTGTAGAAATACAGTTCATTAGCTAACTAAAATTAATTTTACAGCTGGTAAAAAAATTAAGGCCTAATCTGACTCACCATTAATCAAATAATCACTAATATTGCTGCAAACCAATTTTAGAGCTGCCCAATGTGACATTATTTGTTGATCAATTTTATTATTCTTGGCCACTATTAGCGTCTCAATTCTCAATATTTGCCGACAGAAAACATTTTAGAGCTGACGAAAACCTCAATATTTAGGTGACCATTTAAATAATAGCCATTTAAATTTTCCGTCCCAGACTCTCGTAACACAGCGATGAAGCTTGTTTAATTCAAAGTCTGTTTTTTTATCAAAGGTCAGCTATCCAAATTACGGTGGTAACATGGTCTAAAAAAACAAGGTCTGGCATTCCGGGAGTGACACATGCTTACGTCACTATCCAGTTGCCACTTTATTGCAACAAAACACGAATTATGGAAACATTTTCAGTCACAGTCATCGTTTCGTTTTTCTGATCAAACGAAACAATTCAAATTAAACATATACCAACGTAATTAATAATTAAAACCTGATTACTTTATCGGATTCGCACAGGTAATAAAGGCGGTTCGGGAATAATTATTACACACTACTGGTAACACAGCGGCTGATGACGGTGATGACGTAGGCTTGTGTCTCCCACGTGACCAATGTGTCTCTGAATGCTATACCTGGCGAAGTATATTATTATACCATGGGTGGTAATTGACAGCCCTGCCTTTTAAAGAGAATGAGACGTTTGATGCATCTAGGTAGCTTCCACTGACGAGCTTGCAAATCAATTACGTGGGAGCAAGAGGTTGCTAATGACACGTTATTAGTGGGCTGCACTTGATTTATTTAGCGTAAGTGCTCTTATCAAGAGGAGACCTGTGACTAGGGTTGCCAACCCTACTGTATAATATAGTATCCCACTTATTAAAGCCAAGGTTACCACCACCACCACGTTTTTGTTTTAAATGCCTTCTTTATTTTTATTTTCTCTATCTATATTTTTACTGGCAATGGCTTCGAAAATAGTATATTTGATATATAAAAAGATGGCAACCCTACCTGTGACCCAGCAGTGGTGGGAACATTATAGGCTGATTATGCTGTGCTATTCTATGCTAGGTGCTTTCATACTTCGCTGATAAAGAGAAGCCTTTAGCCTTATTCCGTCGATTCAAAAGAAATTAGTAGGCATTTCAGACGTCTACCTATCAGAAAAACCTGGCCAGGCGTTTTCCCGTGGTTCTTGCATTTTCGTCATCTTGCCCAGACGGAATTTCTTGTTTTGTTCAAGACCAATATCTTTGGACGTAGTATGGTCCAAGGTCAGGTTGTTAAATATTCCCTTTTTTCTCGTGCAAGTCAATTGACTTGCAAGAGAAAAAAGGGACTATAATTTTTAAAATAGGTTATTTGACCATTGCAACAATATTCTTACTTGAGTACATAATTATTTTCCAGACATACTTACGCAATACGAATAATAATTCTTTAGGCAATCAGTAACTTCAAGCAGGTATATAAGATCAGAACTCTTGTCTGCATACTGCGCCCACGCATCAAATAGGTACGTCTTCTGATAACATGCTTGCTTATAGTTATAACATGAATTCATATCAGCATCGATTCTGAGAAACTACTGAACTAGTTCTATGTAAAAGTACATAATTTAGTTATTTTATATAAGCAAGCGTTGACTGATGGCATGAATGTATACGGGTACTGCTACCGTATATCTTTCATTGCTTAATTCTTAATACATTGTACCTATTGAGTTTAGTAATTTTATTCTAGGTACATTGTCTTCACAATTATAAATTTATAATTCATCTATAGTATACAAAATATTGTAAAAAAAAAAAAAATATTAACTATAGAGTTTCTTTTCCATTCCTAATTAATACGAAACTACATGTTGGAAGGGGCGCCTAGAATCAATACTATTTTCTTGATTGCCTTTTAATGGCCTACTTGCAAGTAAATGATTTGACTTTTTACTTAGCTATGTATTAGAAATTAAATATATAGAAACCACGTGTCGATTTTGGTGGTTGAATTGATGTTATGAGCTCATCACCGCTTGCGGGCTCAAGCGATCTTTCAAATTCTATTGTATTACCTTATTGATCATAATTGTATGACAATTCATGCCTCTGCGACTATATATCTATTCACTCAGTGTTTACAATGGAACTGGTTATTTTTCCTGTTATTATGCTCTAGTAAGAATGGTAAATCATTTGCCTGATAAGGAAATACACAATGTATTGTAATTTAATTGCCTTTTAAAGGAAAAATAGTGCATGTTTGGCGTTACATTACATTACAACCCAACCATTTATGTGGGCACGCATGTGAAGAAATTGAAAGACAGATGTTCGTTTTCACTAACACTAGGCAACATTTTAATTAATGCCTAAATAAAAGCGTGCTGTTGAAAATTTTCAACTTTCGGCGTAAAGCAAGCGTTAAAAAAAACACAAAAAAGCGTGAAAAATAACTTTAATTCCGCAAGTCGGTGTCTTTGGTTTTGTATTTTCGTTTTTGGCCACCGACTTCCGAAATTGTTGTTTATTTGTATAAAAGTTTTTATTTTTCACTTTTTACTTGCGGTACCTACCCCACACAAATTCATATACCACTACTTGATATGTAAATAACAGTGACAGGAAATTATTAACGCATCATTAATATAAACTATGTGGAAAAAATACGCAGTATTATGGATAACTCAAAAACTGCTAGTCAGAACTTACTCAAATTTATATGGGACCACATGTGAAGCACCAGCTATCAAACAAAAAAAGATTCTTCTTAATCGGTTTCCCAGAAAAAAATCTGAGCACATAAAAAAATAACATACAGTCGAATTGAGAACCTCCTCCTTTTTTTGAAGTCGGTTAAAAACCAACAGCGCGCTTTGGAAACAATATGTAAGGAAGTACCTCAAGTACCAATGAAAAATGTTTCTAAATCTAATGAACCACAGAATTAGTTAAACAGTAATGGAATATTACCGATTATCGCACATGGGTCAAACTAAATATTTAAGCAAAATTATAGTCATTGTAGTTCTAGTTTCCGTTATCATTCACGTATCGAAATGCAATACGCTTTGTAAACATAATGTATTTGGAACTAACATTTTATAGCGAGAATTATAGGTATACCATGTCTTGACAAAGGAGAGGAGCTAGCGAGAATTACGTTACAGTACCGTTATGTAAATCCATACTTAAGTAAGCTACTGCTGAGGTATTTAGTCGAAGTTTTTTTTTTATAGAGGCATGTACCTACTTAATTTTAATTACGGTGAAGGAAAACATGGTGAGTAAACCAAACACCAAGATCCAAGAACCAAAAAATGAGATGAGATGGTTGGTGTCCAAGAACCAAAAAATCTAAGACATGTGACACCCGCACTGAGCCCGCGTGGGGAATTATGGCCAATCTCCCTCTATTATAGAGGAGCCCTGCCCCGAGTTTAGTGGGAACGTTTAGTATGGTGGCAGGAATATGACGCGTAAACTGTTACCATGGATTTAGTACCTATATGATTCTGCACCGACGAAAAATGCAACGCAGAGGGCGCTGAAACATTACGTCGGTTATTTTTAAAAAATTGCTGTTTTATACATTTTGACCGCATAGGTATGAAACAGCTGTTTATTTTTTCGCCGCTCTGCACAGTAGTTTTCGATGAAACAGCTTTTTTCTTTGGATAACTGACGAAAAATTTCTACGCTAGGGGGTCTAATCATTAGCTCGCCGGCGCCGTTCGGTAAGGACAGGGCCTGGGTCGACGGTGCGTTGTGTTCCACGCGCGCCTCAAAGAGATGTCAGCATTAATTGACAGGATCCGATATTGCCGATGCCTGCCATGCCAGGGTCGCGGATTGTTCGGAAGAGTTACCGTGGCCCTGGCGCACAGTCAACTGAAGGAACACGGGTGGGCTTTAGTCAGTAAAAGTCTGACACGCCCTCCCGCTCCGCCCAGAGCGGGAGAAGTTATTTGATGATATACCAACCAAAAAAAAGGGGATCTAATCATATGCTGAATAAAATTCATAGTTACAGTTTGCGCATCTATGCCCCTGCCAACCTGTATAGGCTGATTGATTATGCTTGCTTATGCTATGTAATTTTCGTTTATTTAGTTATAGCTTTGTATTTTTTTTTCCTCTTCTTTGCTTGCTGAGCATCGCTGGGCTTGCTTGGCTCTGCTCTGCACCTGCACCTGCATTCATTATCAGTCCCGAGCTACATTCGTCTATCTTGCCCTGCGAACTTCTCTATTAATTATTGTTTTTGCGTCGTATATTTGCACTTGCATATTTTATGAACACTTGATTTTTTGGTCTCTATTTATGTATACTGTGTACCTAAGGCTAAATAAAATAAGATCCAGTAGTTAATTTCTGCCTCTTCAAGAAAATAAGCTTATTTAATTTATTTAACGAAATTTGGTGTTGTTAATTAAAACATTCTTCATTTGCATCATAATCGAGTGTTGCGAATGGTAACAACTTTGATATGAAATTAATGAAATTAACTTACAGCAATTTGTTGCCAGACAATTTTTCAAGAACAAGGTACTTACTAATTAAATATTATTTGAAAAAGAAAAATATTTCAGATCATAAGCTCACCTTCAGATAGGTAAGCCTTTATTGCATCTTATTTTGATTAGGCTAATAGACAATTTGACTGTATTTTTTTATTTGATCTTTCGAAACATAGTACAGTAAAATATTAAGCCAAGGTAAAACAAAATTGCTAAAATATCTAAAAAAACAAGGCGAAGTTCTATGCGTTTTGAAGACGACGCTACACAGAGAGCATTTTTAGCATCTGACGTCACAAAACAGGAACGCCTAGTAACTTCTCGCCATTCAGTACAATAATCGTTTTGTGTGACAAGATGTAGAAGTATTATAGGTACCTTCTTCACTTTTTCGACGTTGTTATATTTTTTTAGTTGTAAATTGTCTTTTTTTAGTAGCATCTTAAAATAAGTATTAATTCATGTATATTTTTGATAGTACCTAGTCAAATACTTTATTGGATGCTGGAATCATAAGACTTATGTTTTAGTAAAAATCTTTTTATGAATATATTTGAAGCGAATCTGTATTATGCCAAAGTTTCGCTGAAGCGAAGAGATTATTAGAGCGATCACCTAATCTAAAATGACGTGCCTGCGTCACCATTGCGGATGCAAATTTATTGGAAATGTAGCAATTACTTTTATGCAACATGCAACTTAAGAGTTGGGTTCCGGGTTACGCCTATCTCTATACCGTCAAACGGGGTGAATAGGGATGCAGGGGTGAATCGAGACGAAACTTAAAAGGGATTTTAACATTGAAATAATATAGTTTGTTGCCATAAAGGACTAATGTGTTTACTGTATAAACGATTAAGTGTCCTTGTTGGCAACAAACTATATTATTTCAAATTTTCAATGTTAAAATCCCTTTTAAAGTTTCGTCTCGATTTCCCACTCATACCTATTCACCCCGTTTTGACAGTACTGATGCCTTATAATGTTCTATTCATACCATTTGAACCATGTGTATTAATCTTGGAAATTAATTTCCTTCGATTGTTTATTTAATACTAGCTGTTGCCCGCAACTTCTTCCACGTGTATTTTGTAATTCTTCATTTATCAATACATATATTAAAAATACTTGTATTCAGCTGCACCTGGCTAGACTGTTTGCCGACCCCAACATAGTTGGGGAAAGACTAGGTAATGATGATGCCCCAAGATGAAAAGTAGCCTATGACCTTCTCCAGGTCTCAGGCTACCTATTTGTAAAATTTCATAACGCTCGGTTCTGTGGTTTAGGCGTGAAAAGCTAACAGACAAACAGGATTACTTTCGCGTTTATAATATTAGTGGGCATTGATATGGATATTATGGATATATTTAGACTAGTATACTAGCACCCCAACCCGTACTTTTTTGTATTTGTGTGTTTTTCTCTGCGTCATGTTTACCGCAAATAAAATACCGCATTAAAATATCCTACAGGGGTGGTGATATTCAAGTGTGCGTAAATACACGCATCCTGGTCAGCTATGCCACCAACTTGCTGCCTGGCTCATATATTTACCACAGCTTATGAGAATGAAGAAGAGCAGTGGTGGCCCAGTGGTAACGGCCCCGACTTACGAGTTGTAGGTCGTAGGTTCGAATCCAGGCAGGCGCTTTACTTTGTGTAAACAATTTCATCACCGCTGCTCTAAAAACGGTGAAGGAAAACATCGTGAGGAAACCGGCATGTCCTAGAACCAAAAATTCTAAAACATATGACATTACCAACCCGCACTGTGCCCGCGTGGTAGATTATAGCCCAATCCGTCTCGAAGAGAGGACGCCTTTGTTAGCAGGCAGTGGGAATATTATAGGCTGATCATGCTATATGAGAATAGTTTATATCTTTCATATGCTCATGTATGTCGTACCGTTACGAGAGAGAAAATACTTTCAACTTCTTAGTGTAGCTTGAAACCTAGCAACAATAATGTGAAGCAATGCCCAAGTGTAGGTGTAGCGTAACGACATAATAAACTAGCGCAGCGGCGCATGCCCGCAGATTGGTCATTTGCTTGCTAGCACCCGAACGATGTGGACGTGTGACCTCTGCTGTTGTACAGTGAATTCTTGTTTAATTTACATACTCGTAACGTGGTGAACACCACAGTAGGTATCTCCGATCGAGAGCAATTCCTTTGGGCGTATCAATTAGTTCACCATATACGAATTAGCCCTATACGATGGGCTGACCAAGTGACGCAATACCCTGGACACCAAGATACGACTCGCCTTACATCAATCATCATCGCCGTACAAGCCATAGATAAACTTTTTGACGATAATCCTCCATTTGTGATCAAACATGGAGGGAGATCGTCAAAAAGTTTAGTCGGACACATCACGACGCTCAGCAATGAGCAAACGACCGAAAGAGGGCGATCAATTAGTTGATCATATCATTCATCAATGTCAGATAAAATAGATCCATATAGGTTACGTAACTGTTAACACCATACAGCTACACATTACATAGCACATTATAACCTACTAGTCTTCAGGCCGATGGGCTTACCATCGGCAAACATTACGAACTTCGATAAACACACTTTCATTCCCTATTTAACCCGTCAAGGACAAGAATTTTCAAAAATCTTTCCTTAGTGCTTTATATTATAACGAACTCTAATGCAAAATTTCATGGTTCCGGTTTAGGCAATGCGTTCTCTGTCAGTGAATTAATGAATGAATTTAAGATTTTTTATTAAGGCAACAATAAGCGCCAGCGACCTTGAGCGAGTGGGAGGAGCATGCGAAACTTTTAAGCGAATAAAATTGCATAGAGCGTTGGTCAGCGATGCACTGCCGCCCGTCGCCCGCAAGAGCCCCCGCTTCAACGCGCATCAAGTTTATTCGCAAAAACAACCCCCCTTAATTTATCAAACACAATATAAATAAAAGCCGTATACAAAAATTTGGGTAATTAAATTGTCTTTTAGATGGTGCAGATTTCATGAAAATACGACCGATAGTTTTTGCGTGATTATCTATTTTGTGTTCGCGTTAGAAATGACTTTACAAATTAATTACACTTTGTTATAAAATATCATTTCAAATATTCACATATCAAATTACGAAGAAATTAGTCTAGTTTGTCATATATTTTTTTTTCAAACAAATAAGACTATTCGTTTCGAAATCATTAAATGTCGTATATCTGCCACTTAAGTAGAAGATTTGGGATTTTTTGTGCCTAGCCGTTATAGTCGTCGGTATGGACTCCCAGTCTGAAATAAAAGTTTTCTATTCTATTCTATTCTATAGTAAAATATCTCACAATCACCATCATGTTTTGCTATAATACTGATCCTATCTGATGTACTGTTACAGGAAGATGAACGTCGCTACGTGGACCTCACGACCTTCGGGTTCTTCAAAGGCGGGGTTCTCGACGTCAAGATGGTTAACTTCATGATGCCATCGGGACCTGTTTATGGGGAGGTAAGGTCTTCACAAAAGCTTTATTTCAAATATGTAGGATGCTCGTATAGAATAGAAATATCAATTAATCACTCCTAGAATCACTCCTTTGCCTTAGGTAAACTTCGTAGCGAGGGTATTATTTACTCGTCATCTCTCTCCACTTCGCCCAGTTTATTACACTACCCTAGGCCAGCCGTTAGACACATGGAGCTTCTGATTCTTTTATTGAAATATCTGAGAGCCTCCCATCCGGGCAAGTTCATCAGAGTTAATTTAGAAGTTCAGCATCAAGTTGCTGAGGCCAACGTGGAAAACCTTAAATAGACTTCATACCCAAGTCGATCGCAGCAAAGAAAATCTCTATAGGGTTCAAGGTCGGTTTAGTTCTTCGATGCTTCTAGGCATCCCTCCTCAGACAATGGCTCACCTATCTGTGCCGCCATGTCACCTGTACACATCAGGGCTTAAATTCTGCGTCAACAAAAGGTAATGGCGTTGGCGAAATACTTAAAAAAAAAGTGATACCTTTGCCATATACACACTAAGAGAATGAGCTTCAAGGAGATACAGTCGACTGACAAAGTTATTCAGTGACAGAAACATCGCTCTACAAAGCTAAGCCTTTTCTATAACTTTATTTGCTTTATTTACAGTCTTCTGTTGTACGTCGTCTTTGGAGTTAGGGCAATTTATAAGGTGTTTTATGACCATGTCCATTCTAGGCAATTTATATGATGTTTCTTGACCATGTCTATTCTAGTCTTCGTTATTGCAATGCAATAATTCAAAGTACTCCATAACTTCCTAAGTTTGCTTTGTAAGTATCGATCCAGTCGCCCCCTCAATCGATGCATAAAAATAAAATGTTTTGAGGCCGTCGCATGCAATAACCGGGCATGAGCATCAATAATTCATAAACAGTTCGTTCGGTCAATTTGATCAATAATGCAGTGATGCACTAGGCGCTCGTCTAATTGACATTGTATCGATTCGAACACTTGAATTGGCCAGGAGAGTATTTAAGTCGGTCTAGCTAGTGCTTACGTAACACTTAATAGTTCATCACAGACGCTTTATTTCATTTTATAAGACAGAAAGTTTGGCTTACTAGGTTTAGAAATACGTATAGTCCTTTCGCGTGGGCCCTTGAAGAAAATGCGTTTATAAGTATAAATTTAAATAAAACATCTTAAAGTATATAAAAAACATACATATGCGAAAAGAGCTGCAGCTCAGCATTATGTCAGATGGCAGCAGTACCCACCTGACGCTGACTTTCAGCTGCAGTCCACGAGATATTAATAATATGATAATAACAGTCCTCCAGACCGTATTTCGGCCATGGCGGCCAATCTCAACGGAGAGTAGCCTTCGGCGCGGGAGATATTTGTAGTGCTCAAGTGTGTCCGCAGACACAGATGCACTCTCTCTCCTCTCACACTCATAGTACCGATGGGTCGGCATGCATGCCCACACGACCGGAGAGAGGCGCAGGACCAACAGCTTAACATGCTATCCGAGTTACGGGGGTATCACGCCGCCAATTTCCAAACTCCAGGCTGTAATTTAGAAATTACTAATGGAAAAACCCAATAACACTTTGCCCGACGACCTGGGAATTGAACCCTCTCCGCGCTTGCGACAACGAGACCAACGGGGCAGTTATGATAGGTTATAGGAGAAAGGTAGTAGGTTTGTTGCTACGTACTTAGCATTTACATACCCGTCTTAAGGAAATTGATTATTGATCTCCGTATGTGGCGTATGTACAAGAGTATACTATTGTTTGTACTGCCGAGCACTTTGAAGCCACTATTAGTTACCGAGGAACAAAGGCCCGTACGCCTGCTTTTGTGTACAGTAAATGACGAGTCTATTCAGGAGTCTGATGGCAAGCGTGTGTCGGCTGATTGGGACATAGGCAAGGAGTATATGTTTCAAACGGATATAGCCAGAGATGTTTTCATGTTCTACAGCCTAGTAAAGGAGGCAACTTAACGGTCTAACTCTGATTATGATTTAAAGTAGCCTTTAAGTCTCTTACTGTTACTGTCACGCATAGGTGAATGAAAGACCGATTATGTGGAATGCAGATTCACGAGGCTTTTTTAAACTATTGTTTTATTAGATGTAATAAAAAATTAGAAGCATATTTTACATGAGTAATTTTTGTCATCATCAGCATGAATCGGTCCGCTGCTCAGTATGCTTCTTCTCTGTTTTCAAACTTGTCTGATCCCTACCAGGACTTACCTCGTGTTTGGTCTACCTACAGATCTTTTGGTCCTTTTAGGTACCTACCCTTTACTTTAGAGATTTATCACAATCGTTATTTTATTCCTTCACAGTATGGCTTCACTTTAGACCGGACGATAAATGCAGCGATAAGTCCGTATCTCGCGCAGTCCAACTCCGCAACATGCTTCCTCAAGGATAGCGACAACAGCATACTGTCGCCGCAGCACCCAGCTATCGTGTTCTTAAAGATGGACTTCAAGAATCTCAGGTCAGTTCCTCCAAAACTACAAATTTAATGACCTTAATTTATTGCTGAATCGAATCCCATAGATTTTCGCCTAGGCCATTTGGGGTACTTAGTTGTCGCAAAGGGTCACACTGTCGAGGAAATTATAAGTCACTGTATACAGGGTGGATTTTTGAGACAGTAAGGGCAGGTTACCTTTAACCATTATAGCTACAGAAAAACGTTCTTAGGAGACTGTCGTTAACTTTTTTGTCCAGGAAAGATACTTTCGTTTCGTGGCTTTTCTAGTACTCTAACCTGAGTTGGTCCATAATAGTATTTCATCCATATACAAAACAAATAAATAAAACGTGATGATTGCAGTTTTTCTAGCTGACTGTATCACTTTTCCATAGTCTGTTAATGCAGTTAGCAATTACTCAAAAAGTTAGTCACGTCTGTAGTCACGTCCAAAGGGCTAGGCAGAAGTTTATAAGAATGAGTGATTCGGTGGCGACGAGTCGATTAATTTGTGAGTAGAATGACAAATATTTTCTTAATACACTCGAGAGCAATGAATCCGGGTCACTTAAAGAATCCTAAAAATCTCAGAAACTAAAAATGCTAGGTTAATGCAATAAATTGTATTTAATAGACAATGTAATACTCCTTAAATGAAGGTATTAAAACTTCTTAGTTATTGTAAAGTTATATCATAAAAAAATCAAATTTGAAAAAGGGCCACTTTCGAAGATGGAACTACGAAATTACAGCATTTGGTTTTGCTTTTGTTTGTAATCTGTCATTTATGTGGGTACATAAACCATGTTGATAGTGCTCTATATTCATTATTCAAGCTGAAATTATGTCGCTTACGCCTGAAGAATGCACCAGAATACTTACAATGCTGGAAACCGGCCGGAGTCAGCGCGATACAGCCAGGACTGTCGGTGTGTCGCTGTCAACAGTACAAAGAGTTCTCCGACGTTACGAAGAAACTGGTTCTAACCTACGCAGACCAGGAACGGGCAGAACCAGGTGTACCACAGCACGAGAAGACCGATACTTGGTGAACACCATGCTTCGAAATCGCTTTCTCACAGGAACTGAACTCACAAATCAGTTTCGACGCCTCGGAGGAAGTAACCCAAGTGCATGGACAGTAAGACGTCGGCTTGCTGAATCTAACTTAAAACCCCTTAGACCTGCAAACGGCCCTAAACTGGAGCGTGGGCATCGTATTTCAAGACTAAGATATGCCCAGAGCCACGTAAATTGGAGTATTGAAGATTGGTCAAAAGTTATGTTCTCCGACGAATCAAAATTTATGCTCTACAAGCACGATGGAAGACACAGAGTGTATCGAAGACCAGGGGAAAGATTCAAGCAAGCATGCATCGAAGAAAAAGTAGCCTACGGTGGTGGGTCTGTACTTGTGTGGGCCGGAATTTCTTCTGAAAGTCGCACAGAGCTGGTGATCATAGAAAACGGCTCTTTAACTAGCGTAAGATATGTGGAAGAAATCCTCAATGATCACGTTGGTCCATTTATGGTCAATTTAGGTGAGGATGCTATATTTATGCATGACAATGCCCGACCTCATACAGGTAGGATTGTGAATGACTACCTTCAAGAGATGAACATTACTCGTATGGAGTGGCCAGCGCGCAGCCCGGATATCAACCCGATCGAGCATGCTTGGGACGAGCTAGGCAGATGCGTAAAACAACGAAACCCTCCCCCAATCACGCTTCGTGAGCTCAAAATTGCTCTCACAGAGGAATGGGAGAATATTCCCCAAAATCGTATAAGGAACTTGGTGTACAGAATGCCAAACCGCGTAAACGCAGTAATGGAAGCACGAGGAGGCAATACGAAGTATTAAAATTCAAGAAAATCGTAATAAAGTTCAAAAATTTCATGTTTCCTATTTTTGTTTTAAGGAGAGATCAGCAGTTTTTTTCTTTATGTAATTTTGTGTTAATAAAATGTATGGTGACTCATATTTTTTTTACTTTCATTTAAGGAGTATTACATTGTCTATTAAATACAATTTATTGCATTAACCTATCATTTTTAGTTTCCGAGATTTTTAACATTCTTTAAGTGACCCGGATTCATTGCTCTCGAGTGTATTTCCAACGGTCAATCTTCACAGTTCGCCCGCTTTTCGCCAGTTTCTATAAGTCCCAAGTAATAAGGGGCAAGAGTGTTGCCATTATAAATAATAAAAATAAAAAAAGTTTTTATTTTTTGCAAATGTTAAATACATAAAAAAACTTTTTTACAAAAAAACAACCGACTTCCAAAAAAAACACTAAAAGACGTGAAAAATAACTTTAATTTCGGAAGTCGGTGTCTGGTTTTGTATTTTCGTTTTTGGTCACCGACTTCCGAAATTAAAGTTATTTTTCACGTCTTTTAGTGTTTTTTTTGGAAGTCGGTTGTTTTTTTGTAAAAAAGTTTTTATTTTTCACTTTTTAGTTGCGGTACCTACCCCACACAAACTCGTATACCACTACTTGGTGTGTAAATAACAGTGACAGGAAATTATTAACACATCATCCATATAAACTAAGTGGAAAAAATATGCAATATTAAAGATAACTCAAAAACTACTGGTCAGACCTTGATCAAATTTAAATGGGACCACATGTGAAGCACCACCTATCAAATAAAAAAAGAATCATCCAAATCGGTTCACCCAGAAAAAAGTTATGAGCTAACACACATAAAAAAAAAAAAAAAAAAAACATACAGACGAATTGAGAACCTCCTCCTTTTTGTGAAGTCGGTTAAAAAATACAATTTATCCAAACTTAGTAAGGTATACTTATGCGTTAACTATATTATATTTAGAGTTGGATGTATTGATGAACCTATTACTTCTTTTTGTAGTAACATGAATTCAAATTTGACTTTAACTCAGTCTGCAAGAACCCCTCCGCAGGCGAAGGCCGCCTCCAAAGAAAACCAATTCTCTAACTTGGGCTGCTTGCATCCAGCCCGGGCCAGCCGTCTAGACTATAACGTCTTCCCATCTCTTGTTCGGTCTTCCTCTGTAGCGTTTCCCTTATGGGTCTTTTGACTATTGCCATATATTAATAGGATTAAAAAGCAGATGGCCAGACTGTTAGTTGATACTGAATAATTTCTAATGAAAAAACCCAATAACACTGCCCGGACTGTGATTGAACCCAGGAGGTTTTTCTTCGAACCTATGTGCGTAAATATCTATAACTATTCTTAAAAGAATTAACTTTATTTTTTTATAAACTGTTGCAGATTGAACGTGACGTGCAAAGCTAAAGTCCTGCATCTGTTTCAGAACAAGTCTGCGATACCAAATGGTAAGTTAATTGTCATTTATTTGATAATAGCCTTCGCTAGTGTGGAGGAAATTATGCCACGGGAAAGTAAGTACTACCAGGAGAAAATGTATATCCTATGTCCTAACCAAGTCATCGTCAACGTGTGTGCCAAAGAATGATGGGACACTTTGACCGACATATCCAATAAAAACCACGTATACATAAAATAAATAGAATAGAATAGAATACTCTTTATTATGTACACCATAAAAATTACAGATATAAATGTAGAAATTTTACATAGGGTGACACAATGGGCGGTCTTACTGCTAAAAGCGATCTTTTACAAACAATCTTTTGTAGGTAGTCAGTGGCGTACCATTAATATTTATATCATAAGCATTCATTTTCATAATGTGCAGAAAGCTATAAAATACCAGACCTAAAGAGATATCAGACCTGCAAGTACCATGTAAACGTATTAGTTTATGACGCTAATGTTCACTGCAGTTAATACTAGTTAATGACTCATAACATTAAATTGCTTTTCGAGATAAAATGTTTTGTTACAGTAATTGCTGGCTATAAGCAATAAGTTGACATGCATTAGAAATATATTGGTCATAAGGACAGGCTTCATAAAAAAATGCCCATCATTCTCTCATTAAAATCCGTTCAGCCATTAGGGCGTGAAAGGTAACAAACGGACACAATTACTGTCGCATTTATAATATTAGTATGGATTCATTGTTCATATAAAGTTGTCTCGATAATTGAAATCGGAACGCTATTTTTCCATAATATGTATTTCGATAAAGCGTACCAAAATAGATTCTAAATAAACCCTTTAGCAGAATCTGAAAGGTATCCTATTTTGATACAGTTCACGCGATGGTCGATAGTTTAGATTTAGAAAGTCGCGTGAAAGGCGACTCGGGGGTTAAGGGAACACTTTTGGCCGCAGGACGTGGTGTTCCGTCGCTTCCGCGGACTAGTTTCACTAAACAGCACAAAGTCAAGCTAGTGCAAACTGAAGCGCTACTAAAATAGTCTTAAGCCTTTTTACTAACAAAAAGTTTTGTTTATTTCAAAATATGTATGTGTTTAGGTTAGGGTATTTTTCTATGGGCCTGTATCGCCTGATATAAATGGTATTATTATTAAGTATCTTCTAACACAGGAGAATGCTGCCGATTCTCTTTTGATAACAGAAAAAAAATAACTATTGTGGTTAATCACTGTTGGATATTGACGATAGCATATCAACGTGGCATCACCGCGATGACTTCAAAAATTATGATCACTTTGTAACACATACAGTTACTATTCCTTTTAGTGATCACTCACTTCAGCTCAATTCTTACGCAGTCACATGTGTAAGAATTTAATCTGGACAGACTTTGTTGACAGTTTAACCAGATACTTTAGAAACAGATTAGTATTAGCTTCGTATAGTATTTTTATTTCACGAAGCGACGCGCGCTTTACTTGTGGTTACCAAGTATACAGATACGCTGTGAATGTGTGTGTAAGCGCAGGAGCTCTCGGTACCGTCCGAGATAATGGCGAAGTCGGAGATATGTGTGTGTTATGGGCTGACGCTACTCGTCTTCACGCACACATTCACAGTGTGTTTGTACACTTAGATACCACAAGTAAAGCGGGCGTCGCTTCGTGAGATAAAAATACTGTAATGAACTTGACCAGTTTCGTTAATCCTCTGTTGGGTAACATTCTCTGCACTTGACCTAGTAAATTAGCGAATATTGTATTCTTACTTTTTTTTACGAGAGTTTATTACGTTTTACAGAAGTACCCGCTGAGGAGAAGTGCTACTATTCAGTTCTACCTATCACTAAGGAGACGAGAAATGGTTTCGACTACTACAATACTAGCGTGAGTTTCATAATTACATTATTATACCAAAGATACTCATGTTCCGTGAGTGACTATCCCAATATTAATAAGTTTTTTTTAAGGTTCTGCATCCAAATAGTACCTGCGGGACCCTAAAACTAAGCCTTCGCCGTCTGTCTGTCATAAGGCTGTATCTTTAGAAACTGTTAGCCATGCAGTTAACATTATCAGAGAACACATGTAACCATAGCCGCTGTCATTATGAATAAAAGTCTAAACCGAAGTTACAGAACCCATAGAGCGCGGCTCTGACTCGCTATTGACCAGTTTTTATTGCAATAGTGATCTGTAAGCTAAAAGGCCTTGTGGCAAAATAATAACAGTGGCAGGGGTCGATCTTCAACGTTAAGCAAAGCTTGCTGAGGCCGGTCCATGGATGGATGACCATCCATTACATACCAAGACCCCTCCGCGCCTCGAAAGGCTCGTTAAGCCGTCGCTCCGGGATGTCATTTGCAGACTTTTGACCGTCGTTATGGGTAGTCAGAAGCCCGAAAGTCTGATAACCAGACTCGCCAAGGGGTACCATGTCACCCAGTAAGTGGGATGTAAAGGTTAGACGGGCAGTCGCTCTTTTTTGAAATACTGGTATTCAGCTGCGTCCGGTTAGACTTATAGCTGAACCCCAACATAGTTGGAACAAAAAGCTGAGCTGATGATGATGATATGTAAGCTAAAATGAGCTGTTTAATACATTGTATTCATTGTTTCAGTTTGCTCTGTACGTGGCGTCGCAAAAAGAGGAGGGTCTCTACAACCTGTACTTGAATAATTGTCCGAACGCCGAGTCAGGGGCGACCGCAGTCAACACGATAGTAAGCGTTTCTTTTTATTACATTTTATTCCACATAAACCAACATGGGCACTTATGAAACATCAGAAGCTGGGTGCACGGTTCCAATTGGTTGTTTCCTATGGAGAAGAGCCGGCAAGAAACTACACAGTTACTCTTTTAAAAATAAAGGGGCTTTTACAGTGTTTCTAATTACAGTGTTGATAGATATGGGAGGACAGTGTAGGCCTGTCAACAAGTAACAGGTACTTAACAAAATATAAAAAGGTCCACAAATCTACAGTCTACAAGTTAGGTCTACAACGTTCTCACATTCACAAAATATAGAAGAATCTATATAAAATAAAAGCCTATTTTGGAGTAAATGACATGATTGCCATTACTACCGTAACAAATCGGAATCAAAATCCATAAATAAGTAGTTGAAATAAGAATCCGTGGTATATAATGTCAAATAATGAGATTATGTCAAAGAAGTAAGTAAAAAGAAACAAAAAACCTTCGTAATTTGGGAACAGTTAATAGACATTTACTTAGTGATGCCGTTAATGTGGTACCAGGGAAGCCACATGTGCAGAAGGAATTATTGCCAAACTTCCTTGTCTTCAACGTAGTCTTTAGTGTTATAAGGGCCTTAGCAGACATGGTACTATTTGCATCGGCGAGCCACAAAGCTGACACTTGTGATACAGAGCGCTCGAACGCAACGCAGCGATACAGCATCGAAACAAACACTGAAACGCGTGATTTTAGGCGCATTACGACAGAGCGTAGAGATAGGCAGTCGCTCTATGTAATATACTGGTATTTAGCTACATCTGATAAAACTGGAAGCGAAGCCCAATCTAGTTGGAAAAAGCTAGGCAGATAATGATGCGTCTAGGCTCACAAAAAAAGCGAAGCAGCCGTGACACTTTCTAGTTTATTTATTGGAAGTCGGTTGTTTTTTTTCTTGTAAAACTTTCACTTTTTATTTGTGTTACCTACCTTACACAAATTCGTATAACACTACTTGTTATATACATAACAATGACAGGAAGTTATTATAACATCATTAATATACACTAAGTGGAAAAAATACGTATCATTGAAGCTAACTGCAAAACTACCGACGCAAAGTTAATAAAATTTATATGGGATCACCCCTGACGCATACCCTATCCATTAAAAGAATTTTCGAAATCGAGCTGGAGATATGGTGTAACATAAATACAACAAAAAAGAAAATACTGAAGAATTGAGAACCTCCTCCTTTTTGAAGTCGGTTAAAAACTAAACATCAAACACTACATAATGTTGCATTGTAAGCTGAAAATCCTCTTGACTTTCTACCTTAATCATAGAGGAGTTGAATAGAAATAATTTGGCTTGATAAAAAGGTTATACGTGTTTATTCTCAATTTCGCGTTTGTAGTTTGTGGCGTTCTGTAGTTTCTGCCTACCCCCATGGGAAGAAGGCGTGAGTTTATGTATGTGTATTCTCAATTTCAGATACAAATCTACGAAAGCAACGACGGCAACTTTCTATCAGCTGGCGAGATGCCCCTCCCTGTGCTGTACAGCATGATGTCTTTAATATTCCTGATGAGCGCTGCAATATGGACGTTCATTCTCCGGACCAGTCGCCAGCCGGTGTACAGGATACACATCATCATGTGTGTGTTGGTCTACTTAAAGGCGTTGTCGCTCGCCTTCCACGGAATCAACTACCATTTTATACAGACGAAGGGGGAACATGTGACTGCTTGGGCGATTCTTTTCTATATTACGCATTTGTGAGTATTGTGTTATGTTTTGTTTTTTGTTTTTAGGGATTGCTTTGATAAAATGAGGATTTGCGGAAAAGGCGATGTGAGTAGGAACGACAAATACGAGCTTCTTCGAAAGAGAGGCGAGCCTCTAGATTAATCGTCCTCCTACAGTCAGGGGAATGAAATATATTTGACTTAAAAAATACAGGGTGAAGCGTACAAATTGCCTGGTACAAAATAAATTATCAATGATCCCCATGCTAGGAAAAACCTGTGTGAAAGGGGTCATCCATTCGTCGATTATGGGTGTAATAATAGTTACTTACAAAAAATGGTTGATGAAATTAACACACTACGTCATTTTGCCGTGTAGCTCAAACAACTATTAAAGAATGACAGTTTTGATTTGTATATATAGATAATTTAAGTTGGTAGTCAATTTCCCTGACTTTGCGAATTATACGGTGTTTTTTGAAAGAGAAAGGCCTTTCCTTACGGCTGGTGCGCCCTTAGTTATAAACACGACCAACGAGGTGAAAATGTCCAGTCACGACACGAAGCTAACTCTACAGATACACATGTTTACTACAATTAGATAGTTGTGGTAAACTTATAAAAAACGTTGTTATTTCTGTTATTTCATTGCTGTTTCCACGATCAACAATCCAGAAGCCTAAAAGGGCTCCAAATAATTTATATAAATAATTATATTAAAGTCGGTTCATGTAAATATATAAAAAATCGGTCTTTATGTGGTACATACACCATTATAATACTATGAATTCGTTTCCAGATTGAAAGGCGCCGTGTTATTCGTAACGATAGTGCTGGTGGGCACCGGCTGGAACTTCATCAAGCACATCCTGTCCGACAGAGACAAGAAGCTCTTCATGATTGTTATACCGCTGCAGGTGGGTGTTTATATTACTAAGCACAGTATTTTTATATCACGAAGCGACGCGCGCTTTACTTGTGGTATCTAAGTATGCAAACACGCTGTGAAAGTGTGCGCAAAGAGAAGTAGTGTCAGCACAACACACACACCCTCACACAGAAACACACCCTCACACAAAAAACACAAACACACTCCCTTATTATACGCACACACATACACACAAACACACACACATTATATTTCCGACTTCGCCATTGTCTCAGACGGTACCGAGAACTCCTGCGCTTACACTCACATTCACAGCGTATTTGTACACTTGGTAACCACAAGTAAAGCGCGAGTCCCTTCGTGAGATAAAATACTATACAACAACAACATCACACCTGTAATTCCGTAAGGGTTAGGCGGAGGTGTACCTACAATAGTACACCCACATTTCGCCAGTTATGTTTAAGTCCCTTGTAATAGAGGCGAGCCTATTTCTGTCAACTGGGCACAAATCCAGACTCCGGACTGCTACTGAGATATTATTCTATTATTATATAACTACTGTAGTTCGTGAAGAAGTCACAAACTACAGTATGTACGTTGGGTGGGTGTTTAAGTAGAATGCGGAAATGCGTTCCTTGCGACTATAAACGATAAGCTGAGGAATGATGTGATAAGACAACGGTGCGGTTTAAAAGAAGATGTAGTGACAAACATTTTAAAGGGTATGCTTAGATGGTTTGGTCATATTGATAGGATGAATGAAAGGCGACTAACAAAAGATGTGAATGGAAACGTCGGGAGGAGACGCCCTAGGAGGACATAATAATATTACTGACCTCATTGGTGATGTTCTTCAGAAAGGTCAGGTGCGTAGTACTCGCAACCGGCCTGCGCGTATGACCAGATGTATGAACGTAAACGACCCAAAAGGAGTATGTAATGATCGTAGCAGGTGGCGTTCTGTAGTTTCTGCCTACCCGCATGGGAAGAAGGCGTGACTTTATGTATGTATTTATGAAGTTCCTCACTTTTAGGAAACGGTAAAGAATCATACATTTTTGGGAAAAACAGCGCAGAAAAAAAAGATTATTTATGATGGGGTCTCCCATTAAACGCTATCGGTAGCATCTAGCGACAGGGTTAATTTAACATAGTATTTTTAAACTGCATTGCGCGTTTTAAAGATACCACATCTGTACTTTTCAAACCGACCATCTTGGCGCGGCGAACGGCTAGACCGTGTTTGGAGCTGATGACATTCATAGGAGACTCAAGCCTTGGCATCTATCAAATATGCGACGGTGACCTTGCCGATACGTTATTGTAAAAGCTACGCAACAAGCACGGTGGTCATATCCCACTTTAGCTCCTTTTAATGACACTGCCTATACCCTGAACTTAGATCTGGTGTTTTGCAGGTGTTAGCAAACGTAGCAGAGATAATACTGGCGGAGAGTGAAGAAGGAGCGGCGGAACACAACGCGTGGCGGGACATCTTCGTGCTGGTCGAGTTGCTGTGCTGCGGAGCCATCATGTTCCCGGTCGTGTGGTAAGTAACACGCTAGTATAGAACCAGGCAGAACTGGCAGCGAGTGACAACATAGTGTTGTGATAACCAGGGATCCGCAAAAATTCAAAAGTATCTATACCTACTCGATACCGTTATCGCAGAAGAAAGTATCGATACCGCTAAAAGTATCGAACCAAAAGTATCGATACTACTCAGTATCGAGTACTTATTTGATCACCTAAGAAATTGTATATTATCGCAAAAAAACAGTAATAAACAAGTAAATACTTAAGTACTTAGTATCGAGTACTTTTTCGATCACCTTAGAAATTGTATAGTATCGCAAAAAACTTCACTGGTTCCTCCACCGTGAGGCGGCATTTTTTTAAATATGCTTTAAAAATCTGTAAAAATCCCACCCAACTAAGTCAATAAGTTTCTATTGTCTACCCTTGATTCACTTCCGAGTTTAACTTTTTTTAGAAGAACTAAACAACGAACCATCTGACTACTGAGACTCCGAACTGATTAATGTTGCTATTCAATAATGATAAAATCCAATGAAATTCATCAACAATGAATCAATCTCTACGTTCTTACCACTGAAATTAATTATAGATTTATTGTGTACAAAATTAAAATAACTATCAATTACGATATTTTACGGTATAATTCGATTTTAATTTTTAAATAATCATCATTGGCGAATTTCCGAAAACTTACAAAAAATACTTACTCACGACATGGCCACACTGTAGTCTATGGTAATGTTTTTGCCGGAGTCTATGATTCAACCGAGAGAGATACCGGTAGAAAGAGAAATGGTGATATTGTGTACATAGTGAGGACACAAAAGTATCGAGTGTGTGAAAAGTATCGATACCTAGTAAAGTATCGGAACTAAAGCATCGAGTACAAAAATACTAGGTATCGAAGAGAAAGTATCGATGCTACTCATGTATCGATACTTTTTGCGGATCCCTAGACATAACATGGACAGCTCAATAATTAAAATGAAATTTCAATACATTAAATGCAGGCATGATTTATTTTATTTTATTTTTTATTTTCCTTTATTGGCCAACCAACAATTGTTTACACTGTAAATAGTTGAAATAATATCTAATATAACCTACGGTTAGTGGAACAATTTCGTACAGGTTAGCACCGCATGCCCCATATACATATTAAGTGTGCCACAAGCACTAAACTATGAAACTAATATAAACTAATATAATAATAACTAAAATTAGAAGTTTAAATTAAAGTAAAATTACGTGATGGAATATGAAACTAATTTACACAGCAAAAGTAAAATATAACAGAACAAAACAAACAGAGACACAACAAAATTGAGAAAAAATTAAATTATCCAGTAATTGTTGTATGAAACTTGACATGAGTCAAAATGCACGTCAACAAAATCGCTGAAGCCATTTAACAATTTACAAAGACGAGGAACGACAGAGTTTGCATCAAGTATTGTTCTGCGGAGTGGAGGGTGTAAAGGAGTAATAGGAGCACGAGGCAGTCTAGCCGGGGCCTGAAACTGAAACTTGGATATTAAAAGTGGACAATCAATTTTGCATCGGAGGAGCTTATATAGGAATAAGGAATCAATGATTATCCTACGTTTTTCCAATGAGACCATCTTAAAATAAGATAGTTGGGCTTCATGATGATACGTAATACAGAAACACGCAGCAATACATACAGTAACAATATTAAAGACCGTTATCTCCCCTAAAGTAAAGCATTCTCCTCTTTATTATTATATGTTACCTATTAACAGGGTATCCGAACCTCCGTATCCCTGATCCCTCGGGCGAAATAGAATGGCTGCTACAGACAGTACATTGTGCAGGGCATGGGCACAGCGCGGAGTACGTAAACCAATTCTTGCCTCACTGCCAACACATTTTGACACACGATGTTCGTGAGACTGAGTAACAAAATGGTTAGCCAGCCACGGCCGGTGGTCTGGAGACAGGGATGATTTCATATCCACGGGATTACATTTCTTCATAGTTTAGCATGATTTTTACGCTACAGCCTGCATGGAATCTATGCAAAAGAAAATTGATTACAAAGTTTCTAAAGGAGGTTATATTAGGTAAATTATTTTGTTTTCGGTATGAACACCCTCAAAAATGATGTCCAATGAACGCAATCCTAGATTTTCCAGCACCGTCGAAACCACACATCATTTGTCTGCGATTCTACAAAGGTGCCATCTTGTTTCAGGTCAATACGTCACCTGCAAGATGCCTCGAGCACGGACGGTAAGGCCGCCATCAACCTTCGGAAGCTGAAGCTGTTCCGACACTTCTACGTCATGGTCGTCTGCTACATATACTTCACCAGGATCGTCATCTCTATATTGAACGTAAGTCTAGTCTTTGTGCTTACTAATCCTACTAATATGAAATATTGGATGTTTGTGAGTTTGGGTGTTGGTGAGTTCAAATGTTGGTGAGATTGGATGTTTGTGAGTTCAAATGATTGAGATTGGGTGTTTGAGAGTTCAAATGATGGTAAGATTGGATGTTTGGGAGTTTGCGAGTTTGGGTGATTGTGTGTTTGGATGCGTGAGTTTGGGTGTTTGTTACTCTTTAACGATTTAACGCCTGAACGGATTTGCATACAAGTAGTGAAACCGCAGACAAAATCTAATACTAATAATAGAGTATTTTAGTCTGAAACTAAACGATTGGACACATATTTTCCCATTTTAAACTTAGCCCTAATTATTATTATATTATTCCTTATTATTCGGGTTCCAGGCCTAGCTAAATATGTTTCCTTTGTTCCCAGATCACAGTACCGTTCCAGTACGCGTGGATCGACGAGATGTTCCGTGAGATGGCGACGCTGCTGTTCTTCGTGATGACGGGCTACAAGTTCCGCCCGGCGGCCGCCAACCCGTACTTCACGCCTACGCATATCGATGACGTGGAGCCTCAAGTGTGAGTTTATTATAACTACATAATGTAACACTACTTGCCTAATTGGTGTAGTGGTCGCAGGCGCTACTGCAGAACGTGATTTCGATTCCCAGATCGCGCAATGAGTCATTGTCATTTTCTATAAAAAAAAAACTCAGTAGCAGCCCAGAGTCTGTATTTGTGCCCGGTGAGCCTTGCTTCCTATTACAAGGGACTTAAACTTATGTTAAGTGTCATGTCATCGGCACATTTTCAGACTCTAAGCTAATAGAGAGAATGGAAATGGAAAATTCCAATAACAGAAGTCAAAGATCCCAAGCTCAGCAGTCGTGGCTTGCGCTTATTATCAGATCAATGGTCACACATTACAACGGCCATGTTGGTCTTTCGAAAGACATACCCAACAAGCAAAATCGTGGTATAATGTAACGGTTATGTAGTGGTATTTAGCTAACTATTACGTTATATAGACGTTCATCTTACGATGCTTCAGCCGCAACTGCAATGTCTTATTATATATGTTGAGTAAACGTTTTCAGGACTAACATATACGACGTCGTATAATGGTGTGAGTGCATATGTTGTGTAAATGTTTTCAGGGTAAACTTATACGACGTCATATAATGGTGTGAGTGCATATGTTGAGTAAATGTTTTCAGGACGAACTTATACGACGTCGTATAATGGTGTGAGTGCATATGTTGAGTAAATGTTTTCAGGACGAACTTATAAGACGTCGTATAATGGTGTGAGTGCATATGTTGAGTAAACGTTTTCAGGACTAACTTATACGACGTCATATAATGGTGTGAGTGCATATGTTGAGTAAATGTTTTCAGGACGAACTTATACGACGTCGTATAATGGTGTGAGTGCATATGTTGAGTAAATGTTTTCAGGACGAACTTATACGACGTCGTATAATACTTAGTGTGAGTGCATAATTTGGAGTAAATGTTTTCAAGACTAACCTATACAACGTCGTATAATGGTGGCAGCTATGACGTCTCCTGGACAATGTATTGGTTATCCCCTTGACGGTAGGGACGACTCATTGAGTTGGCTGTCAAAATCTGTGCATGTGTCAACAGACTGCGTACTCCGGGACGAAAAAAAACGCGTCAAATAGCCTGTCTAAACTATACCTTCCCTGCCCTAACTTACACAGAGTGTAGGGAAAAGATAAGGAAAGGCATTTATCATCACAATTTTAAACATCTAGCAACATTTCGCTCCGGAATGTTGCATTCTATAAAGTCTGTGGGGACGGCCTCCATGTCATGTTCCTACCGGACAAGAACGTCTCAGTGCGCCAAACATACAATCTATTTTGTTCGTATGGAAGACTAAGATGTGTATGCGACAATTTTTTTGAATTTCAACTGTTACGTAACTTTAAGTAGAGTTTTAAGTTATTTAAAGGCTAAACCCACTTTAATTAAACCATTCCCATTTTGTTTTGTCACACAAAATTGTTTAAAGTAAAAAGTAAGTAATGATTAGGAAACACTAAAGTGGACCTAATTGGGCCGAGGCGTCAAGGTCTCAAGGAAAAGTCTATACGACGTCGCAGTATAAATTTATTATGAAAACACATAATAACATACATTCCATCACGCCTGTATTCCCTGCAGGGTTAGGCAGAGGTGTACCTATAGCACACCCACATTTCGCCAGTTATGTTTAAGTCCCATGTAATAGGGGGCGAGCCTATTGTCATCAACCGGGCACAAATCCAGGCTCACAACACACACACAAAAATGAAAACACATTTATAATTATTAACTAAATCATTGAATTACAAAGAAATAGGGGAGGGCGTTAAAAACTTTACAACAACACAAATATGCTATCCTACTAAAATTATAAATGTACAGTTTGTGAGAATGGATAGATGGATGGATGGATGTTTGTTACTCTTTTACGCAAAAATTACTGAACGGATTTGGATGCAATTTGGAACACAGAGAGTTTATAACCTGGATTAACATGTAGGATACTTTTTGTCCCGGTAATACGTTCCAGTGGGATAATTTCCGACCTCCACTGGGGCAAAGCTGCGGGCAAAAGCTAGTATTATATACATTGTCGTAAAACTAAAGTTCCTCGAAAGATTTACACAATTATTATCATTTCACACTTATTTCAATAATATAGGGTACAGTATAGATATGTTGTTGTCATGGAAATTAACTTGATTTACTTTTTTCTGTTATTCTTTCATACAATATTTAACATGGGAATCAAAACGGTTGCCTTTGAGTCGTTGTTTGACAATAGTACAATGATTCAGTCGTTTGACAACGTCATTACAACTGCTATGTGACATAAGCGGTTACTTAAGGGTCTTATCACAACCAGTATTGGACCGTTAAGTCGGTCTTTGTACTTCTATTTAACTTGTATATAACGTTAAGCGGTCATTGGCTGAATGTGCGGTTTTCGTGTAATTTGGGCCTAATTCGCGTTTTATAAACGTTAATATTTGCGCTTATACGACAAATTTTAAACAACTAACTGAAAATGTCAAAAGTTAACTTGTCTATTATAAAACATTAATTTGTTAGTTGGGTAGCCAACAACTTTCTGCCGTCATTTCATAAATAAATAAACTAAATTCATCTACGTTTTCTATTATTTCTCTATATCTGTGAATACAATAACAGCTCTGCCTTTCACACCAAAGAAAAATAGAATACAAACTAAAAAATGTATTTGTTTGTCCGCAGTCTCTCAGATATCGGAGTGCTTGAAGGTGTGACCCGGATATCTAATCGAGGTGACAGGAAACGGGAGGACCTACAACCGCTCATGCAGGAGACTAACTATAATTCTGACTAGCTGTAAGTTTAGATTTAACATGTAGTTTAAGTAAATGCTTGGGGAGGGTCGAGCCATAGATTTTATTAATACAACCCCCGGTTTCTTGTAGGTTTACCTAACATACTGACAAAACATTGCTTTCAAATGTTTTTTTTTTTTTGCTTTGTAATAATAGAAACGTAATGGATATCGTTGAACTGTCGTTATGAAAGGGATTGTCATTACGATCGCGTTACACAATCTGGGTGCTGTATTCTAAGTAGTTTCCTCGAAATATATACCTTGACTCCACTTAAATATTGACTGTAATGAATTTAGATAGGCTTTCAGAAAACTAGGGGTCAGTAAAATGTTTCTAGTTTTATCTTATTATTATTATTTTTATTTTTAAGGTCAGAGGGGCGATTCCCGTGTTTTTAAGAACGGTTGTAAAGTTCAGATTCAATCTGCAAAGAAACCTCAAATTTACCAAAAAAATTGATAAGTATTTGACATTGATTGTTAATGATATGAGATTACGACTGGAATTACAACGTTTTAATTTACGAGAATTGGCCTTCCGATGACAAGATGTTTGTATTGAATAGTTTCAATTTGCATTGACGTATCTCGGGAGTCGGGACCCTGGGGTGATCTTTGGAAGGCGTACGAGAGGCTGAAGCCAACTCGCAGAGGCCAATCGATAATTTTAAGTGTAGAAGCACCTATTATTAAAGGCGTAATAATAACAAAATAAATAATGCAAAGAAAGCAAAAAGCAAGTTAATAATTTAAAACAATATAAAAAATCGAATAGGTAAATTTTGTTTAAACCGCTGGTACAATATTATTTTTATTTATATATGTAACCACGGTTTCACCCGCATAAGTATCGATCCCGTGAGGATATCGGGATAAAAAGGATTGCGTGGTTTTATGAAACCACGGTAAAAGTGAAACTTTTTTCACATTATAGACATTTAACTAAAAACCTCCTTCCTTTCACTTTATCCCTACTCCGCGGCCAACCGTCACGCGACATGCAACACACAGACGAAATAAATTGAGACGATGTAATAAAAGTTTCACTTTAAAAACTATCCTATGTCCTAGGTCATGGTCTACCCATGTGCCAAATATCATCCAATTCAGTTCAGCCTTTTTAGCGTGAGCGCCTAACAAACAAACATACAGAAAATCAAATCTTTCTCTTTATAATATTAGTTTAGATTATGAATGACACAATACTTAATACCTACTTATTGTGATAATTCGTCTATGGATATACCTTCCCCAAAGGAACGTTAATGCTAGTCCCTTCTGATAGCATTTCTGTACATTATATGTGCAAGCTGCAGATAAAGAAGACTTTCCATTTGACAAACTTAATTTAAGGACAATCACCGAATCCGTTTTTGTATAATTTCGTTTAGTTTTTAGTTCCTTTTTAATTTTATTTATATTACCTATGTGTTTGTTCTTAACAAATTTATTTAAAAGAAAATATACATTTCTATTGATGTTCTTTTTATTTGCTAGTTAACAAATATTTTCTTAATCTTGATAATTTTTAAATAAGTATAGTTAGTGGAAAGCCACTTGAAATAAGAAATAAAATAAATGAGATAAATGCACTTCTGTTGCTGTTTCTGCATGCGTAGCATGGCCACCTTAGAATCGGAAGACAAAATGACAGATTGTAGAAAGATTTCTACGGCGCGATGTCAAAATTCAAGAAAAGAATGAATTTTTGTTATGAAAGTGATTTGTCTTGTCTTCGTAGAGTAGAGATAGAAGTGGTCAAGCTACGCATGCTGTCAGCATTAGGAACTTTAAACAAACAATGATCACGGCATGGTCGGTGAGATTTTATTTTGTTTTGTTTTTTCAAGCTTTTTATTATCTTGCTTCGTTCATATGTGGTGTTCGTTGTGGTGGTTACACTGTTTGCAATCCATTTTTCGTACTACACATGTGTAAAATGTATTAAAAATCAAAGGTATGGTTACGAAAAGTCGAGAAAAATAATGGGTGCCCCAAAGGTACGTAGTCAATTGGCCACCGAAATCATGCGATCTTACTTACGTCAGTGGATTTCTTTCTTTGGGGCTATGTCAAAGATAAGGTCTACGCCAACGATCCACAAAACATTGACGACTTGAAAAACAATATTCGCCTAGTTATTGGTGAAACAAGCCACGAATGAAATGAAAAAGTTCGGCAAGAGAATCGGCATTTGTAAAAATGCCTGTGGCGGTAATTTTGTAGATATTCTGTTAAAATAAAATTGTACAAGTCTCTTCTTTAAAATAAAATAAAATTACGAAGAAATTCCAATCCCTTCGCATTTTATTGAATAAACATATCTTATACTTTTGAGACACTCAGTATAAAAAATAACAAAAGCACATGTACCTCGCCGCACTGCAACGAACATCGTATACTGCTGTATAGTCTGTAAAATCACACCGTGAAAACTTAGGTGTAGTTCACAGAATACATCGGCAGAACTCCTTACAACACTCACAGACTGAAAGATTTTTGTACCAATACTTCGTAGAGAAATAAATTACATTGAGCATATATAACGTAGCCATGACGATGCCAACATTTGCAATACTACCTATATAAAATACCTTGTTACTACTATTTTGACAGACCTATTTCAAACTACGCTTTTAGCTTTTTTTTTTTTTTTAAGAAATTCAATTTGGATCGCTGTGTTTTTATGGACCATTTTTGTATTACATAAACTGCTAAAAGATTTCGCCGTGGTTAATTCAATTGAACAACAAAATTGCTAACTGGAGTGCCAATCATTAAATAGTCGTGTGTCTCTTTTCGGATGTCAATATTGAAAGATATCCAAGCAAGCAATGAATAACAATTTAATACGACAGGTTAAAACGTCCTTGGGTCACAAGGGGCCCACGTTTGACGTTTGTCAGCGTTATGCTTGACCGGTTAGACGAGGCGTAATAGACTAAGGAATACATTTTATAGTGAGGTCTGCACATAAATGTAATACGTATATTGTGAACTTGTGAAAACTTGTGGAAATTTAACGTCTCGGAAAACACACACACAACACTTCCTCACCTACTCTTACAGGCGTGACCAAACCCAACTATGTGTACTTCCCTGTAGGACTGCACTTATGCGCAAAAGTGTTTTTCATATGGGTCCAATTGTTTACAATAAGTTGCCTAAAAGTTGGAAGGAGCTTAGTAATGTACACTTGAAAAGAAAACTTAAGACATATTTATTAAATCAAGCATACTATAACATTAGGGCGTTCCTACAGGAAAGATTTGTATTGACATAGTTGCTTATTTGATTTGACATGATTATTGTTTACAGGTCTAATTAACTTATTTTTGGTCTTTTATATTCTGTTTTTTTTTTGTTAATTTAAATTTATTACAATATTATTATTATTCTTTAATTACCTGCTTCATTTACTGTTATTTTAAGAGAATGTTTTAATTAATAATATTTCTTGACATTTGCACGGCACATCATGTGGCAAACATGTCTGTACCTAATAATGTTGTTACCATCCTATATGCATGTCTTTTCTTGTATGTATGACACATGTTTAAGCAAATAAATATTATCTTATCTTATCTTTCAACATTAGGTACTCACACACAAAGCACTTATCTCAAAATGTATTAGTATATAATTTTCTTTTTCTTTAAATACTTGTTAAAATCCCTTGGTTAAGTAGTAGTCTTGGAACAATCTACCCTCTCACTAGGACGCGGCCGTTGCTAGCTGCGCCACAGAGTCTTTAACTATTGCAGCTATCATCGTTTAACATTGTTTGTCTTTGAATGTATTTGTTTTTTGTTCCCAATAAACGATTATTATTATTGTGAATTTAAAACTACAGCAATTTGTGCCCCATAGTTTCAGACGGTAAAATACCATAAGTAGTGATTAAAAGGTTCGAAAAAAAAGCTGGGCCAACCTTGTGTTAATAGCATGACAGTTCCTATTTTAATTTTACCGACTCGAATTATGGATCGGACAGATTTAATTAAGAAAATTTTGTTAAGGTGAATCCTCAGCTGGAAGCCGCCAAATTCAAATTTTCTTTGGTTTTTCTGCAAATTGCAGCTCTGTTTTACATCGTATCATGTGTAAAATACGATTCGCAACGCAACTTTAGGAATGATATAGTTACTGAATAATAATAATCATCAATTTCATATCAATCGTCAAACTTTGGAAATTTGTTCCACCTAAGAATTTTTAAAATAATATCTCATAAGAAATTTCTTTGGTGGACCTAATTTCCAAAGTGTGACGATTGATATGAAATTGATGATTATTATTATTCAGTAAATATATCATTCCTACAGTTGCGAATCGCATTACGACAATACAGAGCTGCAATTTGGAAAAAACCAAAGAAAATTTGAATTTGGTGGCCTACAGCTTAGGATTCACCTTAAGACACTATAATCAGTTTTCAAAAGCACTTAAGATTAATTTCTTTTGATTTTTAGGTTGTGAAATATTAATATTATGTTATAGTGTAATGATTGAAACAAAAGAACTTTATTTGTTCGCGAAGTCTTTAGTGTCTGGTTGTAAATAAAACTATCACGGTAAAATTAAAAGTAACTATCACGGCTTTCCTTTGTAGATATAAAGTAATTGAGAGTGTCTAGCTCTAGGATATTTTTTAATATCGAGATGCGACGCGGCGAATGATATGCGAATGTTTCGAAATAATCACTATTTAAACCAATCATTCATGGCAGAACATATTTCTAGAATATAGGTTTCAAGAACACAACGGCGTCGGTAACTGGTAGGTAGTAGGTACCTACCATAAGAGCTAAATTGGTGAAGAAAAATAAGTAGATTGTTATACAAGGGGCTAAAATGAGCCAATATATACGAGGTAGTTTCACTCCCGAGTTTTAGCGAGCGAGTAAATAGAAACCGAGTTATACTTACTGGGTTTTTAGCGCCGTGTGTTACATTCTACTTTTGAATTATTCCGATCTTTCACCCTGATTTGTCCCCTTAGGGGGGCGTTCGATAACCAAACTGCTCGCTTGGGATGAGGCTCTTTTCTTCGTCATAGTCTTTGAAATGCATATAAATAAGCGTCTCGTAGATTTTTCCGAGAATATAGGGGAGACTGATGGGACTCTGACTCGAGGGATCATACTTGGCCTTGTCTGGCTTAAGGATACCGATAACGGTGGCCTCTTTCCATACTTTCGAAAAGATGTTGTTGCTCACGGTGCCATTGAAGATAAAGGTCATCAGGATTATGGGAGGAGCGGTGGGGCTAGGCATTCGGCCTTATCAGAGTCGTCGAATGCGACGCTGTTATCTGGACAGAGTAGTTTTTATGAATGTACTGAAACATGTGTTCTTCTATCTATACAGATATAACACGGGAGAAGCCTTACGAACACTTCCCTCAAGTGTTCGTTAGCGTTCTCTCGGTTTATATTCTTTAAGATGGGAACACTTTTACACTCTCCTCCGCATCTTCACACGTCGCCGCTTATCATAGTTGTTACCATGGCGGTCCCTCTAAAAAAAATAACAATGATTGTGATGCATTATGCTTGCATTATCAGCTATAATTAAGATGATTAGTTTGTTTTATTATTCGTAAAGTAAAACGTAATGTTTTTTGTATGTTTTACTGTAACGGATAATTGTTTTGCAACAATAAAGCAGATTTTAGTTTTAGCTGTAACTTTTGTCCCACAATGAATTGAAACTGACCGTCATAGTAACAAATGACAGTCATGAAAAGAGCTTGTGAACGACATATGTCCCGTCGTTATTAGTCAGTGGGGACATCCCGTCGCATCATCCTTTGAATTTTCATATCCTTAAGAAATACTGGGTTTTCCACACAAACTTTAGCCTATGTCCTTCCTCAGGATCCCATCTGTCTCTTTGCCAAATTTTATCGACAGACAGACATAGTTGCTTTAGAATTTAAAATATTATAATTAAGGTCCGGAAAAAAGTTCTTTCGTATTTTATATACATATTCAAGACTGAGAGCACCCAAATATCGAGCATTTTTGTATAATCAGACTTTTAAAAATGGGTCATAACTGTTTTGTGGTGAACCCGTAACTCTTCAGCTATGTCGTAACTACTAACCTGCCGATCGAGCTCCACTTTTTCAAAAATGGCATCGACTTCATCCGTAACAGGGCGACCAGAGCGAGCTGCATCTTTGACATCTGTATTCTCGGACTGAAAAAGCTTGAACCAACTTTGTGCTGCTCGTACTGACACTGCGTTAAGTCCTTAAACGTCTCATTTTCTTTTTTTTCGCGGCTTTCGTATCATTTTTCAATGTTTTTGTAATGGTACTGCAAAATGTATCGAATTTCTTCTTTAGATTCACTCAATTTGGCGGACAGAAAAACAGTTGAAAAATGGCGGGAAATCCTTTTTACTTTTTTTTTTTTTTAAATGTCGCAACCGAAACTAGCCACATAAAAATAGTTCAGCCAAAGAGATTTTACTAAAACTTTATATACTTATTATAAAATACGGAAAAACTTTGTCCCTGACCTAGTATGGTTGGTTTTTAGTGGGATACCTATGTGGCTCAGTCCCAAACACGCATTATACGCATGTCATTCGCTTGTCGGTTTACTAATAAGATGATTATCTGCAATCACGGTGTTTGTATTGTCCAAGCACATTATAATTATGGACCAAAGTAACATTCGCTAGACTACGATTTAATTAGTTGTGAACTATTTACACTTATGGGAATAACACATCAGATTTTGAAAGTAAATAATATGAGCTCTCAAGAAAATTAAAACAGCTTGCGATTTTTTTTAACAAAGCCTCATACGTTTTTGGGTTCATTATTTAAGGGGATGCGCTAAGGTACCCCACGAATCGAAATTCATTTTTTTTTATGTTTTTTTCTTTTTGCAGGTTAGTGTCAGGTTGTATGGTCATCAATACAACTCTCTAAGTTAGAATTGGCCTCAAATATCATGATTTCATGAAATAGATTCAATTGGGTATTTTGAAGTCATAGACTTGTGTATAGACACCTAAAATTGAATATGTTTATATAATATTTCCTAAATGCAATCCTAAATCTACACGTTGTATTGTTACTAAATAGACGAAATTGTGCCCTGAGCGCTTATGAAGTTGCATTTAGATATACATAATGTATCCTGGTTTGATGTGTGACTTTTGTGCACCTTTATTGTATAAGTTACAGTTTTAAAACGTACCCCGAAGTTAAGAAGCACACAATAAGTTAAAACGATGTTTCATATTGGTAGTTATTGGAATAACACGATTCGTTTTTGTGACGAAGAAAATGTGAGTGTTCAGTGTGGACATCTTAACTTCGGGGCCTCAACTCAAATCAACTTTTTGGCGCTATTATTAATATTTTTATGTCAATCTTTATGAATGAATGGTGGAAGTAAATTTAGTGTTATGCTAATAATTACTATACCGAATTGCAATAATAAATACAATAAATATTTATAATTAGTTTAAGCACTTTGTTGTTGCTACGATAGGGCCTTTCATTACGTCAATACTTATTTTGTAGACGAACAGCAAACCGATTTAGATGTTGGATTTGCGTTATGTATCATACATTGTACAAAATAAAATGATATTGATTATTTTTTATTTATTATTGAAGCTTCCTTTATGTCCCTAAGCCTTGATACTTCTGTCACCAACTCGTTGTCCATCCAAAGGTTATCTGTAAAAGATCGCTTTTAGCGATAAGACCGCCCATTGTGTCACCCTATGTAAAATTTATATATTTATATCTGCAATTTTTATGGTGTACATAATAAAGAGTATTCATGTCCGTGAATACCGCAGGACCACCAACGCTAATCGCTTCCATATTTGGTAAATAATTAGTACTTTATTGGTACTAATTAGTACTCGAACAACAAAATTGGTACCTTAGTAGTTTTCGAGAAAATCGTATTTGAAGGTGGTCCTGCGGTAGTCACGCTCCCTTCAGCAGGACCACCACCGGCGCCGAAACAGGGAGCATGCTACAGCTATTCTAAGTATACAAATAATTAGTACCCATAAATGTGATACATTTCGTAAAAAAACAGAACTGAAACATTTGTATTTACCGAGAAATCAACGATGATAACTTTCGCGCGCTATTTCAGGAGGACCACGACTTTGAATGTTGATTTCAGGTTTCAGGAGCTTGTCGCTTTCCTCAAACCAACATAGAAAATTGGTACCCGAAATTCAAAATTAGTACTCCCGTAGTTTACGAGATACACCATGGCATTGGTGGGGTGACGGTAGTCACGGTGTTAAATTTTCATTTCAAGATTTCCCTATTAAAAACTTTGTTTTCTTCCCAATTTAAAGAAAAAATAGTACTCCTAAAGAAGTTACAGTGACCAAAAATTCAGATTCCTAAGTGGTGTATTTTAAGAGAAATTAGCTTTCATTACTTTTCCATACTAAATCATTTTTATTAGCAACATATTGTTACTGCAGTAAATTAGGTTTTTAATACTTAGGTACTGCTTGCAGCAACGGTAAATTAGTAGGAAAGAAATAAATAAGAAATACCTATCGCTCTTTAGTGATATTCACTTAACAACACAGAAGGTAGGTACTTACAATACAGAAAAACAATTATTTGATTGCCCTACCTACCCACGTCATTAACAAAGGTATCACAGGCCATGGGTAATGATAGGTAATTTTTTCTTCTTAATATGTACCTTTATAGGTTCACAGTTGGTATAAAAATTATAGATATTGAACTGTTGTTAATACTATTCTGACATCCATAAATTTATGTGCACGATGTACATCTCCTAAACAGCTCAAAACCATTGACAACTTAATTTGGTCGGGTTATACGCGGAGATTTAGTATGGAAAAGTAATGAAAGCTAATTTCTCTTAAAATACACCACTTAGGAATCTGACTTTTTGATCGCTATAACTTCTTTAGGAGTACTAGTTTTTGTATAAAATTGGGAAGAAAACACAGTTTTTAATAGGGAAATCTTGAAATGAAAATTTAACACCGTGACTACCGCCACCCCACCAATGCCATGGTGTATCTCGTAAACTACTGGAGTACTAATTTTGAATTTTGGGTACTAATTTTATCTTGCAGCGTACCTACTAATTTTCTATGTAGGTGTGAGGAGAGTGACAAGCTCCTGAAACCTGGAATCAACATTCAAAGTCGTGGTCCTGCTGAAATAGCGCGCGAAAGTTATCATCGTTGATTTCTCGGTAAATACAAATGTATCAGTTCTGTTTTTTTTACGAAATGAATCACATTTATGGGTACTAATTATTTGTATACGTAGAATAGCTGTAGCATGCTCCCTGTTTCGGCGCCGGTGGTGGTCCTGCTGAAGGGAGCGTGACTACCGCAGGACCACCTTCAAATACGATTTTCTCGAAAACTACTAAGGTACCAATTTTGTTGTTTGAGTACTAATTAGTACCAATTGGGTACTAATCATTTACCAAATATGGAAGCGATTGGCGTTGGTGGTCCTGCGGTAGTCACGGACATAGAGTATTCTATTCTATCACAAGGTGCCCACAAAAATTATAAGTTTACATAAGAAGAAAGACACGGACTTCGATTCAGACACGAAGATCAAGAACAAGTAATTGTATCTTTTATAAAGGTCTATCCACAAAACTCAGTGTCAGGACCTATCAGGATTCGAGCCGTCCGGCACAGAATAATATTATACCGCCTAGAAACAAAGGTCGTAGCGTCAGAATATACTTCAAATTACTTAGAACCCATACGACTCCCCGGACCCTGCAATGTGTGAAAAATTTCATACAAGCAATGTTTTCCCGACCCTGTCGGGACACTGAACGAACCAAATGTTGTGGGCGAAAATAAAATAACATAATATTTTAGTCAGCGATCTACGACAGCGACTAAATAAATAAACAAACACGGACGTTTAATAAAATATGCGTAATGTTTTACTACGCGGAAGTGAAGCGGCTGAGACAACATTCCAATTTTAATGTTATATAGCAAATAACACGTGATTTTACGCTTGAAATTAACTTATTATAAAAACATTTTGTTTTGCTAGACTAGACTGCCTCGTTGGTGAAAAGTAAGTGTAGTGGACCTAGGTTCGATTCCTAAGTTGTGCAAAGTTTTATTGCGACATTTTCAGCAGCATCAGCTGTCCGAGTAATTCATCAACTCGAACTATATGCCTTTTTTTCCTTTTCGGGTCGAAACCTTCAAAACGCACCCGACCTCCGGGAGGGAGGATGGGGAGTGTGGGATTTTTGCCTCACTAAAACCACCCCGGTGATTGCCATCAGCACATAGAGGGGGGTCCCGGTTCCTCTTATAAGATTCATTCCCTGCACATCCCTGGGGAGATTAAATCATCACACATTTGACACCAATTAGCACACGAGGTATTATTGAACATTCATACATGTAGGTTTCCAAAAAGCCGAAAAAAATCCACTATTTTTTTTGGGTTTTTTAGGGTCGCCTGTCGCTACATAGACCTCTCCTTACCGTACCTTATAGACCAACTAGATCTCGTACAATGCCAGCTTTCGGTAAGTATAAGTAGGTAGCATGTATACCTAATGAAAGCCAAGGTCAAAACGCTTTCTTTTCCACAAAGCTTTATAATAATGAGGATTCGTTTAATTGTAACCAGCAGATGAGTTAAGCGCTGGCAGACCGCCAGTGGTAAGCGCTGGTTGATGCGTACCTACTAATGCGGCTGCAGTAAAACCGCGTTTGCACTACCACAATCACAGTGCTCTAACTAATTAAAAAGAGCTACTTTAGCCTCCTGATTCGTTTGTATGTCTATCAGAGAGCGTCCAGGGAGGCCGTCTGATAGTCCAAGTTGCCGTGCACATGTTGCCGTAGCCGACTTGGAAAACCTCGAAAAGACTTTCCAAGTGGGCCGCAGCAAAGAAAAACTCCACAAGTGGGGGTTCATGGACGGCTCAGATCTCCGGTGCGTATTCGGTGCCTCACCACAGGCAATGGCTCACTTTCCATCTTGCGACTCATCTGTCCGTACCTGTGACCTGCACACGTGAGGACATTACGGCTGCGTTAGCGAACGGTATTTGCGTTGCTGGAGCTTGACAATGACAAATTAAAAAAAAACTGAATTTTATGTGTTATTTTGTCATCGATACGCGAAACAGAAAGAACAGGGAGACTTTTGAAACTGGTGAATTTGGTTACATTCTAGCGTATCGTGTGGCTGTGTGGATGTGCTAAAAAGCATGTAAAAATTACAACTGAATGATTTTAAGAAAATCCTAAACTGATTTGTACTTACTAATATTGTAAGGGTAAATGCGAAAGTAACTCGTCTGATTGTATGCCAATGTCTTTTACCTTTCACGCCTTAAACCACTGAACCGACTATCTGGCCGAAATCAATATCTGTTTTCTTTAATTTCTAAACGATAGTTTTATGAATATGGTGTAACTTTCCAAAGGATCCGGGATTAGCGAAACGACCGTCATAAATAATACTGCCCTTTATTACCGACATCTAGTAAACACTGATACCCGAAACGTTGTATAATGTAAACATCTTAACGGCAGTTGTCGTAACGATTCAAAACTAAAACGGACCATTAAATTGTAAACGATTTACGTGATTGCGTGTGAATACAAAAATATCGTCGATGTAGACGAAGTGAATTATAGAACCATTTTAGAAGCTTGTTAGCTGATAATCTCACCCAAAATAATAAAAGAAAAACCAGTCGAGAGGTGTCGTGGGACACTTGGTTGGAACGATGTTCCTTTCGCTTTTGCACACGTGGCGAATGAGAGTGTAACAACACTTTTAACTGTCGTGGCGTTCAAAATGGTACACCATTTGTCTAGCTCTCATTCGCCAAGTGTGCAGAGTATAACGTGCGAAAAGGAACATCGTTCTAAAAATTGTAGGACCGTTCATGCCAATTAGTACCAAGTGAAAACTAACGGCTCGTGCACACAGGCGCGACGCGACAGCGTGACACAAAGGCACCGCGTGTCGCGCGAGGAGCTTTGCCTTTGCGTCGTGCTGCCGCGTCGCGCCTGTTTTTGGGAGCCTTAAATCGGCCCATAAATTTCAGAGAAATTAGTGTAGTTGGTAAGTAGGTACCTACCCACACGTGATGTTATGACGGGACCCAGTTTCGACATCCTCTAAGGTCTACGCACCTGTTCCATCGCCAATGGGGAAACTACTGCCTACTACCTATCAACGTTATTCTCGCTCAAGAAACGTACAGAAGATGGTAGGTTCCGTGTAACTAAATGATATACCTACATATAATTATATTAAAAGTTGATCACTAACTGTTCACGCCGACGAGTAGGTACTCGTTTGTCGTAGTGATATGAGCTATCCAAGAGAGTACTCGCTCAGCGACCCTCGTTTGACGGGCAGAACACTCGCCGAGAGTCTCACTCTTGGTGTTTTACATAGCGCCGTCGCGCGCTCGCCGCTCGTTGTACGCCAACTTGTTGTTAGTTGCTAACTGTACTCGTTTCTAGTTAATCGCCGACGTGGGACAGGTGCTCTAAGAGGAGACCCTGTAAGTCCACAAGTGGAAGATCACGATCAATAGTATGGTGATTAGTGTGTTATCACAGCAAACGAAGACAGCTTCACTACCAGGTCGCCAGAAAATGTAGGAGGTGCCAGAGGCGTGTCTCTTAAACTTGCCTGTAATCTGAAAACGGTTTTTATTGCTAGGGGCGTCCCATAGACGTATAACGATTTGCCGGTCAAGTATTCGTGTGTTTCAACATTGTTTGTTGGTGACTATGCTTTAGAAGACAACAGGTGGGTGGGTCTGATTGTAGATAACTTCTTATATATGGCTCTAAAGACATGTACCTATAGTTAGGCGGGTCTCGAACAAGGTCAGTAGTAATATTCAGTATTTTAAATGCTACTACTGGGACTTAGTTATCTTTGTGCTATCGCTACATTGGTCTACCACGCAGCCTATCGTGGTTCATTGTTTGATTAGCATCTTCAGCATAATATGCCACTGTGCTGTTACTAGTTACTGGGTGTACCTACCTGTTTTTTATATTTCTGTGATACCTTACAGTCCACAGTATAAGCTTACGCCGTAACTCTGTTTCAGTCAGGGAAATAAATTGCTAAGCAAATTGATGCCCTACGTTCATTTGCCGTGTTTCGTGCCATTTCATACAACTGACAAAGAATGACAAGCGATTTGATTATTCGGATTGTTTGAATAATCAAATCGCTTAAGAAGGTATCCTAGATAGTCAATTTACTTAAAAAATAATTTTCCTGACATATTTGTTTTTAAATAACACAATTGAGAAAATTCCTTCTTAGACTATGTGGAGACAACAATACGACAGTAAAATAAAACACTGGCAGGCAATGCCTACTAATGCAGAGAAGTATAATCAAATAAAACCTAACATTGACATTAAACAAGTGTTTTTTTTTTCAAAAAAACGCACTACTGTTTAGTTTGTTAGAAAAAATAAACACTTTTTGGGTCACACCTTGACATGGGTCGACTATGGATTTTGTGTCTCATCTCTACATGGGTCGACTATGGATTTTGGGTCTCACGTCTACATGGGTCGACTATGATTTTGCCGATCACTGATTACGTAGACTGACTAGCCTATTGGATACAATTTCATTGAATTTCCGTATGCGCACTGAGACCGTCATTAGAATTATGCAGTTAAATTAGGTACTGTCTTATTTTGCCCCACCTTGTATATCCTTACTTTAGGTAGAAACGAGCGGAGCCGTGGGCGTAGTTTGTATAAAGAACCTTGTTTAAAAACAACGATTATTCAGAAATACACAGGCCTTTATGCGTTGTCTTTAAATTGAAACTGATGCACCCTTGGACGGATCTGTACTAAGGACGCTGGTCGCGTTCAGTGTTGCAAGCGTAATTAATTCACTTTTTATACTGTCAACACACCATTAAAACAATAATAAAGATAAATGTGAACATTACTGAATTTCGCGCCAATTGGTTCCTGTTCCAGTAACCTGCACCCTAATTTTGTAACACACTATCAATCACAATCTGGATTATATTGAAGGCTATTGCTAATCCATTGCTTCATATGATGAAAACATTTGTCTGCTCAACAACTTAAATAACGCAATGAATGTTGTTGAACTGTCAAAATGGAAACCATTCCTACTGTTAGAGTGTTACGCAATTACCCCGCGGGTCGGACAGGTGAGATTGAGGTATGAATTCAAAACATAACGTAACCTCACGCCTGTATTCTTCGAAGTAGCCAGCAGGGCGTCGGAATCGATAGCCGATTCCCGGCCACCGTAGGCGCGGGCTTGCGGACGGCGAGCAATGGGCAGCTCGCCGTCCCGTAAGGACCAGGCCCGGGTCGACGGCGAGTAGTGGTCCACGCGCGCCTCAAAGAGATGTCAGCAGCATTGATGGGGTCCGCTAGGGCCGATGCCGGGTCGCGGATTATTCGAAAGAGTTACCGTGACCCTGGCGAACAAGCAACTGAAGGAACACGGGTGGGTTTTAGTCAGTAAGAGTCTGACACTCCCTTCCGCTCCGCCCAGAGCGGGAGAAGGCATTTGGTGATTTAACCTCAAAAAAAAACCATAATATAACGCTTGTATTCTCCGAAGGGTTAGGCAGAGTAGTACTTAGGCCCTTTGTACACATCCGTTTTTCTTGCCGTGAAAAACTACGGTTTATTAGCCGTGTGTAGGCACGGTCGTCAGTGCTGTATGGATTACTATGGAAGCTTGTTAACAGACACGTTTTTCTACGGCGCTGTTAATAAGCCGCGCGCCGCACCGTAAAGAACCGTGCCGTATACAAAGGTCCTTAAATGTATTTGGATCAGGTTTCAAGATTTTAGATCAAAGGAATAATATAAACAGGAGGGGTTATATTAGGATTTTTCATATAAACTGAGTATTCGTCACACTATGCAGCTTCGTATACATTTCGTCAGTTAAGTTTTTAAGTCCCATGTAAAAGGGGGCGAGCATTGGCATCAATCGGGCACAAATCCTGACTCCGGGCTGCTGCTGAGAAATTCCTAATGGAAAAACCCAATAACACTGCTCGACCCGGGAATCAAACCCAGGACCTCACGGGACCTGGGTTTGTTTTTAACTTCATAATTTATCAGTAACAGTAACATTAGGTACCTATACAGAATAGTGGGGACATCGACCCACAACATGTTACCATATTCAGTACGTGGTTCTGAACCGCCCAGCATTGAACATGTTCGTCTTAAAATTTAAAAAAAACTTTTTTACAAAAGAACAACCGACTTCCAAAATAAACACTAAAAGACGTGAAAAATAACTTTAATTTCGGAAGTCGGTGGCCAAAAACAAAAATACAAAACCAAAGACACCGACTTCCGAAATTAAAGTTATTTTTCACGTCTTAGTGTTTTTTTTGGAAGTCGGTTGTTTTTTTTGTATTTTCGTTTTTGGCCACCGACTTCCGAAATTAAAGTTATTTTTCACGTCTTTTAGTGTTTATTTTGGAAGTCGGTTGTTTTTATGTAAAAAAGTTTTTATTTTTCACTTTTTAGTTGCCGTCGGTCGGTGTCTTTGGATCTTTATTTTACTTTTTTGCCACCGACTTCCGAAATTAAAGTTATTTTTCACTTTGTAGTGTATTTTTTGGAAGTCGGTTGATTTATTTTTGTCAAAAAGTTTTTATTTTTCACTTTTTAGTGGGTTAGATAATAATTTATCGAAGTTACAATAGCCTAATGTCAACTGCTCATCACCTTTTACAAAATATTTCGTTTCCCGATGCAAGGAATTGAGGAGTTTATTGTTGAGGATTTCTCTTGGTAAAAACCAGAAAAACTGGGGCTGATGGTGAAGCCACCATCAGCATCCATTTCACCATATGCATTGTGACAAGCATAAATAAAAAAAAAAAAAAAAAAAAAAAAAAAAAAAAAAAAAACAAAAAAAATAATAATAATAATAATAATAAGACGACACCGGCCGCGGTAGTTGCGTCGAGCTCGAGCGACGAGTATTTCTCCCCGCCCACGACGCCACCACCTGTTCGTCGACGTGGAGGACACCGGCCGCCGGACGGTTTAGGACCTCGAGGCCCACCGGCCTCTGATAGGGTCCCAGCTCCCGGCGGAAGTGTGCAGCGCATGAGATGGACGCGATCCATCAACGAAAACGTCATGCGCTCATACTATGGGGCTACAGAGGGGGGAAACAATCTGACCGCGTACCGTGTTCGGATGCTCTCTCTTTTTCAGGTGCTTGAGCCAGCTGTCAACGTGTCGGCACAACGACTGTCGGATCAGGTGCGGGTCATCCAACGTAATCATATGTTGGATGACACTGTACTTGATCGCCTGCGAAATGAAATGCAGAGTAGTCATGTCATCGCCCCCCCGTCGCAGACTGTGGTAGTACTACCACAGTCTAACACAAGTCAAGCAGACGAGGAGAGTGATGATAGGGCTACAAACGTAAGTACCCAGTGCAATGATGAATTGAGGAGTGCTTTGGAGGATGCGATTCGAGAATATCGGTTCATATCGCCCGAACTTAGACCACGGTTACCTCGTTTACCCATGCATAACAAAAATAGGGTGCTGGTGGCGGCACTGGATGCGCAGTTGTCAAATTATTTTGATGACTGCGTAGACCTCACCGATACACATTCGATTCTGTACTGCGCGGCTGTAGCGGCATGTCGTGTAGCTCACGTCAAATTTGCTAATGATTCTAGAGCTACACGACCGAAACCAGCCGTACCAGCTTGGCAGTGCAGAATTGAGCGCCGTATTGGTGAGGCCAGAGCACTCATCGGCAAACTAATCTGCTTCAGGGAGGGCAATACTCGCCCTAGAGTGATGCGCTTTGTGAGACGCACGTTCGCAGGGACTAATATCAGCCCTCAGGACTACATGTCCTGTGTCACAGAGCGCATCGACTTCCTGAAGCAGAAAGTGTATGCATGGGCGAACCGTATTCGTAGGTATAAGCGGCGAGTGGAGCGGTACACTCAGAATCGCACCTTCCAGCGCGATGAAAGGTGGGTTTATAGGGGTTGGGAGCGACCGGATCAAGGTGTGGCTGACACGTGCCTACCAGATGATGATGCCATGTGTTCTTTCTGGCGCAATATCTGGTCGGTGCCTGTCAGTCACACCGAAGGTGATTGGACTCGGGAAGTCGAGCGAGCCTGTGATCCAATACCAGAAATGGGGGCTATTACCATCTGCCCCCAAGATGTAACTCGTGCAGTCCGCCCGCTGCCTAACTGGAAGTCTCCAGGGCCGGACGGACTGCACAACTTCTGGATCAAATGGTTTGGTAGATCGCACGCTCGCTTGGCTGCTCAGTACCAGGTTGCTTTAGAATCTGGTTCGCTACCCCAATTCCTAACAACAGGAGTTACCCACCTGCTCCATAAATCAGGTAGCACTGCGGAACCCAAAAATTATAGGCCGATCGCGTGTTTACCGACGGTCTATAAAGTTCTTACATCCATTTTGAGAGATAAAATTAACAAACATATAGACACCAACTACATCATGTCTCCTTCTCAAAATGGATGCAGGAACGGGTCCCGTGGTACTAAGGAGCTACTCCTCATTGATATGGCCATTAGCCAACAGGTTCGTCGTTCCCGAAAGGATCTGTCGACATGTTGGATAGATTACAAGAAAGCCTATGACTCGGTGCCACATACATGGCTCATGAGGGTGCTGGAGTTGTATAAAGTAGAGGCAACTCTGCGCACCTTCCTGATGTCGTGTATGGGGCAATGGAGGACGGTCCTTCACTATCCAGCATGTCGAAATACCCAAAGGAATAGCGAGCCGATAAGGATCGAGCGAGGCATATTTCAGGGTGATAGTTTGAGTCCGCTTTGGTTCTGCTTAGCCTTGAATCCTCTAAGCACACTTTTGGAGGATTCAGGTCTAGGCTATCGGCTGAGGAGAGGTGGTCAGGTTATATCTCACCTCCTCTACATGGATGACCTAAAACTTTTTGCACCCAACAATTCGCAACTGATGGATCTACTGAAAGTAACTGAAACTTTCAGTAGCGCCATCAGGATGGAATTTGGTGTGGACAAATGTGCGGTCATGCATGTAAAGCGAGGGGAGATTGTGGAATCCGTCGGAACCCAACTCTCGGATTCCATAAACCTTAGAGCCCTCTCCGCATCCGAAACCTATAAGTATTTGGGTATGTCGGAAGCGTTGGGCATCAACGGTACTGACATGAAGCAGTCGTTAAAGGATCGCTTCTTTGGCCGCCTGAAAAAAGTATTTAATAGTCTTTTATCAGGTGGAAACAAGGTGCGCGCCTTTAACGGTTGGGTCATGCCGGTTTTGATGTACTCTTTCGGCATACTCAAATGGACTCAGACCGAACTCGACGCCCTGGATAGGAAGGTCCGTACACTGCTGACTGCAAATCGAATGCATCACCCACGATCATCGGTAATGCGGCTGTATATCCCGCGAAAGTGTGGAGGTCGAGGCTTTTTAAATGCTAAGACCCTCCACAATCGCGAGATATGCAGTCTCAGGGAATATTTCTTAGAAGCCGACGTGGGGATGCATCGAGATGTGGTCACAGTGGACAAGGGCCTCACCCCGCTCTCCTTAGCTAAAGAGAACTGGCGCAAGCCAGTAGTGCTTGACACTAATGATCGCATGGAAGTATGGCAGAGTAAGGAGCTTCACGGACGCTTTTTCCGGGCTCTACATGGGCCCGATGTAGACCAACTAGCATCCGTAGCCTGGCTGCGTTTCGGTGACCTCTTTGGAGAAACCGAAGGTTTTGTCTGTGCAATTATGGACGAAGTTATGATGACAAACAATTACCGGAGATTTATTGTGAAAGACGGCACGGTTGACATCTGTCGGGCATGCCACCGTCCGGGTGAATCAATCAGACATATTATCTCCGGTTGTTCTCGTCTAGCTAACGAAGAGTACTTGCATAGACACAATCTTGTAGCCAGGATTATCCATCAGCAACTTGCTCTGAAATACAGCCTTGTAGAATCGGAAGTGCCGTACTACAGGTATGTGCCCGACCCAGTTCTCGAAAATGGACATATCACATTGTACTGGGATCGATCCATCATCACTGACAGGACTATTGTTGCCAATAAGCCTGATATAGTGATGGTGGATCGATTAGAGCGGCGCGCAATGATTGTTGACATAACGGTCCCGCATGACGGGAACCTCGTGAAAGCCGAGAAAGATAAACAAATCAAGTATCTAGACTTGGCTCGCGAGGTTGTCGACATGTGGGATGTGGACTCAGCGATCATTGTGCCGATAGTCGTGACAGCCAATGGCTTAATAGCCAAGAGCCTCGACCAACACCTGAGGAGGCTCTCGTTGGGCAGTTGGATCAAGGGCTTGATTCAGAAAGCGGTACTTCTGGACACGGCTCGCATTGTTAGGAGGTTCCTCTCTCTGGAGCCCTGACCGCCGGTAGCTTGGACCCTGTTCCCGATACCGGTGGGCTACTATTTTTTATATTTTTAAATGTTTTTATATTTTTTATATTTTAATATTTAAAAATGTAATTTATATGTAAATAATGAAATAAAGGAAATAATAATAATATAGTAATATAATTAAATAAATGGTATTATTATTATTATTATTTTTTATTATTATAAATTGCTTAGCAACCAACGAAAGAGCATTGCTAGAGATGACGCGATTACGCAACTTAAATTCAGTCTCAAATTGACGCATCAGCATGACTAGTAGGTAGTGGTTGTCCTATGTAAAACTTCAATCTTAATTGAGTATTATTTTTGTACGAACTGAATATTTTGGAATAAAGAACCGTATAAAGTAAACCCAACAAAAGGTAACTGCTGTAAATCGTTGAGGAATTCCCTCGACTGTCTATGGTCTCCATCAGCAGACCTGTAATGGCACTTATAACCCATATGGGTGCAAAGTTCTCATCAATATAAATGAATTAAGTCCAAACACAAGGTAGCTACTGTAAACCGTTGAGGAGTTCCCTTAACTGTCCTTCGTCTTCATCATCAGACCCCTAATGATAGTCACAACCCATCTAGGTGTAAAGTTCTCATGAATACAAATTAATCAAGCCCAAACACAAGGTAACTGCTGTAAATCGTTGAGGAATTCCCTCAACTGTCGTTGGTCTCCATCATCAGACCTGTAATGGCACTTATAACCCATATGGGTACAAAGTTCTCATCAATATAAATGAATTAAGTCGAATCACAAGGTAGCTACTGTAAACCGTTGAGGAGTTCCCTTAACTGTCCTTCGTCTTCATCATCAGACCCCTAATGACAGTCACAACCCTTCAGGTGTAAAGTTCTCATAAATACAAATTAATCAAGACCAAACACAAGGTACCTGCTGTAAATCGTTGAGGAATTCCCTCCACTGTCTTTCGGCTCCATCATGAGATCGATTCCAGACCTTCATTAAATTGTAGTGCTTTAAAATACTTAATGAAAAAATTAACAAACGCACTAGGCGCTCCTACGATTTTCGAAGGTTCTCCTCGATTTCTCTGGGATTCCATCATCAGATCCTGGTTTCCTCATGGGACCACCCTTGAGGTATTTCCTTTCCAACAAAAAAAGAATCATCCAAATCGGTTCATCCAGGAAAGAGCTCTGAGCTAACACACATAAAAAAAATTAAAAAAATAAACATACAGGCGAATTGAGAACCTCCTCCTTTTTTTGAAGTCGGTTAATAAATACTTTTCACTACATTCTGACCGCGTAGGTATGATTGGCGGATACAGAGGGGGGGCTATGCCCGCCCCCCCCCCAGAAGACCCAGGAATTCCATACTTTCGACTCAACTTTGTAATTCAATTCAGCCGAAAGGTCATTCTCCACACTACGCCGCTTAAAAACATGGCAGCGTACGCGGACAGGGGAGGAGCGGCTTTGCGGACTTGCACTCCTACACAACCACAGGGATGTGGTTGATGTTGATAAAATTATAGATAGGTTTGCCAAAAGCGGCACGAGGCTCGTTAACTTTATTTTGTAAAAATTCAAAGTAATAAAAACAATTTTTTTTGTTTATTTGTGTTTTTAACCCTAGCTCCAAACCTTGTAAAAATGGCCCCCCACAAAGTGATATACTGGATCCGCCCCTGGTAGGTATTGCACTTTTCTATGAAACTGCAGATTTTTTTTGATAACCGGCATAAAATTTATACGCGACCCGTTGCTGAATTCATGGTTAGAGTTTGCGCGTCGATGCCAACCTGTGTACAATTAATTATAATGGCTATCGCTTCTTTATATCATAAACAACGACGGCGTGATATTACGTGACCCTAACCGTAACACCGCTGAAAATAGAATAGTTGGTTGGGTTCTTATTTGACAATAGGTTTATGCTGAAAATTAGATCCTAGAGAAGAATGGGTCGTTATTTTTTGGAACACTGAGAAGTGAGAATAAGTAGGTACCTACTAGTGATATTCTGTAAAGTGAAGTAGATAATAGTTTTCTTTAAAAACATAGGTATATACGGTTCGACAGAACCAGGGGCGTAGCTACCACCGTATCTGCCGTATCAACGATACGGGGCCCAAGCTAAAGGGCCCCCCCGACGGGACGTGACGTGAAAATTCGTAAAATATTATCCATATTTCCTATTAATAAAAGGCCAGTAATTAATGAGTACCTCAATTAAGCCATTTAGATTTGAATTGTCAAGGGGTCGGTCAGTCAGAAATATGAAGCTAGTTAACTAGCCCATTCCAAAGCGTAGTAGGGTATTTAAGGAGAAGAATGGGCAAGGAACTCACAATAATAGCTTTACTTTTCAAATCAGTGTGCTATTTTGTAAAAAAAACAATACCTAGGTAATAATACTAATATTGTTTTTTGAAGCTTCGGTGTAATCGAGTAAAAACGGCCCCCAACAAATTTCAATACAGGGCCCCTTTAGTACTAGCTATGCTTCTGGACAGAACCAATGGATCTGAAGGCGATCAGCATATCTAAAACCGCTTTCAAGAGCATTTAGAGTCTGTAAACCAGAAAATAAACTAAGGTGTCCATGTTTACAACGGTACCTACTCAGAAAACCAAGCCTTTAACAAGTCACTATTAAAATATGATATTACTGCATACTAATTAGTAATTACACGTACAGTAAAACGGACAATGAAACAATACACTCAGTGCGCACACGCCGTGTTTATACCAATTGAGTTGAATTGAGTAAAAGCGTATTACGTTTCGCATAATACAGTCAGGGCAAATAATTGTTGATAAATTGACACACTAGGTCAATTTGCTGTGTTATAGCCAATTCATACATCTGTCAAAGAATGACAGTTGTTATAATATACAGTGTGTTTTAACTGGGGTAGGCTGGGGAAATCCGAATATTTATGAGATACCGAGAAACTGTCTTAGAAACCACTAGCGCTTTTAAATTGTTTTACTAATTGCAATATAATAATCCTTAAGTAAATGAAACAGAGTGGAATCGAATTTTTTTTTGGACAATTTTAGTATATTATCCGGACAACTCACACTTCACAAAAAATTAAGTACCTATGCTTAAATGGTTTTCATGAAAAAAGAGGTAATGGTTTCTTCTGAGACAGTTTCCCCTTATCTCTTCCTCGTATCATACTGTCCCAGTACCAAAAACTCTGTATACATACGGACAATTTAGGTTGGTAGTCAATTTGATAAGCAATTTACATCCTTTTTGTATAACTACCTCATGGTGGCGAAACGTGGGTGTATTATAGGCGCACCTCTGCCTAGCCCTTCGGGAAATACAGGCGTGATGTTATGCTATTATGTGTTCAGGTGTCAGAGGTAAAAGTACCCTCTACAAGTGGTTTTACAAAAAATATGTAGGTGGGTATAGTACGAGTCAAACTTAATGTCGGCTTGGAATATGCGGCGAGTCGCTGCGCAGTAACCAATTCACATGTCAGTGGGGGTGAGGTGTGAGGTACTGCGCAGCGAATAGCGCACTTCTCAGCCGCCATTAAGTTTGAATCGTACTAATAATTATATACTACTTAAATTAAACCAAGCCTAAGGATAGACCTATGGTTTAAAACAATAGTTTTTAAGTTTAAAATCGCGTTCTAAATCAAAACCAAGAATCGTTTATTTAAATTAGGCTGCAAATTTGCATTTTATAATGTCAAAACTTACGGATATAAAAACTGAAGATAGACAGCCATACATGATGCGATCTTCACCACTGCCCAGTATTTGGCTGGGGAGAGGAAGTGACGCAATAAACTCCCCAGCTGCCCCAGCAACAAGTGTCTATTAAGTAATGGACAGATAGACAGACGTTTTATTAGTATTAAACCGGACTAAACTAGAGGGTACCACAGAATCTACTAAGGTAAGAACATCTTTTTTCTTTCCTGAAATTCAGTTCTTTTCAGTCACGATCGAACTCGCGATTCGTCTTACTTACCGGATAAATGGAATAACCGCCCATTCCACTTCCAACGGTGCCCTAGGAGATTAGTGTTACGAAACCCTCAGGAAAAAGATGTCAGACGAGGTATGTAATTCACGTGATTTATGCATTGCTCATTTGTTTCGTTGGGCCTGCGGTTACAAAGACCACTGCTGGCCTGGATAAAGCGCTATGAATTTACAGGAACGTATGCTCCACATTAGCCCTGGAAACAAACAGTGGAAGTCATCGGGAGAGGCCTTTGTCCATCAATGGGGTGAGACAGGCTAAGTCGATACCGTATGGGACTCTGTCTGTCACTGTGAATACACGAATTCTTTCTGCACAGAACATGTGTTTATAGAACAAGCGAATGAATAGCAGCACTAAGCTTCCTATAAAGGTATCTTCTTAACTGGATTGTTAAACGGTAACCAACGTATAAGATACACATAATTATTCCGTTCTAAACTGTTGTTTTGGCACCTAGAAGCATTACTTCCACCATCATTCAGGCACATTCGCTCATCTGCAAGCTTTAAATTGACCACTTGTCTTCAACGCTGACACCGACCAACTGTTTAACATTGAGGCCTTCGACAAATGTCGTCATCCTGCATCCGTCAATCAGCCAAAACGTTCTGGAGCCGAACGTTAAAAAACATTGACGACTAAATTACATGCATATAAATTCCACATGATTAATACGCTGGAGCATTTGGGCCCAAGTGGGAGAGATGCCCGTTGGCCTACCGCCATACTCAGTCGCAGTGAGGAAGCCGGTGTAAACAGGGCTATTTGCACGACTTGATCTTGGCCAGATCTTGACCTATTAACACGCAGTCCACGCAGTGGATGTCAGTGAGTGTCGCTCCGAGTATTTATAGATTGGGGCGCTGAAGCTTTTTGTTTCGAGTTCGCGCGCAATCGGGGTACGGACGAAGTACGGACGCGTCGCGTCGGATGTAAAATGTCCGCGAGAGGGATCAGACGGAAGAAATCGTCGCTGTCGGAAGTGAAAGTCGCTGTGATCGGTGCGCCATCTGTCGGCAAGAGTGGTACGTGGAGTGGGTGTTTGTTTATTATTTAATGCAGTATATTGTTTTTGTGTACTGTTGACATTTTCACGAAAATTAAAAACCGTTTTTTTTTAAGTTTTAAGTTAGATGGTTTTCTTAAAAATTCAAAGTGGTCCAGTTGAAGTGATTCACCGACATACGTTGCTCGTTAATTTATTAGTTTATATAAAAATAATCGTAAATGCGTAGGTACGAAATTGCTTTATAGCACCATTGCTAAAATAACGGTGATGGACACAAGTGTTTTTGTCTCAAGGTCCTGAATATTTTCAGATCATAAATGTTACCAATAATACCTGAGGGATCGATGAGTAATAAAACAGCGGAATTTATCATTGCTTGATTTTATACAAGACGTTATAATAAACATTGGCAGACATAGCGGATATTAAAGAACATAATAAAATGTTTTTGCTGTTGCGATTTGCCAAGTTTTAATTCAGAAAGCGTTATTTAATTATACATGTCTTTGTTTTAAAATAACTTGCGAAGAGGTGGTTCAATCGTGACAATTGTTGATGTAGATCAGCTATCACATAATCAGGAAATATTTAATAGGGTTAGTTGATGAACTTAATAATCTTGTACAAGCTTCTCCAGAAGGACGTATAAACCCACTAGCTCCATAAAACGTTTGTTGGTAGGTACTTACTTAATCACCAAATTCTTCGTGAAAAGAGAGGATACCGCTCACAGGAGTTGAAACAATATTAATAAGATAACAATCTTGTCACAATAGATCTATCGACTAAAGTTCTGAAATTTGAGGTTATGAGTTAGGTAGGATCATAGGTTCCAGCGCTGAACTATCGGTAAGAACTCATTCATCACTAGCGACTTAGATTTTTTGACTTTATTATTGTGCCAGGCAACAGGATAACCGCTTCTTACAAAAATTAAAAAATAACGGCAACAAAATCACGTGTGTTGTATGGGAGCCCCTTAAATATTTATTGTTATAGTGGTAACAGACATAAATAATCTGTGAAATTTCAATTGTCTAACTATCACGGTTCATGAGATACAGCCTGGTGACAGACGGACAGACAGACGGACGGACAGCGGAGTCTTAGTAATAGGGTCCCGTTTTACCTTTTGGGTACGGAACCCTAAAAAGAAAATGCAGCGGACGAACTCCCGGTTTCTGCCATCGGAGCTGCCAAGCAGTTGTGGTTCGGTTTTTAACCTTTAAGTGAGGAAGTAATTACAGGCACAAGCGACATGTCAGCTTTGTCCCCGGAATGGCAACGGATCAAACTCAACTCAAAACATTTAATTCAAATAAACTACCATTACATGCACCTTTGAATTGTCTAGGGGTCGGTCAGTCAGAAAATGAAGCTAGTTGCCCATTCCAAAGCGTAGTTCCTAGGGACTACGCTATGGGGGGGTTCCTAGGGGGGGGGGGGGGGTTCTTAGGCAGAAAAACGGCCCAGAAACTCCACGGACACTCTTTTAAATCAATCATATATTAGGCAATAGTTATGTTACTGCAGATGTCTGCATATAGGCGGCAGTTACCAGTTTCCGTTACAGGTGGGCAGTGGGCAGCATAAAACAAAAAACCCATAGATAATTAGTTTCAAATATTTCAGTATAAAACTGAATGAAGTTATACCTCATTCCAGCGCACATTTCATGGCATATTAACTCACTGGGTGACGTAGTGTAGTATTGTTCGTATATTTAGAGTCATTAACGGGCTTTTGAGAACTTGCCTCGTGTTTACACGGCAGAAGTGACGCATGCCCGCCACAGTTCCGCATTGCTGGGCAAATATGACTGCGGAATCCGTGAAGGTATATTAGTTAAAGATTTTAAAAGAATTTTGTTCAGTTCAATCCCCGTCTTACGGTTTAATATCTTGGACGAAGTTTTTATGCGATTCTCTTCATTCGATTGGGTTCTTATTTCGTACAAACAGTGTAGGTTCTTAATTCAAATGACTATCTCTGAGTAGGTAAATATATTTCGATGATAGAGACGGAACAGCTTCCGTAATGGACCAGCGTCCTTTTAGTGCTAGAGGTACATAAACGTAAAGTCGTTTGTCATTAAAGTTATTGTGGAGATAAAAGATTTCAAGGGGTATAAAAAAAACGAGCAATATAGGGGTGTACCTTATTATTACGCTTCTGCATACCTCGTCGGGCATACAGGCGTGATATTATGTTATGTTATGTAGTTAACGCATGCTAAATACTATAATTGTACGTTTTATGTAATAAATTGTATTTTAGCTAGGTATTAGCCATATAAATAGTACCTACATCGTTGTGGAATGTGCAACATTTTAATTGTACGTACGTAATTTACGTACTTTACATACCTACGTAGGTCGCTGTTCAAACACAACAATATTAAACATTTAGCCAAACGATTATTACAGTAATAAAACAGTACGAAAGAGTTGGAAATAAACATTTTGTGCGGTTTCTTTCCGTTTACATCCGATCCGAATGTATTCAGAATAATTTCTATTTTAGTTGTACATAAGACTATACAAGTAGGTATAATTTGTTATTTTTACTTAGGACCGTATAGGTAAATCCGTTTCCATATGAGATTCGGAGGAACTGTCTTAGGAACCATTGGCAAAACTAGCTTTTTGGTCAAGTGCGAGTTGTCCAGAGCAGTGGTGGCCATGTGGTATCGGCCCCGACTTACGAGTTATAGGTTGTGGGTTCGAACCCAGGCAGGCGCTTTTGCTTTGTGTAAATAATTTCATCACCACTGCTCTCAAAACGGTGAAGGGAAACATCGTGAGGAAACCGGCATGTTCTAGAAACAAAAAAAAATCGAAGACATGTAACATCTACCAACCCGCACTGGGCCGGCGTGGTAGATTACAGCCCATTCCCTCTCAAAGAGAGGAAGCCTGTGTCCCAGCATTGGGAACACTATAGGCTGATTATGCGAGTTGTCCTTGGAAATTATATGATGATTTTAGCTTCCCAAACATTGAAATGTCCTTACATGAAAATGAGTTTAGGAGCATTAAAAAAAAATAACAATTTTACAATTTTTTATTAACGACTCACTCGTATCCTGAAAACTCTGACATTGTTTTCATGAAAAAGAACTAATAATACCTAAGACTTTTTTCCCGTGCCTGCCTCATATGGGTTCGGATTATTTCATACCTAGTTAACTGTCACAGTTCTAAGGGTTGTAGCGTGATGTTTAATTAAAAAACAGTCTTTGGGGACTGCCGATAGAAGTGAAAACTAAGTAACTTGTGAATTGTATCGTCGAAGCGTTCGGTGACGATGACGCGAGTTCCATGATTTTGGTTCACCCGAAAAGTGCTCAACGCGCCTAAAGAAGTTTTCACTTCAAAAAGCCTATACCTATACCTAAGCCTATACCTTCCAACTGGTAGCTCCAGAAAGTAGCGCGTTCAAAAAACAAACTCATCAGCTTTATTGTTATAATAATAAGTATACTTAAATTAATAAATTTTAATCACCCAGCTCATCCTTCCTGGTGACTAATGCTCGGTTTCCATAAACAAAAACGAATCGTTTTGCTTACCAATGGAAGCATTTTTTTATTAACAAACTGGGCGTATAAATAGATTCGTAAGCTAATTTTATCTGTGATTGCTACTTCCATAAGGGAGAGTCTGCTATACAAAGCTATGAGGTCTTTGCTTCATTATTGGTAAAGGCTCCCGCAAACAGGCGCGACGCGACAGCCCGACACAAAGGCGCCGCCCGTCGCGCGACACGCGGTGCCTTTATGTCACGCTGTCACATCGCACCAGTGTGCACGAGCCTTAAAGATACAAGAGTCTTAATTTTAACCAATAACGGTCCGTAAATTATAGGAATCGGCCACAGGTGCGACACGCGACGCGAATCGCACGCGAGACAAAGGCACCGCTCGTTCGCGACAGATGTAGGCGGTGCCTTTGTGTTGCGTACTTGCGTCGCGTGTCGCGCCTATTTGAAGGAGCCTTACTTTCGAACCACATCAAATGCAAAATGTGTGTTTTGTGACAACATTTTCTTATTCCGTTGCCACCCATCCGACGCACGATAAGTACAACATTGGCAACCACGAAACCATAGAACTGAGCCACAAGGTAGTCGAATGATTTATTATTACCTGTGATTACTCGAACTTTATACTTACGTAAATGAAACTTTATTAACTTTTAACCCTCCATATCTGAGCCAAATGCGATTTCAAGTAGTGCTCAGTACTAATTTTAACTCCGCTTATTCCATTAGGGTTTCGTAATAGCTTAGGTACCTAAGTGTACCTAATGTTATAAACTTATGAACGTTAGATGGTAGGTACTTACCTAATATTTTCTCAATGAAACTCTGTTTTTCACAGTACTTACTTAATAATAATATCTGTCTGTACGTTACCTTTTCACGCGTAAATACTGAACAGATTTCGATAAAATTTGGCAAGGAGATAGATGGCACCCTGGGGACGGACATAGGCTATGTGGGATAATTTCCGACATCCACGCGGGCGAAGCCGCGGGTAGAAGCTAGTGATGTATAAGATTGAAAACAGTCTAAAGCATGTAACCCAAAATAAGCACCTTTATATTACGTGAGGTATATGATTATACTTATACCCGTTTTCACAAATTCTAGGCAAGACTTAAATTAAAACCGGCCAACCCGTTATAATTCCCATACAAACGCTCGTACGTGATTATGGCGTTATAACAAATTTTCCTCCAGATATTTTGAACACACAGATATCTTGTGCTTTATACCCAAGTTTATATTTAAAAAATAATAATAAAAAACTGGAAAGAAATTCAGTAAAGACGTCTGAAAATCGGCTGGCCGTTCATAATCTACTCATAGTCTCATATATTGAAAAAGTAGAGAAAACAGCGTTATAGAAACCTAATGGAGATACTAAAAAACAATCATTTTTTCCAAAAACTTGTAAGGCTTTGTCAAAAACACGTATATTCTGGAATTAGTTTTATAAAATCTCCGCGCGCCAATTTTCGTTTGATGTTATCGCGTTCTCACTTTTGGTTCTTTTTTTCAAACATTGCGTTGGATGAATCAACAAGCTTTTCATCCATGCTCGCGTTGACGATGGACGGACCGGGAAGGGCCCTCTTAATGCCTAATTGAAAGTGCGCTTTTCATTTTCCAAGGCTTGGCGCAGCGCCGTGAGTTGATAATAATCCAACAGCTTGGAAGTAATAAGTCATACCAAATACACAGATACCTACTTACGGCCGAAGCTAGGTGCAAATCAGTTTTGTTAAAAATTGAACTGGTCATCAAAGTAGGAATCTATCTACCTATTGATTTTGGCTACAGTAGTCCCATTCTGTAAAAAATCTCACCGTTTATACTTAGGTGAAGTGAGTTTGATGTGAGCTGTCAACCGTTTCAATCCCTAGCATCAGGTAGAATGACAGCTCACTTCGTCTAAGTTTTCACGGTGAAATTTTTACAGAATAGACCGCCTGCCAGGAACAGGAGCCAGCAGGTCAAGCTACACGAAACTGTCAAATTTCTCCAAAACATTTTAATCCTTAAAATTTTCATGGTTAATTTTAAAATCGTATGAGAAAATTTGACAGTTTGTTGTAACTAGATGTACTGGCGACAATACCTACTTACTCAAAACTTGTCTGGGTATAGTAAATGCTGATATGATATGTATGACAAAGCACATCTGAAACCATCTTCTATTGTTTTTATATAGTCTAGAGAACCAATATGCGAAATCGACTTTTGCACCTTTTTGACAACCTGCGCGGTAAAAACATTGCAATTATTAGTTTGTTACGTAAAACAAACTATCAATTGCAATCCTTTTCATTTTGACAATTCGACAACATTCATTGCGTTGTAACGTTGTCGAGCAGACGATTTTTTCAAACAAATGAAGCAATGCATTAGGAAATCTTTTGGATTGTGCAGCATAGTGTTATTTATGTTAAAGCGATTTATGCGATGCTCAGCGAGTGTTGTGCACAGCGAATGTTTGGAACTACCATTTATACAGATATACAATTAGGTGCAGTCAACAACAAAACTCACTTAGAGGCCAACGCAGATATGGACGGGCTGCACCGCATTGCAAAAAATTCACCTACATCTGTATTTCGTACATGTTGTATGAACCATGCCTTCTGCCTGATCTCTATACGGTCGTGTCGGATTGCCGTCACATCATCGGACAATGAGAGTGACGGAAGAGAGAGTGCACCTGTGTCTGCACACACACTTGTGTACTATAATATCTCCCAATCTCCTTCGCTGAGATTAGCCGCCATGGCCGAAATTCGGTCTGGAGGACTATTATTATAAACCATCGCACGCTACTCAGTGAAGAGGCGGCTGTAATGTGCGCATAAGCTTTAAATTTCAGTTTTTTAAATCTTAATTATGTATTGTGGACAATGTTTAATTAAAATCGAAATAACAGTTATTTATAAAGCAGTTTATTGAATCATTTGTGTACTGCAGTAAATTTTGATGATAATTATGAAGGTAAAAGTAAGTGTTAATGGATTTTTTTGTTGACCGTACCCTACATGTTCAGTTTTCTGTATAGTTTTGATCTTTGTTTTATTGTCATTTTGTAACCTCGATAATTAGGGAAGGTACATAATCATTAAAGAAACCGCTTGCGCTAAATATAAAAATAATATATTACTAACATACATAAATTCAGGCCTACTTCCCACGGGGGTAGGCAGAAAGTACCTAACGCCACCTGCTACGATCCTTACATACTCCTCCTGCTATGTTTACGTTCATACATCTGGTCATACACGCACGCCGGGTGCGAGTACTACGCACCTGACTATTCTAAAGAAAATCACCAATAACTGCAGTGGTATATTACAAAATATTCTTCATAACTTTTACCATCAAATGCAGTACCGATAGTTAAAATATTATTTATCACACAAAGAAGGTACGAATCTATCTATTGAATTCTAAAGTGTCTACACGGAATAAGATGATTCGATATAATTTTTAACATCGTAGGTAAAAATTGCTAGATTTTCTTTTTTTACTTCAATAGAGGTATGAGGAACAGGGTGGTAAAGCTTAGCTACCTCCATAGAAAAGGGAGAATCCTCTGACCAGACGGGTGTTGTGTCTGGTGGGCAACTGCCCGACGGTTGATGTCGAGACGTTGTATATATGCTAGTTGTGCGGTAAACTCTGCTTGTGCGATGCAGGATTTTGCGTGACGTCAGTGTGACGTGTAGCTCGCATGTGGCGATGTAGATACCGCTACACTTCTACCATAAAACGAAGAGTGCATTTATAGCGCATCAAATTAATTGAGTTAGCGAAACTACGAATACGTGATGGTTATGGATACCAAAACAAAAAAAAAAACTGATTTTCTCAACTCATACTTCAAATAACTATATACTATCAGTGGTCGTTGATGCCAAACAAATTATCACATTCTTTTTTGTGTTTTGTTTTCTTTTGTTTATATATCGATTCCCATCACGTCCGCGGAGTTTCGCTAACTTATTTAATTTGCCGCTGTATAGTCAAACACAGATTTAGGTATTGCACAAAGTATCGTCTACTAAAGTGTACCTAACTACACGGAATAAGAATTATTTATTTTATTTTCTAGCTGATAAGAACGCTGCGGAAAACCTTATATTTTTACATTTTTGGCGGCGACTATAAATGCATGCGTAAATAAAAGTGCGCTGTTGGATTTTCAACGCTCAGCTCAGCACCAAAAGTTGGAAATCCAACAGCGCACTTTTACCTAGTAGTAATGAAAACGGGCATTCAGCTTTGTGTAGTGTATTGCAGACCAGAACATATTTTTCCCAGCTAAAAGAAAAAAAGAAATATATTTTATTTGAGAAACGCACAGGAAATACAAAGAATAAAAAATAAATATATAAAAAGGAGCATTTAAAAGTAACAAAATTTATAATAAAAACAACAATAAACAATTAAAAAACCTGTGCGAGGCCGAAAAGGCTCCTATCTCAGAATAAAACCGTATAAAAAAAAAACAACAACACAAAAACAATACAATACAATTGTTTTTGCTGGAAAAAAATACCCAGTTAGTGAACCCAGTGGCAAAACTTCCTTTGTGTACACAACACACGGCTACATAATCAAGCGATATATTTCCAGTATAAACTGAGTCTGACCTCTCATTGTACGGAAATCTTATCCAATGCGAGATGTGCTTATACTGGAAATGTATAGCTTGATATGTAGCCGTGTGTACCATGAACACAAGACTTTATCGGATTGGTACGGCACATACGAAAAAACCTTTGACGGTTTTGGTTTTTATACAAAGCGTAGGATACCTGAATTTCTGTGTAAATAAAAAGCCGAGTATCCCAGCTGACCAATTGAAATCAATCACAAGTGCACTCGACAGGAAGGCACTACAGACTCTACATACCAATACCGAGTTGCTAGTTCATTCTCTTTGTAAATATTCGTCCGTTCTACCATGCGGAGAGTTTTTCAGCGCTCACGTTCGGTAAATATTGAAAAATATCTGGTACCGGTATTTATTACCCAATTAGAATTTTGAAAACCTTTAAAATAAACCATTCACATTTTGTTCATATATTTCACACTAGCTTTTGACACAATACAACGTCCCCACTGCTGGGACACAGGCCTGCTCTCTGTGAGATGGAGTGGGCCGTAATCCACCACGCGGGCCCAGTGCGGGTCAGTGGATGTTACATGTCTACGAATTTTTGGTTCTAGGACATGCCGGTTTCCTTACAATGTTTTCCCTGAGAGCAGTGATGATGAAATTAAATACCCAAAGTAAACTGCCTGCCTGGGTTCGAACTCACGACCTACAAGTCGTAAGTCGGCACCACTGGGCCACCAGGGGTAACAGTGTCCGCGTGCGTGGTGTTCGTAAGTTATACCACGGGAACGTACCTACTACTAGTATAGAAAGTATCCTATGTGCTAACTCATCAGGCCATGATATATCGGACTGCCCTTTCAAATCCATTTAGGTGTGAAAAAGTGACAGACAGACAGACCGACAGACAAATAGAGTTACTTTCGCATTTATAATGTAAAGTATGGACCTATAACCTCCGCTATCGTTTCACTTTCTCAGTCGTTTTTCTAATTTTAAATGATTAAATAGGTGCTTTCACACAGTTTTGTGGTACCTAGTTAGGTACAAACATACAAGCAACAGCACAACGCAAACAACTGCTCTACATTCTTACAAATAAATACCACCTCCACCGCCACCAGCACCACCAGCACTGTCCATCTTCTCAAATATTTTTGTTTTCGTTTTAATTCTCTCTTCTATCTGTGAATACTTTTAATTGGCCTTATATTTGTTACTCTTATTCGTGTGAAAATGTTTAGCTGTACGAGTAAGTTTTCCTAAAACTGTAAAATAAAATAAATAAATAATTAATTCAGATTCAGATTCCTTTCTTCGTTTTTCTGGCGTTGAAGCGACTTCTCAAACTAAAACAAATTGTTCTCTCAGGCGTTAAACATTGCTCACCCATCCATTTTCTGGCAGCTTAACTTCGTATATCGATCGGTCTGCGCAGGCGCCGTTAGGAGCGTTTGCCACGGTGCCGGGGTGTAAACAACAAGGGCGTTGACAACGAGCGTGGTGACTGACGATTCGCAAACAATGTTAACAGTTGGCTGTCTCCCAGATCGTTCACATATTTCTCTTTTTTTAACCGACTTCAAAATATGGAAGAGGTTAAGCATTCGGCGAGCTTTTTTAAATTCTATTTGGTTATATTATTCCAATTTCTCCGTAATTACTGGGCCAATTTACGTAATTCCTTTTTCATTTGACAGAGGAAGTTCACGAAGTGGTCACACATAACTTGCTTGGCTAGTTTTTGAATTTGCTTCAAATATACGTATTTTTTCCACTTAGTGTTCGTTGATGATGTTATAATAACTTCCCGTCTTTGTAACAAGGATGGTTTGTGTAGAACTCGTTATCTAACGAGAAGATAAATTTTCGAGTCGACCGGATGATTGATTGATGATCCGGCATTCCACAGCGCTTTTAAACTAGTGTAACTCAAATTGCAGATGAAAGCTTTGGTTTCATTCATCAATTGGTTTCTAGTTATTTTGGTAGGAGTCCGAATTCCTGAATTGTAAAGAACGTTTCGCATTACAAAATGAGACCATTGAGACTCAGTGGCAGTAAAAATGGCTCACATACTTACTTACATACTTCATAAAAGGATAATCAATAGGATTATATGAACTGGAGGGTTGTATTGATGATTTTAATTATAATAATTCTGTAAATTCATACTTGTTACGGTCGCGAATCATATTTTGTTCACCATACAACCTGACACTGACCCGGCGCGAATTTGTGGCAAACTAAACCTATTTTTCAATGAGAAATATGAGAATAGATGCCAAGTAGCTTCTCTGGTCGGTTTAAGTGAATAATTTCACATGGGCTAATTTTAAATTGATTTGGTTAAACAATTATGACAGATTTTTTTAAAGTTCCTTGGTAATGTGAGTTAAACGTACCTACTCTTAGTCAATAGGCAATATACGGCCCTATAAGCATTGCCCTTTATATGCGAATGTAACTCTGTCAGCCTGTCTGTTTTCACGCCTACACGGATTTCAAGGAAATTTTGCAAATAGGTAGACCATGACCTGAGTTAGTACAAATGCTACTTTTGTCCCGGTCGTTCATTCCCGTGGAATAATTTCTGACGTACTCGTACATGCCGGCGAAGACGCAGGCAGGAGTGAGCCACTCAACTGCCCGAAACTACAAAGTCACCAGTTCAGAAAGCCCGCACGCACGAAACTCACCACTCCAAAATGACAGTGGATCGCGCGTTCCCGCCTCTTAGTTTTTATTTTTTAGAATTTTATGCAATACTCAAGCTTTGAATTATATCAATTTCACATGCTAAGTCCAAGTCGTAGGTCCTGTATCGAACATACCAGTAGCGGTAGTAGTAGTAAATTTTTTTATAGCAAATAAATCACGTTATTAGCAGCTAAACTGCACTCATTAAGCACCATATTAACACATAATGATGCCAACTACGATAATAATGAAAATTTATGGGCTCGCAAACGTCATACATGTGTATTATTTACTTAATTTGGTACACTAGGCGTTTATTTCTGTTGCTACACGTGGATTCTAATGGACCCGTCTATTATAAGCGCGCTAAGAATAACCTTCCCGCTTTGGGACGCGAAAACTTTGATATCCTGGCGTGTCTAAAGGCAGAAGAAAATGAATCAAAAGCATGTTCATTCCTTGACTACAAAAGCTGTTAATTGAATACAAAAAAAAAAACACTTGCATTAGTAAAAAAAAAATCTACTAAATATATATGAAGTATGTTTGTGTATTCATAAACAATATTTATGTACCTACATACTCGTAATTTTGTTTTGTACATTGTCATCTTGGGCATGGTTGTGCCAACACAAGCCACAAACAAATAGTAGGGGCACCATCTACCTTTTCTCGAAGCGTTTCGTCGTTTTCAAACCCTCATAACCTGGATAATGATAGCTCAAATTCTTAGGACAAGATGTACATAATTAGAAAATTTATAAAACATACTAATTTTCATGTGGCTAGCTTTTATAGTTTATTAATAAGTACCTAAAATACGTCGATTTCGTCACTCACTCACTCACGAATCAAAACCTCTAGGGTACTTCCCGAGGTCCTAGAAAGCTGAAATTTGGTATGCAGGCTAGGAATTTGCACTAAAACAACAAAAATAAAATGTAAATTTCACCCTCCAATCCCCTTAAACGGAGGTGCAATTCTTCCTTACGGATAATAGGTACCTACAAAAAGAAATGAAATTTCACCAAAAACATTTCATGTAAAGTAGGTTGCTAAGACTTTCATAACGCTTTCACTGTTAAAAAGTAATCAGACCTAATGTTTAGCCAAGCCCCTAACTCTACAAACCTTACATCTTGGTCAAAATGTATGGGTTGGTCGTTCCATTTAGCTATTGCAATACACAACATTGAAAACCATGAGCCCATAGGAGATTCTGTGCGACGGCCGCGAAAGGGCCAAGCCGTACATTTTGACCAAGATGTAAGGTTTGTAGAGTTAGGGGCTTGGCTCTACATTAGATCTGATAACTTTATATCAGTGAAAGCGTTATGTAAGTCTCGGCAACCTACTTAACATAAAATGTTTTTGGTGGGATCAGTATTTCAGAAAGTATAAATTATTTGAAAGCTCTTTAAGGATTTCGTGTTCGGTTTTATTTAAGTACAAACAATGGAATTAGTACCTAAGTAGTATGTACTATAAAGTAGTCTATAACAAACATATTGATTCCAAATTAAAACTTAAAATCTAAGCGATTGTGTTGAAACAAACAACAGCATTGAGTCTAAGCATATTGTTCATTTGTTCGTGTTGTAAGTGCGAGAGCTTCAGTGTTATTAGGTAAAATTCTTCAGGTATTTCCCTAAGTTTTTCTTGCCGCATCCAGCGGACTCCCGCGAACTGCTCAAGGTCGTCTGACTGGTTGTTGTGACGCTTCGCGGGGCCTAGAGGAGCCCTACATCCAGAAGTTAACGTCTTTCAGCTGAGATGTCGACGATATTTCGCTGTTTTATTAACATTATATTTTGTCTTGTGCTTTGATTAAATGATCATATTATTGTGAAGGGCATCTGTGACATGGCTTTTTGCCTTCAAGGCAAAATTCCGTTTTTATGAGGAAGATATTTATGTTCATTTCAAAATCTGCCTGTCTGCAGCCACATGCCCCAATTGACGGTCTGGTCAATTTCTGTAGCTTATTTCGATCAATCGGTCGAGACCGACTTATTTTCGTCTTAGAATTTTCAGATTCTCGCTACCTACGTAATTTAAAAATGTCATGTGATTTTCGATGTGGAACAAAATTATGGATTAAGGTATAGGTTGGTTTTATTTAGATATCGGACACACGAGCCAGAACATTTGTGTGTTCAATATTGGGAATACGTTCCTAGCGGCTGCTTTTGAATTCATCTATAATCCAGCATAAAGCAAAAATCGGGAAGGCTTTACTTTTCGCAGTTTTCGCTTATGCTGGATTTTTCACCATAATTAATCCTGATATTAAAATTTGACAAAAACTAAAGTTTATTAAGGTTTTTATGGCGTTAAAAAAACAATTACTAGTCTGCATTTCCACCATTTCCACCAACAGGCTTGGCGTCCAGGGTTCCTCCAATACCGTGTACGTCTAGTATTTGGCCTCACACCAAAGCGAGATTCGTCAGAAAAATACACAAAACGTACTCTTCTTCTGCCCAATTTCTGTGTTCACGAGCCCAGTGTAAATGGGCTCTGCGATTGCGGGGCTCAATAGGTGGTACACGTAGCGGCCTTCAGGAACGAAAATTGACTTCATGCAAGCGATTTCTTATGGTTTCGCTTATTAACATCCCTGAAGAGCTACGAAGCCTCTCATAATCGCGGTCATTGTACGATTTCGTCGAGCAGTAATTTGTATGTAACGATCTTGTCTGCGTGTGATGATGCGAGCTCGTCCTCCATGCCGCTCTGCCACTCTGCCAGTGATGCGGTAACGTATCCAAAGTCGACCTATAACACTCTGCGTAGTACCCAGAGCGATTGCCACACCATGTTGCCGAGAACCAGCTCCCAACATTCCCACGACTTTGATCATTTCTTCTCGGCTCAAATGACGTCTTCTCTCCATAATATCCGTTATTTTGTATTGATCCCACTCAGAAGTATGGCAGAAATTTTATTGATTTGGCATCAAACCCGTAGCAGGATTAATATAGGAATACGACTTGACAGAAGATTTTCAACTTTTGTTCGAAATTCAAACCCCCCCTCCCCTCTCTTTCAAAACCTTTGAAACCCTTTTGAAATGTCGAAATTTACTAAAAAACTATCCATAGAAGTTACAAAAAATATAATTAAAAATTCTGAATTTTTTAACTAGCAAAAACGAGCTTGATCCCTAGACACTTTTGATGTGTGTATATTAATAGTTGATCGCTGACTGTTCACACTACCGGCGCCGGCGAGTACTCGTTTGTGGTAGCAACAAGATTAGAGCTATCAAAGAGAGTACTCGCTCAGCGATGCTCGCTTGGCGGACAGGATACTGACTGAGAGACTCACGCTTGTTTTATACGCATACCAGCGAGTAATCACTCGTCGCCGTTGCCGTCGCACTCGCTGCTTGTTGCTCGCCAATTAATTTTTAGTTGCTAGCTCTAGTTGCTTCTCGTTAATCGATCCGGCGCGGTGGGAAAGGTGCCTTATGACTTAAACTATCTCTCTCTCTGATTCCTTGGGCCCTCGAAGTGCATGTAGTACGCATGTTCATAAGAATCTCCACTTCTCAAGTTGGATATTATTTTGTTGTATTCATTGCGTTTATTTCTTGTTCATGTGTTTATCTCACGCAAGACGTAGAAGCAATGCCACGTGCTACGATTTATTTTGCTTAGTACACGTTCACACGTCGAAAAGTTGATGAGGTTCCATATTTGAATCGTAACATGCAAAAACCGCCTGCGAAAGCTTACGAACGGCAAAATAGTGTCACGTCTTTTTTTGTAAATATGTTAAAAAATAGTACGAAGGTAAAGATCGTATTAAATTAAAATAAATCGAGCAAAACATAATGATGTTCACCTAAACGTTTAAAGTGCTTGTAACAGTTCAAGTGGACATTAAAAATAGAAGTTTCATAACTGAACTAATTTTAGGCGTTAACATTGTTACCGCGCGTTCGCACATGTGGGTCAATGGCTATGTACCGCGATAACGTCACCACGACGGAGATAGGGTCAGAGGAACTGCTTCACACAATCTGTTATAAGGGGCCAATTACGTCACACGAATTTCATGATTTCTGGGGTCCTCCGTCCTTGTTACAGGTGGTCACATTTGTGTGATGAAAATACGTGACGTCACTCCAGGGGGGATGTGACGGCACATACATTGCAATTTTAAATTAAACCGTATTTTAATACATCTAGAATTGGCATTTTTTTTTTTATTTATGCTATAAAGCTCGCTAGTTTCTTTTATTAAACTTCAGATTTATACATGTGAAATCATGAAGCTTCGATAAGATACTTGCTAAAGACTCGTCACACAGCGTTGACCCCCTCGCTCCCAAGTAACGTGTGACATTGTTTATGGGTAGTCCCTAGGTGCTGTGTTCAGGGGCAACGACTTTTCAACTCTTATCTGCCAAAGGCTTCCTTGCATCATTAGTAGCATGCATTCTTTTGCAGAATTATTAGTTTATTTTTTAGCTATGTTAAAGTTTACAGCAGCTATACACTTAAAACAGCGCAAAAAAATCTGTCGTCATCTCAAAAATCAATCCGTTTCCAACAATTTCATCGTTCACTCAATCCATCCATCGCGATTATTTATCTAGTCCTCCTTTCTTCTTATCCGTATCCCATGTCTACTCAAAACATTCTTCATAATAAATTACGTCATACAGATGCCAAGATATCAACATCCACTTTTGTCCTGTTCTCGGCTGGTCCCTTTTTAAATAGATCTCAAAGAGGAACTTCTCAATCTACTTCTTGGTACAATAATGGTCCATATAGTATTGACGCGGAATCACATGATATATCCAGAATATTGAAAAGCATTGTGAATGGTCTTGGCAGCCGACTAGTGAATATTGAAGCGCGAACCAGAGGTCGTGGAGTATTTAATATATCTAGTTGAACGTTTCCACTGAACCATATACTAGATGTATGTTAGCACTGGCTTAGTTTGGAGGTTAAAACAGGAGTATTCTGTACTAATGTGACGTGTATATAGTAGTGTAGCGGCATGTCTCCGCAAAGCCATATTCCGTCTTACAACAATGCCTTAGCAAGTAAGGACTAATGATTGCGTTGGTGAAAAAAGATCGCATGGCCGAATTTTAACCAGCCAAATTACTTATGAGTTTTTGTTTTTCCATCCATACGATCAAATGAAATGACAAGTACAAATGCTAATGCACTGAATCAAGGACATAAAAGTAGATTATTCACTTAGGGGATAAAGCAGTGTCTTTTGACACGGGCGCTATATTTAAATTTCCCGAACGTAACTAAGGATTCTATCCTCAGCGAAGTGAGGGATTTAAGATTTGAATACTGAGTACATCAAGGGATTTAAGATACTAGACCTACTACGACGTAATAAAAACCAATTCGATGTTCGAATTAGTAGCTTATGGGGGGGGGGGGGGGGGGACTGTTAAATAACCGACTGATACCGAGTTATGTGCAGTTTCATATACTATTTTATAATAAACTTATAAAATTTCATGAAAAATGCAATGAATAATAAGGTAACTATGGCGCCCAAATCCAACATTCTAACACGGGGGTACGTGCCACAGCAACCGATCAGCTGTTCCGGTAAAATACCGCGGCCATTACCGCCACAAGTACAAACTGAGATTGGGGAGTCTAATATGCACATTATTTACTCATTTTGAACTTGACCATATACTTAAAACCAATTTATTGTTGTAATTGTTTTTAAGCTATTGCATAGCTTCTATCGCGGGCCTTGAGCGCGGGGACCGGAGCCAGAAATTCCGTAACGAAAAAAAACCTCACGCTCCCCACTCCGACGGGCACGGAGGTGTGGCTTGAAGGCCGTGCATTGTCTAACGTCGTTTCTTTTCGGCAGTCTTCGACACGGTGTTTGTGTGCGTGCAACTAGACGTATTGTACGACTCTACGAAGCTCGCACGAATCGAGACGAGCTGCTCCGAAATCGGACGAATACATAAACAGCTGTTTATGAGAAAGTATATAGGTGTATAGGTATTTATCAAAAAGTGTAACTTGAATTAATATTTATTTCCATTTACTTTCGTACCATTTATCATTTACCAGTCGGACACCATACATTTATTATAATCACCACTATCTTAAAACTCAATATCCCAATATCTCGGAAACGGCTGGGAATATCAAAATTCTGACCAAATTCCCCCCCCCCCTATGAGCCCCCTCTCAAATAGTACATACATACAGACAAGCCCCTTTGACCCCCCTTTTTTAACCCCCTCTTTTTCGACCCCAATATTAAGTTGTATTATATTTATTTATATTTAAATCAATCCCACTTATATATGATCCCGGGACCCCCCCGCGTCACCCCTTTTGACCAACCCCTCCACCCGTCCAGGGCTACTTCACCCCCCCGGGTCTTAACTTTTGAACCGGAGGTCGTAGAGGTATCGAGTTTGGGGTCTTTGGAATCGGCAGTAAAGGGCCTATCTTTTGGCCTCGATAAGGTTAGGGTAAAGCGCCCCATTTTAAATTTATTTTAAATTTAAAATTTTTAAATTCTAATTTCTTATTCGTATACAAAATGCTATGCAATAGCTTTACCGCGGCAGTCCCCGAGTGCCACACGTCTTTTTTTGTTTTACCTATTCAATTAATAAACACACATCAAAAGTGTCTAGGGATCAATCACGTTTTTGCTAGTTACTGAAAATCAGGTTTTTAGTTATATTATATTTTGTGTGACTCCTATTGATACTTTTCAGTAAATTTCGTCATTTGAAAAGGGAATAGTTTTTAAATTTCGGTCAGAGGATGAAAATCTTCCGTCAAGTCGTAGTCCTTTATAATCCTGCAATAGGTTTGAGGCCAAATCAGTAAAATTCCGGCCCTACTTCTGAGTGGAATCAATTCAAAATAACGGGGAGAAAACGTCATTTGAGCCGAGAATAAATAATTATAGCCGTGGGAATGTTGGAAGCTGGTTTTCGGCAACGTGCTGTGGCAATCGTTCGGGCACTACGCAGAGTGTTATAAGTCGACTTTGGACATGTTATTGCATTACTGGCAGCATAGCAGGGTGACATGGAGGACGAGCTCGCATCATCACACGCAGACAAGATCGTTACATACAAATCACTGCTCGACGAAATCGTACAAAGACCGCGATTATGTTGGATACGAGACTTCATAGCTCTTCAGGGATGTTAATAAGCGATCAAACCATAAGAAATGCTTGCATGCAGTCAATCTCCGTTCCCGAAGGCCGCTACGTATACCACCTATTGAGCCCCGCAATCGGAGAGCCCGTTTACATTGGGTTCGTGAACACAGCAACTGGGCAGAAGAAGAGTGGCGTTTTGTGTGTTTTTCTGACGAACCTCGCTTTGGTATGAGGCCAGATACTAGATGCACACGGTACTGGAGGATCCCTGGATGCCAATAACGTTTAAAATCATGCCAGGAAGTCTATGCATACAGTGGTGGAACAATCATGATATGGGCGGGTATTTTGATTGGCGGAAGAACCGAACTGATTCGGATCAGAGGCAATCCCAATGCACAGATTTACACTGAAACGATTGTATCAGATTTTGTTATTCCTTTGCGGACCCAATTGGCTGCTTCATTTCTGCTTATGCATGATACTTAATGCACGTTCACACACTGCCAGAGTCGTTGCAAACACACTTGCCGCAGCTAATATCAACGTCCTAACATGGCCTGCTCAATCGCCAGACTTGAATCCCATTGAGCACGTATGGGATATGTTTCAAAGAAGAGTTCTGCCAAATATCGATGCCGTACACACCCCAGAAGAGTTATTTATGATACTAGTGCGGTAAGTTGGTTTTTACAAACGAGTAGACGAATGTCGAGGGCTTACCATAGTCACGAGTTTCTAAATATCAATTTCCGCATGTGTATACAACGTATTTCAACACATTTGCGAGAAAACAGTACAATATTAGTATCGGATTCCTTGCTTGAACTCATTTATTATTACTTTGTTTATAGATATCAGTCGGAAAGTCGCAACAATCTTTGACGTTTCTAATATGAAAATGGCGCGAATAATAAAAGGCGCCACGTGCGCCTGGTGACAATTAGAACTACATCTTTCGCCTCATTTTCTCTTTAGTATTAAAGTGAGACAAACGTATTGAGCAAAAGCGCTTCCAAGGAGGTTCGATTATTCATCTTATTTATACTCGTAATGTAGAAACTCCTTGGTGTAGTTCTTATATATTTTTTATGGAAATTAAAAATAAACCGTAAAGGATACGCACGGCGCTATTCAACGGAGTACCTATGCGGTAAAACAAGTACTTAGGTGTGAGTACCTATTTTACCGCACGTTCCGTTGTATGGTGCGTAATTTTTAACTTTTGAACCATGTACGCAGGCATCGTAAATGCATTTTTTGAGCAAATGTGTTGAAAAATCTTTTTCGCTAGTTACAACGGACGTGGGCGGACATTCCGCAACGTGATTGGATGAACTTATATTGAGAATGCAATGCTGTGATTGTGTTATACGCGTTAACGGCGGAAATACATACTACTAATTGTTTATTTTATTAAAAAAAAACCTTTAAAAACTTTAATTTGTATCTTTTTATCACATTTTAATGCCAGGATTAACTAAAGTGAATAATCCAGCATAATCGAAAAGTCTTTATTAATGCAAAAGTGCTATTATTGATCGAAAAAAAGCAGAGATTATTTCGTCGTTCTACACATACGAAAACATTTTATTTGATAAACCTAAACAGACATTTTTATTTAATTTCAATACGGCAATAAAAAAAAACAATTTTAATACCTTGATCCCTAGACACTTTTGATGTGTGTAATACAATATTGTTACTTATTCAGCTCTAATATCTTTATTGAATTGCGTAATTTCATGGATTTGTTCGTCGACGACACCTAAAACCTATGAAGTACATTATATACTATGAACTCTTTGGTCAGATTTACTATAAAAGAGAAAAAGTTTTTGAACTGAAACTTCTTAGGCGGCGATGACAATGGGGCTGGCAAGTAAAAGCTAATCTCAGATAGCGCCACCACTATACGAACCCTCATTTACACGCTTCTTTCTTAATTGCGTTGATTTATTGAGAATTTTCCGATGTAGAACATGTATTCCACTTGGAAAATATGTGAGTTAAGAAAAGAGGCGTCTCTTTACGTGGAAGGAAAGTTGAATAAATGAAGGGATCGCTGACTTTAAAAAAAAAAAAAGTTTATGGTCCCTGAAAGAGTGATATGCCTTAAGTTCTGAGTTGAGCTCCACGATTAGTGACAAATGCATGCACTGACTGGACAGGTCCACTCATTCTGTGTGGTTTTTCCTTAAAAGACCATTTCAGACATAAATCTACATGGTCTTCACATGATCTGACCAAGATTATGTCTGGACTTTAAAAGAGACTGTGACCTCTGAGTTTGTTTCGGTGGTTTCGGCCTTTCTTCTCAGAGTAGTCAGATAGGAAACGACGACCTCATCTAGTTTTAAAAACATGATTGACGTGTAAAAGTGTTTGTACAAACCTACTTGCAGTAATAAAATCATTTATCATTTATTTATCATGCTTTTAGCAAACAAATAATTTATGTATTATACTGGTGAAGTCTCTAAACCTCCAGTGGGCTGAAAAGGCCTAGTAGACCATTCCTTGTGGAGACATGGGCGCACATTAATAGTTTTTTTATTTTTATTTTTATGGTGTACATATTAAAGAGTATTCTATTCTATTCTAAGACGGAAATTCACAATTCATTTCTTCGTTTGTTTATTTGTTTGCGTATTATAGGCAGTCTGTTTTCTTAGGTTTATTAAATCGCATTATCTTACATTATAGGTTATGTGATACAGGTAGGTACCTATTATATATGTACAAATAAGAGGAAATAGTGTTTGACGACCTAGTCAAGCTGAAAGTAATCATTTTTAATATATACCTGAGTATTTACCAATGTTTTCCTAGTCACTTTCCTTGAAATGTTTATGACACACTTCACACATTCGCTCCGCTTTTAGGCTCAAACTTTACTCGCCTTATCGCTTTGAGCCACAATTTTTTAAGTTTCTCAACTCGAGGAAATTCGTGGCCTCCAGTTTCTTTACAATTTGTTACACAACATCTAGGCATTTCTTCAATAATTCTCTCTAATTATGAATTCACAACTAATTTCATACAAAAACTGCTTTGTTATTGGTATATGCGCTACTAGCGCCACTTTACAGTTGTCGGCCCCATTGAGGGTGGAATTTCAAGGACGCGTCACGTTTTGGCACATTTAGTTATCCGCTGTGCGTGCACCACCATGCCTACTATGGGATGCAAAAAGATTGCGCGTTTTCGAATCGCTAGCCAAATGTAGCAAATTACGTTTCCTAAATTAGTCACGGAAAAAACCGCTAGTGCGTGCACTTGTATAGAAAGGTATACGTTACATTTTTCGGTGGTTTCAAACCCCTTGTGTTTAATTGCAGTGCATGCTAAGCCTAAGGTAAGACCAACGCATTAATTCCTCTTCTTACTGTTATTTATTCAGCTCGTGTCATAATGTTGGCTGGGTGCTAGACAGGATTATACTTAATTGTTGAAAGAGTACGATTGCCAAGAAATAGAATCATCAATGAATGCTTGAGAAAGACATTTATGGATCGCGTGTTCGTGTGTATGTTTTGTTATGTCTGCATTAGAATTAATAATTACGGTATTAGATAGGTATAGTGGAAGGTCAATTAATTCTCGACTTAAAATCATGTGTGTGAGCATTTACTTTGCTGTGTAAATAAATATACACGCCATGCCTGAGTAATTATTTGTCAGAAATGTCAAAACGCCAACGATAGTAAACAAAGTAGTAATTACGCTGCGCGGGCGCCGGCGTAAAACGAAATACTTTATTGTTCCACCAATTGTTTCGGTTAAAATTACAGCTGAATTTATTACATATGAATCGTAGCCAAAACCTGTTACATTTGGCGTTATTTTTCGAATCTTAATGCAGCATTATTTCGACGGCATATTTAATTTTAGAAAGGTTTCCAATGTGCCAGAAATAAATGTCTATAAATGAGACCGCGATTAATTTTAAACTTTGAAGTGTCCTCTTTGTTCTATCATAAAAAGTTACAAAGAATGACATGGCGATGGTGTTGATGTAAATGATCAAAAGTGATAGGACACATAGAATATCTGCTTCGTTTAAAGCTGCCCACGTATAAGCCCACGCCATAATGGTCTTCACAGTTTTATTATCAAATAAAATAGTCTTGTTGTCTATGCTTTGGCCGACAACGGATCTAGGCGTTTTAATGTATCAATCTTGAGATGAAAAAATGCGAATTTATTATTAGCTGCGAATATTACATCTTTAAAATAAATTGATGTGTTTTTTATTAGTAGCGTGTTGCGAATGTCAAGCGAAAGCGTAACTCCACTAAAGCGTCACATGTAGGTATATTTGCGAAATGGTTTAATGATGTTGGACGCTCTAGTTAGCTAACACGTTTATTTTTCTATACACTTTATTAAAAGTCGATTTTTAGGGTTCCCTATCTCAAAAGGAATAAAAGGAATCCTTATAGGATCACTTCGTTGTCCGTCCGTCTGTTTGTCTGTCAAGATCGGAACGCGTGGAGGTATCTTGTTGAAATTAATTAGTTTTTAGGTCTACTGTCCCTTGGAGCTCTAATGAAAACAACGTTCTAAGTCAACGCAATACAAAAATACGGCAATTTATGCGACATATTTTGATACTCGCAAATAAATCAAAACCTTTAAGGGTACTTCCCGTTCACCTAGGATCATAAAATTTGGCAAGAAGCAAGGTCTCACAGCACAAGTAAAGGAATTCGCCAATTTATAGTAGGTTAATTTCTAATTTTACGAAATATTACAAAAAAATGCGATTACAAACTTACATTTGAAATTGGAGAATTGGCCGTGACGTATATCGATGTATGGAAGACCATGTTTTTCAACTACAAAGTTAAGTTCGTTCTTAGGATAAATTCATCCGAACTACGAAACCCTTCATTGAGTGTAGTCCGATACGCACTTGGCCGATTTTTTATAAATATACCGTACTTATATGATTGAAAACTAGTCCTAATTTTTTTTGTCAAATCGGAAGATAATACTAAAGTAACAGAAACTATCTACTTATATAAAAAAATTACAGGAAAATGAACTAGAATGACAGGTATTTTTTTATTCTTTTTACTACGTTCTTTCCAATATTTTTTAGTACTACCTACTAAAATATTAAAGGGTATAGTTATTGAGCTGCTAACGGAATTTTAAGAAACCCTTTACTTAATTATATTATTATTACAAGCTTTTATTTAACTTGCAATGTATGTATGTTTGTCCTGGTGGAATCTGCAACTGAATTTTAAAACAGTTATTTTCAACCGATTGAGCTGAAATTTGGTACACCCGCTTATTTTGGCTGACAATGCATTTTTATGATGCATGACCTGTGATTCTACACCCAGGATTGGCTCCAGACGAAGGATCTTCTTAACGGTCTACGTTGCAGACACGACATTTAATATACGCATCTAATTATGGTAGTTCCTTCTATAGTCAACAATTATATATTTTTGCTAATATTTTGTAAACTCTTACGAAAATCTTACTATTTCAGAGACTGAAATGAAATACTGTTACTCAGTAAAACAATGGTTTACTAATTGGGTTTATCTTGTTCATAATATTATTATTACCAAGTTCATAAAAACATAATTTCAACATATGTATGTATATATCGCACACCTAGATAAAGGGTAGCACAAATCAAAATACTTCTTTTTTTAGCAATAAACGTTTTACTCTTTTTGTAATTGAGCGATTTAAAATTATTGTCGTACGATGTTGTATATTATTTTACCAAGATATTAATTTGCTCAATTAATATCTTAGCAAAACAATATACAACATCATACAGGTCCGATAATCACAATAACTCCATTTTGTTTTTTTTTTTTTTTTTTTTTCCTAATTGGCAGCTCGTAGTTTTGACCACTGAGGTCTTGGCTACTTAACCGGGCAAGCCTGTGGGTGCCTTAAGCTACTAACTTAAAGCCTCCAGCCAGGGGCGAAATTCTTAAGTACTAGGTGACCGCACGCTAAGGGCACCCCCTGTGGGGTACGAACCTCGGCTTAGGGCGTCACTGAGGTGGGACAGGCTGGATCGAGATTATATTATTATTATTAGGGGAATTTAAAGCTACAGGCTCAGCTACGGCGCGGGCTGGCGCGTCGTCGAGCAAGGGTCGGGGGGGGGGGGGGGGGGGTTATTTTGAGTTGTTGTGCCACCCTTTATATAGGTGTGCGTTTTTTTTTTTTAAATGTACTGAGTTTGGGTGCCGAACTTTCGGTCTGTGAGACCGTGCGCGGGAATAAGTGTCACAGAATTTGGCGCGGGTATAGGAAGTTTAACCGTTCGAGCCGACTGTCATTTGTAGATAATTGACAGTCGTTACGGGTAGTAAGAAGCCCGAAACTCTGACAACCTGTCTTACTAAGGGGTAAAATATTACCCAGTAACTGTGTTGTGGAGGTTAGGAAAAGGCTAGATAGATGATGATGACATGTGTTAAATGTTGATTATTAATAATAGGTACTTCCATCAGCATAATTATTTAATAACAATAACATAGATAGCAAGGAAATTCACGACTTCTGTGTATGCAAACCTGTCGAAGTTTAAGACATTATTATCCTACTCAACAGACACGATAATGGGTGGACCAGACAGATTGTGTAAATATTATACGAGGTGTCGACGATCAAAACATTTGCATGTAATCGCAATCCACGTCAGACAGACCACGTGTGGTCGCGCCACGATAGGAATAGATATTCCATTCAATTTTGTGTGCATACAAAGGTAATGCTCTTGTGACTTGCCAGCTGACTGACTGCACTAAAGAGGAGTATATTATATGTTGCCAAAATAGTATGTGGTCGTGACAGATGTTTGAATAAAAGTTATGCAATAAATAAACCTACATCTAGGTAATAGGTATGTAGATACCCGTGCGAAGTCTCATGCTCACTCCTACCTGAAAATGTTGTAAGTGGTAACACGTGTCTTTAGTTTTGAGTCGAAGTATGTATCGACTTGTTGATCAAGTTCTAGAACCTCGTCGTTAAGCTTTCTAACTTATAAAAACATGATTCAAGGAAGTCTATTTATGAGTATGACACAATCATTTTTGTTAAAACTGATATTTTTGCACTCGGTACCCGTGGTGGGTCGACCTATTACCGGGTTCATGGGTAATTTTCAATTACTCGTGGTTCCATGGCATTAGGGATTGTTCCTGGACTTCTCGACTTAATCGATAGAAAATTAAAACCATTAATTACACACAATAAAAACACAAATTACTTTTAAAGAAAAACACTAGCTCACACTAATTCGGTGTCTTTGGTTCTGCATTTGCGTTTTATGACACCGACTTCCGAAATTAAAGTAATTTTTCAGTTTGTAGTGTTTATTTTATTGTTACTTTTTGTTGTGTACTTGCTATGTAAACAACAGTGACAGAACTTTTAATAACATTATCAACATAACATTACACAAAGTAGATTAAATAAATGTGTTACTGAAACTAACCTAAAAAATAACCAAGCCACTGATGTGTGTGTACCTTTAACCTAACTGTAGGTACCTACAATTCCATATAAAATCGTGTATCAGGGTTTTACATTGAGAAATTCACGATTACTCATTCTGAAAATAATACAAGTTCGAGTTTTCGAATCGGCACATGTTTTATTTATACTTGTAATCGACAATGTTGCCACAAAAGTTTCAGTATGATTACATTAACGTTGTATTTATGAATCCGATTGCTACATTTATTCAAACGAATATCGATTCCGTATGTTTTATGTTTACACAGTAGGTAAATTACATAAGACCGAATTTGCTTTGCGTCGTTCTGAACTGAGAAATGAGCGAAGAATGTTACGTGTCTTTACGAAATACCTTTATTCATAAAACGAATTTATGATTTTATGAATAAGGTACCTACGTAGGCAGCTACCTCTGCTTGGCTTCTAAAAACACGCGATATAAAACCTAATTTACAAGATGCTATTTAATTAATTGCCTATGGCATACCATTAGTAGAAGTAATTATAAGAGTTGAGACATTTGTTCCTTCAATTTTATTCTTTGTCACTGGCAAGAAAATTGCAGAATTTAGGTGACTATAACAGTAGGGGGGAAACCAATCTCCTGCGAGGCGGCGAGCCTCCTTGCCGGATTACCGCCATGGGATCTGGAGGCAAAAGTCCTCGCGCACATTTGGGAGTGGCGCGAGGAGGCGAAACGCCGGGGCGTAACTCCGCTGCCGCGAGAAATCGCGGCACAGCGTACAGAGCTCCGGTGGGATCTCATGGCGGCATGGAGAGTGCGACTGTCGCAACCCAGCGCTGGGCATGCCACAATTGCGGCGGTAAGTCCCCTCTTTGAGGAGTGGCTTGAGAGGCGCCACGGCGTCCTCACCTTCCGCTTGACGCGGGTCCTCACCGGACATGGTTGTTTCGGGAGGTTCCTGTTTCGGATAAGGCGGGAGGAAACGCCCGGGTGTTGTCATTGTGTGGATCGACCAGAGGACACGGTGGAGCATACGGTGGAGATCTGCCCGGCTTGGGTGGAGCACCGCCGTGTCCTCGTGGCGGCGATCGGCGGCGGCGATCTCTAGCGTCCGGCCCTGGTTCAGGCCATGGTACGGAGCGAGAGGGAATGGGACGCAGTCACCTCCTTCTGTGAAGCAGTAATGCTCGCGAAGGAGGAGGCGGAGCGCGTGAGGGAGACGCAATCATTGGGCCCTCACGCCCCTAGTCGCCGCAGGAGGAGACACCCTGGGCGTCGGGAGTCGATAGCCGACTCCCGGCCACCGTAGGCGCGGGCCTGCGGACGGCGAGCAATGGGCAGCTCGCCGTCCGGTAAGGACCAGGCCCGAGTCGACGGCGCGTTGTGTTCCACGCGCGCCTCAAAGAGATGTCAGCATATTTGACGGGGTCCGATAGGGCTGATGCCTGCCGGGGTCGCGGATTGTTCGAAAGAGTTACCGTGGCCCTGGCGCACAGGCAACTGAAGGAACACGGGTGAGTTTTAGTCAGTAAGAGTCTGACACGCCCTTCCGCCCAGAGCGTGAGAGGTCATTTGAAGATTTAAACCCAAAAAAAAAAAAATGGGTAGACCAAAGAAACGATAGATGGGCTGTGTGAATGATGTTGTGGTTAGAAAGGCAGTGACTACCGAGATGATGAGAGATTCTCACATGCATAATTTCAACATGAACGATGTTACCAATATTTTGTAACCATATTTTGATTCAAAAGAGTGTCCATAGAGTTTCTTGCCCGTTCTTCTCCATAGGTATCTACTACGCTTAGGAATGGGCAACTAGCTTCATCTTTCTGACTGACCGACCCATTGACAATTCAAAAGTGCCTGTAATTGGCTTATTTGAAATAAATGCGTGAGATGTGAATGAGTTTGAGTTTGATGACAACTGATAGAGAAGTATGAAAGAAATACATGTTGTGCCGACCTCAAATATGGGCAGGAGAATGAACATGACGCCGGCAAGAAAATTACAGCTAATAAATGGAAACGTGTCTTTATTTTAGCGACTTTTTTTGTTCTTACGTAACTTGTTTTGATATATAAGTATTCCCACAAACAAATTCAGTTGTAATTTGTTTTAAATAATTAATGAGTTGTCTGTAGTATCAGTTTGTATTAAAAGCTAGTCAAAAGAGTCGGAACGGTATAATGAACGAGACCAACCAAACTGTTGGGGAAACTTTATTTTATAATATTTAGAATCATCATTATTGGTAGCCTTGTTCCAGCCACTGCTGAGAATAGGCCTCTTAGCTTTTGTGCCATGCTCCCCTGGTCTGTGTGAGTCTCACCCAAGTTTTCATGCATAGCTAATTAGTAGGTAATTACCAAAATATTTGCTGCTGCTATGCTAATAAAATTGTTGGTATACTTTGATTTGACAGTTTGCAACAATTGCAACTTTATTGCTGTTTTATTGTGTAGGTCGTGAAGTTACATAAAAAGTCTGCTTCCGTTTCTAAGAGAGGATATGACGGAAGAATGTTTAGAGATAAGTTGAACCTTCTATGGTTGTACTGTGTACTTTAACTAACCCTAGCTATTTCGCCGGTGTAATAATGGCAATTTTTCCATATAGGTACGTCGATATTGTGCATAAGTATAAGCGTATTAAGCCTCTAATGTTCCCACTGCTGGGACACAGGCCTCATCTCTGTGAGAGAGTGTGGGCCATAATCATCATCAATCATTCATTGTTTCAGTTTTATTCATGATCTGGCAGTTTAAGTAGTTTATGCGGCCTACCCAAATTTCCTTTCTTTGGTATTGTTCGTTGAATCGTTGAGCTCCTTATGTTCTGACTTGAGCTGCACGGTTACTGACAAATGCGTGCACTGACTGGACAGATCCACTTAATCTGTGTGGTTCTTTCCTCAAAAGACCATTTCAGACCCCAATCTACATGGTTCTCAAACATTATGTCCGTTTTTTTATATACACATTGGCATTGTTGAATTTTATTTATACAATGACATGAGTATTTACTTGTAAAGTATTATGTTATTTAAATTATTGTGAATGTGAGGACTATGTGGGTCATTGCTTTTTTTTTCTTTCTCAGTTAATTTTAATCGTTATCTGGCAGTTTGAGTAATTTATGCGGCCTACCCAAATTTCCTTTCCTTGGTATTGTTCGTCGAATCGTTGAGTTCCTTAAGTCCTGACTTCTGGGCGGGTCCACTCAATCTGTGTGGTTATTTCCTTAAAAGACCATTTCAGATACCAATCTACATGGGCTTCACATGATCTGACCAAGATTATGTCTGGACTCTAAAAGAGACTGTGACCTCTGAGTTTGTTTCGGCCTTTCTTCTCAGAGTAGTCAGATAGGAAACTCCGACCTCGTCTAGTTTAAAAAATATGATTGACGTGTAAAAGTGTTTGTGCCAACCTACTTAGAGAAATAAAATCATTTATCATTATCATTTATCAAAAAATAATTAAAAACAAAAAAAGTCACAACAAGTTCCCAAAACCACAAAACAGCAAAGATCACATAGCGACGGTCTATGCTCATTCCTCAGCAATTAAGGAAACCGTAACACTAAAGTTATTCTTAGATCGATAAATCTATAACTTCTTCACATGAATGTTACAACGTGCAATAAATATCGGAGTCGTATTATTTATTTGATCCAGACTCTGTTTGTAAAATTATAAATAAAACCTATTTTCGTTGGACAGGGTCATCGCTAGAGCCAAATCAGCTGTTTTGAGAAGAAATAGCATGTCGTATAGGGCGCTCCCTATTACATGGGACTTAAACATAACCGACGAAATGTAGGTGTACTTTAGGTACACCTCTGCCTAATCCTTTGGGAAAAACACCCGTGATGTTATGATGATTATTTTACACAATATTTAGCATAATCAGCCTAAAATGTTCACACTGCTGGGACACAGCCCTCTTCTCTTCAAAAGGGAGTGGTCTGTAATCTACCACGCGGGCCCAGTGCGGGTTGGTAGATGTCACATGGCTACGAATTTTTGGTTCTTTGACATGCCGGTTTCCTCACGATGTTTTCCTTCACCGTTTTGAGAGCTGTGGTGATAACATTATTTACACAAATTAAAGCGCCTGCCTGGGTTCGAACCCTCGACCTACAACTCGTAAGTCGGGGCCGTTACCACTGGCCCACCACTGCTGTACACACAATTAAGAATTGCAGTAATTTTTTATAATTATTGTTTTTTTATCAAATTCTAGGTTCACATAACACATAACATGACGCTTGTATTCTTCAAAGGGATACAAAGAGATGTGTAGAACCCTCACATTTAGCCAGTTGTGGTACATAAGTCCTATGTTGTAGGTGCGAGCCGCCTGTCCCGTCAGTAATAACTTGGCACTCTCTAGACTCCATAAAGGAACATCATCATCATCTACCTAGCCTTTTCTCCAGTTAAGGCGGTACCCCGACCAAAACTTTGCCATAGTGCGTTATTCAGAGGCTATTAACTCATTCACTATGGGTAATAAACTACATCTAAAAGCATATTATTAATGCTCGATAGCCTATCATCACATTGAACGTTCTTATTTGTTTTATGTGTTATAAATACATTTAAAATCTCCTTGTAAAAAGTGACTAGAATTATTGATTGCATGCATCTTTTGCTAAAGGTGACGTTCTATTAATTTGAGGATTACACTAATGGATAGATAATTTAAATATCTAAATAATTCACGTTTTATTTTATTTCAAAACATCGCTTGTCTTTTTTTATTAAAATAATTTCATTTTTTTTGTGAATTTTATCATAAATGAGCATGCGCAAGGAGCGAGACAGAGCGAGACTCAGCGACGGGACAGAGAAGGACCGAACGCTCAAGGTCGTTTGGTTGGGGAAGCACCTTTATTGGGATCGGCTTCCAGTCTAACCAGATGCAGCTAAATGCCAGAATTTTACATGGAGCGACTGCCTATCTAACCTCCACAAGTTCTACAATCCAGTGACTGAGTAACACGATACGCTTTGGTAATACTGACCGTTGGACTTTCAGGCTTCTGACTGTCAAAGATCTTCGAATGACAGCCGCGATCAACCGAGGCACGGAGGGATCTTGGTATGTAATGGATGGTCACCTATCCACGGACGGACCTCGGCACGCGCTACTCTACTCGTAGAAACCACAAAAGAACATTTTCCATTATTTACGCAAAAGTAACTCTCGTGTTAATTTATTTTAGGAAGTGCCTTGGAGGCACATCATTGTAGTGTTGAAAGTGTGAGCTTGACTACAATAGTTTTGCTCCGAAGAGCTTAGAATAAAGCTGATGACATACAGCTGTGCAAAGTGACATGACGTTGACATTTTAAGGACAGCGCGCCATTGAGCGTGTTCTTGATTCGATTTCTCTGATAAATAATCGGTGATTTGTAGAACGTACGTAAGGGTCCTATTTAGTAAAACCGACAGAAGACAGGCGACAGGCGCCAATCTGACAATTTCGTTGGTTTCTTTCATAGTTTTTTGCTATAAAACAGCACCTGTGTTTTTTTTTTTTACATATTTATAATATATTTCGCATCGTCAGTTATATTAAATAGGGCCCTGGCCACACTGAGACTCTCTCGACACGACTGTGCACGTCTATAGCTCTAATGATTAGGAAGTCACGCGACTATTCGCGTCAGTTTTGAACACCTCCATACAAGTTAGTTGACGCAATGGGTGCGAGCGAATTTCGCCCCACATCCCGCGCGGGATACGCTGCATCTCCTTCCTACTAGACGAAACAAGACGTCACGCGAATTTCATCATCTGCCTATCTCCACAACTCAGTTACTGGGTAAAGCGATACCCCTTGGCAAGACTGTTTGTCAGACTTTCGGCCTTCCGACACCGGTAAAGACTGTCAATGATCAGTGATTGACATCCGGGCCCAACTGCTTAAAGTGTTTTTGTTGGTCTCGGTATGTGATGAATGGTCACCCATCCAGAGACCGACCTCGGCAAGTGTTGCTTAACCTTGAAGATCGAACCTTGTGGCTGTTATTATTTAGCTACGAGCCCCTATCGTGCGCGTTATTGCGTGTTAATTTCTGGGCCGAAAAATCTCAGATTGCATGAAACAATAATGAAAAGGAAAGAATGAAAACTATTAAAAAACTCTACTACCTACTATTAATATTCCCATTAATAGGCAACAGGTGATATAAGACTAGTCCGGCAAATAATTTGGTTACTCTAACAACACAAGTAGCATACCAATGCTAAACGCCACAGCCACGCGCCACAGCCACGGGGGTACGCGTGGCTACTCCTCGCTCTACATAATTATATGGATTCTTTATGAAGTCGCCGCGAGCATGGTGAAAACAGACTTCAGGATTTCATTCAGAATTCAGCATTATTTTAACAACAAACGTCAAAATAGTACCCTTGTTGCTATCTTGGTTTACATAATAATATAAATATATTCGTTTCATCATTTTCTGTAGAGTAGAGAGAGAAAATTAAACAAACAGAGAACTCATACAATTTATTTGATTATTCATACATTTAATTGAATTATGAAACTCATCAGATCCTCTTTTTCAACCGACTTCAAAAAAGGAGGAGGTGTCTCAATTCGAACGTATTTTTTTTTATTTTCACGGGTGGCTTCGTCGTTTATGAACCCATTTTGATGATTCGTTTTTCATTTTATAGTTTGATTAGTCTTTTGTTATTGGGTTAGTTAATTACATTGTTAATTAACACTCGTAGCTTAAGTAGATAGGTATTAAATGTCATTCGTCAGACGCCATCACAATTTTATAACAAAGACAAACAAATGTCAGACACAATAAACATTTTTAGATTTCTGATTGAATTATAAATTTAGTAATTATTAACAAGTCGTACGCCTGTCTGATGGGTTGCCCATCGACAAGGATTTAAAACTCCATACAATTTTTTTCCTTACAGAATTATGAAATAATTTTTGAAAAAAAATCCCCTACTTACCGGCGGAATTCTTTTACAAAAGTTATTCCATAGGCAACACCTTCGTTATAAAAAGGAATTCTTGTGCAACATTCATGTCTCTAGACCAAATAGTTTGGCTGTGCTCTCATTGAATTGAACTAGTGAAATAAAGTAGATTGTATTGACAACAAATTATTGTTATAAAACTATATGGATTATGGATATAATAATATGGATGGACTATATGGATTGCAATTATGTGTCCGAATTAAAGAATATATATGAAAGGTCTAAATCAGTATTAGAATAATCATTTTTATTAAGTTTGGTTTGGTAGTTTTTGAGTTAGCTTCAATAATACGTATTTAATCCGATTTTATAAAACTTCCTATCCCTGTTGTTTAAATAGCAAGTAGTGGTATACAAGCTCGTGGTGGAATTCGTGTGGGGTAGGTACGACAGCTAAAAAGTGAAAACTAAAAACAAATCAATCGACTCCCAAAAAACAATACAAACTGAAAAATTACTTTCATTTGGGAAGTCGGCGGCAAAAAACAAAAATAAAAATAAACTTTTTAAGAAAAAATTAAACCGACGTTAACATAAACTGAAAAGCAAAAAAAAATACCTTTAAGCTTTTCAGTTTCCTTTCCGACTAAAAACTTATTTGTTTTTTTATTTAGCTTGACCAACAACTGCTTACACTACTTAAAAAAAACAACAAAACAAACAAAAATAAAACTTAATATATACTTAGTGCATGATTTACCACCACATGACCAAAATTAAATTACGTGAATTGACAGCTTGGGTACACGACAAATTTAGAAGCAAACTTATTACTATGGAAATATGGTATGGTAGTATGTGCTAAATATAAAGTTCACAAAGGCTTCACAGTAACTCAGACTAATAGTTAAGAATTTTAGCTTTCTGCTTAGTTACGGAATCAAAATGTAAATCGATTAGATCGCTATAACTAATTAAAACCTTGCAAAACCTAGCTTATGGTTAGTTTTTCATTTCATTGTTCTTCTCTGTGGAGGACAAAGTGGAGTGATAGGTCTACGCCGAATTCTTGAGTCCAGCAGAGTCGCTTATTCCTTTAAAAATGTTACACCTTCTTCTAAACTCAATTCTAAAGTGTGTCTGTTGGAGAAGTTCAATATATTTTTGTAAAGAGATTGTTTTTTTATTGGTTTTTTTTTTCTGTTACGTACAAACATTGAATGTCGATATTTTGTCAAGTCGCAAAGCAAGGGCAGGTCACTAGTTAGAAATAAAACAAAGTAGGCTGCTCATTTACTGCTACGTCGCTGTAGCACATTGCGACGGTTACGAGCCATCACTATTATTGTGGCCCATACCAATCTCTTGCTATCACCTATCATACCAATATCATTTCATTACTTTTAAACTCATTCGTTTGCCCTGTATTGGTTGTATTCGGCCGCGGGTTAGGCTGCGCTTTAAGTGACTGACTGCTGCCTAGATGGGGTTGGCGTCGAATAATATATCGCTATGGTTTCGTTCATGTTTCGTTCACAAAGTAGAATCTTAGCTCGTTGCAGTATTTTAGGTTTTCAAAACAAACACGTCGCACATTAGTAAGGTACTTTTTGGGAAGCTGTACATCGTTTGCAGCGGTGTACAGCTGTTAATTCAATATCAACTAAAGTGGTGGTAGAAGAAGTAGGTACTTACTATTATCTTGCAAGACACCACCTTTAATACATACATGGGCAATCTCTCAGGGTATCTCATATTCGGGTGATGTGTTTTGTAATGCTAAATTGTGAGTTTTATGAATGAAAGCTCCCACAGAAGCCTCTAGTGTTTAGGGCGACTAACGTGTTGTTTTAGTTATTACCTACTTTTGGAGAAGTTCGATAAAACTATCATATAACCTTGCGCCCACCACACAAACGATAGGTACGTCACGACTTTCTGCCTATCAAAAATACATAAGTAGGTGGATACTGTTTAAACTCCCATGATTATAAAATGGTAACTGCGGGGTGATAGCGTAACACACTAACAGCAGGAAAGGCTTTCATTTTGACAGTTCAACAACATACATTGCGTTATTTACGTTGTTGAACAGACAATTTTTTTGAAAATATGAAGCAATTTCCTTCAAAATGATTCAGATTGTGATTGATATTATGTCACGCGATTAGGGTGCTGATCAAAATCCATAACAAAATAATTGTTAAAACTAAGCATACCGCAGTATTTCAACCAGCACTGCTGGAACATACATACACATACATAAACTCACGCCTTCTTCCCATGGGGATAGCAAGAAACTACAGAACGCCACCTGCTACGATCCTTACATACTCCTTTTGCCTCGTTTACGTTCATACATCTGGTCATACACGCACGCCGGTTGTGAGTACTACGCACCTGACCTTTCCGAAGAACATCACCAATAAGGTCACTATATGTCTTCCTAGGGCGTCCCCTCCCGGCGTTTCCACTCACATCTGCCTTGTAAATACCTTTTGTTAGTCGCCCTTCATTCATCCTCTCAACATGACCAAACCATCTTAGCATACTCTTTTCAATTTTTGTCACTACATCTTCCTTTAAACCGCACAGTTGCCTTATCACATCATTCATAGTCACACCACACATGCTTCGCAAGGAACTCGCTGGAATTCCATTTAAATCTGCGCCCACTGCCAAAAGTATCTAAGAACGAATAAATCATACGTACAGAAAAAGCCATACGTTACCTCAACGTCCAAATATGTTACAGGCATAACAAGCTCATGTTATATAAACATGTTTCCTATTCAAATGTACTGCAACACTATGAAACGGAATCCTCCGTTCATTGTTTAGGATACAAGAACTTTGTTGCTAAATTGCATTGTTACTTATTATGTTTCGTAGAAAAGCTAGTTAAAAACGTATAAATATGAAGTAAACCGTTGGAATAATAAATACACGAGCACTAGCGAATGACAAATGACGTAGGTACATACATATACCTGGCTATGTATGCGTTAACACTATACACATGTTACTACATAGATTGTGGTAAATCTCAGTGGTTACAACAATTCTGTAGGTACTGTGTGAGTCGCTGTATCCAATTTTCATGATGAACTTTCCCATAGTTTCATTCCCAAATTTACCCTCTTAGACTTTGCAAAATACGAAATCTACGCATTGAGTTATAATTTTATATTGTACATGATTCTTTTATTTATATCTAAGTACATAGACGTACATATTATTAATATTATTTTAAGTCTGTTAGCTTACAATATAGCGTCATGTTTGTGAACGGGCGCCGTCAGTAGGGACTGGTCATCACCTCTGCCTCGGCTTATTTTAATTTAGTTTAATATTTGAATTGTTTTTTTTCTTTTTATTACGGACACTTTTGACTTTCTGCATCGTTCTCACATGCATAATTTCAACATGAATGATGTAACCAATATTTTGTAACCATATTTTCATTTAAAAGAGTGTCCGTGGAGTTTCTGGCCTGTTCTTCTCCAGAGGTACCTACTACGCTTGCTTGGGAATGGGCAACTAGTTTCATCTTTCTGACTGACCGACCCCTTGACAATTCAAAATTGCCTCTAATTGGTTTATTTGAAATAAATGCTTTGAGCTTGAGATTACCCAAGCAAAATATTTAAATAAAATATGGACTGCTCTAAGTTTTGAATAAAATAGAACCTACATTATAAATAGCTCAATGAATCTACGCAATTATTTGAACTTTTATCGGGGTGATCGCTTTTAATAGAACTCGAGGTTAGGGGTAACATTTCCAAAAGTCCTGAAACACTCGTTACATAGTTTTTAACCAGAAACCCAAATAAATAAAAATAGTTTATTTCTCACTATTGAAAGTTACTATTTTACAAATCACAACGGTCATTTAATGATAGTTGTATGAAATGGCTTTATCACGGCAAACTAACTAACACACTTGTTCTACCTGTTTTGTTACTTATATGATAAGTATTACAAAATTTTAGAGGCGATCATAATAAAGCGCACAGAGTATTGACCCTAGCCCCTGAACTAACCTGGGACCTGTATCTCAGGGGATAGTGTAGTGTTTTAATACCAATGCTCATTAATTATTGTTACGAAATAACGGGTTTTCATACAAAATTTTATTCCCTGTCCTTAGGTTTACAAAAATCCTTTCTTAGTGAATGCCTACGTCGGAAAAGGAACCTACTATCCAAATTGAATGTTTTCAGCGTCAGTGGTTAGTCTCGCGCCTTGAAAATCTTTCTACAATCTGCCATTTTGCCTTTCGTTTCTTATGGTTTTACAGTGGTCAATCATTGACCACTGTAAAACCATTATGGTCATGCTACGCGGACATCTTTCTCTGTGTTGTACCATATCTAACCCCGTCAGCTGTGCTAAAAATTGATAAATACTTACACTCAACCTTTTCAGTAAGGTTTTTTGCGTACAGACAGGGAAATTGATGTTGCAAAAACTCTCCGACTCCTAAGATACAGGCCTGCGTACTTAGTTTAGGAGCCCGGAAAGCTGACTTTAATTAAATCTTAGTAGTACAACCCTCTGTTTCTATGCTATGTACTGTGTTGTTGTTTTTATGTACTAATAAAACTTATTATTATTATTAAATTAATTGTTAAGCAAATTGACAGCCTACGTCAATTTTCTGTGTTTATTTATTTATTTAATCAAATAACAATGGTAACATTAAATAGCATCATAGTGTCATCCACTTGACTTAATACTAGTTATTAACAAAACAGGTAGGTGTTGCAACCAGCTCCCTTACTAAGTTATCAAATAACTTAGTAGGAGAAGTGGTACCTACGAGCCCATCATACATAAGTATAAAAAAAACAGGTAGAACAAGTGTGTTAGTTAGTTTGCCGTGATAAAGCCATTTCATACAACTATCAATGAATGACCGTTGTGATTTGAATATATAATATATATATAATTATAGATACGAGCATTTTAAGCTGGTAGTCAATTTGATGTGACTACTTTCGGCTAAAATGAAGACGATGATATCCCAAGTGTATATCCAATCACCAAGAGTCCGTATATAGATGTTTCACTTACCAAAATACGGATCTGTTAATTTGGTTCAACGAACGACATTGTGCAAGCCGCAGTGACCACGCTTGGCACTTGGCAAGGTGTTCGGCGAGCTCTTTGACTCAATTTATGTCCAAACATGCCAGTCAACTAGTGCATTAACCTATTTGGCATTCGTTAAATGTGTTACGTAGGTACTGTGTTTTTTAAAGTATTATATATGTATTTACTTATTTATTTTATTTACTTTTTATTTTTTTACTGTATTTTTTTTTTTTTTTTTTACTTACACAAATCTATATAAAATTACGAGTTTAGAACAGAAGAAAACTATTTTCAAACGTAAGTATCGGATTTGAATTTTCATCTGCTGCATCTACTTTTACGGTTTCAACTTTACATTTCAATAACAACTACAACAAATAACTATTGTTTGTTTAAATTGTAATTGAAAAATCGTCGACGAAACTTGAGGTTATTAATTTAACCTCCATCGTCAAAATGACAAATGTATTTAAGGTGATTTAAATTTAGAATTTCGCGCTTATGGCACTTATTAGTACTTTGATATGATTATTTGAATATAATCATATTAAACCACTCATAAGTGTCACTACAAATTGGCACCCACAGGTACGTTTTCTGATCCATTTATTTTTATTTTCATCTGATACTTTTGGAACTGACCATAAGTACCTATAAGGGTGTCCTACGTCACCATGATTCACAAACAATAACGCGTGCGTTGTGGTTGCGTGTGATCTACATGAATAAAATTTGGTTATAAAAAATACTCCAGCTATCATAATTATGTGAAAATAGTACATCACGAATTGTTTAGAAAGTATAACTATAATGCATAGGTACATTTTGAGTTACCGACTTTTCAACCCAGTTGTAAGCGATATTTACTGCGGGGTTTCGGTAACACAATGTAACAAAAAATTACGGAAGACAACTATTTATTATAATTTTTAAGTGTTATTTCAAAAGTAATTTCGTAAAACGCGTTGTATTTTCGCCAGACCATGACCTCGAGCGCAGGGTCGAGGAAAAATAGAATCCGGATGTAACATCACAACTGTCGTATGAATGTTTTTGTTTTACGAACAGTTTTAAGTGTTGGGATGTTTCTTCTTGTTTATTTTAATACTATCTCCTACGTAGGAGTTAAGAGCATTTTGACGCGTAGATAAAATATAACGAGCACACCTAATAAAACATCTAAAAAAATCAGAACTATAGGAACTTATAAATTAAATGGGAAAATGGTGTTTATTTCTTGCGTTTTAGGGTTCCGTAGCCTAAATAAAAAAAAGGATTCTGTGGTTTTATGAAACCACAGTAAAAGTGAAACTTTTTTTCACATTATAGACATTTAACTAAAAACCTCCTTCCTTTCACTTTATCCCTATTCCTCGGCCGACCGTCACGCGACATGCAACACACAGACGAATAAGTTTGAGACGATGTAATATAAGTTTCACTTTAAAATACTCTGATAATTTCGGCATGCCCGACAGTCCGTCCGTCCACCCGTCCTGATGCTACAAAGCCATTTTACTCTGTGGCTATTTGCACTATATATATCGATGAACATTGGAAATAATGTGTATTCTGTGCATCGCCAAACAATGGTGTAGTGATATTACGAATAAGCAGTTAGGGGTGGTGGCTGACCCCACATAAGAATAGTCCTCCAGACCGAATTTCGGCCATTACAACCAATCTCAGCGAAGATCAGCCTTCGGCGCGGGAGATATAATAGTGCACGAGGGTGTGCGCAGACACAGGTGCACTCTCTCTTCGGACGGCAATCCAACACGACCGGAGAGAGATCAGACGCAGGACCACGTGCTTTCCGAGGCGCGTGGGTATCACACAACGGAACAACCCAATAATAGTTTGCCTGACCCAGGAATCTAACCCAGGACCTCACGCTCAACAGCCGCGCTGGTGACCACGAGACAAACGAGGCAGTCAGTCCTCTCATATTATATATCCAAAGGATGAAAAAAAATTCGATGCACGTTTAAAGCGTGTGGGGTATCGTTGGATCCCATAATGACAAAGATTGTGATGTTCCGAAGTGACTTTTTTCGTTAATAACTTTTCATCTTGTTTATACTATACGTCCTTTTTTTTTATTGGGTGGGAAATCATTAAATGGGCTCTCCCGCTCTGGGCGGAGCGGAAGGACGTGTCAGACTCTTACTGACTAAAACGGAAGGGTTTTAGTTGTTGTGTTCCTTCAGTTGCCTGTGCGCCAGGGCCACGGTAACTCTTTCGAACAATCCGCGACCCCGGCAGATAGTAGACGTCCTAAAGAGCTCGGTTGCAATCGGTATTCTAAGGACGCGCACGTTAGCTTTCTAGGAAATATACGTAGTTCTGTGATAGAAAATAATATCGATACACCTTTGTCTCGATATTATATTCTATCACAGAATTCAGCTTTCGATAATTTGAACGAAAAAGAAAGAATACGGACCTACTTACCTTGTTTACAACGGAATCACTAATAACTTCATTGGATAATCCGCTGATTACCGTTAATAAATCAAAATAAACAGTATTTCACTCGAGAAATTTTGGCTTCTTTTTCTAACTTCTACATACATCATCTAAAGTACACTTCCTTTAAAAAAAAATCTGCAATGACATCTATTCTAAGAGAAATTTGCATGTCAAACTCAACAAAATCATATTAAAAAAATTCAAGCATATAATTAATTGCCGGTCAAGTAAAGCTTAAAACAGGTTGGAATATAGGCTGATAAACACATTACCCTCCTTTGCGTCGCGCAGTCGGGTAAATATATTAGGCTGATAAACACATTACCCTCCTTTCCGTCGCGCAGTCGGGTAAATATATACGCTGATAAACACATTACCCTCCTTTGCATCGCGCAGTCGGGTAAAAAACACAGTTGGATTTTTGTACTTTGCTGACGTTGAATAAAGGCTCCTACAAACAGACGCGACACGCGACTCAAAGGCACCGCTCGTCGAGCGGCGCTTTTGTGTCGCACTGTCGTCGACGAGCCTTTATACTGAGTGAACTATACATTACAATAATCGATCGACAGCGCAGTACTGGCTGGCTGTACACCATAAAATACAATACAATCACTTGTTAATGTCTGTTCTCCTGGTACATCGCAGTTTCTAATGAGTAATTAACGAGTGTTTTTCTCCTTTTCAGCTCTTACAGTCCGGTTTTTGACAAAGAGGTACATTGGAGAATACGACCATCAACAAGGTAATTGATATTTTGTTCTTAATTTGGGACAAGACAGTTTCCAGTGGTACCACATTTTTCTTGAGCGGTCTATCAGATTTATTATAGTGACGATTTTCGCGTGGTCGTTGGAGAAAGTGACAGAATATTGAAACCGGTGGCGTGCAATTTTATTAGAGACGATATGTCCATCATTTGGCTACTATGCTGATGAAAAGGACAATCCTGATGATGAAAATTAACAGCCTCTTTTAGAAGCCCTATGATGGCAAATTTTTGAAAATTATCTAAGTACAAGCCGTGGCCCGAAGGACTTTTCCATCGGCAAAATGTCGAACTTCCATACAAACGTTTGTCCCCTATTTAAAACCTTGAAGTTTAGGGGATGGATTTTTTAATTTCATGCTTGTAGACCCAGTGGTTAAGGCTGTGCGATGATTGTCAGCGAATGAATGAATTTTAAATTTTTTATAAGTAGATTCGTGTATGCAATCACTGACTTAGCGGCTTAATCAAATATTTTATTAGCATGATAGATTAAAGCTTAATCCTACTCCATCTGATATTTAGGTACCTACTTTATACTCTCTCCTTTTTTATGCATAAACTTTTATTACATCAAGGAAAAAAAATACTAAAAGCGAATTTTGTTTAAAACTCATATTTTATGTTATCATTATTCTGTTTACAGATAGCAAATATAAACACGAAGCGCTGCTGGATGGCGAACCGATACTATTTGAGATTCTGGATACTTGTCCAAAGGTAAAAAGATTTTCCAAACTATTTGATTGAAAGGACATAGTGTACCTACAATTTATATTTAAGAGCAGCGGTGGCCTAGTGGTAACGGTCCCGACCCTTGGTTCGAACCCAAGCTATTAAGTTCATCACCACAACTCTCAAAATGGTGACAGAAAACATCGTGAGGAAACCGGCATGTCGTAGAACCAAAATTTTCCAATACTTGTGGCATCTACCAACCCGCACTGGGGCCGCGTGGTGGATTATGGCCCAGTCTCTCCCACAGAGAGGAGGCCTGTGTCCCAGCTTAAATAGCGAATGAATAAAAAATTATTACTATATTTACCAAAACCGGAAAGGAAGAGAAGAGCCTCCATGTTCAGTGATAACCATCGCAAAAAAAAAAAACTAGCAGAGTAATAAACATAAGTATACAATATTACGACTTACAAACCGTCACATAAAAAAGTAATGTTCCAAAATACGTTCTTTGCCTAAATGTATTTCTCATTGTTAGTGGAACGTGTTGTACATACGGCGACACTTCAACCTATACATTTCCAGTATATACTGGCCTCACATTATCTAAGCTTTCCGTACTACGAGAGATCAGCACATGAGCTTGATGTCTCTTTGTGATTACGAGGCGTAAGCACGCGTCCTCCATTTAGTTTCGCTTCGTAGTACACGCTTGGCACGGCACCCCGGTAATTTGTGACTGTAATAATCTTGTTCAACAATGTCTAATGTGTTTTTTTTATTGTCTAAGTCCTTGGATTTGAATTCACTTTGAATACGTATGTTTGCTTTTTTCGAATTAAATTTTCAAACAAACTAGATATAGTTGCCAGGCCATTTATTCTAGTATGCTTAGCCACAGACCATAATAAAAAGGAAGGACTCCGCGCGAATAAAATATAATAATGCTTTCTTGTGTTGTGAAATGGTGTAAAAATAATTCTACATCCCAGATTAAGTGTCAAGGAATAACATATCACAAGTAAGACACTTATATATAAACACACATAGATCGGTACGGTGCTTCACTTTCGATATGCGTGGCGCGGCGTCCTTCTTTTTTTTCTAGTCCGTGTTTTTAGCATAATTATATCTCATGATTTACTTCAATAAAATTGTAACTGGAATGTTAGTCCTAATCAATAAATGGTTAACCAAAACAAAACGACTAATTCTGTTTAACATTACATTATCATTACTCCCATAAAATTGCAACGTAACACGCTGCTACGTAGGGGAAGGTGGGGGGACACCGGATAGTTAAGAAAAAGACACCTTAATAAAATCACTATGTTATTTATTGAGGTAATCAATGTCATAAATGTTTAAGTATACCTTAGGCATAACTTTGGCATAAAAAAATTTGAGATCAATCTTAATAACTACAACTTTTTTATTTTTTTTAATAAAAATTATAAATCCGTATTCACCCCATACCTATGGTTCAAATAGGCATTTTTTATTCAAGGGGTGAATACAGATACTAACATTAAAACTAAATAATCAAACTTTTCGCAGTTTTTGCTTACAAAAAATAATAATTCTTGCTCAGAACAACTGATGCAACTTTCGTGAGGCCATTTAAGACAAACATTGCATTGGTTACTGTTGTCCGACCACTGCATCCTATTTGACTTTTTCACATAATTATGTTCATGGCATGTTGACGCTCGCACTCTGTAAAAAGTAAAAAATATAGTAATTAAACATAGGAATAAAACAAACGCCCGCAATACCTACATATCAAATCAATCGGGGTGAAACCGGATAGTCGAAATCACCCCGTCCGCTTGTACCCCACAGGTGCCATGTTTGAAATTGTAATACTAACAGAGATTACCTTTACACTCATAGCAACTACAAATACCGTTTTAAAAGGTTAAATATGATTACTTCATAAAAAATACAACTGTATATGATAGCACATAGCTAAACTTAATGATAACACTTTAAAAAAGTCAAAATATTAGATAACTTACCTTTGTTTACAATTTTCGTTTATAGACGCACGCGCTGAGATGTTACCGTCGCCACCATTTGCGACTGCACTGAGTAAGCGTTCGCGGGTATTTAACCGCTAGCTAGAGCGCGACAGCTGTACGCGGAGTAATGAAATAGCAACTATCTGGTTTCACCCTCTTTTCGGTTTCCCCCCCACCTTCCCCTAATTGTTATTATCATTATAAGCCTACGTTGTAGCCCACTGCAAAGGTTTCCCTCTTTCCACTTTCCCGGGCTGGTACGTAATATCACTTAAAATCATTATAAATGAATACGAGTTATCAAACCAAAAAAAATACCACCAGCTAGTCCAAAACGGAACAAACCACCCTTGGTTGACTGGTAGAGAATGCCTAAAGCATTAAGTCCGCCTTTGTATGCATTTGTGTGCGAGAAGTTTAAATAAATAAATAAATAAACAACAGCGTAACAAAAGTAGTAACTGTCTCAACAAGAGCCCTCAGACGTTGAAGAAGTCCAATTTGTTTCAGAGTATAGAAGAGTTGCCGGGTAACGAGATAGCGCAGTGGGCTGACGGTCTGTTCTTGGTGTACTCGATCACGGACCGGGAGTCCTTCAACTATGTCCGGCGCGCGAAGCAGAGCTTACAGCCTGAAATACCGCTCGCTCTCGTCGGGAATAAAGCTGATATGGTGCATTTGAGACAGGTTATTGTTTGTTTTATTGTTTTTTGTAAGCGCAATAATCTATCATAGATGAGATCTGTAGAACTGTACCCGAATTGCGTAACATGGTTTCTGGATTTTGAAGGAAATTCATAAGCTATTGGTTCTTATGTTTGAAAAATTCGTCGGCTCGATAACGTAAATAACGCAATGGATATTGCTGAACTGACAAAATGAATAGCATTGAGATTGTGAGTGTGTTACGCAATTAGGTACTCAGCTATTCAGTTAATCATCTGAAATAGTTTGTTTGCAACCACAGTAGTAAACCTGCACAAAAAAAGCTATTTGGTACTGTCGAAATGCCTCATGGGCTGGTCGCTGGTGACAGTCACAAGATATGAGTCAGTCATTCTAATCATTATCGTCTCATCACAGGTCAGTCCAGAGGAAGGTGAAATCCTCGCTAAGGACTTCGAATGCAGTTTTGCCGAAGTCGCTGCCGCCGAGCAAGTCAACCAAGTAGGCGAAGTCTTCCACGAGCTCTGCCGAGAAGTCTTGACACATAGACGGAGAACCAAACACAGTTTACTCGACAGAATGCTGGGCTCCAAAACAGCGTACAGAGTTTACTCACGAGGGAAGAGCGATAGTGCGTTACCAAAAGACTAGCTGCATTTAACTGTCTCCGGGACTAAATACAATGTTAAGGAATATGCAATGCACGAAGAACTGAACAGAACAAGGACACCGAAGCACGGGGCTTCTTTTGTACCTCTTTGGTATGAGACTTCCCTAAAAATTATATATTCCACGTTTAATGGCATATGAGCTAGGACTGTAGAAGGGCTGTATTTTCCCTTACATCTTGAGGTGTGTCCAGACAGTGCGAGGCATGCGCCACGAATGCATTTTTTATATATCAAATTCCTTAAACTGAGGCACGCGTCACATGCGATCGAAGCATATGCTTCTTACACTCTGGACGCACCTATAAATGAATATTATGATATGATGTAATTAAATCCTGTATACAACATTCAAATTGATGAGTAGAAAAATATTGTATACCTATATCACGGTCGGAGGAAAACATTATGCTTGAACGGCAACCCTATTTTGAGCTGGGGGTGAAGTGATCCCCTCTTTAGAACAAGTATCAGAGGTCGACTCAAATGCTCAGTCGAGTGTAGAGAGGACGACTAATTGTAAATTAACCAATCGTGTTCATATTAAGCTCTTTATTGAAATGCAGTACGTAAAGCTCTTATAGTTATTGAATTATTATTTCACAGAAAAAATAATGTGTCTATGATAATTGTATCGATAACTGTAATTGATAGGTCTGGCCAAAAATAAAGTTATTAAGGTACAGGCAGGGGGTCACTTAATTATGTAGATATATCGAATGCTTAACTTAAATATTCTAGGCCGAAAAACGTGCCTATGTTATAGGTACTTAGGTACTTATTAAGGCTATGATACAATGTGTATTTAAATGTAATTGTAGAAAGGTAGCTCTCGCCAATATAAAGCCAATAGGGTACGTTCATCTGCGAATCTTTTAAAGTTTTTCCGCCCGCGGATAGTAATGGGTCGTCGATATACGTGATCATATTTGAAGTTAGGACATTACACTGTCCTGCTAATTAAAAGATCGTGTGATAAAAAAAAAAACTCATGAAAATATCTCATGTTTGGTTGTTCGTTTGCTAAAGACAAAAGCGAATTTAGTTTTGTACTTAGGTTGTGTTGTGTTTACGTTAAAATAAGACTTGTTGTGGCCAGATGTGGATCTCCTCATTTTCAGGTGATACAATGTGAAGAGAACATTAAGACTATAAATGAAAACGTTCGGTGGCAATACTAATGCTTAAGAGTATTTTGGTATTATCAAATAAACACTAGCATCAAAATTAAAAATATTAATTTATTCAAACAAACTAAATTGTAGTGATGGGCTGACTATATATTTTGCCAATCTTTGATTAGCTATAGTGACTATATATTGGATATATATGATTGAATTTTCGTATGCAGACTAGGAACGGCATAAGATATACGCAGTTTAATTTATTGTCGTTATACACGAAGTGGAGACGACTCTCCACTTTGTTTATTTCTCTACTATATCCGCCTGTCGCTTAGCGTCATCATAAATTACGCTACACAGCAATATTCGCGGTGTTAATTTCCACACATGTTAATTTGATTCGGCGAAGAGTGACATGCCCGGGCACCCTACACGTAGCATTGTATTGATATTATTGATAGCCACGTCTGGCCACGGCTGTAGCAAAAGTAAAGAGATTGAAGAAGCTATATTTTTATTCAATGCTATCCAGATCAAAACGACCATAAAAATGGCCGGCCGTAAATTTTTACGGTCGCTCATTTTAATAAGATGAAGCTCAACACCCAAACCAGTTGAAATTCGAAACATCCAAACCATCCCTTTTTTAAATCAACTGCCTATCCTTGAAGACGACCTTGACCTGAACCAGATTTCATATCTTTGAAGGATGTAGTTTTGTCTTTCACGTCATACGCAGGTTATGCTGCATAACTTCATACCGGAGCATAGAATGGACCATGGTCTAAAAAACAAGGTCTGGCATTCCGGGAGAGACACATGTTTACGTCACTATCCAATTGCCACTTTATTGCAACAAATCACAAATTATGGAAATGTTTTCAGTAACCATTCTGTTAAAAAGAAAATATAAACCATTTAAATTGTCGTTTAATTTTTCTAATCAAACGAAACAATTCAATGTAAACAATACCAACGTAATTGTTAGTTAAAACCTCTTTGTTTTATCGGATTCGCACAGGTAATAAAGGCGATTGGGGAGGTATTATTATACACTACTGGTAACACTGCGGTGGTGACGTAGGCTTGTGTCAGCCCCGTGACCGGAATGCTGGCGAAGTATATTATTATACTATGGAATGGACCTTCTAGTTCTTCATATCTCTTGACTTATTGCCTTTAGGTTATTTGAACTGTCTACACAGTGTATGTAAGTAATGCACGAGTGCGTGAGGTTTAGATACTGTGGCATTTTATTTTGTTAGCGAAAAAGTTGTTGTTTATTTAATAATGTGACTATTTGTAACAATAAAGAATGTTGTATAATCTTTGTTTTTTATTTTAATCAAACTGGCAACCTTATCTTCTATTTGAGAAATATTTTAGTTAAATCCACAGTTGTATGAGGGAAATATAAAATTAAATGGTACGCTACGCTATGATTTGAAAGAAAAATCCTCAAGCATTCGTATGCAACCCCCGTCGCTGCGATTTGCGGAGTCATTGAGACCATTTGAAGCGCATCGCCCACCTGGATCTATATAGATATAGATATATATAGATAGATATAACTAATATTAAAAATGCGAAAGTAAGTTTGTTTGTTTGTTACCTTTTCACGCCTAAACCACTGAACCGATCACCTGAAATTTTGCATATACGTTGTTAGGTGTACAGAAACGGACATAGGGTACCTTTCATCCCGAAAAAAAGTACTGTTCCCGAGGAAAACAACAATAACGTTCGTATGATAATAGATGGCGCCACGTGTCTTTCGAATCATAATTAAATTATAACCCGAATTGATTGTCAAAGTATAAAAAATCGAGAGCGAAGCCGCGGGCAAAAGCTAGTTTGTTTATAAAATACAGCCAACCTCTCCAAGTTCAGTATGTATTAATCTGAATACAATACCAAGAATCACTAGGTAGGTATTGCAGATATCTAATAACTACAAAACCATGATTTTATAGGAGGGGAAAAAAAACGTTTCGTTTCTATAGTTTTTGAAATTAGAATATTTTTTTTTGTTTGTTATTGTATAAAACGCTTGTGATGGTGATAATGATTTCAATAAAATATATCAGCGGGGTAATTAATTACTTAACACACTAACAGTAGGAATGGGTTTCATTTTGACAGTTCAACAACATTCATTGCGTTATTTACGTTGTTGAGCAGACAAATTTTTCGAACATAAGAAGCAATGGATTAGCAATAGGCTTCAAAATGATTTAGATTGTGATAGATAGTGTGTTACGTAATTAGGGTGTTGGGTTAGGGATTTAAATGTTCATATACGAATATGCAATAAAGTGGATTTAAATGTTCATATACGAATATGCAATAAAGTGGATTCAAATGTTCATATACGAATATGCAATAAAGTGGAAATCGCTAAAATATTATTAGATATTGATACTTCTCTGTCGATATGGAAATATGTGTGTACAGTGGTTCAATGTGCATTGATAGGTCACATGATATTAGTTGGCCGGCTGCGAGATAAGGGCGCGGCGCGAACCAACTTAGCGTTATGCGGTTATGATGTAGCAGTATTCCTACCAGTTCAGTTTTGTACCTACGTAAATAAAGGATGTTCGCTTATGGTACTGCGGGGTAATTGCGTAATACACTAACTGTAGGAATGGCTTTCATTTTGACAGTTCAACCACATTCATTGCGTTATTTACTTTGTTGGGCAGACAAATTTTACGAACATATGAAGCAATGGATTAGCAATATCCTTCAAAATGATTCAGATTCTGATCAATACTGTGTTACGCATTAAGGTGCTGGACTGAATAATTCCTACAGAATTGGCGCTCTACCTTAGACGGACAGAAAAGAGGGGATCAGGGGACAATGCAACGGAACAAGGGGACTACGGAATGGACTTAACAGTCTTCCAAGAGAATTAGCGAGGAACGCAAAACCACGCAACACTTGGAATTGTAATGAATTGAGGGAGGCATTTTTTTTTTTTTTGTGTGGGATATCATCAAATGACCTCTCCCGCTCTGGGCGGAGCGGAAGGGCGTGTCAGACTCTTACTGACTAAAACCCACCCGTGTTCCTTCATTTGCCTGTGCGCCAGGGCCACGGTAACTCTTTCGAACAATCCGCAACCCCGGCAGGCATTGGCCCTATCGGACCCCGTCAATGATGCTGACATCTCTTTGAGGCGCGCGTAGAACACGACGCGCCGTCGACCCGGGTCTGGTCCTTACCGGACGGCGAACTGCCCATCGCTCGCCGTCCGCAAGCCCGCGCCTACGGTGGCCGGGAGTCGGCAATCGACTCCCGATGCCCAGAGTTTCTCACCCTGCGGCTACTAGGGGCGTGAGGGCGCAACGATTGCCTCACCCTCACGCGCTCCGCCTCCTCCATCGCGAGCATTACTGCTTCGCAGAAGGAGGTGACGGCTTCCCATTCCCTCTCGCTCCGTACCATGGCCTGGACCAGGGCCGGTCGCGAGAGATTGCCGCCACCGATCGCCGCCACGAGGACACGGCGGTGTGCCGCCCTAGCCGGGCAGACCTCCACCGTATGTTCCACCGTGTCCTCCGGTCGATCCACACAATGATAACACCCGGGCGTTTCCTCCCGCCTTATCCGAAACAGGAACTTCCTGAAACAGCCATGTCCGGTGAGGACCCGCGTCAGGCGGAAGGTGAGGACGCCGTGGCGCCTCTTAAGCCACTACTCAAAGAGGGGACTTACCGCCGCAATTGTGGCGTGCCCAGCGCTGGGTTGCGACAGTCGCACTCTCCATGCCGCCATGAGATCCCGCCGGAGCTCTGTCCGCTGTACCGCGATATCTCGCGGCAGCGGAGTTACTCCCCAGCGTTCCGTCTCCTCGCGCCACTCCCAAATATGCGCGAGGACTTTTGCCTCCAGATCCCATGGCGGCAATCCGGCAAGGAGGCTTGCCGCCTCGCAGGAGACCGTGCGGTATCCCCGGACCAGCCGGATGGCCATGACCCTCTGGGACGCGTTCAACCGGCGGGCCGGTCGGCGCCTTAATGAACGCGCCAACACCGGTGCCCCGTAAAGGGCCATGGACCGCACGACCCCCGCGTAGAGCCTCCGGCAGGAGGCGTTTGGACCACCTAGATTGGGCAGGAGCCGCTTCAATGCAGCCCCGGCCCGGTCCAGTCTGGGAGCCAAACTTCGGAAGTGTTCAACGAAGTTCCACCGGCTGTCGAGGACGAGTCCCAGGTACTTCATCGTCGACTCGACGCCGATGTGAACCCCCCCTGCTTTTATTTGGGAACCCGATAGTGGCGCGTTCCGAGGACCATGAAAACACATGGCCTCGGACTTGTGCAGGGCCACCTCGAGTCCCATTTGCTGGATCCTCTCAACGACTGTCGCAACCCCGCGTGTCATTAAGTCGGCCGCCGCCTGGTGCGACCTCCCCTGCGCCAGGACTAGCGTATCGTCAGCGTAACAAACGACGCTGACGCCGCTAGGGAGGTCGGCGCGCAGCACCCAGTCGTACCCGATGTCCCACAGATGCGGCCTCAGGACCGATCCCTGTGGAACACCGCACGACATCTCTCGCCGCCGGTTCCATTCTCCTTGGTGACCGTAAGTTCCGTAAGTTTTTTTTTTTACATTAATTATTGGTGCAAAACAACTATACTATTAAAATGACTTTCATTTTCTAATACCTAAGTGACATTCTATTGACTAGTATTTTTTAGGTACAAAGACATGAAAAGTGAACAGCTTAAACCTGTTCAATTTGGCTCAGCAAATTCACACACGAATTTGACGATAGAAAATGCGATTCATTGTTTGTTACAACACAAAACTGTTGGATTCTAAACTTCATTTTCATCATCATCATCAGCAGCCTACAGCAGTCCACTGCTGGACATAGGCCTCTCCAATTGCACGCCATTCAGCTCGATTCTCGGCAACTCTCATCCAGCTGCTACCAGCCACCCTGCGAAGATCGTCACTCCACCTAGCCTGAAGGCGTCCTACCTTACGTTTGCCGATTAGCGGTCTCCATTCAAGAACACGTCTACCCCAACGGTCATCGGTTCTACGGCTAATAAGGCCGACCCATTATCACTTCAGCTTACTTATTTTGTGAGCTATATCGACAACTTCGGTTCTCTGCCGGATCACGTCATTGCGGATTCTATCCCTCAAAGGGATTCCAAGCATAGCTCGTTCCATAGCTCGCTGAGTGACCTTGAATTTAATGGGCCAGCCGTACCGTGAGTGTCCACATTTCGGCTCCGTAAGTCATAACACGCAGGACGCACTGATTGAAAACTTTACTCTTTAGGCTCTGCGGAATACGCGACGAGACGACTCGACGAAGGTTCCCAAACGTTGCCCAACCCAGCCGAATTCTTCTGTTAGCCTCAACTTCATTTTACGATAACACAACACAATGACGCTATACCTACGTACTCCCCCTAAAAGCATCACAGAATTGACAAACAAAGAAATAATGAGCCGCGATTAAAAAATGACTAGCCAGTCACAAAGGCAACCCCGGAGTCACACATACAAAGGGTAATCTCGGCAAAGTGGCCCCAAATTAAAATAAAAATGCTCCCCCAGTTTCGTGCGTCAAAAATCGACCAATCAGAGCATTGCTTTGATTTTGCGTCACGCTTTTGACAGCGCAGTGACATATTTTAAAGATGGCACCCTATTCTAATTGTCTGTGGATGCGGCTGGCCATGCATTGTTTGCAGTATCTTATTGTGGGGTATTATTACCGGCACTCGATCCCCTATGCACTATCTGGCTATTACGCATCTGAAAAGTAATGGTTTTTCTAAAATAATCACTTCACAGCACTTCTAATTATATTACTTAGGATTCCTTTCGAAGATTTTTTCTACAGCGTCACTTATAACTTCGGAAAAGTACTTATGTAGGTAAATTGAAAGTTGTGTAAAAAAAATCTCTTATAAAAATCAAAAGTTTCGTATTATGAATAGTCGTCTACAACTGCTCAGTAAGATAAATGCTCAGATTTATGCCGTAAGTAAATGTTGATGTAGTTACCTATTTTAAGCCAGAAGTTGACAGGTAAATCCGAATTATAAATAGACCCTATCAGATAAACTTAGTCTGTATGTAACAGCGCATACCTAACTAAGAACATGTTCTAGTATTTAATCCAGAGTACGAACATAAAAATTGCCTCTGCTATATCTTGATATCCTGATTCCTGTCCCACGTCATGAAAGTCAGGTTTCTGCCATCAGGCATCTGTGCATGAAGCCGACGCAAACAAGATTACTGCCTGCAGGCAAATAGCGCATAGTCTATTCTAAAACTATTTGATGAAAATCAGAAGATCAGAAAACGTACCCATGGACGCCGATTTGTAGTGCTACTTACCTGCTTTTAGTGCTTTGATTTGATTATTTGAATACCCGAAATTCTAATTAAAAATCACTTTAAAGATTTTGTTATTTTGACAAGTTGTTTGTTTATTATAACCTTAATTTTTGTCTATTATTTTTCAATTACAATTTAATAATGATATTAAAACATTAATTGTTGGAAAAAATGGTGAGATATAAAGTTAAAACGCACTAAATACGATGAATGTGTTACCTACTAAATTTGGCTCCACTTTACTTTAGTACTCGCGTTTGAGAAGCTGCAATATTTTTAGCGTACCCTTGTCTCCAACTAGAACGCTTTCGCAAAATTTCACACTGCACAAACGCCTAGTTTTCGAGGAAAAAAACCTACACTTTCAAAAAATTTAACTTATTTCTGTACTATGATATTTAACTATGATATTTTACCACAGATATTGTACGAATTTCACTCCTAGGTTGTTCCGTTTTATGTTCAGACAAAGTCACAGAGATTTTATTGGTTTTTAGTATACATAACAAATAAATAATAATAACTTTAATTCATTTTTAAATATTTGCTACCTGAATGAACTCAATTATGGGGCAAATAATATAATTAATTAAATTAAAAGTAGTTAATTTTCACTTGTTCTCTTAAAACGATTGATTGACACCGAGGCGTCCCCGAAGTCAGTCCCCGAACCTATTACACTACACACCAAAACAACATAATATAAAATAAAAAAACACATCTCGACTTAGTAAAAAGGCAATTATTCTAGGCAACTACGGATACAAGGGCGAGCGAAGCAAACTCGGGACTTGGGGCACCCCGATTCGGACAGGTTAGGTTCGAAATAGATGACGGGGGCTTAAGTGAGCGAGCATAAGCGCGCGAACTAACCGCCGCCATCCACTTCGTGTTAGCTTCCTTTAAACCGTGTAGACAGAATTATTTCTGTCGATGGAGCTCCATCGATTGTGCTTTATTATTATTGCTTGGAAACAAATTTTGACCCACCACGTCTTTCCCACCCTTAATACTCCCACTATCCCACCAATCCACCAAAAAGGGTCTATTCTACCCAAAATAAAATAGCTACTATGAAAAAACACCGGGAGTTAAAGTACACTGCTTCCCTAAATTTAGTTTAGTGAGTGATTGCGTAAGAAGGGTTGGTTTACAATTTCATCAGACTCTTTTGGAACAGACTATACATGGTACACGCATAAACAACAGCCAACCTATTCTGTAAAATCTCTTCGTGAAAACTTAGGTGACGTGAGCTGTCAATAGTGTCAATCCCTAATATCAGGTGGAATGTCAGCTCACTTCACTTAATTTCTCACGGTGAGACTTTTACAGAATAGACCCGCTGGTGATAGCATGCTAAGGGTGCTCTACTATCTGTTCTTAGTGTCATAGGCAGGTTTTACCTAACGGTACAATGTTTTCTTTCGTCACATAAGGTGCAAAAGAAGAACTGAATTATGTCAAAATCAATCAAATGTTAAGGAGTCAGTCGGAAATTTGAAGCTAGTTGCTTGTTTTTATGCGTATGGAAATGAACTTCACAATCCATTAAAAAAAAAAAAAACCGGGAAATGTTTTCAAAAGTTTTCGAAGCGGAACGTAGAGATTTCTTCAATTGAGCAAATTATATAGCTGACATCTCATTACAGTCACTTCTTTATACAAGATTTGTAAAATATAACCTATTAAGTATTAAAACATAGTCTATCTACAACTCTCCAGTGTCATGGCGAGAAAATCGCGCAAACTACAATAAAACAGAAAAAACACAAAATGTTACTTTCGTTGTTTGCTTAGCGTACCTATGTACTGTAGGCATACTTAGAATTCCATTTACAAATAGCTGTGATGACCGTTCGATAGCCTTAAATAAGAAATTAGGTTTTCTTCGTCAGTCGCGGCCGCGGATGCTCATTCTTGTTTTAAATTCAATTAACCGGTCAAGTTACGTTTACGAAAAATCAGCGAGGATTAAACGCTAGTCTATAGCATAAACAAGTGAAATTGGCACGTGGCGCAAATAAAACTACTTATAAAAATAACTTCAATCATTTAAATAAATAAAATATTACTTGTGATAAGAGGTAAAACTAAAAACCCTTAAAACGAGGCAATTAAATATAAAAAGTCATGTAACCATTTTCACAGGATGTGAGGAAAACCAATACATAGTGCCTCTCATTCCCACAGAGGTCAGCAAACAAATAAAAAAGTGCACATTTTCTTGAGAACGTCGAATTGGACAACTCACACATTTCACTTTTCGTCTACCTGCGGAGAGCTGCGCGTTGCATGTAAAGTACCTTTACCACATTATATTTCGGTTTTAATAAAGCGCAATTAGCCTAAAAATGCTTTCAGATTGTACCTAATTTTGGTCCAAACATTTACCGATATCATTTGTGCAAATCCTTTTCCTATTTAAAAATTTTCATTGCCATAGATTTAATGCTACCTTTGTTCTGGATAATAATCAAACAGGTGTCCCTGTTAGCATAGGTGAAAAACTTGTTAAGTGCCGATCTTGTACGAAATTAGAACGGTGGATATTAATTGATTTTCCGTCTGCATCCACCCACCACCCCCTGCGGAGGGCCCTTGCGTCACAGCAGTCAATCTTTATCGTTCCAAACAATATCTACATTCGTTATTGACATCTCCCAGAAAAAATATTCGGCTATAAATATACCTATGTATATTTAAGTGATAAGAAAAGTGATTAGTATTGTAACTATATCAACAGTGATTCACACCTGTAAGTTGCAACCTTTAGACCGTTTAGCTTGTTGGTTTTTTTACAAACATTTTCATTGGTTTTATGATTTCCATTCTGAAACTATTTTACGATGGATTACCTATAGACGGCTACAATTTTGATGAGTTTCTTGCTCTAATCTTTCCGAATAAAATTACTTAAAACTAATTAGTGATTGGTTTACAGGATTTCATTCTTCAAGCTTTGTTTAAGTAGCCTTGTAATGACTATTTTTATGTAGCTGATAATACACAGTTTTTGTTTCAGAATTCCATATTTATTTAGGTTTAGGTTTAAAGAAACTTTATTCTCAATAAAGACATATGTCACTCACTTCCCTAATAGCATTTACTGCTGCCCCTCGGTTGGGCCACGTGCACGTGATCGTGGCCCAACCAAACGCCAACAATAAATGCTAGTAGGTTTGAGAACAATACTAGAACTTATATAAATTACACAAAGTTCGTCGTCATCAGTTACAAACCAGATACACATTCACTGCCTTTATTTCTCCAGAAGTGATCTATCCGCAATTATAAACTGACTAACTTGAGTTTTGAATGCATTGAAAGAGTATAGATTTCATATACTAGGAAGGTATTCTTTATAGGCTGTGCTCCTTCAAAAGTAATCATTTTTTGCCATAGTTTTGGGTAAAACTAGCAAGCTAGCTCGCCTTGTTTATATTGGGTGAGTGTTATGTTCGTATGAATACTTTTGGTAAGATTTTTTTTGATGATAACACATGTATGGTAAATATATAGTTGTTTAATATTTATTATTTTTGTATCTATAAATTTTACTGGTTAAATATAATATGGATAGTTGAATAGTATTTTTATGAGTTTATTTACCAGTGATACAGATAAAAGTTTACAAGAAATAGAATATACCTACATAGTGTTTATAAAATAATTAAACAAACTTAAAATTTTAGCGATAATTGAACTCTACCAAGCCATTATATAACACAGGCAATTTAGAAAAAATATTGCTGAATTTTATTAGTTGTGACTTAGGTACTTACCTAATACATAATACTTAATACACCAAAAATATTTTTAGGTTTGCAAGATTGCAATTTTTTTAGAAAAATTAGCTCACCTAACTACATTTGCTTATACTTTCAGGAAAGTTTTATTTCTCTGTCAACATTGTTTTATCAGTGATTGTGAGTGTGTTAAGTGAGAAAACATTAATGAAAATTGGCTTTGAATTTAATGGTAAAGTATGTATATTGTTTGTATCCTTTTTCAGATGTTAATTCTTATTTATAAAAATATACTTCTTCATTTATTGATACATGACTAGAAAATATCATTTACCACTGGAAACAATTTTTATAGGTAAGTAGGTTTTTAGCGACATAAACCTTTTTTTTAAATCCCGCAGTTGTAATTTATGATTCTGCCTTTGTCTTAAACTATTGCTATTTTCATTTGTTTACCTTTAAGATTAATGTTTTTCAAAATGTGGCCACTTAATAAATTAGAGTACGTAAACAATGATAAAATATTTTGTGAATTAGGTACTCAATTTTTTTATTTGTATATAATTATGTACCTAATATAAATACGAATACGGAATATAATATATTCCGTATTATAATAATCCGAAATAAATTATAATATATCCGACGATAACTGACGTTAAAAAAGTAGTTACGAATTAGCACATTAAGTTCTTACGAGTAATATTTAATTTTGTACATAATATGTACCTTAGAGACATGCTCGGCTCATCAATAAATCATTGATCGTTTCAAATATGAATGACTTCAAATGAACAACCCTTGGGGCGTGCCGCGCGCCCCGCTGCGCCGCTGCCGCCGCCCCGTCCAACCCCGGCGGCCTGCGCAAGCGTCACTCAATCACCAACCAGCCCTCTGACGTAAACACTGACGTAGCCAAATAGATCAATAATTTTTCCTTATTAGTTTTAATAATAGTGAAGTGCGAATTATAGTGAGAACTTTAAAAGTGAATAGTGACTTTATAAATTTGTATTTGTGAAAGTATTGATAGTAGATAGATAGATCTATGAAGTAGTGTTAACAATTTTTCAAAAAAAAAAAAACTAAATACCCATTGAAAATAAAACTAGTGAGGTGATTAGAACTATCGATAAATAATAGTGATTAGAACTATCGATAAATAATAGTGCGGTAGCTGCTCTTGCTGTATATATTGTGAGTGATTTTTACCATAGCGTTGCGTTTCTTACAAAAGCTGTGCAAATTAACATAAAGTTTACAATTAACAAAAATAGCATGATTATTTGATAACTAATGCTGTGCGTATTATAAGAACCACTTCTTATTCAGCGTGCTCTAGTCATTAAAATGAGTGCGTAATAAAAACTTGCCAGCGCACTTATAAATACATTTTTTTATTTACTCTTTCATACACTATAAGAGAGACTTAATAACATAAGCCAAGCAATTTATCAAACAAAGCTCAGCTATTTTCTTTTACATTTGGAAAATCAACCATCAGGTTATATTACCCATAAGTTCCAAGATAATTCTTTGGAAAACTATTTGGGGTTGTGTAATTGCCCTCATTATCATATAATGCTGCTGCAGGGTTTGGTCCGCCACTTTTTCTTTCCGACTAAATCACTAGGAAATGGTGAAGAGCGGCGATTTTGGGGACTGTTTTGATTTTGGTGTTTGTGTTGTGTTTTGTTTTGTTTGTCTGTGTTTGGTTTTGACGTTCAAATAGTGCTGCTGCACAGCCTAATTTCTGTGTAAATGACATTTGATTTTGATTTGATAACTCTCCAATTAATCAATCGATATACTTACCAGTAACAAACATATAGCACACGTTCTGTAGTTACAATCAGCTACGTGAAAAATCGAACTGTCTTGAAATAGTAAAGCCATTAAAATCAACCTTTTTGTTTTGTAAATATTTTGTAACCCGAGACAAGGGCAGCTTCTGTAATGTAGGTAACCTTGACATGAAGGGTCCTGACCTATATTGACGGTCACAGTTATAAATAATTTTCCTTGTACCCTTTTCAAGGAACTCATCATTCTCCTTGTAAATACTTGATTCGCACAATACAAGCAATTTTTTTCAAAAATTAAAAAGTCTTTTTATGGAAACGCATTGCTCTTTTGTCATAGGTACCTATGTTATTATTTAAGTACCTACTTTTATTTATAAACTGCTAGCGAAATTATTATTTTATAAATAACATAAATTTGATTTTATAAAGCAGGTAGCGGCCCCCACCTGCTTTGTACAGTTTTTTTTTTAGGTATTTTGTGGAAGTTTAATAGTAACAATACACATATTTTAGCCTTACGGAATAAATTCTCTAAATGATGGTACACTAACCGCATGAAAATCCGTTGCCTAGTTTAGAAGAACAACGCTGTCACACGGACAGACACGAAAAGCGACTTTAATTTATAGATGTTGCTGCTGTAGGTTTTTCTTTACATCATTATATTTTTCATTCACAGTATTTTTATTTATGTATTTTCTTCATTGGGGTTTATTTACAAACGATGATTGAAGTTAAGAGAGGTTAAAAAGTCAAAAAATGTAAGTTAAACAGTCGCTAATAAAAAATAAATAATAAAAGAGCCCAGACCGCCGGTAGCTTGGACCCTTTACCCAATACCGGTGAGCTACTATTTTTTATATTTTTAAATTGTATTATATAGGTATTTTATAATCTAATATAACATAACATAACATCACGCCTGTATTCCCAGAAGGGTTACGCAGAGGTGTACCTATAGCACACCCACATTTCGCCAGTTATGTTTAAGTCCCATGTAATAGGGGGCGAGCCTGTTGCCATCAACCGGGCACAAATCCAGACTCCGGGCTGCTACCGAGAAATTCCAGATGGAAAAACCCAATAATACTTTGCCCGACCCGGGAATCGATCCCAGGACCTCATGCTCAGCAGTAGCGCTTGCGACCACTAGACCAACGAGGCAGCCAATAATCTAATATTTTAAAATATATTTTGTATGTACATATAGTTTATGTTTTTAATAAAATAAAGGAGATAATAATAAGTTTACAATACATAATGAGAAAACACATACTTAAAGTTAGTCATACACTAAACATGATTGATTGATTTATCATTAATTAATTTTAAACAACGTTTATAAGTAAAGGGGGGTTATTTTTAGATGTCTATCTACCACTAATTGATAGGTAGGTACTAGGACCACCTATTACAAGCTGCGGTAGGTCGTGCCGCTGCTGTCAAATAGGCTAACAAGTACATGCGGGTATCATTGAGAGGGTTAAGATGAGAATTTTGAGGAAACTTGATATTTTCGACTTGCTTCGAGTGTTGAGGGGTTGTGTTCATTTATGTTATGATCCTTGGAAGAATTGGGTTAAGAAAATAGTCCGATTCATTATTAGTTACAATATTAGTCTAAAGAGAGGGAAATTAATTGTTTAATAAATTGACTACCCACTTATTCCCGAATCACAGCTGTAATTTTTCGACAGTTATATGACATTGCCGTAAAGGCTCGTCGGCGACGCGACAGCTCGACATAAAGGCGCCGCTCGTCGCGTGGCACGCGGTGCCTTTGTATCACGCTGTCGCGTCGCGCCAGTGTGAACGAGCCTTAACACGGAAAATTGACATACCAGATTGAATAATAAACTATTTATTCTATCTTTCTATGTTCGGTACATTCGGTACCTATAGATTACATTATACGTAGTTGAAGTAGCTATGTCCTCGCAATATGCTACGTTCAATTCTCCTATTACATTCTACTATGCCATATTCGAAGACATGTGACATCTACCAACCCGCACTGGGCCCGCGTGGTAGATTACAGCCCATTCCCTCTCAAAAAGAGAGGAGGCCTGTGTCCCAGCAGTGGGAACATTATAGGCTGATTATGTATGCCATGCTACTAATATGTAATATAAATGTGAAAGTTAGTATGATTGGATGTTTGTTACTTAATCACGCAAAAACGGCTGGACGGATTGGGATGAAATTTGGCACACAGATAGTTTATAACCGGGATTAACACTTAGGATACTTTTTTTTTATCCCGGTAGTACGTCCCCTTTGAATAATTTACGACATCCACGCGGGCGAAACCACTGGCAAAAGCTTGTATTTCATTACGCAACGGCTTGTTAACAAACAGAGAGTAGTAAGGCTTCCACAAACAGGCACGACGCGACAGCCCGACACAAAGGCGCCGCCTGTCGCGTGGCACGCGGTAGCTTTGTGTCACGCTGTCGCGTCGCGCCAGTGTGCACGAGCCTCTGGTACTTATGGACATGCACGCCCAATTTTTTGTTAAATCGTATTTGGGCTCTCTCTGGCTAGATTAGACAAACTAAGTATTTGTAGTTTAGCTCTTAATATGACGCATAAAATCCAAAAGAAAACAAAAAGCCTCACTTCAGCGCAAAACGGCCATCACTCTGCATAATGCTGCGGCTCTGGTGCGAAACAGAGCCAAAGTAAGTTTCATCATTCACACAGTCCATCCCTCGTTTCTTTGGTCTTCCCCTACTCTTATAGCCATCCACATTCATACCCAAAACTTTCCTCATGACGTTTTCCTCAGTCCTCATTACATGCCCATAATATGACAACCGATTTTCACGTTATACACACATCAAGAGTCTAGGGATCAAGCACGGTTTTACTATGTAGTTACAAAAAATCAGGTTTTTTAAATATATTTTTTTTGTAACTCCTGTACCTTTTTAATAAATTTCTTCATTTGAAAAGGGAATAGTTTTTGAATTTCGGTCGAAAGTTTATAATCTTCTATCAAGTCGTATTCCTTAATCCTGCAACGGGTTTGAGGCGAAATCAGTAAAATTTGTGCCATACTTCTGAGTGGAATCAATACAAAAGAAAGTTATTATGGAGAGACGACGTCATTTGAGCCGACAAGAAATGCTCAGAGCCGTGGGAATTTTGGAAGCTGGTTCTCGGCAATTCGCTGTGGCAATCGTTCTGGGCACTACGCGAAGTGTTATAACTTATAAGTCGACTTTGGACACATTACAGTATCACTGGCAGCGTGGCAGAGCAACATGGAGGATGAGCTCGCATCACCACACGCAAAACGATCTTGTCGTTACATACAAATTACTGACCATACTGCCCGATATACAAATTACTGACCCACAACCATGGCAATCAATCTGCTGAACGCCCTGATGGCTCAGGAGCCGGGTGTCGACATATATAAGTATAGCAGGACATCTATGTTTAATGTTTGCATGAAGTTTTTTAGTTAAATGTTTCGTTGGTGGCTTGCTGCGGGCTTTGGTATTTACTGTAAGTGCAGCAAGCAATTGTTATATAAATAAATAAATAATACTGTTCGACGAAATCGTACAATGACCGCGATGATGTTAGTTACGAGGCCATAGCTCTTCAGGGATGTTAGTAAGCGATCACACCATACGAAAGCGCTTGCCTGAAGTCAATCTCCATTCCCGAAGGCCGCTACGTGTACCACCTATTGAGCCCCGCAATCGCAGAGCCCGTTTACAATGGGCTCGTGAACACAGAAATTGGGCGGAAGAATAGTGACGTTTTGTGTGTTTTTCTGATGAATCTCACTTTGTTATGAGGCCAGATACTAGACGTACACGGTATTGGAGGATCCCTGGATGTCGAGAACGTTTAAAATCACGCCAGGAAATCCATGCATACAGTGGTGGAACAATCATGATATGGGCGGGTATTTTGATTGGCGGAAGAACCGAACTGATTCGGATCAGAGGCAATCCCAATGCACAGATTTACGTTGTAACGATACAGTATCAGAAGTTGTCATTCATTTGCTGACCCAATTTGGTGCTTAATTTCTGCTTTTGCATGGTAATGCACGTCCATACACTGCCAGAGTCGTTACAAACACAATTGCCGCAGCTAATTTCAACGTCCCACCACGGCCTACTCAGTCACCAGACTTGAATCCCATTAAGCATTATTGGATATGCTTCAAAGAAGAGCTCTGCCAAATATGGATGACGAGTACACACCAGAAAATCTTTTTCGCCTGGTACAACGGACGTGGGCGCCCATTCCGTAACGTGATTTGGATGAATACATATTGAGTATGCCGAATCGCTGCGATTGCGTTATACGCGTTACCGGCGGAAATACAGACTACTAAAATTGTTTATTTTACATAGTTAAAAACTTTGTTTTTATCACATTTTAATGTCAGCATTAACTAAGCTGAAAAATCCAGCATAAGCAAAAATCGCGTAGTCTTTACTAAAGCAAAAACAGAGAGTACTGCATCGATCTAAACATACTAAAACATTTTACATAGCAATCTAAATAAACATCTTATTTAGTTTCAATAGGGCATTTTTTTATACGTTGATCCTTAGACACTATTGATGTGTGTAGTTTAATTTTATAGTGTCCGTGTACTGCAGCGTGGCATTAGCATTTCTATATCATCCCAAATAGGCCTTTTTATCCTTGTATAGTTAAGGGATAATAATTATAATGATAATTGCAATGGGAAAGTTAAACAAGCAAGCAAGCTGGCACCGTAGCGTTGAAAAATTATGAGTGGGTATGATAATACTAATCAATTCTATTTTTTTTATTTTTGCGGAAATCACTGTTATAATGGTGTTATTAAATGTACATGTTTCAAGTGATTCTACCGTAAGGCATGCATAATAAAAATCAAGATTGGCATTGAAATATATAAAATTAGATAAAAATATTTTAAGATATTAAATTAATGGAATGTCTTTCTTAAAGTTAGTAATTTATTTATTTCAATTTCCTTCACAGAATTATTACAATACATTAACACAATAATTATTTAAAGATTCATGCTTATTTGTTCTACGAGTACCGTATTACTTGATGTCTTGTTCTATTGTTGATTGCACTTCACATACAAGTTCATCCATATAGTTAACTGAAGCATAATTGTATTCACACGCTGTTTAAAGTGGATTATTGAATTATATTTATTAGACGGTATATAATAATCCTAAACTAATATATAAATGTGACAGTTTGTGAGGATGGATGGATGCTTTTTATTCTTTCACGCAAAAACTACTAAACGGATTTAGATGGAATTTCGAACACTGATAGTTGATTTGAACCTGGATTAACACATAGGATATTTTTATCCCGGTACTACGTTCCTGTGGGATAATTTCCAACCTCCACGTGGGCGAAGCCGCGGGCAAAAGCTAGTAATATAATAATACAATGCTAAATCGGGAATGGAAAACGTGGTTTTTTGTATATCAACATTCTCCTGCCCTTATTCCAATTTATTTGGGGTCTGCGAAATATGTCTTTAACATACTTCTCTATTAGTCGTCATCTCGGTAGTCACCCCCATTCTAACCACAAGATCTTTCACAGAGTCTATCCATCGTTTATTTGGCCTTCCCGTACTGTTATAGCCGTCGACACTCTTACACAAAACTGTCCTCACGACATTTTCCTCCTTCCTCCGTATCACATGCGCAAACCATGACAACAGATATCCAAACAACTTTTCAGTTACTGGTTTTAGACTTCCTCTTATGTGCAATTGTGCATAATGCATAATCAGCCTATAATGTCCCCACTGTTGGGACACAGGCCTCCTCTCTGTGAGAGTGGGCCGTAATCCACGACGCGGGCCCAGTGCGGGTTGGTAGATGTCTTTCAATTTTTGGTTCTAGGACATGCCGGTTTCCTCACGAAGTTTTCCTTCACCGTTTTGAGAGCAGTGGTGATGAAATAATTTACACAAAGTAAAGCACCTGTCACTCCTGTCAGGGTTCGAACCTACGACTTACAATTCGCAAGTCGCGGTCGTTACCACTGGGCCACCACTGCTCACTCTGCCTCTTATGTACTCCATCCATTCGTGTAACACCACACATCCCTCTTAGCATTCTCATCTCAGCTGCATGCAATTGCTTTTCATTCATCCCTTTTGTGGCCCAATATTATGATCCATACCAGACAGCAGGTCTAAAAAAAAATATATGGACAATGCGGGATTCGCAGACTGTTCCCGTGACCTGCCGCCATTTCATCCATCCAGTGTTAATTCTGTGCTTAACAGACCGATCTACTTCGCCATCGCTTTGCACGAGTGAACCGAGATACCAAAAGTCGAAGCAGACTTCTCCCAAGAAGCGCGCCATTAAGCGCTATGGCTCCAGAACTGAAGAGATTGCCGAAACATTTATATTTAGTTTTGGTTTTTCTGATTTTCAAGTCAACATTCTCCCGATTCTGTTACCATTTCTTCAATCTGCTCTGGATCTCAGATCCATCTTCACTGACAAGAACAATGTCATCGGCAAACAGCACGCACCGTGCCTCTTCCTATATGTCCGACGTCAGAGCGTCCATAATCAACTTAAAACCGATCACTGCTGCAAGCCTACAGCCACACTGAATTCGTCTGTATTTCCAGCAGCCGACCGGACGTAGGTACGAGATTGACTGTACATAGCACGAATTAACTCTACATACTTCCCGGGCAAACCATTCTCTTTCAAGGTCCACCACAACACATCCCGAGGTACACTATAATACACTTTCTCCAGATCAATGGACACCATGTGCAAGTTCTTGTGTAAATAATTTTGTGTATTGCTGAAGTGAAATTGACGAGTTTCACTGAACGGATGCAACCGCAAGCTTGGTCATTGGGTTGCGCCACCCCACTCATTGGATATGTGAAATTATTCTGGAAAATATAACAAATGGACTTCGGTATATTTAATGAAGCTCTACCTATTAGGTACCTATAACTTTCTTAAAATATATTACCTATTGTAATTTTATGTTCGCAGTAAAACGAATTCGGATTACGTTAGAAAAGATACCTAAGCTTTTAGAGTAAATGAAATGCAACTCAGAAAATTTGGTTATAAAATACATTCAGTAGGGTGGCAGGGACACCGACGCGCAATCGGTTACCATTGATGCAGTTCATGATTTAGAGACCCTTGCGTTGAAAATTATGGACGGTAATTTAAAAAAAAAATGATGTCACACATTTTGCCCGCGTAGGTATTGCACTTTTCTATGAAATTGCTGATAATTTTTTGATAATCGACTAAAATTTATACGCTAGGGGGCGTTTTATATTTTGGGTAATGATCTCTCCCGCTCTGGGCGGAACGGAAGGGTGTGTCAGACTCTTACTGACTAAAACCCACCCGTGTTCCTTCAGTTGCCTGTGTGCCAGGGCCACGGTAACTCTTGCGAACAATCGGCAACCCCGGCAGGCATCCGCCCTGTCGGACCCCGTCAATTATGCTGACATCTCTCATCATCATATTGTGCTGAATCCATGGTTACAGTTTGCGCGTTGATAACCCTGCCAGTCTGTATATAGGTACAGTAGGTACAGTAGTCACGCTGAAAGTGCGCGCGCGCAACCATTTGCATTATAAGTGGACTGCATGCGTTCCGACCTCCGCAGGATCAAATCGGGAACCTATTATGACGTAATGAGTATTTTACCTATAACTACTGTCATTCAATTTGCATCACACACATTTACACTTAATACATAATAATTACATACATACACATACATAAACTCACGCCTTCTTCCCATGGGGGTAGGCAGAAACTATAGAACGACACCTGCTACGATCCTTACATACTCCTTTTGCCTCGTTTATTTTCATACATCTGGTCATACACGGACGCCGGTTGTGAGTACTACGCACCTGACCTTTCTGAAGAACAACACCAATAAGGTCACTATATGTCTTCCTAGAGCGTCCCCTCCCGGCGTTTCCACTCACATCTGCCTAATAAGCCAGCCTGCATAATAGTTAGTCATTTAATTTAATACCTAGTGCAAATAGTTACTTAGTTGTGTAATAATTGTATACGTAATCAAACCTCTTAAATTCACTAATCTCCTATTACAAAAATTAAATTTTAACAGGAGGTGGCGTTAAATGAATTTTCCGATAGAAAACTATAACCAAGCCGTTAATACTGAAATTAATTTTCGCTTATTTGTCAAGTTGTTAAAGTTTTCTGTTAATGTGCTCTGGTCACGCTTATTGGCTTATTTTTTAATTGTTTTAACACGTCAACACGTTTGTTATCGGTCCTTTGGTGGCAATACACGGGAGATCTTGTAAAACAGCGTAAGTCAGATTTGTAAAACGATTTCTTTTATATGTGTGATATTTTGTTCAGTATTTTCTGCAGTTATGCCTTTTTATTAATAGTATCTTGCTAGGCCCTACTGCATCTAATACTAAAGTAAAGCAGTGAACATAGAAAAAGTCCTTCATAAATAAATAAAACTACGAATCAAATGCGATCCAATCCTCGTTTCTGTATAAACAGTTCATAATGCATAGTTTCATTAATTAAGTTTCTCTCACTTTCGTTTAGGTACCTACTGCTTGTACCTTGTTCTATTAACTTAGGTAAGTTATCATTTTAATATTAAAAAAATAATGTACATAGGTATTTGGATGTGACTCTTTTCTTCGGTTGCGTACTCATCATTCAACGCACTTCTTTGAGTCAATTAGCTGTCTCTACAAAATCATAAAGTAATATATTTCATACAGGTCCTATTCACGTATAGCACATTAAAATACATTACATCCTAAATATTACAGATTAATAAACCCATACCGTACATGTTTGTTATTACAACAGCTGCATAAAGTCAAATAAAAAAAAATGGTCCGCAAATTCTCTTCGCTATTAAGTCCCAAACATTCAAAAAACGTATTAGTGATTTTTTGCGCCATCTCAATTTTAAAAGCAAGAAGCTACCGACTTTCCGATGTTATTATTGGTTTCGCTTTTGTTGTTAACCCTCCGGCGCACACCAGGCCTTTTGGGCCCAGCCATAGCCCCGGCTCATCCGAGCCTTTGTCCCGGCATCGGCACTTACCGGGATTATCCGAACGTAATTACCTGTTTTGCGAGTCCGTAATTATGTTTGCAAAAACTATGCAATCCCAACTTCTGAGTGACCGACAGACAAAGAGTGAAAAGTTCTGCTACCGTGGCTCGAGGTCCAGGACTCAGCAGCTCTGTGCTTGACGCAAACACAATGTTTATTGTTTGATTTCGAAGAAAATGTTTTGTCTGCTTTGAGTAACTTTTTTTATTTTTATTGTGTCATAATCTATACTACTTTTAAGCAAATCGATTGTAAATATTTTTTATGGGCTTCCCGTTTATTTTTATCTGCCTAATACTTAGCGCAACTTAAATTATTTAAAACATTAAAATATGATAGGTTCTGTGCAAATCTGCAATGCTATTTTATAGCCTGGCTCTAGTGTAAACTGAGTAACTACAACATTTAACCATTCTAATAACCAGCCCAATAAAGAAAGCAATAGATTTCTGTCTCAAAACTCTAAAACACAATAATCGAAATGCAAATATACAATTTCAGTTCACACGAACATACCTACTTTGTCGTATAATAATTGTAAGTGTAAGTACCAAATCAAACGGCAGTACTTGATGGCTTTCAATACCAATGGCCGTTTATAACAAGTGGCCATAAAAACAATGCGAATAATGAACAAAAATACAAGTAGCTCTCAGCTTTGTGGCCAAAAGATGTCAGCCCAAAGCCAACATACAATGGAACTTTATTTTCTTACATTTGTTGCTATTCTTGATTGATTCTTTTCTTTACATTGGGCTTGGAGTGCTCTTGAAAACCGCGAGCGAAAGATTTGCACTTGAGAATTACTTCGCGCGACGGTTCCTGTGTGAAAATGTTTCTGATGACTCTGAGATTATGTTTAAAGTTAAGTATTTTATCTATTTTCAGATGTAATGATGAAATAGCAGGAGTATCATGCACTCCGTTACGGCTTCGTCAAGTGAGTATTATTTTGATTTGTTATTTAGGTAAATAGCCCCTTTCCATTCATTACATGGATAGTACTTAGCTATTATGTCCCAAGATTGGTCACACAACTTTTCTTAATGCTCATGAAAATCAATATTTTTAACCGGTTTCAAAAAGGAGGAGGTTTCTCAATTCGACCGTACCTATATGCTTTTTATTTTTATTTTTATATGTGTGTGCGCGGATAAATTCGTCGTTTATGAACCGATTTTGATGATTCTTTTATAAGTTAACAGCTCTGTGTAAAATACACACATCAAAAGTGTCTAGGGATCAATCACTTTTTTGCTAGTTACTAAAAATCTGGTATTTAATTACATATATTTTTTGTAACTCCTATTGATACATTTTTGTAAATTTCGTCATTTGAAAAGGGAATAGTTTTTGAATTTCGGTCAAAAGATTAAAATCGTTCGTCAACTCGTATTCCTATATTAATCCTGCAACGGGTTTGAGGCCAAATCAATAAAATGTCTGCCATACTTCTGAGTGGAATCAATACAAAAGAACGTTATTATGGTGAGAAGGCGTCATTTGAGCCGAGAAGCAATGATCAGAGCCGTGGGAATGTTGGGAGCTGGTTCTCGGCAACTCGTTGTAGCAATCGCTCTGGGCACTACTCAGAGTGTTATAAGTCGACTTTGGACACGTTACCGCATCACTGGCAGCGTGGCAGAGCGACATGGAGGATCAGCTCGCATCACCACACGCAGACAAGATCGTTACATACAAATTACTGCTCGACAAAATCGTACAATGACCGCGATGATGTTGGATACGAGGCTTCATAGCTCTTCAGGGATATTAATAAGCGATCAGATCATAAGAAATCGCTTGCATGAAGTCAAGCTTCGTTCCCGAAGGCCGCTACGATACCACCCTATTGAACCCCGTAATTGCAAATTGGGCAAAAGAAGAGTGGCATTTTGTGTGTTTTCTGACGAATCTCGCTTTGGTATGAGGCCAGATACTAGACGTACATGGTATTGGAGGTCCCCTGGATGCCAAGAACGCTTAAAATCATGCCAGGAAGTCCATACATACAGTTGTGGAATAAACATTATATGGGCGGGTATTTGGATTGGCGGAAGAACCGAACTAATTTGGATCAGAGGCAACCCCAATGCACAAATTTACGCTGTAACAATTGTATCAGATATTGTCATTCATTTGCTGACCCAATTTGTTGCTTCATTTCTGCTTATGCATGATAATGCACGTCCACACACTGCCAGAGTCGTTGCAAACACACTTGCCGCAGCTAATATCAACGTCCTACCATGGCCTGCTCAATCGCCAGACTTGAACCCCGTTGAGCACGCGTGGGATATGCTTCAAAGAAGAGATCTGCGAAATATGGATGCCGTACACACCCCAGAAAATCTTTTTCGCTAGTTACAACGGACGCGGGCGGTCATTCCGCAACGTGATTGGGATGAACTCATATTGAGTAGGTATGCCGAATCGCTGCGATTGCGTTATACACATTAACGGCGGAAATACAGACTACTAAATGTTTATTTTACGCAATAAAAACCTTTAATAACTTTGTTTTTATCTTTTTGTCACATTTTAATGTCAGGATTAACTAAAGTTAAAAAACCAACATAAGCAAAAATCGCGCGAAAAGTCTTTATTAATGCAAAAGCAGAGAGTACTTCGATGATCTACATACGAAAACATTTTATTTAATCAATCTAAATTTTTATTTACTTAAGTAATTTCGATAGGGCATTCGTTTTTTTTTTTAAATACTTTGATCCCTAGACACTTTTCTATACCTACTTACAAACTTCTGGAATACGTTCACTTTTCATCGTGTGACGAGTCTACTAAAGTACCTACCTTTCAGTAAACAAAAAGCCTAGACATAAGTACTACACCATTTTAATACCATCACTAACCTCCATGCCCGTCCATCGTTAATTAGCAGCGAACGAGATGACGTGTCCGGGCCAATTTGTCCCATCCGAGGTATTCCCACGAGGTGCGTGTGCGCATCTGCCGCTTTCACTCCCCCACCCCGCGAACTGACCCAGTCAGTACTTACTGATACCGTTTATGAGCTTGTTTGGGAATTGGACTAATATCTATAGGAGAATTGTTGATTGCCTGCTGGTTTTTAATATTTTTTTAAGTGAAAACAATAACTAAACACAGGCTCTTTTTTAAATTATAGGTATGTTTCTTTATTGCGTTTTAGGCTACAGGGCCTATATGATTTTTCTTGGAGTTTAAACAAATAATAACACACAAACATCTAAGAAGTGCATATAGTTAACGGAAAAAAGACAATTTTAATAGTAGTAACAAAATAGTAACATTAAGTTCACGGTTGCTATGTTACGTGGCTGTAAACGTCTGTTACCACAGTCATCTTTCTAACCTTCCGCTTCAAACAATGATCACAGATCCAATTCACAAATAGGGTTCGCATTACTCTCAAAAGTCACACCAAAATTGATGTGGGAACTCCATTGCTAGTTAGTTCAAATAAATTGTAATTTAAATAGCATCCTTGATTAATAATCGTGCGTTTGTTTTGACCCTAAGCTATCGGAGTCACGCCATGTCATGGGATCGGTCCATTTGCTACAGGTGGGAGTTCGCACGGTTGATAAAAATCGTTATGGATGATTCGGAAGTGATAGGCCTAATGTAATGTCTGGTCATAACTGCCATAGAAACAAATGACGGTTTCAATTGACAATTCATTGAATTTGGCGCGAATTCCCTGTTGGTTAGAAGTATAACTGTTTTTTATATGTCTATGGTTAGAAGTGTTTTGTTGATAGGGAAGGCATTCACCTGAAGTAATAGGTACGTAAGGTATTGCTTATTACTTATGGTTTAATTATCATAGTAATTACACACACATAAATATAGGTACATACACATGCATGCAGTGTGCTTAGTTATTAAATGGTTCGAACAAGAAGTATAGTTCAATTTAAAAAATAAATAGTTTGTTGCGCGCTTGTTTACAGGTTGAAAACTAATCGATTTCCGTTAAAATAAATATTAGTACCTACTTTATTCTTCAACAGCGATCAAGTGCTTGAGAAACACAAATAAATCGAAAAGCGACAAAAAAATCAAAGCCGAGTACCTCAATTCACGGCTTTTATTATGAAGTTGTCTTTGTATGAGAACGTATAATTATCTATCTCGACCGTTTTATTCCCTCTCTCGTTATGTATTGTTTAGCCCGTTTTTACTGAACACTCGACACCACGTTTCCTGTATCGCAAGTGTATTCACGTATTGAATAATGGAATGTCTTATTCAGTTTGCCTTTATGCCTTTTCGACTGGTCCCCTTTGGGCGGCGAACAGAAATGGCGTCTTATCTACGCGGTCGTGGGATCAGACAGTGTTTTGTGTTGAGTTTAGGGTTCCGTAGTGAGGGAATAATTGGTGTTTTGGAATTTGTACTTGAACTTGTCGCAGTAATCATTTGATTTCGAATAATCTTACCTGGTTCTTCTAGTCTAGGCGTCCAGTCTAGACTAGTTACTTATTTTGAGATAAAAAAAATCTCAATACCTACAGAATAAGGAATAAATAAGCTTATTTATTTTGCCATTTATTTAATTTAGATAGATAATAATGATACTGAAGCTAATTGAGTAACAACTTATGACAAGCTTGAACATCAAACTATGTACTTAGGTACTTAATTCAGGCATGTTCTTTCAAGATAGCTTTAAGTAGGTTCGAGACGTCTGGGATATTCAATTAAAGTAAACAAGTAGGTACCAATCATACAATCAACTCCCATTCTTCGAAAAACCCCAAGACGTCTACGGTTTTTCTCAAGTCTCGATACTATTTTATCAGTCCCTGAGGACTGATAAAATAGTACTGATAGTAGTAGTAGTAGTAGTGTAGTGTAGTACTGGTAAAATATGGAAAATATATAATAATATATAATTCAACACTGCATTAAAAGAAAGAAAACAAGCTTTCACAGAAACACGTGCATATAAAAAAATACTAGTTAACTCTAATTATCTAATTAAATTACTTAGGTATTATTACTTATTTAAAAAAAAAACAAATTATAGTTACAAGCACGAAACCGAACTAGGTAATCAACCTATCAGTTAGTTAATTATTTTTATTAATTACATTGCTCCACATAAAACTAAACAAAACTAATAGGACTTACATTTTCTATCCAATACTAAATCCAAAAATGCCTCGATTTTAGACGGAATCCACGTACAAAGTAGGATCCTACATTACAAGGAGCTAGCGTGCTAACTTTTTACAAAAGTGCAGTGAATGACGGCACCGGTAATCTTCGGTACAGCCCATTCACATTAATTATGCTTATAGAACAAACAGTGTTCAGAAAATATTTTGACATGAAGATTTCTATCCTTTCAACTCCGATCGTTTTAATTGAGGGAGAAGAAATATACTGCATTTTTATGTATTGAGAAATTTTATGTATTGTAGGTATGTAGCCGCTCAGCCGCTTTGGCGCTTGCCGTGAAGTTACAGTAAATTGCCCAAGGTTAGGTAAATCAAAAGAAATAATAGTCATTAGGTCAAATAATAACAAACACGTAACGCATAGTCCCCGAAGGGTGCTTGCAGAAGGGTACTTCTTAGAGTACACCCACATTTCCCCAGTTATGTTTAAGTCCCATGTAATAGGGGGTGAGCCTTTTGCCATCAACCGGACACAAATCCAGACTCTGGGCTACTACTGAGAAATTCGAAGGTTAAATAAAGATAGGCATAGCAAAGGCACTGTACTTAAAAATATCGACTCTACGACAAACAAACGCTTCGTTAAAAACTTTTTTACAAAAAAACAACCGACTTCCAAAAAAAAACACTAAAAGACGTGAAAAATAACTTTAATTTCGGAAGTCGGTGGCCAAACACGAAAATACAAAACCAAAGGCAACGACTTCCGAAATTAAAGTTATTTTTCACGTCTTTTAGTGTTTTTTTTGGAAGTCGGTTGTTTTTTTGTAAAAAAGTTTTTATTTTCACTTTTTAGTTGCGGTACCTACCCCAGACAAATTCGTATACCACTACTTGGTGTGTAAATAACAGTGACAGGAAATTATTGACACATCATCCATATAAACTAAGTGGAAAAAATCTGCAGTATTAAGGATAACTCAAAAACTACTGGTCAGACCTTGATCAAATTTAAATGGGACCACATGTGAAGCACCACCTATCAAATAAAAAAAGAATCATCCAAATCGGTTCACCCAGAAAAAAGTTATGAGCTAACACACATAAAAAAATTAAAAAAATAAAAAACATACAGACGAATTGAGAACCTCCTCCTTTTTGTGAAGTCGGTTAAAAAATTGATTGAAACAAGTGAGCATCGCGTAAGCGGGTGAAAACTTGATTACGTTTCAATTGTTTTACGCACTCATTCACACTTTCGCCGATTCGTCACTCGACTGTAAAAGGCCGGGTGTTGATAAATTATGCCTTCCCAGGGGGCGGGACCTCGGACCGAGTCAGCGCTCAATCATAGCTCGGTCGGAGGCCTCCAAGTTTGATTTATTAGTGGGTGGCAGATTTGTTGTACAAGGTTACATAGATTTGGAACTAATGGAATACATAATATGTTCGTTTACTTTTTGTTGGATCATTGTTTCGGTATGTAACAATACATATTTATCTGACTGCGTGGCTGCTATGATAGGGTTACGTATATCCATGTTTGGTTTTTCGTTTGTAGGCCGAAGAAACTAAATAACGCTTGCCAAAGCAAAAAGATCAAAGGGTTCATATTTAACTGTAAAAATAACGAAATAGATTGTATATTAGCTCAAGGACCAAATCTCGGGGCGAAACATAGTTTTTCGAATAATACCATGAATAAATCTAGACTTTCTTCCACCAGGCCGCATACTATACGACGTGCCGTGCGCCGTCTGCCGTGACCACTCATCTGGCAAGCACTATGGCGTCTTCGCGTGCGACGGCTGCGCAGGATTCTTCAAACGATCCGTGCGACGCGACCGGCGGTACACCTGCAAGGCACGTGTCCAGGGGCAATGCCTCGTGGACAAGGCACATCGGAACCAGTGCAGAGCCTGTCGCCTCGAGAAATGTTTGGAATCAGGAATGAATAAAGACGGTGAGTTGAGAGCGTATTGGGGGAACATAATAATAAAATGGATACTTTATTTCAGACCATGGTGTCCATTTATTTATATTGTCATAAGCGTTTTTTCTATGAGGTTTTAAATAACATCCTGAACGTCTTTCGGCTGAAATGATGATGATGGTGATGATTCTGCTTAGATGGAGAGTCACCGGTGTGATAGTAAGGATATAAGCACTGTTAGCATCAGAGGGATCCTAACGGTACCGAAGTAAATAAAATGCCTGTTTATAATAAGTACATTCATTTATATTATGACATTTATGACAACCGCTTGTCACCCCGCTAAGCTGACTGCTCCTGTTCTTCTTCTATTCTTAATAATATCAATCGATATTTGTCTCCTATTTATGCCATCAACTTATAACAGACACGCGGAGGCTGCGTGCTACAACCACGTCAGTATACAGCCTTAACAATGCCAACTTAAATTTATTTCTAACGGTGCCCCGCTCAGATTCTTGTAATAAATGAGAGGGATTTTAATTGTTATAACAAAACAAGGCAGTATGTACTTAGATTAACAGAGATAAAATTGCAATGTTGGTGTAAGCAAGTAAACGTTGGAACTATTTACAAGTATAATTTTCTTTACAGCTGTACAACACGAAAGGGGTCCCCGAAACTCAACTATTCGTCGTCAAATGGCGTTGTTTATGCAAGACTCTCCACCTCGCCCTGACGTGGGAGGACCTGCCCCACCACCATTGAACCTAACTTTGCCGAAGCACAACCTAATACCGCCGCCAATACCAATGTATAACCCTTATAGTTATCCCATGCTCTTTGATCCTCCGGTGCCCCTTCAGCCTTTGCCCCCCTCGCCTGTTCTAAGCCCGATTCTCTTCACCCCCGCGTCGATCTGCGAAGCGGCTGCCCAACTGCTCTTCATGAACGTTAGGTGGACCACGAACATTCCGGCATTCGCTCACCTTTCCCTGGAAGACCGACTCGTCCTTATAGAAGAATCCTGGAAAAAACTCTTCATTCTTGGAGCTGCACAATTTCTATACCCGATGGATTTAAACGTGTTAATTGATAGGAATATTTCAATAGTAGATAATAATAAAAAAGAAGCTGAAAGTTTTGAATCGGCTTTGATAGAGATTTGTAAAGTAAATCCGGATGCCAATGAATATGCGTGTCTCCGGGCGATTTTCCTGTTCAAGTCAAGTTTGGACAAGAATGGGGCGCGCAGCTCTAACAACGTCGATGCAGACAGCAGAAAACTACAGAATGCTGCCGCCGTCGCTGTCCTGCACGACCAGTCGATGTACATGTTGACAGAGGTAAGAACCGTTTGAATAAGCATTATTTATAGTAGAAGAAATTGTTTATACTACAAGTTCCTTAATTTCCAAAAGATGTACAGAGATATAAGGGCGTAAAGTTCACTCATCCTCCACAGGAAAGGGAGGATCCTCCGACCAGACGGGTGTTGTATCTGGTGGGCTACTGCCCGACAATTAATGTTGGGACGTTATATATATGCTCGTCTCGCGGTAAACTCTGCTTGCGCGATGCAGGAGTTTGCGTGACGTCAGTCTGATGCATAGTTTGCATGTAGCGTTGTAGATGCCGCTACAGAAGAATTGAACAAACCCAGTATTAAATAGCAGAAATACAAATGTTTCAGAGGCTAAGCTCTTAAAATATCAAGAAGTACCATTGCTTTTCTTCAATCTCAACCTAAAGCACTATGAAACGTTTTTATTTCCAGTATTGTCGTCGCACATACCCACTGCAGCTGACCAGGTCTTGCAGACTGCAGAATCTGCTGCCCATCATCAGTAGCGTGCCCAGCTCTGCCATCGTTGGGCTGTTCTTCAGAGCCACAGTTGGAGATACACCCATAGAACGTATACTTACCGATATGTACACAAGCGGCAAGGAATAATAACCGAACCCACTTCGAATAGGTCCGTCGTATTCTGGGGGCTTACAATACACTCTTATTTTGCAGGTCAATAATGACAAGCAGAGAACTGCTACTGTACCTTAAGTCGCAATGTTACTCTATGTAAAATTTCTACATTTATATCTGTAAATATGGGGTATATCATACAGAGTATTCTATTATCTTCTATGTATATTCGTGATCGTGGTTCACATATTCACATGTATCGGTCATCTGTTTCTTTGCGAGCATAGTTTGGGAAGTACCAGGATTATTGATAGCACATACCTAGGTAGGTATGTACGTAACTATTCGAGCCTTTATGAAAATTAATGATATCATACTCAAACATTCTGAAACTCATTGTTATGCGTATAATACGCCACATCTGCAGTTATAAATGTTATAATTTAACGGTTTTGTTGTCGATGTTAAATAGGGATCTCAATGTAGAATCTATGTACCATTGAAATAACAAAATATGATAATTTACTAAATGCACTGAAAGATATGGTAGTTTTTTTGTAGTTATCAAAGTTTGAGTAATATCATACTAATAATACTTAATAATTTATTCAGACAACCATTGATCCATTAAATTTGAATTTACATTTATATTATTAGTATGAACTTAAAAGCTATGTTACTACCTAATAACTGAGAGAGACTTAGTCCTCTGGGTAGATCCACACCAGTGGGCTGTCTAACTTATTGCCTATGATATTCAGGATGCTGTTACTGCTCCCACGCAATCTGCTTAACAGAGAGGCTGTCTATCAGAGGGTGAGTGTGAGGGTGTCTGTCTGTCCGTGCAATATATATCAATATTAAGTATCCATGAATTTGTAGAAGCTTTCGAATCAAAAACCACTTTGCAATGTTGGCCAACTAGTTTTCAAAGCCAATTAATATTTCTGCAATCGATTCATAATCAAATATTGACGAAGATGCTCATTTGTTTGAAATTCTAATCTTTTTTGTTAAGACAATTAGTGGTAGGTACAAAAGATTGTTCCCCTCTCCTATGGGTCGTGAAAACTTTTATAATTAACAGAGATCTATGTATTATTTAAAGTTTTATCCGCATTTGAAAATATTATATTTTGGTGCTGAAAATCAAGTAAATCAATCATTAAATTATACCTAATATTTAATTAATTACTATGCAATTGTGGCCTAGGTGTTATGTGCCTACTTAAAGATAAAGATATATTTATTGCATAACTGTGTACAACAGTTATTATTTTAAATTATAAAAACTCGTGCACACTGGCGCGACGCAACAGCGTACACAAAGGCACCGCGTGCAGCGCGACGGACTTTTCTTTTTAAGACCAATCTCGTTGTACCTAAGTAGTGGTCAACGTTCCTATATGACTGTCTATACATCTAAATCTGTCCCATCTACATCGAATCTTCTATATTTCCTGTATATATTTGTCTATAATTTTATGTAACATTATTAGAAAAGAAAATTTCAAATTTGGAATTGTCAGATAAGTAAGGAAAAGTCTAGTCAAAATTGCCCACTTTCTTGAATTAAACATTCCTCTAAATATTCCGTTTATTTACTTTAATGTTGTAAAATATTAGTTATGGTGTTATATAATACTAGTATTCTGTCATTTTCATTTTAAGTTAGGTATTACTAGCAAAATTGCGACCAAAATTATGATATTACTTACTTAAGTAAGTATATTATTATTTGGAGAGAGCACAGTAAGACAATATAGGCGTTAATATTAGTATCAAATAATTATATTTAGTATATTATGTATTACATAAATACATTTATAAGTGTTACTATGAAAAACTATTGTAAATATAACTTCTTATGTCGCAAGCTTTAAAATAAATGTCTATTAGAAACTGTGTTGATAATTATTTTTAACCGTAATAATTACTTCTTCAATCAATGGCCATTGAGAGTAAGGCGCACTTGCACCGCCAATTACAAAACACGTTTAGCGCTAAACGAGTTTAAAACATAATTCTGTTTCTGTCAAATGCTTGAATATGACAGAGACAGAATGATGTTTAGAACTCGTTTAGCGCTAAACGTGTTTAGTGATTGGCGGTGCAAGTGAGCCTAAGTTAATTATGAACTGCAGGTACCGGGCATAAAGAATGAGATATCTCAGAGAGATTATGCGCTTTTGTAATTTCTAACGTAACGATATTATCGTGGACTGGACGTACACTATAATATGTTTTTTCTAAAGTCTCGGTATTATTTTATCAGTCCTTAGAGTAAAAAGTAGGGAAAACCTTAATTGAACACTGCATTATAAGAAAAAAAAAAAAATCGTCGCAGAAACACGTGCATATAAAATATATTATGTTAGAATATTTCAATACTGTTAAATTATTGATTAATTAACGAATAAAACAGGCTCATTTATCCGTACCAATTTTTTGAAAAATTAATAATTAGTTAACTCTAATTTTGATACAAATTATAACAAAAACAAATTATAGTTACAAGCACGGAACCGAACTAGGTACTCAACCTATCACTAAGTTAATTATTTTTATTAATTACATTGCTCCACATAAAACTAAACAAAACTAATAGGACTTACATTTTCTGTCCAATAGTAAATCGTTCGTGATTGTCTGTCACCGCGCTGTTCTTCTAAGCTGCGCAACGGATTTCGATGCTGTTTCCATCATCATTTAGAGAGTTTATTAAATTCCGGAATGTTTATATGTATCATCATTTAGAGAGTTTATTAAATTCCGGAATGTTTATATGTATCATCATTTAGAGAGTTTATTAAATTCCGGAATGTTTATATGTATCATCATTTAGAGAGTTTATTAAATTCCGGAATGTTTATATGTATCATCATTTAGAGAGTTTATAAAATTCCGGAATGTTTATATGTATCATCATTGCAGCTGCAAGACATCCTCAGCTGGACATAGGCCTCCCCCAAGCAACGCCACTTCGACCATTTTTGTGCTACTCACATCCAGCTGATTCGGATTGCATTATGTGTATAATATATTTGTATATATATTGAAATAATAAGCTTAATTAATAAATACATCAATAAACTAAATTGTGTGGCTCTGAAAAGGGAATAGATAAAGTAATCTCAATGTACCTTCAATTTACCTTATATTAAATAGAAACACAAACATTACCTGAAAAGAGAAACAAGATTTAGAGCTATCATAAAAATAATAAAATAAAATAAAATATAGAAAATAAATTTAATTACAAAATTATTTTCTATATTTTCACAAGATTGTCAGTTTGACTGTCATCTTCATGTTTACAGTTCTATTGTTTAATCCATAGAGCTAGGTACTAAACATAGTTTGTATACCTCATGTTAAAGATTATGCGATGCGATGACTTAAACCCTCATGTACATGCGTATTTATATTAAATTTACAAATAATAAAGAAAGCTCGATGTTTTGTCAAGCTGTAAAAGTCGTGTGAAGTAGGGGTGGGTCGCTATTTGATACTAAAAAGATCTAGTAAGTACCTACGTGATTCCCATAAACATAGAAAACACTTACTACGATTGCTTACAGCGTAGACAAAGCGAGCGTAGCGTCGACGTCGTGGCGCTACGAAGTCTACGAACGTAGCAGTCTACCTCTACCTTCGTAATACGAGTACCTTAGCATCGCGGCGGGTAATATTGTCGTAGGCGCAGTTCGGCAATACATTTCGCCAGTTATGTTTAACGCCCATGTAAAAGGGGGTGAGCCTTTTGCTATCAACCGGGCACAAATCCAGACTCCGGGCTGCTACTAACAAATTCAAAGGTTAAATAATGAACAGACTTAAAGGCACAGCAAAAGCACTGCACTTCAAAATATCGACTTTACGACAAACAAACGCTTTGTCTTTATTTTTTATTAAAACAAGTGAACATGTTTTGCACACTCATTCACCCATTGATGATTCGTCTCTCGACATTAAAAGGCCGGGTGTCGATAAATTATGCCTCCCCAGGGGGCGGGACTTCGGACCGAGTCGGCGCTCAATCATAGCTCAAGCGGAGGCCTCGCACTGTGTGCTGGTAGTTAACTTTGATTTATTAATATGTGGCAGCTTTTGTTGTACAAGGGTACACAGATTTGGAACTAGTGGAATACATAAGATAGTCGTTTACTTTTCGTTGGATCATTATTTCGGTATGTAAAAATGCATGGTTATTACCCGACTGCGCCATAGCTAAGACAGGGTTACGGATATTCCATGTTTGGTTTTCTCGTTTGTAGGCCGAAGAAACTAAATAACGCTTGCCAAAACAAAAAGATTAAATGGTTCTTAAAACTGTAAAACTAACGAAATACTCGTAGATGTATATAGGACCAAATCATTGTTTTTCAATTGATCAAATAATTCCAATAATACAATGTATCTAGACTTTGTTCCACCAGGCCGCATCCTAGACGACGAGTCGTGTGTCGTCTGCCGTGATCACTCATCTGGCAAGGCAAGCGCTATGGCGTCTGCGCGTGCGACGGCTGCGTATTATTCTTCAAACGATCCGTGCGACGCGACCGGCGGTACACCTGCAATGCACGCATCCCGGGGGAATGCTTCGTGGAGAATGCACATCAGAACCACTGCAGAGCCGGTTGCCTCGAGAAATGTCTCCAATCTGGAATTAATATAGACGGTGAGGGTCTTTCGTATTGAGAGGACATAACGTCATAAGTGTTGTTGGTTTTCCATGGCTTTTTAACTAACTCTCTAGACGTCTTTCGGCTGAAATTATGATGTACATGATGATGATGATTAAGCTAAGCGCTCATATACATGAGCGGAGCGGTACGCGCCAACGTCAGAGGCAATTACAGCCTTCGACACTCGTCGGTTGGCGCGTGCCGCTTGTGTATACATGTGAGCACTTAGACCAATAGTCACCGGTGAGTTAGTAAGGATATAGGTACTTAAGTTTATTTCTATCGATGCCCCGCTCATATACTTGTAATAAATAAAATAGATTTAAATTGCTATCTTGTAACATTTATTCCTGTTAAAATCGTAAGTGTTTTAATAAAATGATTTTTACAAAAAAACAACCGATCCAAAAAAAACACTAAAAGACGAGAAAAATAACTTTAATTTCGGAAGTCGGTGTCTTTGGTTTTGTATTTTAATTTCTGGCCACCGAATTCCGAAATTAAAGTTATTTTTCACGTCTTTTAGTGTTTTTTTTTGGGTCGGTTGTTTTTTTTGTAAAAATGATTTTATTTTTCACTTTTTAGTTGCGGTACCTACCCCAAACAAATTCGTATACCACTACTTGGTGTGTAAATAACAGTGACAGGAAATTATTAACACATCATCCACATAAACTAAGTGGAAAAAATATGCAGTATTAAGGATAACTCAAAAACTACTGGTCAGACCTTGATCAAATTTAAATGGGACCACATGTGAAACACCACCTATCAAATAAAAAAAGAATCGTCCAAATCGGTTCACCCCAAAAAAACCCTTTTTGTGAAGTCTGCTAAAAACAAGGCAGTACTTAGATTATACCTAGATAAAATTGCAAGTCGGTATAAGTAAACGGCGGCGGCGCGGGCGGCGTTAATTATACTTTTAAATAGTTCAAAAACTATTTAAAAGTATAATTTTCTTTACAGCTGTCCAACACGAATAGGTGGCTCGAAACTCAACTATTCCTTCATTGAACCTAACTTTGCCGAAACTAATACCCTCGCCAATGCCAATGTACAACCCTTACAGTTATTCCATGCTCTTTGATTTTCCGGTGCAACCTCAGCCTCCGCACCCCCGCGTGTTCCGAGTCCAATTCTCCTTACCCCGCGTCGATCTGCGAAGCGGCTACCCGACTGCTTTTCATGAACATTAGGTGGACCACAAACATTTCGGCATTAATCAATCCTTCCTTGGAAGACTGACTCGTCCATAAAGAAGGTTCCTGGAACAAAACCCTTCATTCTTGGATCGGCACAGTTTCTATACTCGATGGATTTAAATGTGCTATAGGAATATTTCTATTTTAGATAATAATGAAAAATAAGCTGACATTTTTTAATCGGGTATAGAGGTTTATTAATTTATTTATATTTACTTTTCGCACTCAAAAATGGTAGAAAGGCGGACTTAATGCACTAGGCATTATTTACCAGTCAACCGGGAGTGGCGAATAGATTAGAAGGCAGGTGCTCTGTTTGACAGGAACTATTATAAAAAAAAACGTACTTAATGAATTAAATAAAATAGGTTTTTACACAAGTACCTACATAAATAGGTTATAAACTTTGAATACACAGACCTACATACATATTTAATATAATATATCGCTATATTATATATATTTTCAAGCGAGAGAGGTGTTGAGATGTACTCTGCAATTCTGATGGTCGTCCTGATACCAAGAAGAAGCGTATTCCAAAGAAGAATGGACGGAATATGGAAGAAAGAATGAACAAAGTCTTCTGACTTTGTTCATTCTTTCTTTTATATCTTCTCCTACCCTGTCCTTCTCTTACTTAGAATAACGCAGATTCTTAGCGTATGAAGAACATAAATAGTAGAAGTAAGACACACGATAAGAAGAAGGAGTTGGAGAATTGAGAAGGGAGAAAAGCGTGGTCAAAGACATCCATTTGAGCTCAGACCTATAGCTCGACACATGGACCATGGTCATACTTCCTGAGATCGAATATGAGCCGGATACAATTGTTGAGCAGGCTGTCGAGCTTATCCAGCAAAACCGCATTCAAGTGAAAGTAGCACACGTCACCATAGTCTATAATAAGGAAAATCAAAGACTGCACAATCGTATTTTTCGTTTCAGCTGGCAAGAAGTTTCTCAGATGATACAGGGATCGCAGAGTACCGTTGAACCTTTGACTAACACTAGAGACCTGGAGCTGCCAGCTAAGTGCTGACACCCCAAAACTATCAGCCCACTTTTTCATAGCATCTAAGTCTCGGTTTACATCTGCTATCGCATCTAGCTGCTAACCCGCCTAGCTGTATACAATAGAAGATCATCAGCATAAAGGTGATACGAACACTGCAGCCGATGAGTTATAAACTTAATGATAATGGAGAATAACAATGGAGAAATAATACCGCCAACAGTTGTGGAACACCAGCATTCAGGTCGCGCCAACTCGACCAGCTCTCATTAACCCAAACCGACTGATGACGTCCCCGAAGATAAGAAGAGAACCATTCGGGAGCCTCGGATGAAACCATAAGATTAAAGAAAGGAGAATATCGTGGCTAACGGCGCTAAGAGCCTTGGAGAAATCAATTAATACCAAAACGGTCACCTTACGGAGAGCAGAGGCTGTACTGTCCCATGCCCAGGCTTGAATTCTCACTGAAAAGAGCTAACAAAATTGTTCCAGTGAACAAACCCCGTAAACTGATTGGGTACGCAGGCCTCAAGCACTTTAGACACGAATGGGTGAATGAATGGAAGTGGGTCGAAAGTGACTGGGTAGTCAGAAATTTAAAATTTTAGGGAGTAGGCGGACATAGGCCATACCACAGGGATGGGAGTTGTCCAGAATCAAGAGAATAGTTGATGATGTGGGTAATCGGAGGGAGAAAGAAATGAAGGATCCAAACGACCATACTACTCATGCCGTCATAGCCAACAGCCTTTGGTTTTATGGACAGGATGATCTTTTTAATTTAGTCTAAGGTGGCTGGAGGCAATTGAAATGGTTCATGTTCAAGTGACCTTTAGGTGGACTACAAAACTTCCGGCATTGGCAAACCTTTCCCTAAAAGTCCGACTATAGTCCTTATAGAAGAATCCTGGAACGAAAACTCTTCATTCTTGGAGCTGCACAATTTTTATACCCGATGGATTTAAACGTGTTAATTGATAGGAATATTTCAATTACAAATAATAATAAAAAGAAGCTGACATATTTCAATCGTTTTTAATAGAGACTTGTAAAGTAAATCCGGATGCCAATGAATATGCGTGCCATGTCTTCGGGCGATCATCCTGTTCAAGACATGTTTGGACAAGGATGGGGGAGCAGCACTAACAACATGGACGCAGACAGCAGGAAACTACTGAATGTTGCCGCCGTCGCTGTCCTGCACGACCAGTCGTTTAACATGTTGACAGAGGTAAAAACCGACCGAGATGTAGTCGTTTAGCTAAAACACTCCAGCGGGGTAAAGTGAAACAAACTAACAGTAAGAATGGCTTACATTTTGACAGTTCACTAACATTTATGAATGATAAATAAATGATAAATGATTTTATTTCTGTAAGTAGGTTTGTACAAACACTTTTACACGTCAATCGTATTTTTTAAACTAGATGAGGTCGGCATTTACTATCAGACTACTCTGAGAAGAAAGGCCGAAACAAACTCAGAGGTCACAGTCTCTTTTAAAGTCCAGACATAATCTTGGTCAGATCATGTGAAGACCATGTAGAATGGTATCTGAAATGGTCTTTTGAGGAAAGAACCACACAGATTGAGTGGACCTGTCCAGTCAGTGCACGCATTTGTCAGTAATCGTGCACCTCAACTCAGGAAGTCAGGACTTACATTGACATTGCGATATTTACGTTGTTGGGCGGACAAATATTTTGAACATAATATGAAGCAATGGATTAGCAATAGGCTCCAAAATAATTCAGACTGTGATGGATAGTGTACCTATTAAGCAATTGGGGTGCAGGTGAAACCTTCCTTAGAGTTGTACCTACCTACTGGTATCTACCTACCTACTAAAGTGAAATATACCTAAGTCTATTCTAACGAGGGTTGCCAACCCTACTATACTTATACCCTGCCCTGCTATATTAGAGGCCTAAATACAATATTTCATAAAAAATATAGTTGGTGAAACTACGAGTACTACATTTTCATTTCAATACAAAATGGCGATATGATCGTAATAGGGCCAGTATTAATCTCACAAAAGCTGAATTAATGATATTGTGTAACCTTAATTTAGAGCGTAATAAATAATAGTTACATAATTACGAGACTTTAAAAAAATTGTTGGTTTCAGATTCAAAGTAGAAAAAATATGCAATTTAAACAAAACAATAATAAAAGTTAAAACACCTTTTATGTTTTTTTTTATTTTTTCGCTATCTGCTTTAGTCTTACAGGCAATGGCTTTGAAAATACTATATTTGATATAAAAAATGTTGGCAACCCTAAGTTTAACAGAACTGTAAGATGATTTATTCAGTAATGTAATTGTTTGCCCTACAATACTAGTTTAAATAAAAAACAATCGACTCCCAAAAAAAAACCACGGAGTACAAAAAAAAAGTGAAAAATAACCTTAATTTTGGAAGTCAGTGTCTTTGATTCTGTATTTTCGTTTTATGTCACCAACTTCCAAAATTAAAGTTATTTTTCACTTTGTAGTGTTTTTTTAAGACCGTTATGTTCTTTTTCGTAAAAACTTTTTATTTTTCACTTTTTTGTTGTGGTAGGTACCTACCTCACACCAATTCTTAAACCCCTACTTGCTATGTAAACAACAGTGACAAGAAGTTTTATAACATCATCAACATACACCAAGTGGATTATTGAAGCTAAATCAAAAACTTACCAAGCAAAGTTAATAAAATTTATATGGTACCAGCGCGCAAACTTGCTCTACGAAATGAAAAAAATATTTTCAAAATCGGTCGATATTTGCTGAAAATATCGATGAACATATAAATACATACAGACGAACATAGAACCTCCTCCTTTTTAGAACTCGGTAAAAAAGTAAAACTAATGAAATGCCTAGAAACTTAACCCGCACTACGTTGGCAGATACCTACTGAGATCAATAATAATGATGTGCCCCCATGACTATATGACGGACAAACAGACGAACTACACCACGTCAGCGGCATGTGTGTGTATTGTGCCCAAATCCCCGATTAATCTCAAACTTTTATGAGCTTTTGTTCACTCCCTATTGAGGATTTTTTGTAGGCTCATCTCATCAACAAAAGAACCCCCGGTTTTTGCAAATTACAACTTTAACGAACAACATTTAGAGTTTAGTTTTCTATTAAATGCAAATTCAGCAGCACAGCAGCAATTTTGAGCTTTCCTTCCCAAAAGATTAAGCCCACATTGTATTGGCAAGTATGTGCTGCATGCGCGCATTAACTTTTAAAGTTTATAGATTTCGGTCGCGTCAATCTGTGTATTGTCATATCAGACATAATAGCTATCCCATCCTCACGGATTTATTGGTTGAAACCCGATGACAGTTGCTACGGTTTTTGGCAAATTTGTTTCTGCATCCCTTTCGCACGAGGGGGCATTTCGTTTGAGAGAGGGATGGGGACAGAATAAGGTCGAAATGAAAGACCTACTTAGGGAAATATGGCTGTTATTGAGTGAATTTAATGAAGTATAATAGGGTGACAGTCCTTTATGTCTATGTCACCGTCAGGGTACGTGACAATATTTCTGAATGTGACTTATTGTCGTCGGTTAATGCGCCCCAAATATCTTGTAACCAATTTTACGAGTCACTTTTTTGACGCTTTGGGTTACTCTTGATGCAGAATTAAACTATTTGGCCTTCCTGCTTATGTAAATATAAGATTCTATTGATCAGCGTTTTGGGAACGTTTAACTTCCGAATTTTGATGAAAGAGAATGACTCTGTTTATATTCAGGCAGCTGATGTTCCCATTGCAGACTAAATTAATAATAAGTACCGGTTTATTAGTACACTAGACCGCAAATATTAGCATGAGGTCCAAAATCTCAAGTAGTGTACCTACTGTAAAGGCAGTCTGCAAAAGTGAACCTTATGCTGGGCAGGCTGCAGCTGGTATAAAATAACTCTAGTTGGGTATATTCGAACAGTCAACCGAATTTGAGATGAGCTTTCAAATGATTTGAATTAGTTTTTGTCACAGAGTACTTTTTGTTTTTTGTTTAGAAAAAATGAGTGAAAAGACAGGCGCGTTGATGTAAACACAAACGGTCTGAATAAACATAATAATTATCTATAATTTATATATTTATCGTTATATTATATCATATATTTTATAATTATAATAATTATTTATAACGTGTTTTCCCTCTGTTTCGTCCCAATCGTCACTATATTTTTTTAACAATGTTTTTTTCAAATCTACCTAAGCAGCTACTTGCGTACTTAAGTCTTTTAAAAAAAAAAGTACTACTGCTTAGATCTTATTATAATCGTGTACCCAAGTATCTTTCGTGAAACATGATCCAATACCCCTGATGGCACCATCTTTGGAGAGTTAGGTAATGCAGATTCAACGAATGTTTGTAGATGAAGATGTAGGTAAACCTTCGAGGGAAAGATATCGACGAACCAATATTCGAGGAAGCGTCGTTCAAAATCAAAATATTTGATTTCATGGGCAGTTATGAAACGTTAGAAGCTAGGTGCTTGATTCTGTTCTCGGTGCTGTCAGGGCCATTTACAATCTACGTCATTGCGAATCTCTTAGGGAACTAATTAAAAGGATTAATATTATGATGGTACGTTGCCAATTCATTTATGAAAATATTATGTATGTAAGAAAAAAACTAGGTAGTTACATCTTTTTAATAAAATAAGTGATAGACATAACTTTAATACTAGAAATAAAGATAAAATAGATCAACCCTTTTTTTGATTATCTAAAGTACATACATCTTTTATGGGGTATTGTGTGAAATGTTACAACAAAATACCTTGTGATATATTGCAATTAAATGAAAGAAAATTTAAAACTCATATTAAAAGTACACTTTGTAAACAAGCATACCTATTACAAATTAGAGGATTATATGCTAGATAAGAATGCTTAGAAACATGCTAGTCCTGCTCCATAGGACAATCTAGAGTCTAGACAAAATCAAACTGGTTGCTAATTTAATTGTATAATTTATCATTTTTATGACATTGATTCTTACATTATGTAACTACTTTAACTCACACACTAAATTAATGCTTGTGAAATTTTGGAAAAATCATTTACTTTTCAATATTTGTAAATATGTGAGCACCATGTATCTATCTCATAATTAATTTATCTGTCATTGCGTTATATTTAATTCCTTTTACCTATTGTGGTATAGTAATTTTATTCTAGGTGCATCGTCTTCATATATAATTATATAATTACATTTATTATATTAATATATACATCATATTGTAAAAAAAAATTAAAAGAGTAACGGTGGAGTTTCTTGGCCATTCTTCTCCATACGAAACTACCTTTTGGAAGGGGCGACTAGAATCAATTCTATTTTTTTTGTAAATTTTGGCGTTCAAAAGTGCCTTTTATGTGCCTATTTGAAATGAATGATTTGACTTTGACTTTGACTTTGTTCCAATGGTTGTTTCCGATGGAGAAGAGACGGCAACAAACTCTTTTAAAAATAATTAGTTTTTCAATTGTTTCTAAATTACAGTGTTAATAGGCATGGGAGGACAGAGTTGTTGTATTTCCCGAAGGGTTATAGGCAGAGGTGTACCCATACTATACCCACATTTCGCCAGTTATGTTTAAGTCCCGTCTAAAGGGGGTGAGCCTTGCCATCACGTCAACCAGTCCAGGCTGCTGCAGAGATTTTTTTAAAACAATGCCTATTCTGGCTGACCTGGGACCCAGGACCTCATGATCAGCAGCCCTCGCGTACTATACTAGACCCAGGGCCTTCTTTTCCATTGGCCACTCTGGGCAAGCGCCGAGGGCCCCTAGATTCATGGGGCCTCCTATTTCATACCAGCGTCGGAGCTAGGGGCTATCGCAGAGGCAGGGTACTAGAAATTTCGAGTTCACTTCGTTCGCTCTTGCATCCTAGATTCTCCATAGTGCCCCAGTATCTTAAAGTGCCTAGCGCCTCCGATAGGTTAACAACGGCCCTGACTAGACCAACGAGCCAAAACTCTTGCAATCCCTTTGTGAACTAGGTACTTACACCGACAGGCTCATATCATCAATATCAAAAGAGAGAGAGGGTGAGGAGGGTGAGGTGAGGAGGGAGGGGAGGGGGAGGGTCGAGAGGCTCCCTAAATTCCCTGTGTCGCTTTATGTACGTACAGTCGCCAGCATGAGCAGGTCAAGCTACACGAAACTGTCAAATTTCTCCAAACGATTTTAAACCTGTTGCGTGTTAAGTTCAAAATCGAATGATAAAATCTGACAGTTTGTGGTAACTTGATGTGCTGGCGACTGTACTAAGATTGTAATACGACCCTAAGTTAAAATTAAAAGTAAAAAAAAACTCACTGTCAAAGTGATAATGAAACGTAAAGGTTGTTGTAAGTAGGTACATTGATCCATTATTATGGACCCTTGATTGGCCATCAGTCAGTTACTTAGCGACTGCTCAATTGAAATCCAGTGCTGGATACTTATACTGGACGGGATTGATTGATAAGTGTACGCGTTGGTCGAATATCGATCCAGTGTCACTAGATTCCAGCGCTGGAATGAGAAATATGATGATGGACCAATGTATAAATCAGCCATAATGTTTTATTTGCTACCTACTCTCTGTAAGTCTTTGAGCAGTTGAACTTCCTTGCACAGCACCCGAAGTAGGTACAATGATGATTATGGTAGATCCTCGGAGCTGGAAGGAGTTCAAAGTTCAACCTTCAGCGGATCTAGCAATTTATTCCCAAAAATGAAGAAGCAGCCAGAGTTATTACTAAAGCTCCATGACATAAATAGTAAGGCTCTCAAACAGAATTAAAAAATATATATATACGAATAATAATAAACAATCATCCCCCAAGGGGGTAAAAATGGGATGATTTTAAAATTAACATGTAATATTGAATTTTAGTAGGTACCTACTTCTTTTGAAGAGATTTAAGGGATCGGAAATATAGTCATTGGTGCCGATTCTCGTGTCACAAATTTCTCTAAACTAGACTAAAATTCACTAAAATTTAGTTTATTCCTGTCAAAAGGCGATTTCTCATTCTGAAATAGACTAAAGTGACACAACTTAATTATATTTTAGTTTGACAGCTCTAAGATGGTACTGATTTATTAGTTTAGTGAAAATGGCAATTTTGCTATTCTGAATTTGACGTTTTTCACCTAAAATTTTGGTTGTCTTAACTAAATCTGGCTATTTTTAATCGCGATTAAACAGGTGTGGAATAATATTAGTTGTCATGAACTAAGATTCACCACAACACCTCGACTTCAGGGGCAAAAACATTACGGTATTATTTAAAATTTTGTTTATTTCTTGAAAACGGTGTGTCGGTATATCGCAAAAATAATGAAAATTTCGACCCCCCCCCCCCCCCTTTATGAAACCCTTAAACGCATATGGGTATTTTTACATGTCGGTATTTTTTTTTATATTTTCCATAAAAAAAAGTGAAAAATTTCATATAAAACACACCGAGGCTGCCACCCATGCGAGCCTCTGGCTCTAAAAAAAAATCACGGGGTAGGGCAAACAAGTACCATGTGGAGTCGCGATTGTCAAATTAAATTTTAGTTGCGTCAAAATGATTTTTAATTTTAGAGATATTTTATTGCAGAATAGCTTTAAGATTCTCATAACCAAAAGTAAGGAGTTTTGGTGATAGTTTAGTTAGTTTAGTTCGGTGTACAAGAGAATCGGCACCATTGTCCGTATGTAGTAACAATTCGTCTTTATTTAATTAAAATCGGCCCACTTAGTCAAATAACCTTTTCAACATGTAGGTAGGCATTACGCTGTTATGTATACTGTGGTGGTACGTAGTCAATGGCGGCACTAGAGTAGGTATTACAAATAATTGGTAATTGGGATACATAAGTAATATTAAAATTAATTATTATTATTTTAAGACAGACATATACTCGTAAAATTATAAAAACCAGTTTTATTTATTTGTAATAATAAACCGGACAAGTGTGAGTAGGACTCAGGTCCTGTTTTTTTTTCGCCCTGGTATTCCGTCTCAAAGCTGTGCTCGCTCGGCTGGCCGAATTTCCAATTCCGGATTGAAGGGCAAACTTTACTTTTTAGTTGTAAAAAAATCTGTTAATAAAGGGGATTGAACTGATTAAGCACTAGGAAGTGGTGAAGCGCGGGCATTTTTGAGGGACTGTCTTATGTAATTTTGACGTTCGATAAGTGCTGATTCTCAGCCTAATTATAATAAATGACTTTTGATTTTGATTGATTTTTGATTTGAATGAAATACACACTAAATATTACTTCAAGAAAGGTTGAAGAACAAACTTAACTTTGCTTAATCAGCCTATAATTTGCAAGTGATGATAAAAATATTTACACAAAGTAAAGCGCCCGTCTGGGTTCGACCGCACCACCTACAACTCGTAAGTCGGGGCTGTTACCGCTGGGCCAACCCGAATAGCAATATTAAAAAAATATAATTTTGCTGTTGATGTTTTTCCATAATAATAATATTATTAATATTATAAATTTGTTTTTAGATTTGAGTTTGAGTTCGAGTCTGTCCGTCGGGTGTGTAGGTAACATTTGAAATAATAACAAAAGTTCTAATGATCATAATATATGACCTAATTTCATATAGTATACTTTTTTAATATAACGATTAAATGATGTATTGATATAATTTCATTTTACCTAATTTTATATGGTCCAGAGAACATTTTCTATAATGCACATTTAGAGAAACGAAGCAACAAAATTCGATCTAAACAAAAGCGGCCACATTCATTTAGATCGTATTTTTAACCGACTTCACAAAAAGGAGGAGGTTCTCAATTCGTCTGTATGTTTTTTTTTTTTTTTTTTTTTTTTTTTTTTATTTTATTTTTTTTTTTTTTTTTTTTTATGTATGTTAGCTCATAGCTTTTTTCTGGGTGAACCGATTTGGATGATTCTTTTTTTATTTGATAGCTGGTGCTTCACATGTGGTCCCATTTAAATTTGGTCAAGGTCTGACCAGTACTTTTTGAGTTATCCTTAATACTGCAGATTTTTTCCATTTAGTTTATATGGATGATGTGTTAATAATTTCCTGTCACTGTTATTTACACACCAAGTAGTGGTATACGAATTTGTGTGGGGTAGGTACCGCAACTAAAAAGTGAAAAATAAAAACTTTTTTACAAAAAAACAACCGACTTCCAAAAAAAACACTAAAAGACGTGAAAAATAACTTTAATTTCGGAAGTCGGTGGCCAAACACGAAAATACAAAACCAAAGGCACCGACTTCCGAAATTAAAGTTATTTTTCACGTCTTTTAGTGTTTTTTTTGGAAGTCGGTTGTTTTTTTGTAAAAAAGTTTTGTTGCTTCGTGTCTCAATATGAAAGTATATAAAAGGTATTAGAAAATTCTAGACACACTTACCGAGGTCGCTTATTGAGCCGTTTTTCAAAATTCCTTCTCAGTCACGAGATAATATTTTTTTAAAAGAGTGGCGCTAGTGGACCCGTGTGCGCCCTCTTAATATAATTTAGAATCGTCTACTTTGTTTTGTATATTTTTGCAAAACGTGATTAGATCTTAAATAATTTGGTTTAGGCTAGGTTAGAACAGTGAACAACAACGCGCGAAGGCGAGCGAGCGAAGCGAGCGCCAGATCCCCTCAATTGTTGGTGGATCATTTGGGTCAGATGAGGTTAACAGTATTATGTTTCAGGATACATATTTACATAATCATTACAGAATTTAGGCTGAAAATGAGTAAATATGAAAATTAGGTCAACTGAACGTTATACAAAAAGAGCATTAGACATATTGAATATTATATAAAATGAACGTTACGGTATACTAAATGTTATTAGAGCAAAACAAAGTTATATGAAATACTAGCTTTTGCCCGTGGCTTCGCCCGCGTGGATGTCGGAAATTATCCCACGGGAACGTACTACCGGGATAAAAAGTATCCTACCTGTTAATCCAGGTTATAAAATATCTATGTTTCAAATTCCATCCAAATCCGTTCAGAAGTTATTGCGTGAAAGAGTAACAAACATCCATCCATCCATCCTCACAAACTTTCACATTTATAATATTAGTAGGACTAGCTTTTGCTTCGCCAGCGTGGATGTCGGAAATTATCCCACGGGAACGTACTACCGGGATTAAAAGTAGGGGAGATCCTTGTACCTTGGGACACCTTGTACCTCGGGACAAGCTCATTGAGTCACAAATTTTGCATTGAGGATACAAGGATGTCCCAAGGTACAAGCCATGATTGTACCTTGGGACAAATATCCTAAAGTAATTAATTGTCATTTTCTCATTGATAAAACATAGTAGGTTGTGTGTTGCATCATAATATTGTGATGGTATTGGCTACTTAATAGAAATTTCAACATTCAAGGCCATAGATTAATTTGAACTTAAATTATGGAGGTTTAAAGAAAAGTGTCCCAAGGTACAAGGATCTCCCCTATCCTACATGTTAATCCAGATTATAAACTATCTGTGTTCCAAATACCATCCAAATCCGTTCAGTAGTTTTTGCGTGATAGAGCAACAAACATCCATACATCCATCTATCCATCCATCCTCACAAACTTTCACATGTACAATATTAAGTAGTAGGATTAGTAAGATATAGTAGGAAGTAGGATAGGATAACATTAGATCAAATGACATAAGGTGATTTGTTTTTATAGCATATGAAAATTATATCATGTGAAAGTATCTGTTATTATGCCATATATTACACACCCCTGTCCGTCTGTCTGTATGTTATCTTTTCATGCCTAAACCACTGGACGGATTTCGATAAAATTTGGCTAAATAGCATCCTGGGGAAACAGATAGGCTACTTTTTGTCTCAAAAATAATCCTTAAATGGTGGGGATGATTTTACAGAAACGCTGAAACAAATATTTTTTTTATATCTTACCAAAAGCATAAATTGAAATGATCATTATCCTAACTTAAGAATATAGGGGATGAAAGTTTGTGTGTGAAACTTAGCATTTCTTATGCTTTATATATGAAAATTTAAATTTATCCTTTTGGTAAGAAATAGAAAAACATATATCTCACCGTTTTTGTAAAAGCATCCCAAAAGTGGGTAAAACAGGGGATGATTTTAAAATTCACATGATTATTAAAAATTTTGTCATGTATTTAGGGAATGGGAAATATAATAAGGACCCGTATCTTGAGGTATTAAATATATTTAGTATTTATTTCATTTTAATCGGTCCATCCGTTTCTTATTTATTACAATTGAAGTTATAAAATTACTTAACTAATATGTAAGAACGTGATCAATGGTGGCGCTAAGGTTTTCCTAGTTAATTATGATAATATCAAAATGAATTACTAAGTATTATTTTTAAATTAGACATTTAGAATCATAAAAACCTGTTTAATAAAAAATATTATTTGCATTTATTAACTGTCTGTTAAATTTTCACGCTTTAATGGTTGAATGGATTTGGATGATAGGATATCGCACACCTAGATAAAGAGTAGCACAACTCAAAATACTTACCTCTTTTTTAAGGAACAGCAAAAATCGTTTTACTCTATTTCTATTGACATACCTATTTAAAATTATTATTGTATGATGTTGCTTACTATTTTACTAAGATATTAATTTTCTTAATTAATATCTTAGTAAAATAATATACAACATCATACAGATTCCGATAATCGCTTAGCTCGATTTTAGATTATTTTGACTTGTGCTATCTAGGTGTGCGATATATTATCCCGTTAGTACGTTCCCGTGGGATAAATTCCCAACAACCACGCGGGCGAAGCCGCGGGCAGAAACAGTTATTTTCGGATTTTTCTCTTTAAGTACCTTGAATTAGGACCTTGCTTCTCGCCAAACTTCATGAATCATGTTGCTAGCTCGGTCAACGGGAAGTTATACCTACCCTATCAAACTTCATGAATCATGCTGCTAGCTCGGTCAACGGGAAGTTATACCTACCCTATCAAACTTCATGAATCATGCTGCTAGCTCGGTCAACGGGAAGTTATACCTACCCTATCAAACTTCATGAATCATGCTGCTAGCTCGGTCAACGGGAAGTTATACCTACCCTATCAAACTTCATGAATCATGCTGCTAGCTCGGTCAACGGGAAGTTATACCTACCCTATCAAACTTCATGAATCATGCTGCTAGCTCGATCAACGGGAAGTTATACCTACCCTATCATAAAGGCTTTGGTTATTTGCGAGTGTCAACAATTATGCGGCATAAATGGCCGTACTTTTTTATTGCGAAACAAGGGACCGTATATCTAAGTTTTATATACCTAATAGCTATTTCAACTGGATACCTCCACGCGTTCCGGAGAAAAAAGATCTTGACAGACAACAAACTCATACCGTACGGATTCCAATTTTTAATTTTGAGGTACGGAACCCTAAAAACAATTATTTGAATTTATTAGGTATCTGCCCGTCTGTCTGTCTGTTACCTTTTCATTCCGTAACGGCTGAACAGATTTCGATAAAAGGCATATGGATAGGCCTTGACCTGGGTTAGGACTTAAGATACTATGAATCCCGGTAGTATATTCCTGTGGTATAACTTCCGACCTTTACGCGGGCGAAGCCGCGGGCAAAAGCTAGTAAAGTGAGTGAGTGTAGTAAAGTGTATCATCATCACAATGACATCATCGACGACTAAAGTGATGGTAATAGCGCCATCTATATCTAAAGTGCAGAATCTTTCTTGCCAGCGTTTCTGGGTGGAGCTAGTGACATCTGTTAATTTGGATTAGAACTACGACATATTCCAATGACGTTGTTTGTAAGTTGCCCGCCTCCCGCCTCCCGGCCATATCTTGAATTTTGTTGAAAATTACAGCTTGTGCAAAGTAAATTCTCTAGGAGCCAGCCAATGTTGCCATTTTCTTCCATTTTCATTGTTTTTATGGAAAATAAAAAATTGCTTATCTCCCAATGAATATCAATAACAGGTAGGTCATTTTAAAGGTGTTTTTAGGAGACAAAATATTTCAATAACACTCACGATCATTGTCGTCGTAAACTTTGGATTTGCTGAAGTTCCATCACAACTTAGTAAGTTTCCCAAAAAAAGGCAATCATATCATATCAATAGTAATTTTTTTTTGTAAACCCTGTTTCCTTTTTTCAGTCTGAGTCATCATTTTCTTGTGTCGTTTGTGAAATCTTAATAAAAATAGCACAGATGGCGTTACTTATGTACTCCAAGTTTTTGGCACACAATACAATTGAGCACACAAGAATACAGTTAGAAATATTATCTGCACTCTAGTTACATTTTATTTTCATGAAATTAAGGTTGATATTTCGTTATTCATGTGAAATATAAAGTTATTTTGTCGAATAGTAGGACACGGAGACAGCAAGCTTTGGGAGTATTCGTTCTTGTGCATGTAAGTGTGAGTGTGTGCAGCAGTGCGGCAGCAAGTAGCTGTCAAATAACTACTGGATAGAAAACGAGTTCGCTTTTTCCTATAAAAATGATTTCTTTTACGTTAATAGTTTAGCCTAGAGTTATGTTTGCCTTTACATACCCGTATGAAATTATATTAACTTGTTATTTAACAAGCAGTACTTACGCCGACTCCAGGAACCATGGTTCAGTGTCATCCACCGTTGCAACTAGAGGAAATACCAAAAGAAGACGAAGAAAGGCTAGAGAAATTGTTTTCTAAATTAGACACTGATGGAAATGGGAAGATCGACATCCACGACCTGTCCGCCGCCCTCAAGGAGCTGGCTCCGCACATCAACCGCAGTTACGCAGAGGTTAGAATTTAGACATTTCCTATAATTTTTGCTCTAACGGTTTCACCTGAGGATGAGTACGATTACCTGTCGACACGTAAGCCACAATAAGTATGCTATTTCATGTCCAATAGGTACTATATAAGGAACACATTTTTCTTAGTCAAGGTTTTTTTTTTATTACATAAAACTTCCAGTGAAGACCTAGTCTTACTTACTTTTTCTTTACAACTTTTATTTTTGAATGGTTCTTTATCTGCTTTACCTATTGTTAAACTTTTGTGTGAAAGTTAACAGTAGATTTTACAAAATTAGGTCAGATTTGTGAGAAATTCAGTAAAAAGGCAACACCCTGATTTCTGGTTATAATTTTATTATTATATTATATAGGTATTTTCGCTTATATTTATTCATAATGATCCCTACTATTGTATGCAAAGAGGTTCTAAATTTGAAAAAGTGATAGTAAAAGAAAGATAAATCACTGATAAAATTATCTTGTGTCAAGATTTATTGTTAGAGTCTGATGACAATAGATACCTAATCTCTCCTCATCACTGGTTTCTAAAAGAAGTACCTATTTTAAAAACACGAATTTCATGAATTACATTATATTTATCTGATTATAATAACAATGAATAGAAAGGAAGTGATTCTTCTATGAACCATAAAACCTCTCACTTTTGTTATATTTAGTTTCCAATGGTTTTATTTAGAGACTGGGTATTTTGTTTTGTCTACAAATCAGCAGGCATTTATTTTTCTATTCTAACTAAGACAATAATTTTGACCCCTATTAGTTATTGAAATGAAGAACAAAATTGCGTTTGATAAACCAAAGTAATATTGGTACAATGTACTTAATTATTTTCCTAATATTTCAATCAGTTCTAACCTCTCATGCCCACCTATTGGTTATGCATGCAAAATGAAAGTAAGACAAAATAAAAGAGGTTCAATATCTGCCCTTTTATTATGGTGTTTTTTGATACAGTAGATGCAAATACACCATAGTAAAAAGGACTCAGAATCAAACAATAAAAAAAAAACGAATCTTTAAGTTAAAACACCATACCAAGAACCACAGCTTCTGACCTACCTTTCAACAATCACTTTGGTTCATTTATCCCTCACACCATAGTGGGTACAATAATCAAAAGTGAGAGAATACCATAATGAAGAAAATTTACCTTGTTAAAATCAGCTAATTGAATTATTATCAAACTAAGGCCCGTATCACTCAAAACTTCAAGCATTACTTAAAACTCGTTTAAAGCCATTTGATTGGTTGAAACTAGTTTTAAGTAATACTTGAGTCTTGAGTCTTGAGTAAGGATCTGTAATAAGACCCTTAGTTAAATTGAACACCATAGCTACACACAATCAAAAGATCAATATAATATTTATTCACCAGATTTACATTTCCACCTTCATAACAAATATTGTAACTGTAAATGTTATTTATATTGTTATACAGAGCCATTTAAATATTAGTGTAGGATATTGCAGGTGGAGGGTGGATGGATGCTGAATAAATAACATGTTAGATCTTGAGTAAAAACAGTATATTCTTTAAACATTGTATGTAGACTTAATTACCAGTCACTCAAGCAAAACAATGAATTAAGATTGCTGAGATAAACAATGAATTAAGACTGCCGAGATAAACAATGAATTAAGACTGCTGAGATAAACAATGAATTAAGATTGCTGAGATAAACAATGAATTAAGACTGCTGAGATAAACAATGAATTAAGACTGCTGAGATAAACTGAAGTGTGAAACTGTGCTGTGTTGAACTTGCACTTTACTTTACTGAGTGGCATTGTCGAACCATGTTGGTTCAACATGGTTTGAGTTTTTTTAAGAAATTACCGTTTTGACTCAAGATCTAATGTGTTATTTATTCAGCATCCATCCACCATGCACCTGCAATATCCTACAAATTTGTTTTCTTATAATTAGTGTATTGTGACAATTTTATTGTAAAAACAACACTAATTAATGTTTAAATTAAACTTCCCGCTTCAATGACTTTGGTCTAGTTATTTTCACTTCAAATACATTATGTTAGTGACACCTGTTCAAAAATGGAATATGTTATAACTAACTATAAACATCAACAGAAACATAAATAAAATTGTTATTAAGTTGTAATTAATTTCACACAAATTGTAAACATTATAAATCTATCCATTTACACTAGGACTGCACACGCCATCTCTTGTATAGGCAAGTTTCTAATGTAACAATGACGAATACGATGATCTAGCTCGTATTAACGTGCACTTTCAAAGTATGAACCAAGAATTGATGTTTTGTGGTATGATTACTACTACAATTTAACATCGAATCCTTACTCTGTTGGCCTGTTGCCATATTACAAAGTTGTCATTAAAGGTTCTGCATAATCAGTCTGTAATGTTCCCACTGCTGGGACACAGGCTTCCTCTCTTTGAGAGGGAATGGGCTGTAATCCACCACGTGGGCTCAGTGCGGGTTGGTAGATGTCACATGTCTTCGAATTTTTGGTTCTAGGACATGCCGGTTTCCTCAAGATGTTTTCCTTCACCGTTTTGAGAGCAGTGGTGATGAAATTATTTAAACAAAGTAAAGCGCCTGCCTGGGTTCGAACCCACGACCTACAATTCGTAAGTCGGGGCCGTTACCACTGGGCTACCACTGTTCCTCTCTGGATAGGTTCTGCACCGTATGATAAAGCAGGAACATAAAACTTTGAAGTAAAAGAAACTTATATTTTTTGGGATAACGCGAACCCTTGTGGGTTTGGACATTTTATTACTTGTCATGAAACAAGCATAGTTACAAGTATTCTGAGAAACTTTCGACTGGCTACCCATCCCTGTGACCGTTGGCAGATAGACGGCGTTACCCTAATAATAATACCTAAGGAGTACTACGAGGAAACCCCTTAAAAAAAAAAACTTCAAAATCGGTTCACCTCGAAAAAAGGCCTGAGGTAATACACATAAAAAAATACCTATAAAATAGTACAGTCGAATTGAGAACCTCCTCCTTTTTTTTCGAATTCGGTTAAAAAAGCGGTGAATAGTCACACAATAACGGCTGTTCAAGTACAGAGCGTCTTTGACACCTTAGTGTCAAATATTGGTGAAAATGCCATTTTCATGACGGCCGTTTTTATATGACGGAACCGCTTTCTTAGGAAACCAAAGCTTTAGGGTACGGAACACATGTTATCCCGGAGTTTCTAACATCATCTTAATCTTCGATATTCATGTTCACGCCCTTACGATTGGATTTTTATAAAACATACATAAACATTTTAAGTACATTAGTTTTAATTGTTCCACCTACAACATTGCCCTATTTAGCTTCTAACAGCTTCCCTATACAAATGTGCGACATGATGTAACGATGTGATTCATTTAAAGCTCATTGTGTCCTAGTAACCTCACAAATTTTATTAGTTTAAAACATCTGTCAGCTCCCGTAAACGATAGCTAACAGATTTTCGGCATGCATCGATAGAATACCAAACCCTGTGGCATATGTGTTGCTAACAAACGGAGCAATGGATAGTTAATGTTATTAAGATTAATTCTCTGGTCAAGGCTTCTATTCTTTTCTTATCTTACCAGTATTTTCTCTGCTTTTTCCCGATACCTACTGGCTTTTTGTTTCAAAAAGGCGCGACACGCGACGCTAGTCGTGTCTGGTTGAAGGAGCCTATAAGCGCTGTTTTCCGTCTGACCTTCAATGATCGATATAATATCTTACTTGCTCACTCGGTGTTACAGTCGTATTAGCATAAAATATGTTTACTGACGGTTTCCGTGTTGATGGGCCTGATAATATACATTGTTTTTTGTTAGAACTTAGTTAATACCATGAATGATAGTATTATAATATTTTGTATAGATGACGTGTCACCGTGCGGTTAGCTTGGAATAAACGAGATAACTTCCCGTATGCTGTATTAAGCAACTAAGTATGAGAATATCAGGTGAATTGCAGCGTCGATTTTAGAGCCGTTCTTGGCAATGAAGTCTACAACAGACTAGGCATAATACCATAAATGTCTCGTCACCTCATTTCCCTTATCTTCAAACGGATAACTTTTTTATTGCTGATGACGTAATTTCGTTACGCCCATACTAAAGTTGATTTCATTCTTTTTCAGAAATTCCTGGCGAAACCTGGCTGGAAAGATGGCGGTGACGTCACTCTATCGGAATTCATCCACTACGTGCGCGAACATGAAAAGAACCTTAGGCTCCAATTCTCTCATCTCGACAAGAACCAAGATGGTAAATATCACAAAGTCACAATCCCCTTTAGTTATAAATGTTACTTAAAGTTAAGTAATGATTAGCGTCTGTTTAACCATAAATTTTTGACGTTAAAACGTCTCTTAATTTTAATCATCGTTTACCCCAATATGTTTAGCGGTGCTTTAGTTTAATACATTTTATTTATTTATTTTTCTAGTACATTTTTTTAATCCTTTTGCCGTGGTTGTATATTGTAGCAATCAATTAGAAAGCCTTCACTTATTCAGGACACGTTGCTATGTTAACAAAGGGGGTAGGTTGATTCAGGCCGAAGATATCAAGTCGTTATCTCCGCTCGTTAACATTGACATTTCTCGGCCAACGTCGGTAGTTTACGCAATGCACAGACGATCGTTAGGTCCATATATAACCTTTACTTCTATGTAAAAGATAGATGACGTAGTTCGCCCTAAGGCTTCGGTCCTCGACGACTGTATGGATTCATACTCACATTGATCTTTTGTCTTTCATGAGTTGGTTTTATTCGTCGCCTGAAAATCACATTTTTCAAATTCACCTGCATCTATTTCTGTTCGGAGCCCAGTCCGAAATGACGGGCATTAACGTTTAATGAGCGTTCGACTGTTTCTGCTATTTGTTTCATCAATTAATGTTTCTAATTCTGGGCGACTGTATGATAGTAATTTGTTTGTTTGTTCAGGCACCCAGACAGTTTTCTATAGTTTCTGTAACTTTCAACAATTTATGGACATCGAGAACGGCGACGCAGTAAGAAGTCGCATTTTCATTTGGATGAGTGCCCATTCCGGCTGGTATGGCAGTAGTGATTCCACAGCCGTTTTGGTTTCTATTTTGTGCACTTCGCAGACAAAATGGATGCGTGACATAATTACAATAAGTTGCATAATTATTTTGCATGCAAAATGAGCAGTATGCATATAATAAAATATGCACGCGTGGCTCATTAGAATAAGCTAGAATATTTAAGTAAATAATAATTTATTTATGGCACAACGCTGTGTATCAGATGTCCATGTCTATGTACAGTGTTTCCTGAAGTCTTGAATTAATAATTACGTGGTACTGTGTTGGTTGCATATGTGTATGAACAGCCATCAATGTTAACAGTGTATGACGCCCGGCGGTGTGCCGACGCCTTAGTTTATGCCGACGGGCTGCGATGTCTGCGTAGTCTAAACATATGGTTACCGTTATTTCACTCAATAGTTTTAGACATTTTAACAATGGATGGCTCTTAGACAATACATATCAAAATCTTAATTATTGTAACGGCAGTAAACTTGGCCTTGTAATCTCTAGTCACAGTTTACGAGGCTTACTTATGACCTTTTTCTGGATTAACTGATCGATTCTTTTTCTCTTTTTTCCAGGAAAGGTGGACATGGAAGAACTTATATGCGCGTTTGCTGATATGGGGATTGTGGTTGGGAAAAGCGAAGCTACTAATTTGCTGAAAAGGTAAAAATACTTTCACATGCATGTGATAGCCACATGTTATCGCGATTTAAAAGCACCGCGATTACAATATTTTTACGTATTTATTTTTAGATTTTTATGGTTTGCGATAGCGATTGTCGAATATCTTTTGTTTTAGAAATATCCCAAGTTTTAATTATTATTGAAATGTATCTTATAACTAATCTTTTTAACGACAAACACAAGAACTAAATGCACAAGGCCAAGAAACTAGACAAGTAAAAAAAAAACAGTAAAAAATAAATGTTTCAGAAAAGGTGTTTGGCCATTATTCTGGTGGTAAGTCGAAAAACCACAAGTAGTCAATGGCTTAGACTTGCTAAACTTTTATGCTAAATTCAAAACATCGTCATTAAAGATTTAATCAAGAATGACCTTTGCTCGAAGCCTTCGACAGACTTATGACAATCGTTGACAAGTCATTTGAATGTCGAATGTGACGAATTTTTCATATTTTTTCAGCCAATGCCATATTTTGTCAGTTCTATTTAAATGTGAATACAAGTTGCTTGGACAAATTCATAGGCCATCGCCAATCACTAAAATCGTTTAATGCTAAATGAGTTTTAAACATGATTCTGTGCCTGTCATCTTCAAACATTTAATTTTGACAGAAACAGAATTATGTTTGAAACTCGTTTAGCGCTAAACGTGTTTAGTGATTGGCGGTGCAAGTGGGCCTTAGTAGTCGTGTGTTGCTTCTGACCATGCAAATTATTTACCTAATTTTCTTAATCCAAGCACTTTGTACTATAAAAGTATTCAGAAATCACAAGCAACAACATAAAATCACAACTGCTTTACATTACGCTGCGTAATCATACTCGCGAATGTAGGTAGGCTTTTTTCACAATTTCTATTTTATTTGTCGTTTGTCGTGTGTTTATAAAAAAAATGTTTTTTTATATATTTTCGTCTTTTTTATATCAGCAAAATAGTGTTCGCTATCCCGTATCGATAATGTGACATAACATTGTAAAGGACCACACGGTCGTCGCCGAAAGTGTAGAACTAGTTCAACTGCGTTCGCAGAATGTCGCTCATGCGTTAGTTAAAACACTAAAATTAGAGCTAGCCTCGTTCCGCAGTAATGTTTCAAACATGTGTGTTAGTACTTAATGCGCCAATTTTAGTTAAACTAATAACCATCTCAATGGCAACACATTATTTGCCAAATAACATAAATTCTTGGTCCTCATGATACACAGCGATGTGTATCTGGGGAAAAGAATGAAACAGTGCTATTTGGAAGAATAGAATAGAATACTCTTTATTATGTACACCATAAAAATTACAGATTTAAATGTAGAAATTTTACATAGGGTGACACAATGGGCGGTCTTATCGCTAAAAGCGATCTTTTACAGACAACCTTTGGATGGATTCAAGGTAGAAGGAGAGACAATAATGCAGGTAGTCAGTGGTGTACCATTTACATATACAACAAATACATACATACACACATACATACATAAAACATATACTTATCTACATATAAAATATACAATAATAAACATGAAACAAGAGCAAGGAAACTAAATGTAATGACAATGTTTAAGGAGAGAGGAAGTGTTTTTTAACCAGAATTTTAAAAGTGGACAAAGATTGAGCACGCCTTATCGACACGGGCAAGGCATTCCATAACCGTACTGCTTGAACTGTAAAAGACTTGTCATAAAAACTGGTGGAATGCATCGGCATCTCTAGTCTTAAGTTTTCCGATGACCTCAGATATCTATTATGTGTGTCATGAAGGAACTTGAAACGTTCTTTAAGATAAGAGGGGGTTTTAGGGTTGAACAGGATACTGTAGAGCTGAAACAAGATATGAGAATTCCGGCGAAGACGTATGGGAAGCCATTTCAGCTTTGTATGAAATTCAGAAATGTGATCATATTTGCGCAGGCCAAATATAAATCGTATGCAAAAGTTTTGAAGTCGCTCAAGTTTATCTAGTTGCGCCTCAGTGAGATCGAGATAACTGACATCAGCGTAGTCAAGGATGGGAAGTAAAAGGGATTTTGCAAGCGCAGTTTTAGTGGCAGTTGGAAGAAAGTTCCGCAATCGTCTCAGGGACTTACTAGATGCCAAAATTTTGCGACTTATGTCCTGCAATTGAGGACCCCAAGAAAGATGTTTATCGATCCAAACCCCAAGGTTCTTAACCTTATCGCTGACTGGTATAGCAGTTCCGTTAAATTGTACTTGGGGAAGCTGCGACCAGTTTATCTTGGAGGTCATCCTTGAGCTGCCAACAACAATGACCTGAGTCTTCGATGGATTAACCTGCAACCCATGTGCCTCACTCATATAAATTGCATTAGCCAAATCCGAAAGGGCAGCTTGTTTATATATTTGTAAATCATCTGCATAAAGGAGGTAGGAAGAAAGAAGTTTTTTGGAAATAGAGTTTATAAATATTGCGAAGAGTAAAGAAGATAAAACGCCACCCTGAGGTACACCGGCAGCAGTATAACACCAAGAAGGACAAGACTCTTCCATGCATATACGCTGCCGGCGGCCATACAGGTAACTATGAAACCAGTCAATCGCCGTTGGAGATATGTTAAGCGAGCGAAGCGTGCCAAGCAGGATATCGAAATCGACAGTATTAAACGCGTTACTAAAATCTAGTAAGCAACGAACCGTTAGATTTCCTGCTTCCATGCCTAACCGAATGTCATCAGTGACGTTAACTAAGGCTGTAGCGGTGTTGTGACCAGGACGAAAACCGGATTCGAAAGGATTCAGCAGACTATTCTTACAAAGAAAAGCACTAAGCTGATTGTGGACAAGGCGTTCAAGGACTTTTGAAAGGAAAGGCAAGATGGAGATAGGACGGTATTCTGAAAAGAAAGTAGTATTAGATTTTTTGGGTAAAGGAGTGATTTTTGCCTCTTTCCACATCGATGGAAAAACACCATAGGTTATAGAGTAGTTTAGGATATAGCATAGGATAGGAAGGATTTCGTCGAGGACAGGGAGTATCATTTTCATATCATTTTGGAAGCTCGATTTTATTTTTGAAAATAACTCGTGTGACGTGCAGGATACCTCTTACCTCTATGTCTTGCATGGCATCTTTCTTGCATAAAATTAATAGTTCTATGGTTGCTATACTTTTGGGGAATAAGGAGCTCCTAATTTCCATTTACGCCCACAGGGTGGTGTAATCTATATAGTACATACTAATTCCATGGATGCAGCTGCACGGTCGTTATGCTTTTGTTTAAAATTTTCGAAATATTCTCTTCAAATTCTGTTTGATGCAAGCAGCACAACGATCAAAACAAAAGCCAGTCTAAAAGCCCCGCTGAGCCATTCTAAAGGAGGAAGGACGTAAAAGCTAAATATTGGCGACTACTTGCGTCACACGACGACACGAGACACCACCAATTTTTGATTATGTATAACTAGATTAGACACGTAGTGTCATCATTGGGATTTCTAGTTTTAGAAAACTAAACGGAAAGACAAAAGCGTCCTATAGAGTGCTCAAAATTTAATATTCACAATAACGACCATCATGTATTTACTGCTTAAGTAGTTAAAAACAGTGACTTTTATCATAGTTTACTATATTTTTCTTTGTTACTCTTTATATAACTCTTAACTTCTAAAGAAGTAAGTAATTATAATGCTTTAAAGTTTTAAAAGGAGCTTTTCTTTAGAATTAAAAAAATTAATTGCATTTAATTTATCATCGACAATTTCTAGTTCTAGTATAGTACCGGCTACACGAATTCTCAAACTTGCCCCTAATCGTCTTCGAAATATTTAAACATCTTAATCGAATTTAAAACGTTGGTGAGAAAGTTCAGGTAAGGCCTTGTACTTCAAATAACGTTAATGCAAGTAATCAACTTTCCTTTATTTATAATTCAAACATTAAATTACTCCTCTTTTGAGGGCCTCGTGGCTAAATGATAACGGACACACGGGTCGATCGACGGTTGAGCTACGCTTGCTGGGGTTGTTCGTGGATAGGTGACCATCCATTACATATGAAGACCCCTCCGAGCCTCGGAAAGTCCGTTAAGTCTTAGAACCCAGCTCTCATTCGCAGATCTTTGTCGTTACGCGTATTCAGAAGTCTAAGTCTGACAACCTGTCTTACCAAGGGATATCGTATTTACCCAGTAACTGGATTGTGTAGGTCAGATAGGAAGTCGTTCCATGGTATTTAGCTGCATCTGGAAAGACTGATGAAAGCCAAACACCAACATACAGAACCCGAGAACAGGCTAGATTGGATGATTTTTTGAAATTACTCCTCCTTTACGTAGATTAATAATTATCTCTAATAGTATTCACTTTTCGGTTAGATTTTGAACCTTAATGCATACGAACATTTAGACTCTAAGTTCATGTCATTTGGCTATTTGTGTTGCTAATACTTCGCAGTACCTACACATGTATTAGTTGGGGCCTTGAGCACAAAGTTTTGTACAAATAGTTTAAAATCTCACACAGGCCTTGATTGTTTTTGCACATCAATAAGAATATCATTTGAATATAGACACTGATTCCCAACAAATAGTTGAATTATGGAAATAATTATTCTAACTAAATTATTATCATATTTTGTAAAAGATTGATTTTATAAAAATATAATTATGACACGGGGTCACATTTTTGACTAAATTAGTTTAACCATTAGCAAGTTAATAGGGGAGCATTTATATTAAACTTGTTAAGCTACCTTATACTAAAATTACATTTATAATGACGCCTCTACTTCATTACAAATCTTACTGAATGGCTGCCGGGAGGCGGTAGAAGTATTGGCAGACCATCAGCCAGATGGTACTCATAAAATCGCGGGTAAGACCTGGTTGAGACTCGCACAGATCAGGGAAGCATGGCACAAAAGGAAGGAGGCTTATACTCAGCCGTGGATGGATCAAGGCTGCCAATGATGATGATGAAGCCAGGTAGCCAGGGAATCTATGGTCTTCTCAAGTTATAAGCTCACTAGCGGACAGATAGCGATGCTCCTTTTTATAAATATGCTAGTGAATTATATTCGTGTCCTTAACGAAAATTATGAAGTAGAAGTTAACCACAAATTTTAAAATATGGTAGCTTCACGTCATATAATTCTGTTTCTGCAATACATGGAATGTCTGAAATATTCTGAATGTTGTAAATGATTATAAAGAACATAGCACAATGCATGTGCACTTGAATGAAATACTGCACGAAATAACACAAAGCACTTGAAAATATTTTTCACGTTAAGTACAAAATAAATTGTTCAGTGATATACTTATGTGATAATAATAACTGATTGTTTCTGATACGAAGTAACAAGAATTGTTTACTCTATAAATAAAACTTGTATGTCTTTTTAACAGCTTACGATGATTGAAAACTATTCAAATCAATTTTAAAAACATTATGTTAGAATAATATTTCGTAAATGAAATCATAGTTAATTGCCTTTCACCACACATTTCCATTTTTTTTAACTATGTTAAAACTAAATTATATATTTTTTTAAATAAATTATCGACCAACCCACACTGAGCCCGCGAGCCGGAATAAGGCCTACTCTCTCACAGAGAGGAGCCCTGTGTCCCAGCAGTGGAAACAATATAGGCTATAATTTAAAAAAAATGCATTTTCAATAGAAATAGGAATACCTGTTCTGCATTAAATTTGAAGCAGGAGGTGTTTTCAAGTTTCAACGTCTGTCTGTCTCCCTCACTCATTCAGTTTGTCCCCAGGATGGACCAGGATGGCAGTCTCACCATCAGCTACGACGAGTGGCGGGACTACATGCTGCTGGCGCCGGACACAGACATACACTCGCTCATACATTTTTGGAGACACTCTACTGTGAGTACTAGCTTTTAAGATTAAAGGGCTAACCGCACTCTTTCGTAGCCCCAGTCAGAGTTTCAGTACAATATCTTAAAAACTTCTAAAACCTTGCCACAGCAGTGACACTGCATGGACGTGTGGAATTAGTCCTTAAGGCCCTTTTTGGTCTGATGCAGCGATACTCAATCTAAGGGTCGCGTGGTATACACGTGACTTGGCGTGGTATCAGTATGGCCCGAGTTATCATAGTACCCGTGAAAACAAGATGATTGTAGTTGTTTCAAATTCATTGGTCGGACTGGCAGTCAAAATGTAAAATGTTGTGATCTTCGGAACAGCTCGTAAACTCGCTCGCTCAACAAAAACTCTGACTCGTCCGAACAGTGTTTGAAGTCTGAGATTTGTGTTAGACATTTCAGAATCAGAAGTCAGAATTGAATCAAAATGGCGTTATCATTTTCGCTGTAAATTATGTAGATATTAACTAACAGGCACAATCAATTAAATTAAATGAAAAAAAAAAAAACTCCCGCACGTCTATACTAAAGTAACATACTTAGACATACCCTTATAAACACGAAAACACACAAAAGTGCAGCAAGCTTATCTGGCCCGGTGGCTTTAATTGGAACTAAAGAAATCACTATGCAAAGTGACAAGGTCTGTCATTCTTAGTTTACTGACAGCGCCATTATAAACCACCCACGGGGTAATTACGTAACACACTAACAGTAGGAATGGCTTTCATTTTGGCAGTTCAACAACATTCATTGCGTTATTTACGTTGTTGAGCAGACAAATTTTTCGAACATATGAAGCAATGGATTAGCAATAGGCTTCAAAATAATTCATATTGTGATAGATGGTGTGTTACGTAATTAGGGTTAAGGTCAGATGGGCTTGCTGCACTATACTATAGCTAAAGTGTCGTGACAGTCAAAATATTACACTTTTTTTGGTCTAGCTCATTCGGCAAGTATGCAGATGTATGGAACTTCGTTCCAAAAACAAATTTGCATTGAATTAATTAACCTGGAATCCAATAGATGGTGCTAATCGCTCCTCTGTTTAGAATAGTATAACATCATTTGCAGAGCATATACATATTACAATACCAAAGCAAACAAATACTTATTATTATTATGATAATTAATATTCTATAAATACGTCATTACTATGAATATGCACTGAAGTATGACATCACTTAAAGGCGTCGGTCAAAGTTCGTAGAGGTTGAAGATAAAGTACCTACCTATTAGAATTAAAGCCTGACAGGTAAGTGCATGTCAATGATAACTGTAAGCAGTGTGTTTTCTGTTAGCTCCAATTTGTAATGGAAAAATTGCAGAGCCCTGGTTGGAGATTTTCATTTCATCTGTTCGATTTTAGGTTTATCGCCGTATTGTTTGTTTTCGTGAGGCTTAAATAACCAGATCAAGTGATTTTTTAAACTACGAGTAATATTTTTTGATCAAATTTTGCCAGCTGGGCAAAGACCAGCTGTGGGACTGTACAGACTAGATATAAAAATAATAATAATTTTGATTGAGATATCGTTGTCAGCTTAATGGCCCATGACAGCCTACTGGATTGTGGGCCCATGACGGCCCAAATATCAGAAATTATGCAGCGAAATTACATGTTTGTTGAAATAGTACGTTTATAAATGGGTCACGAACTCTCGGCGGACGTCCTTAAGTCGTAGACTGTTTGTTTGTTCTTGTTTTCTTTCATCTGATTAAATGAAATCTGAAAAATACTGCGCTTGTCATCTAGTTTATCTGCGAATGCTAAAATCAAACGCAATAACAAGACCTTTGAACTGAACGTCAAAATACAATGTCGATTATAATGCCTCTTATCTGGTATACAATTGTGTACCAGAATAACTATAAACTACAATTGATCTGCCAAGTCATTCTAGTCTTTACTTGGGAAATAACCGGCTTATCATAATATCGCGATCATAATTTTCACAATACATCTTATAGGTAATGTCGTCTTTAAAAAGGTAATGACGAGGGATATTATCTGTGGTAATGGTATTACGCGGCGTGTAGGTACTTACTGCTCCGTACAGTGTGGACCAATGAGCTGTCGTAAGAAGCTGCTAGATGCGGCGCAGAACCAAGTCCAGCTGTGGTAGTTTTTGCCTGAAGCGATGACGGCTTCAGAAATCAGACGGCCTGGAAAATACTTAATCCATACTAATAATATAAATGCGAAAGTAACTCTGTCGGTCTGTCCATCTCTGTGTTACCTTTTCACGCCTTAACGGCAGAACGGATTTGGATGGGCACACGGATAGACCTTGTCGTGGTTTACTACATAGAGTAGGTACTTTTTATCCCTGGAGTACGTTCCCGTGGGATAATATCCGACCTCCACGCGGGCGAAGGGCAAAGCTAGTTAGCCATAAACTCTCGACGGATATTCTTAAGCCTTAGTCCGTTGATGCAAGAAAACAGGAAAAATACTGAGCTTGACTCAAACTCAAAGCATTCATTTCAAATAAACCAATTACAGGCACTTTTGAATTGTCAGGGGGTCGGTCGGCCAGAAAGATGAAGCTAGTTACCCATTCCAAAGCGTAGTAGGTACCTATGGAGAAGAACGGACAAGAAACTCCATGGACACTCTTTTAAATCAAAATATGGTTACAAAATATTGATTACATCGTTCATATTGAAATTATGCATGACATCCAGTTACCTACGAACGCGAAAATCAAGCGCAATAAGCTTTGAACTAGATGTCAAAAGGCAAACGATCACAATGCCTCTTGAATACAATTGTTTACTAAAATAACTATAAACTACAATGGATCTGTCTGCCAAGTCTTTTGTTAGGATATAATCGGCTATCTTATCGCGATCATCCGCATTTTTTTTTTGTATTTTTACAATACGTATTATAGGTAATGATGCCATTTTGGTACGACAATAAGGCCGCGTCCTTAAAAAAAGCGACTGTCGCACGAATACGTGATTACGCGATCGTTTAGGTGAATTATGACGTACAAACGCGACTTGACTGATCGCTCGAGTACGTCATATTCATATAAACGCTTTCGGTTAGGGCACACGTTCACGGCTTGTAATGATGCTGCGTGTAAGTAGGGATGCCCCCTACAATCCGGACCAACGACCTTTTGATGCCGCCGGCAAACGACCGAGAAATTATTGTGAAATACCCAGTCCACCAGTGGACGTTTTTGCCTGAAATGATGACCAAGATTTACGGTTTTAGAAGTCAGACAGACTTAGAAATTGGTAATGTGTTATGGACTTGCGTGTCATAAGTACTCACTCTGAAATTTAAATTGGTACGGGTACGTAAAGGTATGCTGACTAGTAGACCTTTAACGCGATGGCTGGACCAGTCCCCTTTCGTTCTTTAAAGTTTGCGGCTTCATTAAAGTTTTAAACTTCTACTGCAACTTCTAAACCAGACGATGCTTTGCCTAAAGTCTATTCAAGAATATAGTTTCTATGCTAGAGAATTAAGATAAGCATTGTTATTGGTTAGAAATGCACTATTAATAGGTTTTAACTACCGATGTTCTTTATCGTGTGTATAGGATCATTGAACCAAATAGTTTTCCATCAATTTCCTTTACATTCGAAAAAAAAAACAGAAAAAGTTAAGCAATTTCGAATATTTATGGGGAGAAAGCGAAAATTTCATAAAAAAATGTGTTTCCCTCGCTATTCTTGTATTTTTATTGTCAGTGCTTGATGGCTCTCAGAGTTAGGTTGAAGCGAATAAATCTTCACACCCGCCGCCGCGCCGGTAGAAAAACGCGTTTAATCGTCGAGTTGCGGTAATCACCGTTACCATACAACTTGGAGCTGCAGCTATACCACCCCACGTTGTCATGCACATGTTAAAATTAGCATCTTGAGTGAAGCAACATTTACAACAATTTATGTAATTTCCTGCTATTGCGTTTGATCTCGGTGATCCGACGGAAACGGGGGTCAATCTGATTGTTTGTGACTGGTACAAAAAAAAACATATTGAACGCCCAGGGACGGGTTGGAGCGGCCGCTGGAGTTGACAATATTTGTATCAATGCACAATAATAAAGTGCCTAATACAAAAAAAAATATCGGACCGTGAAATTGTACTTTTATAAACAGCTCCTCCATTTTTCCTGAATTAGTTTTTTTAATAGTTTCAAGCATTAGAGTCAGTAATCGGGTTTTCGTTAGTGACAGACTCAGGTAATAACGTGTCCAGTTTGCGCGCAGATAATATGATCCCAGACAAGCCACGACAGTTCGAACAATTCTTAAAAGTAAATTGAAACAAAACACGCTCTACTAAATTCAACTCTGTACGGAGGTGTGAGCTGTGGCGTATGTATTCGAGACGACGATTTTCTTATGACGACGTTGTTCACCACTCCTTAGGGCTGCCCAGACATTCACTTTATTCAAAACAAATAATTATACTATCAAATATTATAATTGGTAGGTGGGCCGCGTGGCTGAACCCAACTTTTAACAAAAAAAGTAAGAAAAGTAGGTAAGTTAAAAAACTAAAACCCGACTATCTAAAATTCACGCGTTAAAAAGTATGAAACAAGAAAAAATTCGAAATTAAAGTTATTTTTCACGTGTTATAGTGTTTTTTATGGAAGTCTGTTGTTTTTTTGTAAAAAAGTTTATATTTTTCACGTTTTAGTTGCGGTACCTACCTCACACAAATTCGTATAGGTACCACTATTTGGTATGTAAATAACAGTGACAGGAAACTATGCAGTATTAAGGATAACTCAAAAACTACTGGTCAGACCTTGATCAAATTTAAATGGGACCACATGTGAAGCACCAGCTATCAAATAAAAAAGGAATCATCCAAATCGGTTCACCCAGAAAAAGTTATGAGCTAAAAAACAGACAGACGAATTGAGAACCTCCTCCTTTTTGTGGAGTCGGTTAAAAATATACTCATCTGAAATTGTTATGTACAAACTATTCAAGATTTATCGTCTATTAAATAAACAACTTACACGTAATATATTTAATACATATTAGAGGATAGCCGTGGTCTTAGTTCATGACGTTATGACCTCTAGATAACGTCATATTCAATTTAATGTGACGTCACACGACCGACGATTAAGACGCCTCCAACGATACCTCATTTGTAAAATCATGATAAGTAGTTCAGAAGTTATGAGGGAACAGATGAATACACATACATACCCACATACCTACATACCGGTCAAAATCATAACCCTCCTTTTTGCTTCGCCGTAGTCGGGTAAAAACACAGACATAACATGCTTGTTACGGATAGACTGCACTGTCAGTGCGTTGCATACCTCGCCTCTTATCGTGATTCATCAAAAGCGTATATATATAATAGGTCTTTACCTATGAAATTGCCGTTTTGTATGAAAAAATTTAAACGAATTTTTTTCATGAATTTTTTATTTGTATTAATCGAAGTAATCACCCATGCAATCAATGCATCTTTGCCATCGCAGTGGCAGTTTATTGATGCCCTTCTTAAAGAAATCAGCTGGACGGGAGGCAACAAATTCTTCAAAGGCATTTTGTACTGCCTCTCGGGTATTAATTTTTTTTCCCGCCAAGAAGTTATCCAAATTCTGGAAAAAGTAGTAGTCTGTAGGCGCAAGGTCTGGTGAGTAGGGCGGATGACGGAGAGCTTCCAACCCCAGTTCTTGCAACTTGGAGACCGTCTGCTGTGCAGTATGAGGTCGCGCGTTGTCGTGCAGGAGCAGCGGAGACGAGCGATTGACCAATGCTGGTTGGAGATGCGCCAGCTTCTCCATCATTGTGTTCAGTTCTTCACAGTACACATCTGCAGTAATGCTCACCCCGTTTGGTAAGAAGCTGTGATGAATCACACCGGCGCTAGACCACCAAAGAGTGACCATCACTTTTCTAGGGGTAAGTTTTCGTTTAGGGCATTGTTTAGGTGCTGAACCAGGATCCAACCAACTTGCTGAGCGCTTACGGTTATCAAACAGAATCCATTTTTCATCGCAGGTAACAATGCGGTTCAAAATTCCTTCATTTGTGTGTCTGTTGAGCAGTGCAAGGCACGTCTCGACGCGTACTTCGCGCTGGCGATCATTGAGTTCCTGGGGCACCCATTTGTCAAGCTTTTTTACCTTGCCAATTTGACGCAAATGGACCAATATTGTTTTGACGCTAACGTCGAAAGCTGCTGCTAATTCAGCCGTAGATTGTGTATCATCAGCTTCCACAATCGCCTTTAATTCGTCATTGTCGACCAAAGTCTTCGGACGACCGCGAGGTTCATTTTTCAGGTCGAAATTTCCAGAACGGAAGCGAGCAAACCAATAACAGGTGGTGCGTTGGTTTGTAGTGTTAGCTCCGTAAACGTCGTTGATGTTGCGTGCCGCTTGTGCCGCGTTGCTGCCACGACGGTACTCATATTCCATAATTACTCGAATTTTTAACGTATCCATGATGACGAAAAAGATTGAAATGCGATGAAAATGTAACACTAATCAATAAAGAAATGACTACTTTTAGAAAAAAAAATCCATGTTTTTAAAATAAAATTAATTTGAAATTAGAATTCTTAGCCAAACAAAAATTATTTTGATTTGAAATGGCCAGTACTGCAGAACGGCAATTTCATAGGTAAAGACCTAATATATATCCACCATCTGACCACAAAGGATAGTATTTTGTTACCAGTTTCAAAATGAAAAGTCATTTTTTTCAAACTAAGTTGAGAATCAGCACTTTTCGAACGTCAAAATTACATAAGACAGTCCCCCAAAAACTCCCGCCCTTCACCACTTCCTAGTGCTTTAGCTGGGGAGAAGAAGTGGCCCAACAAACTGCCCAGCAGCACCGGTGTCTGTTCTTTGCAAACTTTAGGAGCATTTCGATGTCTAACATCTTTATTTACAAAATCCTAAATATGCAAAAGAGTAAATAAATCTAGAAGGAAATGTTCTAGCTGTAAAAATGTTTGCATGAGTGAAGGGTTTATTTATTAACGTTGCTTAAAATTAAGAGACGTTTAAACGTCAAAAATGTATGGGTAACGTATGTATGGGCAACGTTTATAAATACAGGCGTAAGTCTACTAAAAGTTGTACGGTCTGTAAGTGACATAAGTGCTCTTCCGGAAGTTTACTGCTGAGTACTGAGGAGCAAGTTGGACTCAGTTCCTGTGCTTGTTTTCGTAGGCAGTGGAGTGACTTCGTATAGTTTGAAGTCGTCATCTGAGATACGTGAGATGTGTATCTCGAACAATAAATAGTTAGCGGTGACTTTTGTACTGGTAAAGACGAAGTCCACGGGAGTTTGCCCGCGATTTCAGTCAACTGCTCGTTTATGTTAACAGGTGCTAGTAAATGGACGTCTATATGCCCTTTGTAGACATCAGAGTTTCAAACAGCTGCTCTTGAATCCTCTCTAAATTGGTAAAAAGTAGATATGCGGTTAATGATGCCGAGTTGAAGTAATTAGTAGCCATCACTAACTCCATTGGACCTTCGAAGATGTTTGTTGCGCAATGAATTCGAACAGTTCAAACAAGAACTATGATCAGAGTTCTTCAAAGAGATTGGAAAAATGGAAGTAGCCGAAGCACGGCCGAGCGCTGGTGGTCTATGGGTGACATATCTAACCTGGCAACTTGAAATGCTTATGATAGGAATTCCTCTCTTGACGAGCTTTCATAAACTTTCGCTACCCATCTTCGTGGGTTTACCACCATGTACGGTCTCTTCAACCGTACACCATACACTTTGCACACGCATTCCACTTCGATGTCGTGCGTCACGAATTTTTGACTATAATAAGAACTTGTTAAACAATACATATCGAGTGCGACAATTACTGTGAAACTAAACACTTGTCAAAAGAAAGAATCGATACCATTTCTATTTGTTAACTTTTACATTCCAATATTCATAACTTTTAACTTAACTTGTGGTTAAGTTAAATGATAAATGATTTATTTCTGTAAGTAGGTTTATACAAACACTTTTACACGTCAATCATATTTTTAAAACTAGATAAGGTCGGCGTTTCCTATCTGCCTACTCTGAGAAGAAAGGCCGAAACAAACTCAGAGGTCACAGTCTCTTTTAAAGTCCAGACATAATCTTGGTCAGATCAAGTGAAGACTCTGTCTTTGTCTTTTGAGGAAAAACCACACAGAATGAGTGGACCTGTCCAGTCAGTGCACGCATTTGTCACTAGTCGTTAGTTATAGTTAAAAGTTAATTCCCTCACTGTGTGCTCCATTAACTAAGTTACTTAACGAAAACAAAGTGCTTGTGTATGGTGTCTCACACGTACATGAGTAGATAATTTAGCTCAGCTAACTCCTCTAAGTTAGCAATTATGCAAATACAGGAAGCCAGGGACATCGACGCGAAACCTGTTACCATGGATTCAGTACATGATTCTGAACGCACCTGCGACGAAATTTGTCGTCGGTTATTTAAAAAAAGAACATCTGTTCCATACATTTTGACCGCGTAGGTGTAGCTCTTTTCTATGAACCAGCAGTTTAAATTTTTCGATATCCGAAGAAATTTTTCTACGCTAAAGGGAGAGAAAAATCATGAGCTGAATTCATGGTAACAGGTTTCGCGTCGATGTCCCTGGCTTCCTGTATTTGCGCGTCGATGTGTCCCTGCCAGCCTGTATAAGTTGACCCTTAACCAGGGGGCCAAGTCTACTAATTTACAAACGTGACGTTTGTAAATTAGTAGACTTGGCCCCCAGAGCGACCTACATATTATGGGCCGTGGCGATTCTAGTACCTTATGTGCCTGCTTCACAAACAGTGAAAGTGTCTATAAGACAGGACATTCACTAGCGAATTAGCTAACAGTAAGTAAGTACTTTAGACAGCTGAAGAATCGAACCAGCTCGAACGCGTGACGTAAACGTTTCATAAATTCGATTAATTCGAGAATCAAAATTATAACCATTTGAATTTATACGCATAACCCATATGCATGAAGTCTTAAAAGTAAGTAAATATTGTGTGCGAAACGAGTATTTTCAATTTTAAAACCGTTCGCATAAGTAATTATACGTTGACGTTTACTTCACGCGTTCGAGCTACCCGGACATATTCGATCGATACGGCAATTTGTATGAAATAATTCTGTTTTCCATTAGTGTCACTAGACGGCACTACTTCAGTTTCGGTACTTTCGGTACAAATTGATGTTTACGTTAAAGCAGTCAAATAAGTATAAAAATTCGCACTAAGCCCGATGCTACTGAAGAATGATGACAGCGTAATGGAAATTAGACGTTGCAAATAATGAGCATGCAGCATGTGAATTTTATATAGATATATTGCCATAAGGTGTAAATTACAGTAAATTGAAGAGCGCTTGTTAAATACTCACTCGGTTGTTGGATATTATGACGTCAATACTAGGTAAGCTCTGCAACGTTGCTGTTGACAGCCTTTGTAAACGAAAATACGTTGCCTATTTAAAAAAATTATAATCCGACGCGACGATGTGTTTCGCCTATACAACTTTTAATATCAATATTGTTTTATTGAAAATGTATGATGCTTCAGTGCCGTTGGCATGTTAATGAATGAAGGTAATAAAATAAAAACTTTTAATTTTTTATTATTATTCCTGAAAAGTACCAATGTGAGTTTTCAATTCATTTGTTTCACTCTTAGTAATGAGAGATTCGCGGCGAAGTAGATTGTACTCGTAAATAACAATGATAATGGCTTTGACAGCTCTCTTTTGCAAAATAAAAATGGATTCAATGTCAGCAGCCCGACCCCACAGTAAAATGCTATAAGACATAGTGCTGTGGAAATAGCAAAAATAACCGAACGCGCTGTTTCTACATCTGTTAACTGTCTTATCTTTCTAACCGCATAAGCGGCTGAGCTTAGCTGCCCGCAAGAGATGTTATAATTATGAGGTCAGGTCCCCATTGTAATTCAATGGTCTTGTCTTCTCTGTATAAGAAGAGGCATTGCCCTGCAGTGGGACAGTTATAGGCTATTATTATATTATTATTGACAAAACAAACACTTATGTTTGCTGATAGTGGTTTAGCTCCGGCTTAGTAGATAAGTACTGTTCCGCAAAATCACCTCACCTCCCCACCTCACCTCACTTCTTTCGTGTTTCGAAAAAAAAAAAAAACTTGGTATGCGGGACAGCCCTAGATATAAAAATGACAACGATTCTGTAATTGGATCATCCATCAAAAATGGAAGGCGTGGCCCGACTGCGACTTAGAACTGCGTAACTGCGTCACTACTTGAATTGAATTTATAACTACTTACAGAAAGTACAGTCGGCCTGACAAACTGTCATTCTATCAGCGATAACGATGATGGGAAAATCTAACTAGGATTGGTGGAAACTACCGAAAACCCATTAATAATGTTGAAAGTCGTTGTATTACGAATACGAAACGCTCTGAAAGCGATCAGCACTTGTCAAGATCCTCAAGCTTTATTAGAATTAGTGCTTAACCAACACCCTAATTGCGTGACACACTTTATATCACAATTTGAATAATTTTGAAGGATATTGCTAATCCATTGCTCCATAAGTTCGAAAAAATCTACCGCTCAACAACGTAAATAAGGCAATGAATGTTGTTGAACTGTCAAAATTAAAGCCATTGCTACTGTTACGTGTGTCCCACGGGCGATTTTGTTTCGAATCCAACAGAGCGCATTCCAGTGCGTAGTAGCAAGTGCGTCACTAAAACACTGTTGGATTTTCAACATTCGGCGCTAAGCAGACCGTTAGAAAACCAATGTGCGAAAAAATAACGCTCGCGCGCTCCTGGCCTTATAAAGAACAAGCATTTTCTGTCTATTATTACTGCTACATCTCAAAAACGGTGATTCATAGCGAAAAAAGTGTTAGGAGTATTTATGTAAATAATTGCATACTCTACAATTTTTGTCTGATGTATTTTTCTGACAAAACTTAGGTACCGTTTGGCTGAAAAATGCAAAATACCCATTTTGGCAACCTTTGACCTTGAATAACTTTTTTGCACATGCGGGATCGATGGGGACTTTTGACATTTATTTTATATTGATGATATAAAAAATGAAACTAAGGTTCAGCTTTTTTCAAATAAACTTTACCCCTATTTTTCGGGCTAACGACCGGACTACACGTCGCCTGTGCCCTTGACATTACTTGAAGCCATATTTGCTGATTGTTGAGCAAATAGTCGTAGTTGTTATTAGGTGTTTGTACAAACATTGGTGTGTTATGTTGGCAATTATAATTCATAAAAGATAATGTGTGCCAACAGTAATATACACTGTGCTTATTCTCATATAGGTTCCTGTAGCTCTAGCCATCCATACCTATCACTGAGAGTTCTAGTCTGAATGCACTAAAAGGACTATCTAAAAGAGTTAATAATGATAATTCCATTTCAAATAACTGTCTAGCTCATATATTATGTACAGTACTGTCGCATCGCGAAAGCGTTGATATCCAATAGCCGAACTTTTATTTTTTTAAACATCTTAACCACAACATTAATTAAAGACCTATATTTTTGAATCCTGTTTCTTAGTCGTGTAACACACTATCAATGCTGAATCATTTTGAAGCCTATTGCTAGTCCATTGCTCCATATGTTCGAAAAATGTATCTGCTAAACAACTTAAATAACGCAATGAATGTTGTTGAACTGTCAAAATTAAAGCTATTCCAACTGTTAGTGTGTTACGCAATTACCCAGCTGGTCTTAAATGAATGCAACTGACGTGTGGGCTTCTTAGGATGAATAAATAAGTGCAACGCGAGTAGAAGTGCGTGACAGCGATGTACAGCGTTCTTCCATTCACCTTTATTATTAATATCATCATCGTCATCATCACCCACAGCTGGGCATAGGCCTCTCTTTTCTAGTGCCAATCCCCACGCGTCTGTGGCAGCCTCATCCTGCGTGGTGATTGTGTAACACACTTAACAGTAGGAATGGCTTTCATTTTGACAGTTCAACAACATTCATTGCGTTATTTACGTTGTTGAGCAGACAATTTTTTCGAACATATGAAGCAATGAATTAGCTTCAAAATTATTCTGATTGTGATTGATAGTGTGTTACTCAATTAGGGTGCAGGTTCTATCCGCGACGGTAACAATATCGTCCGCCCATCTTGTATCGTATTATTGTCGTAATTAAACTTAATTACAGCACATTATTAGTTCGCGTATTTCACTTTATACGATGCACTAGTAGAGACGCAATCAAGTATAAAGTATATTACAAACCGTACCGATAATATTACTTAATGAAATGTGCAAAGGTGTAATGAAAATCAAACGTTAATTGGAAAGCCCCACCCAACATCAAATGTTTAACTTTGTGGTCTGGCTACCAGTAAATTGTTCTGTCCGTATTTTAGCGTACGTTTTCTATTTCTAGAAAGCGAAGCCAAATACGATTTACAATACCGTACCTCTTCAGAACTGTTCAAAGGAGGAATACACTTTTTTATAACTTGGACTTTGATAATATCTTTTATTCAAGGGTGGAAGTTGAACACAGTATCTGCACGTTGATTTTTAGTAACAAAAAAGTTTTTTCTTTTTCTGCACAATGTTGATTTTGCATTGGTTCTGTATAATTAATTAAAGCATCCTAGACACCACAAGTTTAGCTACTGGGTTGAGAAAATCATGTGAGACGTAGACGGACAGACAGACGACAGTGATCTCTGTAGGGTTTCCTTTTGTACTAATTTGTAACGGATGCTTAAGTGTAGAGCTCCGTTCCTTTTTAAGCAATGAAATAATGTTGATTTGTTGGAAAAACGTAAAATAATTCAAATAAACACTGTACGAAAGCAAGTCTTGGTTTTAATTTAGGCCCTAGGTACAGAATCGTCGTCATTCTCTAGCCCTTATCCCATTTTATATATAGTTAGTCATTAACGGGGTACAGAATTTTATCATTATCTTGCCCTTATCCCATTTAATATATAGTTAGACATTAACGGGGTACAGAATCATATCATTCTCTTGCTCTTATCCCATTTTATGTATAGTTAGTCATTAACGGGGTACAGAATCATATCATTATCTTGCCCTTATCCCATTTAATATATAGTTAGTCATTAACGGGGTACAGAATCATATCATTCTCTTGCCCTTATCCCATTTTATGTATAGTTAGTCATTAACGGGGTACAGAATCATATCATTCTCTTGCCCTTATTCCATTTTATGGATAGTTAGTCATTAACGGGGTACAGAATCATGTCATTCTCTTGCCCTTATCCCATTTTATGTATAGTTAGTCATTAACGGGGTACAGAATCATATCATTATCTTGCCCTTATCCCATTTAATATATAGTTAGTCATTAACGGGGTACAGAATCATATCATTCTCTTGCCCTTAACCCATTTTATGTATAGTTAGTCATTAACGGGGTACAGAATCATATCATTCTCTTGCCCTTATTCCATTTTATGGATAGTTAGTCATTAACGGGGTACAGAATCATATCATTCTCTTGCCCTTATCCCATTTGATTTGTGGTCGGCGCAACATGTCTTTTTATTAGCTTGGTAAGTATGTATGTTTGTTTGTTTGTAAAGGAATCTTTGAACGTGATTTTCACCCACTTCAAAACGTCGAATTAAATTGAAACTTTACCCACTTATCAAGGACCGATGACGATAGCATAATTAAATAAGTTTGTCCCATTATCCTGATCAGTATCTTCAGGATTAGCGATTTAAAAAACACGCTTTTGTAGTTAGCCGAACTAAAAAGTTGAAAATAATTTTCAATTAATTTAAATTAAGAATAGTGTGATTAACAAAAACAGATATTTTATTGTAAAAAAGCGGGGTTCTTTTTACGATATTTTCCTAATGACTTATCTGTCAATAAAATATTTATAACAATTGACAACAAGCACCCCACGCTTTTGTCTTTGCATTAGTCGTCATCTCGGTAGTTACCTCCTTTCTATACAATATCATCTTTCACACAGTCCATCCATCGGTTTAAACAAGCTTTTATTTAACTTGCAATGTTTGTATGTATGTTCGGGACAAATCTTGCAAGCTGAATTAAAACCACTTCCTTGTATCCTACGGAGGTGAAATTTCACACGTTGATTCTGTTTCGAACACAATACATTATATTCTACACCCAGGATTGGCTTCAGACGAAGGAACTCCTTAACGGTCAACGGTTCAAACACGAAATTTTATATACGCATTTAATTATGGTAGTTCCTTCTAAAGTTCACCATGATATGGCTGCTGCACCCAGGATTGGCTCCAGTCGAGGGAACACCTCAATGGTCAACATCAGAGACACAAAATTTTGTATATACGCATACAATTATGATAGCCCGTTCTAAAGTTTACCAAGATCTGGCTGCTGCACCCAGGATTGGCTCCTTACGAGACATATCCTCTGCGGTCAACAGCACAGACACGAAATTTTGTATAAGTAATCAACTAATCATTCAATTATTATGATAGCCTGTTCTAAAGTGTGGCATGATATGGATAGTGCAACTCGGATGGCTTCACACCATGACTTGTGTAAAGGCGTGTTTGGCTTCGTTGGATTTATATTTACAAGTACCTTTCAAGAGAAGGTGATAGAACGGATATTTAAAGAAATTCTGATGCTAAAAACAAAAAAAATAAAATGAAATTTCCGTTTGTTAAAACAAGCTTTTAATTAATTAACTAAACAGTACTCAATAAAACTAAAGCTTGAGGCGTGCACGTCCTTCTTATACTTTAAAATAAGCCGCAAGCTTCTAAGAAAATGTTAAAGTTCTATGTTAACGTAAGTTTTATTTAGTACTTTTTAGTTAATTAAAAGCTTGTATTTAAAATTGTTTTTACTTATTTAACATTATAAAGAATATCATACTAAAAAAGACGTTTTGTTTTACCCTGTGGAATTCAAGGCAGCATATTGCATTCTTCCATAGCCTCTCTCAATCAGTCGTCTTACCCTCCTTTTTACCCATATCACCTTCCACATCCAAGTTTTTCTTTGTCTTCTCCATTATTAATATTTTATATATTTCCCTACTTTACCGAAAACTTTCTATTAACAAGTCGCATCGAATTGATGTTTCTTATTCAATAACTGTGTACCATACCATATGATTAAGAGTTACTAACGTATAACCGATAGTTATGCTAAATGTACACAACAAGGAACGAACAAGGTCAAGGTCAAGGGGAACAAGGGTTGTATGAACAAGGTATGAACCTTGCGTAATGACCACCAACCTGCTTGTTAAATAAAACTGATAATCTCCTGAAGTCATAATTTATCTCTCATAGCAAAAACGGGAAGGCTCGCATTGATGTTCATTAACGATCTAATTATGTTATGTATGATGAAACTTAATACTCACAATCTCCTCGCTGCTTATTTCCATTTATTTCCAACTTTTCTGGCAGCGGTTCTTTCGGTAAACCACTACTGACAAGTTTACCTGAAATTAATTGGGCGTGTATACCTTTTTTTTTCTTTTTTGTTATCGGGGGTAAACCTTCAAAAGGCACCCACCCGACCTATGAGGACGGAAGTTTGGGTGTGTGGGATTTTTACCTCACTAAAACCACCCCGGTGATCACCATCAGCACATAGAGGAGGGGTCCCGGTTCCTATTAAAAGAAAGGGCGTGTATACCTACCTACCTACTTAGGTGCAGGTACAGCAAGTTACATAAAACATTTTCGGTTTATTTAATTTTGTTTTTTCAGTGAATCTTATTTCAATAAAATATATCTATTTGATAATAAAATATGACTAAACTTTTTTTTAATTTCTCAAAAAAGATGCATTTACAAAATAACTTACTTGATTAAAACCCTTAAATAATAAACAATCCCTGTAAACCCCATCTCAAACCGAACAATGAGTAACACTTAACAACGATTGGTATGTAAAGCGGACAGAAGGCGGTATGCACTAGGTCATTTCAGGCTCCATGCTACCCGATTATGTCCTAGTTACAGCGACGACTTGCGACGAGAGGGACGGCTTTCGGTACCGACGCCGGTATCGGATCGGCGACTCTCGAAAATTTTAAAACTACTCGTTCCTTAAATATTGATTTGACCAAAATGCATTATTTTTATTAGTTAAGTATTATTTAGTTTTTTTTTTTTTTCCGAATCCACTTAAACGCGTACGCGTTTAACGTAATTAAACTTTTAGTGGCAGATTTGTGAATAATTAATAACCTTCGTTTACAAAGTTCAATTAAAGCAGCTATTTAAAGATCCACAAATGTGGTTAAATTATCTTAATTACGTCAACGATTGACATAGCAAACACCGTGTTTATATTTTTGATTAAATAAGTAGAAAGATATTAGTCGTGGACGATATTAGCAAAATTGCAGGCAAAAACTAGACGCAACCAGTGACAAAATGATATTGTTATCGGTGTTAGCGAAAATGGAGGACGTCTTACACACAGAAGAGGTAAATGTCGAATGATCGTGACGGATTTGTGTTTTACAAATGTTGCCAGTATTTTGTTTCAGTGTTAATATAAATATATTTAGTGTGACTTGAGTTGGTCTTCATTTAGAAAAAAAAATGTTTTAGTTACAGTTTTTGTTATTGGTTTATTATTCCTGCTTTTTCCCATTTGTAGTTTAAAATTAACTTTTCGTTGACAAGATACTCGTATGTATGGTTTTCTGCGTCAAAAACATTATTTTTTTCGAATTTATAATTATTTAAACGTTAAGTACGGTAGTTAAGTTAGCTACTGCAACATTAAGACTCATTGCAATAAAAATAAACATATTATTGCGCATCTTTCAAGATGTAATTAGTCGTCATAGTTTTCCTGTTTTCTTTAATGATAATCTATTCAGTTCGTAATTACAAACCTAAACATGATTTGAGAAGTGTGGGTTGGGCGAAACTTCCAACTGCCGTAACTAGCTTGGGCCTCTGAATGTCGCCTAAATCATACGCCTTAAGTTTTGAGTTGAGCTGCACGATTACTGACAAATGCGTGCACTGACTGGATAGGTCCCACTCATTCTGTGTGGTTTTTCCTCAAAATACCATTTCAGACACAAATCTACATGGTCCTCATATGATCTGACCAAGATTATGTCTGGACTTTAAAGGCAAAGTAAAGTAAAGAAACGCCGACCTCATCTAGTTTTAAAAATATGATTTTCGTGTAAGTGTTTGTACAAACCTACTTACAATAATTCTATAAATCTAAAAAACCCTACACAAAAAAAGGCTGAACAGATTTTCTTCTTTTTTTTTGTTGCTAGAACTCTCGATCAAGTCACATTTCAAATAAAACAAAGACGATTCTGCCGTTTGGGAGCTACGAAGCCGCAGACACAGATACACATGTTAACCTTATAATAACCATATTTTTCAGTCGGGGGTTAAAGATAAAATTATTTATTTAAATAGCCAGTTAGTCAAGCGGCAGCGAGGATTGCCCTGTATGCCAGACGCTTTAAGTATCGGCACTTATGGAGGTTATTTTAATAGAGTATGATGATGTTTATTTTACAATTACATCAAGATGTCTAGCTCTCAATGAAGGTAATATCATGTAACACTCAGCCTCACGCGATGTTTTACGCGAATAAACGTGAGCATCGTTTAAGGGGGAACCGCCAGGGTAGCCAGCGAAATTAAATTTTTCTTACGTTTTTATGCAATTTGCAGGCCAGTGTCAGGTTGTATGTTGAACAAAATATGATTCGCGACCGTAACAAGTATGTTTTTCGTATCTCGTTATGTTTTACGTTTAGATAAGTCCTATTTCCCGAACTAAGGCTCCTACAAACAGGCGCGACACGCGACGCCACACAAAGGCACAGCTCGTCGCGCGACAAGCGGTGCCTTTGTGTCGCGTGTGTGTACTCTTGCGGTCACGGGTAGGCTAGGACAACGTATGTGTTCCATTCCACGTTAAGAGATTGTGGGTACACAATCATCATGGCAGAGCACACGGTAAACATGTCCCCTTAAATTGTCTCACTTTAATTATCCTTAATAATCGCCTCACGTGCTGCTCCACCTGTGGCTTTCAGAGTGACTCACTGGTTGATGCCCTGAACTTATTCATGAAACTAACATTCCAGGACCACCCCATTGTTTTGTTATTGTTATTCACTGCCAGTCCACAATGTTGTTACAAAACCACAGTGAGCAATTATTGTCAATTGATAAGATTCGTGTATCCGACTGTTATCTCGCTAAATTGCTTTTTACACAAACAAAATGTATTGCGTGATAAGTACAATTAAGCGTAAGTTTACAATTTATAGACACCACTTCAGCTCCGTCTGCTACACACGATGGATGAATTGAATTTATATTTTTTGTCCTTTGTTGGACATGTGTTTGTGTCAGTAGAGCCTTTCCTTATTTCAAAAAAGGTTAAAGTAAAACCCACAGGTGAATGCAACTGGCTTTCCTATATGAGCGAATCCCTTCACCCCTTGTGACACGACCGATTTAATTAATGGGGTTAGGGACTGGGATATATATAGTTTATGCTAGTGACATAGTCACAAAACATACAACAATTTTTTTGAACTTATTTCATTGTAGATTTTAATCTTAGCCTTTCTTGCGGTCCAAACTTCAGTATGACTTTTCTAAACTATGTACTTAATAACCATCAATATGTACTTATATAATAATATTGTATAAGTAAACAATACACATAATATTTTTCGCGAGCACCATCTCCATTAGCTAGTTCTCTAATATTTTCGTCCTTCATTCAACATAGTCTTCATATTTTCAGACATCAGCTGAGTATCAATACTTACTTACTAGTTACCTAATGGACGCGAAGTAATTGCCCTCTGACCTCGCGATCCTATCAGCAAAATATTGTTTATGAGGCTATAAGTCAAAGACAAAAACATTTATTTAAATTAAAACTTAATTGCTGATGAATTGACAAGGTGTTGGTCAGTTACTCGGAAAATTTACGTGTAGAATTCTTAGATACTTTATTTTATTTTACTTATTGGAACCTTGTCAATCCATTATCTTTCAGTATTCCGGATATGTTTTTTTCTATCCAGGATGTGTCATTTCCGTACTTGTTGCGCGTATTGGTAGTTCGGCGCGCAGGAGGGAAACGTGACATTATCTGCATTCTGCAAATGCAAACAATTATACGCTTATTTCATTAATCAACAATACAATGAGCGTTATGTAGACTGTTTGGTGTTATCTCGAAACGAATGAATTATACATTGTGAGGTCACGCGAAAGGGGTCCACCCTCCATCAAGAATCTCTCAATAATAAATTTTCCGTTCGATTAGCTGTGTCGATTGCGTAGGTCGATTGTATGTAAATCAACATCTAATAGAAGAATGGCAGGACTCGTATGTAATTTGGGTGTCGCACTTAGACTTCGTGTACATTCCTGGCGAAGGACATAGGCTACTGTTTGTCCGGGTAGCACGTTCTCATGGGATAATTCCGCGGGCAGAAGCTGGTATAAGATAAAGAATGAAGACTATAGTATAGGACGCTTGACTGCCCGCCGTCCACATGGCATTTTCTCCCAGCTGTTTATACATTACACACTAGTTGTAATGAACCTTCGCCGAAGGCACGCGCTGGCGAATCAGTCACGGTTTGTAGATAGGCTACACGTGCATGACCTAATGCTGTGTACTACTAGGTCCTAAGTACAGCTTAGATTCTAGACAAACAAAATTATCATCGACTATTCAGTGACTGCAAATTATGATACGTACACACGACGACATATCAAGCTATAAATTTCCAGTATAAGCTGACTTCTCATTGTTTGAAAAGCCTATACAATGCGAGTTCAGCTAAAACTGGAAATGTACAGCTTGATATGTCGTCGTGTGTACTCTATGAAGGCCACGGTTTTTCTTGACAATGCCAGTCATTATTGCACTGAACTTGGAAGCCTTCAGCTATTATTTGAGACCCTATTCGTCTTATTACAATACCAGATCTAAGTTTATCCCGAGCTTATATCTTCCAGCTAGTTTTTAACCCCCGACGCAAAAAGAGGGGTGTTATAAGTTTGACCGCTATGTGTGTGTGTGTGTCTGTCTGTGGCATCGTAGCTCTTAAACGGGTGAACCGATTTGGATGCGGTTTTTTTTATTTGAAAGCAGGTTTTCTAGCGGTGGTTCTTAGACATGTTTTACCAAAATCGGTTCAGCTGTTTCAAGGTCATCAGCTCTTTTTTGTGTCGGGGGTTTTTTATTGACAGACGTAAATATCGAAATTTACAAAACGGCTCCGTGGTTTAAACCGGGGTTTGAAATTCTGAATATAAACCTTGTTGTAATAAGATGGTATACCATGTTACCTAACTTAGAAGAACATAATTATAGTTAAAAAAGCTGAAGCTTACTGTAGTACTTAGCCCACTCATTTGTTTGCCTCGTCTTGAGACACTGGCGCCGCGCCGTGCCCCCAGATCCGCTTTAGATGCGCAGTGAAACTATACGTAGGATAGTAAACAAGATGATTAGAGTGAAATGAAGCCGAGATTATGATAGGGTTGTACGTAAACAATATAATGACTGTATTCTCCGAAGGGAGTGCAAAGGAGAGCAGACACACCCACATTCAGCCAGATGTAATATGTTGTAAGTCCCCCAGGTACAAACTCAGACTCCGGGCTACCACTTAAATCATGTAGGAAAATCGTCTACTTTAACAATGTATGTAAATATGTGAGATCACCATGCAACTAACACATCATTAATTTATCTGTTATTGCTTCATTTTTAATTCCTTTTACCTATTTTTGGTATAGTAATTTTATTCTAAGTGCAACGTCTTCATATTTAAGTAAATATTAAGTTATACAAAGTATTGTATTGTAAAACATTTTAAAAGAGTAACGGTAGAGTTTCTAGCCCATTCTTCTCCATACGAAACTACCTTTTGGAAGGGGCAACAAGAATCAATTCTATTTTATTGTAAACAGGACGTTCAAAAGTGCCTTATATGTGCCTATTTTAAATAATTTATTTGACTTTTGACTTTAACTTTGAACAAGGATCGGGGACCGAAATTTCACGCGGACGTAGTCGCAGGCAGAGGCTATTATAATATAATATATTAATTTATTTATATACAAGGAGCTAACTTTGTGAGAGACTGGTGCCTGAAGTAGGTTTAAATATAAAAACCTGTGTTACTTACAGGTGAATCAAGCAATATAGGGAACAACAAAAATAGTACAGTACATCCGACAAATTATTGTCGTCAAGTGCGAACGACAATCTTCAATCGCCAAGAAATTTAAACATCAAAAACTGTATCGGCATGCTTTCGAACGCAGAAGTGATCCATAGGTGCCATTTCCATACATTTTATTGTCGCTCCCATTCCTTGGCAAAAGGAAACTGACTGATTAATTAATTACTGTAATAATAAATATCCGATGAAAGAATTAATTTACGTCACAAAATTCACGTGACTAGTTGTTCTAATTTACTTATGAAATTACCACATTTTCTTTATTTACATAGTGATGCCAAAAATAAACATGCACAGTTTATTTATACTTATCACGAAAACATCATAAGATCACAAACGATGCAAGTGTTAAGTGTATTACCGTGCATGTAAACATACTTGTTAATATCATTTAGTATTACATACCTTATCCCGATCAAATTAAGTTCATAGTTGCATGTGTAACCATGGTTTAATTACAATGTGGGTTGTTTTAAACACGTTTGATTTAAATATAAAAACGGCACTAAAGTTGCAAAATGCCGTTTTACAACAAAAAGGGCTGCACACCCTTGCTATCGACAGGCAAAACGGACTAGAGTTTAGAGAGGGATAGTTTTTATTACGTAAATTTTACAGAACAAGAACGGTAATCAAAGGGTGTTTTTATATTATATCTTATATATAAAATTCTCGTGTCACAATATTAGTTACCTTACTCCTCAGAAACCGATTTTTATGTTTTTTTTTTGTGTATATTTGGTAGGTCTGAGAATAGGTCATAAAGTATATTTCATACCGCTGCGGGTGAAACTGCGGGGCGCAGCTAGTTATATAAAAAATAAATGATATTTTTTAATAAGAGTTTTTTAAACATTTTTTCGTTTGACTGTGCTGTTTTTTGGCTTGAACAATAGATTAAAAAAAAAAACAATTAATTGTGGTCCCAATCGCCGGAAGCAAAATATAAAAAAAAGATCTGGCAACTGGGACCGCGGTCCCAATTAATTGCGGTCCCAGTCGCCGGAACCCTCCACTAAATTTGGTGCACGTCTCGAAGTAAACTTGAACATTATTGTATATTCTCTTGGACATTACTAACATCGTGCATCGGCAAAGGAGACCATCGTGAGGAACCCTCGACTTATAGTTAGTTTCGTATTTTATAGCTATAAAGTTGTAGTAAAATCTCTTTGTCTGTACTGTTTGTATCTAGCTGGTTTTGAGGCTCCATCAAACAGGCGCGACACGCGACGCTACACAAAGGCACCACCTGCCTAGCGACTTTAGGAAATGTTCAAAACTACCCCTAGAGTAATATCATTCTACCTTACCGTCTTACCGCACTCACTATAAGACCAGGGCTTGCTCGGGTTATCTGTGGCTTAAATCAATTGCACTCTACTTGATCTTACCTTACAAGGCTGATCTATAATAATTATATAATTAGAGCATAATCAGCCTATAATGTTCCCACTGTTGGGACACAGGCCTCCTCTTTATGAGAGGGAGTGGGCCATAATTCACCACGCGGGCCCAGTGCGGGTTGGTGGATGTCATGTGGCTTAGAATTTTTGGTTCTAAGACATGCCGGTTACCTCACGGTGTTTTCTTTCACTATTTTGAGAGCAGTGGTGATGAAATTAATACACAAAGTGCCTGTCTGGGTCAGCACTCACAAATTCGTAAATCGGGGCCGATACCACTGGGCCACCACCGCTCTATAAATAATAAAAAATAAGGTTTCTGATCTATTGTGACACCAGTAACAGATGATTGAAGGGAAAGAATCAAAGAAGGTTGCTAGGTCGGGAGGACTCGAGCTCGTTAGCAAGCGCATAGATCGGCTCCATTACCTTCGTGACGTGGATCCCGAGAATGTCAGATGTATGTATGTCTCTTTATAACCGTAGTGATGCAATAAGTACGATTGATAATATTATCCGGCAAAAGAAACCACATCTATTCTTTGTACTAAGTTGCCAAAAGACGGTACATAGTTTAGTAGTATAGTTTGCTTCAGGTAGAAAACATAGTAGGTAAGTACTGCGAAACCAATGAGGGTTTTCATGAAAATTTACGGCACCAGTTGGCGCCACTTTGACAAAAGGTCTTCCGTTTCGACAATTAATATTAAATATATGATGACCTTCATCATTCGTTACATTCATTCGTTCACATTCAGCCACGGCTAAAGAAAATGTAGGCTCTTTGACACATTTGACAGATGCCCGGACCTGACGTCTCAGTGCTGCCAGCTAGTGGACGTCATTTCAGAAAACCCTCATTCCAAAGCAACGTTTTGGCAGTTTAGATTTTTTACTAAGTTTTTGGTTTTACCGATCCTCAAGTTGTAATAAAATTCGCCTGACATTTGCTGACTGATCAGACAGACAGATCTAAGTTAGCATTTTAAAACTTATGTTTTTATTCAAGTTTGGAAAACCAATTTTTGCCACTGTGTTTTGTCACCTAGTGATTTTTTGGAAAATAACTGTAGATTTACATAAACAAAAGACGAAAAATAGCTTCGTCAATATTACTGTCGAGTGGACAATTGAAGTTGTATGAATATTATTCGTACTTGATAAGTACTTACATATTTGAAAAGATAATGAAGATTCATTTTTGCAAAAACATTACGAAAAACCTAATTACAAAAAATATTGAACATTCAGTAAAAAGCTGAAAAAAGAATAGTTCTTTGACCATATAATAAACTAAGTAATCAGGGCTATACGTAACTATTCAGGACCTAAAGACTCTTCTTGCTACTGACCATAGCCCACAAGGATTCAACGCTTGGGAATTGATATTTTGAAAACCGATTTTACTACTCCTTCAGAATCTAACATGTCAGCTTCATCTTCTACGTCGAGCCGATGATTCCAAAAAAATATATTATAGAAACAAATCAGCTTCCCGCAGACCTCATCCACATTAGATAACATTAGCAGTGACGTCGACATAAGGCAGGTTCAACATAGTCAGCTGTTGGGGGATGTTTGAGAAGGCTCTGAACGTCTAAAAATTGTGACGTCTACCGATCAGTCCAGACAAAAGCCAAAGGTAAAACTGCCATCAGCGAGCGTCAGCCAGCGCTAACTCTGCAATCAAACTTAGCACTGTTTATTCAGCGTGGTTACAACAATAGGCGTTCTTCTATTTTTCGTTTTTCGTGTTTTTATTAAAACGATAGAATGGGGAAGTCCAGCGGAGCGCTAGAAATCAGGCCAAAGTCAACCATTCATTGGTGATGTGCGATGTCATTGACATATGAATATAAATTCTCATAGTGTCTTTATGCTAAGCCGACACTGTCTGTCTGGTCCCGCAAGACGCAACTAAAGCACGATACTATTAAAGTCGTTTCAAATAAACAGTGTTTGTAAAGAGACACTACGTATGCACTCTTTCCTTTAATACATTCGGGAAATCGGCGCGCAGTGCCTGCATAGCGACACTGGATCAATTAATTAAAACATGATCACGTTTCGGGCAAAGTCGCCCGAAACGTGATCATGTTTTAATACGATACACATTTAAAGGTCACACGATACCTTCCTACCTGTTGCTGTAGGCACGACATACAGTCGCGTTTTATCGAAAGTCCGAAACACGAGCAGCGATTTTATACCGCTTCTAACTAACATGCGCAGACGAGCGAGGCCATAACGGGTTTCCTTTGATACAGTCACACCGAAACGCTTCGAACACAACCGAACCATATAGCGCTACTAATTTCTAGTGTTGCGTATTGCAGCGATAACTTGCCATTGTGTTAATTGATCCAGTGTCGCTATGCAGGCACTGCGCGCCGATTTCCCGAATGTATTAAAGGAAAGAGTGCATACGTAGTGTCTCTTTACAAACACTGTTTATTTGAAACGACTTTAATAGTATCGTGCGTCTTGCGGGTCCTCATTAAACTTAGGAACCGATATTTGATGACTTGACGGATTTTGACAACTTTTAATCCAAAAACGAAAATTTCATTTGTTTGTCAGGATGATAAATTATTGAGTCACTTCACATTTAACGAATTTAATAACTCGGAAATAGACTGCGGTTTTACTTAGTATAATTATGTTATGTAGGTAGTTAAATAATAATTATTGAAAGTAACTATTTGACCAGCAAATGATCACACATTATTTCCATCTACGTCAGTCAGTAGGTAGGTAATGTGATCAATACTAATAATAGTAAATGAATCAAAGAATTACCTAAAAGGAATCCCCCCATAAAGTGTATTAATTGTAGTCAATGAATATATAAGTAAAACAAAGGGCACGTGTACAATTAAACTAAAATAACCATTTTGTTTAGACCTCTACCATACGCCGCTAACTTCATTCAATACTTCTGACATTAGTGGGAAAAAGGAGGAGGGAGGGGAGGTCGTTCCAAAATGGCCGTACTGTGATCGATGAGACGATGACACACGTCACACATACGTCACGAGACATTTAAACAGCTGTTTATTACATACCACATGACTAGTTGCTAACTCAAGGATTATACTTTTACTTTGCAAAGGTTCTGTCGTTAACCGCGTTGGTAGTCTAATTGGTGAATGGTGTTGTTGGAACGTTTTCTTGACTTAGGAAGTGAATCTATGTTGCGTGATCTTCTCTTAGAGCTTTATGAACTCCTTAACCCGCAAGTTTAAGGTAGTTAGAGCCTTTGTCATAGCAATTTTCACCACTACCTACTGTTTTATAAGCTGCTGGCAGCAACTGGGACGAAGAGGTGGCACACAATAGACTTCCCCGTATCTTAGCAATATACTCCTAAGTTTCACTCCACGATATGCGCCCTCTACACGTTTCCCATGTCAAAATTAGCAGAATTAATTGCAGGAACATATTTGTCTGACCTTCACTTTTTAACTACACTCTAGACAACAATTACTTGTAATTTTTTCTCAAGCAAAGGTGTGGCGGTGAAACCGGCTTTTTCTGACGTCAAAAGCTCTTACATGGCCTTCTATAGTCGATCCTTATGTAATGACGTATTCAGTAGTCAAGGAGGTGACGCGGGTTAGTCGAAAGTTCGAGAATTTCCGTCTTTTCTTCGTCTGACTCATTGCTGATCTCCTCTGAGAGGGAGTGGGCCATCCATAATGCACTACGCGGGCCCAGTGCGGATTTGTGGATACTATAGGTACTAGCAATGTCACCCAATTAAAATTCGATACAAAACTTATATGTCAAATAGGTATTAGGACTAAACATTGGTGAATTTTTAAAAGATTCTAGTAACAACCTTCTACCCGAAAATATAATTATTTGAATTTTAAATTGGAATTTATAATATTAATTTCGCAGTGCTGACCTACCATGAATATTTCGCGAAGACTTGACGTTTTACCTATGTACCTTCGACATCGTATAAAGGTTAACCTCTACACGTTGGGCCGACATAAGCCAATGTTCGCCACAGTATCTTAAACTGTTATCAGAGCATTGAACTACCGTCATTTGCGTAAACGTATCTTTGTAATATAGACATTCTGTAGCTTTAATTGGCGCATGTTGAGCCAACGTGTAGAGGGAGCATTATGCGGACAGATCGGCAGTTGGCATATAACAACGATTTGTTCGTTCCTTTCGTTAGGATCTATTTGACAGCTGTCAACCCGTCAGCTATCTCACGTGCTGTTTATATCTATTCCCTAAGATCTTATAGCATATAAAAAACTCAGCGTTATTCATAGAAGAATGTCTATTATACCCACTTCTAGTGAGAGTAAGTAAACTATACAAAGATATAAAATCTGTGACACCAGACTTAGTATTTCCTAGTAACGGGCGCGCCATTCAGACTGTTTCGAAAACCATTGATACAAATTTTAATAATTAATCCGCGACTGTCTACTTCACTGATCCGGTTGTAACCGGTTAGCTGGCAAGTTGCCGAGTGACGTCACTTTTAACATTAACTATGGCCGCTCGACGCGACGTTTTAGCGTGGCTAGAGTTATATGTAGACAATAAAAAACTTTTTTACTAAAAAAGACAAGCGACTTCCAAAAAAAAACACTACAAAGTGAAAAATAACTTTAATTTCGAATTTCGGTGTCTTTGGGTCTGTATTTTAGTTTTTTGCTACCGACTTCTGAAATTAAAGTTATTTTTCACTTAGTAGTGTTTTTTTTGGAAGTCGATTGTTTATTTTTGTAAAAATGTTTTTTAATTTTCACATTTTAGTGCGTCAGTTATTAATTTATCTAAGTTACAATAGCCTAATGTCAACTGCTCATCACCTGTTACAAAATAATGCTTTTCCCGATGCAGGGACGTTAATTGTTGAGGAGTTCTCCTGGTAAAAACCAGAAGATTTCACCATATGCATTGTGACGAGCATAAATTGCTTAGCAATCATGTTTCAGTAATCGAATTGCAACCCGTGAAACACTTATTATTGAGTTGTTCCGGTGGCCACCTCTGGTCTTCGTCATGCGTTCCACTTCACCGAAAGGTGCTTTCCGAGAGCATATGCACGAGTTACTATAAAAAAATACCCAAATCAATATAGATGTATATGTCCCTATAAAATTTGAGGATTTCCCTCGATTTCCATGGGATCGTCATATTCTGACTCGGTGACAATGGGACCACCTCGAGAGCATACCCTTTCAATCCAACGCACGAATTTTCAAAATCGGTCAACAATTGACGGAGAAATCGGTGTAAAAAACATACATGCAGCCGAACATATAACCTCCTCCGTTTTGGAAGTCGGGTTCAAATAAAGATCCGTCAAGAGGCGCGAATCACTGTAAATAATTATCTCAACACTCACCATACTTATTTGTGAATCATTGTAACCGTTTTGTACTTTTACGGGGTATCCCAGATTTTTGTAATCCCACACTTAACTGATAAGTACTAAGGGTTGAATTGAAACTTGAAGTAATTTCTTCTCCATCAAAAGTTATCCCTGAAAACGCAAACAATTAATTAACCGTAAATATTTACAAATAAGTAGGCATTTCTTAAATAAAACTACTGACTGACGTAATTTCTCTTAATTGGCAGTTTCTGAAGACGTAGAAGCCCGAATTACCTTTAATTTGTTTCCAATGAAGGCTCATTAGTTCGTCATTTAAGTGTATTGAAGAACTGTTGATTACTTCATATCGTAGATTATACAATATTGATAGATAATTTACACGTGGCAGGTTATTATACAGTATAAACAGAATATAATTTATTTTCTAGTGACTTTTACTTACTATTGACAAAAATCAGTGCACAAGTCTCATTTTTTTTTAATCAACCTGTTTTATCCCATTGCTTGGCAAAGGTCTCTCCATAACTTTCCACTGTTTCTTGTGTGTCACCTTCTCCGGCCAATCTCCCGTAAACGCATATAAAACTAATATATTAAGAGTACAAGAAAACAGCAGTAAAAACCTATAGATATTACTAAACTGAAAAAATACGTGCACAGTGCTGCATTAAATAAAAATGAATAATGATTCGTAACAATACAATCTTATCGCATAAAGTATGTAATATTTTACTGTCGAACCAGACGAGACGTACAAAGAAATGTCCCCGATTAGATAGTTTTATGATGACTTAGCCGGAAATTAATCCAAGTATGAAGATCCAACCATAAGCTCATAGACTCATCCGGCTCCAAGGACCAAATTAAATCTTGGTTAGTTTATTACTTGATTAGGTCTAAATGTTAAAGCAAAATGCTGCAGCTGAAACTCAGCGTCAGATGGTAGTACCTACCTTGTGTTGTCATCCGACATTATACGGAGCTGAGGCCCTTTTGGCATTATAGGCATTGTTTTCTGTTTTTTATAGTTTAAATGTGTTTATTTTTTGCTGTAGTTTGCCAATAAACACATTTTTATTTATTTCTTTTTTTCTAAATCTAGACGTTTAGAAAGAAAGAAATAAATAAAAATTACTATTCGTTTCCGGAGTCTGCAGAATATGCCACTCCTGAAATTAATATTTTTTTTAGACACGTAAACTTTCTACGGGTGAAGAGGAGACTGTAAACAACAATAAAACGAATAGATTGTGGTCCTAGAGTTACTAACATTTTCGTGTGTTAACCTTGGGGGCTCAGCCCTGAAAGCTTATCTCAACGACTCCTGTAAGCTAAGATAATGAAAACTGAGCATAAGCCTCGACTTCTTCAACCAACAAACAAACTTATTAAATTATTTAGTAACGTAAGTAGAGTTTAGTACCGGCAGTGAATAACCAGAAAGAAAGAACAAGTAATCCAGAAAGTGAAGACTGCAATTTTCTGTAACTGCTAGAATAGAACTACGATTGCTGATTTAAATTCTAGACTTATTTTTAAATATAACCTTTAATATAATCTCTAGTATCTTCTGTACATTGGACTTGGATAGTTGACCTTACGGAATACCTAGATCAATTAAATATTTTATAATAATAATGTGAACCTTTATCTTAATTGTTTAATCTGTAACTGTACTTATAGTTTACTCAGCTAAATGTTTATTTTCTGAGAATTCTGTTTTTATAATGTCTTCGATCAGAGACGAATGGAATATAACAAATTGGCATAGGCGATAATCACACTGCAGCGCGCACCGTCGCGTAGCGCGGGGCGGCCACAGCACAGCAAACAATCTGAGCGCGGGACTGAATCTGCCGCCCCGCGCTACGCGACGGAGCGCGGTGCAGTGGGATAATCGCCATAGGTATATTTTAAAATGAAGGTATTTTGCGTGTGATCTGTTTTCTTATTTTTTTTTTAATTACACCTCACGTCAATATTGAATAATCCAGTAGTCTTCAAAATATGAAATAATCCGCCAATTATTTCGCAGAATTCCTAAAGTCCAAATGCCGACTAAATTGAAATATCTTAATTAATTTAGTCATAGTCTCAACATTTATTTTAAACCATACGGCTCTCCTATCAATGATAAATACGTAAATCAAACTAGACCCCGGTATATTTTAATTTGCACAGCTTGAAGCTCCATTAATAAATGCTCACCAACTTGCCAATACCAAGATATCTACGGAGCCTGATGCGGTATTTCAGGCATTTCCATTTCCAGTATAAGCTCGAATATCAGTTTAAATGCAGTGACATATATGCTCTCCTCCGAGTGACGTTAGTGTCATAAACATTTCTGCGACCATTTTTTCTATATTCGTGATTTTTTCTCATATTGCTCGGATTTCTGAAGATAAAGACGATATAAATAACTAAAAATGCTTCGCAAAACATTGATAAGTTTTGGCATCACAGAGATTTGAACTTAAAATCAACTGGAAAATTTGCGCAACTAGCATGCCTATCGTTTGGTACGCATTAGCAATAGAGAAAGATGTGCTTACTAAAAATTAATAAAGCAGTTTAATGAAGTTATCAATTACACGCTCGTTGGGAACGTCGAGATGAATAGCTGCCTTACGAGTGAGACAATCTTGGCAATTTAGCAAACAGCCGCTGCCAAATCCCGACAAATTATATTTTATAGTCTAACCGCAGTCATGAATGAGTTGAGGAGTAAAGTATATTAGAGATTAAAATGTCAGCCGCTTCATATAATTAATTAAATTGCAATAAGTCATTAATTTAGTTACCTACTCCAGAAATGTGGATGTCTCACATTTGGAATTCAATCAATCTACCTTGCATGTTGGAGTCGTCGTCAATTCTAACCGGATGCAGCTGAATATCGGTATATTACACGGCTCCACAGCCCAGTTCCTGGATAACATGGTACCCCTTGGTAGGACCAATCTCACATTTAAGAATAAGCTATAATAATACAGATAATGTTAGTTCCATACAACATGCTCTACCTACGTACCTACATAGCCATGGGTTGGGTTTTTTTTATCCAAAATCATCCAGCGATGTAATGGAACATAAACGTAGTAAGTACAATTAAGATTGATTCATGGATGGATGCAAACATAGCCTCTTATGTCTTCTGGTAAAGAGTAAACCGGATTACATCAGCAGTTATTCGGCTCTAGCGAGTTACGTCTAGTAGTCTTTTGTGTAGGACTGTTTGTTCGTTGCAGTAAGTCTTGCAGATCAATTGAGTTCTATTTAGCCTGATCAGCCTAGATATACCACAAATCTATACGGGATGATTATAATACTTTTACGATTTGGTATTTACGGGAACGTGTAAGAAACATATTACGAGGACTTCAATAATGTAGATACAGCTGAATTGCTGGGTGAAAATCTATTAATTACATAGTAATTTTATCTATTTCAAGCATATCTATCTCCCTTGCATCAAGTGAAATACTTGTAAAATCATTGGTATGGATGGTATGCCTTTAGCATTTAGTGACGGTATCAAGTAGTTGTTCAAGTGGAAGGTTGGCAGCGCCCGGTCGCAAAAATCCGTAGAATGAAATGGAAAATACTTAATTGAACCTCTAAAATCTTCTTGCGCTTCTATGATGCGCACGTTTTAATAATTTAGCCTTTGTTTAAGTTTCTGACCTTTTCTAACAGTTGGTCGCGGTAACTAAGCTAGGGTACCCCGACCAAAACGGTTAGGTTAGGTTAGATAGAACTGTGAACAACCGAGTGCGAAACGAGCGAGCGAAGCGAGCGGTGCCGCGGCACCGGCTGTCGAGCGTTACATCCAAGTAAGTAGCAGTTATTACTTGGCTATTTAGAATTTTTAGGACACCAAAATAGGAATTATTGAAGGTTCACAAAAAGAGGCGCATTCATTATATTAGAGAGTTCAATAGTATTTTTAGGAGTGCAAAATGGGAGAATTATTAAAGGTTCGATTGCCGAATAAAATTCGTCCAAAACCGATTAACGCGAAGGGCCCTGAAGTCCTGAAGAAGTGATTCCCAAAAGCAGTTAGTTTTTGTTATAAATGAATGAATATTGAATATTGTGTAGCAAAATAAGCGGCAGCTGTTTTTTTTTTCCTGTTCTTATTTTTGCTTCTGTTGAAATATGAAATGAATACAGTCATATGTTCATATGACTGTATTCATTTCATTTTCTTTTTTTAAATACTGATACACGTATTAAAAATTCCTGTGAAATATTATGCATACCTGGTGAAATGTAACTCTTAACGAAATGATTTAAATAATAATATTTCGATATTTTTCATTGATTTCGATATACTTAACTTCACTCTGATTTAAATGTACATAATAGCAGAGTTACAGTTATCACGTTGTTCCAAGTTTATTGAGGCAATAGCGTTTGCGTTTGACAGGGTTTATGGCTTATCTCGAGTGCTGACTGCACGTACACGTGTTTTATTAACTTGTGTAATTACTGGATATCAAAAATGTTTCAATACATGTATCAACATCGTGCATGGTCTATCACTCCAGCCCACACATATTTCAATGGGCAGGCCATTGACTAATTAATTCAGAAGTTGGGAAAATACTAACGCTTCGATTATTTGGGCTCATTACTATCACAATTCATTAGAAATTTATTATTGTGCCCGAACGATGTCTAATAAAAATTATACTACTACTACCACGACCTAAGAAACCTCTTTAGCATAATAAATTGTGAGAACTTCTAGCCTGATTCCACTGCCTCATGGAGTTGTCATGGGAATAAAGTGCAAGAAATTCTATTTTACAATCAATTATTGTATTCACTCTTCAGCGTGGAGTGGAATCCACGATATAAAAAAAAACGTTCCTCCAGGGGCAGTCGGGTAAATACACACAGCGTTTTCTACTCTATCTAGCATGTCTTCGCATTTTTAAGTGATTGCTATCCTGAGAGTGCTTGCTCTATTGAGTGCACTATTGACGTGAACACAGTCTATAAACCCTTGCTGAAAGAAAACTCGTTATTATTATGCTAAAAGGTAATTGAATATAACGCTAGGTAGTACCGAGTAAAATAAATTGAGACTAACAAAACTAGTAGGTAGAATCCTAGTAAACATCGATCAAACTGACAGCTGCAAACCTCACTTCCAAAAGTATAATATTTTAACCCTCCCCAGTAAATACATATTAGAGACTTGCAAATTTGTTCGTAAACATCAAGAATTTTACAAAACTCGAAGACACAGTCACGTAACACACTCCGACATAAATCATATTAAATATTCCAATTTCTCGGCTAAAAGTATACTCTACAAGTCCATATGTAATGTCCATAAAAATATATAACATACTACCTGAACTAATAAAAAAAGAAGACAAAAAAAATAAGAAAATGCTATTATTGTAATATATAAACGATTATTTAATCAAGAAAATATAAGTGGTAACATATCTAAATAAGTTTAGTACAGTTAACTATAATATGTTTATATTATTATATTTAGTTCATAAGACTGTTAACAACTTCAAGTGATAGGCTAAGTTTTAAAAGCTTCCTCGCTTATTTATTAATTTTGCTGTGCCGGACGGAGACCATAATGATCACATATAATTTTAAGTTAACACCTAAGTACACACGTGCACTGACTGGACAGGTCCACTCATTCTGTGTGGTTTTTCCTCAAAAGACCATTTCAGACACAAATCTGCATGGTCTTCACATGATCTGACTAAGATTATGTCTGGACTTTAAAAGAGACTGACCTCTGAGTTTGTTTCGGCCTTTCTTCTCAGAGTAGTCAGATAGGAAACGCCGACCTCTTCTAGTTTTAAAAATATGATTGACGTGTAAAAGTGTTTGTACAAACCTACTTACAGAAATAAAATCATTTATCACATTGTGGAATGCAAATAAATTATTGAGTAACACCATGTCCTGAAATTTGATTATTCTGATTGTGTTGTAGTACCACAAAGTGTATTATTTGATTGGAGGGGCGATTTAGAAATTTGTTTAAAAATAAGTAACACATTAAGAAAGACCGATTGTTTAAGTTCTGGGTAACCTATTATCATGCATGCTCATGCCTCATGAACGAACTCAATGCTATACTCATATCGGAAGAGATTAAACCTACCATTAGAAAACAATGCTCGCCCAGTTCCGAGTAAGGAAATATCAACACCTACGTAAGTTTTCTACGAAACAATTAGGTGTGCTATATTTTGAAAACTCAGTACTAATGTTCCTGTAATTCTGCTAAGATGGTTCCGTTGTAAAAGATAGTGCGTTTGTTAGGCTGTTTGTTTTATATAAAACAAAGTGATAATTTTACGACTAAATTGATAGTTATAAGAGCTTGCTAATCAAGCGCTCACATTGGCATCTAATGAAGCTACATAATATATACCTCTCCAGCTGCAGCTTAATCTCATTAGGATATAAACAGGAAATTTCTGAGTATTTGATTTCTGTTTCTGCTGTGCAAATTTACACTTTAACCCAAAATTGTCATGCTATAACATGGCAAATAATGACTTCATATCTAGCACACTTTTAAAGTTAATTTACAATCTGTTGACTACGAAGTCAACGTATATTTAGTGACACTCTCCGTTACTAATTGAGGTCACACATGGTCCCATTATCATCATACTAGAGTGCGGTGATCATGGCAGTATTTCGTATTGCCCATGCATTATTACTTTGTAGACAAACTGATAAAGCATATATAAAAACCATTTTCGGTTCCGGTTCCGATAAGGATGTAAACATTACGCACATATTCCAAGTTCCCCACATTCATTATAATGAAAAACAATCATTACGTCAAAAAAAAAGAGCGAATCAACCTTGCTGGTGACAAGTTGTAGTTGTGCCAAACATTCTTTTCCTGTTTCTGCGCTGTTTGTAATCTTATTCACTGGTCATTATTGTCTCGTATATTACGATAGTAATGATATAATTAAATAGTTATTCTATTCATGTTCCATTGTTGGCGTTCATCTTAGCTCTGTTCCTAGTTTCGACCTAATTGGTTTATTACCAGGGTTCGTTCTTGGACCAGCGCTCCTGGCTCCTGTGCTTCAACGTTTTTAGAAATTAGTCCGTTCGACTCTTATTTCGGTTTTAACGACGTCTTGCCAGCGTCTTTTTAGCCTTCCGCATGGCAACTCATTGTTTATTTAAAACCCTGACTGCCTCCTGTGTGTGTGTTTGCCGAAGTGGTAACGAGCGTTATTTCTTGGTATTATAATATATGGCCCACTTATAGCAAAGTCAAACCTGGACTTGTCTTTTGTTCGTAAACATATAGGAAAAGTCTTTGTAAGAAATAGACATAACCATTTCTTTATCATGTCTTTGCCATTACTGTACATCTATTCTTTGTAATGGGGTGAAACAACACGAATATTTTATACCCTGGGGGTCGCATCGTTGGTGATGTTGTTTATCAGTAAACCACCTTACATTTTTTACGTGTTAGTTAAAATATTCAATATAATGCAATGATGCCGTTATCTAGTGTAGGTATGTAGTGCACTGAATAACTAGATTGTAATAATAAAGGCCTACACGGATTTCCTGATGATGAGGAAAGAACTGTGGGTCAAAGCTATACGCTAAAAAAAATGGAAATAACGTTCTGCGGTAAGGTACGAGTATGTAATGATCACTCTAGGCCTGATGATTTTTACTTAAAAACAGCTGACAGTTACCAGCGAATGTGGGGTGTTCTGTAATATTTATTGCCTATCCCACCCAATCGAGATCGGAAATATATATAGGGCTTAAATTAATTAGTTGAGACTAATAAATAGCAGCTTACATAATTAATGGACCGTGGTCAGACCTTATGAGCAACACTAAGTACGTTAACAGATTTGGTCTAGCTTCACTTTGATATATTTACCAATGATGCCAAAGTTGCCATCTTTCTGTAAATTCTTGTTTATTACACAATTAAGACTACCCTTGATTAGGTGTTGACTAGCTTGTGTCTGCAGCTTCGCCCGCTTGGAGGTCGGTAATTATCCCACGGGAACGTACGACTGGGATAAAAAGTGTCCAACTTGTTAATCCAGGTTATAAACTATCTGTGTTCCAAATTCCATCCAAATCCGTTCAGTAGTTTTTGCGTGAAAGAGTAACAAACATCCATCCATCCTCACAAACTTTCACATTTATAATATTAGTAGGATGTACCTTTTTTGCTAATACCTACCATGCGTCGTGGTTTTTCTTAATAGGAATGGAGATGTCCCTCTAAAAAAGTTTTTGGCCAACTGTTAAATTTCTACCAAAGCAAACATATACAAGATAATGTTATCTAATATCTTAATGTCTATTTTTGTTTTAGTGATTATTCTTTTCCCGTTATTCGTAGTGATTGTAAATATGCCATTTTAAATGTTAAAATGAAACCAAGTCTTGTGCAGCTCGGAAAACGTGCTTAATTTATCAAATAATATCCCCTAAGATTCCTATAATATTTTACGAAGAAACGAGCAACTTTACTTACTTACTTTTTAAACTTACTAAAACTTTTTGTTTTTACCTTAGGTTATCACTGTATTTGAGAATGTTGGTTCACCTGTTATTGGCAACTGTATAAGCCCATGGCTGTTACTTACTGTTATGTGATATTTTGTATACAGAAGCTGTTGGTGTATCTTTTTTAAATAAATAAACATCAGCCTCCATGATTATCAAATCTAAACTTAATTTAATACTTAAAGAGAAAAGATTTGATGTTTTGTATGTTTGTTAAGCTTTCACGCTAAAACAGTTTGAATGGATTTGGATGAAATTTGGCACAAGGGTAGACCATGACCTGGATTACTATTTGATTTGGATAGGACCTAGGTTACTTTTCATCCCGATATTCCCTCTGGTTGGAGACTTATAGGGGTGAAACGGCGAAGCACAGCTAGTAGCTTATAATCCGAGACCGAGGATACAAGCAATATCTGCCGGGATGCATCATGATTACAAACCCTACATTTATTCACCTCACCACACAGTTAAACGTTTTTTTTTATTTTGTGTTTTCTTTTCATAAATTATATCCTGTTTTCTTTTACACCATTTGCTTACTGTTGAAACGTCCTGATTGAGTATAATTATAACTTTGTTTGTTACGGAGAATCACTGGCTCCTAAGCCACAGGCACATACACCTAGGTTTGGAGTCAGAGTATTAAAATTATTGTGACCTAGTTATAAGCCTTATATGATCTTAGTCTTTGAATGAAATTGTAATGTGATCACTTTTTTTGGTGAAATAAAGAATTTACTTATTTATTGAATCTTATGACTGTCTTCTGACTACGGGTAACTTCAAACAATCTCAAAGTGAATCTAAAACCTCGATATAACCTATGCCATTTATTGATATTTTTCAGGCCCATATTAAACAAAGTCTGGTATAGTGACTTGTTTGAATCTTTTCAAACAACCAAACATTGGCGACATGGCAAAGTTGAAAATTCTTGAAACAATACCTAACAGCTTAAACATTTTCTTCCCTTTCTGCAATTCCACATGCTTTCAACATTCATCATAATAACATTAGAATATCATGAGGTTGTATTTAACAACTCTATGATAAATGGCCTGCAAATAAATACTATGGCCCAGATGATCTGACGTCAGCAGCACAGCACTCCGTCATTTTATTATCAACACGTGCCAAAGATTTGATAACACTACAGGTGTGACGTCAAACATGTGTCTAATTTCCTCGGAACCGGCTTCGTTTCCACAAATAATATTTTACTTTTCACTATTTGGGGGTACAAAACTAGAAAAGTGTACAAAATATCATGGCAATTTAAAATGGAAGGCAATGACAAATTGTGCAATATCCAAAACAATAGCATTCAAGACAAAAAGGAGATAAAATACTTGACTTTGCTATTGAAGAGTTCAGCCTGCTTCGTCTCTATCTTATGCGAGCGCGGTTAAGAAATACATTAAGTACATCTAAATAATTATGTAAAGGTTTGCCTGTTCCAATCACCTTAATCAGCAATTCAGAAATGTTCTGGTCTAATTTCTTAATAAAATCTTGTAGCGCGACCACTTTCACCTACGCTCACATTGCCTGAATACCATACCAACGTGGAGCACGGTTGCTAACCAGCACCGCAGTACCCTGCCCTATCGCAAATCGTCGCAATACGTATGGGGCGAGCCCCCAGTGAACTTGTATATCGACCTGAACGCGCCTTCATTATCAGCTGTTATTCTGCCCGTACCACTGTATCTGAATTCCCGTCGATTTCATTGCACGATTGGGTCAACCAGCGACTTGGAAAGCGTGCCATTCGAACCTTGGTATCGGGTCTCGGTGATCGTCGACCACACTAAACCGGTGGCACGCGGTTCTCTGCCCGACCACGGCGATCACAATGACGAAACCGTATCGTTCGTCGTGCAGTTCACGTCGAGTGCTCAGTGTGAGGCTGTCCGTAGGCCGAGTCAGACGCGTGGTCGTTGTTGCTCCAGCCGTACGCACACTCGACTTTTAAATGTACGATCTGATATAGTTCCAAAGAAGAAAATTGTCTGTGATCTTAGTTTTAAATAGTTTTATTATATTTGTCTTATTTACAAAACTTTAAACTAGATAAAATGTCTCTGGAGATGGAGGAGTTAACTGTAACCACCGGCGATGTCTTCGAGGATTTCCTGATCGTCTTTCGTCGCTGTTTGGCAAAGGTAAATGCATTCTAAATTCGGGTTAGCTAGGACAGCTGGTCGAGACGATGCCAGTTACTAAATACGTTGCGTTTGGAACGGGTCCATAGTTTCCACTTTGACTTTCGCACAGATGGTTATGGAGTCTTACGACGACGCTTGGGAATGGTTTTTGAAGGTATGACCTAGCTTGTCCATTCTTTACATTTTACATAAGTGTTTGCAATTTGAAACGTATTCAAAACTACAGGAATAAAATTTAAGAAATATTAATTTTAAAATTATTACTCGTAAGAAGAATTCATATGTCCCGCTATTTGAAAAGCATGTTATCTCTTGCACACCCGACGTGCGCGTTCGGGAATATCCAATTACGGCATAAAGCGGGAAACACGTGTCATAGCGTAGAGTTTGGTTATATGTGGTTACAAAATGGGTTTTTAGTTTCTAGTCGTTTGATAAAATATGAGGCATGCGGTACCTGTACCTAGTAACGAACTATAATTATTCCATTGCCTCTCAAAATGTTAATTTCAACATTAACCTTGGAAGCGTGGCATTTGCGTTGCCCAGGCAACAACGGGCATGCGTGGGGGCATTGATGTATCATTTTCGTTAAAGAGTTCTGGAATTATCTTTACACTATCACCATGATTACATATAATAAGTTTTATCAATGTTGTAAATGTAAAAAAAATATAGTGATGAATGATTTCTGTAACATTTACAATAGCCTACATTCCATGCTGGGCGTGGGCGCCGCTATGCGAATTCGCGAATTTTGAAGAACTTTCTTTGATGATTATTCTACTTTCACTTTTTCTGTGCTAAAATTTTGTGTCTCGAGCCATTTTACTTTGCTTTTAGTTTCTTCATCGGCATCATTAGAATTACTTATTAAACCATATTTCTTATCTATGGGGGTATCCTAGTTCTAAAAGGTATCATGAAAAACTTGCAGATTGTTACTTAATACTCTCTATCTGTGCTCATCGTCAGACTCAGCTTGTTAAGTTGATTGATTCTTTACACGTGTCAGAATGATATTGCGATTTCAGTGAGCAAATAGGTACCTACTTACTTATCTTAAAAAATCTTGCTTGAGCGTACAAAATTGATACAACGACACTATTCAATAGCTCTGCTTAAACATGCTGTGCGAATTTCTTGGATTTGGTAGGTACTACGAAATGTAAGTTGAGGTAAAACATTTTCAATGGATTTTCCTTAATCTGCGTCATTATATTTTCTTTGATCTTTCTTTTTCAAAATACAAGTGGGTACCTACTTGCTGACTTTTAAGTTGATTTTGAATGAATTCTTTATGTAATAACAGTAAGTATGATCATGATGATGATTCATAATTCCATGCGTCGATTACAAATCTGGTCGCCTGCCTTAGAAGTTTCTAGATACTATGCCCATATTCCTTGGTTTCTGACTTTTCTAGAGGATAAGCGACCATAATGATCAATCATTGACAAAAAGTTAGCTTTAAAGTGTGAGAATAATGTCTGATCTGGTAATGAGCTCAAATTGTTGCTTTGTAGGTCATAATTTAAGTCTGCTATAGCGAATTACATAGACCGTTAACTTTCAAGTTATATCAGCGCCAAAACGCATGCCCTATTTATCGACGTACCGTAGTGTAGGTACGGTACGTAGTATCTACGGTACCGTAGTGATAATAACTAGGTGGGTTAAATAAATAAAGTACACTAACCGTACGATTATTTAGTCGATGCCGACCACTTATAATTCAAATCTATGACGTTTGAATCAGTGCACGCGACAGTTTAAATATTATTGTACTACCTACATAGAGTTGTCACTCGCACTCGATGTATTGATTTATTTATTCAAGACACGTGAATAGAAAACCAACTCTTATCGGTGTAACGTCACCAGGATGTAACGTCGCATTGCATCGGTCGCTAATATCAAATGAATCGGGGGCGAGCACAATTAATTGTAAATTATATGAATCACTTCTCTCAATTAGGTTAATGTTATATTAAATGGAATAGAAACAAGCAAATAGTAGGTAGTGCTGTAACAATTGTAACATCATTAATTTTATTACATTATTTTAATGTAACAAATTGAACGTCAGTCAGTGTTTATTTGAACAAAAGCCAATAAACTTGCTGTCTGGAAAGTCCAATTTACAGAACATAAAAAATTATAAAATATAGCTCTGAATACACATTTGTTATCATTAACTCCTATCACTGACTTTGTAAGTTTATTATTCATATCGTCGTTATTTTAAATTACATCATTCTGATTGCAAAAAAATACTATTATTATTAATGTTTTTATTTATTTGAGGCGAATTAAATATTTTTCATGGACAATGTTTTTTCTATGTTAACTAATGCCCAGCCTTACCAAAGTTAATTCTGGCATAGTTGTTTAATGTCGTGGTCTGCATAATACAAGTGAATGAAAATTGCGCAGACGTGAAATTTTTTGTCACCTATATTCGGATCAATGAACCCAGGGTAATTAATTAATATGCACTTCGGATCTACACGACCGCCTAGGTGAGCGTTCTATCGCCATCGGTGCAACTAGATTACTACATAGTGTTGCGACAGTTCTCCAAAGAGGTGTGTCGTGCAAAGGTAGTAATTAGTGAATCATGCAAAGTTAGCAATAAGTGAAACTAAGGCGTGAAGACAGGGGTGCGGGGTCGAAGGTAGCGCTAACTTCAGACCGGCCCTGAAGATTTACGAGAACTTTACACGCTGTTAAGTAAACTTTAGTTTCTGAATACACATTTCCGTTACCGTATCTTCTGCTGTAATCTTTGCCGAATGTTACCTGTTGAACTAAAAACCGGAAAATGTAATGTAGTAGTATAGTAATGACTAAAGGTAAGTAGTTAAAGAAAGACTCATTAAAGTTTTATGAAGAACCCTTCTTTAATTGCTTTGCGTGCACATATTTGAATCCTAAAAGTCAGTGTTCTTAAAAGGCAATGACCTCAATGAATTGCACATTACCAAAAAACAAGCCTTTTTTAAATTGGCATATGTACCCGGCTCCACAGAAGCCTGTATTCGCCTTCCCATTTTAAAAGCAATCTCCAAACAGTTTTAAGATTGTATTCGATAGTAAGTCGATAGAGGATCGGATCGGAAAGTGTGTAGCATGCCTGAACGTATTCGACGCAAGCGCATGCTGCGCGACGATTACGTGTCATCCGCGCATATTGCGTCACGCACCCGAGTAAGGCGCCAAACGACATTCATTAAACACGCCGGGGAAATCCTAATAATATATTGTAGGACACACATCCTTATCGCAGTGATTCACTTTCCTGTATGAGTTTTTGCACTTATCAATTTATTCGAACAGCCAGTGCTTACGCACGGCAGTTTTTTATATCTGTGCTCGAGACAAATTCTAGATCTAATTTTAAATGCAAGGTCTAGACTAGACGGAGAGCTATTATAAAATATTTTGCCTGAAATTGAAGCACATCTCTTGTCCAATCTTGAATATATACAATCTGACGTAAGGTAGTTGCAGACGGACAAACAACTCATAATTCATAGGCTGCATCTGTAAACACCATGTGCGTAAAAAATGATCAACTTGTAAACATAAGCTTGATAGCAAGTAATTCAATGCCCACAACACTGATGTACTCAACGTGGTGACTGATGAGTTAGTGACTAATCAATATTGATTGCGAATTCCAGTAATCATCAGTTATCAATAATCGGAAAAAATGATGACTCGGTTTTACTCTGTCTTTTAATTTATAACGTTAAAGATCAATACTTTGTATCACGTTTATTTAAAATAATGGTACTTCGGTTTGGTACTAATTAACATTGATAAAATAAAATTAAAACGACAAAGTATTTATTTTAAATTGAAAACTGTGTTAACCAAACCGGATTTCTCAAACTCATATATTATTATACTTTGAACTTGAGACTTTAAAAGCACACTAGAGGAGAAGGTGTGCTCCACGGTTTTCCTTGATGTTGCACAGGATTTTGACAAAGTATGGCATGATGAATGTGTGTATAAGCGTAAGACCTCTCGGCTCGGTACCGTCCGAGACACGGGTGAAGTCGGAAGTGTGTGTGTGTGCCTGGGTGTGTTATGTGCAGACCATAGAAATATCTTTCTTATATCTATGGTGCAGACGCTACTCGTCGCCACGCTATCATTCACAGCGTATTTGTATACTTGGCTACCATAAGCAAAGCACGCGTCGCTTCCAGAGATAAAAATACTGTAATAGTTAATTATAACACTCATAAATACGCCTCGGCTTTTGCCCGCCACTGCGTCTTTCTCTAAATGAGATAACTTGCAAATGTAGAGTGAAATATTCCACAGTCTTTGCTTTTTCGGACATAGCTGACCCATATTTAATCTTATCGCGTGCCCACGTCTGTTCACGTGAGATATTTGGGATAGGATAAAAATATTATGTATTGTTTCATAGATATTATTAGCACAAACGTCACACGACTTATTTAAAATAAAATCGCTTAGGAATAAACGTATAGAATATTATTCATATTATACAATCTGCACGTGGTGCAGTAACAGTCCGTTATGCCCTGTTGCTAAACAATTTAACATGACGATGACGTTATATACGGTTAAACCCATGTTATTGACCTTACAGGAAACTGAAAATGTGGATCATGAGTGAATGCCGTGACACTGAACCACGTCGTGACACGCTATAAATTAACACATTAACGCAACAGTTGGCTCTTACGTAAAAAAACGATCCTTTTTACTTACGCTGCGTAAAGTACACTGAGTGATTTGCTTTATAACAGCAGGGTAATTGCGTACCACTTACTGATAAACGTTGTATAGCCTCTGTATAGTTACAAAACGTTTTGTCTTCTTCATTCGAAAGTCAAATTACTGACGACTGAAAGAGAGAAATCGGTGTGTAACTACACAGACGCTATACAACGTTTAGTATTTCATTTTGACAGTCCAACAACATTCATTGCGTTATTTACGTTGTTGAGCAGACAAATTTTTCGAACATGAAGCAATGGATTAGCAATTGGGTTCAAAATGATTCAGATTGTGGTTGATAGTTTATTACGCAATTAGGGTACAGAACAGTATCTTTTCTCTATTCACGTTGATTCTAGTATTTTCGAGTATTTTGCGTCTTTTGTGTTTTCCGGAAAGATCAGGTATAAACTCTGGCTACGGGTTGTTACATTTTCTACGAACTTTAATTGTTTTTAATGGCTTTCTCTAAATGTCATGACTAATGATGATAAAAATGTATTTTTAGATTTTAAAATGCCACGTATTAGCCTAATAATATTAAGTGGTTTAACATTCTATATGGAAATGATATTCAAAATAGCAACAGCTACACACAATGACCTTTATTTTATTACCTGTTCGAAATCATTCAGATCTTTCTAGTAAGTACAGAACGACAATTCCTGGGAAGTCAGGAAACCGGTAATATTAAAAGTCAATGGTCTTTCTAGAGATATTTCTGCCAGATACATCGCGCGCAAAGCGTTTGGTCACCTTCAAAGGTCAATAGAACAAGTTTGCGTCACCAGTTTCTTATTATTATCATTGTTCGACCGATGCGGTCTGATTCTATCAGGTCTCTTAGTAAAACTTGTAGATATAGAAATAAAAGATGCCCCATAATCAGTACGTTATGGAGTTTTTAAGTCCGCAGTCACTTTCAGCAAACGACAGTCTTTTTAAAATCATTTCCATAAGTTATATCTTTAGGAGGTCCAAAATTACTCTGAAGTAACAAGACATTCTCTCATCTTACGATTGATGCTACAAGGCCATCCAGAGGCCTGTCCTATACCTTTCTTGTTGTACCCTTGAACGACTACCACGCCTTCCTTGCCTAAGCAGCCGGATACAACGTCTGTAGGTACTCAAAAATCATCGAAAAATAATGGCAGAATTCAGGGCTTCGAAAATGGAGTTTCAAAGATGAGCGAGCTGTATCAATTTCTACCTCTAGATACGTGTAACTGCTTTTCTATGACAGCAAGTGCCACAAATGTGCTATCGATTGACCAATCTCTTGGCTTTGACCGCATTACCTAAAAACTAGTAGGTCGCAAGGTTAAGCTTAAGGCGCCGTAAGTAGCAAATTTTACAATAGTGTATCGCTGCAACAAATAAGGTTCAAAACAGTGATGCGTTTGGCCAAAATAAAAGTAATTCTGCAGTTTTAATTAAATTAAACAATAAATGCAACATTGGAGTAATTGTTAGGTATTTTTGTAGTTGATTGAATACCCTTTATTATCATTACATAAAATATGATAGTTTACGCTCAAAAATACGTAAAAAATACAGTGATATCCACAATATAAATACTAGAAACAAACACAAATTTATTGTTCCTACAACCAGGCTCAAGAAAATAGGTGGCTCGTTTAGATGCCAATGTATACGTTTTTATAATAAACTTAATATAAAATTCAAATCTTTTATAAAACGCAAACTATGCCAGAAAACCTATTATACTGTGAAAGACTATATTGAGGACAAAAAGGCTTGGGATTGAGCTGCTCCAATAAATTAACACGGTGAATGTTGATTTTAATTTGCTAGCTATTTTAGACATGAATATTTACTGTAAAAAGTATTATATTATTTTCATTATTGAGAATATGATGACTATGTGGGTCATTGTTTCAGTTATATTCTTGATCTGGCAGTTTAAGTAGTTTATGCGGCCTACCCAAATGTCCTTTCTTTGGTATTGTTCGTTGAATCGTTGAGCTCCTTAAGTTCTGAGTTGAGCTGCACGGTTACTGACAAATGCGTGCACTGACTGGACAGGTCCACTTAATCTGTGTGGTTCTTTCCTCAAAAGACCATTTCAGACACCAATCTACATGGTTCTCAAACATTATGTCCGATTTTTTATATACACATTGACATTGTTGAATTTTATATACACAATGACATGAGTATTTACTTGTAAAGTATTATGTTATTTTAATTATTGTGAATGTGAGGATTATGTGGGTCATTTCTTTTTTTTCGCAGTTAATTTTGATCATGATCTGGCAGATTGAGTAATTTATTTGGCCTACCCAAATGTCCTTTCTTTGGTATTGTTCGTCGAATCGTTGAGCTCCATAAGTCCTGACTTCCTGAGTTGAGCTGCACGATTACTGACAAATGCGTGCACTGACTGGACAGGTCCCCTCAATATGTGTGGTTCTTTCCTCAAAAGACCATTTCAGATACCAATCTACATGGTCTTCACATGATCTGACCAAGATTATGTCTGGACTTTAAAAGAGACTTTGACCTCTAAGTTTGTTTCGGTTGTTTCGGCCTTTCTTCTCAGAGTAGCCAGATAGGAAACGCCGACCTCATCTAGTTTAAAAATATGATTGACGTGTAAAAGTGTTTGTACAAATCTACTTACAGAAATAAAATCATTTATCATTTATCAAAGTTTTGAGAATTGTGCGACGAAATTTTTTTTTTGAGCTCTTTTTTATTATGGTTATAGGATGATACTATTTAATTTTTATGAAATAGTTTTAAATAAATATTTTTCTTTGAACATTTGAAAATACACTCAATTTCTATCTGGCTTGTAATATGTACCAATACGACTTATTTGCGATAAAAAAACAGCGTTTCACGGTGTCCTACTTTAGCAGCCCCTTATTATGGCTGAGAAAATGTTGCATAATTATTCTATTGTTTGGTGTCATTAAAATAATTATGCAAATATATGAGCAGAAATACGTCATAGGAAACATTATTTCCTTCTTGTATCGTGATGGTCTGAAGTTAAAAATAACTTCAGACCATCTTCTTTGTAAAAACAAAGAAGAATATTTGAACTAGTCTCAGTAATTGCATATTTGAAAAACTACTTTTCAAGAATGCAGCTCCGTTCGATTAATGCCGCTCAGTTTTTCATTGGTCATTACTACTGTAACAAATTATTCAATGTAATATTTTAAAAGGTATTTTATCTTTAACCTTGTGACTTACCGGCGTTAGGCAATGAGTCTCAACCGAATTCGAACCCACTGACGGCCACCCTTGACACCATTTGTCTACCGAACCCACAGTTTTAACTAGTAGAATAGAATGTTCAATCTGCAAATAGTACCCAGGTTTTGCTTTTGAAGGGGTTTTACTAAAAGTCCAAAACCAATAGGTAATTTCCAAATGTAGGTACTGAAAATAATTTGTTATTTTCCTTAAAAAGACGGGAACAAAATCAAAATATTTTATTTCACATAAACCAACATGGGCACTTATGAAACGTCAGAAGCTAGGTGCACGCTTCCAATTTGTTGTTTCCTATGGAGAAGAGCCGTAACAGAATGTAATGTTACTATTTAATGACAAAGATTTCTTCTTCGCGTACAATCAGTGTATAAATTGGCTAATGGACTGGCTCTTAACTTCTAACCATACCACTTGATACCATAATATGTTACGCTTAGGATATGAAATTCACAATGCACTACAGCACGAGTAATGCGACCGCGGTAATAGTCTATCTAAACTACTAGTACAATCCCGTGAACTACTTTTATAATGATTGATAACTTAATGGTTCTCATAAAGACGTCACGAGACTGTCTGTGTCTAGCCGATTATTTTGTAGGTCAGTGGGTGCGTCAGCACGACGACACATCGATGCTATTTACTCTTGAAATTTTGTCGATAAGGACCGAAGGTTATAATTAAAGGTACTTATACATACCTAGAGGTATGTTGCCTGGCGGATTAAGTGGTAATGGTAAAATAGTAAGTATTATAAGCAGTGTATTGGCGGCATGGTTCGAAATTATCAAGATAATTACGCTTCTTGATAATTATCCAATAATTATCGGATAATTATCACCAGTGTAAGAAATTAATTTGTTATATTGTTTCATAACAAATGCATTATAAGTTGGGCAATCCTAACAAAAAAAATATATCCACTAGGATATTAAATAAAATAAAAATAAAATGTTTCTTTTCTAAACTATTATCCATATATATCCACTTAGACATTAAATAAAAATTATAAATTTTATTTGTTTTTTTTCTCCCTTTTATCTTTAATTAATGCTAATTTGTGTTGGATACTTATCCAACACAAATTAACATTAATTAAAGGTAGATTGAGCAAATTGGATTGACCAAACCGAGCGCAAGTTTTTGTTATTGTCAATCGATAATTATCATTGATAATTATCCTTTCGAACCCTAATTAGCGGATATACTGCGGATATATACTAAAATAGTTGATATTGTTATCCTTGTTAGCTTTACTATGCAGATTTATTGATGAGTGAAAGCCTTATTTAATGCGGTTAAGCAATTTGATGTTTCTTGAGGGTAATAATAGTATTGATATAATTTCCCATTCCCATATCCCATTAAAGAATATACTAAAAGAAGCAAGTAACGTGGAATGAATCCGCATTTCAACTTTCTAATTAACACTCAGACGATACGTAATCGGAAAAAGATCAATTCGCTTCTAGTCTACACTTATCTGAGAAACCGGATCCGGATATAGGCGGTCTCGACACAGTTTAAGCTTAGGTTCATTTCATTTTGAAATATCTTTATTTAACAAGCGACATTGCACAAAATGCACTTATCCTAACTTACATTAACTCCTTATAATTGAGGCACTTTATGAGGCTAGTGATTCACCTTTCAAAGCTTATGATAGCTATGTAGTATTAACTGCTAGCAACATAAACTTAACACACAATAATCATGGGTACATGATGACAATTTGAAAATTATTTAGTTATAATTTACTGATTGCAAGGTATAACAAAAATTATTTACGTAAGTAATTTACTGATCGCACGGTGTACATACGAGTGTGAATACTATCAACCGTTCGACCAGTCAATGATCAGCGGACAGAGCCTCTCTGCCGCCCGCGCTCCGGTGTATCAGCGGCCGGGGCCGGGGTGGCAGCGAGTCTCTTGGGGGTCAAGCCGCTGGTCGCTCGCACCTCAGGTGGTAGGAACAAAATGTAGTGATGCTGTAGACCAGGGATTTCCAAACTATTTTGGGCAAGAGACTTCTTTTCCAAAATGAAATAATACCTCAGACCCCCATAGCCAAATTACTTTAAAAATCCTATCTCTACTTTTTTTCCTTTTGATACAAAATACTTGCCTACCAATTATTATTTTTTGCGGTTGGTTATGGTTAAGTGAGTAAACTTGAAATCATTTTCTCATCAAAATTTTACAGAATAAATAGACATAAGATTCAGTAAATATCAAGTATAATTAATACAAATTACATAAAAGTACTTAAGTAAGTAATTATTTTTTAAATAAAAAAAACATTAAAAACGCAAAGTAAAGATAAAAAAATTAAAAATTCAGTGTGATGGATGTAACACGTAACACAACTTATACAGTATCTTGAAAGTTTTAAATAAGAACTTGTGTTAATTAATAGGGGTCGATTTTTAGACCTCGTTGACCCCCAAAATCAGTTTTCGTTTATGTCGACCCCTGGGAAACGGACATCGACCTCGCGGGGTCGATATCGACCACTTTGAGAATCCCTGCTGTAGACGATAAGTGCCGTATCTATTGATATATGGTAATTTGTCTAAGGTTAATGAACACAGATTTGAAATTAGTGGGTTAGTAGTATTCATTTTGTTTTTATTATAAAATCTTGATGATATTTTAATAAGGTACGTAATTAAATAATAAGGGAAGTTTCGTTTGTCTATGTAATTGCTTAAGATTTGTTTTAAATTTGGTTTTATATGATATTTTTACTGCTTTATTTTGGACAACTTGCAGTATTTGATGGTTAGAAAAACCTGTGCTACTTGAAACAGGTCAGGCGTACATTATACACGGACGGAAAAACGTAGTATAAATTCTTAATTTAGAACTGCTACTTATTTGTTTTTGCGATTCAGTATAGGGTTTAGAGCGCCAAGGGCTTGGGCGCCCTTCAAACGCAAGTCAGCAATACGTTTGGACCAATTTAGACGACGGTCCATTTTGATCCCAAAATAACGAACACAAGTTTTCCAAGGTACTGAAAGGCCTGCTATTTTTAAAGTTCTTGAGGGGGGCTGCCTAGCATGGGAGAAAAAGATTGCTTCCCTCTTACCCACATTTATTTTGAGTTTCCATTTCTTAAAGTAGGCAAGAAGCAAATCGATAGAATATTGTAGGCGACCTATGATCAAATCGGTATCATCCGAGGAGGTAAAAGAGGCAGTATCGTCAGCAAAGCAAGCTAATTTGGTTCGAGGTTGAATAGGTATATCATTTAAGAACAGGTGAAATGAATAGGGTCCTGCAATCGAGCCCTGGGGAACGCCAACTGGGACATTTAGAGGTGATGAATTGGTGTTTCCGATTTGAACCTGGAATGTACGCTCTGCAAGGTACGATTGAACGAGTTTAATCAGAAGCATGGGTCATCACATCTAAAGCTTAGGTAATAAGTTGTGAAAGACAGCAATTGTTTTAGCAACTTACGTTGGCAAAATAATCAAGCACCTATGAAGCTATGATGCTTTTCATAAGAAAACCATTATAACATTTTTATGCAAATATATCCATTGCACTGTGATTAGATTTATACTTTCACCAAATCTGCTACCGACGTGATGTTTTTATTATGGCTGATATATATTATGTGGTCACAAAGCCACAAACAGGCCAGTAAGGTCTTAACTTACACAACTATTAATTTAAGGTCAATTAACAGAATGTTTGTATTACATTTTACCTCCTTCTCTCTGTCATTATGATTAACCAAAACCTAGTAAAAAAGAAACGTCACAGTACATTATTTTGACGTCTTTCACATAGTTTATCTGTCAAATACTCATGTTCGACCATATAACAGTCCAAAATAAATAAAATGATTGTTTTCTGAGTCTTGTAGTCTAAATTATCTCGACAATGTGCAGGACGACCCAGTATATGTTGAAATTTTTCGTTCATACAGGGTTAGTCAAGAAATCAAAGATGCGTTGGAAACTATACGTTACCCTTTTATCACTCACGTTGGATTTGGATTTAAAGAAACTGCGACTTTACAAAGATGCGGCGGTAACTGCTGTTCATTAAAAACTTAGCCCTCCAAAACAGGCCACAAATAACATGATGCATATTGCTCTGTTTGTTGCTGTCTTGTCTTGCGATGGACTTTTTGTTTTTGTTTACTCGTAAAACAAGGGAAGTCGATCTGTGGCACAACACAAAATGATCAAGACGTTAGTTGGGGAGGCTTGTACTTATAAGAAAGTTAGAAGAGTCCAGTAAGGGAAAGATGTTGCCAATGCAAACCGATTGGATGATCCTTTGTTAGCATTTCCTCTATTTTTCAACGCAATGTTGTAACTTGAACCGATCAATAGGTTTCTGTAAAATGAAGTAAAACCTGGAGGGATCGAGCTTGCCTTTTAATATACGTTTTAAATCAAACGTAGCAGACATAAGTTACTTATTATATAAACAAATACATTAATGCTATCATTATTACGGCAGGCGCAACAACTTAAGTATGATTCCAAGGTATGGAACTTTAAGGAACCGGAAGACAAAGAGCCGGAGCCAAGAAAAAAAGGAAAAAAGGCCGGTATTACCTACTTACACAATACTTAAAACTAGTTAATGCCATATGGTTGGTTGGTTGTTTTAAGTAATGCTCGAGTCGTGAGTTAGGTTCTGTAATACCGGCTAAATACTGACATCATAGACATGATGTTTGATAATGCTTAGTGTGAGTTGTAGCTTGTTCTGAAGGTGCAGTAGCGACCATTTAGAATGGATTATGAATTTTTCACAATCACAGTATTAGCTCCTTATCATTATTCGACATGTAAGCTGAGTGCATTTTGGACAAAACTATTTTATTGAAATCCTAAATCTTTATTTAAGGTTACATTAAAGATTTAAAACGGAATTTAGGAATTTAAAACGTGCCACACATTTGTTACGTCTCGACCAATGTACGTTCCATTTTAAATAAGCACCTAATTGTATTTTACGCAATCAACATTTAACTAAAAACTATTGGCTCTGCAATCTAGATACAGGTACAAAGAAATACCTTTAGCAAATTGTCTCTTTGATTACAGGTTCAATTCTGATAAATCTTATTTGATACTTCTTAATTCCTAAAAATACTGACGTGCTCATTTTTGTTTTCAGTACCTGGATATTGGCGAGGACATGAATGTGCCCGATGACTTCACGCCAAGCGAGTTAAAAACGGGCAAGTGGTGGCGCCATCTACTGGCTGGGGGCATTGCAGGCGCAGTGAGCCGGACCTGTACAGCACCTTTAGATAGACTCAAAGTGTTTCTGCAGGTATGTGTGTCTATTCTCTGTGTAAAGTATCTCTTCAAAAGGTAAAGACAAGGGTTGTGGTTATACGCAGCTAAAAGAATTAGCATTGGATAAGTGAAGTGGAGGTCGCTCTACCGACTCCGCCCAAAACTAAGTTTTGGGTGGATGTATTGCTATTTCTAGCCATCTTCTTATTTACACTGCTTCCACGCAGACTATATGGTTGGGTGTGGTTAGCGTGTTCTTGAGCATCAAAGGTCATTTTTATTTCCAGTATTCAGGCAGCGGAGTACCTACCGTTCCTTGCAGCGATGCTTGAGGGAGGCTTATGTCCAGGTGTGGACTTCTTTCGGTGGATATGATGATAATATCGCTAGTGACAGCGCAATATACACAACTTAGTGACTCCTGCTTCTGACATAAGATTTTAGCAAAACGTAAAAGATGTTGGGTCCTTCGTCCTGATTTAGTATTTATAACTTATAAAATAACAACAAACTAATATAGGATGTTATCTTTTTTCAGGTCAACCCTGTAAGAGAAAATATGAAAGGATGTTTAAGAAAAATGATTATGGAAGGAGGCATACGTGGTTTGTGGCGGGGGAACGGCATAAATGTAATTAAAATAGCACCAGAATCGGCACTAAAATTCGCCGCTTATGAACAAGTAAAAAGACTAATAAAAGGCGACAGGAGAGCCAATCACCCATTAGAAATTCACGAACGTTTCGTAGCCGGCGCCATGGCCGGCACGATGGCCCAAACTGTGATCTATCCATTGGAGGTGTTGAAAACAAGATTAGCTTTAAGAAAGACTGGCCAGTACAGTGGGATACTAGATGCTGCAAAAAAGATATATTTAAGGGAAGGACTAAAGTGTTTCTACAAAGGATACATTCCAAATATTTTGGGGATAGTGCCGTACGCTGGGATAGACCTTGCGGTGTACGAGACGCTGAAGAAGAAGTACATATCCAAGTTCCAGGCTCACAACGGACAGCCGGGCATGTTGCTTCTGCTTGCGTGTGGCAGTACCTCGTGCACGCTGGGGCAGGTCTGCTCGTACCCTCTCGCGCTAGTGCGGACGCGGTTGCAAGCTCAAGGTAATTCCTTTTTTATTTTTGTTAGCATTATGATCGATTACGCGGAAAGCTACTTTTAACAATCTAGCACCTCGCGCGTGAGGCTAACTTCAAGAGATCATTAGTTAGGCACACGCGTATCCAGAGTATATGCTAGATTACTATAAGGCGTCTCTTGTTCTATACTTTTATATACATATTAAATTCAAAACCCGAAAGTCTTACCAAGTGTAATCTTAACACACCGATATTCTAGAGTTAACATATTTAAACAAACTTCAAAAAAGTTCGGTATGACTGCTATTGTCGCCAAAATCCAACATTTCAAAACTAAATATCCTGAATCGTTAATACAGAACAATCAAATTATCCTTTATGCAGCGGAGGCGACACGCTAAGGATCAAGTAGAGCTCAATCAATATTTGACTCCGACACATTGGATCGAATCACAGCCAATCAACGTTCAAGTACTGATTCGATTTGTATTGTTAAGAACACTTTAAAGTAAGTGATGGGTTTCTTTGTCGAGTGCGAAGAGGAATGGCTTTCTTTTGCGTACACAAGGGTTGATAATGGGCAGAATGTAAACAGATATCTGTGTCCATTTATGTTACAATGTTTTTATTACTAGAACTAGCCTTATTAGTTTATTCAGCAAATGCTCAGCTTGATAAAGTCTTAAGATTGCATAGAGTAAATATTGGCTATTAATAGTACTTAACATAAGACTTAAAAAGCGTATAATGTCCCCACTGCTGGGACACAGGCCTCCTCTCGGTGAGAGGGAGTGGGCCGTAATCCACCACGCGGGCCCAGTGCGGGTTGGTGGATGTCACATGGGTTAGATTGTTTTTTTATAGGACATGTCGGTTCCATTACAATGTTTTCCTTCACCGTTTTGAAAGCAGTAGTGATGAAATTAAATGGTATAAAATAAAGTAAACTCTTGACCTACAACTCGTAAATCGGGGCCGATACCACTTGGCCACCAGCACTGGAGCAGTGGCTCCAGCACAGGCCATTATCAATATCAAATACATTGTTATATGGTCCAAACATCACTTATAGCGCCCTACCTGATAACTTTATCACATGTCTGTCTTCGCATTGATAACAACGTTAGTTGGCACTTCCTTGTCCGCAGATTATGCCTACATTAAATAATGTTTCCCATGTTTTATCAACGTGTGATAACGTTAGCTACGCTTTACTTATTACATCATTAGAATATTTCTATACATATATGGAGAGTTAGGGACGTCGATGCCGGAATTAGGAACTCGTTTTTATTATTAGTCTATAACTCTTCAGCCGATAAGCGTCAGCCATCAGCGTCAACTGGCGTGCGCCGCGTAAACCAATAGAATCATATGAAAACAATGTATTACGGAATTATTATTTATTTATTAAAAGCTTATGCACAAGTAAAAAAAAAAAAATACTGTACAAAGACGGGCTTAATGCCTGAGGCATTTTCTACCAGTCAACCTTAGGGTGATGCAGAGACAAAACAATTATTCCAAAAAAAAAAAAAAAAAAAGTAAAAAAAAAAAAAAAAAAATATTAATTGGAATTATTCCTCTAGAGTAGTTTTAATCCCGGTAGTACGTTCCCGTGGGACATTTCCCAACATTAACGCGAGCGAAGCCGGGGCCTAGTGCAACATAAATTTGTGCAGTAAATTTAAGCTAACCTTAGTCGTTTAATTTTGACTAAGCTCGTTGGAAACCACAGCAGTCGTTTTTCTGTTGAACATGCGAGTCACTTCATCAGCGTCCTACGTTTCTCTTGGCCTTTAACCAGTTCAAAGGGTTTCTTGATTGCCAGTTGCCACTACAAGTCGTGTGTTCTGAACCATCTTTAACAGAACTTTCTTATTTTTTCCAGAGAAAGCAGCACAAGGCGCGGAGGGCACAATGCGCGGTGCGTTCCGCGAGATTGTACAACGCGAGGGCGTGCGGGGTCTGTACCGGGGCATCACGCCCAACTTCATCAAGGTGATCCCGGCCGTGTCCATCTCGTACGTGGTGTACGAGTACGCCAGCCGGTCGCTCGGCGTCAACATGACGTGATCACACCGCGCCCCCCCCGGCCTGTGACGTCACGCGGACGGTCGCTACCGAACCGCCCCAACGCTCGAGCTCAAACTCGCATCACATTCTAATTTAAGCATATTAGCAAATTGCATTTCGTTGTACATAGCTTTTGTGCATGTTAAGTCTTATTTATTCTACATACGTGACATATTCCAATTATTATAAATGTTTTTGAACGGATATTGTAATCTTTTAAGCTTGTATTTGTGTAGCGAACCATTGGTAATATTTGATGGTAAATTGAGGTGGATAGAGTAAAATGATACACCGATTGAACGTCGGTATCATAACTGTGATTACAATAAATTATCATTTTTTTTATTTATTTTATTTATTTCTATTTATTACCTTGAGCGCTCTCTCTAATTAGACCGTCCTTGTTGGCTACAATATTTTAACTTTCTGACTGTATCCTCACATTACCAATCTAATTTGAAAGAGTGCAATTGCTTCTTATGAAAACTTTCTATTTTTCTATATGAAATATAGAATCTATAGAAGGTTTCTATTTTGAATCCAAATGAGTAGAGAAGTATATTTTAGTTGAATGCGAGCAGCGATACTATACACGAGGTAAGGAACGAGCTGTGATTAGTATATTAAGCAACATGTTTGGGATAAATTATATAAGGTATAACCTTACGGATGTATCTAAATAAGGTTTTACGCTGACGTATAAAGGATTGTTAAAACTGAGGCGAATCCCGCGACTATTCGCGCCAGTTTGAACACCTACATACTAGTTAGTTGACACAATCCGCGCGAGCGAATTTGCCTCGCATGCCGCGCAGTATTCGCCTCAGTTTGACCAGAGCTTAATATGGACCGAATATCAGAGAAAAGATAAAGAACATTAGAAACAGCAGAGTACAATTATAGAGCTACATAATTATACTGGTACTTATATGACTCTCTCAATGGCCTTATGCTCCAATCCCGTTACCTGTTTTACTTTTAGTCACGAATGCTCTCTAATTTATTTACATGTGCTAATTTTGTAGAATAGTAGTAAGCCTACTATGTTGTTAACGTTTAGTTAGTTAATCATTTTACTAACGAACTCAAATAGTGGTTTATGTTATATTTACAGATGAAATTGTGTTTTGCGTTTTTTAGGAAAATTAACTGAAATGTAATGAAATGCTTCATAAATATGTCTGAAAACTAGATTAATCTGGATATTATAAATGTATAACAAGTTAGAAAATATCTGCTTCAAAATCTTCCGCTTCCAGAATATAACCAGTTTGATTCTAATCCAAATTTTGCAGAAAAACGAAAAAACAAATATAAAAATTTTTAACTACTCATCTTGTTTTTATAGTAAAATCTTACTAAATTTATCAAATAATTTATATAGGTAGGCCTTTAAAATTATATATTGCCTTTCTTAATGTTTATCCCTTAGATATTAGAATATAAACTAGTAAATTTTTCCTCTTAATATTGAGTGTTAGGTAGACTTTTCAAATTATTACTTAATAGTCGAATATTATAGGGTTAATATCATCACCATTTGCCTATATAGTATCTACACTGTGTTAATAAATCGTCCGTGTTATATGTTATGGGATTCGTGCAGAATGTCCGTGAAAGATATATTTCAGCATTGTCAACGATCATTGGACGCTCCGTATAAATCATCCAGCAGTTCTGATTATCTATGAACGTTCAAAATGTATCAGCACAAGACATTTTTTACGGGTATCCTCATAACCGCGCGCGATGGCTTCTCTGGAACGCTAGTTAATGATTATATTATCTAACAATATCTCAATACTCCTCGTGATGCAACATGGCAAGATTTTCTCACTAGCATATTTTGATCGCCGTAAAGGTTCATGAATAGATCATGAGTGCTTCTCCTTTGCTCCGGTTTTTCTGACGCTCTAAAATGTGTACGGTTAACGAAAACAGCGTTAAGATATACCATCGCGGGCCGTTGTATTTAAAACAGAATTACTTCTATAATTATTAACGTTCTCCTAACTAGCGTGTACAGTTTATCACAATTGTTATGTAACATTAAGGTTCTGTGCTTTGACAAAAAACGAATCTATCTATTGTTGCAATGCATGCCCTACATGTATGTTTGTTTGTTTGTTAGCAAGAATTGTGTGGATTAATCTGTTTCTGCGCTTTACGGTGATAAATATTCGGAAAGAAAAGATGTCTTCCTATGTATCCAGCTGAAATATGTGGAATGATTGAAGGGTAAATGTCTACTTACACATGATAATAGCTAAACCGTGCAGTTACCACGCCGAGGTGTCATGATGTATTACGGTAGGTACAATTTAAACTTTAAGAGGTTGACTACCTCCCTAATCTGTCTAATTCTTTGTTTGGCATCCACCATGCATGACAAGCTATAGAACGATAGGGATATATGGGAAGTATTGAAAGTTATGTTATGGAGTACTCATTCCTTGACTTCAATCTCTATATCGTCGGTGAGCGTGCAAGACCGCGCAGGAGCAGTTTGTAAATCCCACGTATCTGCGTTGTCAGCATTTTACAGGAAGAACAAAAAAGCTAATATCTTGGCCATTCAAATATATTTTTTCCGACTGAACTTGTTTACTACTTTTTGCGACTTATTTTATAGTATTAAATCGTAAATTTACCAATAGCATGATTAGAATCCGTGTAAAGGCATTTAAGCGATTTTGTAGCGATAAATAACAGAGAATCTAGTACACTTTTATTAGGTGCGCGGATTTAAAATGAAACATTTTCTTAAAGTATAGAATTTATTTTGAAAAAATTACAAAAGAAGAACTTCTAATACATAAACATCGACTTAGAAAAGATTAATATTAAAAAAAGTATAGTAATCACATATTGATTAAATATACGTTATGGATGTTCAAACAATTAAAAGTCATACAATTTTATAATAAGAGAATATAAGTATAATTAACACAACAATATTAACAGTCTCCTAGGTTCTCATCAAAATGACAGCATTCAAGTCTGCTACATGTTTTGTACATAAAGGTAATTTTAACCTAGAGGTAAGGTTAAACTCTATATTTTTCATAATCTTAACACTTTTTATTCTTACCTTAATCTGATATTATAGGCAATCAACAGTATTCGAATGCACATTTAAAAAAACTATAGTTTGACAGCTGTTAAATTAACTATTAAAATAATCACAGCATTTAAAAGCTTTGTTTTTTATTTTTTAAACAGGTTAACATTACTTAAAAGCTTTTAGTCCCAATGTTTCTATATTTTTTTAACAAACTTCTTTTTTTATCATTAACTTTAAAATAGTAAATTTTGGTATCACTTCGTCTTGAATTTAAGCTATTAGTTTTCGTTGTCGTAGGTCTTTTTAACCACCATTGAAGATACCTACATACATTTTATTTTCTTGCCCACACATGTTCCAATAGACTTTTTAAAATGTGTGCTCGAACTTCTGTTAATTTTGAACAATACATAACTTTGCCACTGAAACATTGCCTTGACTTACTTACAGGACCCATTATTCTTACTGGTTTTAAATATTTTGAACATATTTAGTAGTTTAGTACCTACCGTTACGGTCGCAAATTATATTTTAATCAACATACAACTGGACACCGACCTGCGAAATGAAAAAAGACGTAAGTAAATTTGAATTTCTCGGGCTACCTTAGCGCATGCCCCATAAGGATCTGTTGGCACGATATGTCATTGTTGCGACTTGCTGTTAGGCGGTATTTACAAACTGCTCTTCCGTAGTCTTGCACGCTCAGCGACGATTTGATAAAGATATTGAGACATTGCATGGATCTTCCAAGATTCGGAAGAAAGCAGAGATGATAAACCTGTTATATAAGATTGCATGAAGAAAAAAATGACTTTCCTATCGACAATAATTGCAAAATATAGACAAATGATATTTTTATTTATAATATATCAATGAAACGTAATCAGAATTATAATTATAACTATGTCCACACACCGTTCTTATTCGTTTTAGTTAGTTATGAATGCAATATCGTACATTTAGGTAGTCCGTGTTGAATCTTAAAATGCTATTTTTGGTTTAATTTAGTTTTAGGTTATAGTTAGGATAGGTAGAAACAAATTTCGTATTGTGCTTAGTAGTTTTGCTAGTTTACATTTTTCCCTAAATAAATAATATAATACATTGTAATTGTTGAGGATTTATGTACTGTATAATGTCACAGAGCATGTAACTTACATAACGTTGTAACCCTGTCTATGCGTTGCCTTGTTGATGCCAAGCAATACTACTATTTCATAATAAGTAGATAACCTAGATGAGGCGAGGTTCGTGTGCGTTAGGCAGAGTGGGGTGCCTAAAATACCGTTAATCTTTACACCTCATATACTTAGATAGAATCAAGTATCTTAACAAAGCATTTTTTTTAAATACTAATATATCTCAAGTCCATATAAAATAATAAGAAAGAATATAGTAAGTACCTACCTATACTATAATTAATAGTTGACATCGCATATAGCATATATACGCAATAATATATTACGTAGTGTGTATCAGCATTATAACTTAAAGCTTCAAAGATTTGGCGGGAACATGAGGTTCCCTTATAATTATCATTTTCCTACCAACAAGTACGCGAATGAAAATAATAATATACTACTACAGTCAAAGTGAGATATAAGCAATGTGCAATAAAACCAGTGTTCTTATTACTAATAATTACCTGTTATTAGTACATAGTTCGGATTCAATGTTATATCCGCAGTACCTACGCCTTATTCTCAAATACTTTATTCATTCAATATTACTGTGAAATATATGATTATTTTGTTGAATTATTATGGGCTGTTGATGGATATTTACCTGAATAAACAAATAAAACAATATACGGATTTATTTAATTTTTAAATACCTACCTGTTTTAAATTTCGCGCGCGATTTGCGGACGCCGGCGCTGTCACTGTCACTGTCAATCAAAACTTACCCATAGACCTTTTAATTGATAATCGAAAATAGTGAGGGTGATGCCAGGGTCATCATTTCAAAATCCCTGCTGAAACGCTAAATGTCATAGGAGCCCCTATGAGATTTAGCGTTGTGTGCGACTATAAATTAATAATTAGATCCTACTTCCATCAATAAATGACGGACAAAGTCATAAAGTATGTAAATAATTATTTCTGGCTGTCCCATACACCCTGTGCAATATTAATTGTTCAGTATACTTTTAGAAACTAGAAATTACGAATATTTAGAAAAAAGATAGTCGGGAGTTATCTATCATAGTAAAATTATGTATTCTAATTCTGGGACCAAACATTATTTAGAATATAATAAAATAATTTATTTCAGATAATTAGAATCTAAAAAATTATCTTGATAGTAACTAAATTTTAATTTTAACGTATTATTTTCAATTTTGAGATTTATCCAAGCTTGTTACTTCTAGTATCTCTCACTCTTCTGAAAATGTAAAGACTAACCGAGAACCACTTTCCCAGACACTTGGACAAGTTTTGGTATAAATTATTTTGTTCATGATAATAAACACACTGATATTATTTAAAAGAATTGGCGCCCAGCGACAATTAATTAGATGTAAGTAAAGCATTTATTTATTTAAATCCCGTAAATTCTTCATCTGGCGTTTCGAAATCGTTGATGTAGTCCCAGTGCAGCAGTGGCACAACTACAATACATCAGCATGCTAAGATATAAAAAAGATACATATTTTCAGTATAATACATTCCAATACGCCTGTATTTCGTAAAGTGGTAGGCAGAGGTGTAAACCGGGTGATCCGTTGAGATGTCAGTATGAATAAATCTGATACTGTTACACTGCATTCAAAATCTTGCTCAATCTATGCCTACACAAACAGAATCTAGATTGTTCTCATACATCAAATTAAACGGCAATTATAAATAGTGGCGTAGCAAGTCCTACAGGGGCCCTGTATTAAAATATGTTGGAGGCCCGTTTTACCCGACTGCCGCTGAAAATGACGATTATTTGTAAGTAAAAAATAATTAAAACAGCATCCAGAGTCAGGAGGTTTAACTGTTAGTGGAACTAAGAAAATGCAAGAGCGAGACAAACGACGTAGAAAATTGAGACATCCTGATTAGCGTTGCCAGAGCGAATTATTCCGAAGTATTCCCGTCGTATTATTCGCGAAACATTCGGAAGTATTGAGTAGTATTCGGAATTATTCCCCGAGAAAAATTACAAGGAAAATATTTAGCTAAGTACATATTAGAATAGTTAGAATGAACCGCTGAGTCACGAGGCGGTATGCCACAGTTGCCATAATATAATCACGCTGACCGACATCGGGTACGTAGGCTACTTATTGGATCACCTGGTAGAGTTCGACTATTGACCACGAGATGGCGGCGCAATTACCATTGCAAATTACATATGTTCCGCGTTAGTGATTGTGTATTTATACTCACGAATCTTCCTTCCTTCCTTCCTAACCTTGGTCATCGCAGCAGCAGAAAGCGCACGCAGGCGAGCACTACCGACGGAAGTTGTACAGTTACAGCTTTTACTTTTACCCGCTAGACGGCGTTTTTTTTTTTTTTTTTTTTTTTTCCTTATTGGCAGCTCGTAGTTGTGACCACTAAGGTCCTGGCTACTTAACCGGGCAAACCTGTGGGTGCCTTAAGCTACTAACTTAAAGCCTCCAGCCAGGGGCGAAAAATACTTAAAAATTAGGTGACCGCACGCTAAGGGCACCCCCTGTGGGGTATGAACCTCGGCTTAGGGCGTCACTGAGGGGAGGGCAGCAAGATGGGACAGGCTGGATCTAAATTATATTATTATTAACTGGGGAATTTAAAACTACAGGCTCAGCTGCGGCGCGGGCTGGCGCGTCGTCGAGCAAGGGTCGGGGGGGGGGCTAGACGGCGTTAATGCCAGTGACTATATATTACTACGGGTTCATTCATAAAAATGAGTATAATACGATTTGAAAACTTCCGAATATTTCTTTCATCTACTTAAATAAATGTACTTACGTAATAAGTTTTTGTATGCGGTCTATTAGGTGTGAAAGTGATAGAGAGGTAAATACATAGTTAGATACTAAAATAAGTTTATAAGATAGTAATTTATGTTATAATAGGGAGGTACCTAACAGAAAGGATAATCTAATTATTAAGTATTGTATATTATTTCAAATGTCATTATTGATTAATTTCGGTTGAACACTACTTATTTATTACTTAACTATGTAACTAGTTATTGATTAATTTCGGTTGAACACTATTCTACAAAGAAATATATTTTTTACGACTAAGTATATGTTTTACCAAAACATTTAAAGTACTTACGTATCTAGGCCCTATATACGTACTTTAACTACGTACAACATAAACGTACTTACTTTTCTAATTATTTACGTTTTTTCCATTAAATCGTAAAGCAAAAACATTTTTACGAAGTAAACTAAACTTGTAAATAACATCCGGACAAAATCGGCCCATTCTAAACTCAATCATAGTAAAAATAAAATAATGAGTAGTCACAAGTAGATAACTACTTACAGGGAAATATTCCCGCATTTTAGGTACGTAGGAATCGAATAATACTTCGTTGAATTTATGAATGAACAACGGCTGCGGGGCTCGGTGGGTGTGCTATTGTTGCGTGCAGGCGAGGGCTGGCGTCGCCGAACGATTAACGAGGGATGTTCTCCATTTATAGTCTACTCTCGCCCGCTAGATGGCGTTAATTCAAGTAGCGGCATGGCGAAATATCTGCTGAACGTAACGGCGAGTCTCCTCAAGCTACATAAGCACACGAGTACATTCGTAACTACTGGGAATAATTTAATTCTTAAGTAATAAAACGTAGGTGACCTACTTCATACTTAAAATATTTATTTTGCGCTGCTTTTTTGCTGCGGTAGTATTCCTTCCAATCGAAGTATTCTTTTGAATGTTTCCGAATTATTCCGAATACTTCCAAAGTTTTGCAACGCTAATCCTGATTAAATACGGCAAGTAAGCGAGCTCGGAAATTGGAGTATTCTGAACGGGGATTGGTAGTTTTCTTTGTAACTGTGGTAATAAATTATAAACTCCGTGGTCTATATTGAACGCCATATCTAAAGAAGAAACTATCTGTCTGGATTCATTATGTCATGGAATGAATATGTTGATTTTTGTTAGATAAAACCTAAATACTACTAATTACGGGTATATTCTTTACTACAATTTATTTAACAAAATGGAAAAATATCTACGACCAGAACGTTTCGACGGAGACCCGTCCTCAAGCCAAGATCTGTCCCCTCAGTGGACACATTGGAAAAGCACATTTGAAAATTTTCTGACAGCTATAGCTACGAACGAGAAAACTATTGCGAAAGAAGCTAAACTCCAATTACTAACAAATTATCTGTCCTCTACAACTTTTGTGCGCATACAGGATTGCACTGATTACGATATTGCTTTAAAAAGACTTGATGCATTATTTCTAAAGCCACCTAATGAAATATATTCCAGGCACAGATTAGCAAAACGAGCGCAACAACCAGGTGAGTCCATCGATCAATATCTACAAGCCTTGAAACTGCTCTCAAAATAAAGCAATTTAAAAAAAAATAACAGCCGAGCAAAACGAAAGTGATTTTGTTAGAGACGCTTTCATATCTGGACTTTCGTCGTCCATTGTACGTCAAAGAAACTCAAACTCAAACTCAAACTCAAAGCATTTATTTCAAATAAACCAATTACAGGCACTTTTGAATTGTCAAGGGGTCGGTCAGTCAGAAAGATGAAGCTAGTTACCCATTCCAAAGCGTAGTAGGTACCTATGGAGAAGAACGGGCAAGAAACTCCATGGACACTCTTTTAAATCAAAAAATGGTTACAAAATATTGATTACATCGTTCATGTTGAAATTATGCATGTGAGAACGATGCAGAACGTTAAAAGCGTCCGTAATAAAAAGACAAAAGCAATTCAAATATTAAATTAAATTAAAATAAGCCGTGGCAGCCAAGAAATGACCAGTCCCCACTGACGGCGCCCGTTCACGAACATGACGCATGGATCAGCACCATTCAGCTCAACCATTTTGAAGGGAACTTAATGATCCAACACACACGCCACCACCAGCGAGACATTAGAGTGAGCATGACAAACTCTCAGCCGCCAGGGCACATTCAAGTCAATGAAAGAAAAACCTATTAAATGGTAGCTTTATAGTAGGTGCATAGTACTCACACCTGTGCTATGCAATTATACAATACTAAAACATTGAATTTATACAATGCAAAGATAAGTTTTTAAAATCTTCAGCAGCTCCAACAGTAGTTTCAAATGCTAATCAATTATTTTATGCGCCCTTGTGGAGCAGGACCAGCGTTGAGCCAAGCATTTTTATCAGCGATGTAATCCCCCAACTTATAATATGCCCAACTTTTATTAAGACTATTGGAAAATAGCACTTTTACATTAGACGACGCATTCGAGCAGGCCCGCGCTCTAGAGATGGCGCGAATACACAGTGATGATTACCAGCAACCTAATACTAGTACCTTTGTAAATGCAGTCCCCATTAATAATCAGCGAACACACATCCAAGAACTATGCTATTTCTGTGGAAACAAGAGACGCCCGGCAAAACTGTCCGGCTGCTGGTACAACCTGCCTCAAATGTGGAAAAAGAGGGCATTTCGCAAAAGTGTGCAAAAGTGCAATGACTGCGCCACCACAACGGAGTGCTTTTACTAGTGCTATAGATGAACCAAACAAACATATGAAAAATGAAGAGTCGCAGAAATTGTTATCATGTATTGTGGCCGCTATAACTGATCTCGATAAAGCTATAATACCGATTAAAATAAACGGATTATTTGAAGCCAGAGCATTGATTGATACAGGGAGTACTGCTAGTTTTATAGACAGTCGACTAGTTTGTAAATATAATATACAAAGGAGCCCATGCTACCAACATGTCAGCATGGCAACTTCAAATCTAAAAACAAAGGTAGATGAAATGTGCGCCGTCAATATCGACCTGCAAGGTCATGGTTTTCAAGTGAACTTATTAATAATGGAGAAGTTATGTATGGATGTCATAATTGGCCATGATATTGTTATGAGACATAATACATTGGAAATGCATTTCGGCGGATCTGGAGGTACATTGAAATTATGTGCACTATCTCGAGCCAATGTGGATCCAATCTCTTTGTTCCCGAATCTCTCACAAGGCTGCAAGCCAATAGCTGTTAAGTCACGAAGATACTCAGATAGTGACATGCAATTTATTCGAAATGAAGTAAAGAAATTACTGGCTGAAGGGATTATAGAACCTAGCTCGTCACCATGGAGAGCACAAGTACTTGTAACTACAAATGAAAATCATAAAAAAAGGATGTGTATAGACTACTCTCAGACTTTAAACAGATACACGCAACTGGACGCTTACCCATTACCAAGTATTGAATAAATGGTCTATAAGGTAGCCAAACATAGTGTCTACAGCAAAATTGACTTAAAAAGTGCGTACCATCAGATTCCGATTCTTGAAACAGAAAAACCTTATACAGCATTTGAAGCAGAAGGTAATTTATATCAATTTAGAAGAATACCTTTCGGTGTAACCAACGGAGTAGCGGCTTTTCAAAGAACTGTCAATAATATAATTGCAAAAGAGGAACTTAAAGGAGTATACGCATATTTGGATGATATGACAGTCTGAGGGACAAGCCAAGCTGACCACGATCAAAAACTGCAGCGTTTTCTTGATATTGCCAAACGGTATAACCTTAGACTGAATCTTGAAAAGAGTAAATTTTCATTGAAAGAGATAAGTATTCTCGGATATAATATAAACAGTGGAGTAAATAAACCAGACCCGGATCGTTTACGTCCACTATTAGAGCTGCCTCTGCCTTCAGACTCGGCATCGCTTCGGCGAGCATTGGGATTATTTGCTCACTATTCTAAATATGTGTCAAGATTCTCTTATAAAATTCAGTCCCTGGTTTCACAAGGCACATTCCCTCTCGATTCTGAGGCAGTAAAAGCTTTTAACGCTCTAAAGCAAGAGATAGCCAGATCAGCAGTAAACGCGATTGATGACAATATACCATTTGTTGTTGAAACAGACGCTTCAAACTATGCTATCGCCGGAACTCTGTCACAAGAAGGCAGGCCTGTTGCATTTTTCTCAGTAGCGAGCGAAATCACCCAGCCATAGAGAAGGAGGCCGCGGCTATAGTCGAATGTCTTCGGAAATGGAGACAATTCCTCACCGGACGACAATTTAAATTGATAACTGACCAAAAATCGGTCGCATTCATGTTCAATCAGCAGCATTCGTCAAGAATTAAAAATGACAAAATACAACGTTGGCGATTAGAACTTTCCGAATACAATTTTGACATAGTTTATCGCTCTGGAAAGGAGAATATAGCAGCCGATGCTTTATCAAGAGCTAATGCGCCAATAGTAGCCTCTGTACACAATTCAGAAAATGCACTCAAAGAACTCCATAAAACTTTGTGTCATCCTGGTGTAACAAGAATGCTTCATTGGGTTCGAAGCAAGAATTTAGCCTACTCCACTGAAGAGATAAAACGTATTACCGCAAATTGTTCTATATGTGCAGAAGTAAAGCCTCGTTTTCAACAACAAAACATGGGAAAACTAATAGAAGCGATGGCCCCATTCGAAAGAATATCGATAGATTTTAAAGGTCCACTTCCCTCAGATGGCACTAGGAACAATCGATATATGCTTACGATAGTAGACGAGTATTCTCGATTCCCATTTGCATATCCCTGCCCAGACTTGAGTACAAACACGGTAATTAATAAACTGCCTGACTTGTTTTCTTTATTTGGAATGCCAACTTACGTACACTCAGATCGAGGTACTACTTTTCTTTCAAAAGAGATGAAAAACTTTCTTCACCAGAAGGGTATTGCTACGAGTTACACTACACCATACAACCCTCAGGGTAATAGACAAACAGAGAGATACAACGGAATCATTTGGCGTACAGTACAATTGGCTCTGAAAAACTATGATCTGCCTATAACCAAATGGGAGTCAGTTTTAACTCAGGCTCTACATTCTGTAAGATTACTTCTTTGCACGACTACAAACAGTACGCCCCATGAGCGGATGTTCTCTCACGCCAGGAGATCCTCAACTGGTCAGTCGATGCCTACATGGCTAAACGTCCCAGAAAAAGTACTAATGCGAAACCATAATCGAACTAGCAAATATGATCCACAGGTTGAAGAAGTAGAGATTCTAGAAAGTAATCCTCAACATTCTCGTGTGCGTTTGAGCAGTGGAAGAGAAGTTGTCGTATCTAATCGACACCTAGCTCCTGCTGGGGAATCTTCGTTAGAAAGTGATGAAGATGATTCCAATGATGACGACGAGTTCATCGACGCAGTCGCTGATCGTATCACAGATGACCAGGGAGAGTCCCAGAATGAGATGGTCCAGCCACAGAACATCACGACAGAGACTCTGCGTCGTTCTCAAAGAGTACGACGTCCGCCTGCTCATCTAACTGACTACGTGGCACAATAAATTGGCCCAGGAGAATGTGGTAATAAATTATAAACTCCGTGGTCTTTATTGAACGCCATAACTAAAGAAGAAACTATCTGTCTGGATTCATTATGTCATGGAATGGATATGTTGATTTTTGTTAAATAAAACCTAAATACTACTAATTACGGGTATATTCTTTACTACAGTAACTTTTTTTAAGAGAATGCATGCAAGCGCACGCTCACGAACGCGCTCACAGTGCTCGCTCGACGTTAACCCCAAACCTTGCACAAAAAAAAGAAAAAACCAATGGATATTTTTTTGAAAATGGCAGTTCGACGCATTGACTCAAACTCAAAGCATTTATATCAAATAAACCCAATTACAGGCACTTTTGAATTGTCAAGGGGTCAGTCAGTCAGAAAAATGAAGCTAGTTGCCCATTCCAAAGCGTAGTAGGTATGTACCTATGAAGAAGAACGGGCAAGAAACTCCATGGACTCTTTTAATACAACATTAAAATAAAATGGTAACATCATTCATGTGAGAACGAAATGTGTGAATAAAATTATTCATGTGAGAACGATGTAGAAAGACGTGCACGTTAAAAGCGTCCGTAATAAAATAGATGAACACAAAAAAGAAACAATTCAGAAATTTCAATTAAAATAATCCATGGCAGCCAAGAGATGACCAGTCCCTACTGACGGCGCCCGTTCACGAACATGGCGTATGGATCAGCACCATTCAGCTCAACCATTTTGAAGGGAACTTAATGATCCAACACACACGCCACCACCAGCGAGACATTTGAGTGAGCATGACATACTCTCTGCCGCCAGGGCACATTCAAGTCAATGAAAGAAAAACCTATTAAATGGTAGCTTTATAGTAGGTGCATAGTACTCGCACCTGTGCTATGCAATTAAAATACATTGTTATGAGATTGAATTTATACAATGCAAAGATAGTTTTTACAATCTTCAGCAGCTCCAACAATATTTTCACACTTTGACATTATGACACTTCTGTTTTGTATGTTGAGATATTATACGGGAGCAAAGTTGCGACTCAAAATAACTCAACAGCACAACGCACAACTGTCATTGTTGACAGCGCTCACGATGATATTAATTTATGGTGTGGTCGGCGTTATCGCAAGATGGCGCATGTCATGATGACGTAATCTATGACGATTAATATTTTTTATGACATTGATTTTTATATTATGTAACTACTTTAACTCACACACTAAATTATTATTTGTTAAAATTTTGGAAAAATCATCTACATTTCAATATTTGTGAGAACATGTATCCATCACATAATTAATTTACCTGTCATTGCGTTATATTTCATTCTTTTTACCTATTGTGGTATAGTAATTTTATTCTAGGTGCATCGTCTTCACATATAATTATATAATTAATATATACATAATATTGTAAAAGTAAAACATTTTTAAAAGAGTAACGGTGGAGTTTCTTGCCCATTCTTCTCCATACGAAACTAACTTTTGGAAGGGGCTGCTAGAATCAATTCTATTTTCTTGTAGATTTTGAGGTTCAAAAGTGCCTTGTATGTGCTTATTTGAAATAAATGATATGACTTTGACTTTGACTTTGATTCACGGAACATCGTTAGCGCGCTCACACTTTTTTTTTTTTTTTTTTTTTTTTCCTATTGGGCAGCTCGTAGTTTTGACCACTAAGGTCCTGGCTACTTAACCGGGCAAACCTGTGGGTGCCTTAAGCTACTAACTTAAAGCCTCCAGCCAGGGGCGAACAATACTTAAATTTAGGTGACCGCACGCTAAGGGCACCCCCTGTGGGGTACGAACCTCGGCTTAGGGCGTCACTGAGGGGAGGGCAGCAAGATGGGACAGGCTGGATCTAAATTATATTATTATTATACTGGGGAATTTAAAGCTACAGGCTCAGCTACGGCGCGGGCTGGCGCGTCGTCGAGCAAGGGTCGGGGGGGGGGACAATTACGTCGGGGGCGTCGCGTAGGACCTCGGCGGCGAGGTCGGAACGATGGCGGTCTGTGTTTGTGCACTGTACTGGTGGCCCTACTGCTCTCCTGGAGGAGGGTTATGGGGTCATCGGGGTCGGTCAGGGCATGCCTTGGACGGCGGGTACGACTAATGCGGGAGGGGGCATATCTGGCAGCCTCGACAACCAGAGGGTTGCGATGTGAGGCCGCGGAGTCGAAGAAGCGCTTGGAAATGCGCTTCATGAACTGACGGATAGTGGGGATTTTAAGGTCGAGATGGAGGATCTCGTTCCGAACGAACCAAGGGGAGCCGGTTGCCCTACGGAGGAACCGGTTTTGGAGGGTCTGCATCCTATGGATGTGGTGGGGTTTCGAGTGTGCGAAAACCACACTCGCGTAGGTCATGATGGGACGAATGCACGCTGTGTAAATGCGCAATTTGCACTTGAGTGACAATTTGCTGCGTGCATTCAATAGGAAGTGGAGTCTACCGAGAGCGAAAGCGGCGCGCGAACGCGCCTGCTTTATGTGCTCGCCGAAAGAGAGTCTGTGGTCCAGAGTGACACCCAAGTATTTGGCTCGCTTCTCCCAAGGGATAGGCTTGCCGAACATGGTGATCGGACGGGGGGGGGTGGGGTTGAGTCTCGGTTTCGAAAATAGAACCGCTTGACTCTTATCGGGATTGACTTCGATTCTCCACTTCCTAAACCAGTCACCGAGTTGGTTGACTGTGGTTTGGAGAGTGCGAGATATCGCGTCGGGGCTTACGCCGGTGTAGTAAATGGCCGTATCGTCTGCGAACAGAGCCAACTGAGCCCTTTTACTCTTGGGGATATCGCTGGTGAAAAGCGTGAAAATGAGAGGGGCGAGCACGGAGCCCTGAGGGACTCCGGCGCGAATGGGGCGGGGGGAGGATAGCGCTCCTTCGATGCGGAATCGGAAGGTGCGGTTCGACAAAAAGTCTCGCAGGATGAGCACGAGACGATCTGGCACTTTAAGTTGGTATAGCTTATATAATAAGCCATTGTGCCAGACTTTGTCGAACGCTTTCGCTATATCGAAGAAAACAGCACCCGTCAACGAACCACGTTGGAAGCCAACGCTTATGTGTTCGACGATACGGTGGACCTGTTGGACGCACGAGTGTTGGGTTCGGAAACCGAACTGCTCGTTGGGAATGAGACCTTTCGTCTCGGCATAGTCTCTGAGACGCTTATAAATAAGCCTCTCATAGATCTTGCCGATGACATTGAGGAGACTGATGGGGCGGTAGCTGGAGGGAGCGGATTTAGGCTTGCCCGGCTTGGGAATGCCGATGACAGTGGCTTGTTTCCACGCTTGGGGGAAGATGTTATTGCTCATGGCACCATTGAAGATGGTGGTCATTAGCATGATCAGGTGGGCAGGGAACAGTTGGAACACCTTATTGGTCATTCCATCAGAACCGGGGGCTTTACGGGGCTTAAGGCCCTTTATGAGCTCTTGCACTTCGTCGGGGGTGACGGGAGGCAGAGGGCACTCGGGGTCTTCTACGGGGGGGAGGGAGGCTCTCCTTTCGACTTCGGCGTCGACCTCAGAGAGGTGAGCTTGGTCTACAGGTTGAGAGCTGGGCGAACATTGGGCCTCAAGACTGTCGGCTAGGCACTCGGCCTTGTCGACATCATCGAAAGCGATGGTATTGTCTGGGCGGATCAAGGGGGGCATAGGGACTACTTCTCGGGATTTGAGTTTCCTCTGAAGCTCCCAGAATGCTAGGTGGGTAGGCTCAAGTTCGCTCAGCAACTCATCCCAGCCCGTTTCCCGATGCTCCGCTACACGTGTCCTTACAGCTCGCTGTAAGTAGCGCATATGGGCTCGGTTCGCGTCGCAGGGAAAGTTGCTGTACGCACGGACAGCCGCGTTCTTCTCAGTCATCAGTTCACGTACATCGTCCGGCAACTTCCAGCGACGGTCGTCCGTCGCTGGAACTTCCCTTGAACAATCGTTCAGGACTGATTGTACGTGTCCAGTGAATGAGTCGATCGCGGCCGTCGTGTCAGCGATAGAGTCGAAGAGGTCGGGGATGGAGTCTAGGTGGGGGGACGTGTTGGATTTCAGGCGTTCGCTTACTTTCCTCCAGTCCGTTACCACTTTGGTGGAGGGGGGTTGGTCGGGGTCAGGGAGGCCTACGCGAGGGGCTAGCTTAAGCACAACTGGTCGGTGGTCAGATGATAGTTCGTGTATCACCTCTATAGAATCCAACCGTAGGTTGATATTCTTTAAAAGTGATACATCGAGCACGTCAGGGGTATGGTCAACCAAGTGAGGGAAGTGAGTGGGAGTCATCGGGGCGATGACATCAAAATTTAGAGGGGTGCAGAGGTCGAACAAGTGTCTCCCTCGGGTAGAGATTCTGGTACTATTCCAGGCGTGATGTTTGGCGTTGAGATCCCCCGCTATGATAACGGAGTCACTCAGGCCGAGGAGTAAGGTCAGGTCGTCAGTCAAGAGTTGGAAGTTCTCTGAATGGCTCGTAGGGGGGAGGTAGACCGATACCAAGGTGATCGGTTGGTGGCCTGTCATGCCTAGTCGGCAAATGGAGACTTCTAGTCGTGAGAGGGGGGGCGGGTCCAAGGGGATGCAGTAGAGGGATTTTCTGTAGTAAATGAGGGTGCCACCCTTGTGACACCGAGTCCTGTCGTTTCGAACAACCCGATAGTTCGCTATCGACGGCGTTCGCGTGTGGGGTTTTAGGAAAGTCTCCTGTACGAGGAGGACATCGATCTGGTGGTCGCGGAGGAAGATACCGATTTCGTCGCGCTGACCTTGGATGCCATTGGCATTGAAATAACCTAGCTTTAGGGATCGGGGTTTTAAACGCGAGAGGATTCCGTTATCCATTAGTGGGATTGGGAGAGTTTACGAATGACTGTAACGCGTGCGTAATGTCCGGGTACGCGTTATATATGCACTGAATGGCATAAAGGTTACCGGCATTTCTGGCGGCAACGATTTCATTGGCCATTTGACGGGCGCGAGGGGTGAGGAAGGCAGTGAATGTGCCTGAGATCACGTTGAACGGATCCATGGGGTTGGGGCCTACAGCCACGGATGTGGATGAGGAAGGAACGGGCGCGACTGGGGCGGGGGTGGTGGCTTTAGGAGCCGGGGGGTTAGTAGCGAGGGGCGCGGGTGCGCGCGCGGGCGCGGGCGCGGGTGCGGGCGCGGCCGCGAGCGCGTGTGCGCGAATGCGGGGGTCCATCTGATGAGCGATGAGGGGCGGAGGGGGGGGTTGGTTGCGTACCAGGGGCGGGAAGGCCTGTTGGTGCTGGGATAAATTCCAAGCGTTGGGTCTCTGGGGACTCAGACGCTCGGGAAGTTGAGTGAAGGGGGCTTCCCTTCCCTGACGAGCGTCCGTACGCTTCGCCAGTTTGGGATTCGTTGCCTTAGGGGCTTTGGGGCAGCCACGGTAGTTGGCTGGATGCCCGGAGAGGCCACACAGCACACAGCTGGGTGGTTCCGTGCATAGGGTACGGTCCTTTGGGCGGGAGCACTCGGAAGTGCCATGCCCACCCAGGCACTTGACGCACCTGGGTGTGGCATGGCAATTCTTTTGGGAGTGACCGTATAGTTGGCAGCGGTGACACTGGCCAACTATTCCAGTCTTGCGGGGCTTCTGGATATCGAATCCAGTGAGATGACATAGGGACTTGATCTTGAAGATCGGGTGGTGACCTTCGACGGGGGGGCATACAACAAGGACCATGTTGTATGGCTCGCCGCCTCGGGCACGGTGCATGCGGTGCACCTCGGCTACAGGGATGCCTTGTGAGACAAGGTCTTCCTTAAGATCGGAGGTTGCGATCTCCTTTGGGATCCTATTGATGACTACGCGGGTCTGACGGTCCTCGGGGAGGGAGTACGTGTGAAAGGACACACCACGTGCTCTGAGGAGCTTAGTAAGTTCCCTATAATCGTTAGATTTAGGGACTTGGACTTTGATGCCCTGCTCGGTTGAACGGGCACTGGTGAAGCCGATCCTGAGATCGACGCACCATTTGGACACTTCGGTCCATTTAGCTTTGTCTTGGATGAAGACAGGGGGGGGGGGTGGGGGTCTTTTTGGGGTTGCTTTCAAGTAAAGCATTGAGAGCCGGGGGGGGGCTTAACGCGGGGGGGGGGGCCGGTCGTGATGGCGACGACGGGGGTCGGTGTCGCAAGGGTGGGCGGGGGAGTGACCGATTGGTCCCTAAGTTTATTTGCCTGCGAAGAGGCGAAGTTCTTTTTCCTCTTGGAGGAAGAGGTGACGGTCTGGAAACCGTCATCCTCGGAGGAGGAGTTCGTCAGGGTTTCCGAGCCTGAGGAGTACGGGGAGACGGGGCGTCTAGTTGTTGTCCGATGGTCGGTTTCCATCGGTACGGGGGGGAGGGGGGCGGTTTGCACCGGGGGGGGGGGCCTCTAGTGCATCGCTAAAGTTAGCGATAGCGGCAGAGTTGTCGGAAGGACAGGGGGTGGGGGGCTGCAAAGCAGCGAACTTAGCGCCATATTTGGCGAGGAACTCGGGGTCCTTAAGGAGGACCTCCCTAAAGAAGGTCGCGATTAAGGCATCCCCCATGTTGGGGGGTGCGGGGCTACTACTTGGGGGGGATGTTGGAATTTAAGATTCCAGCCTAAAAATTCCCTATGCCTAACTCCCCGGGTGGGTGTTCCCGGGGATGAGTTACCCTCCCTGTCGGGTATAGACAGGGAGGTGAGTACCTATGGTGAGCCTTAAGCTTGTAAACCCGTCGCCAGTCTTATTGTGCGAACGGGGCCCTGACAGTCTAGCGCGAAGGGTGTAGACACACCCTAAAGACACTAGGTGAGTAGCTGTGAAGGGAAAACTGTCACCAGAGCCGACTAGGAGATCCCCCAAGGCCGGTTAGCTCTGGGACCCGTCCAACTGACTGCCTCGCCCTGAAAGGGTTCGGCGGGTGTGTTGGGACAACACCCCACTCGGATCGTTAACACCGCTAGGTATCCACCGAGGACCACGAAACTGTGGTTTTGCCCAGAAGGGGCCTAGTGAAGCTACTCACACAAACGCGCAGTTAAAGAAATATCACTTGCCTTGAAAAAGGCAGTTTTTAATTGATCACTTGATACGACCAATTAATTAAATAAATTTAATTAATTGTTCGACGATCGGATGCGGCCGGGGCGGCAGCGGGGGCGCTACGAGGTTCGCAGCGAGAAGAATTAAACTTCGACAAAAATCGAAAACGGGAGAGCGCAAGCACACAACCGTTCGCGACCGATGCCGAGAGTCTAATGTGCGCGCTCACACTAATTCGGAGCGGGTATAAATAGGCACGCTCAATTCGATTACAGTGCAATTCGGAACGTACCTTAAATCCGAACGCAAGTAAATTATTGATGTGAGTGCTGTGAGTGTTTATGGCGTAATTCGGAATGTACTGGGCGCTCAATAATTTAGTAGTTTATGTACTCGGTGACGCCATCTATTGTAGCTTTAAGGTACAGTGGTACAGTCGCCAGCAGGTCAAGCTACACGAAACTGTCAAATATCTCCAAACGATTATATACCTTAAATTTTCTTAGGTTAAGTTCAAAATCGAATGAGAAAATCTGACAGTTTGAGGTAACTTGATGTGCTGGAAACTGTACATAATATTATGTGGACGTCTATGTTTCGCTACAAGTCCATGACAGTGTCTGCAGTCCGATACTAATTTTATCGATTATTACCGACTATCTCAGTGTTGCTCACTCGGCCAGAAGGGAACCAATTAGTGAATAAAATTAAACTATAAATAAGTTAAAGTTTTAAATTTCCAAGTGAACGTATAAGTTTCCCATTGATATAATTTTCCTGTATGTTCCGATAGCAGCTAGATAGCAGTGAATTTTCACTACCAAAAATCCTTTCAATGTATTTTTAAATATTGTAATACTATTTCCAAAAAACAATCTTGTCTCTGACTGACATTTGTTTATCTGTGATTTTTCAAATGTCTTTCTTTTTAATTCAGCACGTGTAGACGCTGACGACTTGCTTATCATCCCATAAAAGTAATTTAGGTAATATTCCGTAGGATTAATTATTCCACCATAAACACGTGAATAAAGTAAAGTGGTTGATTCAAAGGTTATTTCTTCAGTGTCGTGGGATTTCTAGCGGCGCTCGACTTTATAAGATTGACAAAATCAAAAGTTGATTTCGTAAATCTCGTAAAGCACTGCTACATTTTTTGTGTTCGTGTAATAAAAAATTGGCGTTGACTAGGTAGCCAGAATGCCGTCTGACGCAAAGAAAAGGGCCCAACAAAAGAAGAAAGACCAGGCGGGCAGCAGGAACAAGAAGCCTGTGGCGAGAGTGACTAATGACGAGAATGGATCTGCTACCAACGGCAAGGAGGAGGAACGTGAGCTTACCGCAGAAGGTAAATACTACCGTGAAATTTGATATTGTAATCTTTTCGGGCTGTAGGAACTTTTATTCAGAAATACTTACATATTTGAATGTTTGAACTTTAAAAGTGTCACTTAGGCTTTGTTTTTGGGATTTTAATAGGCTTGACTAAGTCTAGAAGTAATTACGATTATATTCTATGAAGCACATGGCACACGAATTTGCATTTACATGGTTGCCTTTAGTTGGTTATTAATTAACTTCGAAAATGTTGTGTAGGTACTGTATTTAGTTGTTTCAAGTTGCTGGAAAGTTATTTTGTATGTCTAGGTTATTCAAACGACAACTCATGGGGAGAAGATTGAAATACTCTGAAATTCATTAAATTATACATTTAAGTGTGCCGTTTTCGGGAAATTCTTTGATTTTCTTATAAGAAAGTTTAAAGAAATGTGAGAAAGGATTATTTTAGATGAATGTGTAGTTAAAGAGGGCGCCCAGTATAAATTGGGCCATTTCAGTCAGGGTGGCGCTGCTTGCTAAGGCAAATGTCAAAAATATTGACAGGTAAGGTACGAAAAGCCTCTAAAATGCGACGTTGTAAAACTGGAAATTTATAGCTTGATATGTCGTCCTGTGTATGTAGTGATTATCCTGAACTTAACATTGTTGTATTTTATAATAGGGATGCTAGAATTAAGCACTATGCAGTGCTGAATAATAATAATAAAAAAAATTGACACTCCCATAGTTAGACCAAAAAAATGTAGGTTATTAAATCCAACTGAAACCCCAACCTGGGCCATAGTGTAAATGCCATCTGGAATTATAAAAGTACCTACATTATGAGTAAATCAGCAGGCTCTGCACAATCAGGCCATACCTTTGTGATCTTAGGCCAGCAGGCATAGCACAAGCACTGTATTGACTACGGAAGAGTAGACAAAAATTACATTCTGTGTAGACAGTACGACAGCAGCAAAGTAGGAAGAGTCAACTGCACTTTTTTTTTACAAAATTCGCACTTTTACATAAGAATTTTACTTTTATTTTAATTTTACTCAGTATTCTTTGTTTTGTCATAGGATTTTGTATTCATTTTTATTTTAAATATTTACTGATTAATATCAGTAAATATTTGAAGTGCTGTAGTTGTCTTTATACAACGTGCCGCTACAATGGCGACATTAATTTAACACACATATACGGTTACGCGTATTCGTTTTATGGGTGTATTTTAATTTCATTATCCGTTATTATTTATTGAGTTAATTACAATTTTCTAAAATAGCATTTCGGAGCAACCTGTACTTAAACAACTGTAGCGCATAGGTCATTTGCCGGGGTCACGGATCATAACATCGCATCAATGAAATTTGCAAAAAGTAGGCTAATTGAAGGAAAGAGAGAGCCCTATGTGGGCAAGCGGCGCAGGCGACGCGCGCGCTCCCCGCACCCGCCTCCGCCCCGCGCTTTTTCTAACTCTAAATTCTTATTTCTACTTCTAGTGCTAGCCGTGGTCGTGTCCTTGACATACGTTTTTCGTTTCACAATCGTGCGCAAAAAATATCGCCGTGTGTGTTTTTGTGAATTTTTTCGCGAAAAAGACGCTTACCTATTGTTTTATTTATTTATTTTAGTGTAATTAGTCAAATTAAGATCCTGCGATAAAGACGCTTTGATTTGTTTTCGTTTCTTTTCTACCTAATAGGTACATTGCGATAAGGACGCTTTTATTTGTGTTATTAGTGCTTTTAAACAGTTGATCGTGATGTCAAATGCACATCCGAATTACACAGCAGCCGAATACGCGGACATGAATTTATTTTCAAAAGTGCGGGATAACATGAAACGCCGTTTAGCCCTGTGTATTCGCCAACGCGGTGGTCATATCGAAAATCTTAAAATTTAAAATAAAGGCATTTAAACCAAAGTAGTGATTGATTAGTGATGAATAGTGATGATAGTGGTAATAACTAATAAGCAGAGAATGATAAGTGATTGATTACGCATCTCCGCGCTGCACTCGCACCGCGGTGCCGATGTAGGTACTTGTGCCGCGCGATTTCTTAGAAATTACGCCGTCAAAGGATCGGACCGATCGTAAAAGGCGCTTTGCGTGGTTGCCAGCGCGCGCGACGTTGCCGCTGCGAGTAGAACGTAAGCCAGCAGGAGTAAGTAGCTTCATGAATGAATCTTTTACACAGACTGATCCCCATTTTGGGTATTATTTTATTCTTTAGTTTGTTTGAAAATTTTAATTTTTCAATTAACGAATTATTTTATTTTGTTATATTTTTTATGATTACTGAGCACTAGCACTACCCGTGTGTTAAATTAATGTCGCCATTGTAGCGGCACGTTGTATATGTGACTTAATAGTCACATATATAAACACAACTACAGCAATTTTTTCTCATACTGTCGGAATACCATATTTTGGAACAAAAATATATTGGCCTTAACCATTTCCTTGGTAATGCCCTATTAACAAAACGATGTAAAATAGGAAAAGATAGCTTTGTTCTTCTATTAATTATCACAGTTTCGCATTCAAAACACCTGTAAAATCATGATTTTGTAGATAACCATATACTTTGTGGCCGTCGAGTAGAAAGTTTTCCACTGTCTTTAGCATGGTAATTACAAAATCAAATTGTCCTCACTACCGTCAACTGTCAGTTGTCAGTGATTTTGACAGTTTGGGATAGATAACTTTCTTCTGAAATAGTCTACATAAAAAAAGACCTAGACAAAGATTTTTAGAAAAGAAAGACAAAATGACAAATTGTAGAAGGAATTCTACGGTGCAATGTCAAAGATGGAGAAACAAAATGTCACTTTGTATGGCAAGAGCTCTGGTCTATTCTTCGTAGAAATAGAAAGCGTCATGATACACCTGCTGTAGGCAATAGTTTTGAGTCCTGGTGTGCGTGGAATAAGTATGGCTACAGAACAAGTAAAAAATATCTTGTGTCAGCACAATTTTTTGGAGAACATTATTTTCCTGGAGTGTTGTAACAATCAGTCAACCTGCTGACTTAAGGTACAAGTTCGTCCTGACAGGCAGCAGTAGCAGACGACGTGCCGCCGCGACGCTACTGGTTTCTATGTATTTCTATAAAAACGACGTGTCGCTAGCTTCGGAAGGTATTTCATAGAAATATATAGAACCCGGTAGTGTCGCGGCGACACGTCACCTGCTGGTGCTGCCTGCAGTCGGCTACGAACTTGTACCTTTATGGCACTAAGTTGCGGATGTTACTCTTCTAATACAATGTAAAAAAAAAAGATATATAGATATAATTTAACCATGCATAAAATCTGATTATTACTTCAGAAAGTAAAGCTTGAACTGACATTCAAATCCATTTGTTATGATGTGGCAGATTCAATTATTTGGTACAACCAAGTCATGGGCCACTGGCTAACAGTTATCTACTGTAGACTTGAGAAAAAAAATAAACAAAGTCACTCTGCATTAGTCATGCTTTCACCAAATTGTTGTGATATCTCGCAGTTGCTAACAACAATTATTGTTAAATTCAATGCAATTATTGTTACTTGACAAAAATTTGGTACTTTACTTGTTGCATAATATTATCCATCATTGGTTTTTAAACTGGGAACAATCTATTGCAACAACTTTTATAAATAATTTATGAACTGTTTGATGTTTCCAGTAAAGAAAATATGCCATTTTTGCACTATACTTACTGATTTTGAACAGGTGGGAGGTTTATGTTTATTTGTGGTAGTCTACTCTACTTCACAAACAACAAGAGTGTATTAGATCAGTGTAGAATAGTCAAAGTTTATGCTAGCACATAAGTGTTTGTGACTTGAAACATTGCTGGCTATGAGTGTTAACATCATTGCAATGATCCTAAAAATAGCTAGGGTAAAAATGATTAAGTTCTTTCCTAGATTCCTTTTCAGTCATACTAGGATTCTCTATAATACTCCTTGTTTCTGAGTATACTGGAAATAATACACATTTATCTCAATTTGTCACACACGGAGGTGAGTTATCTGAGTTCTTGTACGACAACTGAAGCGCGGCTGCAATGGCGGATGCGCAGTTGCACACGCACAGTGCAAAATAAAAACACATAAATCGAAAAGATTGTGTGCGAAAGGAAGCCTGTTAAAAAAAATAGTTTGTGACAGCAATAAAATATTTGAGAATGTTTTTGCTGACCTTGCTAACACAACTTACGCACAGATTTTACCAGAGGTCCTGGTTTCAATTCCTCCGTCGGGTAGTGTTAATGGGTTTTTCCATCAGGAATTTCTCAGTAGCAGCCCGGAGTCTGGATTTGTGCTCCGTTGATGGCAATAGACTCACCCTCTATTAAGTGGGTCATAAACATATCTGGCGAAATGCGGGTGTACTATAAGCACACCGCTGCCAAATCCTTCGGGGATAACTGACGTAATGTTTTGTCTCGTCTCGTAACTGGCACTACATACCTAATTCTAGTTCAGAGCCTAATCATGCAAAGCATCTTATTCATTACGTCATTTTAAAAACCTTCACTGGCAGAAGGTTCTTTACGCATCGTCAGGCTCTGGCTTTAATAGGTTAATACAATTAATCCTGCCTTCACTGACTTAGCAAAATCTTAACTAATATTATAAAGAGAAAATATTTGATTTGTTGTATTTTTGTTTGTTACGCTTTCATGTTAAAATGGGTGAACGGATTTGGATGAAATTTGGCACATGGGTAGACCATGACCTGGAGAAGGACATGAATAAGTACACTGAATGCTCATTTATTTTGGTACATTATAATGGAACTTTAAAGTAATATAACTTAGATTTAAATGGAAGATCTGATGTACATGTTTTTTTTTTTAAAACCCTCCTGGTTTTAAAGCCTAATCGAAAAAGGTTTAAATAACTTTTTTGATGGTCCCCCAACTAGAGGTAAATATGAAAGGAAAACCTTTAAAAATGTTGATCAGTTTAGAGTTCTGCGATACAAACAATTAATTATGAATCTTCTTAGTTTTTCTACCATTACGTACTTACTTATTGGTTCCACGTCTGATTGTGGCTAGATAAGCCGATTGCAGATTAATATTACCAAAAAAAAAGATCCAGATGTTCGTGCTAGAAAGATGAGCAGGAAAATGAGAAGATCATGCTAGTAGGATGCTAGGCTCATCATTAGGTTTAACTTTGTTAATACATACTATAAAGGGTGGCGATTTAGTCTCCTGCAGCCGTCTAGGGTGGGCTACATGGTTGTCACATTCTGATCAAGGTTATGTCTTAAAAGAGACTAAGACCCCTGAGTTCGTTTCGCCTTTTCTTCTCAGGGGAGATAGGAAATGTCGACTCCAACTAGGATATTTTAATTTTAATACGACGTGTTAAAGTGGTCCCGATATCCTATATAAAGAATAAATAATTTAATTTCATACTAAACAACTTTTGTTATGAAATTCATATCTGACTTATTCCGAACAGTAGACTTTCGATGTATGTATGAAAAGTTTTTGTTCCTACTCATCGGATACTCAATTCTTTATTGCATTCCATGTGTATTATATAGATGGTCTAGCAAAGTAGAATATCAATATGGACCCTGTCGGGCACAGCAAAAATAAATTCAATATTATTAAAAAAATATTACATGATAATATGAGTTGCATAGCGAAAGTTGTTTAGTATAATGGGTACAATCATCCCCTTGACGGATGCGGGTGACTAAATCGCCATCCTGTACAAAAATATAGTTATGATTATGAAACAACAGCAGGACAGCTGCAGAAACGCCGACAATTGAATTCCATACAATCTTAGTTCATTATGCAGTTGTTGCGCAGGGCTGCACGGCATTCACTTTATTGTGTACTTGTGTTGTAACAAAATGCTTTCTTTGAGCTTGTATTTTGAATTACGTTTTCTTTCGGTATGACTTTAAATCCTAAGTGCTATGCAGATAAATAATTGATTCCACCATGTAGGTCAGTTTTAAGGCTCTCACTTGAGAACTCACTATTTAAAAGCAATCAAACTGCTAAAGTAACCATCTGAATTGTATACATGTAACAAAAACAGTCATCCAACCACGCGCGGTTTATAAATACGGACCTACCCTACGTTCGCTATTTAAATTCCATACATGACATACATGTACACCAATATGCGTCCTTGGAATAATAACTTTACTACACACACATAAAGGTCAGTTTGTTACAACTTCAACATTTTGTTATGACTTTCAATAGTCAATCCAGTCAATTCAATTCTGATATCAACTTAATTTTCACTGATTTAAAGTTGATATTTGTTAAGTGGATACAACAAAGATTTGACTATGGAATATATCAGGGTTCGTTAAAAAATGTGGCTAATAAAATACTATAGCTAAATCCTTTATTACAGAGGCACTATGCCTCAAGCTGGAAGAGGAAGCCAAGATGAACTCGGAGGCCAGATCGTGTACCGGCTCCCTCGCCGTCCACCCGAGGTCGAGGGACATCAAGATCGCGAACTTCTCCATCACATTCTACGGAAGTGAACTACTCCAGGATACACTCCTCGAGTTGAATTGCGGCCGACGATACGGCCTCGTGGGATTAAACGGATGTGGTATGTATTATTTTTTCACCATCTTCAAATATGTTCTGTAATTGCGTAACACACCTACTACAGTGGCAATACCTTACATTTTGACAGTTCCAAAACATTCATACCAATAAAGCCTTTTAATAGTATAAATGATGAGTAAGGGCAACCAGCAGTGGGCAATTTTGACAACAAAGTAATGTTTCATTTACACAAAAAATATGCTGGCGAAATTTTGGCTGAGAGGTAAGTACTTCTATGAACTTGATCAATTTTTTTATGAAGCGTTGCAGCCATGCGAAAGTACCTTTTGTCTTGACTATAGTGTACTCGTAATGTTGCTTGTTTGATTAAATTCTGCAACACGGCATGTAAACTGCCGCATCTCTGCTGAAATAACTTCGGGTACCTTTTTCCGATAACAAGCCTAACTATTCCGGAAGTGTGGGAAGTTTGGCGTTTCGATCAGGCATGTGCTTAAGTATACATTAATTTAATACAAAATCAGGAGGGAATATGTGAAACGCTAGTATAAAACAATAGTTTCATAACCACAGCTACCTAAAACCATTTTCTATGCTCCACTGTTAGATAAAATGACGTGTTTCTAGCTTTATTTATTTATTTTAGTACATGGAGCAGTGACAACTAATAAAAACAGTCAAAAAAGGAAACCATAGTCACCAGAAAGCCAATTGCAAATCCTCACGTATTACGTAATTAATTTGTCATCGTAGGTATTATTCACTATTAAACACTTCCGATAGAGTTATGATTGCGTTTCTATTGTACAGCATTATCAGTTTTTCCTTGAAACAGAGTAAGGGCAAGCGTCGAATAGATAGATTGTTTTATTACGTCCAGCGGGCAAGTTTAATTTATAGGCTAAGTGCTCGTTGAGTCCCTCGACAATTCTGTACTATTGAATCCTTATGTTAGTTCCTTATGTGTCGGAAAGCCATCTCTGGGATAACTCGGCGATAAGATCGAATTTACGTTCAACGAAATCATTGTTTCTCTAAAAATTTTTATACGAATTTGTTTTCTAACAATTTTGCAACGAAAACGCGAAACGGCTAGATGTTTCATTTAGCTTGCATTTCTTATCGGTTGAATTCGCTGCTATTATAAATTATTCTCAACTACAAATCGGACGGGCACAAGCGTTGGACAGTTTTCCTCGTTTAACGAGCATAACAAAGATGATACATAATAATATCTATATATATATATGTAACGTCGTTCCTGTTATCGTGGACATAGAAACCTTATAAAATTCTTACTTGTTCTGGAGATGTTATTTGTAGAGTCCATACAAAGAGAACGACGGGATGCCATAAACCACTAAAAGGGTCTAGAAAACTTAAATCGGCGCAGCGTGCTGGGGGAAGTAACAATAAAGGTATTTTTTTTAAACCACCCTATCGTATAAGGAAAACGACGAGTATTTAATCGCCAACCACCAATGAGTAAGCTTGGTAATCATGCTCGCACCTTCGCTGTATGAGAATAGGCCTTTGTTCTGCAGTGGAACAGTAATATTGGCTGGTATTGTACCTACATATTGATAGAATATAACATAAAGAAGGTTATACTTTCATGATATCGATGAGATGGAATCGATGTCCTGGATGTCTTCAGGCTGAAATAATAAAATGGATTTTATAACAAGCTCATAATGTGATTGTTAACCAATGCAGAACCAGTTTTTTTTCCGAGAAATGATCATAGGTATTCACCATTGACACGGGAAGCTTATGGTACAACATACATTCATTCTACTGACAAACACGAAGTGCTTGCTCTCAGCCATTTGGAGGAGGCTCTAGAAAGCCCGGTGGGACGCTCCCTTCACCTATAAAACTTTCGGACTTAGAGCCAACTAAGATGAAATGCTAGCTTCGCCTGTAAGCGCCTATATTGTGTTTAAAGAGATGCCAAAGCTTTGAAATTCTCTTCATGCTTGCGTATTGCAATTCTAAAAGAATATGCACCTATACATTAAATTAACGCTACCGTATTGCTTTTGCGAAAATGCTATTGAGTCTCAGTCTAGGTAATTGGCATCAGATCTCATAATATCTTGGTCGTGTCTGTCTGACTAAGGTGTGGATAATGCTCATGATAATTTCCAAAGAACTGGACAGCACATCGTCACTTAAAAGATTAAAGCTATCCAAATTCTATCACCGAAATTAAACAGCCAAAGTCTTATTTATATAAAGTAAAAATAGTTTTCGCGAACGATATCTTGCAATTTCGTGCCATTGATTTTCACTGCGAGTAAATATTATAATAGTGCATTGCTTTTCTTGTTTCTTTGTACGACGAGGGGACTTTAATTGCCTGGCAACATACCTCGTGTATTTGAAGTCTGAACCTATTGAAGTATGACATATAAATTTATAACATCGTTCGCGGCGCATAGTAAGCGCTGCTGTTCTGCTGCGAGTAATGTCTTGGTTTTGATCCCCGGGTCAAGAAAAGCTTTTTCATGAGGAAATCAAAAAACTGGCGGAGACTGGTTTTGTGCCAGGTTAAGGCGATAAGCTTGTCTCCAATTTCATATAACTTAAACATAGCCGGCAAACTGTACTCGTCCTACGTTTTCAGGAAAATAAGATTACACTATGTACTGTACTATTACTGCTATTCAGCTGCATTATAGACTGGAACTGGCTGCATGAAAAGTCTAGGCAGATGATGAGGATTACGTTATGTTCCTTAACACAGTTGTTATACGAGCTTCGTTTTCAATTTTTGCAGGCAAGTCGTCACTGCTGGCGGTGCTGGGTCGGCGCGAGGTCACCATCCCCGCGCACATTGACATATTCCATCTGACGCGAGAGATGCCAGCCTCCGATAAGACTGCACTCGAGTGCGTCATGGAGGTCGACGAGGAGAGGATCCAGCTGGAGAAGCTCGCTGAGGAACTGGCTCAGTGCGATGATGATGGTAAGATTAAACAGAGTTCACGATTCAGATGTGAAGTATCACAGTTGATGATATTTTATTCACATTACAATCTAGCCTATTAGCTGATAAGTAATTTAAATATTACTTTAACTACTAAGTTACACTAAAATTAAGAAATCGACCAATAACGACTTAAGCTCCGTATTCACATTCGGTATTGATAGGATAGTTTTACTCGAAGGCAAGCAAAAATCAACGTGTGGACCGCAAAATTCACAACTCTAAGACTCGCATCGAGCCGGCTTGATGGAATTAAATAAATGTAATTACATTACATACTCCTTCGCACCTACTCGAAGCGAGTTGGTTGAGCTTGACTCGAGCGTATGTACGCGTCCTTCGAGTCGAGTGTCTTTTTTATTATTAATGGGGAAATCATAGAAAGTAATTCTTCATAATGATAGCCCTTCAGGTATCCTTATATAATTGTTATAATCTACGGGACACAGCTCTTTAATTAAGTTCACACGGCTGTAATTAGTGCGGCGATCTAACTACTTTTTTACCCAGTACTTTTTATGTTTGTTCCTTTTATTTTTTTATAGCATTTTATTGGGGATTGCGAAACTAGCTGAATACAGTCACTGTCTCCTTTGTTGAACATACACCTTTTGGCTCGAACGGTTCGGTGAATACTGAGCTTTGCGCGTCGCTCGATAGATAAATGCGGAATGTGTGGACGGGGAAGCCCGTGCCGTTGCCGCGAATATATCTTTGTGGATTTTTTGGGATGGATATACGGAATAACTGTTCTGTTTCAATGTGTTGTTGATGTTGAATTTTAGATAAACAGATTTGCAGAACTTAGCTACGAGTATAGCGATATCAGTAGCTTCCGTAAGTTCCTTTATCGAGCAGGTATCACACATGATATTAAATTTGCCATCCTTTGCAGAGCATTACTATATTTGCATTGCATTTGGACTTGTCCAAATTCCGCACATGAGCAGGAGCCTAACTTACCATTGTGAGTTTTTGACGAATTTGAGTGGCAAATCTGTCAAAAGTACATAATGAAGCGTTTCTAAATTAGTGGACTTGGCCCACTGATTTTGGACCTAACTTGTTCATTTATCCACAGACGCGCAAGAACAGCTAATGGACGTGTATGACCGTCTCGAAGACCTGAGCGCCGACACGGCGGAGGCACGTGCTGCCAACATCCTGCACGGTCTGGGCTTCACCCGCGAGATGCAGCAGAAGGCCACCAAGGACTTCTCTGGAGGTATGAACCTTACTGTTACATACAATTTGGAGACAACAATACAACACTAAATTAAGCATCGTATTTCTTATGACGTTCCCGGCTTGTACACAAAAACTTAATCAAATATATCCAAACGTTTAGTCAGTATAGCTGGTCACCTGATCGGCAAAACTATTCATTTTTTTAATTTCGTTCGAAATACTCCCATACATCCTAAATGTTTTAATTCATTGTTTTATTGTTGTCAACCTATAGTATCGCAATTAAAGATAACATTCATTCATTCCACGTTACATAATACAAACATTATTTTAGCATATACAAATATTCATAACTTGCATCACCTATATTTCCAAAGGATTCCTCACAGAGGAAAACTATATCTAAGGAAAAACTTAATGGGTCAAGATACTACCTCCTTGGTTACTGGTCGCAAACACTAGTGCTGAACACGGGATCAAAATGAGACTGGGTTTTTGCTCACAGAAGTTCGGCGAAGTAGCCCGAAGCATAGACTGACAATATGTTCGCTCTCTATTACAAAATAACTGCCAAAATCTAGGTGTACTCATTCCTACCTACCCTTTCGAGGTACACAATCTTGATATTACTTTATAAATGTTGTAATTCAATCTCATTATTTCGTAGTTATAAAGTTGAATGGATAAATTCAATACACACGCGACGAGTTTTCATTGTTAACAGTTATTGATAGATCTGACGTTCATTGTCCCGGAACGTGTTATCTTGGCATCTTGCGAGGCGAAATTTATCTGCACCACAATAATTTCCATGGGCCCTAATAGCACAGTTTGTTCAGAACTGTTTTTTTCCTTTTACGATTAAAGTTAGGTTAGTAAAACCATAACATTTTTTGATGTCAGATTAACACGCCTATGGGTGCTTACAGAAGCGGGTTTTCGGGCCCGACTCCCGGTACAGATCAGTGCAGGTTGATCTTTGACAAGAAACGGTTACATTTTTTACCTGTTTCTTTATGTGAGAGCGCATAAGTTAACACGGGACTATTTCACCTGCACCGGTCAGTCCAGACTTGTCTGTGCCGGGAAACCGCTTCTTTATGCAAGTACCCTTAGTCATGGGCAAAATGCTCAGGAGCATACTGTGTTACTAGTTTTATTCTACGGATGGTACATGAGGTATACGGATAGTACAGAGGCACCTGAAACATTATTGTTTGGTGTGTTTTCGGGGATGGCAGCACACCCGCCATGCCTGTATATAGTACATGCCTACATTTATATCTGTAATTTTTATGGTGTACATAATAAAGAGTATTCTATTCTATAGTATTACGCTGTTCTCGAAAAGCGACTGTGACGCTCACCTTCCAGTTTGGTAATAATTACATAAATCCGCGTGTCAATTCACCGGTGCTTAACCGAATGCATCTGAATGGAATGGAATGTATTGGAAGCCATTTTCAGGTCCAAACCCAATTATCAAAAAATCCCGTCATCCTACTAAATTAATCCTGCACATGTCAATAGACAACTCTTTAAACCAGCATTGTTCCCGCAGGTTGGCGCATGCGCATCGCGTTGGCCCGCGCGCTGTACGTGAAGCCTCATCTGCTGCTACTTGACGAGCCGACCAACCATCTGGATCTGGACGCCTGCGTGTGGCTCGAGGAAGAACTTAAACAGTACCTACTTATTCTTTTATTGTGTTGATAGATGGATAGATAAACTATTTATTTAGTGCACACAAGAGCACAATTAAATAAATATGAAGAAAATACAAAGTAACCATTTATAGCCATGGTGGCCCCGTGGTAACGGCCTCAACTTACGAGTTGTAGGTCGTAGGTTCGAACCCAGGCGGGGTACTTCAATTTGTGTAATTTATATCATCACCACTCAAAACGGTGAAGGAACACATCGTGACGAAACCGACACATCCTAGAACTAAAATTTCAAAGACTGGTGTGACCACAAGAATGAGGTGTGACATCCAACACGCACTGGGCTGGCGTGATGGATTATGGCCCATTCCCTCTCACCGAGAGGAGGCCTGTGTCCCAGCCGTGGGAAAATAGGCTGATAATGGTAGCTACAAGGTACCAATATAAAAAAAAAAAAAACTAGTTGGATTTTATTCTAGGTGCATCGTCTTCACATACAATTATACAATAAATGTAAAGAAAATATTGTAAAACATTTTAAAAGAGTAACAACGGGCGAGTTTGTTGCCCATTCTTCTCCATACGAAACTACCTTTTGGAAGAGGTAATTAGATTATTTTTTTTGTAAATTATGCGTTTTAATAGTGCCTTTTAAGGGCCTATTTGAAATAAATTATTTGACTTTGACATAAAACAAAAATAAAGGGCAACATCAGGTATTAAGTAAGTGTACTTCTTCACTTATAGGAGAACATAGCATGCACAATAGAGTTAACAACTAAGCTAACAAAGTTAAAATATATGTAAAATAGTTAAAATGTTCAATGAGAAATTGAAATAATTTTAGTAAAATTTGGAAAAAGTGAATACATTTTTAATGGACTTAAATTACAGAAAATATTATATTAAAATGAAATAGGGACTAGCAGATGTCTACATTCGTAGTTTTAGCTAACATAGTATATTACCTACAAAGTCTTGACAATAAATAGAGTGACACTGAGTATAACAATAAATCAAATAACGAACATACAAAGTGTGGTGCTCGCTTATAGGGGAACTTCTTCATGCACTCAGATAAAACGTATCCAGGGAACAATACATAAAGCTGTGTGTTGTACGTGCCATAGTAGTTCGGGGTCTGTACTGAAGAATTACCTATTTGATATAAAATCCTTGTGACAATTGGATTGGACTTCCACTTTGTTGTGTGTGCACTACAGGATACTATATTGCTCATTCCTTTCATCATGACATCAGCCCAACCCAATGTCCATAGAATCGTCCCCCATTACAATCATTTTGTATTATTTTCTGAATTTTTGACAGTTTTTCATACAAAAATTTACCAACGTCAATTTTATACCATGGAGACATATGACGTTGAAAAAATCTACCATAAGGCTATTGAACACAACTTTAATTTTTTATTAGTGCACACAATCGTGACATAGCCTTCATTATTTTCCAGCTACAAACGCATCCTCGTCCTGATATCTCACTCGCAGGACTTCTTGAACGGCGTGTGTACCAACATCATCCACATGAGCAAGCGCCGGCTCAAGTACTACACAGGCAACTACGAGGCCTTCGTCAGGACACGCATGGAACTGCTTGAAAACCAGATGAAGCAGTACAACTGGGAACAAGACCAGATCGCGCACATGAAGGTTTGTCACCACACATTTCAAGGCACGTCAAAAGGCTCATGTTTACGTATTGTAACGTGCTATATTGTCTGTTGAAAGGATATAGCCGGTCTTTCACACGCACTCGGTTACGAAGACGGAAACATGTGAAGACTTATATTCTGTCTAACTAAATTTCTTCTTTGACCGCGCATTAGGAAGAGGCTTATGTTAGGCAGTGGTCGTATATTTCCTTTTAAATGATGAACATATGCTGAGCAAGATTAAAGCGGCAATGTTGATGATGGTACGGCCTGCCACCAGTTAGTAATGCTGCCCACGTCATGTTCGTCGTGTGATCTAAGCGTCGCTCGGGGCTCAGTGTTTGGGCTCGGGACCTACGCCTGCAAGTGAGTCTATATGTTTGTGGAATTTGGATGTTGTGTCCTTTTATTTTTTTCTTTCGATTCAGGTTTATTTGCCAGTTTTTCTCTCAGGTTTCCGCAGTGATTTATTTGAACTAATGAAGATGCTGCTATTCATTTTCTTGTTGCATCCAACCAAATATTCTGTGAAATTGCTGAGACTCATTCATTCTTCAATTTAAGTTTAAAAAACAGAAAAACTGGAATTCTTTCAACTCTTTACAATGAAGTATTTAATTTATATTCATTGTAATGACACAACTGGTCAAGTACATTATACCCCTTAATTGGCTCACATACATTATGACAATTTCAAAGTCTATTTCCCCAAAATGTGAAACCGGCTCTTTCAGGGTCTGTTATCAGACCAAATCACAAAGTTATCCACAAATGCAACAATGGAGCACATAGATATTGAAGAGAAGAATAAATGAGAATTAATTATTTACTTTCTGTTCCTCATGTATACGGTACCACCAATCATCGGTTTTTTCCTAATTAGATATAAACTATCGACCCATTTGCGATAGTGGCGTTTTTCTCGAAGGAAAGCACAGGGAATGCTTTATTTATTTTTACAGTTCTGTCAAAGGGCATGCGCTAGGGTAGCCGACAAAATGTAAATAGTTTTTTTTTTTTTTTTTGCAAATTTTCCGTATATACGATTATTTAACGAAAACATGACGATTGCTGCCAATAAGGAGTATTTCATAATTTTAATTATTATGCTTCGTTTATACTCGATACTGGGCGCGTCAAACTTTTTTGTTACCGTACAACCTGATACAGAGGTGCTAATTAAAAGAAAACGTAATAAAATTAAAATTTCACAGGCTGGCCTATCGCTTTCGCCTTATTTAGACAGTAGCACAGTACTTATCAGTTTGAAAGACTTGCGCTCTTATTTGTGCCCTTTCTTCCGTACTTTATAAAACGATTTTGACAGAACCACAGCTATCACTGTCTTATATTGAGCACCTTAAGATATGCTATGTATATATTATAGTAAATATTTATGTATGTGTATTATAAGTTTATAACCTATTTACGGAATTGTATACATATTTTATTTATAATTAATTATGTTATGTTTTTATTAGTATTAACTCCTGTTAAACAGACCGCCTGCCATCTTATCTCTACACCACCTTTGGTTGACTGGTAGAGAATGCTTAAGGCATTAAGTCCGTCTTTGTATGTACCTTATTATGTGCGAGAAGTTAAAATTAATAAATAATTAATTAATTAATATGCTAACCGTGGATTGAATCGTATTTGTTATAAGCAGTGTGTGAACTTATCTATAATGAAATCTACCTAAAAAATAGATATCTTCATCGGTATCTGGCTAACCTCATCCAACTACGTTTCGGTCAACTTCCAGTGTAGCCGGATGCAGCTGAATACCAGTATTTTACATGGAGTGACTACCCATCTGACCTCAACAATCCAGTTATTGAGTAGAACAATCCCCCAGGGATATAGGACATATTTATGAAACAACATGAATAAAAATGGTTCTAAAGTTACAGGTGCACACTCAGCGATGTTACATTTTAAATATGCAACGTCAACTCAAATAATAATATTTCATACTGTTCACTCCAGTTGGCGGGTTCGAATCGCAACCGGGGTTTGTGGGTTTGTGAACATTGGTGGCGAAATGAAACAGTTGATAATTATACTTGTTTACTGTATGAACTGTATTACCACACTCATTGACCGTAAACTTAACAGTATTTGATAATTAATAACTCCACATAAAATGAAATAACTGATTTATCATCCAAAAGACGTGCGTTCAACCATTCTTCCAAGTGAGAGTTTTTGACTGTTAGACATAGATTCACAATAATTTTGCACTAGTGTTGCAAGCAATGAACTAAAGTTTCGATACAAAATACAGATAAAAGATGAAGATACAGTTGTTGAATGCAAAACTTACAGCTAACATTTATTAAAATATACAAAAACATGTTAATTTGAGTTAACACATACATAATTATGACTTTACCATCTTAGACTTTAATCTAAATAATGTACGTAATGTTTTCAGAACTACATAGCGCGATTTGGTCACGGTTCCGCTAAGCTGGCCAGACAAGCCCAGTCTAAGGAAAAGACGCTAGCTAAGATGGTGGCCCAAGGACTGACCGAGAAGGTCACAGATGACAAGATCCTTAACTTCTACTTCCCTTCGTGCGGCAAGGTGCCGCCCCCTGTTATTATGGTGCAGGTTAGTATCTTCATGTGGATAGAATATTTTATCTCTAATAATAAGTACAAACATATTTAATTCCTCATCACAAATTTAGGTCCCGTCACATTCGAAACGGTCACTAATGTTATGTTATATATTCTATTATGTTAATTAATTTGCATACTATTGTATAAAATCAACTTCTAACTTATCAGACAGCTGTGCTGCTAGGGAGTTTGTTGCGCCACTTCTTTTTCCCAGCTAAAGCACCGGTCAAGTGTTTTTGTAATTTTTCAAAACATTCCAAAAGTGCTGATTCTCATCTTAATTTGAATAATATAATTTGGATTTTGAATTGTCGAAGGAGTCAGTCAGAAAGATGAAGCTAGTTGCACATTCCAAAGTGACAACAGAATGATTAACATTATAGCCTGCGTCCTAAGTCTAGTTCAGGGCTCACTGGCAACTAACACTAATGTAACCTGGCTGTAGGTAATTATTTAAGCCACTTATGACATTTTAGTTATGTTTAACCTGTGTATCCGCCTATGTATTTCTGGTAAGAAACTATTTTCTATTTATATCTCTGTTCTTTCCAGAACGTGTCATTCAGATATACAGACACGAGCCCGTGGATCTACAAGAACTTGGAGTTCGGTATCGACCTGGACACCCGGCTGGCGCTAGTGGGGCCCAACGGAGCCGGCAAGTCCACACTCCTCAAGCTACTGTACGGAGATGTGAGTACATCAGCCGGTCTATTGTCTGTTGCTGTCATTCCTCCTGATTCTAGGGATTGACAATATGGACAGCTCATTCCAAGCTCACTTCACCACTATAAGTTTTCACAGTGAGATCTTTAGAGAATATATTGGCTAGTTTTATGTTTCAAGTACAACATGGGGAGTCAATTGTGTTGGTTGTTTTAAAGCTACTGTTTGGAAATGTCAGTACACAGGCTTTTAAGCCCGCTTGCAGCACAAATCACTCCAGCGTGTTTGTGCACTTGGTAACCACAAGTAAAGCGCGCGTGGTTAGTGAGCAAAAAAACGTTAAATTTTGGATTTCTATTATTGTGTGGCAAAGATATCAAACTCTATCTACTTTTCAAAATACATATATGTATAAATTCGTTTTTTTAAATTAATTATTGCTTGGAAAACTAAAATATTGAAACTAGTTGTTTAAAATATTGATCAACCTCTTCCTTTTTTGAAGTATGTTATAAAGGCTTCTCAGGTTGTTATTGAGGGACACACTTGATATGCTTTTCTATGTTGTTCCTATAAATTCTATGCCGTATTATGTTATAATAGTGCAGGAATTCCTAAAAGATGTTATGTTGTGTATGAAGGAGCGAAACATAAGAGATTGGCAAAACAAAAAACTATTAATCAGAGAGATGGCACTCTATGCCGAAATACAGGTTTTTCATCTAGTCCAGCTGCAGATGCTCCCATGTTGTATTATTTTCATTGTAGCCTACAAATTTTGTACGCAATAATAAATAGTAATATTAATAATTATGATGACATTAAAAAATAATATTTTATTATTACTTTGTTATCTAACGCTACACGTTCCCTTCGCAGCTCGTACCATCAACTGGCATGATCCGCAAGAACTCTCACCTGCGCTTTGGGCGCTACCACCAGCACCTTCACGAGCTGCTTGACCTGGACCTGTCTCCGCTCGACTACATGATGAAGGAGTTCCCAGATGTACGAGAGCGAGAGGAGATGCGCAAGATCATCGGACGTTACGGGCTCACCGGCCGCCAGCAGGTCAGTACATAGTAGTAAATAATTAGGACGTTAAATGTCATAGTTGCATGGAGTTCACACAGCTTTTGCACTGTTATACTGCTGTATAAATTCCATGCTAATATAACTTTATACTACTTCATAAACGTTTCAATTTGCTTTGACTCATTGTAAGATGCGAACCGACGCGCGCCGGACGGTGTAAATCGTACATTATTGTACACCATGTCAATTATTAAATGTTTGAAGTACCATACATTTTCACAATGGGCAGTCTTATTGCTAAACATAAACATAATTTTACATCACGTCTGTATTCCCCATAGGGCTAGACAGAGCTCCCAACCACAGAAACTCTTTAAAGCCAGAATATACAGTGGCGAAACACCAGGAAAGCGTCGACAGAAAACACACAGCCTAAGCCGCTGAGTTTAGAAGAGAGATTTGGCACTAGAGTTCCTTGTATAATATTCCTCTTAAAGAGGTAAAATAAGGGATGAAAGTCTCTTCGAAAGTTAGTCATTTTTGAAGTTAGCAATGTGGAAATTGGTACTTAGACTTTTCCATAAGTAAAAGTTAGTTGTGTCCTCATTCTTGGAAATTCGTCCCTTAAAGGGGTTAAAGAAAGATGAATAGGGGACGAAAGTTTATATGGATGTTTGCATTTTATTTATTTAGGGACATGGTAAATTGGTTCTTATGTTTAGTTAGTTGTATCATCATTTTTTTTGTAACTCATCCCGTACGGCTACTAAAGAACTGAACCCATCGGGTACACGGCTTGTGGCAAGCAAACTAGCCTATTAACTACCACAACCTCATTCCTCAGGTGTGTCCGATGCGCCAGCTGTCTGACGGACAGCGGTGCCGCGTGGTGTTCGCATGGCTCGCGTGGCAGACTCCGCATCTGCTGCTGCTCGACGAGCCCACCAACCATCTGGACATGGAGACCATCGACGCGCTGGGCGACGCCATCAACGAGTACGACGGCGGCATGGTGCTGGTCAGCCACGACTTCAGGCTTATCAACCAGGTGCGTTATCAAACACAATAAGTTGGACTGTCTCGTTGGTCAGTCGCAAGCGGTACTGCTGAGCATGAGGTCCTGAGTTCGTTTCTCAGGTCGAGCAAAGTGTTATTGGGTTTTTCCATCTGGAATTTCTCAGTAGCAGCCCTGACTCTGGATTTGTGTCCGGTTGATGGCAATAGGCTCTCCCCCAATTACATGGAACTTAAACATTACCGGCTAAATGTAGGTGTGCTATATGTACACCTCGGCTAATGTTTCGGGGACATCAAGCGTTGTGTGATATTTTGTTAAAATAAATTTATTCGACCCAGACTAGCTAGATTGCTGTTTCAAAATATGCTGATGAAAATATTTTATCCAATGATAATATTGCTGATGAAAATATTTTATCCAATGTAATTATCAACATTTTCTTCCCCTTAACCCAATTTGTTTGGGGTCGCCGCAGCATAACTGATGAAATAGACCGTTCAGATCGATCCAGTGTGGTGCGTGGCTGCCGGATTACAGTTCGGTCGTTCGACACCTATCGAACTGTCTGCCAGTCTTGGCGAGCATAGGTTAATTACGGGAATTGGTCTTCAGTTATGTTTTGAGGCAATGAATACGTTACTGATCGACGCTGACCGACTGCCTGCACCTGCAGTTGCACCTTTATATTTACTTACCCAAACAACTTGTCGTCACAGGTCGCGGAGGAAATCTGGATTTGCGAGAATGGCACCGTCACGAAGTGGCAGGGCGGCATTCTGAAGTACAAGGACCATCTCAAGTCCAAGATCATGAAGGAAAACGCCGAGAGCGCAACCAATGTTCGCAAATAGTCCAATGCCTAGCTATTACCCTTAGTTTATGTTCGTCCGTCGCGCGACGCTCCCGCTCCACCTGCGACTGACAAACTGGCTGCTACAATCAGTTGACCCACTTCAACACCAGTGAAAAGGACACTTTATAACGTATCATATTGTTAAATCGTGCACGAAACCGCCACAGTCCGCCCATTGTAGCATCGTGAATGCTCGCCTCTCAGATTAAAATCTCCGCGTGAGTGTTAACACTTTCAAAGCAATAATGAATGATCCTGAAACAATAATGCCTGAAACTAAGCTATGTTACATAACACTTAACATATTTACTTAATAGAGTTTACTTAATAGCACTTGGAAGTTATTATATTGTCCGATAATTAAGAAGTTGTTGTTAAAATGACTTTGTATACAAACACATACACTAGTTTGTCTAGCCATAGTATAAATTCACCGTCAGGTCATAGTTATAAGACATTTATGTTCCAATATTGAATATTTAACGATACATTACAATCATTATTCGATATTTAAATGAAATAGTAATGAATATTCGTTTAATATTGCGAATAAATGTATCAAATGTAATTGTAATGTTTGTTATACACTGAACGACATAGTCGCAGCTGCGTCTATATACAGGGTGGTAATAGCTGTCCTTAGTGCTGTAAATCAAACGAGCACCCTGTATACTGCGACTAAGTGTCGCGAAGTGTGCGTAGTCACAGGTGTAGCAGAGCGGTCGCTCAGACCGGTTCGTGAACGACAATTATTATAGGATTGTGATTCCTTAAGCTGCCTATTGAAGCTTAGTAATAGTGGTATTATAAATAATTTTGTGATATATTTCCCGGGTGATCGCAGCCCAATTATGGAGCAAAGTATCTTGCAAACACTTTGAACGTAGCTTAATATGGATTATATTTTTACACCCGTACTGTCGCCCGGTAAATGTTCACAGTGTCTGGGCACTTACATTTGGTTGTTCACATTTTTTTTTTTTACTTTAATATTCCAATTTTAATACGGTATATAGTTATTGTTTGCAATGGAGATCGATTTCAAATTAATTTACTTGCATTACACAGCTTTATGGGGTGTTGCAAGAAATTGGATTAGGTACACTGTATTTTTCTTGGTCGTGTCTGCATTTTTTGAGGAGGACAGGAGGTTGGACATAGCTTGCGCCACAGCTCCACATCCACACCCTGCTGCCGTGCCGTCGAGATAGCTCCACTATGCGAGTTGCATCTATTATAACCATTAGAGGTTAAAGTTTTGTTTACAAATGAAGCCAAAAAAATTAAAATAAAACAGAATAGTTGTTTTAATTAAATTAATTACTTTTATTAAACCGTGATCACCAAAAAAAAACATTAAATAATTGCAAACATTAATTATACTATTCATTTAGCCGTGCTCTGCTTGTTTGTATTTAATTTTTCTGGATCAAACAAGCGTTTGGTAGATGTAATATGCTAAGCACTACTTACCTATTATTTAACTGGATTCATCTATATTTTCCTGAAGGAAAAATAATGTTTTAGTTTAGTGACTATCTTTTATTCAAAGAACATGTGACCGCTTAAAAACTTGATACAAGCAGCTGGTCACATGGCCTGGAGTCTGCACGCTGGGCTTTCTGTGCTGTTACAATCATTGCCAAGGCCTAGCCATAACCAACCTATGGGAACTCTTAAAAAATTACATCATTTTCAATTTTGGGGGGAGTTGGAAAGGTTGGGGGGGGGGGGGGGGGGGCTCGCGCAAATTATTTGCTTCTTTCTATAAATTCAGGGTAATGGGTAGTATTCGTTCGTGCATAATATTCCAAGTACCTAATCATAAGAATAAGCTAAAAACAAAAAAATACTTTTGTTGTCGGTCTTTCAAATGCTTAGAAGGTTTTGGAATGTTGCTATGGTATGTGTGAGACACCGTCACGAGTGTTGTGTGGTGATCGACCAAATGTACGTAGCCCCGTTCAGTGCGCCGCGCTGTGACTAGATGTAATAGTGAATGTTTCGGCTTACATAGGTAGCAACACGGATGCCTTTCCAAACGTTTTTGTCTACATTATTTATATTCTTCTAATTTAATCAGACGCCTCGTCTATCGTTGGCTCTCAATCGTCAGACAAATATAAAGGCGTTAACAGTGATACCAGGGTTGTGATGATCGACTTACGACATCTTGCCCTTTCAGAAATGTATTCATGAAGCAACTGCAGTGATAATCAGAATGTTCATTAATTATGTCAAAGTATCTGTGTGATTTCGTTTATAGAGATTGTTTTAGCCATAGGCTAATCAGCTGTGACAAATAGTTTAATCTTTTAAGATGAAATTCTTCAGCAAGTATGTTTATTTAGCAGCACAAGGCTCGACAGTGAGCTGGTGTAGTTATCTGTGTATTTAATACATTTTATTTGGCAGTCTGTCTTCAGAACTGAACTTATTTTTACAACAGTGCCTTCAGTTCGTAACTAACCCGCGTAATAGTATTAACTTGTATTCAATGGGGGTATAATTGTAAAATTTCCATTTTGTAAACTGCTTGATCTGAGGCAAATTTATATAAATCAATAAAATTAAACACATGGATATGTTTGTTTCCTTACTTTATTTCTTGTTATTATCCCAAGATGATTTGCATAGCTATTCACACCACCATTAGACGGGCTTCCGAATCGGTAATGATACATTTTCAGTAACCTGATTTGCCTAGTCCCCACTAAAAATAGCTGTCCGCAGGATAGCGGTTGTTTATTTGGTGTAAACTGTCGGAGATTTTCGGGTTTCGGTTTCGTGAACAGCGTTCAGAAATTCCTTCGATAATTATGACTTGATGATCGATTCGGCACGGAAGTGTATCGTCTGTTTGTGAATAGCTATGCTGATCAGTGTTCTGTGTGGCGAGTGCGACCCGACCTGCAGATCGCCGCCCACCATGCTGTACGTAAGGCAGTCAGGCATCTGTAACTAAAATAATATTAGTACAAGAATATCACTGACTGGACAGGTCCACTCAAACTGTGTGGTTCTTCAAAATACCATTTAAGACAGCAATCTACATGGTCTTCACATTGTCATGGTCTGACCAAGAGTTTTAAAAGAGATTGACCTCTGATTTTATTATGGCCTTTCTTCTCAGAGTAGGTAGTCGGATAGGAAACTCCGATCTCGTCTAGTTTAAAAAAAAAGTGATTTACGTGTAATGGCGCATTTAAATTAGATCGGTGACTGAATGCACCGCCCGCATTGAATTGGCTTGTTTACATAAGGTCGCCGGTTGGTGACCGAAAGCGGCGATCGTCACAGTCAAATTTAGCTTGAAATTCATACAATCACGTTGCAAACATCGATAAGTTTCCCAAGTCGGTTATGACCCGAATGCGGCCAACTGTAACAACTTTTATACTATGCTATAATAAGTGTCGGTACCTACTTTAATAGGTAGATACAAGTATTTTCCTGTTGTCGCTGGCAGCCATTACGTAAGTACGACTTCAGAATCTGGCGCTAATGCGGAATGAATGGATATTAAAGCAAGCCCAGTCAGCTGCTCGCCTCCCATTGTGTTTCTCAGGAAAGGCTTTATTGTCTTTAAACACTGTTGTCTGAAAATGATCGCTGGACCGACGCCGTAGAAACAGGAAGGGTGGCCAAAATATGGATCAACATGCTGATGGTCGGAAAGAAGATGGGGTCACATGCAACCACAATTTGCATAATTTCAACTGGTTTCTTTTTTATATTTTTCCACTTTGCACACCATAGACTGAACTCCGCCTTTATTAATGAGTCTCCAATACTATCGTCCCACTCAATTTTAATATGGAAAATATTAGCTCGCATAATTATGCTCCACATTTTTTTGGAAGAATGATTTCTAAAGAAGAAAGCAGCTCTCCGTTATTAGCAAATCGGTCTTTCGTTCCAGAAATCAAATCATCTAAGCAAGGTATCATAATAACACTTCTAAAGTATTCCTCGGAAGAATCGCTAGGAGGGTTGCTACGTACCTACCCTTTTATTATAAACTTTGCTTAAAGTTAAGATATGTTTAAACGTCAGAAATGTATGGTTATACAGTCGCTAATCATTACTTAGCTTTAAGCAACGTTTATAAATGAACCCCCTACTGTTTGTCTTCCAATAACTCGAGAATTCTGGACAAGACATCTTTCGCTATTTTGCAGCAAGCAATAAGTATTTTCGAGAATACTGGGTTAACGTCATTACATTACATTATCTCTTCTAATTTTCAGATTATGTCATCAATAAATTTCATAGCATATGCCATGTGCAGGGTTCTGCAGATTGTGTTGACAGTGGGACTAAATAATAGTTCACAATTTTTTTGAGAAATCAAATATCCCTTTTCCATCGCAGCTATGAGCGTAGTCGCAATTGAGGCAATGGTTTTGTTTGTAGAAGAGATAGGTATCTTTCATTGTGACGACAATTGGTTGCAGTAACTTACAAAATATTTTTTTCAACACATTTGCTCAAAAAATGCATTTACGAAGCCTGTGTACATGGCTCGAAAGTTAAAAAAGTTATGCGTGGTCATACATAAAAAAAAAAAAAAAAATTCGGGGCCACTTGAGAACCTCCTCCTTTTTTTTTCGTCGGTTAAAAATTACGCACCATTCAACGGAGCGTGCGGTAAAATAGGTACTCACACACAAGTACCTGTTTTACCGCATACTCCGTTGTATAGCGCCGTGCGTATCCTTTACGGTTTATTTTTAATTTCCATAAGAAAATATACATATAAGAACTACACCAAGGAGTTTCAAATTACGAGTATAAATAAGCTGAATAATAGAACCTCCTTGGAAGCGCTTTTACTCAATACGTTTGTCTCGCTTTAATACTAAATAGAAAATGAGACGAAACATGTAGTTCTAATTTTCACCCCGCGCACGTGGCGCCATTTGCAATTCGCGCCATTTTCATATTAGAAACGTCAAAGATTGTTGCGACTTTCCGACTGATATCTAAAAACAAAGTAATAATAAATGAGTTCAAGCAAGGAATCCGATATTAATATTGTACTGTTTTCTCGCAAATGTGCTGAAAAACGCTGTATGACACACGTGCGGAAATTGATATTTACAAACTCGTGACTATGGTAAGCCCTCGACCTCGTTTGTAAAAACCAACTTACCGCACTAGTATCATAAATAACTATTAATATTATACTTAGTCAAGTTAACGTTTTACATTTTCAGTTAGATTTTTAAGATTGATCGTAGGTATAAACGTATTTATAAACATTTCTAAGTAAAACGCGAATTACGCCTAAATTACACAACAATATTATCGTTTAGTTGTTACGTAGAAGTCACCCAATGATCTTTGAACGTTATTTACAAGTTAAATAAAAGTACAAAGGCCGACTTTACGGTCCAATACTGGTTGTGATGAAACCCTTATGTACCCGTTTATGTCACAAAGCAGTTTTAATGACGTGGTCAAACGACTGAAACATTGTAGTAATGTCAAACAACAACTCAACGACAACTGTTTTGATTTGAATTTTAGATATTGTGCTGTGTATGAAAGAATAATAGTAAAACTAAATCAAGTTAATTTCCATGATCACAAAATATCTAATACTGTACTTGCATTACTTAAATAAGTTGGATATAATAATAAACACAATGGTTTTAAATAATTATTCAAAATATTATGTTTTCATAATAAAGCTCCAACCATCTTGTCCAAGTTATATGGCGACCTCTTTATTACACTAATATAACAACAAGGTCGCATTGACTTATTATTGATGACCATATTAAGTCGACTTTAGGGTTCCGTAATCATTATTTGCTTTTTAATTAAATCACTTTTGTATGACAAAACAAAATGGGAAAGATTTAAAAATTTACTTAAAGTTATGTAACCGTTGAAATTCAATATTGTAGTCGCATACACGTCTTAGTTAGTCTTCCATACGGCCAAAATAGTTTTGTTATGTAAAGGCCATGCACAAACGTTTAAGAGGCATTTTAATTTAAATTAGTGGTTTATGGTCTGTATAAATCTTAAATTTGCGACCATACAAATACGGACGAAAATGTTTAATACTTCACACTATAGTCAATAATTATTTTTCTATAGTGGTATAGTTTCGCTCTGCTTTATTTAAAGTTCTGCTTGCATAAGCAATTGGCCTTTTATTCTGATTAGACAATACGGCGTCTAACGCGTAACCTGACGCATCTGTGTGTAGGGTGAATATATTGTCACTAGAAAAACATGGGTATTGTAAAACTGGGGCAGGTATCAAACGCTGTTTTAATGTTTCAAAGCTAACATGGCAATCTTTATCCCATTTAAATATTACATTCTTCCTACTCAAATTATTCAAAGGATGAGCTATATCTGCAAAATTTTTAATAAACTTTCTATAGTAATTAGCAAACGCTACGAAGCGTTTTACCTCATCTACCGTTTTTGGAACGGGATAATTTTTCATAACACTAATTTTGTCAGGGTCAGGTAAAACACCGTTGCTAGTGACTACATGACCTAAATATAACATATCCTTTTTCAAAAATTCACATTTGGATGGATTCAGTTTAAGATTCACTTTCCGAAGTCTTTCAAAAACGTCAATTAAATTTTTATTATGTTGACTGAGACAATTTCCATACACAATTAAATCGTCTTGATAGACGAGGCATTTTTCAAAATTAAGACCTGCCATTGCCATAGTCATCATCCTTGAAAATGAGCTTGGACTTGTTTTAAGCCCCATGGGCATCCTAGTCCTTTGTATTGCCCAGAAGCAAAGGCAGTGTATTTCCTACTATTTGTCTCTAAACCTACATTATAATATGCTTGATGAAGATCTAAGTGTGAGAAGTAGATGCATCCCGATAACGAATCTATAATTTCTGTAATATTAGGAAGAGGGAAATTATCATTTTCAATATTATTATTTAGTTTGCGGTAGTCAATAACTAACCTCCACCTCTTTTGTCCGTTTGCGTCTGTTTTCTTGGGTACCAGCAAAATTGGACTAGACCAATCACTTACGCATGGCTCTATAATGCCCTCAGCTAACATATTTTGAAGTTGTTTATGTATCTCATCTTTCTGTGAATGGGGTAACCTATACGGTTTTACAAACACGGGTTCTACAATAGGCTTTACGCGAATAGATTGTTGATAAATATGCGTAGTTGTCAATTTATCCCCCGGTAAAAAGAAAATATCCGCATATTTGGCGCATACTCTTTCAGTTGATATCTGCTCTTCTTCATTTAAATGTTTTGTATTCAACAGCGAAAACATTTTGTTTACACGGGCTGCATTTTTTCATTTTCATTTTCATTTCGCATTTATCAAAACTACAAATATTGTAATCCGACGCGCTGTGTATAATCGGGTTTAGTTTATCTAAAGTTAACTCATTCTCAGTTGTGTTAAGTATTCGTATTGGTATTCTACCACTAGTTGGTTTTACTAAGGTGCTAGCTATAAACACACCTTCGCTACATTCAGAAGCACAAACAACACATTCTTTTCCATATTAGTTTGTATAAAGTGGATCGACTCCGATCTGGGTGGTATAATAAACATATCATTTTTACTCTCAGATATCATAATAGGTAACGTAATAGGATTACTATTTAAAGTGTGCAAAGATACACTGTTATTCTTGTAATCTAATAATGCTTTATGTTTACGTAAGTAATCGTCACCGATGATTCCATGCGCCTTACATGGCAAAGAATTAAAAACAATGAACTTATGCCTAAACGTTGCATCATCTGTTACTAAGTCTAAATAAACGTAACCTAATGATTGTACTTTGCCCCCAAGTCCATTAATCTCAATACTCTCAAAATGGCATGGAATATTCTGTTCGACAAGATGTTTATATTTGATGGCTGAAATTGATGCACCCGAGTCAAGTAACCATTGGAATGGACTACCATTTACAGAAAGCTCGACAATCATGTTATTATCACATGACATAATATAATTTTTTGTCACGAAAAACTGAATTTTGGATTCATCATTTTTAGGTGTATCCTCAGTCATAACCTGCATTGTTTCCGAATTACGTGTCCACTTGTTTCTCGATTCGATCTTCTTAAATTCCGCCACGATCCTCGAGATGCACGGCCACGACCTGCATCCTGGTTTGTCTCATTATGGTCACCTCCACGCATGTGACCCTGGTATGAGCGTCCCTTAAACGCTCGTCCATGCTAACCTCTAAAATGATTATTTGAAGCACGCCTGTAATTATACCGATTATTTTGATTAAATGCCATAATCTCTCCTGATGAAGTCGAAGGGATCGAAGTCTCCTCATCCACTGCTGCTTGAACTGCATCTTTGAGGGATTCAAAATTCCTTGCTGCAATGATAGTGCTTAATCGACGGTTTCGCAATCCGTCGGCAAACCGTTTAATAGCTTGTTTTTCATTAAGCGGTTTCAATACCTGGTAATTACTGGGTTTCCCTTCGGATTGCGCTATCGTCAAATCCACGAACATCTCAGTAATGGCTTTTCCGTACTCGTCAACTGACATTTGTTATTGGCAGAAAGAATGTAGTTTGCTCTGTATTGCCGTAGCAGATTTTGTTGGCAATAATTGAACCCTCATATCGTGTAATAAATCCTTTACTGTGTCATAATTTAAAGCTAACTTCAATTTTGCTGTTTGAGACAATCGACTTTTCATAACAAACGTAATTAACTGTTCCTGCGATTGACTGTCTATAGTAGAACTGTAGTAATCGACCCCATCGATTAACTGCTTAATACTTAACTCGTCATTTGTCATAACAGACAACAAATTCAGTGCTATCTTAAGATCAAATTTCGCCATTTTAACAATTTTTCTCTCCTCCTCACTTAAACTTCCTGAATCTGAGTTATTATAACTACTTTCTTTTTCACATAACTCTTTAATTTCTACGATTAACTCCTCTATCTTATAACGATACTCATTTATTAATATTAACTCCTCATTTTTGTATTCTTTAATGTTAGCTTCTATTTGTTTACATGTTTTTTTAAATGAATCAGTTAATTTTGTTGTTTCTTCTGTTTTTCGACTACAAGCCTTAGATTCTAATCTTCGCTTAGGACCTATTTTAATTTAATATGTACGTATCTTCCGTAACTCATTGAAAATGTTATCAAATGCCTTAGCCATAAGGCATTATTTTATTCGTTTTGACGACTCTGCATAGTTTTGAATTTGTCTTAAACAGTCACTACCTAACAGTACATTTCTGCTTAATGTCTTTCCGAATTTCTTACGTACGTACACAAACACTTATTATTCACTTTGAACGCACTCATTATTTCACTGATCTACACTGACATTCACTTTCTGCTACTTTCGGCATGTTTTGGCTGCGACCTCGTCCGGACAATCGCATGCCCCTGAAAGCCTGATGGTTGATCTCCTGACGCATCCAACGAGTACGGCATTTTTTATATGCCTTATAACCCAAGTAGAGAATCACTGCACCCATCACACAGATAATTATTGTTGTCATAATAGTCTGGATGCTCAAACGTGCCCCAATTTCTTGCAAATTCGCACTATTTCCAGCACCGGCTGCGTTTTGAGCTAGAAAAACCTCTTCTTTGGTCTGGTATGATTGACACATCTTGTTTTTCTAATAATTTCGCACCAATTAAAAATTAAGCCAATTGTAACGCGACACGACCATTGTGCGGGGCTTGCCCGAAGGCAGGGTCGCCATGTAGGAATAGGTGTAATTGAGTACACGGATTGATGTATAATACTGGTCTTTATTTATTTTTTGTTTTTTTTTTTCCTAATGGACAGCTCGTAGTTATGACCACTAAGGTCCTGGCTACTTAACCGGGCAAACCTGTGGGTGCCTTAAGCTACTAACTTAAAGCCTCCAGCCAGGGGCGAAAAATACTTAAAAATTAGGTGACCGCACGCTAAGGGCACCCCCTGTGGGGTACGAACCTCGGCTTAGGGCGTCACTGAGGGGAGGGCAGCAAGATGGGACAGGCTGGATCTAAATTATATTATTATTAACTGGGGAATTTAAAACTACATGCTCAGCTACGGCGCGGGCTGGCGCGTCATCGAGCAAGGCTCGGGGGGGGTGACAATTACGTCGGGGGCGTCGCGTAGGACCTCGGCGGCGAGGTCGGAACGATGGCGGTCTGTTTTTGTGTACTGTACTGGTGACCCTACTGCTCTCCTGGAGGAGGGTTACGGGGTCATCGGGGTCGGACAGGGCATGCCTTGGACGGCGGGTACGACTAATGCGGGAGGGGGCATATCTGACAGCCTCGACAACCAGAGGGTTGCGATGTGAGGCCGCGGAGTCGAAGAAGCGCTTGGAAATGCGCTTCATGAACTGACGGATAGTGGGGATTTTAAGATCGAGATGGAGGATCTCGTTCCGAACGAACCAGGGGGAGCCGGTTGCCCTACGGAGGAACCGGTTTTGGAGGGTCTGCATCCTATGGATGTGGTGGGGTTTCGAGTGTGCGAAAACCACGCTCGCGTAGGTCATGATTGGCCGAATGCACGCTGTGTAAATGCGCAATTTGCACTTGAGTGACAATTTGCTGCGTGCATTCAATAGGGAGTGGAGTCTACCGAGAGCGAAAGCGGCGCGCGAACGCGCCTGCTTTATGTGCTCACCGAAAGAGAGTCTATGGTCTAGAGTGACACCCAAGTATTTGGCTCGCTTCTCCCAAGGGATAGGCTTGCCGAACATGGTGATCGGACGGGACTGCTCTTTATTAGCAAACCATTCAATATATACCTAGACTTAGACTACTTACACATACAAACATAGACATAGTTCTATGACACCCACACTACACACCATTATACGACGTCGTATAAGTTGTCCTGAAAATGTTTACTCACCTTAGACTACAATTATCCACAAATACAGGATATCCTGTATGAAATTGGTAAGTTTACCAACTTAACTGATATAGGTAACAACAAGATAACGATATAAATAAAGTGGAATTTAATCAATTTCTGTTGTATATTTTAGTGCAAAATCAAGAATTAAGTGACGTAATAGAACCTGCAATACGAAGTCGTTTAAGTTTTTTCGTGCGCTGTTTCTGAGCCGATTCTTCTAGATGCGAACTGCACCGACACTTTTCACATTGCAAAAACTTTTTTACAAAAAAACCAACCGACTTCAAAAAAAAAAACGCTGAGAAACGTGAAACGTTATGGCGGGCCGGTAGTCTGTATGTGGTGTTCCACTTCAGAGCTTCAAGTTCGGTCGGGTAATGTCTGGGTGCTTTGCATATAATGGCGGGCCGGTAGTCTGTATGTGGTGTTCCACTTCACTGTGACAGAGCTTCAAGTTCGGTCGGGTAATGTCTGGGTACTTTGCATATAAAGGCGGGCCGGTAGTCTGTATGTGGTGTTCCACTTCACTGTGACAGAGCTTCAAGTTCGGTCGGGTAATGTCTGGGTACTTTGCATATAAAGGCGGGCCGGTAGTCTGTATGTGGTGTTCCACTTCACTGTGACAGAGCTTCAAGTTCGGTCGGGTAATGTCTGGGTACTTTGCATATAAAGGCGGGCCGGTAGTCTCTATGTGGTGTTCCACTTCACTGTGACAGAGCTTCAAGTTCGGTCGGGTAATGTCTGGGTACTTTGCATATAATGGCGGGCCGGTAGTCTGTATGTGGTGTTCCACTTCACTGTGACAGAGCTTCAAGTTCGGTCGGGTAATGTCTGGGTACTTTGCATATAATGGCGGGCCGGTAGTCTGTATGTGGTGTTCCACTTCACTGTGACAGAGCTTCAAGTTCGGTCGGGTAATGTCTGGGTACTTTGCATATAATGGCGGGCCGGTAGTCTGTATATGGCGTTCCACTTCACTGTGACAGAGCTTCAAGTTCGGTCGGGTCATGTCTGGGTACTTTGCGAGCAGATCGTGGGTACGGCTGCTGGTCATCTACAGTGTTGATGCTGGAGTCTGAAGTTGACGTTACGTGGCCGACAACGGATAGGCCTGTTTTTTTGTCAATAAACCTTCGTCCGTGTATATCTACCGTGAGTTGGCGTTTATGTAGGAAATCAGCCACCAATATTGGTCTGGTCACTTCGGCGATGACGAAATTGCACATATACGATCGCCGTAGTCCTATATTCAAGGTCATAGTGCGATCCCCATACGAGGGTATTGGTGAGCCGTTGGCGGCGTAGAGATATTCGGTCGGCGTCGTTTTTTCTCTGCGTACCCGCTTGACAGGTAAAACTGAGACGTTCGCGCCGGTATCGATGAGGAAATGCAGACCAGTTCCCAGCTCTTTAATGAACAGACGGTGTCGGGTTATGTCGGCGACTTCGGCTCCCGTCGTAGCCAAAGTCGGGTCTAGTTTTCCTGGCTCGTATTCATCTTGCTTGCAAAGTTACAGGGCCTCCGACAGCGAAACGCCTCCTTGCCGAACTTGCGATGGAAATAGCAATACGATGTGTCACGATTCGCGGACTTGGAACGAGATCTTGAACCGTACCTGTCTCTCTGTGGTCCACAGTGGTAGTTACCCGATCTGTCCGTTTTCAACGCTGCGACCTCTTTCGTAAGTGCGTCGATCATATTCAAAATTCGATCGTTAGGCGATGGTGTCGCCTGCCGGGGTCGCGGATTGTTCGAAAGAGTTACCGTGGCCCTGGCGCACAGGCAACTGAAGGAACACGGGTGGGTTTTAGTCAGTAAGAGTCTGACACGCCCTTCCGCTCCGCCCAGAGCGGGAGAGGTCATTTGATGATTTCCCACCCAAAAAAAAAAAAAAAGGTTGCCACAGGAAAAATGAAGCCATTTCCAAATCTCTCACTTTTTATGAAATTGTTGGCTGATAAAGCCGTGTACAGACGTCGACGAATGCACCGCAAAAAAAATAAAATAAAAGGCGATGGTGTCGACGATTGTGACGCGGTGCTAGCATGACTGCAGGAACACACGGAATTGAGCTCTTTAACTGTTCACTCATCTTCTCGGACATCGCCGCTAGCGAGTCTAATTTTGATGCTTCACTGACTGCCTTTTTCAAGGAGTCCGCCTTTTAAGGAGTTGTATTGCTGATTCTAATGATTATAATTCTGTAAAGCCATATTTGATACGGTCGCGAATCATATTTAGATCACCATACAACCTGATACTGACCTGCAAATTGCAATAAACGTAAGAAAATTTGAATTTCGCGGGCTACCTTGGCGCATGATAATTTGAAAACTTGCATGTGAACAAGAAGTGTTTTAAATACATAAACTAAATATGTATTTTAATTTTTTCGCGATTTCAAGCTTATGGTTCGTTTGACCATTTCATCCTACTCTCTTGGCTATTGAACACGATTTTCCTGTATAAACTGTTATTTATATATTTGGTTTGGAGTTTTAGGCAATTATTTATGTTTTTTCGCAGTTAACGAATACAGGTAAATTGGTATAGAACTTCGGTTTACTTTGTAACGAATAAGTTTCCAAAATGGCCAACATGAAAATTGGAGATTTCCTTTTAACATGTCTTATTTTCCTGGGAAATCTGTTTAACAACAGCTTTTAGAATTAAAGAGACCCGCGAAATACTTGTTCTTTAAAATATATTAGGTCCGGTTCCATGGAAAGGGAACGCAATGTTCTCCACAAATACTAGGATATCATGATATATGAGAAAGTTGCAACGGCAATCTGTTTAGAAATTCCCTCCTGCCAAGAGTACATAGCAGCATATTCAGGTTGTTAGACATAGCAAAGAAATATGGCAATGAAAATATTATAAAATATTTATTTTGGCTTCGTGCATACCTACTGCTGAAAAAAGTTAGGTAACGATGTTTTGTTTCCGCACCACCTCTAAGATAGAGTAAGAAGAGATTGTGTAGAATTTATCTCCTTCTAATAATTTTAATATAAAAATATCAATGATTGTTTGTTCGTATTTTATGAGGTGCCGTACCGTATATATGATTGCGATAAAACTGTCAACTTATTGCTAGTACTAGCGCGAAGGTTATAGGCATTAAAAAAAACACGCCCACGGAGTTGCGGGCGGAAGCTAGTATTTAATAAACTTTTCAAAGCATACATTGACGTCAACACAATATTTTTCGAGATTATTGCAAAGAAATAGTTATCTTGACCTTTGACAGTTAATATTTTGTTTACACACTTTATTTCTCTATGGACTTTCACATAGCATCCAGTCAGTGAGTTGCATAAGACGACCCTTCTTCCCCTCTTCTTCTTTATAAGAGGGGGGATACTAACGATTGGTCGACAAACGTTTGGTCGACGTAACGATTGGTCGACAACCGATTGACCGACAGTAACGATTGACCGACACAACCATTAATCGACATATACGATTGGTCGACTCAACTATTGATCGACCATAACAATTGGTCGACATTACGATTAGCCGACAACGCTACACAATCGGGGATGGGATGCAAGAGCGAGCGAAGCGAGCTCGGGACTCGGGGCACCCCGACTCGGACAGGTTAGGTTAGAAGGGGATGGCGGGATCTGAAAGACCCCGCCGTCCCCTTCGTGGTTATTTTTTTTTAAACCGCCCAGACGTAGGAGCCCATCTCGATTTACTCGAAGCCTCTGCTTCTGAATTTCTTTGCTTATAGAAAATTTATTACTAAATGGTAATCGTAATGTCGACCAATTGTTATTGTCGATCAATAGTTGAGTCGACCAATCGTATATGTCGATTAATGGTTGTGTCGGTCAATCGTTACTGTCGGTCAATCGTTTGTTGACTAATCGTTACGTCGACCAAACGTTTGTCGACCAATCATGACAAACCCATAAGAGGGGTCAACTAATGCAAAGTACTGACCGAAAACTCTTCACTAGAATCTTCTCTTCTCTTTAGAAGATCTTCTTTCTTGTAAAGATGAATGTGTGTGTGTGTGTGTGTGTGTTTGTGTGTGGATGTATTTGTTTCTTTTTGTTTCTTTATTGCATATTCTCTTTTAATTGTTTTTATTTTTCTGGGCTAATATGACACTACAAATGCCGCAACGCTGACCTCTGGTTTTCTCTGATTCTTTACTTTTTATAACATTCTTTTGTTTTTTCATTCTTGCCTTGACCACAGAGTACATTTTATATACGTAGGGAGACATTTTTTTTTTGCTTGATATTACGCATATCTTTCAATATGTAATCCATATTATCTTTTCGATCCATAAAATACCTCTTAACATGGTAGCAGAGCGTTCAATTACATTGGAAAAGATAGAAAAACTAAGCAAGTAAGTTTAAAAAATAATACAAGAAAATATAAACTTATTTTTTCAAATAAATTCTAACGAAGGCCAGTCAAAATGTCGACTACGTGTTGCAAAATTGATATCGGTCGTTTAGAAGGAAAAGAAAATTGGTCAACATGTCGCTGCAAAGTACTGTTGCTTTTAAGGGGTACTCCTGGCGGGTTGGACGTTATAAATGGAATACTTATAGAACCTAAACAACCAGCTAGTACAGCAACTGCAGACGTTAAAGCAAATTATGAAAATACTTTAGAAGCATATCATAAGATAGATAGATGTCGGATACCACTTTGCAAAAGGTCATGAGATTCTCAACAGCCAAACAGGTTTGGGATGAATTGCACACTTTGTTCAATGGAACATCTGAATACAAAAGCTATTCACTATGCTACAGTTCCTTTGGCTATAAAAAAGATCCCTCACACGACATGTCAATGCATATATCGAAACTGAAAAATATATGGCATGAATTGAAAGTGGCTCTTCAAATAGGTGAAACGAATTATGACCTTCCAGAGATATTATTAATCTGCAAGATCTTGGAAACTTTACCCGACGAGAACTACATCTCTTTCAAATCCAGTTGGATGTATCATATTGACAATCTGACAGCACAAGTATGTGCTTATGAGCTTTCACTTTTGACCACAGAAGATAATACTGGTAGTACTAATGAACAAGCTCTAGTTGTACTAAATAAGTTTAAGAACAAAAACAAGTGTGGATATTGCGGACTATATGGACACAAAGTTAAAAAATGTCGCAAGTGGATATCGGATGGGAATCTTTCTAAAACACATGTACCATCGACAAGTCAAGATAACAATACCAATCTGACCCTATACAAATGAGGTTGCTAGAATTATTGAAGCAGATCTTGACAGTTGTTGATAATGGTGCTACAAGCTCAGAATAATAACTCAAGCATAGAACGAAGGCTAAAACAGCAACTGAACCAATATATTTGGTTCACTTTGACTTATGGAGGCTGCTGATTTGTTAGAGAAGGACACGCGTACAAAAGACATTTCGAAATTTTGTAGGTTGTCACTAATTTTGTTCTGACTAATGATAAATGATAAATGATAAATGATAAATGATTTTATTTCTGTAAGTAGGTTTGTACAAACACTTTTACACGTCAATCATATTTTTAAACTAGATGAGGTCGGCGTTTCCTATCTGACTACTCTGAGAAGAAAGGCCGAAACAAACTCAGAGGTCACAGTCTCTTTTAAAGTCCAGACATAATCTTGGTCAGATCATGTGAAGACCATGTAGATTGGTATCTGAAATGGTCTTTTGAGGAAAGAACCACACAGATTGAGTGGACCTGTCCAGTCAGTGCACGCATTTGTCAGTAATCGTGCAGCTCAACTCAGGAAGTCAGAACTTAAGGAGCTCAACGAATGATGTGACTCACGCACTTTCAACGTCGATAAATTTATCGATGCCATGCTTTAATTGCCAAAATGAATGTCTGTGATGGGATATATTAAACTTTCTTGAAATATATAAATTATAGCAAAAATCGTGAATGAATGAGCACAGGGAAATTATTAATCTTCAAATAAATAATCAATTTTTACGGGTAAATTAAATCTATTTTAAAATTCGACTATTTGTTACAGCTTAAGCTCATTTTTTTGTGTTGGAAATCATCAAATGACCTCTCCCGCTATGGGCGGAGCGGAAGGCCGTGTCAGACTCTTACTGACTAAAACCCACCCGTGTTCCTTCAGTTGCCTGTGCGCCAGGGCCACAGTAACTCTTTCGAACAATTCGCGACCCTGGCAGGACAGCTTAAGCTCTAAGGTTAAAATGTAATGGACGACATTCTAAGTAGAATAGGTCGAATCAGTCGAGGTTCATAAGTGCAGACCTACATTAACTTTTACTTGTAAGTCTGTAAATTTAAAAAAATAACAAGTATATGTAGTAGGTATAAAATCATGTTTGGAATAACAATAATAATTTCCAATCAGTTAGCTTTAGCTTTGTATATTGTAAGGGCACATTCAAGTCAATGAAAGACGAACCTATTAAATGGTAACTTTATAGTAGGTACATACAACGTTCACACATGTGCTATGCAAATATACAATACTGAGAGCTTGAATTTATACAATGCAAAGATAGTTTTTACAATCTTCAGCAGCTTCAACATTAGTTTCAAATGCTACTCAATTAGTTTATGCGCCCTTGTGGAGCAGGACCAAATTGAGCCAAGCATTTTTATAATATGCTTGGCTGCATAGTGTGAATTTTATACAAGATTTAAATTTCGTTTTATTCAGTTAAAGTATATGGGGAGGTATTTTATTGTAACATTTCAAACAGTACTCCATGAAAGATGAGTCTAGTTTAGCCAGCCTGAAACCTGGTTGAACTAATTGTGTCTTTCACCTCTTTTACTAAAAATATTTTAGTTTTTTTTTTAAAGATTTTTCTTTACGTATGTGATGTTTTCACAGATATAATACCAAGGTGCCGTCATGACATGAATATCTTTAAATATCGAAGTCGTCTCCATTTTGCAGTTTCATTGTTAACATAAATGAATCCAAAGTAAAATGCTTGGAGCAAATGTGACTATGCTTTTTTTGGAGTTCAATTTCTTCTACCAATGCGATTTACCCATATTTTTTTTTTCACATCTTGTTCAGGAAATCTGTAAAATAAAAGTATCGACAATATTATTTACGTCACTATGCATATTTATGATAACCTCAAAGAAATTTCCGAATAGTCGCTAAAACTTCTACTGAAATAGTTATTACGACTGCTTTCCACTACAAAGTGATTCAGCAAACCTTGTTTTATTTTTCTAATCGGTTATCAGCTCGCAATAGACAAATAATTTGATAAAAACTTACCGATGGAAAGTCAATAGTTGTTGGTTATTTTCTTTTCGTAAAGAATGGGACTTGCAGCCCCCAACTACACAAGACATTATACAACAGAGTCCCAATTCAATTCTCAATTCTTTATTGCGTACCATAATGTATACAGTTGGTAGGGAAATAATTATACTAGTCACAATTATGGACCCTGTCGGGCACAGCATACATCAGGTAGGAGAGAGAAGGAAGAACACTGGCGGTTTAATAAGATACATTTTATTATTAGTTAAGTAGTTAGTAAGTTATATTGTTTTATTAGTACAGAATTGAATTTATGAATTACAGTTATTGTTTTATAAATTATATACATTTATTTATTAATTATTATTATAATTATAATTATTCATTATTGTTATATTTACTTAGTATTATTATTTATTACGTAATTAATAATTATTATCGTTAGACTAAGTTATTTATTTGACGCGAACAAGTCAAATTGTTCAATGACCGAACTGTCACACTCTGAAGCAAAGTACTACCTTATTTGGCCGGGTTGAAATAGAGCCAATATAACCAAAATGACAGATCATCTTGTGACAAGCCAAAAAAGTAAAACAAAGTGCGAATCATTTATCTCATTCTAACATCCTTTTTCTTGCCATAAGATATAATGAGACTAAAGGCAGTGACAGAATTTTTATTTTAGGCTTCCTTCTATGCTTTATTTATTGTTCTGAGGTTCTGAGGACACAGAGTACATTTTAAATAGGCTACAAGTCATGTCACCTGTCGAAATGACATATTTTCCAGCTTTTAACATTTCAGCAATAATAAAACAGTAACAACAGCAAATGGCTCAACAATTCAAGCTATTGGTAAAGATACAGTTGATTTAATAGCTGACGTTCGAGGTCAGACACAAAACATTGGACTGTGTGATGTATTGTATGTTCCAGCAATAATGAAAAACTTGTTTTCCGTACTTGCTGCTCAAGATAAACTTACAAGAAAATTCTGTGACAAGAATACTATATAAGAGATAGATAGGCATTGCGACCACCACAGCGATTTGAAGATTTTATTATGTTTACTATTGTTAGTGATTTTGATGAACCCAAATCATATAAAGAAGCAATGAACAGTCTTCAGAAAGCGGAATGGTTAAAAGCAATGGATAGCAAACTAAAATCTGTAAAAGAGTATAAGCCTTGGATTTTGGTGAATAAATCAAAAGACAGAAAACTGATTTCTTGTAAGTGGGTGTTCAAAGTGAAAACCAATGCTGATGGAAGCCAAGGCAAGATAAGGCAAGATTAGTAGCAAGAGGTTACACACAAAAGAAAGGAGTTGATTATAGTGACACATTTAGTCCTGTTGCTAGAATGGCCACATTAAGATCGATTCTTAGTATTGCTGCAAATAAAGGACTAATCCTCAGACAATTTGATGTAGCAACTGCATTTTTGAATGGTTCATTATATGAAGATATCTACATGAATCAACGAAGGATACAGTGATGATGCGACTAAAGTATGTAAGTTGAAGAGAAGTTTATATGGTCTCAAACAAGCTACAAGATGTTGGAACTTTTTGATGTATTGTTGATTATTTGAAAGTTTTACGATTCAACCAATGTGACACAGATCCATGTTTGTTCATTAGAAACCGACTAAACAAGAAAATTATTCTTGGACTCTTGATTAATGTTGATTACGGGTAACAACCCAAAGGAATCTGAAAAAATATTGGGAGAATCCAGAACAAAAAACCCATAGAAGACACCTAGAAGATCTTTTCAAAACTATCCAAGAACATGGTTTAAAAATAAACGTGTCGAAATGCGTTTTCGGGCACAAAAAACTGGAATTCCTTGGCTACATATTGACTGAAGCCGGCATCAAACCAACTGCGCTGCAGCAACGTGTCGGAAACAGCTGGAGACCACTCGGTTTTTACTCAAAAAAACTAACAGAAGCGCAAAGCAAATACAGCACGTTCGACCGAGAGCTACTGGTGATCTACCAGGCAATACGACACTATCGGCGCATGTTTGAGGGTAGAGAAATAACGGTTTACACGGACAACAAGCCTTTAACGCATGCACTACTGCGGCTAAACAGCAAGACTGAAACCCCGGTACGCACGAGGTACTTGCACTATATCAGTCAATTCACAATGAAGATATGCCATATTGAAGGAAAGGACAACGTTGTGGCCGATGCATTATCATGAATCGAAGCAATATCCACTCCATCACCAATCGACTACGACGAGCTAGCTCGTCTTCAACACAGCGACAAGCAACTGACTGACGTCACGAAAAACAATTCGCTCCAATTCGAACGACTACGTCCACACAACGCAAGTTAGCCAATTCTGTGCGAAACATCAAGTGGCCACGTACGACCTTACCTGCCACCAGAGCTACGAAGAAAAGCTTTCGACGCCATGCAGGAGTTGAGCCACCCGAGCAACTAGGAAGATGATCACACAACGTTTTTTCTGTATGACGTTTCATAACGTATGTGGACCAAATGTTGTATAACCTGCCAACGAACTAAAGTGCAGCGACACACAGTTTCGCCGCTAGAAGCGTACCCACCAGCAGATCGACTGTCGCACATACACATAGATATCGTCGGAGCACTACCCATATCAGATCGGAAGACGGTATTGTGTTACCATCATCGACCGGGCAACTAAATAGACAGAAGCATTCCCAGTCAGCGACATAGAAGCCAATACTATCGCCACGGCTATCTACGAAAGGTGGATAGTGCGATTTGGTTGCCCAGAAAGGATCACAAGCGATCAAGGAAGACAGGTCGAATCTCATTTATTCAAAACACTGATGAATAGAATGGCCATCGAGAAAACTCAGACCACTGCCTACCATCCACAGGCGAACAGAATGGTTGAAAGGTGGCATCAATCATTTAAAACAGCATTGACGGCACGACTACATAACTCAAGCTGGACGCAAGAATTGCCAACCGTATTACTGGGACTTCGCGCTGCAATAAAAGAAAACACCGATGTGTCATCAGCAGAAGCGCTATACGGTAAACCGCTACGGGTACCCGGTCAAATGTGTGGAGAAGCGTCGATATACGCAAATACAAATACACACTTTTCAGCCACGTCATAACGCAATGAAAAAGATGCAAGCCGTCCGCCGCAACATCGATCGCCGCGCAATGTTTATAAATGACGACCTACATATATATAAGCACGTATTCATACGTACCGATGCCTACCGCCGACTGTTGACACCGTCTTACGAACGTCCGTATCGTGTCTTGAAGAGACAGAACAAGGTGTATATAGTCAGATATCGTCAAGTAAACATCAGCATAGATCGACTGAAGCCTGCATTCCTGCCTAACACCGAAGAAACAGTATATCGTACAGGCGAACAATCGACATTCGTCACGCAATCCGGCCGCACCTCAAGACCTACCGTACGCTTCGCTGTATAAACATTACGTCCGGCCGAGACAGAGCACGGCGACGTATATAAGTAGTCTATGCGGCCGCGCACTGAACCCAAATGTGAAAGGCACACCACAGCGCGAACACTGCGTCCATGCATCTCCGTGCAAACTACGTCACCGCAGCCCGCGCCCACTGAGTCGAGAGTTCGAAACACCACTTCGAACTACTTACAAGCTCACTGACGCCATGTTTCGTGACACCACTCTGTACGAGCCTTGCCTTAGGGCGTCGCTGGGAGAGGGCAGCAAGGGACAGGCTGGATCAGAATTATTATTATTAGGGGACGAATTTAAAGCTACAGGCTCAGCGGCGCGGGCTGGCTCGAGCAAGGGTCGGGGCGGACGTGGCTTGGGCGACACGGCGGGCCTCGGCGGCGAGGACGGAAGGACGTCGGTCTGTGTTTGTGTATCTTTAAGGTACTGGTGGCCTTACTACACTCCTGGAGGAGGGTAGTGGCGTCATCGGGTCGACTAAGGTATGCCTCGGGCGGTGAATCTTACTAATGCGGGAGGGACTGTAGCAGGCGGCTGCTTTGATCAGAGGGTTGGGGTGTTTTATGCCGCAGTCAAAGAAACGCTTTGAAAGGCGTTTCATGAACTGTTGGATGGTGGGCATTCAAAGATCTATGTGTGAATCAATTTGCATTTGAGAGAATTTACTGCGGGCGGTTAATAGGGAGTGAAGTCTACCGAGAGAGAAGGCGGCGCGCGAACGAGCCATCCTTATGTGCTTATGTGTGTGAAGGTGTTGGTCGAGTATCACACCTAGGTATTTAGCTCGCTACTCCCAAGAGATCGGCTTGCCATACATAGTGATCGGACTGGACTAACGCTGAGTTTTTTTTTTTCATACTGGCTTTAATAAAGTTGGTCCCTCGGGGGCCTTCTCTGCTTTACCGGGCTTCGGTGGGGCCAGAAGGGCCTCTCACCTAGCAAATAAAATATTTTTAGGTAGCACATCTAAGGGCGTCCCATAGTGGGACACGAACCTAGGCTTAGGGTGCTACCGGTTACTGAGCAAGTGGGGACTTGTTGCATCTGAGAGTTATTATTATTAGGGACATTGTTTTGATTTAATGGCACCGCGCGGGCGGGCGGGTTTAATGGACGGGGGGAGTGTTTTATTACTCTATTTCGCGGAGGTACTCGCCGTCGAGTACAGGATGTCTGTGTGAAGTGTTTTTTGCCATCTAACTTTACACTCTGCTGCGACTTGAGTAGTAAATTGCTGTGTCATCGGTGAATAGGGCCAGATCAAATATGCACAGACTTAATGCTAAATTTATATACAGGTAGTGTCTGTGTGCAAGACTTACTTTATTAAACTAACCAATAGGAAACCAGTAATAAATATTAGATACAAGCTAAGATTAGTACATCATCAATCCGTGTGGTGTCGCATGGACACAGCGGTCGCGCGGTTTGCCATTCGTATAAATATCTGGCAGCGCCACGCGGAATCTTCAGTGAACTTTTGGCTGGGGCGGCGGACGGATGTATTGATGATTTGCAGCTAGCAGCTACAGTACCAGACAGCACAGCAGCAGCAGATAAAAACGGCTGTAAACATTGTATATAAAGCTATCCTGTAGTATAGTCTAATCATAATAATATTAATCACTCCTCACTGACACCACTTTCACACCCACATGCAGGCTTAGCATAAGCACCGTTTTGTCGACGGAAGAACAGACGAAAATGACGTTTCGTGAAAACTGTGCGACGGCAGTTAAGTTCAGAACTTTCAGAAGATTCAACTGCACTTTTTATGAAATTCAGTAATTTATTCACTATTTTCTTTTATTTTGCTTATATATCGACAATGGTGTGTCCTATCGCAAACATAATGAAAATTTCGACCCCCTTTACGAAACCCGCAAACCTCTAAAACTTAACAGGTAGGTAATAATTTTTCACATTTTCCATACAAAAAGTGAAGAATTCCATAAAAATATCCTAGAACAATTATGTGGTAAAAATGTAGGTCGACATATTTTCATTTTAGAAAATCCTTAATAACTCTTAAACTACTGGTCCGATTTTTACCAACTAAACGAGGAAATTAGTTTTATAACTAAATCTGCCTTTTAAAACAAACATTATTAAAATCTAACCATAAACAAAAAAGTGAGTTTCTGGAGTTACGTAATTATTCCTTGCGTAAATTTACACCAAGAAATTCTTATCAGATTCTAATTTGAACAGAATACGATTCGAATATGATTATTTACATTAAATATGAGCTAGAATAACTAATTATAATAAGAAAAAACATAAATTAAATCTCTTAAAGTTTAACTAGTGACTCGAATACTTTTTCTAGCTCAGTACTAATTGCTTAGATGTCCTTACACTACTTGCGCCCTGGTGCCCTGATAGGGTCTGTCGCCGACAGAAAGTGACGGAGATTAAAATTTAATGTATTGTAAAATTTATGAATAATAGAAACTAGCATTTAAAGCATGCCATTGGACATAAATATTATACTTTAGCATTAAAAATATTGTAATGTTTTGCATGTCAAATGTCTATGTATTAATTACAAAACTGTGTATTATTTACACATAAAATATATATTATAGCTAGATTATTTCCCTTTCCCTTTCTCACCTATAAGGCATACTTAAAAAAAATAGTTGTTGACTTTTTTAGGACATCTGAATCAGAAGACGTTCGTTGGGTTTTTTTTATCGTTTATTACCTTTTTTTCGATGAAAGTTCACATGTGGTTTGTGTAGGGGTCCACCCTCGTCAGGCTTAAGCTGAAACCCCATGCTCATACATGTGTGAACGAGAGGAACGGGGGCGGGGAACGGTGAAGCCGTTACAAACCCATAGTGCCACTTTGCCTCAGCAGGGGCTTACCCAACATGCTGAGGGATGTCCTACCGGGCCCCAAAGGGAGGACAGGTGGCGTTGTCTTAAAATAAGCAATTTTTTTACTTACTACTCAGCACTATCAATTAGTTGATATTCATTAGATCTTTTCAAACATTCTCTGACTCCACCATGTCTCCATAATGCTATAACTATATTTTAGTGCGAAAAGCTCAATTTTAACTGTCCAACATACAAAAAAAACTACCACGACTACCACTCGACTCTGTACATTCCTTAGGCCCGTCATAGCCAAGTTTCAAAATACATTCCGTTGAATGATTATTCTTTAGTTTCTGTAGTGGTATATTCAACATTGCCATGCTGTGTACAATATCGTGGATAGATTCATGAATATTGTGACGAATATGGTTCGCTTTCTCTGAACGTTCACTGAAAAGTACATACAATTTTATTGGTTTTAGAAGTATGAAAATCAAATCATTTAAGTATTCAAATTAGGCTGAGAATCAGCAGTTTTTGGATGTCAAAAATTACTTAAGACAGACTTACGTAAAAGACCCTCCTTCTTGGGCTTTGGGGCAGTCGGGTAAAAAAAAACAAACAAACGTTAGTTACTAGGTATAGGCATGGAATACAGTAGGTAGGCATATCTACCTTGCTGAGAATCCTGGAACGTGTAAAATCTTCATTTGTTTTATGATGGTTGTTTTACCACTCTCTCCTGTGCCCAGTAGTAAAAGTTTAATTGCCTGACAATTATTTACAAAAGTCATTAACAAATACATGCCCAACCATGAGCTACACATAAGTGAGCATGACGTACTCTCAACCACAAGAATAACCTCAACTGAATACTTAGAGATTGCATCTATACAATGCAAGGATAGTCTTACAATCTTCAGTAGCTCCATCGGTATTTCTAATGCGCCTTGTGGAGCGACCAGAATTGTGTTAAGCATTTCTTTTTTTGCATTTTAGTTTAGCATTCTCCAACTTATCCTATGCTATCCTACTAATATTTTAAATGTGAAAGCTTGTGAGGATGGATGGATGGATGAATGGATAGATGAATGGATGGATGTATATTTGTTACTCTTTAACGCAAAAACTACTGAACGGATTTGGATGGAATTTGGAACACAGATAGTTTATAACCTAGATTAACATGTAGGATACTTTTTATTCCGGTAGTAGGTACGTTCCCATGAGATAATTTCCGACATCCACGCGGGCGAAGCCGCAGGAAAAGCTAGTGTATAATAATGCATGCCTTTATCGGTAGTGCGCGTTTAATACAAGATTTAAATTTCATCTCGTTTGTTTCGAGGGGCTAATATCTTTATGTAGGTATTGACCCTGTAACAAACAATAGATAGGTACTTAAAATCTGTTTATACCTAACTAAGAAATATGAAATAAAGACAAAACGTGCTGCTAATTCAATGACATCTTCGAACCTAATTAGATTAAAAGTCAAAAATCGCAATCAGAAATCTAATAATTCAATCAACTAATACAGCGCACTATGGCAAACAATATTTTTCTAAGAGGGTTGTTCTATAAATTCCTATTTTGTTTGATAATTACCCGCAATAGTAACAATATCTGCGCGCCTAGCTTATAAATACTTGTCGCGCACGCACAAGATCACATTCCACATCTTACCATCGTCACATTCGCGCTTCGAAAAGAAAAGTTATAAGTCAACGTCAAAATGAAAGACCGCGGCAAAGGCAGGAACGGAGTTGCCAAACGCCACAGAAAACTTCCTCGAGATAACATCCAAGCAATCTCGAATCACGCTATTAGAAGATTAGCAAGAAGAGGAGGTGTCTACAAAATATCAGGATTGATTTACGATGTAACTCGGGACAAGCTGAAAGTGTTTCTAAAAAATTTGATCATCGATGCCTGGAAGTATACTCAACTCGCAAATAGAAAAACTACGATAGCTATGGATGTTATCTGTGCTTTGAAGAGACAAGGAAGAACGCTACACGGTTTTGGCGGTTGATTTTTTGAGGTTTTATTCGCCAGCACATCAAGTTACCAGAAACTGTCAGATTTTCTCATTCTACATTTGACAGTTTCGTGTAGCTTGACCTGCTGGCAACTGTACATTTGTTTTAAAAAGGCCCTTTTCAGGGCCACCAATTATTTATTTCTTGATGGATTTGTCTAAAAACGTTTAGAACTCAATTGTACAGTCACCAAAAGAGATAAGTAACCAGGGTTGTCGGATACAGTTGAATTTTATTATGAAACCAATGGATGTTTTTGAATGAAATTTAATTTGGTAAATTTACCGTTTGTTTTCTATAAATTAAATTAAATTTATTCGAAAACATCCATCGGTTTCTTACTATATTCAACGATCCTGGTTACTTATCTCTTTTGGTAACCGTATATGGTCCGAACGTAGATTGTTCGTACATCAATGCCTTGTGACTTAACGTTTTATGTAGGTACCTCTAACAAACATACGATATTTGAAGCTCATGATGCTATCGCACTGGTCACCCTCTGTACCACGCGGCACATCGTCGCCTGGCTCACATTTACGGTGTCCCCCAGAACAGCTTGAAAGCTACCAGTCACGTAAAACCTAAGAGCTATTAATAGCTGCAACATGGGAGAAATGCAGTATCGCCGTTGAGTACGACCAGTCAGTTTAGTTAATGTCTTTATTTAGTTAAAAATAAATCTAACCGACTCCTTCGTAAAGCGGAACGGACTCTTAAATAGTTGGTCGCTTAGCGTGATGAACAAGTTAGGCCGATGTCCTGCTATTCTTCTGCGTGGTTATCTGCGTTGAGGGATCTCCAAAAATGACAGGGAGGTATCGTCGTCACTCATTATGATCAAAATCACTAGTTACGATATCTGATTACTTCCGAGTACGACAATTCGCTTTAGAACTTTCCCTTTACTTGTCAATTACTAAGAATTGACCTAAAAGTGCAACCTCTATGACGTAGCACTCCGCTTCTTTTCACGGCTCTATACAATGTGTATCTTAAATAACGCACAACCTCTTAAGGGGTCATTGTACTCATCATTATGAACAACTTTTACTATGGGACCAAAGTTGAAATCGCGAAAAAAAAATCGGCTTTTCCCTACATTTATGTTCGCATAACTCGACAAAATGTAGGGAACAGCTGTTTTTTTTTTTCAGGACAGAGCTCAGATGCGGCAGAACGTGGATGAGCTCCGGCTCCCTCGGATGGCAGCAGGAGTTCATTTATGTTCATAACAATATAAATTATTCGCTTGCACTGATGTATTGGTGTACAGCTGTAAAAAAAAACAGGCAATTTCTTAGATTAAAATGTATCTTTTGGGGGGACTATACTAAAAATGTGTGAAGTCAAATCATCTAATTCGAATAGGCACATAAAAGGCACTTTTGAACGTTAAAATTTACAAGAAAATAGAATCGATTCTAGTTGCCCCTTCCAAAAGGTAGTTTCGTATGAAGAAGAATGGGCAAGAAACTCCACCGTTACTCTTTTAAAATGTTTTTCAATATTTTGTATACATTAGTTATATCATTATATGTGAAGACGATGCACCTAGAATAAAATTGTAAAAGTAAAAAGTATTAAATACTAGCTGCTGCCCCCGGCTTCGCCCGCGTGGATGTCGGATATTATCCAACACGAACGTACTACCGAGACAAAAAGTAGCCAATGTCACTCCGTATAACATCAGCTATCTGCCAGTGAAAGTCCCGTCAAAATCGGTCCAGCTGTTTCGGAGATTACCCGGAACAAACAGACAGACAGGCAAAAGTGTTAAAAATTGGTATTTTGTTTTATGTACCGTTTATACTTTCATATCAACGACGACATATTTAACGATATATTTTGTAAATATATCGTTTGAAAATTAAAACTATTAAAATAGAAAATATAGTCCATTATGTTACGATAATAGTACGAGTATGTTAGTTCTCTATTTCGCAACGTTCATTTCGATTCACGTCGCACTATATGTAATGAATACGTCGTCATCTCATGGTTTCACCTTAAATTTGCCCATGAAACGGCGAATACGTAGCCGAGTACTAGGAGCCCATGAAGCTCAGATGGCTAGGAGAACTTTTAAAATTTTCATTGGGACACGTTCCGCTAGCACTGTAGTGTTATGGCGCTATTATACCGTCGCTAGCCCGTGAAACCCAAATTTCCCGCAAAAAAAGTTAAAATTTAACGGTACCATCATAAATTTTCATGAAATAGTTCTATTTTAGACCGATTAGAACTTAAGAGATTTATAATTTTTAGTTCTCGAAATTAAATTATATATATTTTTAGGTTAAGTATTTCGTAAAAATACGACGAAATTGATGATTTTAATGATTATTTTATAGTAAAAAAAATATATTTATTATAATTATTGCACATTAAATTTTTTCTCAACATACAACGTAAAACAGCGCTGTAATTTACAAAAAACGTAAGAAAATTATAAAACGGAATACAAAAAGCAAAGTACTGTTAAAAATATAAGGCACTATGTAGGTATGTAGGTACGTGGTGAGAAGTTAAAAAAACACGCAAGCAAAAGACGCCGCTGCCGCGCTGAGACGAAGAAGTTCGGTTTGATCTTTTTCCTGTGAAACTGATTGGTATCACTTATTTAGAATACTGAAATATGATGCGGAGGAATGAGGAACATTTGAAAATAATGTGTTAAGTATGATTGTAGGCTTTAACGACGAGGTGCCTACTTATTAGATAGCGGGCCAACCGGTTCTTTGAATATTGAGGACGCGTCCGCATCAATAAAGAAGGCACCGGAGTTAGAAGAAAGAAGTGCGAAACAGCAAGTGCATAATTTGCCGTGTTCAACATGTACACAATCGACTGGTTTGGTGCATGAGTGTAGTCCTACCGCATTCGCACTCAATGCAGCTGATAACGCGCACACGCGCGTGTGAGTGCAATATTCATATTTATAGGCGAATAACTGATTGATTATTGATCACAAATATTGATGTTGTTTATTGATCTGTAATCTAGAATCACAATATGAACGTCAGCTGTCAGATGACAAAGACATTGACGTATGGAAACGTTCCATTTCAACTATATTTTATTAAACGTAAATCATTATTTTGTAACTAAAAAGGTCTTAATCTATATATTATATATATAAAAATGAATCCCTATTTCCCTTGGTTACGCTATCACGCGTGAACGGCTGGACCGATTTCACTTTTCTTTTTTTTTGTTCTGTTCGTTATTGTCAGGAGAAGGATCTTATGAAATAAAAAAATAAGGAAGTTAATCGGAACGTTACAAAATTTAACAAAACTTAACGCCAATATTAATTTTCCAATACTGTCAGTTGTTTGAAATAACTGTCAGCGATTGACAAATATCGTATACCACAGATGGATCGGTTGATAAACGAGTCGATAGTTTTAGTTTTAGTCAATAGTCAAAACTAAAACTAAACGACATATGACATTCATAGTTAATACAGGACAACGTCTGTCGGGTCAGCTTGTTTAAAATATATGTTATTAACATTTATTTAATTGATATTTCATAGACAAGTATTTAATGCAAATGGTATTTATTCTGACTTAGAAGGTCGCTACACAAACAACGATTCTAGAGTTTTCGAACAAGTCATGGTTGGTGGTTTAACATAATCAAAACAAATGTTTATTATCTTAGCATTTCAATAAATGATTAAATAATAATTAATATGATACTAGTAATATTTCTCATGATTTAATATTGCAATTTAAAAGTAACAAGTTGTTTTAGACGATTCTCAGATCTGAAAGATGATGTTAATATAATATAATATTTTACGTAAAGATTACAAATAAATACATACTAAATTGCTAAATAATCTTATGAAGTTTTAAAATAGTTCCACTATACTAGATTTGTTAATTAATTCATATATTAGAAGATATTTAGCAATTATGTACAACCATCTCTGATTGGTCTAAAAAGGCGGCAGAATGGGCGGCAATGTTTGTGGTACTGACTGGTAATATGGAAGGATTTTAATGAGTTACCGCCAATTTTGAAGGGGATCTTGGTTCCTATGGTTTGACGAGATAAGACAGACTCACAGATCCTGAGTGGTGTCCAATGTCCATAATATTAATTGGCTAAAAGCCAATGTACCTAAGGAAATCACGCTGCATAGCGAAGTTCTTCCTATATTGTAAAATAGTTTGAATTATGATCATCAGATCACTTCTAGTGAAAGATCGACTGACTACAATGTTCATGTAAGTTGCCTAATTGATATTATAATATTGATTAGTATTGCTGATCTATGTTGTTTTGTATGTGTTATACATATAGCAAATATTGCTTATGTGTGTTAAATCGAATTAAGGAATATTCATGTACTTTCTTTACATTGACAAAGTTGCTAACTTTGAGGAACGGACCTTGTATTAACGATAATAATATGCTAATGTAAAAATGTGTTAACAAAAGCCTAAAACAAGCTGCCATGGAGTTTCTTATCCTTCTTTTCCATGAAGACCGAGTTTTGGAACGGCTAATAGCTTTCTCATCAACGTTACCTACCTATATTTATTGACAAGCCTAACTGAAATAAATGCCTGGTCTTGTCTTTCTGTGCTTTTCTTCATAAAATCCTTTCCCAAAACACCATAATCCTAGGCACTTTAATACATATTAAATAACTAGCCATTCTGACACTCAAAGCTTACTAATTAAGTGGATGCCAATACATATAAATGTAGTATTTCATCCACTTTCTAACACGCGCGACGGAAGAGCTGACGGGACCGGTCGCTAATCACACCGTAATGAACACGGCTAGTGGTGCGAACGTAACAAATAATGATAAGTCAATGGCAGAAATAGTTATGTCGAAAGGTGAATCGAAACCAAAGACTTCTATATTAAGTAATGAGTGGTCGTTGGTACAGAAAAGAAGATACAGAAATAGGACGCAGGGCATCAGAGGGAAAGCTTCAATTAAACCTGAAGATAAATTCTGACCAGCAGATCTTTAAATCCCGTTATTCGTGTCTAATGTGCACAGAAATACCTCTGAGAAGGACATAATCGAGTATATTTTTACCAAAACCAACGAAAATGTTACTCTTCAGAAAATAAAAATAAAACAAAACAGAAAGAAGCTAGCTAGCTTACAAAATGACAGTTACGAAGCATAAATTAAATGTTTTCCTAAATGATGAGATATGGCCAGACGGTGTGACATGTCGTCGGTTTATGCCGTACAAACAAGTTTATGATGAGAAGAAAAGAAATATTTCGACTGATAATGTATAATGCTACTATGGTAACATTTAACTGCAAAAATATAAAACGGTCTGTGGACGGTATAAAACAGATATGCGGTTTTGCAGACATCATTGCCTTACAGGAGACGTGGCTACTGCTCTGTGAACTGTCTTACCTGGCGGACATTCACGAAGACTGCCAGCGCTGGGACTTCTGCGGTGGACACCACTGTGGGTATCCTCAAGGGTAGACCCTTTGGAGGGGTGGCGGTCTTATGGCGTAAATCTGTATTCCAGTTTGTGTCAGTGGTACAGTGTGCAAACCCGTGTATAACGGCTATTCGTATTTCACAACGTATTTCAACAGATTCAACACCACTTTCCTCAATAATAGCACTAATCCCACTTAAGCAGTCAGTGTTTACATGCCTACGGACTGTGCTGAGAACGTGCCTGAGTTCACAGACTGCTTAAGTGCGATTAGTGCTATTATTGAGGAAAGTGGTGTTGCATCTGTTTTCATTCTCGGAGACATAAATGCACATCTAGGTGAGCATTTTTACACTGAACTTTTGGAATTCTCTGCGGAACAGGACTGGATATGTGCGGTCACTAATAAACTGTGTTTATCGTCCGATACTTTCACTTTCATTAGTGAGGCACACGGGTGTCGTAGATGGATAGACCATGGTATTGTCACAAGGGTATCGTGGCCGTGTGTTGTAGATATTTATGTAAAGTATGATGTGTATTGGTCAGACCACTATCCATTAGTTGTTACATGTAATTTTAATGTTATTACACAAAAAAGCTTATTGAAGAGCACACCATGTAATAAAGTTAAATGGGGCGATAGGAGCCAAGAGCAGATAAACGAGTATACAAAAATATGTAATACACATTTAAAAACTATAGATTTCCCATATGAACTTCAGAGTTGTTGTGGAAAAATCTGTCACAATGATTCCCGTAAGGATATTGTCAATAAATTATACGATGATATGATTAATGTGTTACGAGAGGCTGCGACTACATCCTGTATGATGAAGAAAGGCAAACATGGAAAGTTGTTAGCACCGTGGAATAAACACGTGCGCGAGTCTTACTCGGGTGCCAGGTGGACATTTAATACTTGGGTAAGCTACGGTAAGCCAGCTAGCGGCCCATTGTTCAGAGATATGATTGAGGCGCGTAATTTTTTTAAAGGTAAGCCTAAGTGGTGTCAAAACCATCAAGAACAGATAAAAATGAATTTGATGGCGTCACACTACACGAATAAGGACTTTAAAGATTTTTGGAAGTGTATAAATTGAATACTAGACCTGGCATCCCAGTGAGTTTCGGCGACGTTTCTAGCCCTGAAGACATTGCTAATGTTTTTAAGGAGCAATTTGAAGTAAAGTCACCCTTAGGACCAGCATGCGGACGGTTTGATGCTGAGACTCAGGGGATGAATATTTCAATTTTAATACTTGCTAAGGATTTTGATCGTGCTATTAGGGGTATGAAGAGAGGAAGATCACCGGGATATGGCGCTCTCAGCGTGGAACACCTCAAGCATGCTGGTTTGCACCTTCCTAGACTACTTGCAATGTTATGTAATTTGTGCATAAATCACTCACACCTACCCCCTGCCCTGGTGAAGACTCTGGTGGTACAGATTGCCAAGAGTAAAACGGGGGATGTGTCTGAAAAATCTAGCTACAGACCTATTTCGCTAGCCACGATTGTAGCGAAAGTATTTGACAGTGTGCTTAACTCATATAAACAAGCATCTTTAAACAAGCATGTTAAGTTACATGACGCTCAGTTCGGCTTTCGTCCTGGCTTGTCGACTGAGACTGCTATTCTTAGCCTTAAGCACACTGAAATATTACACTGACAGACAGACCCCGGTTTATGCTTGCTTTCTAGACCTCGAAAGCATTTGATCTAGTGTCTTATGATATGTTATGGCAGAAGGTAAAAGAAACAGGCCTACCGCCAGAGTTGACATCACTTTTTAGGTATTGGTACCTTAATCAGATGAATAATGTAAAGTGGGCGGGTGAATTGTCGAGTGAAGACAGACTGAAATGCGGACTGAGGCAGGGGGGTTAAGCTCGCCCTTGCTTTTTAACCTATACGTGAATGCGCTGATCGAGGAACTCAGTCACATGCCAGTACGGTGCTACGTAGATGGTGTCAGTGTGAACAACCTTAGCTATGCCAATGATATGGTGCTGCTGGCTCCCTCGGTATGTGCATTGCGGAAGTTGCTTGCCGTATGTGAAAAGTATGCGGCCACACACGGTCTAAGTTATAATGTTATGAAGTCAGAGTGCATGATCTTCAAGGCGGGTACAAAGTGCCCAACTGTTTTTCCACCAGTGTAACTCAATGGTATTCCTCTTAATCGGGTATACCAATTCACGTATCTTGGGCATGTGTTTACCGAAAGCCTTGCAGATGATGTAGACATGGAGAGGGAGCGCAGGGCATTGTCAGTCCGGGCAAACATGCTGGCCCGGAGGTTCGCTCGATGTACAGACGAAGTGAAAGTAACTTTAGTACTCAGCGAGCCTGTGGTTCAGATATACCCAAAGGGCTTCTTACAATTCTCTGGGCATCCAGTTTAACAATGCCTACAGGGTACTGTTACATCTGCCGCGTCTGCAGTGCGTCAACAATGTTCGCTGAGTCGCGCACGGACGGCTTTGATACCACCTGGCGCAAAAAGACAGCCTCACTGCTAAGTAGATTACGTGGGAGCAGTAACAGCATCCTGAATGTCATGGGCAATAAGTTAGACAGCCCACTGGTGTGGAGCCTCACCCAGAGGACTAAGTCTCTCTTAGTTATTAGGTACTAACATAGTTTTTAAGTTCATACTAACAATATACATGTAAATTCAAATTTAAATGGATCAATGGTTGTCTGAATAAATTATATTATTATTATTATATACTTATATATTAAGTAAAGAGGAATACCAACAATAAGGTAGGGATGTGTTAACTGAAAGAGGATATGTATGAGGTGATAGGAAGGACGTCAATTCTGAGAGATGACGGCCAATAAAGATGTATATAAGAAACAAAAGGACGTGCTTCGTTGGCATTGTTGGGGTCAGATGTATAGTTAAAATCATACTTGATTATTGTAGTGAATAATTGATTGCAAATCCTGCCTTACATTATGAACTTTGGTCATACAATTTGTTACATTCAAAATATTCCAACAACCAATAGGAGAACAGAAATTTCCTTATTATCTAAATTATAATATAACGTTCTATAATGAACGGGCACCCATCTCACTCTAGCACGCGCGCGGCGTATAGCGCCGTCTGTACGCACACTATAAATATCACCGACGCTGGCACTGGCACGTCTCCTCAGTACGCATTTGCTTACGAGGCTGTCGAGGATGTCGTCTGTTCACCGGCGAATGTTTACGTGGGACGCTGACGTAAGTATGTAGACGAGTGAATCCCAGTTTTTATCATTTCCTTCTAAATTAAGCGTACCACAGGCTTATCGACTCTGTCGGATCTGGTGGTGTATAGGGCTGAACAGATTTGTTATCTTTATGGTGATCTTTATCTTCACTCGGCTCGTTGTAAATGTAGGCCGGTTTGAGTCTGTCCAAAGATACCACTGATGTGCGTAGCGGTAACTTGATTTTGTAATACTTGTCGTAGCGCTTGATAAGTTCATACGGCCCATCGTACGGCGGTGTTAACGGCGATCGTACTGTGTCGTTCCGCACGAAAACATGTGTGCACGTCGCGAGATCCTTGTGTATAAATGGCTCAGTATGACTGCTGTTCGAGCCCCCTCCGACCCTTGCTCGACGACGCGCCAGCCCGCGCCGAAGCTGAGCCTGTAGCTTTAAATTCCCCTTATAATAATAATATAATTTCGATCCAGCCTGTCCCACCTTGCTGCCCTCCCCTCAGTGACGCCCTAAGCCGAGATTCGTACCCTACAGGGGGTGCCCTTAGCGTGCGGTCACCTAGTACTTAAGAATTTCGCCCCTGGCTGGAGGCTTTAAGTAAGTGAAAAAAAAAATGGGTAAATCGCATTGGTGGAAGAAATTGGCCTCCAAAAAACCATAGTCACATTTGCTCCAAGCATTTTACTTTGGATTCATTTATGTTTAATGGAATTACAAAATGGAGACGACTTAAAGAAGATGCGGTTTCTACAATACACCGGTCTACAGCATTTTTGCGCACGGGTTAACAAATAATCGAATTTTAAAATAAATTTACTTTTCCCGTATAATCTGTTGATTTATTTGAAGATTAACAACTTCCCTGTGCTCATTTGTTCATGATTTTTGCTAAAATTTTTATATTTCAAGAAATGTTAATATACCCCATCACAGACATTCATTTTGGCAATTAATGCATGTCATCGATAAATTTATCGACTTTGAAAGTGCGTGAGTCACATCATTATTCAGAATAAAAGTAGTGACAACCTACAAAATTTCGAAATGTCTTTTGTATGCGTGTCCTTCTCTAACATATCGGCAGCCTCCATAAGTCAAAGTGAACCAAATATATTGAGTTCAGTTGCTATTTTAGCCTTCCTTCTATGCTTTAGTTATTATTCTGAGGTTTTAGTTTTCACGATGAAGTCTGATGTCAGGCAAAGTGTCGTTCCGTATGTCATAATTACCGGGCTGAGATTATTGTTGCGTAATGATGTGCGCAGTCCTAATAGCACAGTGGTTAGCTCTTCTGTCCACTGATTGGTCGTGCCGCGAGCCATTAATGCTGCCTTCAGTTTCCAATGCCATCTAGCTACAAGACCGACTGACTGTACGCTAAGATAAGGGCGTTCAGAGCCAGGATCTTGAACATGTGCAGTGTTGTCACTAGAGTGCATCGGCCTTGCTTGATTATGTGGCAGATACAAAATATAAAGGCGACTGGTGAAGGGTGCAGCGACGCTCGCGTCACCCAACCTCACGAGTTGCGTATCTTCTTCCTCTAGCTCACGCATGGCTCTGCGCAGGCGTGCGGTGGTCTCGGCTCGCGCGTCCGCTCGGTTGGTCAGCCGGCGCGGCGTGTCTTCTACCACTAGTTCTTCTCGCGGTGTCTCGCGCGGCCGCTCGTGCACGTTCGCTGGGATTGCTTCGCCTACGTCAGCATGTTTCAGTGCTCCCACATCGTTTGTACCATCACTACACATGAGCGTCACGTATCCAAGCGCCTTCAACGTCACCACAACAAATTCCTTCTACTTTGGCGCAAATTTAGCGAACACTTTGATATGAGGCATCAAAACCAGCAGGAACTTGTGGTGGTACTCATTTAGGAATGTCAGACCCTCCCCTGTTATACAAAGATCAAACTTCGAAGTCAATAGCCTTGACGTCTTGAATGAATATACGGGGAGATTAGCTTGTTCATCTATTGAGGTCTAGCTACTTATTATAATAAGTGGGGCTGGACGTGAATGGATGAATAAGCGAATCACTTTCTGCTAAAATCAGAACTCGTCGACATCGTGTCTTGTTGGTTCCTTCGGGGACATTGGACGTAAAATATCTGGAAATTGTTTCAATATTTCGTAGTAAACTGGATCGGAACTAATGGCGTGTACTGTTTCTTCGCCGGTCGTTATTTCAAGCGCATCGATCGATAAGTTCGTCACATTGTCTATGAGCTTTTTCCTGTGGAGATCTACCAGAAATTTGAAGTGATGTAAAAAATCGGCTCCCAGGATAGAAGTTTTGACATCATCCACCATGAACTGCCATAGGAGCTGGATGGTGCTGATCCACGCGTCAAGTTCGTGAACGGGCGCCGTCAGTTGAGACTGGTCATCTCTTAACTGCCACGGCTTATTTTTATTATTCTTATATTTTGATTTCTTTAAAATAAACATTTTTTTTTTATATTGTTGTCACATAAAGAAGCAACAAGAATAATGTACCAAGGATTTTGTAATATCTTGATTTAAAAAGAGTGTCCTTGGAGTTTCTTGCCCGTTCTTCTCCATAGAGATCTACGTTTTGGAATGGGAAACTAGCTTCAACTTTCTGACTAACTGACCGACTCTTTGATAATTCAAAAGTGCTTGTAAATGGTTTAATTGAAATAAATGGTTTGAGTTTGAGTTTGAGTTTCACAGCTCCGTATTTGTCCGTGGCTGGCGGATTGTATAAGACATCCGTGATATGCTGAAGATCGGTGGATTGTTTCATCCGAAGTCTTCAACGGATCCACGACGGCTTCAAGTTGAATAAACCAGGCTCGTGGAATCTCTCGCCAAAAACAGCAACATTCTTGACTGGATGGAGACTGCAGCCAAGTCGACTTCGGGATTCATTGTTTTGCTTCCTTCGCCTTGCTTTTCTTGTGAAATTCTCTGCGTTCGGGGTCACCAATTGTTGGGGTCAGAAGGATAGTTAAAATGATACTCAATTATTGTAGTAAATAATAGATATCTTTATTAATAGCGAATCCTGCCTTACATAATTAACTTTGGTCATACAATTTGTTACAATGCTACGACATTCAAAATATTCCAAAAACCAAAGGAGAACACAAATTTCCTTATTAAATCTAAACTTAAAACATAACGTTCTACAATGATCAGGCACCCATCTCACTCTAGCACGCGCGCGGCGTATAGCGCCGTCTGTACGCACACTATAAATATCGCCGACGCTGGCGCATCTCCTCAGAGGATGTTCGCGCGTGCCAACGTCTCTGAACAACACCACATCAGGGACATTGCACCATGGCACGCGCGACCCACGTGACCTCATCGCAGACTTCGCGTTACCGGACTTGACGCCTGAGTACGTCGCCCTCATTTTACACGTGACCTACTTGAACAATAGAACTCCACACCCATGACATGACACCCGCCGTGCACAAAGCGTCCTAAGTTAATATAGGCGTTACGTGCGCGGATCACACATACACTACTCCACACCCGCAGAAAACACAGAGAAAACCACACGAGCGACGTACACACACCTAAAGTCGCTCGATACTCACTACAACGCTCCGCGCCCTGCAACGCTACCGGCTAGATCTGGTTTCGTTGTAGGGAGCGGGGACAGCCGCCAATGTGGACGAGCGCCAACCAAAACCGACACCCTCGTTGCTTAATCGGCTCTTGCTGGGCCTTCCCTAGGGAACTGGGGATCTCACCCGGCAGGGGCCTGGTCGCACGGGCGTCGTGAAGCACTTCGGGCGCTCCCACAGTTACACCCCCAGAAACACACTACAGACTGCTGAGGGGAGGTGTAATAAAGCACTCCCACCTTCTCCTGCGGGAGGGGGAGGGAAATCCAAGGACGGGTCCCCAAGTTTGGGGACCGAGAGACCGCAGCCTCGGGCAAGGGGCCAAAAAGCCCTAAAACCGATTACGCGCGCCCCCTGCGGGGGCGCAGAGACGACGACGAGCCATCTCCTCAGTACGCATTTGCTTACGAGGCTGGCATGTCGACTGTTCACCGGCGAATGTTTACATGGGACGCTGACGAAAGTGTGTAGACAAGGGAGTCCCACGTCTCCAAATAAAGTAAGATATCAAATAGTCAGGAAGATTATGGTGACTTAGGCATATTTTTACAAAAGTGTGACATTCATTTCATATTTACTTAATAACTTCAAATTTAAATTCGATGCAGTGAGTGTAATTTTGTATTTTTTCTAAACATGCCGTTGTTTTCGTACTCTTTAAACTACAAAATATATTTTTATAGCGCGCCCCAATCAGTCGAAGCCGATACTCGTTGGCCCCGAACACCAGTGTAGCAGAGATGAGAAGATTGATGCATTCGAGTCGTAGAATACTGTAGCTATTTAGGCATAGGTCTATCATCTAGTTTGAGCTCAAAATCTATTTATAGAAGCAGTGACTAGGATACCACGAACTTGAGTATCTAGAAGACTTTCACTTTCCATTATCACGTTCCATGAGTCATTGGAGAGGAGGGTTAGTTACTTAGTGCATTCAAAGGAGTTATAATAGACGTTGTTTATGAATATATCCATTTTTGTAAATTATTGACATAAGTTTAACGACTCTGTTACTTTTAGTTAAGACTGTAACATAATAATGCATAAACTGTAAAATATGCGTTCCGGTTGGATACCAAAGTCTTGCAAAAGTTTAAAACCCAATTAGAAAACTTTACATTAAAAAAAAAGTCTCTATACTCCTTGAGGAATTATTGGAGATTTTGAATGATACCTATACGTGTTTGAGGCCTATGAAGAGCAGTGGTAACGGCGGCGACTTATAAGTTGTAGGTCGTAGGTTCGAACCCAGACCGGCGCTTTACTTTGTGTAAATTATATCATCACCGCTGCTCTCAAAACGGTGAAGGAAAACTTCGTGAGGAAATCGGCATGTCCTAGAACCAAAAATTCGAAGACATGTGACATCCGTCAACCGGCACTGGGCCCTCGTGGTGGATAACGGCCCACTCCCTCTCACCGGGAGGACGCATGTGTCCCAGCAGTGGGCATATTATAGGCTGATTCTGCTATACCTATTTATTAACCGACTTCAAAAAAAGGAGGAGGTTCTCAATTCGTCTGGGTTTTTTTATTCTTAGGTATTCCGTTTTTGGGCTTACGTCTGAAAATGTTCTACTGCCGTTTTGCTTTACTTGAATCATAAAAGGTTACAGTTTGCCCGTAATTTATTTAAATGTACATTGTACACTATATTAAAACGACGTTAAATTGTATGCTTTCATTATTATTACGTCGCTCGCGTAGCCAGACAGACGGTTATTTATCTACAACGGCTGCGTAGCTGTCGTAGCCGTGACGTCAGACACTTCGTAGCAGTTGCTACGAAGCGTAGCCTTTGCTAGTTTGCTCACTTTGAACTCGGAAAAGAAGTTTGATTGCGCCTATATATATTTTTTAAGTTCAAGAAAAACCCATACAAACTTACTTAACTTAGTTATTATTTAATTGATGAAATTCCGCCGTTCTAAACTTTCCAAGAGAGGCACTTTCATCACTTTCATTTTTCATCACATCGATATCGAAGGAGTTCACAATACGTAACTTGCACTATAATCATAAGTAGTTAGTATGGTCCAAAGAGATTTACGATACTTACATACAGAGGCTATGCGAAACAATTTTATAGAAAAGCTGTGATTCCATGTCTCAGTGACGCCGTCTAGCATAATGTAGCAAAATTAGCGTGGCATGCAGGCGTACCACACTAGACAGAACGACTTTTGCCCACTAGGACAAATGTATCGAATTACGATTTTGTTTGCTATGTCCCGTCTATTGTTAAGTAAATAATTTAATGTCTTTGGTTCGTAACACGAGTCTTTAGTCCAGACTCGAACGCAGACTTTTAGCGACATTGGATCAACTGAGGCATAACCGACCCGGCAGTAAAAGTATACAATACAGTTTTTGTGAGCAGGTCACAATGAAAATGCGACAAAAACCACAGAAATGGTAATAATAATTTAATACAAAATTCACAACTCAAAATGATCAATTCCATCTTAGACAGAACAAAAGACAGTCGAAATTTATGACAACTTGACAACCATTCTTTCTTCACAATATTTTGGTCATTAATTACCTTTCTGAGAATCAAAAGTAAGCTAAAATGTAAAGGGAGTGTAAGAAGTTACATAGTTTTGAATACACGATTATTTATCTTAATTTATTTTCTAGGTAAGTGTTAGTTTATTCGTCTTCAGTACTTATTATTTTCATGAATTTCATTGTATTCTTGGATAGTCGTCGATAGAACCTAGAAATAGCCCCCGTATAAAAAAGAGATAATGTGAAACAGCTTAAAGCAGTTGGGGAATTGGCTCATTATTTGAGCTAGAGGCCAGCCACCTTGTGAAGGTCACCACCTGGCAGGACACAAGGAAACAGGTTGGTTATTTATTAGCTAGTAACTTTTCCTGATTCATGTTGTGCTAGTACTCCTGGCAGGCGTACTCTTTCCGTGGCAACAAATGCGCCGCGCGACTCCCTGCTATGTGTTCATATTTTTTTCTCGCAAACGCAATTGAAGAGGCTCTTTTGTCAGAATGCAGCAGAAAAAAGTTTTATGAAAAATGTTTGGAGCGTTGCAAACTAATTGTATTTCTAGGAATAGCCGATGGTAGGTAGGACGATGTTATTTAGATGATTGAAAATGTGTTGTACTGTTTGTGCACTACACAACAACAATTAATGAAAGTTCAGCTATAGTACAAAGCCACTCCGTTTGAGTTATGCTATCCTGGTAATTTAATATAACGGTAATAATGTGAAAGCCATAATGAACATTATTATCCCAGTTCTATTATTATTTATTATATACTTGGCCGCTGTATCACTCGTGCAAACTTGTAATGCAACAATCGTATAATGCACACATGTACGTTTATGAGTGTTGCATTTCCCCCTTGATACTGTTGTCGCATACCCTCTCGCAAACTTTTAATATCGCTGTCGCACGTGTGCATATAGGTGAATATCCCACGTTCAGATGTGTGAATACTACACGTCCAGAGGGGACAGAGGACTACATCCTAGTATTCATCGGATCCTGGTTCACTGAAACTATTTATAGATTTGACTTGCATGACGCAGGAAACCTTCAGAATTTTTTTTGAAATTAAAGTAAAGGTTACCTACAACCTACTGTATAAATATTAAAAACAAGGTATTATGTCAGCTTCTAAGAGTAAGTTCTCAAATGAGTAATATAATTATACATAATTCAGGGCATAATTCTTTAATTTACCAAACCCAGGCTTTAAAAAGAACAAGTAGCCATATTATACTCGGAATGTATTATCTCCAATCTTAAAAGTAGTGCATAAGTCAAGTAAGTAATTTGCTTCGGAACAGCGTGTGTTAACGGAAATGACATCTTAAATTGGTTGAAAGCAGTCACGTCTCCCCCTCCCTAACTTGTTATTTTTGTGTTGGCGTGCTTTTTTGTCTTTAATGCAAGTAATAGTTATTTATTAACGCGGTAAGTTGGTTTTTACAAACGAGTAGACGAATGTAAGCCCGAGCCGAAGCAAGGACTTACCATAGTCACGAGTTTGTAAATACCAATTTCCGCACGTGTATCATACAACGTTTTTCAACACATTTGCGAGAAAACTGTACAATATTAATATCGGATTCCTCGCTTGAACTCATATTATTATTTTGTTAATACATATCAGTCGGAAAGTCGCAACAATCTTTGACGTTTCTACTAATATGAAAATGGCGCGAATTTATAAATGACGTCACGCGAGGTTTTGTATTAAAAAAAAACATGGTACTCGTAGTTGACATGGCATGGTTAGCCAATCAATACATAATGCTACAAGAACTGTTAATTGTTTTGGAAATATTTAAGCACGTAAAAAGAAAACATAGAAGATCAGTAAGGAGAAATCAAATATTATTAAGTTAGTAAACATCGGTAATATTCGATTATTCACTAAGAGGATATAGTATTACATAAACTCACGCCTTCATCCCATGGGGGGTTTATGTATTATGTTAGGATATAGTAGTGTCTTAATGTCGCGGGCGCTATTTTGAATCCCGAACGTAACGAAGGATTCCAGGGCTCTCGAGTGCAGCGTGAGAGCCCGGAGTTAACTCCCTCGCTTCGCTCAGGTGTTGAGACTAGAAACCTGAGTGCAGCGAGGGATTCAAGCTCGCCCAAGACGAAGACACCTTTATCCCCGTGGACATTACCCTACTTTCGCACCTACTGCGAGGTAATAAAAACCGATTCGATTATCGAAGTAGTAGTTTATGAAACTGTTAAATAACCCGGGAATACCTAGTTATCTAAAGTTTCATACACTATTTGCCCGACTAAGTGACAGCAAAGACAGAGTTATGTTTTCCATGAGTATCTATCTATGTATTTAAACAATGTTTAGGAACATGACCATGTGGGTTATCAAAATAAAGAGAGATGATTCCAAAATATGTAGTGACTTAAAAAATCATACAAGCGCATCACAGGTCCGACCACCGCCACAGCGCGCAGCTCACTGAGCGAACGCCAGAGTGCGCGACACGCGCCGTGCCACCTCTCCGAACGAATGCGACACCTCTGCGGCCTGCGGCTGCACTGGCGATTGTATCGAGTAGCAACAACATCCCTGCGCCGATGACCATCGGGCACTGACTGTTGGAGCCCGTTCCATTCATATTTACGAGTCGCGGCGCGCGCGCCGCGGCCCATAGTTCATCATCATCAAGCGATCTCCCAACCTGATAGCCTATTGGTCTACCACCTCCAGGTTATTTTCCTTACCATCACTTCTTTGTATGCTACCCTAAGATAATATAAGGCGATGTTTTACAGCAATAAAGTTCATTCCATTTGTTTACCTACGCATTTGTTTTTCATTTACAACAAATCTCTAAAACTATAACACACTAAAAGGATTAAAATTAAACTACTAATTATATAAAATCAAAACACCTGACTGCAACTAAAAAGTCCAAAACAAGCTTACTTTTTAAACAGTTTGATGCAGTTGGTGGCATCAAATCTGAGGCTGAACTAAAATAACTGCCACCAGCATGCATTTAAAAAAATCTAAACTCATATAATTTCATCAAAAACGCAATAAATAATATCGTAAATGCGTCGAGCCCAAATCCAACATTAAAATGCTACGCGCCAAAAAACCGATCCGTTTGTTCATCGACGGCGACTAAAACCTATGAAGTGAGAATTATTTCGTGGAGCTGAAGTAGAAAAAAAAGTTATTTTTTAGGTAAAAGTTTTTTTCCGTTGAGGTTGTGATTTTTTTTTTTTCAGACCTGCTCGCTAATATCAAATTATATGTCATGCCTAACTTAAAGCAAGTCATTAAAGACAGTAAAGGCTCTAGCCAGGCAATAATATTGTACTGAATTTCATTACGACCCACTGGTGCATATTATGATTTGAATTTAAAACATCAACTAAAAATACTCTAAAGTAAAGCTTGACCAAAGAGTTGTCACTTCATAGGTTTTAGTTGCCGTTGAGGAACAAAATAATTTAATTACACAACTTAGAGATATTATAGTGGAATAATAAGTACATTAATTAGATAGATCAAATAAAAATACATACAACAATAAAAACAATTGTTTTCTGAATTATGGTCAAGTCCAAAATTATTGAATAATGTGCATAAATTAGACTCGCTCAACCGCTGTTTCTACATCATCTGTGGGGGTAATGGTGGCATGCCATCGCAACAGCTGATCGGTTTTTGTGTACTGTACTGTTCTGTGCCCCCGCGTTAAAATGTTGGATTTGAGCGTCATATTTACGATATTATTCATTGTGTTTTTGATGGAATTGAATGGATAAAGATAATATAGTGTATGAAATTGCACATAACTAGGTATTCCCGATTATTTAACAATTTCACAATTACTAATTCGAGAATCTAATTGGTTTTTATTACTTCGCAGTAACTAGGTGCGAAATGTAGAGTATTCTCCTCGGGGATAAAGGTGTCTTCGTCTTGGGCGAACTTGAATCCTTCGTTCCATGAGGGATTCAAAATAGCACGCGTGACATTAAGACATTGCTTTATCCCCTAAGTGAATAAGTGTGGAAGTTTGTATGGGGACTATTCATACTTTCATACGTTTTTTACGTTTAGGGGCTTGGGCCGCATTTTCTACCGCTGAGTGTAGTTTCAAAACCTGTTTGGTACTTATTACTTATTAGGAAGTGCGACAACACATCATTTCTGTAAGAACAATAAATTATATAACGGGTATCTTTAGCCTAAAGTTTCTGCAAACATTTAATAGATTCCACTTTTTGCACGTAGTATAGGTAAAATTAAAGTTAAGAAAGCTTTGCATGGTCCTTGTTATGGTGTCGCTGCGATGAATGGAATCCAAATCGATGCCGTTGCCATGAAACGCCAGGATAACAGAAAGATGCGAGGGTGCATTCAATGTGACGTATTTCACGTATTTGATATTACATGAAGGTATGCATCTGGGGTGATCCCGATCGCTATTTACAGATTGTGTCGCTAGGAGAACATCTAACGTGGAGGTTCGTACATTACAACTGCCTCCCGCTGCAGTGTGCAAGATGTGTTTACTTGTAGTGGTAGGAATTTCACATTTTATGAATTACTCATTGAAATCGCAGAATCCTTCAACACTAGAACAATATTTACGAAAGAATATGCAAGTCTATGGTCAAAAAAAATTAAAATAAAAATGAAGTCGAAAAGGATAAAAGCAAACCGGGGAAAGTATGGACAAGCAAAAATAACATGAAAAATAATTAGTTATCTGCGTACGTTTTTAACCTACGTAAATCCTGAAGTACGCCATCATCATTACTAGATAGGTATGGGTCGTGATGATGGCTACGTCCAATCAGCATCCCAACAGCTGCTCAGGCACTGGCTTCTGGATACTAAAAAGCTATTGTACTATATTTTCTCTATTTTGATAAATTAAAGTTTTTATTCTTTCACGTTGTAAATCCGCTATTTTCGTGCATCGAGCCATTTACGACCACGACAGTTGGTCCTTCGAGCCGGTTCTGAACCAGCAAGCTATTTACATTTTTATGTAAATTGAGAAAAAGCCCCTTTTCCCGCATTTTGACTGCGCGTTCCACCTTGGGCGATTTATGGGAAAGCTGGGTGAATAGCGTCCGGTATGTGAGGCCACCGGGTACCAGGCAGCAGTCTGAACGTTTAAAATCGGGATAGAAGTTATGCATGTAAACTTGATTAACAATCCTACCCCAGAGACGGTATTGGCATCTGATAAAATTACCTATTAAAGGTACCATTTAATATATCTTACACCATTTAGCAATGCGTAACATTTTCTGGCTCAGTTCAACGTGCGAGCAGAGTACGCTGTGTATGAGCGAGCAGGCTGTAAAATTAAAACATTAAGGTGCTATACTGTACTATCAACGTTTTGTTGGATTTCGGTATTATTCATAAATTACGTATAATAAACAAATCTCCATATTTTGTCAAGTCTGAAAAACCATACGGAGCAGGGCCGGGTCGCTATTTTCAATAAATAATTTCATTTTATAAGTAGTACGAATGAAAATGTCCCTAGATATCGTGCATGTACACACCTACCTAAATCACAGGCAGTGTTTGTAAGTTAAAACTGTTAAGTGACAAAAATGTTTTGCTTCCGGTGTTACTAGGATTCCATATGCACGGAAGGGATGGTTTGACTATCTAGGGTATGACGTATCAGTGACCACACGATACGTCATGCCCTAGGGCATCGTGACGTCACAGATCGATAGAACCCAATCAGTGACTGGTATGAGTGCAGCTGCACACATGCAAGGCTTACCGACATGAATATACACCCTCTAACACGCACATACATACATTATAAGAGGCCCACTGACTTGTTTGTGAAGTGGCAGAATTTGGAACTAACATGTTGTTAGCTTTTGTTTTTATGAACGAGCAGCGCTATGACTCGTTTCACAGACAAATTGGTCGTTGCATTATTACCAATGAGGATTTGGAATAACATAGTAACAATATTATGTATATTGATTATTGTAATTTATGTTCATTGTATAGATTTTCTACTCAAGCCATATAAATAAAACTATTATGAACAATTAAACCGGACGTCATAAAGGCGAAGAGAATTCATATTAATTGCAAATTTTCTATTTATTAGTAACCGTTAAGTGACAACTCAATTAACGGTTACTAATAAATAGAAAATTTAGCGTACGATACGTCTCTCTATCGTGCTGAATATTTTCAAAATAATATTACAGCAAATCTATTTAATAACTGTCGTGCTATTAAGTCTTCAGCATTAGTTAAAGTGACAGGATAAGAGCTGGATAAACATAGCCGAGGATCAAGTAAAATGGCGTTATATTGGAGAGGTCAATGTCCAGCTGAGGGCTACAGTGGCTGTTGATGATGATTACGTAGAAGTTTGATAGTTTCTGATAAAACACGGGTGGAAAAACAACAACGGTTAGCTATCTACTCAGCTACGAGTGCTACGACCGCGTAGCTGCCGTAGCAATGACGTCAGTCACGCCGTAGCAACAAACATTTATCCTTATTATTCAACTTTGTGTTAAATGGTAGATAGGGAGTAGTGTAAAGGAGACAAAATTGAGGCCTACAATGATCCCAGTCTAATCAATCAATATTATATAAAACACAAAAATTGTTTCTACCTATGTCCGTTATAAACTATGAAACCATCCACTCGATGTGCCCTATACCAGTTTCATTAGAAAGGCAATAATGCGGAGATGATTTTAAACCACTAAGACAATGGAAATAAAAAACTTCATGAATGGACCGAATGTGGCTAATGCATTGTTTTATCGTATCGTATCGTATCGATACACGCTGGGTATCCGCTAGTCTAATATATCGAAAATTCTTGTTTCAAGATTGTCGTTTCATTCAAATTCATTGTTCGGGGGCGTTAACAGAGTTCTGTTGCATTTTGCATGAATGTATTAATTGCAATTTTGATTCCTCAAGCTTTGTAATAAGGACTTTTATGAAAGTCATACCATAAAACCAAAAACACGCGTCCAGCTTCCATTCGTCCTGTGTCCCTAGTATTTCAGGGGATGGGATATCGAACCTGATAGCGACAGTTTGGCCGTGGTACGTGGTTCTGATCAGCACGCAATGGAACAAATACGAAAACAACAAAGCTGTAGAACAGTAAATGTCTTGAAACTCAAGAAATAAAAATAATTTAATGCAAGGAATTGTAAACCCACTAAATTAAAAAATAAATCATAAAAAAGGCGAATTTGTCAAATTTGGTCACAGACAAAATATTCAATTAAAATATCACCATCATACTTATAAAATAACAGCTTGCCTCTGACCATTATTGGTTAATACAATAAAAATTTGGTTCATACAAAGGTTCTACTAATAAAAAAATGCAACTCAAAAAGTTAGGAATAACTAACTGTAGTGTAAGAATACAGGGTAGGTAACAGGATTCTTCTAGTTCATCTTAAGAAACCTAGAAAACAACCGACTTCCAAAAAAAACACTATAATGTGAAAAATAACTTTAATTTTGGAAGTCGGTGTCTTTACTGTCTTTGCTTTTGTTTTCGTTTTTGCTACCGACTTCCGCAATTAAAGTTATTTTTCAATTTGTAGTTGTGGTACCTACCCCAAACATATTCATACTTAAACCACTACTTGCTATGTAAATAACAATGACAGGAACATCAATAACATACACTATATTAATTAAATATGTATTATTAAAGCTAATTCAAAAACTACCTGCCCAGTAAAGTAAATAAAATTTATATGAAACCACCCGCGATCTTCCTCTGCTTAATGAAACATAAATCACGTAAATCAGCCAAGTTATCATGGAAAAATTGGTGTACACATATATGAAAAAATAAACATCGCTAAATGCATCGCTAACCTTCTCCTTTTTTAAAGTCGGTTAAAACAGCCAAGTTTTAAGCGTTTCCCCGGATGGTTTAGATTCACAACTGGACCCGCTAGGTGGCGCTGCGACCGAGGTTTAAGACAGTATTTTTTTTGTTCACGACACGTGCACAATTTCTGAGCAGTAACCTAACAAAAATTACTAGGCCTGCATGAATTCACGCTAATATGACAATCATTAGTATTATCTTACTATAAAAATTTGGCACTCCGATAGTTTATAACCTGGATTGACAGAGAAAGGACAGAGAGGATACTTTTTATCCCTGTGGTACGTTCCCGTGCGATAATTTCCGACCTCCACGCGGGCAAAGCCAGGGACAAAAGCTATTTAGTGGCTGTTAATTTTAACGGCATTTTACTGATCCTGACTTATGGGTACGTGCTCTGTGCAAAGCACCTGTCTCAGTTCGTTTACAAACGCTTGAAGTCAGTTCAAATACGTGGTACAATACTAGGAGCACATGAACATCACAAGTCTGATTCGGAAATTTTGAGATCGTAATAACGAAACAAGTATTGCCATAGTGTTGTAGGAAATTCATTATTAACGACATCGAGCTAAAGTCTACCTTTGCTTGCATTATGAAGTCACTTTGATACGTAACTCTTTAGTTCCAATCACGATGCGCTTCGAAAAGGTAGGTTTTCCGACTATATTATTACCAGTTTTTTTGAGAATTCTGACAGGAATGCTAAACAAAATAATATGAAAATGATGCGTTATAAAATACTGAACAAATATCACTAAATTTTGTCTCTGTAAACCGTGTCGTTCAGCCTATATTTGTATTATTACGAGAGCAGCACCTCAGAATAGGGCAGTTCGGGGGTGGGTTGACATTTTCTTGGCAATTATTTCACGAAAAATAACAGGCTTGCAATGAGAAATGACTTAAAATTGGAGCAGAATTAATGACCGAATAAAATGGAACAGTTTTCAATCGGGATACGCATTTGTTTATGTTGTAATTCTCAGGGAGTGAGAGCAAACTGCATCTATACAGCGTACTTCACTCTAGTTGCATCGTTGTCATGGAAACCACTTTGGCGTGCCATGTGCTTGGGAGACAGTATTGATCCATCCAGACCGTACAATATTTGAAGCACTAGGCTTTCATGTAACACTAAGAGGCTTTCAGGAATATGATTTTAAAGGCCGTCGTGTTGGCGTCATAAATACTCGGTACAATTTATTGCAAATTACGTTTTGAAAATTTACATTTATTTTCATTAAATTACAATAGATCTTAAAATATAATTAGACAATAAAATACAGGTACACACCTATTCATTAAATGCCTAGTCAAATAACCCACCCCTAACTGTTCCCGGTGCAAAGGTGCCCAAAACGCTTGCTGCATTGCCACGTTGGATGGCAATGGCTAACCTTTGCACCAAGAACGAGCCGGAGCGGGAGTCACCCGTTTTGTCACGGAGCTTGTGCCCTATCTCACCAATGAGCTTCCTGGCCTCAGTGCCCCAAGCACCCATGGTCTCCGCGGCAATGGGCACAAAATGGTAACGGTCCACCAACGGTGCGTACTTCGTCCTCTTCCTCTCAGCGGCGTCCTCCGCTGCTGCTGACGATGAATGGACGGTGCGACCAAGGTGGCTGGCAGCAACAGTGCTGACGCAAGTTGCGTCCCAAATTAGGCACTTGCCGTTCCTCCAAGGCACCAGGGTCAGCCCGTCCGGCCTCTTGCCGTCAGTACTGCACAGACCCGGAGGCTCCAACAGGCAGGGGACTACAGCCGACACAAAAGCCCTCCGAACAATATCATTGAGCGCATGGTGACGCGGGAACCTCCCCGAGCAACGACGACAACTCAAAGCGTGGTGGCCATCGGCCTCCACCATGGAACCACAGGTGCATCTGTGGGGTTCACACACCTTGCAGCCAAGGCGGAGGGCCATCGCCACACGCAAAGAGTCGTCATCAAGCAACGTGCCCAGGTGAGGTGAAGGAAGCGCGTGCAGCCATGCCCCCGATTCCGGCTGCGATACAGCCTTGAGTCTGGCTAAATCAGCCCCCGAGGAACCCACCAACATCTGTTCCTGGATCAGCCTGGACGTGGCGTCGTCCCAAGCCCGCTGAATATGTGCTGCGTCAGGGCTAGCTGCCCCCGAGCTGAGGGCAGACCAAGCTGACCGGACATCCAACATAAATGGAATGTTTGCCCCGCCACCATTGGAATCTAGAATTACAGTGACGAGGTCAGCCACCCCATGTGCCGACGCCAGGAAAGCCGGCAGACCCACATCATGCACGCACCGCACCCCAAGACCACCGTACCGGATAGGAAGAGCCGCCTGCCTCCACTGCACATCATTGAAAGACACATTCAGGATCGACTCAACCGTTGATTTTAGAGCACAGTCAAAGGAATATACCTCCTCAGGACAGAGCCAGGTAGGAGCGGTCCGCAAGAGATACGTAACCTTGGGTAAGGCAAAACACATGCGCAATAACAAAATCGCAATGTGCGCGGAGAGATCCTTGAGACGTTCCCGTGCATTGAGGAGAAGCCGTTTACGGGAGGAAATGGCTTCTGGCACTCCGACAAGAAAAATGGGAGATCCCAAAAGGGAAAAAGAAAGAGGAGAAAGTTCTTTGAGGCCAGGTAAATGAAAACCAAAGCGCGAAAAGTGTGAACGAGCTCCAACGCCACAGGGAAAAAAATCACACTTGGAGGGATTCACCTCCAGACCCAGCTCCTTAAGTTGAGGAACAAGGACCTCCAGGTCCTGGCAAACCTCTTCCGGTGATCCACCAATAATGCCATCATCAAGGTACCACAGGTTCAGAGACGATTTCAATCCAGAGATGACTTTGTGGATTGCTAAACTGAAAACAAGTGGCCCCAATGGATCCCCCTGCTGCGCTCCCACTTGAGAGGAAATGAGACTATCACTAAAGAATAGATTAGAAGGAGAATGAAATACCTGATAGAGAAAGGGGTATAGGGAAGGAGTTTTATCCTTGACCTCATTCAAAAGAACGTCTCTTTCTAGGGTGTTAAAAGCATTGCGTATATCCAGCTTCAGCACCACGCAGTCCGAATTCTCAGGGTTCATAACGAACCCACGCGTCGCATGGATAGCGGCCTCGCACCCCCGACGCGTCCTGAATCCTAGTTGATGCGGCTGCAAGTACTCGGACATAGCTACTCTCACGGACCGGCACGCCAGCTTAGCTGTCAACCTTCTGAACACGCTGCCGATGGCTATTGGTCTGAGCCCTACGTCTTTTTTCTTGAGTGCGCAAAGAGAAGCACCATACAAAGAAGGACAAACCACCGGATTGAGCTGACCACTCAATAAAAAGTTTGCGAGTTTTGTCAAACACTCCAGCAAACGCCGCCCATTTTCACCCGCAGAACCCGATGTTAGCTCTTTCAAATGCCCCGGACGAATTCCATCCAAGCCTGCCACTGAGCCACTATAAAAAGAGCCCAAGGTCAGCGCAACGTCCTCCACCGACGCAGTCACCCTTGGAAATGACAAGTCTGGCGCCGATGGAAAATCAAGCGGACGCGATGGGCTTGGGTGCTTGGCCGTAAGGGCGCTCAGCGTGTCAGGGTCGTGATGCGCGAACGAGTCGTTCGAAACCAGCAACCGAACCGCCCCTCGGAGGTCTCCCTCGAAAACCTTAGACTCGATGGCTTTTCGAACCCCACGTGACTTAGCAACCCCTGCCACACAATCTGACTCATCAACAAACTGGACAGCACCAACCGACTCGACGTTTGCCTTCACCTTTGCAGTCATGTTTCCAGGCGCGTCCCTCGAAGGAACTCTCAGCCCATCAAAAGCAAAAGTGAGAAGCGCACCCCAGTCCTCCACACCGTTACAGCTAACGCACTTATCAATAATGCCACACAGCTTGCCCGCCGCCTGGTTCCGAGCACCCTTAGGTACGTGCCTAAGAACAGGCGTACTCACCTTCAAGGCTGAGAGCCTCTCCAAAGGGCAAGGCCGCGGAACCAGCGGCACCTGGCGCACTGGCTGGGAATCGGTGACAGAAGACAACGTCCGAGGAGTGACGACCGGCCGACGCGCACTCCCATGCATACGGCCTATATGGACCTTGAGCCCATGCGAGCCAAACTTACGTGAAGACCCAGGACAATGAGGACAAGACAACATTGCGGACAGGGCACTCATTTGGGCGTCTTTATACTTACAATACTCGCATTAACAACAATTACAATATATTAAATCTGGCTACAACCAATAACCCACGAAGCTCAAATTCGACAGTTACAAAACTTAAATATTAGTTATATAAAATTAACATATAAATTCAATATTATTCAATAATAAGATATTTAATAATTATTAGATTATGTCCACGTTACAGTATTAAACAGAACTCAAACAATGTTTTATACAGTCAAATTAATCAAAAAGATAAACCATAGGGTCTTACCGAATCAAACAATAAACGTCGTTAACCCAATTATATAGGTACCTATCGATCTCATACAAAAATCAACCCAACGAAAGCAATGGACAAACAAGAACAAAAAAGCAAAAAAAAAATATAAAAAAAAATAACAATATAGGTAATTAAGAATCACAATAAGTGGTTTGCGAAGGTGAGATACGAACTCACGACGCTTTGACCCAACTTGGTTAAACAGCGCATCAAACCACTCGACCACATGTTACGATACAATCTAGTTCCAAATTAGCGAATAGTTTGTTGCTGGAGAGACAAATGCAGCTATTATTACTTTTTATTTTTCTTAAGTGGGTAACTGAGTTTTCTGATGAGAAACAGTTTTGAAATAGTTTTGTAGTAGCGTGATGACATCAAGGTTTTTTTTTTGGGTTGGAAGTCATGAAATGACTTCTCCCGCTCTGGGCGGAGCGGAAGGGCGTGTCAGACTCTTACTGACTAAAACCCACCCGTGTTCCTTCAGTTGCCTGAGTGCCAGGTCACGGTAACTCTTTCGAACAATCCGCGACCCCGGCAGGCATCGGCCCTATCGGACTCCGTCAATGGTGGTGACATCTCTTTGAGGCGCGCGTTGAACACGACACGCCGTCGACCCGGGCCTGGTCCTTACCGGACGGCGAGCTGCCCATTGCTCGCCGTTTGCAAGCCCGCGTCTACGGCGGCCGGAAGTCGGCTATTGACTCCCGACGCCCAGGGTGTCTCCTCCTGCGGCGACTAGGGGCGTGAGGGCGCAACGATTGCCTCACCCACACGCGCTCCGCCTCCTCCTTCGCGAGCATTACTGCTACGCAGAAGGCGGTATGGCCCCGAGGTTAAGGCATCAGCTTTTCAAGCAAGAGAATGCGTGTTCATAACCGAGCAAACTATACGATATACGTAGTGAGTTATTCAAATACAGATAATAATTATACTTTCTAAGTTCATGCGTGAAGAGATTGGACGGTAAATATTAATCGTGTATGAGAAAATGTCTTTGGTACGCAGCCGGACAATACTAGGCTACTATTATTTCTATTTATATTATGTATATTTGTCACTGTAAAAACTGAAGTACGTTATGCCTGAACTTAGCCGGCTAACTTTCTCCATTGGTTTTAGAAGCGCTTGGTACATACATGTAAACACAGCAGTCATAAAGTTTTTTTTCTTTTTCCTACGCTGACGATACTGCAGTAGTGTTTTCTGGGAAGTCTTGGGACGATGTAGTAACATCGTCCCAAGACTTCCCACTTACTTCTAGTAAGAAGTGCTGAAGCTGGTATGACTCAAATTGCTAAATGGCTCTCAAATAACTTACTTACACATATCACAGCTAAAACAAATTACATATGTTTTAGCATATCACACAGGACACAACCAAACCCCGACTTTATTACGAGTATAAAGGTACACGAGTGTGACAATCCAATTAACTGCCTATGTCCAACATTAGTCAAAGTTTCTCAAACCAAATATCTTGGTATTGTTGTTGACCAAAGATTATCTTGGTACTCCCATCTGGAACAAGTTACCAACAGAATTAGAAAACTGAGTTGGATTTTCAAAAATTTAAGGCATATCGTGCCAAATAAAATAACCGCTAACACAAATAAACCCAGAAATCTACTCAATGAAATATACATAGCTATAGTCCAGTCTGTCTTAGTATATTGCATCCCCATTTGGGGTGGGGCGGCTAAGACTAAATTCATAGGCCTAGAGCGGGGACAACGGGCTCTAATAAAATGAATGTACTTCAAAAACCTAAGGTACCCTACACAAAGTCTTTATCAAATAAGTAATTTACACTCTGTTCGCAAACTATATATAATTAAAACTATTCTCAGGAAACATAAAACTCTTAATTTTGATCCCAGCATAACCTTGAAAAGAAGAAAGGATATAATAGTTGAAGTTCCTAAAACTAAAACCAAGCTCGCCCGTATTCAATACGACAAACGCTCAGCTCAGCTTTACAATCGAGTAAACAAAGAGATCTACATATACAATAAAAAATTAACTGACAGTAAAAAAATAGTAACTAATTGGATAAAACCACTTACATATGATGACACGGAGAAGCTACTGGAATAAAATAAAACCTTACACTTAATGCTCTCATCTTTCGTACTTGTCGTATACAGTCTGATTCATTCATTGCCACTTACACTCACTCTGTATTTTACATTAAATTTAACAAACCCTCACACTATCACTTGCTTCTTGTCTAGTTTTAAGTTTCTCTTTTTATTTTGAAACGCCTGTTTTTATAACACTTAAAAAAGTAATTTTATGTTAATATTTTAAGTTTTTGAGGAGCGGAGTCTCCTAACACAGGCTTTTTTGCTTAAAAGGAGACTCCAATTACTAGTTGTTAAATTTACTTGTATAACAAATAAAACATTTTCTTTTTTTCATTTCATTTTCATAAAGTGTAAATTACAACTAATGTAGATTATGTTCATCTTTTTGTCCCTCACTGCTCATCAACCTTATCCTAACTCGAAAAGGGGTAGACAAAATCGTCATTATTAATGAAAATCAAAAATACGAAAGTTAAACTAAAATCAATGCCATCTGTCTCGTAAGGTTTGTCCCTGACCTTCAAAAGAGTTTATGCATGTGTTGGTAGTTCCGCGTCTGTCCGCAGCTGCAACCGTTTGTTTTGAAGGGCGTCGGGCGCTGTGGTCGCTGAATGCACTCAGAGGGACAATACAGGGTGCGAATTTGGAAGGCATTTGAAGTGGCACATTAGCTCAGCTGGATGGTATAGACTATAGAGCATCGCGTTTTCTGAAACGTGAAGTACGTGGGTTCGAGTCCCACATGTGCCCTTTTGAACTAAACTTTTTTTAATGATTTTTGTACTATATTGCATTATAAATGCATACGACAAATCATAAAGTTTGAAGCACATGATATCATGTCGAAGAAACCGGTTTCTGTGGAAATTCTGCATTTTTTTATACATTTTTGTTGTTTTTAAATAACACGTATATAAATCCATTTAATAACAAAATGCTGTATTACAGAAGTATTAAGTTATAGCTAATTAATTAAACTTGTAACAAAACATCTCTAAAAACATAGATCAGTTTTTGAGAAAATTTTAGGTACATAATAGGGTGGGAAAAAGTTTCTTCGCATTTTTTAAGTAAATTCAAAACATTTTTTAATATAGTTTATTTACATTTAACTAAAGTATGTAGGTACCATTTTGTTAGATAACTTTTTGCCATCTTTTAGGTAGGGACATGATCACACTGCTATAGAAATTTTGGGACTTCTGATCAAAATAACGCGACAAGTGGTTTTGGCAGTCCTCTCGTGATGTTAACCTGACATTGCCTAAAGAATTCTGAAGAGACCGAAACAGGCGGAAATCTGAAGGTGCAAGGTCAGGACTATACGGCGGATGCATTAACACCTCCCAGCCAAACTCTCTTAATTTTTGCTGAGTGGCTAAAGATGTGTGAGGTCTAGCGTTATCATGATGAAAAACCACACCCCTTCTGTTGATTAATTCCGGCCGCTTTCTCTCAACTTCTTGCTTTAATCTCATCAGTTATTCGCAGTAGAGTTCAGAATCGATGGTCCTGCCTGGTGGTAACAGCTCATAATGAATAATGCCCTTCCAATCCCACCACACACACAGCAACACCTTGTTGCGAGTTAACCCGGGTTTCGCCACAGTCTGTGAAGCCTGACCGGCCTTTGACCACGACCTTTTTCGCACGTTCTTGTCGTACGTGATCCACTTTTCATCACCAGTTATCAGCTTCTTCAAAAATGGTTCGGTTTCATTACGTCGTAATAAAGAATCACAAATGAGTACACGGTTCATTAGGTTTCTTTCAGTGAGCTCGTGAGGTACCCAAATATCGAGCTTTTCTGTGTACCCAGTTTTTTTCAAATGTGCCAAAACTGTTTTGTGGTCAATTCCCAGTTCTTCAGCTACGTCGCTAAAACGCTTAAACCAAATTTGTGTTACTCTCACAGACACTGCACTAGGTCCATAAACATCGCAAATTTTTTTCGCGGCTTGCGTTGCATTTTTACCTTTTTTGTAGTAAAATTTTAAAATGTATCGAATTTCTTCATTAGATTCACTCATCTTGACAGTACGAAAAACAAATGAAAATCACACATTTTCCTAATTTGAATTTAGAATTATGTTCTTTAAAATTTAAACTTTCAATGATATCAAAACCAGCCAGATACAAATAGTATAGCCAAAGAGATTTTATTACCAGTTCATACATACTATAATGCGAAAAGACTTTTATTATGTATCATAATTAGTATTCATGTACTTAGGGGGTTGAAATAGCGGATTGAAGTTCCGTCATGTTAGAAGTAGATAAGCAGCAACCATAGAATTAAATATTGGAGTTCTGGTAAGATAAAAACATACACGAGTTTGTACATTTTGGCAATTCTACCCCTAGAGGGTGAAATAGAAGGAAATAGAGGGTTGCAAATTTCGACGGGAAATCTAATACCACTTTTGGAAGCATGTAAAAGTGGAAATTGCTTTAGTTAGCACAAATAAGGAAATGTGTTTTGTAAATAAACCCCTACGGAATGAGAAAACTCGAAATGCTTGTGGACAAAGTAGCAAGTGAAGTGCTATTAGTATCATATAATTGTGATAAACTAGAAACATTCCTGGTAAGCGTTTAAATACCATCCATAATAACAGTGTATGCCGATTCCTGAAAAATTTAAATATTTATTATGACCTATTAGGTACGATCATACGTTATGATTTGTCATGTAAAAATGGTAGTAAATCTGCTTGACACGTTATTTATAAACAATAACCTCCTCGTAGGTTACGTTGCCCTAGCGTGCTGATTTTGATGAAAGCCTGCTACATTGCTCAGTACATAATATTTGCATGTGGTACAGTGAAGTTGTTGTGTTGTTATATAGTACCATGCAAACCAAAACTAAATGTTCACTTCAAAAAAAACTTGTAATTGTTACATAACATCACGCCTATATTCCGAAAGGGTGACCAATGTCTGTCGTTACATTTCGCTTGCAGTGCGCTTTCACATTTTATTGATAGATACTCGTATTTCAATTTTGATGACCATCGTGCTAAGTTATTCTGGACAATTAAAATTGATTTTTTAATATTTATCACATCGTATTTGTAACCTAATGTTTGTAATGCTGTCATTCTAATGTTGCTAAAAGCCCGAAAGTCTGACACCCATTCTTACCTAGGGGTATCGTGTTACCCGACTGGAAGGAAATAGGGATCAATTAGTTCAACCAGGTTTCAGGCTGGCTAAAGTAGACTCATCTTTCATGGGGTACTGTTTAAAATGTTACAATAAAATACCTCCCCATATTGTTCAACTGAATGAAACTAAATTCAAATCTTGTATAAAACGCACACTATGCAGCCAAGCATATTATAAGTTGGGGGATTAGATCGCTGATAAAAATGCTTGGCTCAACGCTGGTCCTGCTCCACAAGTGCGCATAAAATAATTGATTAGCATTTGAAACTACTATTGGAGCTGCTGAAGATTTTAAAAACTTATCTTTGCATTGTATAAATTCAATGTTTTAGTATTGTATAATTGCATAGCACATGTGTGAGTACTATGTACCTACTATAAAGCTACCATTTAATAGGTTTTTCTTTCATTGACTTGAATGTGCCCTGGCGGCTGAGAGTTTGTCATGCTCACTCTAATGTCTCGCTGGTGGTGGCGTGTGTGTTGGATCATTAAGTTCCCTTCAAAATGGTTGAGCAGAATAGTGCTGATCCATGCGTCATGTTCGTGAACGGGCGCCGTCAGTGGGGACTGGTCATTTCTTAGCTGCCACGGCTTATTTTAATTTAATTTAATATTTGAATCGCTTTTGTCTTTTTATTACGGACGCTTTTAACGTTCTGCATCGTTCTCACATGCATAATTTCAACATGAACGATGTAATCAATATTTTGTAACCATTTTTTGATTTAAAAGAGTGTCCATGGAGTTTCTTGCCCGTTCTTCTCCATAGGTACCTACTACGCTTTGGAATGGGTAACTAGATTCATCTTTCTGACTGACCGACCCCTTGACAATTCAAAAGTGCCTGTAATTGGTTTATTTGAAATAAATGCTTTGAGTTTTTGAGTTTTGAGTTTTGAGAAGCTGAACTCAACATAGTTGGTGAAAATGTAAGGTAATGCATGTATGTGTAGCCACACAGCACATTACCACGTTTTGACATGTTGACATCTGTTAAAGAAACACGGAAGCAAACAGCCCTGAGAAGAACCGACACCACGTTTTGACATATTGACATCTGTTAAAGAAACATGGAAGCAAACAGCCCTGAGAAGAACCGACACCACGTTTTGACATGTTGACATTTGTTAAAGAAACACGGAAGCAAACAGCCCTGAGAAGAACCGACACCACGTTTTGATATGTTGACATCTGTTAAAGAAACGCGGAAGCAAACAGCCCTGAAAAGAACTGACACCACGTTTTGACATGTTTACATCTGTTAAAGAAACACGGAAGCAAACAGCCCTGAAAAGAACTGACACCACGTTTTGACATGTTTACATCTGTTAAAGAAACACGGAAGCAAACAGCCCTGAAAAGAACTGACACCACGTTTTGACATGTTTACATCTGTTAAAGAAACACGGAAGCAAACAGCCCTGAGAAGAACCGACACCACGTTTTGACATATTGACATCTGTTAAAGAAACATGGAAGCAAACAGCCCTGAGAAAAACCGACACCACGTTTTGACATGTTGACATTTGTTAAAGAAACACGGAAGCAAACAGCCCTGATAAGAACCGACACCACGTTTTGATATGTTGACATCTGTTAAAGAAACGCGGAAGCAAACAGCCCTGAAAAGAACTGACACCACGTTTTGACATGTTTACATCTGTTAAAGAAACACGGAAGCAAACAGCCCTGAAAAGAACTGACACCACGTTTTGACATGTTTACATCTGTTAAAGAAACACGGAAGCAAACAGCCCTGAGAAGAACCGACACCACGTTTTGACATGTTGACATCTGTTAAAGAAACACGGAAGCAAAGAGCCCTGAGAAGAACCGACACCACGTTTTGACATGTTGACATCTGTTATAGAAACACGGAAGCCAACAGCCCTGAGAAGAACTGACACCACGTTTTGACATCGTTAAAGAAACAGGAGTATCAGGACTGCAGATGAAACACGCCGTCGTATTCTCCAGGAACACCAGGATTGTCCAGCTTCGTTTCGCGCCATCTTCTATCACCGCGCCGGACAAGTCCACTACACACAACTTCATACAACGGTGGCCGCCTCGAAATGGAACCGCGAATTGCTAGGCACTCATATTTATGCCTTCGGCGCGCACGCCACGCCGCGCTCATGAACACACAGGCGACACCGTGCGGAATCCTTTAGACAACAGCGCGCTGCGCTGTGATTGGTTATAAATGCTCTATTTTTATTCGCTATATTTTTTGTAAGTGTTAGATTTAATTAATGTACATGTTTTTATTGGCTAGGGAATTGATATTCATACATCACCAAGTATTTTCTTCAGACTTCTGATATCTCAGCAAGTACCTACAGTCTCTAAATATGTATGATGCTGATGAATACTTTTAAGTAATGCAGAGTGCCGCTTTAAGAGTTGTTACTCGGGCGTGTAGTGTCCCGTATAGTGTTAAGCATGTTCCAGACGGATGTAATTCAGCTTACTAACAGAGGTGACCTTGATGAGAGCTTGGTTTCCATCCGCGGATTGTGTTTCAGCTACGCGGATCAAAACCAAGCGCCAACATGGTCGACCTTCACTATGAAACCTCTAGATGTAGATAGGTACCAACTTACCTTTTTGGATTCACGATGGTAACCAAATTTCAAAGTGTTAATTTTCTTTTTGACATTTGCTTCGTTAGCATTTTGGTTCAACTTTTTGTACTTGTGGAGTAATATCTCCCAAGCTTTTTTTCTTATGACGAGCATCTTTATAAGTTTCAGACATAATGTACCATAGAAATTCTCAATAGAGATCGATCAATTCAATAAAATTTCGCGTTCGTGTCGCTGGTCCGTGGATGACATTTTGAACCCGCATACATGCGCGCCCGCTGTCTGCCGCAACGCAACTGTCTTTGTTAATATATAATCCGCTGGCTAAACACATGTAATCCACGCGCTCCAACTGCGGATGGGAGCGCGCGCCCGTCCTCCAAGGACGTTGAAGGTCCAATCAAAATTTGGATTACATCTGGTGTCTAGATGGGTGGCAACAAGCAAGGTCACCTCTGTTGGTAAGCTGGATTACACCCGTCTGGAACATTCTTTAATCTCTGTGCACAACGACCTAACACACAACCACAAAATCATCAGAACAATAATTATTATTCTTTTGTTATCCTATAATCCCTAAGCTTGATGTATGTTAACACAGCCGTTTAGTTTTCTGCAGTAAAAATATAACACACACAGCTAAAGGTTTATCAGAGTACAAGTTATAATGGTAATGCAAACCATGTGTCAGACAAACAGAAAGAAAGAAATTTATCATGCCCCCTGTGGTATTTTGCTACTCAAAAACACATATTTTATTTTATTTGTATATTTATCATTTATATGTTTTTGAACACTGTGACCGCTGAAAGACAAACGTTTGTCTGTTTTTATTAATTTTGTCCTTTTACAAAAATCTTATAATATTTTTATAATTCAACATTTTCATCATAAATTATCATCTGTCAGTTTTTTTTTCTATGCTATAAAACTAACACGATAAGGCCAGGTCTTTACTGTAAAGTTAGTGTGATAAGGTCAGGTCTTCACTGAATTTTCTCATAAAGCTAGTGTACTAAGGTCAGCTTCTCACTGCTAGCCGTTTTTATTGTTTCTGGCTGACAATCAAATAAGAAGTAATTTAAATTATGTTTGAAACGTTGAACACATACTTCCAGAATGTTCGACAGGGATTATAAAAAGTGGTTGTCAGTCCTGGCAAGCTATCAATCTTTAACCAAGTTTTAGGTCAGTTCTTAGGTTAATCTCGGTTATAATTGTATTTTCTGAACCCACTAAATACAGTCATTCATTGAAGAAACTTGTTTCATTGTAAAAAAATCTCTACAAATATTGTGAGTGTGTGACCCATTCCCTCCGCTGCCTCCGGCCTTCTCACCTGCCTCTGTGGGAGGCCTCTGAAGTCGAGGGTACTCTAGCTGCATGGCTTAGGACGTCGCAGCTGACCACTCCTGATCGGGGAGGTCTCCGACGCTGGGGCGTTTCTCCCGCTGAGCATGAGGGGCTGCCTCTGACGTCAAGGCATTGCACTCGCGTGGTGTAAGACACCAACGAGGCCCTCCTGCCGGCGTGAAGCGTTATTTAGCGCTGCAACGAAGCCGCAAACGAAGCGTTACTTACAAATATTTTTCTAAAGACTTTTCCTCCTCTGGAACAGGGCCGATGACAACACGAGGTTCCTCCTGATCCTGTTCGGCATAAGACACTGCAGCCCCGTCCTCATACAGCTCCACTACTGCCTGCCGATCCTGCTAAGTCCTGCTGATCCTGTTCCTGACTCCGAGCGTCCCGAGCTGCGCGAAGTTGAAGCCAACCTGAAGTATCTTTACACTTTTTTTTCCTCTGCGTTACCTAATAGTCCCTTTTTAATAATTTGAATTATAATTAGCCCTCTGCTAATCGTAACATTACACATGGGAAATAATAATGGTTCCGAAAAACAAATTAATCTCCAGCGATCTGTGGCCGACTATTATTCTAATTAATCAGCGTTATAATGAATTACCGACAAAAAACCCAAAACATAAACGAATAAAAATATCCAATTTAACAACAAATAAGAGCATGTTCAAATTACATTTTCTCCTAAAAAAAAATTGATCTTCGAATAACAAAACTAAACTTCCGAATAGAATACTGAACCTCCGACAAAATTACTAAGTTACCGACAACAGAGGTTTTGTCAAAATAATCATATTTTTACAACTTGCATGAACTGTTTTAATTTATATTGTTGGTTATCAAATTTATGTTTTAACTCTCAATAATGATGAAAATACCTCAACTGTTCGGCACCCCGAGGTTCGGTTGGTTAGGTTCCTTTAAACCCTTTAGACAGAAATAGGAGCCCCGCAGAGAGACGGGGCTCCGTCGACCTGCTTATTAACCCTAACCCTAGCCGGCCGACGTCAGGGGCACCCCGAGGTTTGGTATGTTAGGTGTAAGGTTGATTCTAAATTTATAATACGAGTAGGTAAGTTACAATAAAAATTACTACCTGTAGATTTACAATTATGTATACCTAACATTTTCTACTACCTATTAAAACTACATTTTCATAATAAACTGAGTTTTGTTTTATTTTTATCTTTGTTTTCGCTGACATTATAAAAACTAGGAAATTTGTCGAATAATAATACAGTATAATAGTAAAATATTCTAGGAAACAAAAATCTACTTGGTTTTAGATTACAGCATGAATACGACTGTTCTAACTTCTTAACGCCTGAAATAGGTGCCGATATCGAAGCATACCCGTGGTAAGTAAAATTCATGTTAAATGATGCAAGTAAAAGTTATTGTTACAAGTACATTTTTATATTTTTTATAAGTTTCTGTATAACCACTCAGAATAATATTTTCAGTATACTCGTAATGTTACAGTTAAAATAGCACCACAGTCTATGAAATATGAAAGGTAATTAATGAATTAATAGTAGGCAAGTAAAGATAAAAATTACAAAGCATAGTTTTCAGTAGAACGTAATTTATCCTGGTAGAAAAGTATTATCGCAATAAACAGTCATGTTTATTTTTCGAAGATTTCTGTATCTCATTCGGTCGTTTTGTCATTTTTATTCGGACAAAAATAGTCGGAAAGTTAGTATTTTAGGCAGTAGATTTAATATTTTGAGTAAGGACAATTCTTCTTTTTTTGTCGGAGTTTTTATTACTACCCATTACACATGGGTAAAAATCGAATATTCGTAGATTTAATTTTCTTTCTAAGGGTGAATTCGACCAAACTTTTATGCCTAGTAGGTATAATAAGTCATAAAATGCGAATCAATTTTGAATGTCTTACAGTTTTTACGGTTTTTACATACAAAAACTGTCAGACGTCAATTTTATTGTGAAATAATATTGACGTAACCAACGTCGGATATCTTTTAGCCATGGGGCTAAAACCCACCCGTGTTCCTTCAGTATCCGACGTTGTTGGTTAAATCAGCCCTTTTATCATTAATCTTCAATTGGTTTATCATAATCAATCTTAATTTTTTTTATTCAAGAAGTAAATACTCCGTGATTGCAACAATCAACAAGGTCTACGCTTCCCACGTGGTATCTAACGCACGTGAGCTGTTCCGAAATGCGCCTGCGTGAAATTGTGGAGTCGAGGCGCCACGAATACGATGCTTGATACTAGGAATCCATGACGCATCATAGGCTCGATGCTCGGCTTCAGTGACTCAACTGCCTCTTGATCGTTATATAAGACTGTACTCTCTATTATTGGCAGTAAAGACTACTATTGTGTGCATTTTATTGGGCCTTTGAATATTGTTTTAAGTATCAGACAGGGATTGCTTTATTCGACTGCGGTTTTAAAGCATCTTTTGCAGATTTTCAATGTATTATGACATAAAAGTCATAAAAATAGTAACGAAAACGATTGGTTATGAAATAATTAATACTTAAAAACCAAAATTATATAAGAAATCTCCATCAATGTGTTAGTATTTCGAATTAAATCAGGGAGCGATACAATAATACTGTGCTTTTTAGACGAGTGTTGGCGACATTTTAGCGAACATCTTTTAAAATATCACATAAATATAGTGTGTTAGTTAATGAAAACGAAGCGTTATGTAATACTAAATAATTATCAACAAGTTTCATACAAGACAGTTTTGTTTTAATAGGCTAAAGCATCAATAGGTACAATCTGTTCTCACGTACGCCACGAGTGTCGCCTTTTTTAATCGAGATACGTCATTGAACTAGTTGACCAACTAGTTTTCAAATCTTGGACATTTTGTTGCTTTTTTTATGTTTTTTAAAGGATCGACATTGAATAAACACGAATAAGGGTGGAAGTCTGGTTTATCAGTCAAGAAAGAAAAAGAGGTTGCATTGTCACACATGAGCATAAGCGGTTTGAATCTCTTCTTTATAGGTGTAAGTGATGTGTAATCTCGAGCAAGCCATTTATCAATACCAAATGTTTCATTTCGTAATAGAACGTTATAATTGCTCTAAAAAGTGTATTGTATAAAAAGGGACCATAATCAAGCAAGGCATTTAAGAGATCAGCAGAAAAAGCAATGAATACATACATTTATTTGAAAACTCTTTTCCACAATGAAGTATTATAATAATTTTTCAGATAACTTAGCTATTTATTAGTAAGTTTTATTACTATCTACATATTGGTGGTATACTATTCTCTGCGGCATTCCTAGTAAGCAATGAAGTAAATAATTTTACCTTAAAATCTAGTCCTAAAACTAGATTATGTCAAGTCGTGGACTTATTTTGGCTAAAAACATGAAAATAATGAATAAACTAAAAGACATATGAAAAGGAGGCTGTCTGGTTTCGTTTTTTTTTGGAGTACCATTTATAAGTCGCTAGCAGTAACTTTATTAAACGTCACATACAACAGGCTGAAAGAGCCAACATATTCCTGGGAGTGCATAAATATATGCAAATACATCGGAAGGGACAGTGCAGAATACGACAGAAATCGTCGACACGCAGACGATTGTTTGCTCCAAGAGAGAAAATCCATCCGGACAAGCACTACGGACCTGAACCTTGTGATCCAATTGATATTGACAAAGCACAATTGAGAATAGAATGTGAAGAACGGTTAGCACAATTCCAAAAGTCACCAGAAAACAGCTTTGATTGAAATGTCGACTACATGGCAGCATGAAAATGATTTATATACTACTCATAGGAGTGACCGTTTGACTGCTAGTCAATTTGGAATGGTTAGTTGTGTGGTATAATTTCCCAAACCATTATTAATCCTCCACCGAATGGCACCTTTTCTTCAGAACACGCTTAATGATATCGTTCTCCTGGTCGTCTAAATACTCTTCTTCCCCCGTCGTGCGTCAATAAACAAAATCTGGACTCATCGGAAAATATAACCTTGGACCAATCTTCATCTGTCCATCGGATGTGCTCTCGAGCAAACCGTAACCTGGCAACTCGATGTTCTCCGAGCAGTTTGGGGCCGTTTGCAGACAAGCAAACGGCCTCATAAGGCTTTATATCAGCTTCACGAAGACGTCGCAGAATCGTATCAGAGCTCACATTGTTGTGGTGAATTTCTTGAAGACTGTTTCGAACCTGAACAGCCGTGAGATGTCGATTTCTTAACATAGTGCTCACGATGAATAGGTCTTCTCGTGTAGTTGTGCACCTTGGCCTGCCATTTCCTGGTCTCCTGATGTTCATTCCGGTCTCTTGAAATCGCTGGAGTACTGTTTGGACCGTTGATAAAGATACTCCTACTGTTCTAGCAGTGCTACGCTGACTTCTTCCTTCTTGTACAATGGTAATAATCCGTGTACATTCTTCAGGTGTTAACGACATGATATTGCACTGAATACTCTGATCAATCCAAGGAACCATTTATAATGACAGCTCGGTTTGAAACAAAAGCAGAAAAAAAATCTTTTCCTAATTTTAAATTTTGAATTTTTTCAAAGAGCAAAATCTTTTTATTTAAATCTGTAACTTTTACAAATGAAACCTCTTTAGAGATTTAAAATTAGGAAAAGAATATTATATCATTGATAGGAACCGGGTTGTTTGAAGCCTGCGCCCCTGTTAAATCCCATGTAATAGGGGGCGATTCTTTTGCCACCAACCGGGCACAAATCCACACACCGGGCTGCTACTGACAATTTCCTGATGGAAAAATCGAACAACTCTCTACCCGACAACAACAATAAGACGAGACACTAAACAAAAACAAGATTTATCAGGCAAAAATAAACTAACATAAAATTCTCTCATTATCAACTGAGGAAGCATGGGATATCCCATACGAAAAGCTGTCGAGCCTGGTGTATCTGGGGGCAGGGCCCAAGGCATCGTGTTCGGTGGCCACTACAGAAGCGAACTGGTCGCAGTCAAGCAGCTGCGGGTCAGGAACGACGTGGACGTCAAGCACCTGCGCAAGCTGAATCACGAGAACATCGGTAAGTCTTCCTAGAGTTTGGTAAGGATGACGCCGTCTTTAGTGGAGTTGTTGTAACATTGCAGCTGGTGGTGTAAACAAAATATCTTCAGGGGCTTTAGAGCTATCATTGTTCCAGTAAGAGGTGCTGCAATGCAGGTCGCATCGGTCAATAATCAACAATGATTCATCAAAATTAGGCTTAAAATTAAACTTATCGAATTTCAAAAGTTAAGAAAACCAGCCTACAATACCACGTTCACCACTTCCCTAGAATTTTAGCTGGGAATGTATCTGACACAATAAATTCTTTGCCACGGAACGATGATGGTCTTAAGAAGGTCCCAAAATTAGGGAAAGCTAGGCACGCGCGTAAGCTAGGCTTTTTGTCAATTTGAGAGAGAGTTTCGTGTGTATAATTAAAATATCGAAGGAACTTGTGCGCTTAGCCTATTCAGTTTTTTCTAGCATTGGACATTGACTGCAGCGGCAACTCTTAAAAAAAGAGGATAATATGTCGAAGCAACTCTAAATTAAATACGTATATTATGTAGCGGATTAATAAAATGTTTTCAACAATTATCAAATTCAAATACCAACAATGTTTTACAATTACGGAAACTGTTATTTTTATAATTAAATACCTCAACGATTTTATCAATATATTTAAATTATTTTAACAATTCTATTGTAACTTTGGTGCGGCTGCACTGTTATAATGGTAAACCAGTGAATAGACTGTTATATAATTATGCGATGTAGCCATACATGCATAGATAATGAAAATAATATATCTAAAGGGTGTAAAAAACCCATTACAAATATACTTGCTTTTCGTAAAAAACACCGTCAAAAAACGTCATAACTTTGACCTTTGGTATCTCCGTAACTGGAAGGTTTCCAGGTCAAGTTCACAAAATATAGGGAAGAACAAACGACCCTCGGCTTCGTTAAGCGTTTATTTTGTCGGCAAGGCTCCATTAATTAATTACACTTCGCCTTTCGTCTCAGACTCCCTTTTTTTTCTGTCTTCTTTTAGGTTGCCACAGGAATGGGCACGCCACAATTGCGGCGGTAAGTCCCCTCTTTGAGGAGTGGCTTGAGAGGCGCCACGGCGTCCTCACCTTCCGCCTGACGCAGGTCCTCACCGGACATGGCTGTTTCGGGAGGTTCCTGTTTCGGATAAGGCGGGAGGAAACGCCCGGGTGTTGGCATTGTGTGGATCGACCGGAGGACACGGTGGAGCATACGGCAACGGTACGGAGCACCGCCGTGTCCTCGTGGCGGCGATCTCTCGCGTCCGGCCCTGGTTCAGGCCATAGTACGGAGCGAGAGAGAATGGGAAGCAGTCACCTCCTTCTGCGAAGCAGTAATGCTCGTGAAGGAGGAGGCGGAGCGCGTGAGGGAGAGGCAATCATTGCGCCCCCTAACGCCCCTATTCGCCGCAGGAGGAGACACCCTGGGCGTCGGGAGTCGATAGCCGACTCCCGGCCACCGCAGGCGCGGGCCTGCGGACGGCGAGCAATGGGCAGCTCGCCATCCGGTAAGGACCAGGCCCGGGTCGACGGCACGTTGTGTTCCACGCGCGCCTCAAAGAGTTGCCAGCATAATTGACGGGGTCCGATAGGGCCGATGCCTGCTGGGGTCGCGGATTGTTCGAAAGAGTTACCGTGGCCCTGGCGCACAGGCAACTGAAGGAACACGGGTGGGTTTTAGTCAGTAAGAGTCTGACACGCCCTTCCACTCCGCCCAGAGCGGGAGAGGTCATTTGATGATTTCCCATCCAAAAAAAAAAAAAAGGTTGCCACAGGAAAAATGAAGCCATTTCCAAATCTCTCACTTTTTATGAAACTGTTGGCTGATAAAGCCGTGTACAGACGTCGACGAATGCACCGCGAATGGTTTGCCATGTATTTGTACCTAATGGACGGGATGCTCACTGTGAGAATTCGTCGATGCGGCGAATTTAAGGTGATTGTACGCTGCACGTCGCTCGGTGGGTATCTGCTGTGTCGAAAGTTGACTAACATAGCTGTTCTTATATTATATCATGATTGTTAAAGCACCATTCCCGCTGTTGGCTACGTTAACTCGGCGCAGTTTGTAGACAGTAAGACATTAGCTATAAGTATTTTATCAGGCGTTAATTGTTTTGTCCTTGCATTGTTTTCCAATGTCATGTGTGTCAATTATAAAGTCGTTCTCTGCGTGCTACATCCTGAGTTTTTTTTTAATTCCCTAAATTTCCTGAGAAGTTCCTCCATTTTTATACATATTTTATATATACATATTAAGATAATAATGTATTAAATTATCCGGTTCGTATGGACATACGAACCGGATAATTTAATACATTATTATCTACATACTAGCAAAGTGGAATGGATATTCTGGAAATTGGATATTGAATGAGTACCGGAGTGACGAGGTGACGAACACGTTTTTGAAGAAAAGTGGATCGGACATTGAGTGAAATAAAACAGGAAGCGTTTATGCATTATAATAATAATTAAATTCACCCAACACTTATTAATATTAAATCAGGTAAAATAAAAATAGGAATTAAGTATTGATAAAAAGAACTTAAATAAGGTTAGTAACATATTTTTATATTACATTTACAAAGTTATTTACTTATGTTTATTCATTTGTGTTTAAATACATATTTACAAGAAATTAAGTAAAGAGTATTATGTTAAATCACAGTTGCAAAATATAGTTGACGTGTGCTTAAATTAAAATACAGTACAATCGTGTTATTTTTAACCTGCATTAGTTAGCTATTCATTTATGAATAAAAGTACAAATATTATTTTGTAATTTAAACCTTTAATATTGATCGTTGCAGTATAAACCATTTAAAAAGTAGATAATTAATTTGATTTTTTGTTACGTTATTTCTTTGGAATAGTAAACATTACATACTTTCCTATGGTAATTATTATTATTTGTAGTGATACAACTTAAAAGTCAAATTTGTACAATTAATAACTTAGGCCAATTTTTGCTTACAGTCTCATTAGTCACTACGATAGGTACCTATTTTTTGTTACAAACAGTTTCGTTATTTAATTACAGGTTCACGACACCCCCCTTTCGAAATGACTGAGATTAAAGAAATTAAAAGAAGCGAAGCAGTTATAAAGGAATATTAACATTATTTGGAACCTATTTAAGTACTCTAAAAGATGCCGAGATAACCCCCTTTCAGGTAATGGAGTTGCAGTTGCGAGTCAGCAAATAAATTAGATGATCTTTTTAATGATTTTAACGAGGTTCAATTGAATGCATGTGTGATAATATTGATACTGAGGCACTCGAAAGAACTACAATTGAATCTCAATATTATGGGTTGGTAGCTCAAGCCAAAATTATGTTAAGTAACTTTTCGAAATCTGAGCAAGATGAAGTAAAATCGAATTGCAGTATTGGTAAGCGTCAGTTCGTCAAGTTGCCTACAATTCAATTACCCAAATTTACAGGATCCTATGATAACTGGCTCGAATTGCGCGATACCTTCGCAAGTCTCATACATGACAATGACGATATAGACGAGATTAATAAATTCCATTATCTGAGGTCATCATTAGCAGAATCTGATGCTGTCGTGATCCAGTCAATTGAGTTTTCTGCTCAAAACCACAATGTGGCATGGGTGCTTCTATGTGAGCGATTCGATAATGAAAGATTATTAATTGAGAATCACGTTACGGCATTGTTCAATATCGGGTCGATCATTGGGGAGTCCTCAACTGCATTAAAAGGTATTGTGGACGATGTAAACAAAAATATCAGAGCATTAAAAACATTAGGCGAACCTGTTCATAGTTGGGATACATTACTTATCCATATAATTCGACAAAAACTTGATACTACAACATTCCGAGAATGGGAGGAATACAAAGGGATTATCGATAAATCTAAACAATCATCAATTTATGCGTAATCGAGCTAATTTAATAGAAACACCGGAAAAGTCACGTCATTCTACAACTAACATAAAACATAACACTAAAATAAAAGCCTTTGTTACGACTAAAAACACTAGTAGTTCATCATCACGTAGTTGTCCAAAATGTAAAAGCGATCACAACCTCAATTCATGTCCACAGTATCTATCATTAAGCGTCAACGATAGAATGTCTTTATTACCTAGCTATAAGGTATGTTATAATTGTTTACGTCACGGTCACTATCCCAATAATTGCAAGAAACCAGGCTGTAAAATATGTAAACGCAAACACCACATGCTTATTCATAACACAGATTTTAAATCAAACCCTGGTTCAAGCAGATCAGCTGACGGTACGACCGACAAGGCTACGGTTGAGTCATCCTCCACTGCTGACGCAAATAATACTCACGTAACGCTCGCAGCTAATATCTCTGCGCATTCGCATACGAGCAGCACAGGCGACATCCTGTTGTCAACTGCGTTAGTTAGGTGCTACGATGTCAATAATAAAGAACACATCGCTCGAGCTCTTCTGGATTCTGGTAGTTCGTCGTGTTTAATGACACTGAATTCATTTAATAAGCTAAATCTGCCCCATTTAAACACAGACAAAACTATACAAGGCATAGATAAGTCTATATCGCATGTGCAGAAAATGTGTCGTGTGCACATTCAATCGTTGCATGAATCTTACGCTAATGATTTAATATGTAGTAAATAATATGTTTTGTCTTGCCCACAATAACTGATGACGTTCCCGCTAGACAGGTACATGTGAATATACCCTCAAATATTCACTAAGCTGATCCATATTTCCACACACCGGCTTCTATTGATATTATTATAGGAGCAGACGTATTTTGGAGTTTATTAGGATCTAATAAGATTTTACTAGGTGATGGGAAACCAACACTTTATCAAACTAGACTTGGTTGGCTAGTTTGCGGCCCAATTAACGGCGACTGTAATAATAATTCATCTCAATTTTCATCAATTAAATGTAAGTTTACCAATGTTAACGATTATTATGAAAGTTCTTCCAGTTCGATTGAGTTAGATGACATCCGAAACCAATTATCGCGTTTCTGGCAGCACGAGGAAGTTTGTCATGAGCCATCGACTTATTCAGCTGAGGAGAAGATGTGCGAAGAGCACTTTATAAAAAACACAACGAGCTTGGCAGATGGCCACTTTACCGTAAAGATACCGTTGAAGGAATCAACGAATAGTTTAGGCGATTCATATCATCGTGCAAAACGCATTCTGTCATTGGAGCGCAGAAATCTCAGCCAACTCTCACTCGATAAAATGTACAAAGATATTATGACTGAGTACATTTCTTTAGGTCACATGTTCGAGTGTAATATTCATAAAGATCAGCTGGCATATTTCATTAACACACACACAGGTATATTAACTCCATTGATTATGAGGGCACATAGTGCATCATACTCAAGGCCGGACTTCCGTATCGCTTGTTGCGGACTCAACAATATACCTGACCACTGAGCTGTCCTACTTACCAACGATTTGCTGCTGCCTTAGCACATAAATGCCGATCGCTTCAAAAATCTAATGTAGCCTTGAAGGCGATTTAAATGCAACATTTCTTTCAACCTAGTTAATAATTCTGCTGACTCAATCATATTCGTGTAACTAAGTGCTAAAAACAAATTTCCGTAAATAATATAGAAATTATCTATATGTTTAAGACCTTAACTATTAGTGTTTAAGTAAATTATAACATAATAAATTAACTATGTCACTAATCTTAAAACTTACGTTAATTATTGTTAAGAAATCAGTTGTCCTAATAGAAATTGTAAGACCTCATGCCCCCTGTGATACAGGTTTATCCTAGTACAGGCATCCTAATTTATAATACCTATATTATTTCTATGATTTATACGTACTGTATTTTACCAACTTGTATTTTTGAATAAATATTTATTATTATTATTATCTCTTCACATTTCTCGGGACCCTGGGATCCCGGACCTTTGGAAGGCATACGAGGGGCCGAAGCCAACTCGCAGAGGCCCGTTAGACGTTTTTAATTAAATGAAGCACCAATCGACGATTATCCCTGTTCGGACTATATAAGTGCACCCAAGGACAACCCCCGGTTGGTGTAGGACTATTGTAAGATATGGAAACAAATATATAGGACTATGGATTTGGGTAGCTTATGTGGACTGGTTAACTAGGACTATGGAAAGACTATGGCCCCTGCCTGACCAATGTTTTATATAAAATACACATATAAAATGGCAGGGGGTGACTTGCACACTCAATAATGGGCCCCCGAAAATGGTCGCTAGCACATAGTGTCGAAGTGACAAAGGGGCAACATGTCCTGAGGTGCTTATGAGAAGTGGAGAGGTATCCCACGGCTATCAGGACAATCCCGGAAGTACGGTCAAGATCTCCTACCAGCATCTTACTGGAATACTTCCTTCCTCCGAGCACGTGTGCTCTTGCGAATCTCCACTCTAGCCGGCAAATAAAGGCAAGAAAGAGGCGGGAGCACTGTCCCTCTTCATTGTTCACTCCAGCCGGCCAATAAAGGCAAGCTAGAGGTGAGGAACAAGACTTCTCCCGGGAGATAGGGTCCGTGGGGTCGCTACTGCCCAATAGCTCGCCACATGCTGCCCTGCGGGTTTATTATTATTATTATTATTCCTCATCACGGAGTACTGCGCGAGAGTAGTAGTACAACCAAATTACGAGTAGCTTTTAATGCTAGTGCACCCACCTCATCTGGTCTTTCTTATAATACAATACAGATGGTGGGGCCTACCTTCCAGGATGATCTGACTGCAATCCTTCTTAGATTTAGAATGCATAAGTACGTCCTCTCTGCTGACGTAGAGAAAATGTACAGGCAGGCGTCTGTACATCCTTCAGATAGGCACCTGCAGCAAATTATTTGGTGCGATGATGCTTCTAGTCCTTTTAAAGCTTACCAATTGCATACAGTAACTTACGGTACAGCTAGTGCACCGATTCTCGCTACTAGGTGCCTCAAACAGGTTGGTCTTGAATGTCAGGATCAAAAGGTCACAGAAGTTATCCCTCATGATTTTTACGTATCCTTCATGATTAAACTGGGTTCGTTAGATTTCCACTTCCTTAAAGGCATGCAAGCAGAAGCAAGAGCATTAGTCACTTCATGACGCAACATTCGAGCCTCCTCAAAAACGTCTGCACCAGTCAAAAGGGATGATCTTTTGATTGCATAAGATGGCATAAGCAGATTTGCCGACATCAGGACTCATATTGGGACTATCAGACGGGTATTCTCCAAGATCTGCCCGTTATTGGAAGAGAACTGTTGAAAGGCGAACTTTCAACGGCCGGGGGCATGTTAAAGCATCATTCCCACTGTATGCTCAAGTTAATTCGGCGCAGTTTGTAGACAGTAAGAAATGTCTTACTGTCTACAAACTGCGCCAAAACAATTAACGCCTGATAAAATACTTATAGCTAATGAGCTATAAGTATTTTATCAGGCGTTAATTGTTTTGTCCTTGCATTGTTTTCCAATGTCATGTGTGTCAATTATAAAGTCGTTCTCTGCGTGCTACATCCTGAGTTTTTTTTTAATTCCCTAAATTTCCTGAGAAGTTCCTCCATTTTTATACAATGATTGACTGCCTAACTCCTTAGGGGTATAACGGGATGATAATTATTTAATAGGTTAAATCTGTAGCTATCTGCTATATTCCTTACCTATTATGCCCAGTGTACTCGTAGTAATGTAATAATTCGGCTGTAGTCATATACTGGTGTATTGTGTTCTCTAATCTTGGCCTCATTTCCCTACGAAATCTGTGGTGGATTCCCACGCATTTCGTAGTGAAATGAGACCGATTTATATTGGATGGAATCGTGAAGAGTTGACAGAATTCCATATCCATACTATCTATATATTATATATTAGGTCTTTACCTATGAAATTGCCGTTCTGCAGTACTGGCCATTTCAAATCAAAATAATTTTTGTTTGGCTAAGAATTCTAATTTCAAATTAATTTTATTTTAAAAACATGGTTTTTTTTTTCTAAAAGTAGTCATTTCTTTATTGATTAGTGTTACATTTTCATCGCATTTCAATCTTTTTCGTCATCATGGATACGTTAAAAATTCGAGTAATTATGGAATATGAGTACCGTCGTGGCAGCAACGCGGCACAAGCGGCACGCAACATCAACGACGTTTACGGAGCTAACACTACAAACCAACGCACCACCTGTTATTGGTTTGCTCGCTTCCGTTCTGGAAATTTCGACCTGAAAAATGAACCTCGCGGTCGTCCGAAGACTTTGGTCGACAATGACGAATTAAAGGCGATTGTGGAAGCTGATGATACACAATCTACGGCTGAATTAGCAGCAGCTTTCGACGTTAGCGTCAAAACAATATTGGTCCATTTGCGTCAAATTGGCAAGGTAAAAAAGCTTGACAAATGGGTGCCCCACGAACTCAATGATCGCCAGCGCGAAGTACGCGTCGAGACGTGCCTTGCACTGCTCAACAGACACACAAATGAAGGAATTTTGAACCGCATTGTTACCTGCGATGAAAAATGGATTCTGTTTGATAACCGTAAGCGCTCAGCAAGTTGGTTGGATCCTGGTTCAGCACCTAAACAATGCCCTAAACGAAAACTTACCCCTAGAAAAGTGATGGTCACTGTTTGGTGGTCTAGCGCCGGTGTGATTCATCACAGCTTCTTACCAAACGGGGTGAGCATTACTGCAGATGTGTACTGTGAAGAACTGAACACAATGATGGAGAAGCTGGCGCATCTCCAACCAGCATTGGTCAATCGCTCGTCTCCGCTGCTCCTGCACGACAACGCGCGACCTCATACTGCACAGCAGACGGTCTCCAAGTTGCAAGAACTGGGGTTGGAAGCTCTCCGTCATCCGCCCTACTCACCAGACCTTGCGCCTACAGACTACTACTTTTTCCAGAATTTGGATAACTTCTTGGCGGGAAAAAAATTTAATACCCGAGAGGCAGTACAAAATGCCTTTGAAGAATTTGTTGCCTCCCGTCCAGCTGATTTCTTTAAGAAGGGCATCAATAAACTGCCACTGCGATGGCAAAGATGCATTGATTGCATGGGTGATTACTTCGATTAATACAAATAAAAAATTCATGAAAAAAATTCGTTTAAATTTTTTCATACAAAACGGCAATTTCATAGGTAAAGACCTATTATTAACAGTAGCTCGTTTTACAATATATGGTCGCTTGAAAACCATTTATTAGACGCTAAAAGTTCGTCACTGAGCTATTAATTCATTAGACAACGAAATATATTTGAAGACGAGAATGACATTTTAAAGAAGCTGCTTTATTTAGCACCCATATTATAAATGTGAAAGTTTGTGAGGATGGATGGATGGATGGATGTTTGTTACTCTCACACGCAAAAACTACTGAACGGATTTGGATGGAAATTGGAAAACAGATAGTTTATAACCTGGATTAACATGTAGGATACTTTTATCCCGGTAGTGCGTTCCCGTGGGATAATTTCCGACATCCACGCGGCAAAGCCGCGGGCAAAATCTAGTATATTATAAATTCGAAAGTAACTCAATCTGTGTGTCTCAATGTTACCTTTTCACGCCTAAACCGCTGAACCGATTTCGATAAAATTTGGCAAGAAGATAGATGGCATCCTGGGGTGTGGACATAGACTACTTTATGTCCCAACAATAATTTTAACCACATTTAAAGTAAGTATTGGAAATACGCCTAAACCACTGTATGGATTTCGATAAAATTTGACAAAGAGATAATGTTTCCTTGGGAAGGCATAGGCAATTTTTTGTCTAAGAGGGGTTTAAAGTTTAAGAAACCCAGCAGTTCTTAAGTTAGGGATATTTTTGGTAAGAAATAAAGAATTACGTGTTACAACGTTTTTGTAAAATTATCCTCAAGGAGGTTAAAGAGGATATTAGGTATAAAATGAAAAAATAGTTTCGCTAACCTAACATGAAAAAGCATTCTTATATAAGATTTTCTTGCATGAATCGAAACTTCAGCCATGTTTTGAATGCTCTAGCAGTAATCAGCCATCATATTTGCATTCGAACGACCCTGGTATCGCTCTTCCATCGTGCGAATGTCTTGGTCAAAGCGTTCTCACTATTCTTCGCTTAAATCGCCTAAATTTTCTGGGAAGCGGTCTAAATGGCTGAAGAGGAAGTGCATCTTGATGCTCATGTTACATCCTAGTCTTTGAAAGTGCAACATGAGCTGCTCAATGTGTTGAATGTAGTCTGGAGCCTCTTTATTTCCTAAGTAAATTATCAACCCAAACAAATTCAATCCATGCAGATTTCTCTTTATCTGTCATACAGTCGGTAAAATTTTGATCCTATATTAGTTCCCTGATTTGAGGACCGTTAAAAATACTAGCTTTTATTTTTTCTGTGCTCAATTTCGGGAATATTTTATTGATGATTAGTCGGTTCACGCCAAATCATAGGACTTTTGAACTTCAAAGTAGGTCTGTTTTTACTACCGCATAAACGCAATGATGTTACGCAAATTTGGGATCCATGGCTTACTAAACACTTATAATGGCGTCCCAAAGAAGTCCAAGTAGGCCTTTTTTATAAAGTCAGACGCACTATCACTTTCAACGACATTCTCAAAACATATATTCACCAAAAAAAGCACAAAAACTATTTGGATCGTTTAAGCAAGTTATTCTTAATGTAGCCATATCGATTTACTTATGGAATTTAATAATTTCTTGCACTAAAAAAATATATTAGTAAGCCGCGTAACGAAATTTTAAGAAGTACCTGTATCACATAAACTAGAGCTGCTAGAAAAAAAACTGAGGGTAGATATGAAATCAGCGAATTCAAATGACTAAGAAACAGTTTAGAAACTTCATAAAACAAATAAAAGCAAAATTTTGTTTACCAGTGTTACCTGTCTATCTGTTACCTTTTCACCCCTTAAAGGCTGAACGGATTAGGATGGAAGGCATACGGATAGGCCATTATTTGGGTTAGGACATAGGATACTTTCATCACGGTAGTACGTTCCCGCGGGATGGGATGATATCCGACATCCACAAGGGTGAAGCTGCGGGTAAAAGCTGTCGAGTATAAGTCAGTTCGACCAACTAAATCCATTTATACGGCACGAAAATGTTGCTAAGAGCATTACCTGTTTTTTTTTTGGTTTGTGAAATCATCAAATAACTTCTCCCGCTCTGGGCAGAGCGGCTGACTAAAACCCACCCGTGTTCCGACAGTTGCCGGAGCGCCAGGGCCACGGTAACTCTTTCGAACAATCCGCGACCCCGGCAGGCATCGGCCCTATCGGACCCCGTCATTTAGTGCTGACATCACTTTGAGTCGCGCGTGGAACACAACGCGCCGTCGACCCGGGCCTAAGCGGGCCGGGTATATCCTTTGTCTGTTAGTGTCGATAAAAAAATAAAATGATATGATATAATAACCTTGCTTTTTCTTTCGATAATCTTAGGGTTGAAATATAAAGCTACTTAAAATGTTGGTCTATTCAAAATCAAAATCAAAATCAAAAGATTTTATTTCACATAAACCAACATGGGCACTTATGAAACGTCAGAAGCTAGGTGCACGGTTCCAATCGGTTGTTTCCTATGGAGAAGAGCCGGCAAGAAACTCCACGGTTACTCTTTTAAAAATAAGGGGCTTTTACAATGTTTCCATTACAGTGTTGATAGATATGGGAGGACAGTGTGGGCTTGTCAACAAGTAACAGGTACTCAACAAAATATAAAAAGGTCCACAAATCTACAGTCTACAAGTTAGGCCAACAAAGATCTCACATTAAAAAAATATAAAAGAATCTATATAAAAATAAAACCCTAGCCTAGCCTATTGATTTCGATTTATCCTATTTGCAGCTTGTTTTCTAGATGACCAGCGGGGTAATTGCGTAACACACTTGCAATGGCAATGTCTTTCGTTTTGACAGTTCATTAACATTCATTGGATTACTTACTTTCTTCAGCAGACCTATGAAGCAATGGATTTGGAATTTCCTTCAAAATCTTTCGGATTCTGATTGAAAGTGAATTAGGCAAATACTCGAGTGAATATTACCTGAAAGTCCGAATACCAGATTTGAAACTTAGCATGATTTATTAGTACATCATTAGCATCAGCACCACTTCAAGTGGATGCGGGAGGCATCTACTCATTGCTTGTGGTACCATATTTTAGATTAGTCCGGTTAGATCTGTTCAATATTGGTATATTAAACTAATAGTCGAAATTGTATTAGAGTCCTTTACACGCCCTTCATTCAGCACGGGCCATCACAGAAGTAGCCTTGAACTCGGCACAGTCTACGATGAATATTGTCAATGGCTCATGAACAACGCTTACAAATTCCATGAATGACCAACGATTATGCTCCAAGTAAACATTTATAATTCAACAAAACAACTGACGTTGCCCAGATTGTGAAGAATGAATGAATGAACCCCGTAAAACTACACAGACGCTCGTCTTGACATTAACCAATTTAACTATTAACCTACATGTGGGGTTCATCGCTGGGTAAACTACTTTATTTGATAGATATCTATCGTTTGGAGTAGTGCAGGACTAGACAAGTAGGTGCAGTAGACCGCACGTCGGTGGTAACTGTAACCATGAGTTTGCCAATCGTAGTACGCGTAAGAATGCGAAGCCATTTTTTTTTTGGTTTTGTTTACCACTAGCTTGCGGCCCACTGTACGTAATAGTTTATAGAGGTATGAGGAACAGGGTGTAAAGTTCTGGCTGTGTGACTAGCCACTCGAAAACTTGAAGAAGTAATGATGACGTCACGCTGATGTACTTGCACGAAGGCTGCGCTGACGTTCATGTTCGGGGTCACCAGTATAGAGGTATGAGGAACAGGCTGTAAAGTTCACTCACACCACCATAGAAAAGGAAGGATCCTCCGACCAGATGGATGTCGTGTCTGGAGGGCAACTGCCCGACGGTTGATGTCGGGACGTTGTATATATGCTAGTCGCGCGGTAAACTCTGCTTGCGCGATGTAGGATTTGCGTGACGCCAGTGCGACGTGTAGCTCACATGTGGCGGTGTAGATACCGCTACAAGTTTTTGTCCGAAAGTATACATGATTTATGCTCACGACTCACGATTGGTCTTTTGGCAGACATATTGCCAGTTATTTACATACCTACACTATCGTATGCGTACGCGGTTCTGATTACGCGCAAGGCAAGTCTGTTTTGAAGCTTTTGTTTGGGGTAGCTGGACAGTTGGATATCGTATACGCTGCAAACTCAACTTCATCAGCATTTATCATCGCCACATCAACGTAGCGTTCGAAGGCCTCCCACAAGGCGGACCGATGTCCTTGTGAAGGCCGCAGGAATCCGCTGGATGCGGCCAGCACAGAACCGCACCCTAATTGCGTAACACATTATCAATCACAATTTCAATAATTTTGAAGGATATTGCTAATCCATTGCTTCATATGTTCAAAAATTCGTTTGCTCAGCAACGTAAATAACTCAATGAATGTTTTTGAACTGTCAAAATGAAAGCCATTCCTACTGTTAGTGTGTAACGCAATTATCCCGCCGGTCGAAGTGGCGGTGCTTGGGGGAGGCCTAAGTCCGGAAGTGCACATCTTTCGGCTGAAATGATGATGACGGTGTCATCAACAGGGCGGTCAACCTATTCAATTCATCAACTAAAACGCACACTGCATCATCTGGAATGATGAACTTTTGGCCACCAAATGAAATTCCTTTCTTTTTTCTAAATAATATTCTATTTAATGGTGATGTGTCAGGCACCCTGGCATGTGCGATCCAACAGGTTGTAGACCTCTAAAAAGTTCGCTGCGGCATGCTTGGTACGTGCCCCTGACATTGACCTAATAACACACTTCCCAATCCCCAGTTTCGCGACATTGAAACAGCCCGTGCGAAAGGTCTTAGACCCCTAACAAAGAACGACGTTTTATATTTGATTTCTAGTAGGTCCTTGTGCTGTTTCTAGTTTAATTATTAATTTGTGTGCAGAAGTATCTTTTAATCTATCTTAAAGTAAACTTTCCTCTGTCTACAATCCGTCATTTTGATTTTTATAAAATCGTAACCATCGCACGACCTGGATAATAGATTCGATAGATTCGATTGGGCAGAGTAGATAGACCTCGTGTATTAATCCAGCCGTTATGATGCTTCGAGGGTAAAAAGAATCCGACATACACACATGTCACACAGTCGGGTAAAATATAGACTACCTTGATACTGTCTGAATAATAAGCGCGGGCGTAGTAAGTCCCTTTAAACACGGCACGGTTTCTTTACGGCACGGCACGGCGGCGCGGCGCATAAATCGCGTCGCATAAAAAACCAAAAAACATTTTCTACGGCGCGGTTTATACGCCGTGTGTAGGCATGGGTCGTTAGTGTTGTATGGATCACTATGGAAGCATGTTGAATGTTGACAGGCACGTATTTTCTACGGCGCGGTTTATACCGCAAAGAAACCGTGCCGTTTACAAAGGGACTTTATCTGCACATTCTGCTCAGATTAAGGTCAGGGGTCGACCGGCAGTGCGTATTCTATGTTTTACTTTCAAGTTCAATCCTCGCTATTGGATGTCTTTACTTACATACATAAACCAACACCTTATTCCCATGTGGGTAGGCAGAGACTACAGAACGCCACCACCTGCCACCTGCCACCTGCTACGATCCTTAAATACTCCTTTCGCTTCGTTTACGTTCACAACATAGCTAATAAACTTTTATTAGCCATTTAAAAAAAACATCTATGTACATGAAGTTGAACACTAGTTATCTCAAAATAGTATGACATTAAGCGTACAAATTACGGGGAAGACATCTTCATTTAATCAGCTATCTAGCGAGGTACAAAAATTGAAAGTATTTGTAGGTGCCGAAGGCCGAATTCGCAAATTGTTGAAATATAAAATAAAAAAATTTAGGACACATTCTGGGATGTTTTCTGAAGTTAAGACTAATGTTATGATTATAAAAGGATTTTTTTCAAAAGCCTCTTATATTGACGTATGTCAAAGTATTAGAATATGTAGGTGATACACGCAAACTTAGCGACAAGTGACCCGTAACCAGCGAGTAGACCATGAGTCATGGTAAAAACACTTGTGGCCTGGTCATGATGACCTGTGTGCCTAACGTGTGATGGATTGCTGGGAGGTTAGAACTTAGTGGGTCATCCTGATCCTGTTCGGCGTGGGACACTACAGCCCAATCCTCATCCAGCTCCACCACAACCTGTCGTTCCTGCTACATCTTGCTGCTGATTCCGTGCCGAAGCTGAAATAAAAAAAAAATGGAAAATCCAAAAGTGCACGACTCATAATGCTCATTTAATTATGTAATATAAAAATAAAATAAAAACTTAAGTCGTTCAAAATTAATTTCCGAAAAAACAGCTGTAGTAGGAAGAAGGTACTGCACAAGCGCCCCTGGTGGAATAAATGTACATAATATCTATAGATATATCACCATCCATATGTTAATTTTCTATGGATATAAATAGATGTACAGTCTTGTAGTTTTCGTTTTTTATTAATTGTAATTAAACGACACTGAATTAATTAGCCATTTGCATTCAGTGACCTACAATTGTCGATTAGAATTTAAAAAAAAAAAATTAACTCAAATAATGGATTTTTTCACAAGTTACAGTGTTTCCGGGTTTCACACATGACGGACAGGATTTTTTTTTGACCTATTTTGGTGTTTTTTTCCAATTCTATTGCAGTAAATCAATTTTTAAAAAGTATGAAATTAATCTTCATTAAATTATCTCGACAATAGTATGCAAACTATCTTGATTCCGTGAACTAACAAGGCTATAATAATAAAAATAGCCGCCAAAATGAGGCGAAAAAAATTCACTCTCTGATGCTTCGCATCATGAGTCGTGCAATATTTATTTGCTAGAATATGGTACATAAGGTGTTATAGTAAATTTGTTTCAGCATATCCTGCCCACAACCTTAAAATTGTGTGTGTGTAGTATAGTACCTATTTTTGTAGAAGTGGGATGTTTTTATATCGGGTTTATGTAAAGCATCGCATTCTGGATGTTTTCATACAAAGTAATATGGGATTGTTCCCTTAGGATCATATTTGTATTTGTTTCCAGTTTTCTTAAGATTTGGTTGACTACGCAGTATTAATTTCTTTAGTTCTTTGACATTCAAGTATTTTTTTTTCCTAATCATCGCAGTCAATAATATTATTAATTAATTTACATGTATTATCTAACTTACGATTAGAGTCAATAAAGTTAGAATTTTTGTATTCGTTGTAAATATTGCGTATAGTTTGGTTCAAGTCATTTACGTTTAAATACATATTCTTTAGTAAACTCAGAACAATTACATTATTGTTGCCTAATACATCGAGAAGTTAACGAAGTTGTGAAGCCAAAAGCTTAATATCATAGTCATTTTCCACAGACAACTATTGAGTTTGTCACTTGGCAATAGCTGAATATTTTGGCAGTTCTTAATAACGTCACTAGTTAGTGCGTATGGCTTCGTTAGAGACGTGACGGCATATTTTACATAGGATGTATCCTGTCTTGGTAGTATCAATGCAGAAGATAGTCCAACACATCGTTGAGTGCCAAAAATATATACCTTATTCGTGCGCTCTACTTTTAGAGCATCCAGTAGAGTAGTTCTTTCCTTTTGATATTCACCTTTTGTTTCCAATATCTTCTGAAGCTTCAGTACTTAATCCTTGAGGTTTAATATTTCGTTTCCGGCTTGTTTCAACTAATACTCCAGATCAGCGATGTTTTTTTGTAGGCTCAAGATATTCCCACTGAGTTGTGTCTTTGTAATACTATTATTACTTGAAGCTAAATTTCTAGGTGGCGTAAAGAAGGCTTGCATATCTTGGTGTAACAAAGAATATGTATTGGCTTTTTTTGTACCTTCTGATGTATCACATTCTCTTTGCGGTGGTTGGCATAGGATTTTTTTCAGAGTAATATTATCTTTAGTAATTTTTAATTTTGTTTGCGAAACTCATTGTTTAGGGAGTTGTATTGATGATTCATGATTATAATTCTGTAATACATATTTGTTACGATCGCGAATCATATTTTGATCACCATACAACCTAAAACTAACCTGCAAATAGAAAAAAGATAAGTTAGATAGTTTAAATTTTGCAGCCTACCTTTACTTATCGCATCCCTCTTAAAGGACAAACAGATCCTGCCTCTGCGATTTATGCTAGCCTAGTACCGAGTGGATGAAACCATGGTATGACTTCCGCATTGGATTTCGAAATAATGTTATTTATTACCATGGTATAATAATATACTTCGCCAGGTATAGCATTCCGGTCATGGGGGTGACACAAGCCTACATCATCACCACTGTGTTACCAGTAGTGTGTAATAATAACTCCCCAATCGCCTTTATTACCCGTGCGAATCCGATAAAACAAAGAGGTTTTAACTAACAATTACGTTGGTGTATGTTTAAATTGAATTGTTTCGTTTGATTAGAAAAATGAAACGACAATTTAAATGGTTAATATATATTTTTTTATAGAATGGTGACTGAAAATGTTTCCATAATTCGTGTTTTGTTGCAATGAAGTGGCAACTGGATAGTGACGTAAGCATGTGCCACTCCCGAAATGCCAGACCTTGTTTTTTAAGACCATGGTTATTACCAAGTTTGATGGTAGGGTGCAATGAATATTAATGTCTGATTGATCGAAGTGTCTGACTAAATTCTGATAAACTACTCAGGAACAAAACACGCACAAATCATTAATAGATATCTCCTTCTTCTTCTATATATATATATAAAAATATATATATTAATATAAAAATTAATCCCTATTTCCCTTGGTCACGCCATCACGCGTTAACGGCTGGACCGATTTCACTAATATTTTTTTTGTTGTGTTCGTTATTGTCAAGAGAAGGATCTTATGAAATAAAAAAATAAGGAAGTTGATCGGAACGTTACAAAATTTAAGAAAACTTAACGCCAATATTAATTTTACATAACTGTCATTTGTTTGAAATAACTGTCAGCGATTGACAGAATGCGCACTGCAAATATCGTTTAACTCAGATGGATCGGTTGATAAATGAGTCGATAGTTTTAGTTTTAGTCAATAGTCAAAACTAAAACTAAACGACATATGACATTCATAGTTAAGACAGGACAACGTCTGTCGGGTCAGCTTGTAGATATATATATATATATATATATATCACTGCCGAGTGCCGCGCTCATTGTCGAGTCTGAGAGTCCGTAACCATGGTAACGCTACGCGTTCGTTTTACTAGGAGGACAGGACTTGTAAAGAGTTTATAACAACCATGAACTTGTTCTCAGTTCACAGCGTCTGCGTGAAAACGGTACGATTTCGTTTTATTAGAGCCGAAGACTATTTATAGCGTTTAAACATTTTTCTTGGTGCGTACGAACGCTTGCAAAAACTGTTTACCTCCTTGTATTCGGTATTTGCATGCAGGAAAGGCGTTTGTATATTGACTGCTAAATGATTGACTAGGTGTTGTAAATGCAGTAAATATAACTGAAATGCTTGTTAAAATAAACTGTATTTTTGTATGTGCTCTGAAGGCGAAGGCGCCAGGGCAACAAACGAAATTCCAATTTTCTTGTCGTTATTTACAATTTGCAGATTCGTTTTATTAGGTTTGATATTGGTTACAGAGTTACTATTACTACAGGGCGTTCACGGTCGTAGCATAATAAAATCTGCTACGAGTGCTACGACCGCGTAGGCGTCGTAGCCGTGACGTCACTTTCGTCTTAGCAACTTCGTAAACCTATACTATGTCTTAGCTTTGAATAGGCAATGTATTGATAACCGAAGAAATAAAAGAAGATTGTATAGATTTATTATATGAAATGAAATGAATGAAAATGAATGAAATGTTATGCGAATGTATAAATTACTAATTGACTATAATATATGAGAAAGTCTGCAAGTGGTGACTGCAAAGTTGTGTGGAAATCGGTTGAGAGGGCCATTGATGCGGAGAAATGAAGAAATGTCGTGAGGAAAGTTTTAAGTATGATTCTGGATTTGGAATGTGGCTGTAAGAGTGGGGGAAGGACAAAATAATTATGTATGGACTATGTGAAAGATGATATGGCTAGAAAAAGGGGGTCTACAACTGAGATGACGACTAATAATAAAAAAGAGAACAAATAATAGAGAAGTATGGATGAAGACGACACGCGCCGATCCTAAATAAATTGTGATAAGGGTATGAAAATGATGACTTTGTTTATTCGTAAGTATATAACCGCACTTTTCCCATCTCTGATCTTTGGAAAGATAGTTTATGGGGATTCTCGACAAAAACTAAAGTTTTTCATGATAGACAGTGTTGTCTATAATAGTAGCGTAGTATACATAGGTTTTGTGTTACTATGGCAAAGCGCTGTTATTGTCAATTTCTAGATTCAGTCTGTACCAGCAGGACAGCATAAGCGCTAGAAAGTGTATCACAAACAACAACTACCTTGAAACGCTAGGGGCGTGACTTCATGTATGCACTACACTAGCAATATGGGAGGGGCGGATTGGCCGCATAGTCGGGTAGTACCAGTTGTAGTTACTGAATAGAGGGAACGACTAGGACAACAGGAAGAGCATTTTCAATCTGGAAGCGTCCGGATTCTGGCGGGAAAACTTCGGAAAAACAAGTTAAGACTGGCTGCTGAATGATTTGAATGCATTTTTTACGTGTAAGTCAGTGAAAGTTTAAGAATTCGGATTAGATTAACAAAACTGCTTGTTATATCGGCTTGTTGAGCACTTTGGCAAATAAAGTAGGATAGATCAAGGCAGTCATAAAACACAGATACGGCATTTTTTTGCATGATTTGAACAACGTTCATCATGTCAGCCAGGATCGTCACTTCGAGCGGTTCTGTGTTTCCCGCAACCAGCGGATTCCTGCGGTCTTCCCAAGGTCATCGGTTTACCTTGAGACGCTACGTCTTCCGGCACGCGGTTGCCACTCCAGAACCTTAACAACGTTATCCCAATTTAGTAAGACGAGGATGCTTAAGGAAAAATATTAGGCTTAATAATTCAATCTTCTGTCTTTTCCAAACCTGCTTCATGTTTGAGTTTCTGTGTTCATTGAAAACAAGCAGTAAAGTAGTCGCTTAACCTCATTTTGCGTTATGAATATACATGTGTAAAAAATGTCTCTGTGAGCGTGTAAGTTATTTAAAGACTTTCTAGTTTTTATATTTTCCTGGTAGAGTGCAATGTATTGAATGCATTGTTAGTGCACTGCTGTCTTTCTAATATTGTTGTAGACCGCAATCATGAAAATGGAAAATCCGCTCTCTTGTATTATGGACTTAGGATATTTAATTCATTCTTATTTTTGAGGTCAGTTCAATTGAAACTCGAGGTAGTAAACAAAGGTACAGTATAATTTCTTCGTTCTACAACTTAGTACGAATGTTTTATCAGTTTAACAAAGAAAAATCGTCAGCGCGACCATATGCGTACGCGCTGCGTCGTTCGTAGTGTAAAAAAGGGTAAAAACGCCCTCTGCCGGAGCTGTTGCTATCGCCGCGCGGCGACAGTTCCAGCGGCGTCCATCGTCGCTCGTTGTCCAGCTCCGTTGCAAACTCTTTTATTTTAATGTTATAAGTACTTATGTACTTCTGATGTCACCAAAAACTCCAGTCAGATTTATTTGTAAAGAGTTATCCTTTTTATTTTGTGGTTGAAAACCCTCCTTCTATTGTGTTGTGAAATATAGAACGAACAATAACACACAAAGAGACCACGGCCTGTGTTAGGACATAAGATACTTTTTGTTCCAGTAATATGTTCCTGTGGGATAATTTCCGACATCCACGCGGGCGAAGACGCGAGAATAAACTAGTATTAATATACGTCTTTGTCCTGTAGTGAAACAAGAATAGGCTAGTATTATCATTTTCGGACAGGTTTTAGATATTGCGTGACCGTAATTAGGTTACCTTGAACATATTAGCGAAAATAGTTAGTCAAGCGTATAAAAGTAAGTAATAAGCTTATTTATTTTCTCTCACAATATAACAACTATATAAATAAAGTAAGTAAGTAAGTTTGGCACGAAGAGCAGCTAGTTAACGAACTGTTTTAACGTTACAATACCACTGTTACGTCGTGGTGGTCACCAACATCGCCACTAGGATATAATAAATATACTTGTTAAGACGTCGAATTTAAATTCCCACACAGCTAAGTATGCTACACCTACTATTTTTATGAGATATAAGTAACCCCTTGAAAGCACTATTTCGAGGTGTCACCATCGAAACATCGGACAATACTCAATACTTAATCATTTATTGCATTCCACAATGTGCTTCGGTTTTAATTATACAAACATTAGTTGTAAATGTAGCAATCGTGGACCCTGTCGGGCACAGCATAATAAAAATTTGAAGCAAGAGGACTTATATAAGTCCTCTTCCTTCAAATTTTTATATGCAAAAAAAAACTTATTCTAAGTAAAATTAAAGGTAACATTTCATAGATATCCGTGTAACATTTTATTAATAATTAATTAAATCTAAATTTTTATTATTCATTTATATAGGTATAATTATGTCAGTTCTATGAATTTTTAAATTAATTATTCATTCATACTGTAATAACATTTATTTAGTATATTTTTTTTAAATTTATTAGTAATTACAAAAAAAACAACCGACTTAAAAAAAAAAACTCTACAATGTAAAAAATAACTTTACATTCGGAAGTCGGGTGTCTTTGTATCTGTATTTTGTTTTTGCCACCGACTTCCGAATGTAAAGTTATTTTTTACTTAGTAGTGTTTTTTTTTGAAGTCGGTTGTCTTTTTTGTAAAAAAGTTTTTATTTTTCACTTTTTAGTGAGTCAGTTATTAATAAATCTATGTTAAATTAGCCTAATGTCAACTGCACATCACCTTTTTACAAAATATTCTTTTTCCCGACGCTGGGACGTTAACTGTTGAGGAGTTCTCCTGTTAAGAACCAAAACCACTGGATGGTGAAGCCACCATCAGCTCCATTTCACCATATGCATTGTGACGAGCATAAATTTCTTAGCAACCATATTAAAATCGAATCGCAATCCGTGGAATACTTATTATTGAGAAGTTCCGGTGGCCACCTCTGGTCTTCATCATCAGTTCCACTTCACCGATTTTTATCGACCTAACCAGTGGGCTTGATGAGTGCATTTTTAAACGGGATATCGGTAGGTTTAATCGTATTTTGTGACGGAGTGTGTATCTAGTTTGTATGTCTTCTCGTTTAGTATAAAAGTCTTGGTGTGTGTGTGCGAATTTACAGATAGCTATCCGTTTGTTTTAAATTAACTAAAATCCGAAGTAACTTTTTTTGAGTTGTGAACAGCGCCGGTGCGTCTGTGCTATTTCCCCACATTATTACGCCATAGCTAAGCCATGCATGAGCATAGGCATACTCGTAGTAGGTGACCAGAGCAGTTCGCAGGTTTGTGGTCATTTTTATTTCTCGAAAAGCGTACAGAAATTTGGAAAGTTTAGATTTGATTTTTTGTACGTGTGATTTCCAATTGATGTTTAAATCTATAGTTAAGCCTAATAGTGGTAATTCATTTACTGCTTCTATATCATAGTTATTAAAACAAAAAAAATAGATAAGCAGGGTTTTTTTGGTGGGGGTGACAAGTTATCAATTTAGTTTAGCAAAATTGATTTCTAAATTATGTTCGCTCATCCAGGTGATTGTTTTGGTAAATATATTATTAAGGGTATTATTTTATTGTCCGTTATCGAAGTAAGAATAGAAATATCATCCGCAAACAAAATGCATGTCCGGATTCCTTTATGGTTTTTGGCAGATCATTGATGTAAATGAGAAAAAGAAAACATCCAACAACGCTCCCTTGCTCGCCTTGTTGTCAGATCGAAAGTTTTGAAGTTCATTCTTTTTATTGTCGAAGAATTATATTTCTACTAATTGCGCTCGGTTTTCCTGTGATCAAATTTTAACGTTATATTGATTGTTGATATTGGTATAGTATTTAATGAAGCTTCTATTTATTATATACAATTTAGTCATATTTCTGTTATTAATTTTAAGAAATCTGAAATAAAAGTCCAGAAAATATTTTGTCGAAGCAAATCGTGATTGGAGCTCAAAAGAGATGTATCCAAGTGCCATAATGCAAATTATATTAGACTTAAAAGCAATGTGAGAGATGAACGTTTTTGTAGTGAGAGATTAGTATAATACAGTGTTCTAACAGTACTTGTAACGGTTTGGAAAACATAAACTGGCTGGCCTGGCTCACGCTTTGACATTCATTGGCTCCTAGTATTCTGGCACGTATTTGAGCTGGCTTCAAATTTTCACGCAAGCGCATTAAGCACCAGACCACGTGCGTCGGGCGCCACGTTGGCTGTGTCTGTGAAGACAATATTATGGGTCAGGAATGTGAAGTTCAAATGTATATCTGAAATGCATATGGCGTAGGTACATTATAAAGAGTATTCTGTTTGAGTCAAATTATTTAGAAGTCCTGTGATTATTGTCATTTCTACATGGTAAACATGGTTGGTTTCGGTCCCAGCCACGATATCAGGGCGCGGCGGGCACGGAACCCTGGACTGGACGATGGTGCGGCGTTGTGCCGCTCTATAAAATAAAACCTACCACTATGACACAACTGTCAGATTTTGTAAGCCTCTTGCATGAATCTCCACCGCACCGCACGTTCAGAATTTCTTTCCAAATCGATAATGTCACAATTGAAAGCATCAACATTACACTTTTTTCAATATCCTCTGATAAATTCGTTATTTTCAAATTGAAGCTGCCATTAAAGATTAAAAATCTAGCTTTCAAAAGTTAAACAGTTCTCAGTTTTAAAGCGTCAGAGCCAGATCGAGAGCATTGAATTTATTTAACATCAGAAATGCGAGGCTGCATTCTTTCTGTGATGCATCTTCGACTGATACGTACCTACTAATTATAGAATATATTTATGTGTGCCTGGGACCCGATTACTATTAATATAGAACACTGGCTGAACAAACATGATGAATATGTTGAAGGTGTAAGATAACAGCTTCAGTAGCTTCGCTTTTGGTGAGAGCTTATAATAATAAAGAGACAAACATTATGATGGCGCGAAGAGAGCAGAGCGAAGAAGGGTAGGTAGATATCGTCACTTCGCTTTAGATAATCACGATTTTCGCTTTTGAGAATAATTCCTATTTTTTTTCCAATACCGTCCTCAAAATACCGCCTACCGATCAAAGCTTTTTTTATTATGTATTTTGTACATAATTACATACAATCGGATTGGTTTAGTTACGGAAATAGAGAATAATGAATTATTTACACATTTTTGTATGAGAAATGATGATACATTTTCTAAGTTCTTAAAAATAAGTTAGCAACCAATTAATTCATTTTTAAGCCGTTGAACGGTTGAGAGCAAATCGTTCAGGAAGCTGAACGATTTGCTCTCAACATCTTATCACTAGTTATTTCGTAAATCTCCCATGAACAGGACATAAATTGAATCTGGTTATAAATTTTTGTACCAAACGTTTTATCTCTCACATTACTTGTAGCTGGCAAACTTAGGGTGGATTTCAAGGCGCCTGCAGATTTACTCGGTTTTTGACGATCGAAAGGTGGAATCAAACAAAATTTTGTCAATGGTTTAGCAACAGACGGTCAACATCGTATCTTTCGTCGAAAATGAAATCTTATTGATGGTCAAAACGTCAACACATATCAAGCCACAGTAATATTCGTTCGAAAAAAATCGTTTTGATCAAAAAATCAAATAAAGAGCTACTCGACAGATTTTCTTTATTTGCTTATAGGAGATACATTTATTAAGATAAATATTATTCGGGCCAAACATCCATGAATTCATTAAATATGCTCAACTGAATAATATTAGGGAAAAAAGGAATCAAAACGAATCTACGTATCGTTATCGTATTCAAAATATTTGTCTAGACAGATATTAATGAAACACCAAACTGTGGCGGAGCTGATAACCTAATTTTAACACTGACCCCCTCATTCACATACTGACTGGCATCATACTTTGTAATATCGATATTGTTTTTAAGATTAATACTGTATTTTCCCAATTTTTATTTTTAAATAAATATTTATTATTTATTTTTATAAATGCGGAGTAAGTTACACCATTATTAATTTCTTATGAGCTACATAATTTTAAAGGTTTCGGTTTGACGTAATTTTACTCCGGCTTAATAAAGCCGCTTATAGCTTTAGTTAATTAATAAATATGGCGGTGAGGTTTTATGTTATCCCCATTGGTTGAATATTTCTTCAGAACTCAGGCTTTCTTATTGTATGCTCTCCAATACAAAGCAAAGGTTATGATGCATAATGATGTGTTTGATAAATTATTTATATCAAAAATATGAATGCCTTAACGTACTAAAAACAGCTTTTTACAGACAATAATTTTATTACTTTAATGGCAAATTCGAACAAACTTCAATACCTACCTGCATGCACAAGTACAAAGGATATTTTGGCACCTGAATAACATTGACAGGGGGCGTTGTTGGTAAACATCTCAGAATAATAACTAAAGCATAGAAGGAAGGCTAATATAGCAACAGAACTCAATATATTTGGTTCATTTTGACTTATGGAGGCTGCTGATATGTTAGAGAAGGACACGCATACAAAAGACATTTTGTAGGTTGTCACTACTTTTATTCTGAATAATGATGTGACTCACGCACTTTCAACGTCGTTAAATTTATCGATGACTTGCATTAATTGCCAAAATGAATGTCTGTGATGGGATATATTAACATTTCTTGAAATATATAAGTTTTAGCAAAAATCATGAACAATGAGTACAGGGAGTTGTTAATCTTAAAATAAATCAACAGATTTTACGGGAAAAGTAAATTTATTTTAAAATTCAACTATTTGTTACAGCTTAAGCTCTAAGGTTAAAATGTAATGGACGACGTTTTAAGTAGAACAGGTAGTTACAGTCGAAGTTCATAAGTGCAGACCTACATTAACTTCTAAGTCTGAAAATTTTAAAAAATAACAAGTAAGTATATGTAGTGGGTATAAAATTATGTTTGTATTTACAATAATAATGTCCAATCAGATATAGCTTTGATATTGTTTACAATAGCTACTCATTATTTAAAAAAAGTATAATGAGACGTTCATGGACCACGATGATAGACCACATGATGAAGTAAAGTCAAATAATTTATTACATTATACAGGGTGGCAGAGACATCGACGCACAACCTGCTACATATTTAATACATGATTCTGAACCTGCCTGCGTTGAAATTAATGAACACCATTTATGGTTGGGTTTTTAAAAAATGGGGTAAATCATTAATATATACTAAAAAGAGGAAAGGACCCAATATCGAGCCTTGTGGTACAAGGCATATCAAGCTTACTTCCATCTGCCTGTTAAAAATCAAGACAAAAAATGGGCTCCATGAAAATCATAACGAGCTGATCTCTGACATGATTACAATTTTTTCCATCATCGGATGTAGAATGCCTCTAAAGATGCACATGTTACATTCTCATTTGGATAAATTTAAAGATAGTACGGGGGCTTATTCGGAAGAACAAGGGGAATGCTTCCACCAAGATATAATGGAATTTGAGAGACGTTACCAAGGCCAGTATTCTGAAAGCACGATGGGGGACTATATTTGGGGGTTTAATAAGAGAAACTTCTACTGAACATGACAGGAAAAGTAATACCTACTGTTCATTTTTAAACATTTGGAATCAATTTTAAAACTTCTATTGTAAGAATGAATCATAAATGGATGTTCGGTATCTTTTAATAAATCATCTCTATGTCCATTTTTTATGTATTTTCATTGAATTGAAATTTTCAATTTTTTACACATAAAACAAATTCAGAACTATTATTTGTTCTTATTCTTATTTCTAGATATAATAGCAATAAAAATAAGGTAGGTATGTATAACCCGTGCGCAAAAATGCTGTAGACTGGTGTTTTGTAAGGACCGCATCTTCTCTAAGTCGTCTCCATTTTGCAGTTTCATTAATCATACATGAATCCAAAGTAAAATGCTTGGAGCAAATGTAACTATGCTTCTTTGGAGTCCAATTTCTTCTACCAATGCGATTTACCCATTCATTTTATTTCACATCGTCTTTAGGAAATCTGTAAAATAAAAGTATTGACAACATTATTTACGTCACTATGTAATAACCTCAAAGTAATTTCCGAATAGTCGCTAAAACTTCTACTGAAATAGTTATTACGTTTGCTATTTGCTACAACGTGATTCAGCAAAACTTGTTTTTGTTATTTTCTTTTCGTTATTTTCTTTTCGTGAAGAATGGGACTTGCAGCCTCCAAAAGCCTTCAACTACACAAGACATTATGCCACAGAGTCCACACACTCACTATAAATATTTATACAAAGAATTCGTGCAATCTAACAACAGAATTATTATAAAAATATCATGTAACCATGGGAGTATAATACAAACTCATGAACAATGAACACGCGAACAAGTCAAATTGTTCAGTGCCCTTACTGTCACACTCCGAAGCAAAGTACTACCGAATTTGGCCGGGTTGAAATAGAACCAATAGAACCAAATGACAAGTCATCTTGTGACAAGCCTAAAATAATAAAACAAAGTTTGAATCATTTCTCTCGTTCTAACATACTTTTTCTTGGCATAAGATAGAACGAGACTAAAAGCAGTTACTGAATTTTTATTTTAGCCTTCCTTCTATGCTTTAGTTATTGTTCTGAGGTAAACATTTGTAAATTTCAATGTCATTGGGTATTGGCAAAACAAGATGGCAGCGTTAGTTCCAATTTTAGCCACGCACCACAATAACCTTGTAGCGGTGTTCATAGCATGAGTCCATAACCTATAACATTTATGAATTTTTGACAGTTTTTCTATCCAGAAGTTGTCAGAGGATCTGACTTTGGGTAAAATCGAATGCTCATTTTCACTAACACTAGGCATTAATTTAGGTGTTGCCTAGTGTTAGTACGTTATTCAGGAAGCGCGTAGTTTTTTATAATAACATCCATTGCATGCAAAAGTGTATAATTAGTAGTACAGTATATGCGCTATAGGATGATGTGCATTGCCTCTACAACTAGTACTTCACAGAAACGTTAGCGGCGTATTTTCATGTTTGCACTAGTATCTAATAAGTGTACTTTTGGCATCGCTAAGAATAAAGGTTAAATCTAGTCAGGGAGTAGTTCAAATTTTAGGCACTGATTTTAGGGAACATACTAGGAGTTTATAAGCCAGTAGAATGTCGGTTTTTACTACTAACGCGGCCGTCTTAGGCGGGAAAACCTGGGCAGCCTGATACTGGCTTTCCGCCTATAATCGTGTGCACACGTAAGAACCCAGGTTAGAACCGCTTAGTTAAGCACAGGTAACAGGTACTTCAGTTGAAGTACCTGTTAAATACAAAATTTCTGCTCTAAAGTTCTAAATAAATTAAATTGGTTTGTAAATTAATAACGCCGACAAAAAACAGATCAATAGCTTTCGCTTTTTGTTTGAAGTCTGGAACCATAAACAAAGCTACTTAAGACGTTTTACAAGAGGTCTTATTTACTTTCTATCAGTTACAATTATCAGTTTGTTTCGTTTCCATTGCGTGTCGATTTTATCGGGAGCGACCCCGTACCACGATCCGACAATATTGCATGATATTGCATCCTTGTTAGTACTAGGAACACAGGATGTACGGAAGATGGATACATATTTTAGATTCAAGTTATAGCGTTCATAAAAAAGACGTGTAAAAGTGTCTTAAAAGATCTACGTACAGAAATAAAAAATACAAAAAAGCGTCCGTAATTTACCGGTGAATGATGTTACTGAAACGTTATCTATGACATTCTTGAAAGTTTCGATGCTTGCACCGTCCTATCACCGGCGATTAACGAGAAGCTTGTCCCTATATACAGCTAGCAACTAAAAACGAGTTAACGAGCAACGAACAGCGAGTTCGCGGCGACGTCGAGCGATTACCAAGCATGAATCTCTCGGCGAGTATTCTGCCCGCTAAGCGACCGAGGCCTGCGTAAAAACAAAATCGTCGCGACGCTGAGGAAGTGCGGGCCGCTTAGCGCGGCACGCGAACATTAATGGCATCATCCGACGAGCTTTTGTCACCGTCGGGTTTCTAGTTATATTAAACCTAATGGCTTGGCACGCGACGATGGCAAGAGACCAGATGGCATGTCTTTTTTTCCATGGAAGGTGGGTAGGCACATAGTGTAGGATGCAATTATGTGTGTCATTACTCTTACGCCATCCCATCTTCCTGGCTCGGGCTGTGCTGGCGCTGCTGCTGCGACTGCGGAAAACCTCAAGTGGCGAAAGTATAATAACCTTATCGGCAATTATATTTTCGAACCGTTTGGGGTTGAAACCGTCGGGCCGTGGGGTCCGAATGCTCGTGGTTTTTCAACGAAATCTCCAAACGGCTGGTTGAAACTTCCTGTGACCCAACGCCTGGCTTTTACCTTAGCCAGAGGCTAAGAATTGCCATACAACGTGGCAATGCCACCAGACTCTTGGGTACATTACCAGTCGACAGCGATGGGGATGGAATTTTTCGACGCTATATTTTAGTTTTTTAATAGTTTTAGTAAGGTTAGGTTATTATATTTTTATTTTAATAGTTTGTAAGTTAATAGTAATTAAATAAATATGAATTTAAATAAAAATAAAAAAAGAATTGGCGTTCGTTGAAGACCATATTACATAGCTCGTAGGATCAAAATTGCAATTAAACTATTGATTCAAACTACGAGTACAACAGATGTTTGCTAACGCCCGCCTTCGTACAGTGAGTTTGCATAAACGACATAAACTACGATTTTGAATAATTTTGAAACAACAATAAAAAAAAAATTGAGAAACATTAACAGCCAGTTTTTTGCTGTATAAGCGGATAAAAATTAAGTAATCGTAAAGGAACTGGTAAATACTGACGGGTTACGAATAAAACTAAAGCAACAACGAAACCGTTCAAGAGAGTAACTGAAAATTACTACCTACCTATGACGTGTCTGACGTTATTTCTACGGTAGCTACGCGGTCGTGGCTACTAACAAATAGCTACACTGACAATAACATAGTTCTGTGACAGAAGACATTACCCCCAAGGCATGACGAAAAACTTTCCTCGCATTTAATACCTTTTAGGAATAAAATGAAACTGATTCACGAAAGAAAAACATTACAAAGAATTAAAAACATTTTGTTGATGAGAAGAAGCAGAAACTTTTCTACGGTTATGCGTTAGCTAAGATTACTCATAACGTCGGCGTAACTCACACGTCATGTCATACTTAGCTATTACTTAAATTATTCCGGAATCCTACGAATGAATAAATAAGTCGAATGAATGCAAAAATCATTCTGAGCCACATCAGTATTGAGTAAATGCTGTTTGTTTTTGCAAAAACTGACTCACAGAACGTGAGCTGGCCCCGTGTCTGGAGTCCATAAATTATATTATTCTGTAAATACATATTCGTTACCGATGCGAATACTTATTTTAACACAAACTGACTGAGTCGCAAATTGAAAAAAAAAACTTAGAAAATATCCCCCCGAGCTTACTCTTCCTTTTCTGAACAGTGTCCGCCCGGCGAGAACGTTCGTTGCCATGAATACGCAACGCGTGCATATCACTAGCGCAACAGGAATCAGAAGGAGTCATCATGCAAGATTATCCACCTGTCGAATATGGCCGAGATTGTGCATAGCCGCGTCAGCAAATAGGTGATGGTGAAGCGATGAAGAACATCTTGTTCATCATACTCTTTTAACAGTTCCAATAAAAAAAAAACTACTTATATTATATTAATGTTCGTGTTATTTTTGCCATGTTGAGCACAAGATCTTCAAGACATCGCTGAACCATTGGGTTCAGAACCAACCACTTAATTGCGTAATAATGTACCACTATTGAATTCCGAATTGTTTTTTTTAACGAAAGTCGAACGGACAACGCAATGGGGAGGATTCACACTCAGTATCCACCACATCACTGCAACACTATCTTCTTCAAATACAAACTTTATTTTATCTTTAAAATATTATGTTGAATTGCACGATTTGTGGTTAATATTATAATATGTCTACCCAAGTTACTAAATTATCCTGGATCACGCTTATCCATCAGCTACGTCTCTTTTCGAGGATTGCCGCGCCAACTAGCGTACAGTAGCCAGGTTAAGTCCTAGATTTACTCTTTATGTCTTATGTCGTGCTGGTGCTCCTGGCACGCGTACCCTATCCATGGCAACACAAAATTCACGAAATTCAAATTTTCTTACTTTTTTTTGCAATTTGCAGTTCAGTGTCAGGATATAAATATGTTGAGCAAAATATGATTCGCGAGCGTAACAAGTATGTATTTACAGAATTATAATCATTAAAATTATCAATACGACCTTCTAAGTTCATATATTTTAAGCCCATTGGATGTCAATTTCATAACATATCAATCAATAGGATTACTTACATGAACTTAGAGGGTTGTATTGATGATGATTTTAATGATTATAATTCTGTAAATACTGTCATATTGTAACATAATAATAGGCAATATTTTTTTTGTATTTTAGACTATTCTTATTTCAAATATTCATTAACAAATCTTGAGATAAATGGTGCTTTTTCACACGTACGTCGACAATTTTCGGACACTTTCGTAAAAAAAAAAAAAACTTTGTCTACTCGTATAAACCATGATTTATAAGGTTTGTTTTTTGTAATTTAACGCCCTTATTAATAAACGCAGAGTAACGTTATGCCAAACTAAAACCCTAAAAAAAAATGGTTATGTTATTTTACTACCCCGCGTTTATTATTAAGGAGGATACAAGCTGAAGTGCCCAAGTTTGATAGTCTTCAAACTACGTTCCAAGGTCATGCTATAAGTTGAAGAGCCTATTGATTTTCCGGTCGATTTCCTTGCCTACGATGGACAATGAATATAGTGTGACGTCAGATAAACTCAACCCCTAGTATTCGAATGGCGTCATCGGCAACGATATCAGAGATATAAAGGATGAAGTTTACAGCATCATACCATCCCTTTCTATACTCGTCAAAATATTATTGCTTATTTTTATAGTTCTGCAATGTTTTAGTTGATTGGATTAAAACTTGTAAAAGGCACAATCCTGACTAAAAGAACAATCATATTTATTAATATATCTGCTAGTCCGAATGTCTTTTGAACCATATCTAATACTCGTATCTGAATACTATCTAAATGTTACTACAATCTTACAACCTCATTTTATTTAGATTGCGATACACCTGTTGAGAAATCTGCTATCCTGGTACATCAAATGTGATCTAGTTAAAAAACATTGTTAACAAGCGACTATTTATTATATTTTGTAGTTAGTAGTTGAATATTGTTGCTATATTGTCTTCTGACTTCAGGCAGTATTTCAGCACTCTGTAAATTTTCTCACTTATCTTCCTTATTATCCACCGTACATGTTGATATGTGAGGTGGCAAGATAAGGTTTACAGGTGTACTTACATTAGATCTGATAACTTTTTAATAGTGAAAGCATTCGTTATCTGAGTCTTGGCAACTTACTTTACATGAAATGTTTTTGGCGGGATAATTATATAGCAGTACAGGGATCTTTTGGATCTTTTTAACATATTATGTAGGACTCATCCAAACTATTGCCAAGATTTCTTGGTAATAGCAATAATGCGAAATGTAAATAATTGACTTATAGAACTTTTCAATGTTGTTTCCAAATTAATACTTACATGAAACCGAATCGTACTGAAATGGTATCTATCAGCAGTATGAGCTATTGAATGATTAGTTACTATTGATATATCAAGTTTTGTGTCGCAAGCATGTCGCAAGGCACAACTTAGAGTGATTAAATCATAAGTGTTCATATTTAGACATTCATATTGTGCAGATTAAATTACACACTCCAATAAAGACCAAAAACTTAAAAAATGATTAATTACCTGTAGCATAATCAAGTAAATTATTGTCATTTATCCATATAATATAACTTGGTAGCTCAGTGTACCTGCATCTATCCGCAAGATGGCGTTACATTCGTTGTGGGATGTGGTGTTTTTGGCGGGAAAGCGAATACATGCGTTTTCCATCCCTCTCTGGCCCGCTGTGACTTTTCGATGCTTCACCTCCTACGAATTATTGTTTCCTGGTATAAAAGCGTTACAACTTCAGTACTCGTTGCGTATTTCACAACGCGTTTAAACGGTGATACGAATACCGGAATTTAACTATACGAGTATTAAAACTTTACTCAACTATTCATTTATAGATTATTATGTATTTTTTTTTGCATAACTGTGTAGGTACATTCGTTCTTTTTCTAGTTTTGGACTTAGCAGTATACTCGTATCTACGCCATATCGTATGCATTAAGAAATTAATATTGCCATTTAAACTACTCAAATTATTTTAGGTAATTTCCCAAGCGCTCCAAAAGTTAAACGAGTGAAGAAAAACAAAACAGTTTTTTTTTATGTATGATGTAGGATAACGTCCATTTTAGTGTGTAGAATTTAATTCTATAGCGGGCGCCTAGTTATGCTGATTTAATTTATAAAACAGATAATTAATATTATTCATATCGTTAAAATAATAAGAAAAGGAGATGAAACATATTCTGAAGATTTTGATTTAATTTCAATAGTAAATATTATCGAAGAACTAGCGGTGGTTCAGAAAGGTGGAAGTTGTTTTACTGCAAAAACTGTATCAGTTGGGCAAACTCTCGCAATGTATTTTACCCTAGTTCCAAAGCTGCATGTTCCACGATGTTACCGCGAGTACCGTACGTAGTCCGCAACTGGATTTTCGTACTATAAATCACACCATAACTTACGTAAAAAAACAACAGATTTCTGTCTTTTGCTAAAAGGATGAGAGCGATAGTGGCCCAGTGGTAACGGCCCCCCGACTTACGTGTCGCGTAGGTCCTGGCTATGAACACAGACAAGCACTTAACTTTGTGCAATTTATTTAATTGATACTGCTTTCAAAACAGTTTAGGAAAATACCTATAGTGAGGAAACAAGCATCAAAAATTCTAAGACATGTGACATCCACCACCAACCAGCACTCAGCCCGCGTGGTGGATCATAGCTCACTTTCTTAAAGAAAGGAGCCGATTATGCTAAGAGGATAACCTTAATGCTATTTCTATCTTACACTGGTGTGAAGAATCGTAATAAACTTACTAAAGACTACCTGCGCACTTTTTAGATGCTATTTTATGAAATTGTGAAAAAACGATTAAGTATATAAGTGTAGAAAAAGTGTTGTTAATTTTCCCATGCAAGTCCAATTTTACACATATTTTGAGCCATGTAATGATCATCACCTAAAAAGTAACACAATGCACAATGTTGAATTGTTTAGTACGTTGATTCTGTTTGAAACAAGTCAAAGAATAGAATATTAATTCTTCTAGACGGTTTAAGCTCTGCGTTATCTGTCAGTGAATTTAAGATTTTTATGAAGTAGGTCTTTAACGAGAAATATCGTGCCTCTCCGCTGTCATTCGTTTCTTGACGGTCATTACCTAGTTACGTCCATTCTCAGTTATTTTACCTCTGACAGCAGCAACCCAATGGCAACCGTAATCGTTATCGTAATGATTATAAAGATCATTGTGAATTTGACAGACTTGTCAACGGCAGCAACCCAACAGCAACCTTATTGCAACTTTAATAAAGACCACTGTGATTTTGGCAGTGATGAAAACTCAGAGATAAAGTAACTGTGAACTGACTATACTAGTCAGAAGCCCGAAAGTTGACAGCTAGTCTTGTCAATGGGTTGTGTTACCCAGTAACTGGTTTGTGGAGGTCAGATAGGAGTGTTCGATCTCTGAATATACATGCATCCAATACAAAGAGACGAGTTTACTTCATAATCGTGCCCTTCCACCTCACACAGGTTGACGAGCATAAACAGAAGGCTGCAAGTGTCGCTTCTTCAGGAGAATAACTCATTCACAGTCTCCATGAGATCCTAGGGCGGATAATAAGCAGAGTGATGCTTGCCGAACAAAAGAAATAGAATTGTTTAATCATTTTAGTCCTACGTTTAAAGCCCGCGCCCCATACAGCGAGTACTATTATCAAGATCATCATAAACCGCGTGAACTTTTTATATCGGCGCAAACTGAAGTTAACCCAACTACGGTGCTAAATACTAGGAGCTCATGAGGTATTCAGTAATTCGAAACGTTTATTTCCAATATTCAAAAGGTAGCAAATACCGTTGAAGTATTGAACCATTTTATTCCCCATACTGTTTTCTGCACATATAGCTTACGGTATATTATTGCATCCGAAACGTTTGCGGTTAGTGCAATAACTCTAAGTCTGAATTTAGTTTTCCTTCAACAAAATGATGTTATGATTGATTGTTTATCTGCTGATTTCTTATGAATAATGGCACAAATGTGTTAAGCCTTTATTTTAAAATAAAAATCAATGGAACACTAGATGTATTTTTTCAGTCGATCACTCTATTTAATCCGTTGTTATTTACAACTTTACTACAGAGAGTCGAAGCAAACGTTGCTACTGGGGAGGATGTGTTGTGGTGTTATTTTTGTTTAGCGACCAATGTTCTCAAAATATCGTTCGCTCAATAGCGAACGATATTTTGAGAAAAAGCTTGTAATAATTCAGCTGAAATTAATATTTCACCCCCACTTCCCCACGCCTAGTATCTTTCTATCCCGCTCGCACTGTCAAACTGATTCGGTTAGGGTGAAGTGAACTATTGTTGGAAGGATGCCAGAAATAAAATGATTAAACTTAACATTAATTAATTGTATTAGTATATATATATTAGTATATTAATTGTATATAAAATTATAGCCTTTTAAATGGGCAGGTAAATAATAAGTATAACAAATAAGAACATGGGAGGCCTTCATCTTTTGTATAGAAACAACGGCAAAATGAAATGGCGATGGATGGATGGATGGGGTGGATTTGTGGCGAGTGCCGACGGTCTATACCGCCATAAACGAACTACGCAAGATAGTGTGACTGACTTCAAAATCCTACATCACGCAAGCAAGTTTACTGCGCAATCTGCAATATACCGGATTAGATTTCAAAGACCGAACAAAAAAAAAATGCTGTGCTGCCATACATTGTCATCCTAAAACAGCGACGGCCTAATAAAATTACTTGGCTTTTTGTGGACCTTTTTGCCAAAAAATAGGCCTCTGGTCATGGGAAGAGTCGACTAACCGCTTGGCGATTTCTCGAAAAACTACTATGCACCCGGACCTCATGGCCCTAGGTTTCAGCCCAATAAGGCTGGAACATATAAGTCCCAATAAGATTGGAGTATTTGTGCCTTTTGAGGTTTTCCGCACCTGCAGCACAGCCCGCCGTGCTAGGAAGATGGGATGGCGCAAGGGAGTCAACACAATATGCTGCATCATCATAACTTTCAAAGCATTATGGTAAATCCGTCTGGTTTCTTCCCATCGTCGCGTCTCAAGCCATTGGGTTCTAAAACAGCTGGCACAATACCTATACCATTTTCATAGATAACAGCGTGTAGTATAAATTTGGTGAGTGTTTAAGTAGTTTGATAAAGTATATAGTACTTATGTACCTACATTGTCTCTCCTGCGGTGTATTCATAACGACTTTCCATAAAATATTTTTTATTTATTATACTCTTCTGAAACTACTAATAGGTAGTGTTACATCCTACATCTCTTGATGACTGTTAAACAAAAACTATGCACGTACGTATATTAATGTATGCCATAATCTTTTAAGATTATCCAATAGCTGACAGTTGCTGTTTTGTTTCGTGTTAGCTAAAACACCATATCTCTACATTTATGATCTGCTAGTACATTCCAGTGCGGAAAAAACTGCTGCCCTTGTACTCTTGCGGTTTCACGTAGCCAAGTTCCTTTCCCAATAATAAGTATGTTCGGAGGTTTGCTGCCGCACAATATCGGCTATAGGTAATTGTAATAAAATAAATCATGCAATACAACAGAAATCTATAATTTTAGTGTACTAGCTGCCTGAAAATCAGAAGTGTACTTGACAAAAACCATAATAAAACATAAAATTGCAATATTTTCAAATTTTCGCAATTTTTTCGCAACATCCGGAAGTCAAACTCAAACTCGTAGCATTTATTTTAAATAAACCAATTTCAGGCACTTTTGAATTGTCAAGGGGTCGGTCAGTCAGAAAAATGAAGCTAGTTGCACATTCCAAAGCGTAGTAGGTACCTATGGAGAAGAACTGGCAAGAAACTCCTTGGACACTCTTTTAAATCAACATAACGTTACAAGAAAAAAATTTGGTTACATCATTCATGTTGACATTATACATGTGAGAACGATGTAAACAGACGTGCACGTTAAAAGCGTCCGTAGTAAAAACGATAAAAACAAAAAACAAACATTCAAATTAAAATAAGCCGTGGCAGCCAAGAGATGACCAGTCCCTACTGACGGCGCTCGTTCACTAACATAACGTATGGATCAGCACCATTCAGCTCAACAATATTACAGGGAATTTAATGATCCAACACACACGCAACCACCAGCGAGACATTTGAGTGAGCATGAGATACTCTCAGCCGCCAGGGCACATTCAAGTCAATGAAAGATGATCCTAGTAAATGGTAGCTTTATAGTAGATACATAGTGCTCACACATGTGCTATGCAATTATACATTACAAAGAGATTGAATTTATATAATTCAAACTTCGAATGCAAAGATAGTTTTTACAATCTTCAGCAGCTCCAACAATATTTTCGAATGCTAATCAATTAATTTATGCGCCCCTGTGGAGCAGAACCCGCGTTGAGCCAAGCATCTTTATCAGCAATGTAATCCCCCAACTGATAATATCCTTGGCCGCATAGTGTGCGTTTTATACAAGATTTAAATTTCGTTTCTTTCAGTTGGAGTATGTGGGAAGGTATTTTATTGTAACATTTTAAACAGTATCCCATGAAGGATGAGTCTACTTTAGCCAGTCTGAAACCTGGTTGAACTAATTGATCCCTATTTCTAGTCATATTGTTGTGTCTTTCACCTCTTTTACTGAAAAGATTTAATTTTTCTTTACGTACATGTTATTTTCATAGATATATTGACAAGGCACCGTCATGATGTTAATATTTTAAAACAATTCCCTTAGAGAGTCGCGCCTGCTGAGGCAATATATTGCTCTGATGGCTCTTTTCTGCAGAATAAAAATAGACTCGATATCTGCAGCCCCACGTCCCCATAGTAAAATACCGTAAGACATGATACTATGAAAGTAACTGAAATACACTAGCCTCGCGGTATTTACATTAGTAAAGTGACGTATTTTTCTTACAGCATATGCTGCTGAACTTAGCCGTCCTGCAAGAGATGTTAAATGAGCCCCCCATTGCAGCCTCGACTCAAGCGTGACCGCCAGGAAAACAGTTTTATTGACGAATTCTAGTTTCTCTTTATTCAATACGAGTACTATGTACTAATACAATCACTACTTATAACATTCGGTAAAGCAAATCTTATGAATTTAGTTTTTTCCCCATTTTATACTAAATTATTAGCAGTAAACCAATTATGTACCTGCAGTAAGGCATTATTTACGTCGTCAAGATTTGATGCACGTCTATTTATCATAGAAATTAAGGAAGTATCGTCAGCAAATAACACCATTTGTGGTTGTTTTTTTTAATAAATGGGGTAGATCGTTAATATATAATGAAAAGGGGAAAGGATCTAATATTGAGCCTTGTGGAACACCCAATTTTACTTTTGAACCATGCAAATTGACACCATTTGTTTGGAGGTTTTGCTGTCAATCATTTAAATAAGATTCTACTAAAGTGAGCGCAAGTTTATCTAGTCCGTAATGCGCAAGTTTTAAGAATAAGGTTTCGTGTTCAAAGCAGCCGAATGCTTTGGAGAGGTCACAAAAGATTCCTATGACATCTTGGACCTCTTCCCACGCTGTAAATATGTGTTTTAATCACGTGACACCGGCGTCAGTCGTACAACGTCCTTTGGTGAAACCATATTGCTGAACGTGTAAGATTTTGTTGGCGTTAAAATTATTAAGCATCTGATTGAGCATTACCTTTTCGAAAACCTTGCTGAATACCGGCAAGACGGATACTGGTATATAATTGCTGTCACCAGATTTAAAAAGTGAATTTCGTCTGCCATGCGTTAGTTTTTTCGTTTAAAATGTTGGTAGAATGGCGTGTTTTATTGTTAGCTCTGTTTTTTGTGTCCACTATACCATAAGAATGAAAAAGATAGAAGGCTTAGTTTCATAGATAACCGCAATAGTGTGGGACCACAGTAGACCTGTAGTTGTATAAAGTAGACTAAGTAGTTTGACAGGTAGGTTATACGTCTTTTCCAACTCAAGGGCAATCATTGATAGGTTTCCGTATGTTAGATAAGCGACTACAGCAGCCAAACGCTGTACCATTTTGAGAAGGTGATGTTGTTTCAAGATTTTCGCTACTATTTTCAGCTATTAAAAAATGTACTATTATAGTTTTAAAGGTCTAATATTAAAAAAATTACTTTATAATTAATTGAATATCGACAAAAACTAAGTAGATATTTTTTTTATTAAAGAAGTTAACATTATAGCAAAAGCAATAGAACCTCACAAGAACATCAACACGGCTACCAAGAGCCAACACCAGTAGCGTGCACTCCATACATGCAAAAAAGCTCTACATACCCTGTAGTCCCATTAATACATGCCCCTCTAAATGATAAATAACTATAACTCGAAGAAAAACATGGTTTTATTTATTTATTTAACCATTTATGTACACATAAATATTAATCTAACTTATTCGCCATCTCACCGCACAGCTTTGGCTTCTCGTGTTGATAACGCGATTTACGCGCCATCTATTCGTTTTTTTTGGAAGAACACCCGCCGCCGCACGCTTCCCATTCACCGCGCAGACACCGCTCCCGTGAGCAAAAGCTGTAACATACCTTGCTTATTCTTCACACAACGCATCTCGTGTAGTACACAGCAAAGGTGTGACTGTGTGCGTGAAAATAAGTGCGCATGTTTCAGTTTTGGAAGTATAGCTTACATTACAACCCTTCCAAATTAAGAAACCGTATAAGCACCGCTTTATTGTTGGTTGCAGCGGGTCGACTTTTTTTAGTCGGATTGACCAAATGACTGACTAATTCATTCGTTCGTATGTTCGTAATCGTAATTGCAAAGATTTTTCACCATATTGTTTCGATTGTTTTTCTTGGCGCGAGTGATTGACTGTCTAAGTAATTATTTAGTAAGTTTATTGTAGACAATTGAAAATTATACCTGTGAGATCTGTGCTGGCGAAATGTGTTTGAATAAATTAAAATCTGCGGGTTTTTTTGACGTTATCTTTTGAAGAAAAAGTTAAATTGATTGCAAAGGGAAGGTTACCCGGGTTAGATTTAACTCAAAAAAAAAGGTAATGCTACTCTTTATTTCCATAAAAAGTTTTATGATCATTATTACTGACTAACATGTTGTGTACACACATGATTGTAGGTATTGTTTTCCTTTCATTATGTTTACAAATCAAAATAAAAAGAGTGTTTGGACCTATTACGGATATTCAGGTTTCAATATTTTTTACAAAGCGGCTGCTAAGCTGAGGTAGAGTAGGTAGTCGGTGAGCCACCGACCGAAACAAGCTGACACTGGTAAGTTTTATTTTTATTTTAGCCGTGCATACCGTACGTGCGTGCCGTGCTACGGTGAAAGATCTCGGTTTGCATCTTGACTCAACGCTTAGCTGGCAGCGCCAGGTTTCTAGTGTTAGTCAAAGGGTCAACGGTACTCTGCGATCCCTGTATCGTTTGAGAAACTTTTTGCCCGCTAAGACGAAAACTATGCTTGTGCAGACTTTGATTTTCCCCATCATTGACTATGGTGACGTGTGCTACATTGACTTGAATGCGGTTTTGCTGGATAAGCTTGACAGACTACTCAACAATGGTATCCGATTCATATTCAACCTCAGGAAATATGACCATGTGTCGAGTTACAGGACTGAGCTCAAATGGATGTCCATCCGCCAAAGGAGAAGTTTGCGCTCTTTGACCACACTTTTCTCGTTTCTCAACTCTCCCACCCCTCCCTCTTATCTTATGTCTCACTTTCAATATCTATGTTCTTCACACGCTAAGAATCTGCGTTCTTCCAACAATCTTCTCCTTCTCTGTCCTTCTCATACTTCTGACTTTATTCATTCTTCCTTTCATATTCAGTCCATTCTTCTCTGGAATGCGCTTCCTCTTGAAATCAGGACGGCTACCAGTCGGTATGCATTTAAGCGGAAATTGCGGAGTTATTTTCAAAATAAATAGCGTAGAGTCATCTCAATTACCTCCTTCCCTTTTTGTGTATATATATAGTATATGTATAATGTAGATATAATTATAGTAAATATGTATGTATGTGTATTATAAGTTTATATTCTGTTTAGGTACTTGTATACCTATCTTATTTATAAATACTTATGTTATCTTTTTAATATTTATTATTATTATTAGTAATGTCTGTTATATAGAGCACCTGCCATCTTATCTCTTCACCACCCTTGGTTGACTGGTAGAGAATGCCTAAGGCATTAAGTCCGCCTTTGTATACTATTGTGTGCGAGAAGTTTTAATAAATAAATAAATAAATACCCGTGTCTGAAATCTCTGTGCACGCCACTGGCCCCCACGTGAAGTCAGCTCAATTACGTGACAGAATACTAGGACACATGAACACCAGAAGCGTCAATCGGGGAGTTTGTGACTACGAAAACGTTATAAGAACTGCTGGAACACTGTACTATACTCAACTTTCACTACATTATTTTTAAGTAAAGTATTATTAGCATTACTTAGGCACCTCTGTACGACTCTCTTGAGCTCCAGTCACGATTTGCATCGATAAAATGATTTTTAAGACTGTGATAGTCTGATTTCTAAGGAGTAATTACTGAAATATGACAAAAATGTATAAAAATTGAAGCGGCATACAAAACTCAGTGAATATCAGGAAATATTATGTTGGGAAATATTACCGTTATTGCTATATTAGTATAGTAAATCGAGGCGGCACCTCACAATAGTGATATTTGGGGGTGGTTTGGCGCTTATTTGGCAAAAATCTTATAAAAATTTACAGAATTGCAATGAGAAGTTACGTATAACTAAACCGTTATTAAAGACTGAATAAGTTGCAATGGTTATCTGTAAGGTAACACGTTTATTTATATAGTTATTTATGTATCTTAGGGAGGTACTGCAGTCACCCATGCAGCTAGCTTCGTTCTAGTAAAATGTAGGTACTCCGTATTGTTCTATGTTTTCACGTGTTGGAAATTAAATGTGATTTCTGGCTTGGTATTTACTAACACCAAGCCATGTGCAGGCGCTTTACTTTGTGTAAATAATTTCATCACCACTGCTCTCAAAACGGTGAAGGGAAACATTGTGAGGAAACCGGCATGTCCTAGAACCAAAAATTCGAAGACATGTGACATCTACCAACCCGCACTGGGCCCGCGTGGTAGATTACAGCCCATTCCCTCTCAAAGAAAGGAGGCCTGAAAAAATTACTGTATATATTTTACTTTTGTAAAGTTCCCAGCTGCATTATTCTACTTAGTTTATGTCTCTTGTTATATTTTCTTCCTGTTCCTAACGAACTTCACGCTGCATCGTTACCATGGAAACCGCTGCGGCATGCCATGTGCTCGGGAGACAGTATTGATCCATTTAGACCGTACAATATTCGAAGCACTAGGTTTTCATAAACCAATAAGAAGCTTTAACGAATGTGTATTTGAAGGTCGTAACGAAAACGGCGGGAATTATTGTATCATTGCACTTTCCGATATACCATTGTTAAGTTATGTTCTTGGGTTTCCCTCGCGTGCAATGATGGGTGTCATGAAAATAACGGCACCATGTTTTTTGGGTTACGTAGTCAAATGGCAAAAATGTAACAAACGTTAGTGGTAAACGCGAATCAGGTCAATAACATCAGAGTCATAGAACTTATATAGCAGGTCAATATTATACGGAAAGTGAAGTATGTTGCAATTTTGTACCATGTGCTACCACTGTGAACTTTTGCCTTGACATAAACTACTCATTACCTTTTCCGCAAATTGCGATAAAAATATATAGAAATAATACTGCAGACATGATGATAATCTAGGAAAACACATTAAGTTCTCCATTATTTTTATTTGTATCTGCAAGGATTTAACAACCAACTAATAAACAGGAAAAAGTGTTATTGCTAAAATCAACCTCTTACTAAAACCATCACATGAAATGGGATATGAAAATCAAATTACCTACTAAGCAGTCTTCATCAATTTTCTAAATAAAAAGGTTAAAACTGCAAAAACGTTGCGGCACATGTGGGACTTGAACCCACGACCTTCGCGTTTCAACCCCGTACGCGAATGCTCTAAACTATCCAGCTGAGCTAATGTGCCAGGTACAAACTGCATCCAAATTTGCAACCTCTATCGACCTGCAGTGCATGGAGCGACAACAGCGCCCTACGCCCTTGAAATATTCAACTGCGGCCAGACACGGAACTAACGCACTCAAAACCACACCCTTTTGAAGCTTGGGGAAACAAGTCACGCGGGCTAGACAGCTGGTGCCATTTATTTCAGTCAAACAAAAGCAGCAACCTTAGAATGATTAATTTCTGAAGTATCGAAAATAATTAAAAAGAAGAAGTCCTATAAGAGAAGGAAATGACGAGCAAAAATAAGAGAAACGAGGAAACGACCTCAACTAATCCTTTAGCAGTAAATTTACTTACTACATGCGTTATCCAGATGGTATAATTATTTTAATTAAGTACTATTTATATCATTCTGTATTTCATTACACTTCATCTTTACAGAACAATGCATATTGTACAACAAATAAAAAATAAAATTAATTAAAAAACAAAATAACCTGGCTGCATAAAAGACAGTCGATGTAAAATTAACTAAAAGGACCGAAACAAGATCAAACATTAACGGCAAATTTAAAACATCGATGGTAGTCCTTCAAAATTGTATGTAGCATGATAACATGCAGCCGGAGGCATAGAATTGAATGATAAGTTAAATCATTTAATGTCACTATAAGTATGCCACCGACGTGTGTCCGTGTGTTATCATGCTGCATTTTGAAGGAATACTCGTACCATCGATATTAATTTTTGATCTTGTTTTGATTTCTTTCGTTGGCTTTTTTTTATTGATGTCTTTTTGTTTTAGTATTACGGTCATGATCTGTGATATACTTTTTTTTAAATGCTTACGATGAGCCCTTTAATTTGATACCCATATTAGAAACAATTTTTTTTTCTCTCCAGACTATGGCATTTCAAAGCCGCCATGTTTTAAAAAAAAAATAGGTGTCTAAAAACTCTTGGGTGGCCAAGGCGTATCTAACGATATCTTAGTTATATAAATCCATCTAGCGGTTTGAAAGATATGAGGTAATAAAGAATATTACATACATACAAGATACGCGCGAAAAACATAACCCTTTCCTTGCAGTCGGGTAAAAATAAATGAATTGAAGAAGCTGGAAACGTGTATTATGTCTGATAGTAAGCAGATCAATATAATTATTATTGTATTTACAAAACTGTTCTTTGTTAGTTTGTGTTAGCGTGTTGATATATATGGCCAAGTCTTTCCTTATTACTGCGTTAGGAAAAATATTAAGCGTGCTACGTGGTGCTACGTGATGCTACGTCGTAGCAAACATTACAGCTACGAGAGCTACGCGTTTGTAGCAATACGGACCGTCTGAATAAAGCGTTAAAGTTACTGTTGCCTCACATTTTCATTGACAAACTATGTCAAAGAATATTATGCAGTCACGTGAGCAAAGTTAGTTTATTAATAAAAGCTTTGTCAAGAATTTCGCAGTCACTAAGGTAAGGTCAACTGCACGTCAATATGAACTCAAATAGTATCTTGAACTACAAAAACCACCCTTGTTACAAAATAAGTTAAACTTTTACGTGCGGGTTGTGATTGTTTTTGCCGTAACTACGAAACCCGCAACGCATAAGCATTCATTTTTTGCAAAATGTTACTAGAAATAACTAAACAGAATGCGTAGACTGGGCGGGCCTCATTCTGTTTGTCAGCCTTAGAATTAATCCGCTACTGATTGGAGCCTGTCCTGGCTGGACCTCGACTATGTGACCCCTCCCTGACTCGAAGGCTAGATCCGCCTTTGACTGATACTGATACTACTTAGAAGTAAATAAGGCTTTTGATCGTTTCTAAAGTCCGTTAGGGAATGAAAGTCTATATGGAAGTTCATCATTTCCGAAGTAAGAAATAAACATGAAACTTTCAATTGTAATCACGGAATTACTCCACAGAGTAAATGAGACGGAACAAATAGCCGGTATGTCTACTACAATAGTAGTTCGCATATCATAGGGGCTGCGAACAAGTGCACTAAACACTAACGGGTGCGTGACGGTGAACGGAAATGTGTGATATAAGACGTTACTTGTTGTAAGAAAACTTTCCACATTCGCCGGCGGTACTGTTCTAGTAATGTGGATTTGCACAATGGATCAAGAAATCTAAATTGATATTTGCGGTACCTAATGTTTTATTTCTTCTTCTTTAGTAGTTATTTTAGTAACTAAAATAGCTACATACTTATAGTTACTAGCGACCCGCTCATGCATCGGTCGCTTGTGTGAGATCTACTGAAGCCAAAATGTTGATATGTGTAAACTCCATCCAAGTTAAATATTATTGTAAACCTTCGTTAGGTTTATATATCTATTATTATTATTCTATGTGTCAATCAAACCTAAGAAAGTGTATAACTTGTAATACAAAAGACTTAATTTATATTAAAGTACTTAACTTACCTTCCTACTTACTAACCTATCCATCTATTTTTGTTGCAAGTGGCCTTGATTTTTGGAGTGAATGGCACTTGTCGTGGAAATGAACTGTTAAACATTAAAATCGGAGATATCGAAAAACATTCAGATTTGTTGCTGTTAAATTTTCCAGATACAAAATCAAAGAAAGAACGGTAATTCGAAATCCGTAGAGAATACGTAAGAATTGTCGAAAAGTAACATCCTCTACGTCCCTCTAATATAAACACCAACAGAGTTTACGTAGCTTAAAATAATGGCAAGTGCACCAGGCAAAGTCATTGGCAAAAATTAGATCAGCACCATGCCCTAAAGAAATGTCCAAATACCTGAAATTGACAAATGCCGAGCGATTGTTGCAGGAGAACATCGGCTACTCTATTGGCGGATTCAGGAGCAGACATGACCATGATTATAATATCTGAAGGATGGAAATCTGATGTAGTAGCGAAGGGCTACATTGAAAATTCTATACAGAATAAGGATAAAATAAGCTGCCGCATTTCTGACAACATCAAATTAAAAACACCGTCGTTAACTGAATCTTTGGATACCTTTTTCACCGCAACCATCCAAATCAAAACACTATTCATCTAGCCCGCTGCCTCAAGCACCACCTTCACCAACATTTACGATCCAAAATGATCCTCAGCAGACCCAAGTTTCTGAAATAAACTCTACCTCCACTTCAACAAATGTACCGATTGAAAACGTAACTTTAACTTTCCACAACTGGTCTAATGTATCAAACATTACCTTTAACTTTTAATTGTTTTAAATAGGTATACAGACTGTAATTGTAATTTTAATAAATACTTTGATTCTAATAGCTACGTTTTATTGTCTCGTAGATGGTGTGAAACGTAGCGTATCCTCCTCGGGAGGAAACTCAAAACTCCCTTGCCCTGCTCGGGAGTTAACACTAGAATCCTCCGTTACGTTCGGGATTCAATACGGCGGCGCCCGCGACATAAGACACTGCTTTATCCCCTTGGTGCATAATCTATTATTGCTTCCCAAATTCTCGTGTGATTAGTGATTACAACGTCTATGTCATATTCAAGAAAAATATTGTATGAACCATGTATGAACCTATGAATCCAAAATCTTATTACGTAATTATATTGGTTGGTATATGCAAAGAAAATAATATTTATATTATCAATACATACTTATTATGATAATTTTTAAATATACGCCTTTATAACTAACAATATAATAGGAACATGACTAAAATAGAAAAAAATATGCGTTATGTTTTCCTAAAGGTTTCACATTCCTATATTCCTACCAATTTTTTTCTACTTTGTATGATATTATTTTGGGCGGTAGCAAAAAAAAAGGGGCGGGCTCCAGACTTTTGGATTGTTTTATGGGTGGAAGCAACAGAATTTTGTTGTCCTGAAGTACTAGCATGTCATAAATCTACAGAAGCACTGTGAAGGTTGACAAACTTACGTAATACATGTGGTTAAATGGAGAACTAACATGAAACGCACTGGATATGCCACCTTTCCTTAACTAGCAGCGCCACCATTAAACGTACTAAATGTTTGTCGGTCGATATTCTCGGGTGATCGGCTTATTTCGACGGTTGGGAGGAACTAAAATTAGTCGTCCCGCAGTACTAGCACGTCATAAATGTTGAGGGGCGTACTCTTATATGACGCGGAATTATATTTTATGATCAATTTTATTGTTAGTGTGTAGTGGATTTCGTACTATCAATTTATATACAACGATTTATTTTAATTAAATAATAGAACAACGCACAAAATTTTAAAATGTACAGATAACTATTCTTTTTTTGCTAGGCTATTGAGTAATACGGTAACAAGATTTTGCGATTGCAGAACCTAACAAAGATAGCCAGTGAAAATCAAATCGCCTTACGTAAATATAACCGAAACACTTTTTGCAAATTGCAGCTCTGTAATGTGTCGTATGGTGCTACGTGGCAACATTGAATGAATTCTACATATTCCACTAAAATACTTGTTGGGAAATGTGCTTTTTACTAACAATAAATTAGATAAATGCTTGCCTTATAACTTAGCTGTCGGTCAAAGGTGTAATCTCAGGCTTATCAGTGCAGCACAAATATTCAATCTGATAAGTGAATGTGACGTCAGTGACGGAGATCCAGGTCATATCAGTGTCTTCCTTGAAGTAGAACCGCCACTGCTTCAGCCATTCGAAGTCGTTCGCCGAGCGGACGTTCATGCACACTGAAAATATTTAATAACTTGCACAGTAATATTAAGCGTGCTTTATAATAATAATATATTACAGTTTTAAGTACATTATTTATTCTTTTTGGGTTTGGTACCCATAGTATGCTAGGTTTCTTAGACTACTAAGGGCGGTTTTTCGAGCTTTTGGCTTTCTGCGTGCACGCGCACGAGGCATGGGGCAGTCAGTAGACTCAGAACGATGTTACGCGTGTCTACGCTCGCAAAAGATGCGCGTGTGGCAAATTCGATCTTTTACGAGAACCTATATTGAGAATCTGTGTATCCTTGCAACCGTAAAAGATAGACAGTTGAAACTTGCACAGGATCCGCTGTACAGTGCCATATAACATGAAAAAAAAAATCAACGGTACCTACTTACAAGAAACATAACAAATGCATTTTTAATCATTGCGACACGTTGCCTCAAAAAATCTTCTGCAGCAAGTCTATGTATCATTGGCCCAAACTATACTTACGTACTGTTTGCCATGTTGGGGCGGGACAACGAAAATTAAATTTTTGGAACTTGAGAGGGCACAACGTTCCCTGCTTAAGGTTATGCTCTTTAAAGCCTACAGATTCCCTACCCAAAGCCTTTACCTAACCTCTGACCTCTTTTCTGTAAGGAAACTTTACCTACTTCATCTTATCCTGAGAAAGCACAAATCCCTTCCGTATGATCCCTAAAATCCGACCATTAGTAGCAGGAGAAGCTACTTAGGCGCTCCAACTGTCCCAGTCAGATCTGTTTTTGCTAAGAGACAGTATAAAAGACAATCTTCCCATTTATACAACCTACTGAATAAAGAGCTACACATCTATACCCTGAAACTACTTGACTGTAAACTAGCTGTGACTGAATAGCTCAAGAATAAAACCTACGACGAGATTGTGTCCTTAGTATCATCGCTTCCGTAACTATCCTATAATTAACAGGACCGCGGTAACGAAGTTGTTAGTGGAGGAAGCTGTGCCTGGCTTCTTCCGATCCCAAGACTTTGTCGCAGGGCTAACCTAAACCTAAACATAAACCAAAACCTAAAAAAAAAAAAAATGAACCCAAATTAAATTATCTCATATATACAATGCACACTATTACACGCACACACACTCAAACAAACACTAACACGCACACACACACACATACACTCACACACACTCGCTCGCATACATCACACTAGCGCTTACTTTTTACTTGGATTTTCTTTTTCTTTATGTTTGTTTACAATTGCATTACCGTTTTAATGTTAAGTGGAGGGGCGGAGTCTCCTAACACAAGCATCCTCTTGCTTAAAAGGTGATCTCCAACTCATGTGTGTAAAGCATTACAAGTAATTGTTTTTTTTTTTTTTTTTTTTTTTTTCATTTGCTGTTCCTGCTCTAATCTCTTTTACGAAATAGTGCTCGAGTTCAAACAGCACTTGGGCGGTTCTTTTTATTATCTTATTTTTATAATCTACGCAATTTCGATGAGTTACACCTCGTGTTTTTAATTATTGTCAATGCTCTGAAACCAGATCAATATCGAGGGCTTTTAACACCAGACGTACACGATGGTAGACGCAATAGTGCATTCGCGGTGACGTATGTTGCACTAGCCCCCGATCGTTATTTATAGAGGCAGTGACTAGGACAACATGGACTAAAAGGTCTGACTATAGTGTAGTAGTTTCACTTTCTACGAACTCGTGTTCATGAATGGATGTCTCGATATAGCGAAAATCTACCGGGGCCGCAGATTGTTTGAAAGAGTTACCTTGGCCCTGGCGCACAGGCAACAGAAGGAACATGGGTGGGTTTTAGTCAGTAAGAGTCTGACACGCCCTTCCGCTCCACCCAGAGCGGGAGAAGTCATTTGATGATATACCACCCAAAAAAAAAGAAGAAAATAGCCTAGCAAAAATGTCTCTATGATGTAAATTAATAGTACTGAGTCAGTTCAGAAGGTTCCTCGTTGTCTGGTCGATCAGCGGGTTCAGTAACTCAAAGGAACTTATTGTTGGTTTCCACCATTATCTTTTGTGCTGGCTAGCTGATATTATAGCTAATTCAGCATTCCTCGTTCATATTATTGGTATCCCCAAGAGACCAATCTGTGGAAAATAAAAATTGATTTAATTATACTTATAACCATTTGTATAAATTATTGTCAAGGACTACTTCAAAATCAGCGCTGTGCTTTTATATATGCAAATCCGAAGCTATATCCCTTGCTGACATAATTTTGTCGTCGTCTACCTGCCTTTTCACAACTATGATGGAGTCGGCTTCCAGTCTAATCGGATCTAGCTGAATACCAGTATTTTGCATGAAGCGACTGCCTGCCTCCACAGCCTAGTTACTGGGTATCATAAAACCCTTTAGTGAGACTGGTTTCGAGCTTCAGATTAATAATTCATTGATTGGATCATTACTTGAAATTCAATAAGATAGTTTTCAAACGCGAGCATACACGTAAACGAAAGAGACTACTTCAGTAAGCCATAACAAATTAAAAAAAACACAAAAACTTGAGTCCTAACCTGCGCAGGCATTTTATCCAAGAACAGCAGTAGATTGAAGGAAGGTGCATTTACTCGTATCACTGCCATCGCGTTTCTAATGATGGAGTGTAAGCTGCCCTGTGCTGACTGCAACGGCGAGGTGAGCCACGTCTCTACAGAACCCTCGGCTCGCACCGGACGCTCCAGCTTGATCTCTTCACTTTCGATGACACTGTTGCTATCATCTTGTTGTATTCTTAATTAAATCCGAAATTATTTTATCGTTAGACGTAGAACTCAAAAATTAAAAAAAATGTGTGCATCTTCAGACAATAGGCCCTCGCTCTCCAAAAGTGGGTCTTAAAGATTTTTGGGATAAATCGCAGTGATTCATATACGTGATATTGACAATATACTGTGATCACCGATCGATCGATCGAAGAGAATTTCTGGTAATTTACGAGTAACAATAGTCAATCCGACAGTTAAGCGCGAAAAATGAACTCAACGAGATCATTACACTTAACGTATAGTATAGTTAGTATATATAGTATACCTGATGTGTTCAAATATCAACAGCAAATGATTTTGTATTTATAGTATGAGAGACAGATGCCTGCTCCAAAATTTCAATAACGCAGGTTCAGACACAAAGAAGAATCTCGGGAACATAGTTATTTTCCTCTCTAGGTAGCCGCTAAGACTTTTCTGGCACAGTTCTAGCTGCTCCTGAAGATGTGGGAGCCACTTTCTGTGAAGGTCATCTCCCACACAGCAGGATACTTCACCAGGTGTTTCATGGGCTCATTGCAGAATTTGTCAATTTTGTAAAATCTTCTGTTTGCCTTGGGCCGTTGTTTAGCGATGTCACCGCCGACGAATACGGCTTCAAGGTAGACCCACATGTTCTGTACTAGAAGTCATCTTTCAAGGATCTCATTAGTGTTCTGGAGATCATATAGCCATTGCTGGATTTGTTTCCTGAAAGGGGTATTGTAGCTGTCGACGTTAGAAGGGGAAATTAGTACAACTTGGATCTATCCAGGGTCAAATTAACTAAGGTAGCGAAACTCCGCAGACGTGATGGGTATCGTATGAAAACATGACAAAACAAAGAAAAAAAAAATTGATGGTTTTTTTTTGTGGGGTCACTAAACGCAATTTAGTAGGTATAGTCACTTGAAATATAAGTTTTAAAAAAACACTTTTTTTTTTGTAAACTTTTCAGACTTGATGGGTTTCAATATCTAAACACGATAAAACAATAGAAAATAATTATCTCAACTCAAACTTTAAGTAACAAAAAAAAGACATCATATCATTTTATTTTATCGTGTTTAGATATATTATCAATACTCGCCACGTCTGCAGAGTTTCGCAATCTAGCTTAATTTGACGCTGTATACTTAAGTATTATTTTACAATAAGAAAAATTATACTTTAAGCTAGGTTTTCCTGAGACTGCGGTCTGTCGACAGTCCAGAGTTCAGAACTTACCGTAGAATGACGCCACTGAAACGTTATTTATGAATGTAAGTTGGTGTGTTTCCCTAGAGAGCGTTTTTTGACTCCGTAACGCCAAAGCCTGCTGCCACCATATTCATGACGTCACTGCAGCCGTTATGTGGTGGCCACCGCTTTCGTAGGAAACCCAAGCTTTATGTACGTACGGGATGTTCGTAAAATTTAAATTAAATCACTCACACAAAAAACTAATCAGCATTAAGTTGTCACTGACCAGAATTTATGCAAAAGTACCTATGAAGTTCCACAAAAGTGTGGCTATTTTTAAATGATTCATCGACTTTTAAGAAGTTCTTCACGAATAATATGAATGATTTATTACCGGTTGGAAAGCAAAGAACCCAAGACCATAAGACTGTCTTCAAGCTGTCCGATTGTCTCAGGAATCGTATCGCCTCTCAGTAGAAGTTCACCACGATTGTTAAAAGTTTGGAAAGTTAGCTCTTGAACCGACCACTCGTTTTTCACTCCACGCAGCTTGCCTTCGATATCTTTCTCTTTCAACGCCGATATGTTGTCCTGTGAAAAAGCATAGAAGTATTAAAATGGGTTCGCTGAAGTACAAGGGAAAGATGCATCAAGTTAATTTGGATAAATTAGTGGAATATTAATTTCTGGAAAGAAACGAGAAAAAGAAGTCAAAATAAAACGTTAATGGGTTTAAAATGTGTTAACAATGAACATAGAGTAATTTTCTTTAAACATACAATAATTTTCAAAGATAAAACTGCAGCAGTGTATCCATAATAATTATAACGTGCGGAGCTTTCACACCTAACAATCTACCTTTTCGAAGTGACTGTTAGCTTAGTACTAAAGGTGAGAGAAAATACCATTCCACTTCAGTGGGCTGATACTAAAATAGTTAGAAATAAACGTTCCACATGTTCTGTTTATCAGATTAAAAAGAGGTTCTCTTTACAAAACAAAATCAGTTTGGGGTTTATACCAGTCGGTTCGTAGGTCTGAGTGCTAATCTTCTGATCAAAGACTTCTGCTTTGTGATAAACGGATGGTTAACACTAATTGCCGGCCCAAAGGCAATTTCTTACATCGAGCACGTTACCAAGTGACAGCAATGTAGACGAAAACTTGGTTCCCAAATGCTTTTTGGATAACTATTGTTTATGTTTGTTTCAGATATTTGCATAATAATGATTATAGTCGGGACACTTTGAAATAAATCAATGAATTCCATGATTTCCTAGACCCTGTTAGAAAATAGATTTCAACGTTCCAATTGTTATTCCAACTAATGAGAAGTACCTATTTATTATTGTGGATTGCTTGTCATGTTTTTATCAGTATTCCAGGAGTATTTTTAGGGAAGCTTGCATAAACAACCTTATGATTGGTTCATATAATTATTAATATAAGCCTGAGAATTAGGTTCGTACATATTTAATCTATATCTATCTATGCATATTGGCAAGGCAATACGAGGGCGACACAGAAAGGTTTTAGAACTGGCCACTTGTAAACGATATAATAAAAATATGAGTTCTAATTTTGAAAATGGAACTCTTTGCCAATTATATTGTGTACAAGCTGACCCGACAGACGTTGTCTTGTCTTAACTATGAATGTCATATGTCGTTTAGTTTTAGTTTTGACTATTGACTAAAACTAAAACTATCGACTCATTTACCAACTGGGCCATCTGTGTTGAACGATATTTGCAGCACGCATTCTGTCAATCGCTGACAGTTATATCAAACAACTGACAGTTATGTAAAAATAATATTGGCGTAAAGTTTTCTTAAATTTTGTAACGTCCGATCAACTTCCTTATTTTTTTATTTCATAAGATCCTTCTCCTGACAATAACGAACACAACAAACAAAAAATGAGTGAAATCGGTCCAGCCGTTCACGTGTGATGGCGTGACCAAGGGAAATAGGGATTCATTTTTATATACAGGGTAACAGGGAAATACGACCTATTCCTTGAAAGGGGTTATACTAGAGGTCATTAGCAACAAATTAAGTCCCGTTAACTAGGGGTCAAAACTGGATCGTAACCGAGCTATGACGGTTCTTCGATTTTTTTGAAATTTTCTGACTTGTTACCAAAAACAATTAATTATGACAAAACTACTCCACTCTAAACATTAAATTGATACTTTTATGAAAGCTGAAAAATGAATGATCATTTAAAAAAAAATATACCTGCCCAAAACTTACATAATCTTAGAAATAAAAGGCCTTTAGTAGCAATAGTCTTCAATTTTTGTATACTTCCCGTAAAGAAACGTAAATTATTGCAAAAAAACTGTATCACAGTTAGCGTACAAATTAGTAAAATGACTAACTGGTTTCATAAGCGTTCCAAAAAACTACAATTGTTATATCATATTCCGTTGGAGTTAGAATAAAAAGCAGTTGATGTATTCCGGATAGCAGATTTCTTAGAATCGAATATTGCACAAAATTAATTTACTGCCATTTTAAGGTGTAAAGCGTGTTATTTTCTGCCTATTGTTTGTCAATGTCAATGACAATATTGACTTTACGTAATAACGGTCACCGTTAAACATCTGTGTTGCGAGCAGTACCTACCCACATTTTTATCAGTTTGTGTCGTTGATAACAACTAAACTACGCTAAAACGCTACGCCTCTCTTTGTGGAATGGCTGCTTTTCATAATGAAGAAAATGCCGACATTTTGTATTTGTATGGGTTTTGTGACGGTGACGTCGCTGCAGCACGAAGAGAGTATCAAAGTACCACTAGAGTACCACTTGTCTTGTTTATACAGAGGGTCTGCTTGAAAGCACTGAAGAATTTCATTATCGTCGTCGGCAATAACAACGGCTCTTTGTACTGCAGCAGCATCACCGTCACAAAACCAAAACAAATACAAAATGTCGGCGTATTCTTGATTTTGAAAAGCAGCCATTCTACAAGGAGACAGGCGTAGCGTTTTAGCGTAGTTTAGTTGTTATCAAAAACACCAATTGATAAAAATGTGGGTAGGTACAGCCCGCGGCACGGATGTTTAGCGGTGACCGTTATTGCGTAGGAGTCAAAATTGACATAGACATTGACTAACAATACGCAAAAAATAACACGTATTACAGCCTGAAATGGCAGTGACCTATATTTAACCGACTTTCCCAAAAAGGAGGAGGTTCTCAATTCGTCCGTATGTTTTTTTTTTTTTTTAATGTGTTTTAACTCATAACTTTTTTCTGGTTGAACCGATTTGGATGATTCTTTTTGTATTTGATAGCTACCAGTAGTTTTTGAGTTATTCTTAATACTGCATATTTTTTCCACTTAGTTTATATGGATGATGTGTTAATAATTTCCTGTCACTGTTATTTACACACCAAGTAGTGGTATACGAATTTGTGTGGGGTAGGTACCGCAACTAAAAAGTGAAAAATAAAAAGTCGGTGGCCAAAAACGAAAATACAAAACCATAGACACCGACTTCCAAAATTAAAGTTATTTTTCACGTGTTTTAGTGTTTTTTTTGGAAGTCGGTTGTTTTTTTGTAAAAAAGTTTTTTTGTGCAATGTTCGATTCTAAAAAATAAACTCAAAAAATCTGCTATATGTAATGCATCAAACACCTTTATTCTAACTATAACGGAATATGATATAACAATTGTAGTTTTTTTGGAAAGCTTACGAAACCAGTTAGTCATTTTACTAATTTGTACGCTAACTGTCATATAGTTTTTTTCCCAATAATGTACGTCGATTTACAGGAAGAATACAAAAATTAAAGATTATTGCTACTAAAGACCTTTTATTTCTAAGATTATGTAAGTTTTGGGCAAGTATTTTTTTTTTGTAATGATCACTCATTTTTCAGCTTTCACAAAAGTATCAATTTAATGTTTAGAGTGAACTAGTTTTTCATAATTAATTGTTTTTGATAACAAGACAGAAAATTTCAAAAAAATCGAAGACATAGCTCGGTTACCATCCAGTTTTGACCCCTAGTTAACGGGACTTAATTTGTTACTAATGGCCTCTAGTATAACCCCTTTCAAGGAATAGGTCGAATTTACCTGTCACCCTGTATATAGATGTATTGTATTCATTTGTCATTTGTTTACGATTTGGCGGCAAATTGAAAATTGTCTGTCACGTTAGCATGAATTTAACGCGAGAAAATTTTCGTACAATGATTTTTTATGAGTTTCGATGTCATTTAAGTCAACAAGAAAGTTATGATAGACTTCGATCGGCCTTTCACGATAAAGCCCCATCTCGTACCACTGTTTACAACTGGTTTAATTATTGAAAAGTTTCAACTTTTTTAACCGACTTCCAAAAAGGAGGAGGTTATATGTTCGATTGTATATATGCTTTTATTTTTTTTATGTATGTTCACCGATTTCTCCGTCAATTGTGGACCGATTTTGAAAAGTCTTTTTTTGTTTGAAAGGGTATGCTCTCGAGGTGGTCCCATTGTTACCAAATCAGAATCTGATGAGGGAATCCCATGGAAATCGAGGGAAATAATCAAAATTTATAGGCACACGTATAGCGATTCGGGTATTTTTTATATTAACTCGTGTATTTGCTTTTGGAAAGCACCATTTGGTGAAGTGGAACTGATGATGAAGACCAGAGGTGGCTACCGGAACTTCTCAATAATAAGTATTTCACGGGTTGCGATTCGATTTTAATATGGTTGCTAAGCAATTTAAGCTCGTCACAATGCATATGGTGAAATGGAGCTGTTGGTGGCTTCACCATCAGCTCCAGTGGTTTTGGTTCTTAACAGGATAACTCCTCAACAATTAACGTCCCTGTGTCGGGAAAAGGAATATTTTGTAAAAGGTGATCAGCAGTTGACATTAGGCTATTATTGTAACTTAGATTTATTAATAACGGACTCACTAAAACGTGAAAAATAAAAACTTTTTTACAAAAAAAAACAACCGACTTCAAAATAAACTTTCGGAAGTCGATGGCAAAAAATAAAATACAGATACAAAGACACCGACTTCCGAAATTAAAGTTATTTATCACTTAGTAGTGTTTTTTTTTGAAGTCGGTTGTTTTTTTTGTAAAAAAGTTTTTTATTTTGGAGTAATTCATACAGTCATCACATATTTAGAAATCTGTTAAAACCATTTCTGATTTGTAAACTGCGACTGATTGACGTGTTGGGTTTTTTTCAGCAACATCTTCGAATGCGTCAATTATGAAATCCATCATAAATGATGAAGAGAATCCGTTACATTGATTTTTAAGATGGAGATGCTTTTATTTTGGAACATGAATTGAGGAATAGTTTCTATGATATTCTGTCATTTGGCTACGAAGCCCATATGTCACCTTCAAAAGATCGAACAGCTACTACAACTACAATTGTCAACCGACGGTTGGTATCGATTTGCAGAGAGGTAGTGGAAGTGGTCAACGGTAAATTCAAAAATAGATTTAAACTTTTAAGATAAAACTATTTTGTTCACAGATTTTCATACTGAATCAAACAAAAAAAAACACACTTTTGCACCCTTTTCACTCACCAACCCTGCCACCCCACCCATCACAGATATACGCCCCTCGTATCCGCCCCTTGTATCCGTCCCTCAATATGAACTGTCGTCCCGCCAGGCTACGAGAAAAATCGACCTCCTGCTCTGCCATAAACTCCTGTTACCAAAACCTAGTATGCGGGGGTAGAACATTGTCCTTTAAATTTTTTATACCAAAAAATATACACTAAGTGAAAATTTATTTTGATTTCGTAAGTCGGTGGCAAAAAACGAAAAAACAAAACCAAAGACACCGTCTTTCGAAATTAAAGTTATTTTTCACTTTGTAATGTTTTTGAAGTGAAAACTTCTTTAGGCGCGTTGAGCACTTTTAGGTGAACAAAATTCATGGAACTCGCGTCGTCGTCACCGAACGCTTTCCATGAGCTATAAGTATACTGTGTATTATATGTACTTATTGGGTGAACAAAAAGCGTGAAAATCTCATCATCGTCACCGCACGCTTCGACGATACAATTCACAAGTTACTTAGTTTTCACTTCTATTGGCAGTCCCCAAAGACTGCCCCGCATTTCTTTTTTGGTAGTCGCTTGATTCTTTTTGTATAAATGGTTTTATTATTCTCATGATAACTGAAAGTAGTAATTTCTCCATTAACCTAGTGGTGTCTTTGAAAGCAAACGCAGCAGGTTTGATTTCAGGGTGAAATAGCGAAATTGGGTTCAACATAGTTTGGCAAAAAGTCACTTGCTGCTTACTTTTTATTACATTCACCTCCATTTATGAAATAATAGATTAATTATTGAATAACTTCTGTTAACTCCCAAATGTAATCAAGAACTCGACAAAAACACTGAAAAAGAGTTAAATGATAGAGGTTTGTGTGCATGTGGGTGTGGTGTAAATGAGCTTATGTTAAGCTTCGTTCCAATGTGAGTATAGATTTATATATTATTACTAGCTGACCCGGCAAACGTTGCCCCAGATTTTTTTTCTTCGGTGTGAAATGTACTTAACGACCTATTCTCATACCTACCAAATATACATTAAAATTTTCATAAAAATTGGTCGAGCCGTTTTGGAGGAGTGCGACCACAAACACCGTGACACGAGATTTGTTGTCAGATAAGTTATTGAGAAGTGAGCATTTCAATCTCGCAGAATTAAGACACGCTACGTTGTCACGTTTTGTTTATATTTATACTGCTGAACACGTGACACTATTCGCTACTACTGATACGAGACTGACAGAAATAAATGAATCCCACCCTCCTACACGTGGACTGGTCAGCGGTGCGCTTGCGTGAAAGTGTGAAGTCAGCTGCAGTTTTGAACAGATACTAGGAGCCCATCATGTATAAGAAGCATGATTTACGAAATTGTAGGTCAAGTTCCACTACCAATTTATACACGAGACTGCCAGAAACATAATATGTTGTGTTTGACCCTCCTCCATGTGGGCTGGTCAGCGATGCGAAAAAGTTCGTGAAAGTGCAAAGTCAGCTGCAGTTTGAATCTAATATTAGGAGCCCATAAAGTATCAGAAGCTTGAACTGAAACTTTGAAGCTCAATACCCAATTCGACTCACAGTTGTATCACAATTGTATTCGAATTCTTCAAATGCTTAGTAGCCTCATAACGTAAAAATTCACTACACTCTTTGTAGTGGTGCACGTACCAGAAGAAGATCTGTTTTGCCAACCGACCGTACGAAGTCAGTGACTCTGTCGACACGATTTTTTTAGGAAATGAGTCTCACACGTTCCATAAATAATTTATTTTTCGATTTTTTTAATACCGCTCTTTTCAAACATACTACTACTTATAATATTATTGTAAAGCACACGTGGTTGCATTTGTTCAAATACAAGGACCGCGATCGGATCTTACTTAAACATATTAAGTACTAGCTTTTGCCCGCGGCTTCGCTCGCGTTATATTAGAATTTGACAATCAATTTGGTTTGTTCAGGAAATTATAGTTAAGAGGATGAAAAGCCGGTCTATCGACACTCTAGACTCACAAAATTTATTACGTACTTAAATTAAAAAAAAATAAAAACTCTTAACACGCTACTGAAGTTTCTACAATAATATAATTCAATCATGATTCGAAAGACACGTGGCGCCATCTATTCTCATAAGAACGTTATTGTTGTTTTCCTCGGGAAGAGTACTTTTTTTCGGGATGAAAGGTACCCTATGTACATTTCTATACACCTGACAACGTATATGCAAAAATTCCGGATGATCGGTTCAGTGGTTTACGCGTGAAAAGGTAACAAACAAACCTACTTTCGCATTTATACTCGTAATATTAGTTAGGATTAGGATTTTTCTTAAGGGAAACATTCCAGGGAAAGGACGATGGGCAACCGACTATAGATTGCGTCCCCAATTTCTTTTTTGATTCGACCGACTTCATTTTTGTCTCATATTTTTCATTACAGGCTACAAACTAAAAAACTGTTTGTTTCAAGTCTTAAATATAAAGTTTTTCTGAAAAAAAAAAACATTTTTATGTTTCATTTGTCTAACGAAAATATATGACGGAGAAGGTACGTCTCTGTCCTTACCATCAGCCATATTTTAACTACTAGGGGCGTACTATGAGAAGCGTTGGTTATTGCGCACTAGGAAAACCGTTTGCAGTTGAAATCAAGTTATAATTTACGAACAAATTAATCACACTAGTGAATCACACACTGTAGGTACGCAATACAACTGTATAGTTGTGGTGCATACCTACAGTTTCTAAACGTCTTCACTTCTTGACCGTCACCGACCAACTCTGCTTTTACTCTGGTCGAGCATTATGTTGTAGACTCTTTCGACCGCCGCCTCTTGGCGTTGGCGTCCCCATTAGTCAAAGTCGAACACGACATACAGATGTTTGTTTTCTACTTTTCATCCCAATAAAAGAGATAAAATATAATATAATAATTGCCGACTTATATAATATGGAACAAAAAACAACAAAATATTACGTCTATATTCCACGAAGGAGTAGGCAGAAATGGGCGGAATATACATATTTCGCAATTATGTTATAGTTCGCGATGTTATCATTCTATTGGATTCATTTTACTTACATACTATCGCACTAGTATTTCTCATAGAGACTGGTAGGCAGAGGTACACCCCTACAATAGGTTGCTACATAGTGCAGTATTATAAACCAGCATTTTTTTTTTGTAAATTTCCTGCTTCCTTTAAAACATATTCAACCTGTTTACTTGACCAGCAATTTATTTTGACCTTGATGTTTTTTTTAATTTAGAACTTTTGCGTTTGACATGCTGATTTTCCTTACAAGGGATGTCAGTATCGAATTTTATTTAAACCGAATGGTTAAATCATGATTTGATTAGAGATATAACCCAAAATTCCTTGTGGACTATAATAATAATTATGTCGATCTATTAACGGTAATCAGTCGGATTATACAATGAGGTTATTAGTTATTCCGTTATAAACTGGGAACGTTAAGTGAAAGGTACGCTTTTCTTCGAGTAGTGTATAGCAATAGGAATGATACCTTCAACGAAACGTTATTGACCGTGTTTATCAAGCCGAATTTTGGTCTCACCCCCGGGCTAAATGTCTAGCCTACTGTGAGTCGTAATGAATTAACCACACTACACTACTACACTTGGTGATGCTTGCGCTATGCTACGATTCATGGATGTACCAGATATTCATATTTTTATTATTCTAAACTATACTGTAGTCTTAATAATTTTTATCACGCGTTAGTATTGGAAATCCTTTTCATCTTAATTTAAGACCGTACACTTACCATAGTTTAACTTAGCTTAGCGCCGACTCTTTCCCTAGAAATCTTATATTTAACGTGCGCCTCCTTAGAATACCGATTGCCCTTCCCGACCCTTCCTCGAGCCAGCCCGCGCCGCTGAGCCTGTAGCTTTAAATTCGTCCCCAAATAAAAATAAGTCCGATCCAGCCTGTCCCTTGCTGCCCTCTCCCAGCGACGCCCTAAGCCGAGGCTCGTACCCCACAGGGGGTATCCTTAGCGTTCTGTCGCCTAGTTTGTAATTCTTTGTAAGCCCTGGCTGGGAGCCTTAATTTATTAGGGCAACCACAGCATGACCGGTTAAGCAGTCGACAACCTCCTAGGTTCACATAAACCCCCTAGGTTCCCAGGTTAGAGAAGCAAATCACAAAAAAAAAACCGGTAGCAATCGAACTCTATAGTACGTATAATATACAGGACTAAAAGGTATTTACGATCTTGTGCCTCTATTTCTGAAGAAAAAGATATCGGCAACCGTATCTGCAATTATTTTTGATATAATGATTCATTTGATCCTTTGAAATGATGAATATCTTTTTAATTTTTATATATTTGTAAGTTCGGTGTATTTTTTATATTTTTATCGAAATTAAACGTATTAAAAGTGGCGAATGTGTTTCCTTCAATTGTTTATTGTTATTGTTAATTCAATCAATAGCGCTACACTATGTGGGTCAGTACAAAAATGTTGAGGTCCATTATTTAAGTAAAATTTAGTTAGATAACTCAGGTCTATACTTTGTAACAGTGTCCTGCAAAATATATTTTCTTTGTCGAAGGACAGATCGTGGACACAAAAAATGCCGGTTCCCACTCTCCATAATAGAATTTGGATAATATTCCCGTCAACAAATAACTCACAATTAATATTCACAGTCCAAAGTGACGCCCGTCACGCCCCTCCATGCGAGTCAAGCTGACGATCTACAATACCTACGTGTGACCGCAATTAACCTACGCCGCCCTGGGTTGGCTGGCCTTCAAGGCCGAGACGCACAAAACTACATTCTGCGTCAAATAGTCAAAGCTCCTTGGTTCATGAGGAACTCTGTAATCCACATGGGCCTGCGTGCCGACAGCATCGACGACTTCAGCACCAATCTAGCGAAGAGGATGTTCGCGCGTGCTGACGTCTCTGAACACTATCACATCAGGGACATTATACCACGGAAATCGTGACCCACCAACTACAATTACTTCCCGCGCGACCTCATTGCAGAAGTCGCGCTACCGGACTTGACGCCGGAGTAAGTCGTCTTCACTTTACACGCGACCTACTCAAACAAAAGAAACTCCACAATCACCACATAACACCCGCACGCAAAGCATTCTAAGTTAATGCAGGCGCCACGTGCGTGACTCACACACACACACACTACTCCACACTCGCAGAAAAACACGAAGATAAACCACACGAGTGACGTACACACACCTCAAGTCGCTCGATACTCACTACAACGCCCCGCGCCCTGCAACGCTACCAGCTAGATCTGGTTACGTTGTTGGAAGTGGGGACAGCATCCACTGTAGGTGAACAACCACCAAAACTAAAGCCCTCGTTGCTTGATCGGGACTTGCCGGTCCTTCCCTAAGGAAGTAGGGATCTTACAAAGCAGGGGCCTGGTCGCACGGGTGTCGTGAAGTACTTCGGGTGCTCCTACAGTAACACCCCAGAAATATTACAGAACTCTGAGGGAAGGTAATCCCCTCAACGACTAGGTGTGCAATGAAGCACTCCAACCCGCTCCTGTAGGAGGGACACATACACCAAAAGACGGGTCCCCAAAAAGTGGGGACTGAGAGACCAAATCCTCGGGCAAGGGGTCCTAAAGCCCCAACACCGATACCAGAGACGACCACGAGTGTTTCACGTTTTGTACACCCTTTGTGTTTAAACGTGTGAGACTGTGTAAGCGTCTTTAGGCTAATATTGTTTGAAAGGCCAATATTTACAATTATATTGTACTTAAAATGACATACTGATGAACCTCTTTTTGAGTTATGTCGTGCTAGTGATATGAAGGTACGTTGCGTTACGGTAGCAACGAGGCTCAACACCTTCAAGTAGAGAGAGTTAATCAAATAGGTTTGTAACTACTTTTAATTTAAAACCTCACTCTCACGCAGGATAGTTGCATACGCTAGACAAGGATGGTATAAGTGTAACAGCCGGTATATCGTTGGTTGCTATCTACATCCCGCTACATCCACGGCATTCACCCCGCAAGCTGCAAGTTTTAAAACTAAACTGGTACCACTTTTACGGCCCTACGTATCGCTCGGGTTCCAGGATAATATTAATCACAGGAGCTAGATCGGACATATAACAGCAAGATTTTATATTTTTCCTATCGCACCATTTCTCCTTGTTTTACTGAAATATTCTAATTAAAGGGCCTTAGGTAGGGATAGATATGTCATGTTGTTCCATGAATTATTGAAAACCTGTTTTTTTAATCAACATTACTTTTTGCTGGAATTTTGGGACATCAATAACATGAAAACTAATTTCGTTATGTATTTGTTGGACAATGGGTTACCTAGTTAAATGTCATGAAATTCACGAAATACACAGTTTTTTTTTTATAATATTCGAGTCATAACTTGCATAAGATAAGGATCTAGTAAAACGCAATTTGTACAATTGCGTGCAATAAATACAAAAATCTTACCACGCACGGACGTATGTGGTAAGACGATGGCAGTAATTTAATGTTTTCTGGCGATTAATATTATAACAAACAACAATGTTTACACAAAATGAATTCAGTAGATTTGAATGATTAATGATTTGTTTACCATTTTCTATTTTGTTTAAGTACCTGGTAATTGTTGGCAGACCCACACTGACCTCCCATACCTATTAACACCGTAATTTGAAAATATTGTTAAAGCCAACTATTTTCAGCCGATTATTAAAAGAATAATCGTGTAGTTTCTTGCCCGCTCTTCTCCATAGGAAACGAACAATTAGGACCACGCACCTAGTTTCTGTTGTCTTATAAGTGTCCATGTAGGTTTATATAAAATAAAATATTTTGAATTTGAATTTGTGTCAGGAAACCAGTCTCGAGCCAAAGTTTTCTCACCAATAGCGAATAGCGATCGCTTACGAAGTTAGTATTGACATTCTACTCGCTTTTAATCTCCTAATTCCTTGCCACGGTAATGTGCCTATAATTTGAGCTCCTTTACTACGTTTAAAATTAAACTTTGTACTGCATACTATCAACGCATGAAGACTTTAACTTGAAACTATTGCCTATACGCTACGCCGTAGCAGCTACGGCGTAGCAGAACGTGACCTAAATAAACTGCTTCATATTGAAAATATTTTTTGAACTCAGTAGTTTTGCAATTAATTGAGGCTATTTCACAGTTTAAAGGCTTCAACCATGTAAGTAACCACTAAGTTTTATTGCATTTGAACTGATAATTCATCTGACACAAATCTAATGCAGAAAAAAATCTCAACTGGATTTAACTGGCCAATGCTATGAACTATTCTGGAATCGGTATAGTTTTCCATGGATCGGGATCTTCAGGTGCCAATATGGAAGAATGGATACATTTACGGTATCATTTTACTCATTTCCTCATTTCAAAGTGTTGCAAAGTGGTGCTAGGTATACCTGCTAATGGCATAATAATTAGTGAAGTTTTCAATGGGTAGTGTATTGCCATTCCATTCTGCGTATAAATGAGATAAGAATATAACTGGAACATTCGCATTAAGTTTATTCTTAAATCACTTTCAGCTGTTTTTAATAAGCTGAATCAGTTGACTGGAGATCGGTTGAACTTTGCTTCAAATTCATGGCGTCATAACGTTCTACATCATCCAGATCAAGGAATCTTTTAAAATAGTAAAAGAGCTTGGGGTTAAAGGAGAATGTTACATCATGGAGAGATTAGGGACACTCAATAAACAAGGATTAACATGCATCTACCAGAAGTATTTAGTGTTTCTATTGCATTTCAACGTATTTTAGCGAGTAGTTATATCTACCGGCGGATTACGCTCCTGGGATAGTTTTGATGCCTTCATTATATTGTTTCTTTCCTCGTAAAACAAAAACAAACATTTGTATTAAACAAAACCAAATATTTATATTGAATGTAAAAACATTGATATTATTCAAGTCCATTACCTTATTTTTCATTTTAATAAAAAGTTTTATGAAACTGTACTTTCAAATTTTTGAAACTCCTGGGAAGAACTTCAATTATTTCAAAGTCAGAAGCTTATAGTGTAGTTAGACAACACGTTTGCATCTTCGAAAATATTGAAGCTTCGTGTGATAATATGTGTGCTATTAGGCGCCTTATTAATCAGCGACGCGCAGATGTCGCGTTCTATTCCTAGGCAAGTTTAATGTTAGTTTTGGTTCCTGGGCACCACCACTTGTAAGTTGCAGGGTGATTGTATGATTCAACATTATACATACGGCGCCGTCGGTTTTCATACTGTCCCCGTTATGTATAATGCCTAAAGCAAATTGATGACGATTCTGATCGCGTCCATTTCGTCAAGAGACGTAATGTTAGGATAATGATTATTAACAAGTTATGCAGTAAAAACTGAGCAGTAAACTAAATAAAGTTGAGTAAAAACAAATATTTAAATGGGTAATTAAATAAATATTCAGCATTAAAATGGCTTAACGGGCAGCTACGTGTGGGCAGTTAGGGAATCAGAGTTATCAATTATAAATTCATATCAATATCATTTATAAATCTGCCCAGAACTGAAAAATATCACAATTGGTGAAAGCTTAATTTGTAAGGAATGCAATGAGCCTACTAAGTTTTGTGTGGAACTAATAAAATGGCTACGGAAGTATTGGAAACCGTAGGTTATAAATACCTATGTCAAAACATATTTCGCCTCATGTCGCCTGTAAATCTGAAAAAAGACCCTGTTATATAGATGAGGGTTTGATTGACACTGTTACATCCGCGCTCGATCTGAGTGAACAAAAGGATCATACCTCGGCAGTTACTGGTGAAAGGCTTGCACCGATTACAGCTAAGTAAGAACTGTGAATACTTCTTAAGAGCCGAGTCAGTCAAGCGCGGTTGCCCAATAGACGAGCGAGCGAAGCGAGCGCTACCATGATACAGCGAGCGAAACGAGCCCACTCCTAACACGAATGAGCAGAGCGCGCTTACAAGTTGAGCAAGCACTTAAGATCAGTGACCGAAGCGAGCTCATTTTCGACACGAGTGAAAATACAAAAGAAAAGGTAGATCAATCACGCCATACCAGAGCATAGCGCGTTAACTCAAGCAAAGAGCGAGCGACCGACCAACACGTAGAGCAAGCCCACTATCAAAAGGAGCGAGTGGGGCGAGCTCAACTACCCCATGAGTGGGTGGAGCACGTTTTCACAAAAAAAAAAATGTGAAAAGCGAGCGATTCGAGCCCCCATTACAAGAAAAGCGGATTTAGCGACCCTACTTTGACTACGACTGAACGAAGCGAGCACACTTTCGAAATTAGTGAGCGCAACCTACTACCCTCATAAACCAGCTAACTCTGCTTATTAGTAATTGCGCTCCGCTCACTCGGGGCAAAGGTGGGCTTGCTTCACTCGCTTGTCTCGGGAGTAGTCTGCCTCCACTCGCTTGTCTTGTAGAGAAGGCTAGCTCTTCTAGTGTAAACACTGACTGTTGCAGAAGGTGGGCTGGCTTCGCTCGCTTCATTTAAGAATATGATTTTGTGTTACACTCGCTTTTCTTTTGGGGGGGAGGCTCGTTTGACTCGCTCATTGCTTGAATAAGCGCGCTTTGCTCAGTCGTTTCGTCTCTGGACTTGATTCGCCCGCTCGTTACGAAACTGTACCCACTACACTGGGCTGTGTTAGAGAATACCATCGCTAGGTCAGCTTATCTTGATGTGAATGTGACCATCTTTAATTAGTTGTGATAATGGCTGGCAAAGTGCTAGCATTGACTATGGATTGTTTAGTAAACTCTTCTCACTAGGTTAAGCCGGGTTACAGTAGTGACCAAGAGTTTTCACGAAAACAAACGGCGTGGCCTCGAACTGCGCCTACTTATATTTTTAAAATTAAAGTGATGGTTGTGCTTGATTGGATCGACATTAAGCTATTCTGTTTTGTTAATATTAATTCCAACTGTTGATTGAAATTTTGAAATGTTCAGAGAGAGCTACTTTAAATAAGTACGTGCTTTGGCCCCACCCTGAAGAAAACACTGGATATGAGTATTTGACGGGGACCAACCAAACGGCTAGGTTGGCTCCCAGCCAAGCACTGCCGCACGCTGCATAGTACGGATCCTTTAATACAAGTGAGACAGGAATGATCCGTAGTTTCCTCTTTGTTTAACAGCCGAATGTTCCCTGAAACCAATGTCATTCTTGTTTATTGATACGCGGTTTGTTTATGGGATGAGGCGACATTTCAAAATGGGTATCAAGATTTCTGTGAATATTTAGGTTAAAAATAAATGAGTCACACACATTACCTTTCGAAATAAGTTCTCTAAACAATGGTGTAAACTGCATAAAAAACCCATTCAAATCAATTTAAATCAAATCAATTTATTTGCCATAAGTGTTGGTACAATTTCGGTCTTAACATAAATAATTATACAGATCTATAACACTTAGTCATAAAACTGTGACATGCAAACATTTGGGTATATAACTAGTCATGATTAAATTATATTTATAGAACTTATAATTGAATTAAAATTAAAATTGAGTACCTAGCAATATTATAATAATTATTAGATACCTTAAACAAATATGTCAGAGGTTAGATAGATCATTGTATAGTTAATAAAAACCAAGCGGTCACATAGAAGACATGAAATGTTTCTTAAAATAAACAAGCAAAGACATGTTGCAAGGGGAATTTGTCGTGCCACTACTTCAAGAAAACACTAGGAAGTATAACTTTTCTGACAAAGAATTTTTTCCATGAACAAGTTTTTAAATATCTTCAATATAAAATAATAATTATCATAGTATAGTGGTGATAGATCGATTAGCACGCCCCCCAATGATTGTCAATGTTACTATTCCGCATGACGGGAATCTCGTGACAGCTGAGAAACACAGCTTGTTCCCAACGAGTCACACCTCAACGGGTAACAGTGTGACTCGTTGGGAATGTTTTGGATAATAATTCCCAACGAGTCACAGTTACTGTTACACTGTTACTCGTTGGGATGATCCCACCTTGATTTAGGGTATCAATACATCTATCGCCACGAAATATTTTCGTTCTCAGATAAACAAAAATTGTTCCCAGGTATTTGGTACAACTTGGGGCACCCCGACTCGGACAGGTTAGGTTAGAAGGGGACACGAAGGGGACGGCGGGGTCTTTCAGACCCCGCCGTCCCCTTCGTGGTTATTTTTTTTTAAACCGCCCAGAAGTAGGAGTCCCGCGAAGCGGGACTCCGTCGGCTATTGTGGAACTGATTTTGCATTGTTTGGTGACTACATTTTGGTGACAGATCTACTATTTTGAGGACAAACCCTATTATTTAAGAAACACAAAACTAATTAAATTGGTGATAGCTTAAATGATACCCTAAATCAAGGTGGGATCATCCCAACGAGTAACAGTGTAACAGTAACTGTGACTCGTTGGGAATTATTATCCAAAACATTCCCAACGAGTCACACTGTTACCCGTTGAGGTGTGACTCGTTGGGAACAAGCGAGAAACACATATCTCGACTAACACACGAGGTTGTAGACGTCAAATAAGAGCTCGGTTGTCATTGTACCGATTATCGTTACGGCGAATTGTCTGATGGCCGAAAACCTAGTCGGTAGCTTGGGCCCTGCTACCGACACCGGCGGACCAATTTGTCGGCACGGTTGGCGCAGTGGTTAAGCGATTGACTGCTGCGCTGCGTGTCGCGGATTCGTTTCCCGTACGGAACAAATATTTGTATGACCTACAAGTAGTGGTTCCGAGTCTGGCTGTTTGTGTATGTGAGTTTATTAAATGTTTGTAAACGCTCCCACAACACAGGATAAATTCCTAGTGTGGGGCACGATTTAAAAGAAAATAGTTTTTTTTTTAAAGAAATATTTCAAAATGTATTTAATGCTTATGGAATAAAATTAATAAACGGAATTATCGTAGGTACTGCAGTTTTTTGTACTCCTTACCAAGCCGTGCAATTGTTTTATAGATGATTAGAACGCAACTACAAATAGTCTACTACATCTTACTACATACAATATGGGTATGATGTTTCCGCTATTCGAACCTGTGTACAGTGCCTTTGTGTTATGTTTCCCTAGTAGCCCAAGAAAGTTTGTAGATAGATATTTTGTTGAATTAAATAAAGATACACCTGTTTTAAAAAAGGTTTAAATCAAGGAAAGTATATTTGTACATCGATTTTACATCTCTGTATTTGTATCATTTTTCAAAATTCGTGAAATATCGAATTCGAATGTACAGGTTGTTGCCACAATTCTAGACAATCGTACTACCAATATTAATAGAACTTCTGAACCTTAACGGGTCGCAATGAGGACTACCTACCTGTGGGAAGACTACATGCAACATAAACATGGATCAAGTTCCTGTTCATACTGTGTCCTTAGTATTTCACTCGAGTATGTTGTCCGTAATGAGGTATTCTTAGCATAGATTCCAGTATGTATTCGATTTTTTTTTATGTTCGCTACGAGAGAGAGAAGCTACATGATGCGTTCTGGCTGCGGTGCGGTGCCTGAGCGGTGCCGTCGGGGGGTCTTAAATATTTATAAATCACAGTGACTTGGCACTTTATCAAAAACTTTTTAAGCTCAATAATTCTGTTTTACACGTTTTTAGCACGGTGTTTAGTAACTTTTGCTCTAAAATGACTGCATGGCCAGTTTGTCCTGATCAAATCAAGTAAGGTGATGGCTATGGTTACCCGTAAGCTATTTAAAGCGTCAGCTTCTTCTATATTATTATTTACTATTTATAAATTGTGTCTTTATTAAAGCGAAGCGTAGCCATACGGTTATCTATTACGACCGCGTGCTGCGAAGATGGCTAATCTGTGACATCAGACACTTTGTAGCAACTGTGCAGCCTTCTTAGTTTGAAAACTGTGGAGTCATATGTGACATTCTTCATTCAATTATTTTGTAAGAAAATGTTCGTTAATTGATAAAAAAATACGCGCTTTGTGTGGCGGACGCCAGCCCATATTCCGTATACCTATTACCGATTAATTGGTCTTCTGTACTTTTTTCCGTTATCTTTAATACTCGTATAATGCGTGACTTTACACTATAAATAAATAAGTAACCATAAATGGCAATTTAGTCTCCGGTATTAACGTAGATTTAAGACTTGGAAAATAGTCAATAAAAATACTACATATATAACACATATCCACCTAATCTACAACATGATGTTTTTGTTGTCAATCTTCCAAATCTAAAATTATAATTTCTATAATTCTAGGCAGGTGTATTTATTATTGTACAAGCTCGTAACCATTCTTTCAACTCAACTCAACTCAAAGCATTTATTTCAAATAAACCAATTACAGGCACTTTTGAATTGTCAAGGGGTCGGTCAGTCAGAAAGATGAAGCTAGTTACCCATTCCAAAGCGTAGTAGGTACCTATGGAGAAGAACGGGCAAGAAACTCCATGGACACTCTTTTAAATCAAAAAATGGTTACAAAATATTGATTACATCGTTCATGTTGCAATTATGCATGTGAGAACGATGCAGAACGTTAAAAGCGTCCGTAATAAAAAGACAAAAACAATTCAAATATTAAATTAAATTAAAATAAGCCGTGGCAGCCAAGAAATTACCAGTCCCCACTGACGGCGCCCGTTCACGAACATGACGCATAGATCAGCACCATTCAGCTCAACCATTTTGAAGGGAACTTAATGATCCAACACACACGCCACCACCAGCGAGACATTAGAGTGAGCATGACAAACTCTCAGCCGCCAGGGCACATTCAAGTCAATGAAAGAAAAACCTATTAAATGGTAGCTTTATAGTAGGTGCATAGTACTCACACCTGTGCTCTGCAATTATACAATACTAAAACATTGAATTTATACAATGCAAAGATAAGTTTTTAAAATCTTCAGCAGCTCCAACAGTAGTTTCAAATGCTAATCAATTATTTTATGCGCCCTTGTGGAGCAGGACCAGCGTTGAGCCAAGCAACGTCTTCGTCGTAACTTTACCGTCTGTATGCTTCTTTGGTACGTTAGTCATCCAACTGTTGGTTTTACAGACGCTGTAAGCGAATCCAGTTACCAGCTTGTTGTAACCAAACGGTTGTTAAAGCTAATATCAGATTCTTCATTTTTTGTTCATGAATGTCTTTCATTATCATCTATCTGAATAATTGTCAAAACAGAATTAATCAAAAGTGCAAAATGAATGAATTAATGAACCAATACAACGATGTTGAATTTCGGCATCTTTCTTCATCTACATGCAACTGGTCGAAACCCGTTCTCTCCTCACCTCATACCATGAAGTATCATGCAACAACCACCGCTCCCCACCCACAATGCACTGAAAATTCCTACCCCCTACTCTTTATACGAATGTGTGCATCGTGTAGGTATGCTGGGAGTTTACTTGTGGTTATTGGAGTGGCTACCTACAGCTTATTGTTTCCTAGTACGTCTTATGCATTCAATGCAGTCCAGGCACAATGCAACTTTAGGTCAGTGGTTGCTAGGTACCGGACGTTAACATCGAAACAATGGATTTTGAAATTATTTTAACCATCATTTAGAGAATTTATTCCGTAAGGTGTGTGTTAATAAACTTACAAATAAATCTTGATATTTTCGCAATTCTGGAAAACTGGGCAGGGTCGGGTCGCTTATTATACAGGGTATTAGGGACAGCCCTCCGCAAACTAGCAGGGTGCATTCAGCTCCTACTATAAAGCTACCATTTAATAGGTTTTTCTTTCATTGACTTGAATGTGCCCTGGCGGCTGAGAGTATGTCATGCTCACTCTAATGTCTCGCTGGTGGTGGCGTGTGTGTTGGATCATTAAGTTCCCTTCAAAATGGTTGAGCAGAATAGTGCTGATCCATGCGTCATGTTCGTGAACGTGCGCCGTCAGTGGGGACTAGTCATTTCTTAGCTGCCACGGCTTATTTTAATTTAATTTAATATTTGAATTGCTTTTGTCTTTTTATTACGGACGCTTTTAACGTTCTGCATCGTTCTCACATGCATAATTTCAACATGAATGATGTAATCAATATTTTGTAACCATTTTTTGATTTAAAAGAGTGTCCATGGAGTTTCTTGCCCGTTCTTCTCCATAGGTACCTACTACGCTTTGGAATGGGTAACTAGCTTCATCTTTCTGACTGACCGACCCCTTGACAATTCAAAAGTGCCTGTAATTGGTTTATTTGAAATAAATGCTTTGAGTTTGAGTTTGAGTTTGCTCCTTATTTTGAGTCACAGTCAACCGGAAAATTTTCTCAGGAAAGCTTTCATATTTTTATAGATTTTTCAGTTAAAACCTTACCTTGGTTTAAACCTTTATTTCAATGTAAAATTACATTTTTGTACGCAGCACTCCATATATGTAAATAAAACAGCAGAAATAAATAATCGGCAATGTATGTTGAAATAAATCAGGTGGTGCGAGTGCGATGCTGGCCGTTCGCTACGTATGTTTTGCCGCGGTAACGATACATTGCGTGTGAGCTAATAAAACAAATCAGGTTTTTTGTATTCCCCTATCGTTCCTGAAATTATTTCATGTACCGGTCATCTTGGTACGATATACTGAATACTCGTACACCCCATCGGCCTGCGGAGGGCTATCCCTTACACCCTGTATTAGTAATAACTGCATTCAAAGATTTTTATAAAGTTGTTTATAAAGTTGTTCTTCATCGAGGAATGGAACAGACACAAATGCGAAAAGCTAGCTTTGCATTCTTTGCCACCAATCTATACAGCAAATCATAAGGATCAAATCTCACGAACAAACAGACTAACAGACCGGCAGACGACGGGCGTAGGCTTTAGTAAGAGGGTCTCGTTGGCACCTATTAGGCGTACAGCGCAAACAGAATAAGGTATAGAAAAGCTCATGAAACTGATCAGCTTGATACGAAATCTGATCACGGTCAATCAAAAATATGCCATACCGTCGTGAATGAGCCGGTCACGGCGGAGTGAGAGAACACTATACACACTTATGACATTCACGCCATGTAACATGTACTTCGTGCATCTACAGTTTCAAAAGCAGAGATCTAACTTTTTGAGAATTGTAGGTACATAAATGAAAAAAAAATGTTGATTTAGTTTGAAGTATAATAGATTGCAGGATTTTATCCCAATATTATATTTAGAGGAACATTTTCAATGACATCGCTGGTTTTTATACCTATATCCAAAGAAAAACTTTATTATTCAAAATGATCTGTGTTGCCATACCAATAACTAATTTCCAACCAGAAGGTTGCCACCTTTGAAAGTAGTCGACGAGTTAACTCTTGAGCGAAGCGAGGAAGTTAAGACTAGAAGCCTGAGTGCAGCGAGGGATTCAAGCTCGCCCAAGACAAAGGCACCTTTATCCCCGAGGAGAATATTCTACTTTTCGCACCTAATGCGAGGTAATAAAGACCAATTATCGAATTAGTAGTTTATGAAACGGTTAAATAACCGGGGAATACCTCGTTAAGTGCAGTTTCATACACTATTTACCCAATTAAGTGATAACAAAAATACAATAAGTACTACTCATCATAATAAAAGGTACTCTTTATACACACAATAAAATATTATGATGAAAAGTTAGTCCAATGGCTGACAGAATAAAATATTATCCAATAAATAACAGCTCGCCTACTTATACCACAACCATAGTTGGCAATTGCAGTGAAGTTCGCTACGTGCTTTTACTGAGTAGTCAACGAATGTAATTTTCCTATTTTCAATGAAAAAATGCAGAATTAAGAGAGAAGGGAATAAATATGTATTCTGAAAGAAAACGATTGAAATTCATTAGGTACGCCTAACTGTTATGTTATCTCACACAATAACTCACCGACTTTAAACCAATGCATTCAGAACCGAGTTCTGTACAACACAAAGGTGTTGATTGTTACGTTTTGACTCCTGACAATTTTCGACTCAATCTTGTAATGTTTATGTGCTCCTAGTATTTTCTAGCGAATTGAAATTGATTTCGCGGGTTTACGCAAGCTCGTTGAGGGGAAAACCACGTGGGCACACCGCGTGAAAAGTACGAGTACATACTTTACTTTTGAAGTGTAAACTTCTTTAGGCGCGTTAAGCACTTTTGGGTGAACAAAAATCATGGAACTCGCGTCATCGTAACCGAACGATTTCCATGAGCTATGTGTATACTGTGTGTATATGTGTACTTTTTGGGTGAATAAAAAGCGTGAAACTCGCGTCATCGTTACCGCACGCTTCGACGATACAATTCACAACTTACTTAGTTTTCACTTTTATCGGCAGTCCCCAAAGACTGCCCCGTTTTTTTTTTTCTATCGCTCTCGAACTTTTGTCAATTTAGATAATTTTGACTACTTATCAGATTATAGCATGTGTGCATGCCTATTCTCGAACATCAGTTGTAAATAAAGTTATGCGAGACACTTATGACGATAATTTGATTGACGTGAATGGTAACATGTATCGTCATCAAAGAAACCAATAAAAACAAAAAAACTAAATTGGATTAAATTGTCTATTAAAAGTGTTACATGTGTTGCACGTAATAGATCTCACGTACCTACAAAGGATGGGTTTTTCAATGGTTAGATAACTTTTATCTGCAGAATAAATAATGTGATTTGACATATTTTCTATAGAAAAACTGTCAAACTGTCTTGAGAGGGTCGCTTGCGCTCCTGCTGAGCATGAATGAGGTCCTGAGTTCGATTCCCGGGTCGGGCAAAGTGTTATTGCGATTTTCCATTTGTAATTTCTCAGTAGCAACCCGGAGTTTGGATTTGTGCCCGGTTGATGGTAATAGGGGTATTACATGGGGCTTAAACATAACTGGTGAAATGTGGGTACACGTGATGTTATGTTATCCTATTTATTCCTCAGATTAAAGTTATCCGAGAATTGAAAACTCGGCCGTAACTATTTCGATTTCAATATAGCCAACACGATTGAAATGATTTGATTAAAAAATATCAATCGTGACCCTAATCTTTAAAGGTAAATCTGAGTTAGTGTGTCAGATGTTGACTTGCCTATTGGTTATGTACTCCTGGTAGATCTGTCTGCTACTCTGTTAGGGATATCTACCATTGCACACGACATGCGCAGTACGTGATTGCTGGAGGCACGGGTTATTCACTGCTGACAATGACCTAGACCTTATCAATGTGCGGTAACCGAGTACATGACGCGTTTCAACAAAAACGTTTAGGTCCTCCTAAACTAATTTCACATTCACCGCTTGAGTTTTGCAATCATGTTATTATTCTAGCAGTCGCTTCATGTAAAAAATTGGTATTTAGCTGCATCCGGTATGACTGGAAACTTTTTTTTTTTGGGTGGTAAATCATCAAATGACCTCTCCCGCTCTGGACGGAGCGAAAGGGTGTGTCAGACTCTTACTGACTAAAACCCACCCATGTTCCTTCAGTTGCCTGCGCGCCAGGACCCCGGTAACTCTTTCGAACAATCCGCGACCCGGCAAGCATCGGCCCTATCGGACCCCATCAGTTATGCTGACATCTCTTTGAGGCGCGCGTGGAACACAACGCGCTGTCGACCCGGGCCTGGTCCTTACCGGACGGCAAGCTGCCCATTGCTCGCCGTCCGCAAGCCCGCGCCTACGGTGGCCGGGAGTCGGCTATCGACTCCCGACGCCCAGGGTGTCTCCTCCTGCGGCGACTAGGGGCGTGAGGGCCCAATGATTGCGTCTCCCTCACGCGCTCCGCCTCCTCCTTCGCGAGCATTACTGCTTCACAGAAGGAGGTAACTGCGTCCCATTCCCTCTCGCTCCGTACCATGGCCTGAACCAGGGCCGGACGCTAGAGATCGCCGCTACGAGGACACGGCGGTGTTCCGCCCAAGCCGGAACTTGACCCCAACATAGTGAGGAAAAGGCTAGGCAGATGGATGGTAATGGCACAAGCACTATTATTCACTTTTAGTAAGAACAAATCATACTATGTGATTTTAAAAGATAATTGTAGTTATATTTTATTTGTAACAAATTGAGTAATTAATCTGTGATTAACAGCCCGTTTCCTACCAGGAACAAATTGGAAATACAAATATGCAAAAAATATTGCAGAATCGAAAAAGATTTCAGAGTAGTGGAAACTGCCCCACTAAATCGAAGCAGTGGGGCATATTCCACTGCAAAATTTAAGGCATTCCGCTTTGCTCCGCCAGTGGGGCGGTTCCGTGGGACAAAGTGGAATGATTCAGTTTTACCCGAAACTTTACAAATTTTCTGAGAAAATTAACGAGAGATTTTTTTTCCGTACGTTGGTGGCAATTGGTTTAGATGCTTGAATAGTATCTCTATGTAGTCTGTGGCTATGAATGACGCTTGACAGTAACAGCTGTAACCATAGTTCACCGCGTGTTTGCCATAGTGAAAGATAACAGGTAACGAAGGGAGAACAGAGGTACGTTTATTCTTACTATATAACTTATATAAGGTAAAATCTTAGACTGCGTCTTCTACCAATGCTATGTGTTTTGAACGAAACTTATTAATAAATTATTAAATATCATGTGCAGTATAGTTATTAATCAAATGATTTAAATACAGTTTTAATATTTAATCAACATATCCCAATTACCCCATTCAGAAAACTGGTGACATAAATATCTCCCCTATTACCTGTCAAAATAATAATATTTTGAATTGTAATATTTCTCGCAAAGTTTTGCGAACTAACGAAAGCTGTGGTAGGATTTCAAATATGATCGTTATTTTTTAAATAGAATTAACTCTTTGCCTGTGCTGGTCCCAAACTACATGTCCGTTTCTTACATCTTTTGCAATTTGCACGTTTATGGGTTATCTATATAACTCAGAGTTACCAGCTAATTCAGGGTTAATCAAATAATTCATATTGCACCGCCAAGAGTTAGAGGTAAACTTAGGGTTAAACTTTATAATATTTAACCCACCGATGTGGGAGGGTTAAGTCGCTAAACTCGGGATTCGTGTAAGGTCGAAATAAATTGAGGTAATGAGGTGGAGCTGATAACTTATTTATATAGTATTATAAATTGTGTTGCGTAATTTCGTATGTAGTGCAGTTTGTTTATAATACCGCAATGATCAAGGAATTGCTGTTTATTGATGCTGATGAAGAAATCATTGAATATATTTATTCAAACCTCTATGATAGAAGGGTTGCAGAAACTTGTGATAATTTAATTCACAAGGACACAAATATTTTCATAGATAATTTCGACTCGAAAAAGTGTACTCTTTTTATTAAATATAATTAAACACATATTACAGTACACGCACAATTACCAGTAAGTCACCCAGATCATTATTTTGTATGTATGTTGTAGCCCTTATTTATTACCCTATTGAATGACAATTTCACGAAATCATGACGTTTGAGGAAAGCAAAGTTTTTGATTTTAAGTATTCGACTAATTCATAAACCATAAAGCTAAAAAGCAATTAAAAACACAACCTTGTGATATCATAGTCATTACAATATTAAACGTTTCAATTAGTATTCGTTAAATAACACGTTGCAATACTCGTATCACCTTAAATCCTGTTCCGATATATGCCTCACTGTAACGCTTTTGTACCCGGGTGCAATAAGTCGCAGGAGATGTTAGTGTCGGAAAAACGTCAGCGGGCTAGAGAGGGATGGAAAGCACTTGGATACGCTTTCCCGCCAGAGTCACCCCATCCCCCAACGAAAGTAGTGCCATCTTGCGAGTGGACGCAGCTACGAAGCTGTCTTTTTTTTTCAGATAGATGGAGGTACTAGGTTGTTTCAAACAAAAGCAGTAATCGAAGCAAGCGGTAGACTTTAGTTAAGAGTATTAAAATTAAAAAGTTGTATTTGGTATGCTTGAGAGCAGCGGTACTTGTGGTACCTACTTAAGGCCTGCGCTAACGCTGGGAACACTTCTTAGGTATAAGAGACGGCTGCTAAAGGAAAAGTGTTCGATGAAGCTACGAGTAGTAAGTTCATGGGTTCGAAACCATTATGTGCAACTTATTTAGTGTTATAAGAAAATCGGTAAATTCTCTGTGTGTAAATAATAATGCTATTTGTTATGTGATAATGAGATATTCAATTGTTATTTTACAAATTTGACAAACTGTCAAAAACATAAAGAAAAAAGGTCTTATCGATAAAATAAACGTTAAATAAGTTGCACATACTAAAGTGTATACATATCAGGCTTCGAAACCACGAACTAACAACTCGTAGCTTCGCCTAATACTACTGTCAAAATAGTGAAGACAAAACATCGTGAGAAAACCATGGTGATTGTAATACTTTATGGTGTAGTACCGACGTACACCTACATTTTGCATTCCACGTAATAAAATGTTGTAACCATAGTTACATAGGTATATTATTTTGTACTACGGATATAATCTTGGGTTCGTTTCCCGGGTCGGGGAAAGTGTTAATGGATTATTCCATCTGGAATTTTTCAGTATCAAACCGTTTGATGGTAAAATGGAGTATTACATGGGACTTAAACATAACTGGCGAAGTATGAGTATACCATAGGTACACCTCTGCCTAACCCTTCGGTAAATACGGGCGTGATGCTATAAAAGGAAAAATATCGACCCGTAATAATTTCAAACATTCTCAGAAAGCTTCAATCGTTTAATCTGTCATAGAAAAAGTGGCACAGATATTGTACATCCCATGATAAAGCTATTAATATTGACGAAATAAGGCGCAGTCCCGTCACGTCATATAAATTAAAGGCAAATGTTAAACAAATAACTGTGCTTCATTTCCAAATACAATTTGACAACATCTTTGTCACAATTCGTAAAAAATATGCCAGAGAAGCATAGCAGAAAGTTTACTAATGATTTTAATTCAACAGCTGAAAATAAAGTACAAAAAAATTGCGTTTATATTAGATTATTTATTTGCTTTCATGAAGACGAGTGATGTTTATTTGTGGCGTTGTGATTCAGTATTCTAATGATTTATGGGCTCCTGGTTTTGAATATAGTATTTTCCCCGACGTAGTATTTTCCACGCAAGCGCAATAACCGCGTGGCACGTTTTTATTGAATGAGTAATAATGTAAGCACAGTAACATCGAACACAAATTTATCTTAGTACTGTAGGAATTATAATCAACCTCTACGAATTTTCATTATGTTCATGGGATATTAAGAGATAAAACACTATTTCATATCTATCTTCTATATAAATAATAAAAATGAAATGCTGTTCGTTGGTAAGCGCGTCACTTGAGAACGGCTGAACCGACTTGGCATTTTTTTTTATGTTCGTCGTTGTACGAATAGAGTTTTTAAAGGCAGACACATTGCAAGAGTTTCCCGGAAAATTGGAAAAATGGGAAAAACTGAAACTCGTTTTTTCTATGGGATTTTTGTTCAGTTTGAACAGGACAACATCTATCGGGTCAGCTAGTATAGAATAAACAACAATCAACAGTCAGCTCAAATAGCTGGCAGCCCCTGTCTGGACCTATGATTATTTTTTTATTATAAAGACATACAATAAGGTGGCAACACAGGTGGCATAAACATCAAATCAAAAAGCAAGATCAAAGCTCTCAAAACTACAAGTTGTGGTAAAAAAAAAAACTGGAATGCCGGCTGGGGTGACGAGAAAATGTTCATCGAATTCACGTCAATATTATTGATTCCAGATGTATTGCATGATTTATTTTATTTCAATTACCTATAGCCGATTTTCTGGGGAAAACAAACCTACGAAAAGAATCATTATTGTAAAGGAAAGGAACGAGACTACGTGAAACCGGCAGTACTAGGGCAGTAGTTTTATCCGCACCCGAATGTACTAGCAGAGCATAAATGCATGGTGTTTTAACTAATACAAAATGATACAGCAACTGTTAGCTATTGGATCTCGTTCAAAATAGGCACGATTCAACTTCAACAATCTTAAAACTTTACAGCATACATGATGAATAATAGGTAAGTGCATAGTTTTTATTTAACAGTAATCAACAGATGTAGGATGTAACAACTACCTATTATTAAAAGTTTCAGAAGAGAAATGCAAATTATTTGATAGAAATTCCGAATCTGGCTCTATGTTGGTCATATCTAAATATTCTATTTGAGTTTCCTGAAACTTAAATATTCCTTAAGTTACAGTGAAGAGGGACTTCTTTTTTTGGCATCTGTATGAGGTCTTTGTGCGTTAATAAGGGAATCGGAAGACAGGAAAAGCATATTGAGGATATCCTCGTTAGAAGCTTCTCTTCTGTTTTTCTGAAAATGATGTTCCGAAACCTCCGAAATCCTTTGTTCCGAGCTTGTGGAGCTTCTTGTGATAAGCTCCCAATTGGTACAATTGCATTGCGTTCGATGATATCTGCTCCATGGATCAGCAACTTATGAACGGTCGGTGACATGGTGTAGAACCAACCATATAATTCCACGTACCGTTGAGCTGTCTCATAATCATAATTTGGTGACTTCAATTACCTACCCCTCCAGATGTTATGGCTTGGAAAATCACAGCAAATCTGCATACAAGCTCTTCGTCCAACCCAGTGATGACCGCAGTTTTATGACCGCGATAAACTCAAAATAAGTTTTTTCTTTTCTCATACACTGAAAGTAGTGTTTGGTTGATCCGAGGATCCGAGTAGCGGGTGGAAGGTGCTGCTTCCCGTCTTAGGGCGGGAAAGACTCATAGTAATTGCTTCCCTCACTAGGGTGGGAATGAATTTTTTTTTTTTTTACTAAATTTGGTTAGGTAGTCGGCTAATATCGAAAAAAAAGATGGCGTGTGCTTTGAGATTTTAAAAACAGCCAGTGAGAATTAAAAAAATACCTATTGAGGGGGATGCCCTAAGGTAGCCCGCGAAATTTAAATTTACTTACGTTTTTTGCAATTTGCAGTGACCAGAAACTTAACTGCAATTTGCAAAAAAACAAAGAATATTTGAATTTGGCGGGCCACAACTGAGGACCCACCTCAAGCGGGAGAGCCCGCGGCGGTGCCGCGGTGTGTTCTATATATAAAATTTAAAAAGGCTATATAATTTGGCGGGATACTTACTCTATAAGTAGTAACCGTCCTATCCTAAATCCCGTTATAATTTTTTATAATAATATTTTCGTTTCCCTAACATTATTTACTTCATACTAAACAAACTAAACGTGACATTGGCTAAATGCACAAACAGTGCGAAGCCACAAGAAAAAAAACTCTGTAAGCTATACCGAAATTCAAAATATCAGTTTTATAGACTAATATTTAATTAAAAATGAGGCTCATGTTGTTATTATTATTAATAAATATTTTAGGAAAACTACTATTTTTACTTTCCTTATATTCGAAATGAAAAGTAGAGTGTTTAACACGGGTGAAAGTCATCAATTCCTACTCGGACTATGTTTGATTTTATTCTTGGTTTTTGTTTAGTTTCTAGAAAACCTCGGTAGACTCCTTTATTTTTTTTATAAATAGTTATATTATTATTAGGAGTACATCTGAAAAGCTAAGCTTTGGAATACAAAAAAATTGGCATAAGGATCTAGAACCATGATTGTCATCGAAACTGTTACCAATCAGTACCATATTTACGTGTAGCATTTAGGTATTATTTATTTTCGAGGATAAAAAAAACCATTTATTCATAAAAAAAATATCTGTTGTCGTTCACATTAAAATTATTGTCAAAGACTTGAAAAAAAAATCGACGACCCAAAAAGAAAAACTCTGTATTTTCAGGAATATGAAGTATGTCAAAATAATCAAAAATAATTAGTACTAACCCTCTGAAAGGAAGCAACAGGATTTTTTTAATTTCTAGAGAAATCCTGATTTTTCATACCTGCTCCATACATTTTTTTCGTTAAAATATATAAGTCCTCAGTTTTCAAGCCAAATTACTTCATGTGACATATTTGACCATAGTAATTAATACTAAATAGAATCCCTTTCAAGCCCAAAAAACGACACTTAAAACTTCGAAGCTCTAAGTCTTCTAGACGCGATTTTCGATCCAGTGTGAGCCCTCCTAACGTTATTCGAGCGCCAAAAGATCACTGTAGCAGTATATATCATACTGACATCCTTTAGGATGTGTTGCGACACAGCACTGCACACCGCAGATTGTCTTTTGTTTACATACACTATAGTGTCAGACGCGGCTCAATCAATAGAATAAATAAATACAATCGTGCTTTCTCACATTCTAAAGTTATAAATATAGTGTAAACAGATTGCAGCTGTGCAAACAATTTCCTTACATTTTTTATTATATTTTTTTAGGTGAACCGAAAGCTCGGGCTCATGCAAGTAAAATCTATAAATAAATTTGTCGTACCAGGCTACCATGAGTGCCAGGATGTGGGTTACCTCTGAACGTGCTATCTCTGAACGTGATTGTACGCACACCTGAACACGGAATAGTAATATACATCTGTATGCAAGTGCACAAGTGTGCGAAAGAAATATACGGAAATTTGAAGAGGAAATGCAAAAGCAATAGAAGGGTAACTGCAGCACCTACATTCAGTCATTGGTGGAGTCAATATGTATTCTATTTACACCTAACTTCAAGTCTTATTAGAAACCCTAAAGATTTTTATGAAACTCTTTTTTCATACATACCTAATTTTCCTAACGTCGGTTTAGTAGGGTTTTAAAAACAGACAAAAAATAAAAATAATATAGATAAATTACCTTCGACAGCAACATCAATAATGTGTTTAAAATTGTAGGTACAAGTTTTATTAAACTTCTCTCAATTTAAGAATTGGGAAGCTGGCTAGTCCATCAGGAACCACTTTTACTCTTCTAAAACTTATCACACCCTCTTTTTTTCACATAATCCAAATTAAGACTCCTTTATTCGGAGGAGATGCATGCTTTATTATGCAAATAACCCTACAGGATGTAGACGCCGCACTTTTGTTGCCATGGATAGGGTACGCGTGCCAGGAGCACCAGCACAACATGAGACACAAAGACTAAATCTAGGATATAACCTGGCTCTGGCTACTGTACGTTAGTTGAAGCGGCAATCCTCGAGAGGAGACGTAGTGATGGATCTAAGCGTGGTCGCTAATAATTTAGTAACTTGGATGGACATTATATTATTATATTAACCACAAAGCGTGCATACATAACATAACATTTTAAATATTTAACAAAAGTATGTTATGAAGAAGATAGTGTTGCGGTCATGTGGTGGAACCTGAGTGATAACACTTCCCACTATGTACGGTGGCTAATATACCGGCTTCCGGCTGGGCCAGCTCCGGTGATGCGATTACAAACTTATACTTCTAGTATCTAATAGCTTTTATTTTAAAAATTAATCTGGTACAGCTCATAGCTTCAAATATTAGAAAAATCCGTGCCGTTCAAAAAAGCCATTGGGATTACAATAGTGGATCATAAATAGGGAAGTAAGGCCTTGGTTCTGAACCCAATTGTTTAGCAAGATGCTCATCATAGCTTTTTTTGAACCCATTTTCTGTCGCGGCTATGTACACAAGTACATAATCTCGGCCATATTCAACAGGTGGATGATCTTGGTTGATAACTCCTTCTGATTCCTGTTGCGCTAGTGATTTGTACGCGTTGCGTATCCATGGCAACAAACGTACTCGCCGTGCGGACGCTGTACAGAACAGGAAGAGTAAACTGAGGGCGATGCGCTACGGTAACATATATTTTTTTACCTTTTTTGCAATTTGCGGCTCAGTCAGTTTGTATCAAAATAATTATTCGCATCAGTAACGAATATGCACTGTGTGACCTAATCCCGCACGCTTTTCTGCGACTTAAGTAGTCCATTTTTACACCATGCGAAAATCAATCGCATTTTAGAGATGCATAATTAACAAAAAAATATAATTTTAAATGTTCTTTGACACTTATAAATTCACAGCACGCAAATGAAGGGGTCATAATTTCGCCTAAAAACAGTTTCGTGCTGTAGAAAAAGTGACAACGCAATTTAAAAAACCTTAACCTACCATTTCTAGGTTTGGTTTTCAGTTTGTAATAATAGGTCTTTACCTATGAAATTGCCGTTTTGTATGAAAAAATTTAAACGAATTTTTTTCATGATTTTTTTATTTGTATTAATCGAAGTAATCACCCATGCAATCAATGCATCTTTGCCATCGCAGTGGCAGTTTATTGATGCCCTTCTTAAAGAAATCAGCTGGACGGGAGGCAACAAATTCTTCAAAGGCATTTTGTACTGCCTCTCGGGTATTAAATTTTTTTCCCGCCAAGAAGTTATCCAAATTCTGGAAAAAGTAGTAGTCTGTAGGCGCAAGGTCTGGTGAGTAGGGCGGATGACGGAGAGCTTCCAACCCCAGTTCTTGCAACTTGGAGACCGTCTGCTGTGCAGTATGAGGTCGCGCGTTGTCGTGCAGGAGCAGCGGAGACGAGCGATTGACCAATGCTGGTTGGAGATGCGCCAGCTTCTCCATCATTGTGTTCAGTTCTTCACAGTACACATCTGCAGTAATGCTCACCCCGTTTGGTAAGAAGCTGTGATGAATCACACCGGCGCTAGACCACCAAACAGTGACCATCACTTTTCTAGGGGGTAAGTTTTCGTTTAGGGCATTGTTTAGGTGCTGAACCAGGATCCAACCAACTTGCTGAGCGCTTACGGTTATCAAACAGAATCCATTTTTCATCGCAGGTAACAATGCGGTTCAAAATTCCTTCATTTGTGTGTCTGTTGAGCAGTGCAAGGCACGTCTCGACGCGTACTTCGCGCTGGCGATCATTGAGTTCGTGGGGCACCCATTTGTCAAGCTTTTTTACCTTGCCAATTTGACGCAAATGGACCAATATTGTTTTGACGCTAACGTCGAAAGCTGCTGCTAATTCAGCCGTAGATTGTGTATCATCAGCTTCCACAATCGCCTTTAATTCGTCATTGTCGACCAAAGTCTTCGGACGACCGCGAGGTTCATTTTTCAGGTCGAAATTTCCAGAACGGAAGCGAGCAAACCAATAACAGGTGGTGCGTTGGTTTGTAGTGTTAGCTCCGTAAACGTCGTTGATGTTGCGTGCCGCTTGTGCCGCGTTGCTGCCACGACGGTACTCATATTCCATAATTACTCGAATTTTTAACGTATCCATGATGACGAAAAAGATTGAAATGCGATGAAAATGTAACACTAATCAATAAAGAAATGACTACTTTTAGAAAAAAAAATCCATGTTTTTAAAATAAAATTAATTTGAAATTAGAATTCTTAGCCAAACAAAAATTATTTTGATTTGAAATGGCCAGTACTGCAGAACGGCAATTTCATAGGTAAAGACCTAATATTATCTTAAGCCAGTTTGTTGTTCGTGGTAACCATATTTTTTAGTGTTAACACTGTGCTTTTAATATGAACCACTCAGGAAGTGAATTAGGTGAAAATGAGATTGGTGACATTGTCCCAGAAGCAATTAGGGAAATGGCCAAAAACGTAACATTGAATTTTTTGCCTAATAAATCTAAAATATTGTATTTATCAACATACTCGTACAGCACATTTTTCATCATTCATATTTTTTTTTTCATTTTTATTCCACTAATTAAAAAGATAGCGGGTTTATGTTACACAAGCTATAAAATAGTATACGATACACGTGACTTAATTTACTCTATTAGTCTCTCTACACGGCGTTTAGTAGGACTACTAAAGTCAAAGTCAAAGTTTTTTTTACTAAGTCACACGTATCGTATTAATTATACTATTACAGAATAATATGACTAATGTGCTCCAGACATGAGGCCAGCTCACGTTCAGTGAGTCAGTTTTAGCAAAAGCAAACAGCATTACTCAATACTGATGTGGCTGAGAATGATTATCGTATTACTTCGATTTTTTCATTCATTCCAGCAGGATTCCGGAATATTTTAACTAAAATGTAACATGACGCGCCGTTATGAGTTTCTATGACAGAAGTCTTGGCGCATTACCGCCGAAGTTTCTTCTTCTTCTCATAACAAAATATTTTGTACTCTTTTTCCTCCTATTAATTTTTATTTTTATTCTTAAAAGCTTTCAAATGCGAGTAAAGTTTTCTTCAAGCCTTGGGGGAAGGTCGTCTGTCACAGAACTACGTAACTTTCAGTTTTGTAAATATTTGATTGAAATTATGTTTTCGAAATTTTGCAAAATCGCTGTTAATGTCGTTTACGCAAACTCATTGTACGAGGGCGGGCGTTAACAGATATCTGTTGCAGTTTGAATCCATAGTTTAATTGCAATTTTGATCCTACGAGCAATGTAATAAGGACTTCAATGAACGCCATAACTCGAATCTAAAATAAGCATCCAGCTTCCGTATGTCCTATGTCCCTAGTACCAATCAGGATGCAATATCGTGCAATATTGTTGGCTCGTGGTACGTGGTCGTCCTCGATAAAATCAGCACGTAATGGAAATTAAACAAACCCATAGTTTTTAATGGTAGAAAGTAAATAACAAGTCTTGTAAAACGTCTTTAGTAGCCAAGTTCCAAACTTCAAACATATAGCGAAGGTTATTTATTCGTTTCTTATTGGCCTTATTATTTTACACAAAAAATTGTTTGTTTATAACTTTAGAGCAGAACTTAAAATTTTACTAGTAAGTACTTCAGTTGAGTGGTTCCAACCTGGGCTCTTAGATGTGCACAGCTCATAAGTATTGGCGGAAAGCCAGTATCGGACTGCATTTTCCAGGTTTTCCCGCCGAATGACGACTGCGTTAGTAGTAAAAACTGCCATTCTACTGGCTTATAAACTCCTAGTAAGTTCGCTACGACCAGCGACTACAATTTGAACTACTCGCTGACTACGATTACCCTCGATAGTTCGCGTTGCCTACTGCACACTCTTAGCTTACTAGCGCAGTTCCCGCTGATGACAATCTTTTGCCTTCAATGGCTGTTATAATAACGTACCTACTTAACTAACACTAGGCGACACCAAAATGAATACCTGGTGTTAGTGAAAATGGACATTAGATTCGACCAAAGTTAGATAACTTTTATGCTTTATCCGTGGAATTAAAAACTGAAAACTTCTGTATCTAACAAATATCTATCTTCTGTAGCTATCAAAAATTCGTGTTATAGGATAAGTCTCATACTATGGACACCGCTACAAGGTTATTGTGGTGAGTCGCTAATATTGGAACTAACGTTTCCATCTTGGTTTGCCAATACACAATGACATTGACAAATTCACAAATATTTACCAACAACGCCAGGCATTGTTGGGAAATATTTGTGAATTTGTTATTTTTTCATTCAGGTGCAATTTATCCTTTGTACTTGTGCATGTAGGTATAAAGTTTGTGCGAATTCGCCCTAAAAGTAATCAAATTATTGTCTGCTAGACGCTGCCAAGTTAGGACATTAATATCGTTGATACTCGTAATATATATGTCAACCACATTATTATGCAATAACCATAATCATAATCCCTGTATTATATTATGCACTTCATACAGTCAAAAGGTCATAGTTCTCAAGAAGTAATTCAACCAATGGACATAAAATAAAACCTTATCAATATCATCATTTCAGCCCAAAGACGTCCACTGCTGGACATAAGCCTCCCCCAAGCATCGCCACTTCGACCGGTTCTGTGCTTCTCGCATCCAGCGGGTTCCTGAGGCTTTCACACCGTCATCGGTCTGTCTTGTAGGAGGCCTTCCAACGCTGCGTTTTCCGGTACCTCACACCTCACCCCGTTATTAATAAAGCCGCTCCAGTAAAGTTACGCCAAACTGAAACCTTGAAAAATATGTGGTTCAACGGAAGTTAATACTGGTGGAACATTACTTTGCGTTTTTATTTTCTCACAATGCCATAGTCAAGATACCACACCGTCATCAGGAATCATGATCAGTCAGCAATTCAACACAACACAGCAGCTTTAATCATGGAAATTTACGAGGTTTTCAGGGGTTTAGATGCTGAAAATAAGGTGCATACAAAGAAAATAAAAGTCCCACCAAAAAAGTTTAATGTCAAGCCTATTGCCAAGACTAAAAAGTTATCAGATGTAATATAGAGCCAAGGCCCTTCTTTTTTTTTGGTCAAAATATTTGGCTTGGCCGTTTCGCAGCCGTCGCACAGACACTCCTATGGGCTTATGGTAAGAAATTAATTCACTGGTATTTTAAAGCTGTGTAATGCAATAGTTCAATGGAACGACCAATCCATACATTTTGACCAAGATATACCTACTGAATATCAAATTTCAGCTTTCTAGGTCATCGGGAAAGTACCCTAGAGGTTTTATTTTATATACAGCCCTGCACCCCCTATTACGAGGGCTGGAGTGTGAAAGCTACAAATCCCTTTTTTAACTTATTTGTGTGGAATTCCTAGCTTGCATACCAAATTTCAGCTTTCTAGGACTTCAGGAAGTTCCCTAGAGGTTAATTTGAATGATCGAATCAGTGACGAAATCGGCGTATTTTCGGTATCAATCAAAATCCAAAGTATGCTTTGGATTTTGGAGTTTTTATAAACTAAACAAATAAAACTAACTGTGTTTTATAAATCTGCTAATTACATCTTATTCAGAGAATATGAGCTCTCATACATTATACAGGCTGAAACTTTGAGGTTTTGAAAATACAATGAAACGCTTTGAGACAAGGTAGGTAGTGTCAACTGCATGTTGTACTTCTCTCGTCTTGGCGGGGGCACTATCCACTACCGTGCCCCCGGATAAAAAATATATAAATAAATATAGTAATAAATTAGCTAATGAAACTCTGCAGGCGTGATGGGTATGAATATCTAAACACGATAAGATAAAAACTAAAAGGCTTATTGTTTTTCTTGGGGAGTCAAGGACCGCTTGTCGTATTTTTACTTAAAATATGAGTTGAGAAAATCTGTTTTATTTATTTTTAGCGTGTTTAGATATCGATACCCGTCACGTTTGTGAAGTTTACACAAAAAAAAACGGATTTTTTAAACTGATTCAAGTAACTACACTAACTGCGGTCGATGACCCCACAATTAGATATCGACATCCATCACGTTTGCGGAGTTTCGCTAGCTAATTTAACTTGATACTGTAGAAGTACGTAGGTAGGTAGATTATATTTCTACATTTATTAATTATTGTTAAAACTGTAAAATTAAAAATATGTTTATGAAACTGTTGCATAGTGACGGTTTGTAAAAACACGAGTTTGTGTTTAAAACCGAGCCGTAAGCGAGGTTTTTAATAGTGTCACACGAGTTTTTTAATATCTAGATAAGTGCAGTTTAATACACTACTTTATCTACTCTTATACATTGGGATTGAACCTACTAAATAAAAGATCAAAGTTTCCCAAAAAAATCAGTATAACAAAGCGTATGAATGGCACCAAAATCTAGCACATCACTGCGCATAAATGCTAAAGCGGGCGCTGCTACAGACAAAAATTGGAATTAAAACTTTTATGCTATAAAAATGGCGCGCCCAGCATATGCGCTCCATTAGAAAAAAATATCGATGGAAACTCCTTGGTGATATTAACTTCTTGGATTTTCCCTGTATCGTATTGGTAAAAAAAATTGTTTATAACGTTATTTTGATAAAAGAAAAAGTGTGTGATTCTATTTTTAAAGTTCGGTATTGTGTTCATATAGTATGTCAATAAAAACCTCTTTTGAAGTATATAATTCGAATTTTACGTTATGAGAGTAGATAAAATTATATTTATACTGCTATGTCATGGGGCACCCCAAACGGAAGGGGGGAAGACTTGCGTTTCTCCGCAGCTAGTTAAATCCGCACGAGTACTAGGGTGGCATCACTATGAGAAAGTGAAATGTGCGATATTCGCAGCTGGCAGACAAGTCGCAGCTTTTGCCTACTGATTTTTAATATACCTAATACTATACAGAGTGAAATTTTTTAACCTCACCTGGAGGCAATTTACCTACTCTAAATACTGGAGATAGCAGATTGTACTTAAAGGAAACAATCCAAATTTTTTTTAAAGAAACAAATCTGCCCTGAATAATTTCGAAAATTCGCTTGCCCCACTCGGGAATCGTACCGGCTTAAAACCGAAAACCGGTGACTTTTAACCTCTAATGAAGCCCATTGTGAGTGACCACGTTTCAGTGCCATAGATCATGACTGGCAACACGCACTGGTCAAAAAACGAAAAGCAAATAAAACTAAACTGCACGATTCAAGGCTTACTGGTTTAGCTGCCTAACAATATGGCATCTTTGGGCATTAGTTGATACGTCATTAGGCCTTCCCTATTACTCATGTAGGCCATATTATTTTAAACTAATACCCATATTGTAACTTCTAATCAGAATTACAGATCAAAGCTAATTTTACCTAAACTTGTTTTAAAAGTATGCGCATTAGATATACAAAGACTGTCGGTAGATAAATAACCATGGCAGTGGAAGTCAGACACGCTTTATTAAGTTTTATAAATTATTGTAGCGCTGCGTGCGCTGCGCTGCGTTGCCGCTTGAACATCGCAGTGCATGTGTCACGTGCACCTCTCACCTTATCAAGTAAAAATTATTATACCCACCAACCGAAATAGCAACACAACATCGACATTGAGTGTATTAGAAACAGACAAAAAAAGACATTCATATGACCTAAGATAGCTGACTATGTCTTGCGCGTCTTTTTATTTTGTGTTTTGTACCAACAATACGGAAACGGAATCATATCAATGTTTGTCTGCCAAAATGTTAATATCAGATTTATTGATATCCACACAAAATAACCATGAAGGGGATGGCGGGTCTTTTTTCGCTTGCTTCGGCCGCTCACTAGACCCCGCCATCCTTCGAACCTAACCTGTCCGAGCCGGGGTCTTCAGTTGTTGTGCTCAACACAACAACTAAAGATCGAACTGCTAATTATTTACGAATACATATATTTGTATAAAATGAGTTCATCAGATTCAGATATAGATTTAACGCCTGATTTGATTAGAGAAGAGGCTAAAACCTGAGTGGAAAACCTTTTACCGCCAAAATAAAAAGAAATATAGTTAAAATCTTACGATGTTTTTAAGAAATGGCACGCTGAAAAACTAATCAAGCTTTTTTCGGAAAACGTGTTACTAAAAAAAATTAATAAATTCTCTAAAAATCATAAATCTTCAACTCTATGGAGCGTGTATTCAATTTTAAAGACGACTTTAAGTACAAAACACGATATACATTTGAAAGAGTTCGCGAAACTATCATGTTTTTTTTAAAGACAGGTGGATGGAATCAAAGAGTAAACAAAAATCACCAGACAAGAGGTCCAGACCTTCTTAAATCAAGCGTCCGACGATTTCCGTACCTTCATTTTTAAGTATATTTATACTTAAATATAAAGGTACGGAAATCTTTATAGTATCATCGCATCTAAGAAATTTGTCTTAAATTGTAATTAGGTATGTATAGATATTATACAAGGGAACTATACCCATTAAAGATGTACTTTTGAGGTCGAGTTGATATCGGCCGTAAGTGGCGCTAGCGAAGAATGAACTGGTGAATATGAAGGTACATGACAGAGAAAAACAACGTAAAATAATACTAGTAAAGTTAAGGGGTACTAAAACAAAACTTGTCCGAACCTTCGTAATAATAGAAAAATACCAAGGACTTCGACCTAGTGATATGGAAACTGATCGTTTTTTCATCATGATCTACTCTTTGATCAAGTAATTGGCTAAAACAAAATTTGGTATTCCAAACAGATAGTCACGTATCTTAATTTCCCAAATACAAACTTATATTCTGGTCACTGCTTCCGCATAACTTCAGCTACTTTGTTAGCTGATTCAGGCGCAGATTTGACTACAATTAAAAGATACGGAGGATGAAATCGAGTAAAGTAGCCAAAGGATACATAGAAGAATCAGTGGAAAATAAGACTAAAATATCAAGACAAACCAAATCAAATCCCCCGATCCCAATCCCCCCCAATCCCCAATCTCCAATCTACATTCCTTGGAATTCTCTCGGCAACCTAGTACTTCCAAAGACAATCCGGAGCGAAGTAAAAAAAATATATTTCAGCTGAAGAAAATTACAAAATATTGCTTTCTCCAACATTTACAGAAACATAAGAAACTCAAGTTTCGTAAAATATGTCCAATATTAATATACCAGCAAGCGACGCACGCGACCACTTCTATCTCTACTCTACGAAGAGAAGATAAATCACTTTACTAACAAAAACTCATTCTTTTCTTGAATTTTGACATCGCGCCGATAAAATCTTTCTACAATCTGTAATTTTGTCTTTCGTTTCTTCCGATTCTACAGTGGCCATGCTACGTATGCAGGAAAGAACCTTTCTTTTACGTTTATTAATAGCTCTAATTATAATATTAATTTTAAATAGATATTATTTTACCTATACCGTTTATTTATGTTTTAATACCATAATGTTTGTTTCACGATGTAAACAGGTTTTTATATACTTTCCTCATATTCGAAATAAAAAGCAGAGTGTTTACTGCGGGTGAAAAACCTATTTAGCCACTCGAACTATTGGCGCCCTCGCTACGCTTGCTCGTGCGCCAAACTACTTCGTGCCTAAATAGGTCCCTTTCATCCCTAGTATAACAAACTAACTAATATAAGTTCAACGCATTCTAATGAAGAATATTTTTTATCACAGGCACAAATACAGCGATTCAATTCCATTACACTATAGATCTGCAATTATTGGCACAAAACACAAAATTATAATTCTAGATGAAACAGATTGTGAGTATCCTCACCATCTGTTTCAGTTTGTCTAGCAGGTGAGAGTTTCTGACGACTAACTCAGACCTACTTGAACCTAATTTGTTCGAGAGGGTTAATACTACTTGCCATGCGCAATGTTTCGGTAGAAAGAGGTAGCCCATCTAAAGGGCGAGTCAGAGTGAGACAGGGCAAAAAAGGGCGATTCATTTGGTATTCATCTTGACAAACATTGAATGTTTGCAATAGTCTGCGATCCTTTATAGCAACAGTTAAAATGAATGTTATTGTGCAGTGCCATTTTATTAAAAACGGTAGCTACCAGTGAGTCTGTGGTTTTACGTTTGTTAATTACAGGAATAATGTTGGCGTGTTGGGGCATACTGTAAATACGTCTGGAGCATAGTGTATGTCTGACTGGGAAGAACTATATACTACTTGCATTGATAACATTTACAGGTATTAACAATATTAGACATCAGGGAAAATATAATTTAAAGAATATAATATAAATTATAGTCGTTCCCTAGGTACTTTAAATAGTCGTATACCGTTAAATTATTTACTCTAGCATACTATGTTTCATTTTCTTTTATTAACTGGATATATGAATGTGGTCCATTGATATGATAAATGGGGAATACAATTCTCGGGCAGCTGTACACTCACAACCAGTCTATTGACTCTGTCTGGACAGTTAATATGGCGACAGTATTATTGTGCGCAATTTTATTCAATATGTTAGGGGGATGTAAAACCTTTGCCGAATATTATTCCTGCTCTGGTTCCTTTGCAAGGGTTAACCCTCTCAGTGATTCAGTACACTTTAAATAGTAAAGACCAATGAGACTTAAAAAAATACTGAACATTTTTGTCGGTGCGTTACAGGTGGTGTTTGAAATGATTTTTTGAAGCTACAGAGTGCACGACCTGTCTATCGAAGACAGACTACTACGTGAGCCGCGAGGGAAATCAATCAGTCTTACTAGGGCGGAAGACGTAAAAAGTAAGTAAACATTATACTATACCTACTAGCGACACAGAGGCCCTTGCATCGCACGGTTTTGACGACTTAATAAAATATCGAGATTTCTTTTTTATGTGTAAGTTTACTATTAATGTATTATACACTATAAACCTTCCTGAATAAATTTTATAAATGTTGGTACAAATTGCATCAAAATCCGTTGCGTAGTTTAGAAAAACAACGCGGTCATACAGCCTGTTACGAAAATCGACTTTAATTTATAATATTTTAACTATTTTACATGTCTTGTACAACAGTAAAATATTTCGTAACGGCAACAAGTGCAGTTGTATAGCTCTCCTTCAATAATAAATTCAACGATCCTATTCTATACCGACTTTGTTTTCCGGATGATTTAATTGCGTATGCTTTACAAGATTCGATCGTGACACAAAATGGATCCCGCAAAGCGACTGTTAGGCCCGTATTACAAAACTGATTGGTTGAAACTAGTTTTAAGTAATGCTTGAGTCTTGAATGAGGTTCTGTAATACGGGACTTAGTTGATCAACCCGAGAGCTAGGCAAATATTGCGAATGCCTATAATATGTTTATTTCTGTTGACTTTGTACGAGACTGACTTTGTACAGTATAATAGTTACAGATGGGAATTAAAAAATAGTAATGGACACTTAATGTAAAACAAAAATCAAGGCAAACAATTATAATTACTTATGTAGAATTTCCTCATTCAACGATATATTATTATGCAATTTATGCAAGTGTAATAAAGACTACACTCGAAACATTACAGAGGGGGGTTGAAATGGCGAGCCATGGTACGTTGGACGCTGTGCGGTCCCTCGCGACCAAATTTTTGATGCTATGCTGTGATGCCTTTGAAGACAAACCTCGAAGACCACGCAACAAAGAAAATTGCGAGGTGCAACTACAGCTCCTAAGGCACCTTCTGAGTTATTCGGGCACCATTAGCACCAGCTCAAATCTTAAGAAACGTATGTAATCAGATTTCAATTGACTATACGATAAAAATTAAAGATCGGTTGTGTAGTACTCGCAACCGGCGTGTGTGTTTAACCAGATTTATATAAGTAAACGAGGCAAAATGAATATGTAAGGATTGTTACAGGTAGCGTTCAGAATAAGAATAACAATAATTTATTTGACGAAAATAAAGGTATTACCAGTTGTAAAAGTTCGTGGTTTAATGTATAGTCCATATTTTGTCTGTTTAGGTTCTGTAGTTTCTGCCTACCCTTATGCATGCCCCTAAGGCATGAGTTTATACAGGTGTGTCTGGTCACCGATGTCCAATCCATTAAGGGCAAGTAATACGATTCATTTTATCGACAAATCACCAATCAAAATGTAACCCAACCGTATTAAAATGGCTGCCATTACAATTTTTTATATCGATTAAGAACGGCCGCGCACATCCATTTATAATTATCTATATAGTGATGTAGATCCTACAGACACAAATGTGAATTCGTTCAATAGCTGAAATGTAGGTAAATGTAAAAATAGCAAGAATGTAGGCAACAAATTGATGTTCAATTTTTGGTAAAATATCCAATTAAGAAACAGAAAATAATTTGCAAAAATCATATATGTTAAAATTATATATGATGGGTGGCTTGTCGATAAAATTGATCGTATTACTTGCCCATAATGGTGTGACCAGACAACTATATACGATAAATAATCTTAGGTTCTTCTAAAACTATCTATTAATCCTAATAGAAGCCTCAAGACATAGCTTAAAGAGCCGACTATGTTCTTATTCAAAGCTCAGTGCGTGTATCACAATCATGAAAACGTGAAACCACAACCGCACGCGCAGTTGAGTAACTTCGCGAAAAATAAAGTAAGAGTAAGTACTTACGGCAGATTCTGAAATAATGAGACTTGCCAACAGGCAAATTTGATGAAGCTTTCATTGTGTCTAAATTATTAATAGACAATCAACGGTATTTTTCAGATCCTAGATGTCTTCAGCAAAGCGGATCTGGTAAAACTGTGAAGTTTTCCTGTCTACTCAAACCCTGATGAAGGTTACTTTGGCCGTGTCAGTAAAACAGTTGCATGCGCATAAAGTGGTCCTGTTTGTGCTACACGCACCAACCTCCCAGTAAGGTAATAAATGTTGGTATATACTTGGTTAGTCCAGCTTATTTGCCATATCTGTTAAAACAAATTAAAAAAAATCAAAAAAGAGATGATTCTCGTTCTTGAAAATAAAGCTTACTACATTATTGCTCTGTAGAAAAACTATCGTAATGAATAAAATACACACGTTATGGATTTTTTTTATAAAATTCTAGTATAAGCGCTTGTCTAAATAAGGTGTACTATGTAAAATATGATTAATAAAGATTGCGTTCGGTACATTTCAGGTGGACGTTGAAACGCAATAGAAGAGGCTAAAGCGACACAGTCACATACTATTTCTGGAGTCTGTGGTCCCACAAAATGAACTTACTTATCACCTGAGACGATCTGCTGTGTTAAACGACAAAAGTGCCTCATCCAGTCCGAAATGTGAGTAAAATACACTTTGTATCCTTGTCGTTGACTATCTAAAATAGAGCAAATCCTAAAGACGTGAGTTTGCGACTGTCAGTTAGCTAGAATAGTGTGATGTGAGTTGCTGCGCTCTTGAGCATGGCAGGCAGTCTTATCGGGTGACCTCAAACTCCAGGTGTACTTGAGCAAATGTTCGCAAAGATCTCGTATTTACACGATGATCGTTTTCTTTAAGGACACTGGGTTATCGCTCCTAGCAATAAGGCCAAGAACTGTTAAATCATAGGTTACTTTTAAAAGGCCTTAACATTGAACGTTGTTATATTTATACAATAAACTTTTTTATTGTTATTATAACATGAGTCCGGAAATAGTCGGTGCCTGTATTTCTGTCTGAATTGTTTGTGAGGCTGCTAATGACTGCAGTCAGTTATTTAAGATTTAGGATGTGGCCACATTAAATAATGAAGGATGGTATTTCAATTATATCAGCAAATAATAAAATGGAACATAGAAAATAATAAAAAGGAACAAATTATACTTTAGGGACTGATAATTATCATTTTACATGTCATAAAACTAGTTTAAAGAATAATAATGTGCGTCCTCCGAATGCACTACATGTTATACATAACCATAGATGCAGAAAAGGACGCAACATTAAAACCCTACTCGAAACAGTTTTGTTTTGTACCAAAATTGTCTCGACGAATTAATGTTTTATATTTTACTAGCAGTACCCCGCGGTTTCACTCGCATAAGTCTCGATCCCGTGGGAATAAGGGGATAAACAGTATCCTATGTCCTAATGCAGGTCATGGTCTAGGCTTGTGCCAAATTTCATACAAATCAAACATACAAAAAATCAAATCTTTTCTCTTTACAATATTAGTTTAAGACTAGCTGTTGCCCGTGACTTCCTCCATGTATTTTTTAAAATAAATATCCAGAATAAAAAGTAGCCTTTTTCCTATTTTAGGTCCTAGGGTTTCTATCTGTCAAATTTCATAAAGATCGGTTCAATGGTTTAGGCGTGAAACTGTAAAAATAGAGTTACTTTTGCATTTATATTTTGTTATTATGGATGTTGAAAATTATTTAGAACTGAAAAGAATAAAACTGGCAATATAAGAAAATTTAATTGAATAACATAACAACACATTACATAACATCACGCCTGTATTCCCCGAAGGGTTAGGCAGAGGTGTATGTACATACAGTACACCCACATTTCGCCATTTAATGTTCTGCGCATTTCAACCAAAGTGTACCAGTTTGGGTCGAACAGTGTAATTCAGCAATCACCGTGTAATATCAATGCTTAGTGGCATCTTATGTAATCAAGTACGCTCAGGATGGCACGTTACCATTGTGTTTACCACCAAGTCTGACAAAGTACATCGCCTGGATGAATAACAATACAAATGTATTTTTTTTCTTTTTCAGGTCCAGAACATGCCTCGGCAATTCCAAAACAAACCATCAACCATCGCTCTTCTAAGCACCCTGCCTACCAACGCGCACACTATCGGGTGACAGTTAACAGCTACTTGCACATAAAGTGATCCTTTCGGCGTACAGTACGTACGTACGTAGAGAGATAGCAGTGCTTGTATGTATTGTTGCTCTCCGACTATACTAAACCATAAATTTATTGCTCTACTTTTTTGAGGCCTAACGAGGGAGATAAATGCAAAAGTAAAATATAAAATCAATTGTATTTTATTTTGTTTTTACAGAATGTAATTTAAAACTTACTTAATATTGTTACTGGCGCAGCATAATGACATGACAGATTCCAAGCATAACTGTTGTGTTGCAAACTGACGCAAGAGCATTACTTTTATTTACAATAATGCATTGGAACTAATTGCATTATTCACTGGTAGAAGTAACAAACTATCATCATGAATAAAATACATAAGTACATGTTGGACACCAGATTAAGTGCTTGTCAAAGTAACATATACTTTGTAAATTATAATTCGTAAAGATTGCCTTCGGTACATTTTAGATGGACTTTGAAACCGCAATTGAAGAGCACAATGTGACACAGTTGCTATTTCTGGAGGTTGTGACATAAAGTCAAGTAACCGAATCATATGCGACGGACTGCTATGTTAAGCGACAACAATGCCTCATCCAGTCAAATCCCTTTTGTGTCTGTCAATGACTATCAGAATCAGGGCAAATCCTGAGAGATGTAAGTATTCAAATTTCAGTTATCTAGGATAGAGTGATGTGAGTTGCTAAATCTCCAAATGGTCGGTGCACCTGAACCATTTTAATGAACACACTTTGTATTAGGGCACTGGTTTTATCGCTAAAAGCTATAGAGCTTTTAGCAATAAAACCACCATCCCACTTAACTTTCAAAAGTTGTATTTTATTTGTTTATTTATGCTTCAGTTTACAAAAAGGGTTTAGTGTTTGGAGCCTCCTTTTAAGCAAACAATGCCTGTGTTAGGCAATTGTTATTTCTTATATCTATCTATATAGGTATATATAAAAATGAATCCAATAGGGATTCATTTTTATATATACCTATATCCCTTGGTCACGCCATCACGCGTGAACTGCAGGACCGATTTCACTTTTCTTTTCTTTTTTGTTGTGTTCGTTATTGTCAGAAGAAGGATCTTATGAAATAAAAAATTCAGGATGTTATCGGACCGTTACAAAATTTTAGAAAACTTAACGCCAATATTAATTTTACATAACTGTCAGTTGTTTGAAATAACTGTCAGCGATTGACAGAATGCGCGCTGCAAATATCGTTTAACACAGATGGATCGGTTGATAAATGAGTCGATACTTTTAGTTTTAGTCAATAGTCAAAAGTAAAACTAAACGACATATGACATTCATAGTTAAGACAGGACAACGTCTGTCGGGTCAGCTTGTTATACAATAAAAAGCGTTCTACACCAGCTCTAAGTGAGACTGCACACCGGCCACACGCACCCTACATTTAGGTCGCCACAATTACGGCGCTACATCTTAGCTGGGAGCAAATGTATCGTGTACACGCACATTGGACGCACAGTCGTAGTCCAGAATGTCGACATCATCGTCCGACGATACAGATATCTTGACGTGGTAATCAATGAGAAAAAAATGACGTTATTGGGTTCACCCAATATATGGGCGTATTGTGGGTGTACTATTCACAGTATACACCCCTGCCCAACCCTTTGAAATAATACAGGCGTGGTGTTATGGAGGAATTTCACTTCCGCAACTTTTTCGCGCAACTCAAGCAAGCTTGAGCTTGAGCTTGTTTGCTCAAGTGTCTTTCGCAGAAATATCTTTCGCGCAAGGGTCCTGCTACCAGCTCTAGTTGCCGATTAGTTAGTCCTAGTTAAGTTAAGCCCGCATGTAATCAAGATACTTACTATAATTTACGGTCATTTCAAAATTTCGCAAGATTTATTGTTCGACGAAGATAAGTTTCATTTATATCATCGAATTGGCTCGAAATCGACTTTCATTTTGCAAATTAACGCACCACAAAATACGAACGTGTTCGATCTTGAATTCGTATCGCGGAAAACGTTTCGCCACAAACTGAACCCGGTAAAAATATGTCCTTGGTGTGCGTACTCACGCGCATATATGTCAGGGCGGTTAATGTGCCACGTTTCAAATGTGGCAACATCATTGCACAAGTGTTGACGTCTGATGTGCGGCCTGCCCAAAAGAAACCATTTCATTTGATAATTGTTAGAAAAACATGGGTTTGGGTTCGGTCTGTGCCTGCCTTCCTTACCGTCTGAATTGTTTGTGAGGCTGCTAATTACAGTTAGTTATTTGCGACTTAATCTGATAACACATTTAATGAAAAATAAAATAAATAATAAAGTGAGTAAAGTGGTAAGTGTTAATTAATTATAAAGTGTTCTAGTCCTCGTGCTGGTCTCTGGGTGCATTTCTCAAGCTTTTGTCTGGCTGTTTCCTTACTAAAATTGCCACAAGCCGTGATAAATCGGCTATTTTGACGAAGAGGTCGTCGCGGGCGCAGGGGCACAATATTTTTAGTCATTGCGTATGACCAATAGTTACATGATTTCTTTTTACATCAAACTTTCTGGATTTACCAGTATCATTGAGAAATACAGTGTCCTGACACAATTCGCTCTTCGTCGATTATCAAGCAGGCTCGAGTGGCCTCCGTAGCGCAATGATCGCATGTTCTATGTTTTTTTTTAATATCAGATTGACATACCTACACTTCAAAAAAAAAACATTAAAATAAATACAGCTTGAAAGTAGAAAATAACGTATTCACGTTTCTGTGGAACTTTAAAAACAGCTTTGGCATAATTATTTCCTTCTACAAGTCAATTTTAAAACTAATATAATATGAAATTATTCACTTAAACCAACTAGTGAAGTTGCTAATTACAACCTATTCTCTTAAAAAAATCCATAAAATAGGTTTAGTTTGTTCACAAATTTGCATTTAGGGTTTGGGCCACTGTTACTACTGCTGAGTGTAGTGGAGCCGCTGATAATGTTCATAATTATAAAAGGGAATAAAGTAATAAATACCAGTTTAAACAATAATGAGGAGCGTCCTCCGAATGCACGACGTGTTCTACTTAACTGTTGATGCAGAAAAGGACGCAACATTAAAACTCTACACGAAACAGTTTTGTTTCATAGCAAAATTGTCATGATGAGGTACAGATATAATATGTTTTACTAGTGACCCGCCCCTGCATCGCACTGTTTTTACAATTTCACAAAACATCGAGTTTGCTTTAGTAATTATGTCGGTTTGATATTAATGTATTATACACATAAACCTTCTAGAATAAATTCTATAAATGATGGTGAAAACTGCGGCAAATTCTGTTGCGTAGTTAGGAAGCACAACGCGATTACATAAACATAAACGAAAAGCGACTTTAATTTGTCAGTGTTAATTATTTTGGACTGATGAAATAATAATTGCAATAGTATACTGTCTATTTATACCTCTTAATTAGATCGAAGCTACTTTTACCTAAGTGTATTAATACTAGTACATTCTTTTTTTTTGTGCTTTTCAACCAAATTGAACCAATTTGGTTGAACCGTGTGTTTCACTAATCAGTGGCTTGTCTTATGTGACCACGTGTGCACAGGATGGCGGCATCTTAGCATTGTTTTCACTACTATGTCCGACACAACACAGTACATTGCGTGGATGAATAATATTTGTTTATGCTTTTTCCAGGCCCAAAAGATGCTACAACAATTAAGCTTGTGCTGGAAGAATCGGAAGAACCGTCCACCACCACTCCACTCAACACTTCAACACAAACTGGTGCTGTTGGCGTACAGTGCGTAGTTTCTAGTGAGTTCATCTAACTATTATCATTGTTTGTCGCCAAATATTTGCTAAAATAGGTATCTGTTGCGCGCCAATTAGACTAAACAAACAATATTTCCATATATTCACAACAAATCAAATTTGTCAAGTCTTGATTTACTAAATTCTAGCTATCTTCCATCTCTCCCTCTACCTCTTGTTAAGAAGAAACCTGAAAGACGAAGAGCAATACTTTAAAGTTGAGTCTAGTTAGAAAGCAAAAGTAACAAGACCTGTGTTTATTTGTTGAGTGTCGTTTTAAACTAGATTTATAATTATTACTAGCACTAGTATTACCCGCATGACGGGTTTGAAACTTATCTGTTTGTTTTCAAAAAAGTGGCAAGAGCATTACTTTTATATTATAGACATAATGTATTGGATTTATTGCAGTATCTTAAGCTAGAAATTCCAAAAAACTCGTCTTTAATCTCTTTTTTTGTCTTTAGTCTCGAAAACTTTAAGCGCTTTTCCAGATAAGGCGTATTATGTGCTAGACGCACCAAGCTGTCTAAGTACCTAGACTTGCGCTTGCAATATTCCCTTTTAATTCACACGTTTCTATTCAGTTCATAAACATAGCATAATCAACCTATAATGTTCCCATTGCTGGGGCATAGACCTCCTCTCTTTGAGAGGAAATGGGCTGTAATCTACCACGCGGACCCAGTGCGGGTTGGTAGATGTCACATGTCTTCGAATTTTTGGTTCTAGGACATGCCGGTTTCCTCACGATGTTTTCCTCCACCGTTTTTTGAGAACAATGGTGATGAAATTATTAACACAAAGTAAAGCGCCTGCCTGGGTTCGAACCCACGACCTACAACTCGTAAGTCGGGGCCGACACCACTGGGTCTATTCAGTTGATTCACTTAAATTGAATGGTGATGTGAAACGTGTAAACCTATAAAATAATGTCGGACTTTTTTTGGACCACGGTCTCTTTATGTCAAAGTGAGTCGAAATGCAGGGCCGTAGCCATTTGAGTAGAAAGATGGGATCGCAACCCGTTTTTTATGTTAAAATCTTTCTATCGTGTACCACAGATGGAGTTTAAAACTGCGTTTGCAGACCAAGGTGTGTTTTTATGCTGCTTGGCTTCCTTGGTGCTACTGACTTCATCAACCGATGAATCGATGATGGTCTACCGCGGCAAAAAACAACACTTTATCGTGCAGCAACAAATGTGAGGTATGTCTAATTCTTATTGGGACTATAGGTATCCGTAGTGGAACTTTATTAAATCCTGAGAAATATTTTGTGTAAATTCCTATATTTAAATGACCTACGATAAACGCGTTCGGAATTCGCTACACCGATCTCTCTTTCCAATAAGTTTGTCTAAGTCTCAACGTAAGTAATGCAATGCGCTATTGATTTTCATGAAAACTTGGTCGAAAGAGATGGCTAATAAAATGTATTTTTCTTAAGACGGCTTAAGTTATGGCTCACTTCGGTGCATTTCAGGTGAAACAGTAATTGAAGACCATCGTACCACGCCGTTGCTCTTTTCGGATTTTAATTAAGAGTAGCGTTGACGAGACTTCATTAGGCAACCCATTCTTGGTATGTATAATTATGTTTTTTTGGGAACTTTTCGATGCACGTCAAAGTAAGGTGGGACTTCTACAATAAATACGATTCTTAATATTGTTATAACACTCAACATCTAAGGGTTTCATCAAAACGTTTTGCGATTCTGACTTCATTTCATATCATTTTTTTTTTATTTTTATTATTGTTCTTCGTTTTTACCTAATTACCCCAGGAGGGTAATGATTTTTCTCATCACTTGCATGACCTAGATATTAAAAAACTTATTATGATAACATAAATTAATGCTATCTTATTTAATACGAGTTGACGAAACAGAACAATTTAAAGTATGAAATATGTAGTTTAGACACTGAAAAAATCTGGGGGCACGGTAGTGCCCCCGCCAAATATAAATAAGATAGAAGGCAAAGTATACTCATGTTAAATGAGTCGCGTTCTTCAAATGCACGACATGTTCTATACAACAGTTGATGCAGAAGTGAACGCTACATTAAAACTCTACACCTAACAGTTTTGTTTAATGACAAAATTGTCCTTATGAGTAACAGTTTCGATTATATCAAGTTAAGTTAAATAATATTACTAAAATTGCATGGTTTTCATCTAAATTGAACCAACCATTACCATTCAATTTAGATGAAACCAAAAACATATCTTTTGATATTTTGAGGGAACCTTTTTGTTTCTGAGCCTTTCAATGACAATGAATCCGCCTATTCCGCCTTGCATTCTACGCATGGGTATGAGCCATTCCTACAGCAGTTAGCAACAGTAAATGACCAAGTATATAGGTACTAAAAACAATAACTAGCACAATTATAATGAAGTTCATGTTATGGCCCGGCTAGATCCTCGGGCTATAATGACTTACTTTGCATGACATTTAGTTTTACGTTATCGGGCAGGTGGTGTAAAAAATATATTAAAATCTGCTGCATGCTGCATAAGTCGCATGCCATTGCCTTTTATAGCTTGCAAAAAGACAACAAACATCGCAATTCATCAATGTAGTCCAATGTTGTCTTGGTGTGATTATATTATCACACCAGGACAACATTGTGTTTCTCACGCGCATACCAATTTGGCTTCCATGGTTAATATAACATGTAAGTTACTAGTTGCGCAACATTAAAACTCTTTATTACGGTTATGTATTTTAGATTTTTACATTACTGATAATAACCGCGTGTCCAGATAGAAACCGACCATATTGGGACATCCAATAAGAGTTACATTTGATAATTTTAAGAAATAATGATAACCGAACATTATTTTGCTGAGCGAAGAAAAAATATTTGTAAAGTTCCTATGACGATGTCTTCAGAACCCGAGAGTCAGCCTGACGTGAATCACCTTCAACAAGCTTCACACAGCCCGGAGCCAGGTACTGCTCGACCAAACCCAGTGGCAGCGCTCAACTGGTAGCCTACCCTTTTCAACCATATACCATCGCCGACTCATCATCGTTTCACGTTATGGTGAGATATATCTACATATATTGTTGAAACCAAAGACATTAAATTATTTTCTTAAATCTCTTTGGTTGAAACATACTATATTAGGCCAACCTATCTTATTAAAAACAAATCCATATAAAAATAAAGCCCATACATGACAAAACAAATTTAGTATCACGTCATCTTTTAAAAATCTTTAAAACCAGATTTTTCGAAGAATCGCATTAGTTTTTAAGCACAAGACTCGCTTGGTCCACAATATGGTGACAAAAAACGACAACATTCTACGATAAATGGTTTATATTAACATTATTACTGTATAATAATAGTACAGTGTTTAACTTAAATAAACACTAACGTATAATTTCTATTTTTACAGGTTATATGTCGTGTCTACAACCCAGTTACACTTTAAGTTTTGGTGTCCAGTCCTAATTACAGCCAACACTCGGCAAGAATGAACCTGCAGCTGTCCGAAGTCGCATTGTCGCCGCCACAAACTACGCGTGGTTGCGGAGTAGTTGCGTCAGGTTGACTTCACAACTGAATCGTATTTTGAAGTGAAAGCCGCGTACGTCTTGCCAAGAGGCTGAAGCAAAACAAGCACTATTGTGTGTGAACTACAGAAAATTGGCGTGCTTGCACTAAACAAACGTATTAAATTACCAACAACGCATCAGGCTGAAATTACATCGCGTAATTTGCATTGTACATTAAGCACGCCGAATTTCCGTCGTGTAGTTTTCGGTAGGTGTGTAGCAACGCTTAGATAATAATTATTTGGCTTTTTCTTCCTTCTTTTTATGATTTTAATACATTTTTTTTAAATTAACTAACAGGCCGCTACTAAAATATAGTCATCCAAATTGACTATATTTTAGTAGCGGCCTGTATGTTAATTTAAAAAAAATTGTAAGACGTGTTGCGAGTAGCACTTTACTACGTAACGATGCCGTAGCGCGTAGTATCCTGCTACGGCACAGTACCGCAACACAGATTAATCGTTTTCATACAAAATTGCTAGTTTTGAACAATATATATATATATATATAGGAAAAAAACGAATATTCGTTTAGTAAATAACTTAATTTAAGTTGTATTCCTCCAAGTTGGCCATCCTGTATTAACCGTTTTAATGCCTTAAAGACAGGAACGCCATAAGAAACACCTAGTATTGTATTATTATTTTTTATTATTTTTTTGTTATTTTCTCGTTAAATTAAAATTAAAAGGGAACATTTATTTAATGACTTGGTTTTTAGTCATATTAACAATTCCACATTCGACAGAGTCAGTGTTAATGACGCGGCGCCCCGATGATGTAGAAAATGGCGCCCATTACGTTTTAATGGTCAATGCCTTAATATTATTATTTAATGCGAGAACTAGATCAGTTTCAATAATAATTTACAAACTATAAAGTAACAAGATTATTTTACACACAAATTTATTTATGAAAACCTGTTGTTTTATTCAATTCCATTAACTACCTGGAAATGTTGTTAATACGAGTATTTATTTGAGTTGTAAAAAGTAATGACGTTACTAATTAAACTTTCAGCATAAAACGCCTTTGCATTTGTGAATATTAGCGTTTTTTAATGGTAAAATAATTAAGTGATAAGCATTGTCAGTAAGTTTTATTAAACTAAGTAAGTAATAAGATTCTGTACCTGGATACGCGGTAGGGCCGCCCACTTTGGAGAGAGTCACGTTTATGATGGCGGGTGGTATCGCGATGGAAGAGGACTGAAATAATTGTAATTGTCAAACAAAAAACTTCTATAACATAATGTTTTGATTTAAACGAGTGTCCATCATCGATCACTTTATTAGTGATCGATGGTATCCATAGAGTTTCATGCCCGTTTTTCTCCATAAGGAACCTAGTTCAACTTGGAATGACTTGAAATGAAAACTGAACGACTCTTTGTTAAATGATAATTCAAAAGTGCCTGTAAATGTTTTAATTGAAATAAATGTTTTGAGTTTGACTTAAGCGTTGTGTGTTATTTAAAGCCAACTACCTATCTACCATCAACAAAGAATTACACTGGAGACTGGTCGGAGATCGCATTGAGTTCCCCGCCGTGTTATCAGAAAAGGGATCGCAAATGCGATCCCCTTCCGCTCATGTTTATGCCAGACATCCAAAGATTTACGTGCAACTGCGAAAAAAGCTTGCACAACCGTAGCCAGGTGCGTGCCAAAAGAATATTTGTCTGAAATCGTGAACATAATGCATTCCAAGAGTGAGGGACTTATTGCCCAGCCACAGTTAAGACAACTGAAATATTTCTTCCTTCCTACGAGCCTGATGGCAACATGACGACTACAAATTTAATGATCATGGCCACAGGTGATGACAGTGGCAATGGAATCATGTAAAGGAAGATACTGGAGAGAATGATTTTCTGTGAAGACTATGGCAATAAACTTTTCACACCACCTGCTCGACAATGTCAAATTATATGTCATGCAAACCTAACCTAAAGAAAGTCATTAAGAGGGCGCAGCAAGACAGAAATAACTCTCTCGAGATCTTTTACTTTGTTAGATCATCCGTGTAATACTTAAGGAATGCAATAAAGAATTGAGTATTGAGTAAATCGAGTATCTCCCGCGCCTTTTTGCCTACCCCTCTCATCAAACACGATTAAAACAAAACAATCCCTTCCCGCCAGCAGATTTTTTTCGCCCGGCGTGTATCTAGAGGCATTTGAATTTGAATCTTCTGTAACAAGTATACTCAAAATTATCAGATAATTTGATAATTAATTTGAATTTTTATCCTGCTTTACCTAAGTATGGTCGCTGTGTACAAGTGAGTATATTATTCAATATTATTGTATGTCCGTGAATCTGTTACCGATGCTGGTGGGTTGTTAGATTGGAGAGTAGATTATTGTTGGGCCGCAGTGATCACCAACCCTATTCCTCGAATGGTATTTTTCAATTACAATTACAATTACAAAATACGGATCAGTGGTTCAAACCTGACTTTCAAATTGCCAACGACTAAGTTTATAGTCAGGTAGCTAGTCTCTGGCTGCATTTCCTAAGGTTTCCAGCAAAATAACGGTCGCATTGATAGCGAGAATACACATTCTGCTCGCTTTGATCTCCTGGTACCCCTGTGCAGTGACTACCATTTAAACTCCGTGACTACAATTTAAATTCCCCTGACTACGCATTAAATGAACAGATATTCATTTTATCGTAGGATGGAAAATGCTGCAGTGCTGAACCCATTGTGTTCCATCTTCTTTAAACATAGTATACCAAATTATAAGGCGATCGTCGAGTCGACGAGTGAAAATGAAATAAAATTACCATTTTATCAGAGCAATCTCTACACCAATCTAAGAGCTAATTGTCTTCAAAATGGCTGTATAAAATTTCATGAAACAAAGCTAAGAACCACTTAGATTAAACCAGTCTTCAATTTAAAAAAAACCTGAATCAAATACCCAAATACATATATATTTTCTGTTCTTATTTTCTAGTGGCATTTTTCGAAATTTCTTCTTCAAAGTGATTATTTTAACATTGAAGTTAGGATCGGCACGCAGCCTGAGCAATTGATTTCTTAAATATGTTGTGGTTAATGTCTGAATATTTGCGTATTTGTGTTCATCTGTGTCTGTAACCTTTTAACTAAACTACAAATCGTAGAATGGATAAATGGCTTCAATTAATACAAAATATGTTACTATTACTCGTAACATCAACTGCCAACTCTAAACAGTTAGTTAATTCTGTAATTTTGAACAGATGACAATAAAGCGGGTAGTGGGGCCACCTCAACCGTCAACGACTCACCGTTGAGCGGTGAACAGGACTGGTCTGCGGTCTGGGAGTGCTTCGAGAGTCCTCAGTGGCTGCTATTCATGCCCGCTGGTGGACTATCGAAGAGCATGCAGGTAGCTAGGCTACCCCACCCCGTAACATATACTTAATCACGTCTTTTCCCGTTGAGATTAAGTAGTAACTAAAGAATGTCACGTGCTACGGATAGCCAAATACTAACCGTACTCCTATTGTGAGCCCTATAACTAATTCTTGCGATTTATCAGTCGGCTTCCAGTGAAGCAGGTGCAGCTGAATATCAATGCCATAAGGAATTAACTCCGCTTTTTGTAGTGTATAAATAAATAGAAGACCTCTATTAGGAATTTAGTACTGTTTTATTCTCATCGATGAAAATTTATTTCTATATTTTGAAACAAACTTAAACAACTTCGTACATAATAATATAATAAACAAAGCTTGTGCCAGTCTGACATCATAAGGGTAGTGTTACACACACCTACCTATGTTCAAATATGTTATGTTCTGACTGGATCAATACTTTCTCTCCAGCACTTGGTACGCCAATGGTGTCCATAGGAACGATGCATCTTCGTGAAGTTCGCTAAGTCAGCTGACAATACTGCTCAAGGAAATTAGAGTTACCTAATAAATATTATAAGCTCTATTGGCACTTTCATAGTTCGTGTAAAGATAATAAATATTTACAGTATACCCGCTTAAACTTTCAAAAACTGTTTAAATTTTTTCCATAAAAAAATATTTTAAATCATTTTATAAAATAAGTTTCATCAGGAATTTTTCAGTGACATTCCAGAGCTAAGTCGGGACTTTGCACCCGGTTCATAACAATAGGCCCTTTTACATGAGACTTAAGACATAACTGGCGATATTGGGTGTACTATATTATAATATGTACAATATATGTATGCTTCTGGCCAACCTTTCTGGCATATGTTTGGTGAGTTACTGCATAATGTAAATACAATTTATGATAAAAATATTTCTTCCACTTTTCAGGAAATGGTGAAAAACGCAGTCAGTGAGATGTGCCGCGTGATGTGGTGAGTGGAAAGTTGTGGACGTACTCATCAAGGTTAACAGAAGAACTCTTGACGGCGTTAACAAACAATTTACTTCAGACATCAATGCAAAAGGAAAAAGATTAAAAATCACCATTTCATTATAATAATTCATTTCATTAACATCATTTGAGTAGAAAGAAGTCCACCGGATTGCAAAGCCAGTATATCAAGATAGCTACTACTATAGTATTACTTTAAAAGAGCAAAATAACTAAGTAATTAAAATCTTCTCCTGTGTCTACGAAACAAGTTATTTTTTTTATATCTCGAACAATTGCCAAACAGTAATAACTTACATATACTTCGCAATTCCAGGTAGTTGGTTTTAGACTCCATTGAGTTGGTATAAAGTTAGCCGCATGCATCTACTACCACGTTCATGTATTTCCTTTCCCCTACTTTGACAAAAGAATTACGAAGGAAGGAAATACGCACGCTCAAAGAAAGCTATTGCTATCCAGCCAGTGTTTAATTACACCTAAACTCTGTGTTATCATTTCCATCATTTCTGTCATATTTTGCATGATATTTGCATAACAAATTAGAAAATGCCTCTGAGAAGCGTTATTTTGGATTGCCGCTTCTTGAAAACCTTACAAATATAACGGTAAAGAAATGGTTTCCTAATTTTTTTTTTACTGATTTTTGTTTAGTATTTAATAACGCATGTTTTCCCTAAGATATTGCATACATTTATGTCATAATTCGGAAGAAATAAGCTAAAAAAGTCGGGCACTTTCATTTTACCACGGGTAGCTATGATTGAGACTGCGCGTTGGAAAATCAATATGCTAAAACATGGATCCGATTTTCAAACCTAAAACGATGAAAACAGGGGCGGGTTAAGCATCACGCTAAAGCGGTAGTTGTTTCGTTTTGAATACTGAAATTTCTCGATTGAAGCTCGTAATGTTTATGGGCTCCTAGTATCTTGCATCGTATTTGAGCCGACTTCGCGGGACTTTGTGGATTTGACGCAGGCGCTTTGAGGGGAAAGCCACGTGGGGCAGCCAGCAAACATCGCGTGGAAATAAAGTTTAACAGAGGGCCTAGACAAAGTAACATTCGATTAACGATAACGCTAGTAGAAAAGCTAAAATGTATGGGGTTGACATAAGCTATCGAAATGTCACGTGATCATAGGTCAACGAATAAAAATTAGCTAGACAATGTAAACAACATTCGATTATGAAATGAATCGACAGCGTCGAAAGATTAGGTACTTCCACAGAGATGCATAGCCAAGGGACACTTTTTGACGAGCGTTATTGCTAGTTTTTGGAATCATTAGCGAAAGCGATAGCGATTGTAGAAATAGAATTGCTCCGAAGCGAATGCCATTTGTCTAGGCCCTCTGTTACGTTATATCGGACTCGTACTTTGCGAATGCAGACGAGTCTGTGTAAATAAACATAGTGTTTAGACCATTTAAACTAGAACAATTATTGAATATTTTAAAAAAATCTAGAGTTCGCAAATGCACTGCCATCGTTTCTATGATATTTGAATAACATATTAATTTTTAATGAGTTATAGTATAATATTTACATAATTTAAAAGCTTAAAATAATAATATGTACGAGTATATAAAAAAGGGAGGGAAAGAATCAGAGAGCATAAATAAATTCGTCCGCATCGCTGTCAACACGATAAGTGCCCAAAAGGCTGGCAGCATTGCCACGTTCTATGGCAATGCTGATTATTTGACCAGTAATTTTTGTTTAGTTTTTTGATGTTGTAAACCGCCGAAACCTAAAATAAGAAAAATAAAACCACTTTAAAAAGATGAAAAATATGACTTATGGGTGAAACAGAAAGAAAGAAACAGTTTTGGAAGTATATATTCGATTTGTTATTGTGACTGTATTTCACCTATTACTATTTAATAAGATAAGATAAGATTTCTATAATTGTTTAAACACTGTGTAGATACATACAAAAGCATGCAAGATATTAAATAAATTGAATCCAATCATGTTTAGCCGTAACTGGCCGTATCGGCGTACAATTAAATAACAAAACATTATATTTGTTTTAAAATATTCCCATGATATCGGGACTCTTAGAGACACATTAAATCTCAATTTTATGGTCTGTCAGCTTGACACATTAATAACAAAATATCTTATTTCCTTGATATTGTAAAACAATATTGAATCTCTTAAAGACCCATTCCATTAATATTTTTTGGCTGGCATAAATATATATAAATATTGCCTTTTGACGAATAGCTGGCATAAGTATGCTAGCTATTCGTCAAAAGGCAATATTTTACTTTAGTTATGATGTAATGTTTTCTACAAATTCTAAAGGATCGAAGAAAATATGCGATGTCTAATCTCGATTCACAATGCTAGTGCCGCATCTGGCCGCCCTAAGTTGATACCCAAACGAACTCTTAAAACAATTGAGACACTGTACAAAAACGTTTAAGGAGTATGTTACAAAAAACATAGGAGTTGGTAGCTGAGTGTGGTAGCGTGTTATGAGATGGGAATTATAACGAAAATGTGGAGGCCGTTGACTTAGGACCTCGAGAGGCGAAAGACATGAGAGTCCAGGGCAGGTAGTTAAGTTAGGAGACTTAGAGAATGCCAATCCGTTACGACGGTAAGGGACCGACCATTATTTATTAAGTTAATAATGGGTTAAATACCACGTTAGGTAACGGACGACGCAGTCTACGCTAGACCATTTAGTTTTGTGAGCTGTGAGGAACTGTGCCCGAGGTGAAAATGGTAATAAAGTATGTATTTTGTAAGTGAGTTGTAATATAATTATCTTCAAGGAGATATTTGGTAAGTGTCAACTTTAATATTTAGTATAGTAGTTTATGATTACCGCTATTTTCTCTTATATTACGTGACCACTTCCTCATCCGTACCTTGATTGATATTTATCGTAATAATATCGATAAAAGTGCAAGCGTAACCATACCTTTATCCCCTTCATAATATCACGACTCTATTGCAGATATTGGCGCTCACTTGCGAGAAGGAAGATGTCGGGGTTACGACATTTATAATACTAAATCATAATAATTATATACTTTTGCATACCCTCTCGTCTTATTAGTTTCACATAAATTTATAATTCTTATGTTTCCTAACTTTGAATTCCCAATATTAACATCACCTTGTGTCACCTCCTTGTCCCCTAGCTTTCTATGTCGGGACCAGGCAGTTTAGTTTAAGGGAATTCATTTCTTACAATGGTGGGAGGGCGCCCAAGTTTGGTGACGAGCCCTAAAGGAACACGCAGATGGAGGAGCGTGGTCCCTTTCGCTCAAAAGAAAGCCGACCTTAAAACTATTAACATAATTAGGAAAAACTAATATTTTATCAGCCTAGGGTTATTTAGGACAGAACAGAATAGTCACATTACGATTTAGGAAAAAAAATGGCACGAACTGAGCTTACGGTTCTAGTCAGTTCGCCCTTTCAAACCCCGACACTGGTGTTTTTCTGAGTTGAAATTGTGAACAATCATAACATAGAAATAACAAAAGCATTATAAGGAACCTGCCCCACATGCTTTTCCTTGATCCAGCCGCCATGAATTTACCCTGAAATGAAACTTAAAAATATCGACCAGGTCTCCCCAACTCAAAGTGAATGCGGGTCAGTGTGTCAGTTAAATATACCTCCTTCACGGTCATGTAGTCCTGGCAGATATCTGTCTGTTACTCTGTAGGGAGATCCCTACTATCGCACATGCGTAGTAACGACTACTTGGCACACGGGTTATTGGCTGACAATGGCCTTGACCTGAACATAGACCAGCAGCCGCCACTAGTCCATGTCTCGCAGCGTACGAACCCCTTGAACCAATATAAGATAAATAATTATAAGCCGTATCTTTATCTATTTTACTGTGAGTACATAAATAATAAAATAAACATATAAATCAACGATATTAAACCGAAGGTGAATAAATAGCCCAGAATATATTATACTCGTAATAATTGAAGGCAAAACAAAAGAAGTTTTGTGTGAAGTTAGTTGTGATAGTCATTTATATTTTAGAACTTTTTGATTGAAAAGTTGTGTGGAAAATTTCGTGAGGAAAGTTTTGAGTATGAATGTGGAAGGGTATGAGAGTAGGGGAAGACTCAAAGAACCGATGGATGAACTGTGTGAAAGATGATATGACTAGAAAGCGGCTGACTACTGAGATTTATTTATTTATTAAATACTAGCTGCTGGCCGCGTGGATGTCGGAAATTATCCCGCGGGAACGTGCTACCGGGATAAAAAAGCAGCCTATGTTACTCCTTATAACATCAGCTGTATGCCAGTGAAAGTTTTGCCAAAACCGGTCCAGTGGTTTTAAAGATTAGCCGGAACAAATAGACACACAGAAGACCATGAATTTAAAAATTGATTTTTGTTATGATTACCGTATTTATTTATTTATATATTACACTTCGTATATACTTTCTTGTGCATTTAGTAAAAAACTGTTATTTTGTTGACATTACAAACAGGCACTTCAATTTTATTTATTTGTATGTATAGAAGTACGCCAACAGCATCTATACCTAACATTGTAAATAAAGTCCGTGTGACCGCGTTATTCTTCTGAGCAACGGAGTTTGATGCGGTTTTCACCACCATTTATTTTCGGATTATTCTGGAAGGTGTGTATAATAAACATTTGTTTTAATTAACTCCGATATAGCACAGAAATCTTGATTTCTTGTCGCAACATTAGTAGATTAGACCCGTGAGCAGCAAGGGTGGATCACTAATACATATAAAATTAGCTTAGAGCAAGACGACTTATAGAGAAGTATTAAAAAGAACACATAGATAAAAGGCACATAGCAACCCAAAATGAATTTAGATAAGGGCATTACAATGAATTGTTACTAATCGTAATTTTAAGTCAACGACTGAAATCAAAGTGTCAATGAAAGTTCAATACTTTGATTAAATTATCGCATGACTTCCGTTGCCCCGCAGGGTTCCCACTTGGCCCCCATTTTATTTATCATTTTCATAAACGATCTTCCCCACTGCCTTCAATTTTCTGAGTGTTTCTTGTACGCGGATGATTTAAAAATCGAATCATCAAATGATATTGAGATTCTGCAGGATGATCTAAACAGAGTAAATGAATGATGCAAGAATAACAAAATGGAATTGAACTTCAATAAATGCTACCACCTGTCATTTTCCAGAAAGGTTCACCATATCCATTCGAGCTACTTTATAGACAAACATAAAATACATGAAGTAGAAACTGTAAGGGATCTAGGAGTGCCATTTGATAAGAAGTTACTTTCATCCCCCACATCGAAAACACTATTAAAAAAGCTTCCAAAATGTTAGGATTTGTGCTACGCAATGCCAAGGGTTTCAAGCAGGCTAGTACTAAAATATTGCTGCATAATAGCCTTGTAAAAAGCATATTAGAGTACTGTAGCGTTGTATGGAGACCACATTACGCCACTCATAAACTTCTTTTAGAAAGGGTCCAGAAAAGATTTCTATGGCACCTTGCTTTTTCCAAAGGGAAAAGCAAGCAGCTACCCTCCTATGTGTCCCGTCTGCAAACTTTCAGGATGCTCTCGTTGTCGACTCGAGGAGAAGTTATGGATGCCCTGTTTCTGTACAAACTCCTCAGAAAGCAAATAGACTGTCCACAGTTATTAAGTCTCATCAAGTTTCGTGCCCCAACCCGCTGTCCTCGAAAACCCATCACTCCGCTCCACCCGCCCTTGCGTAAAACCGTTCTAGGTGCTAACTCACCTATACCACGAATGTGCAAAATTATAAACAGCTGTAGTGACCTGATCGATGTACACCACGATAACATAGGGAAATTTTGTAAATTAATTATTAAATACTATTCGCACAACTAAGGCATAATCTGAATTGCCAATTTACTAATTTACATACTTATTTAATGTTGTTTAATTTAATTAAATTTTTTAATTAACTTTTAATTATTACCAAATGTAATCCAAATAGTTAATCTTAGTTTAATTTTATCTATCTGTCACTATCACCATTCTATATGAAATATTTTTTTGTTTGTTTAAATTAATTTAATTCGATACTTGATTTGTGTGTTGTTTTTAAATTATTTTTAACAACCTAATTTTATTCACAATTAATTGCAATAATAAAAATATTAAATGTAAATATATAGTGCATGTGGTGTTAGCCTGTAAGTAATTGTTGCACTTATAAATGTATATCGTGTCCTTTTAAATGAATGTATGTGTAAACAATTGTAGGCTAACCTATTAATAAATAAATAAATTACTCTCATGATTTATAGGCTCCTAGTATTGAACATCGTATTAGCCCCGATGTACCTAGTATTTTCCACCCAAGCGCAATAAGTAGCACTCCACGTGGACCGAACAAAAAGATTTACATAATAAATAACAGAACGAGGGGCTAACCCATTCCTTTAACACCCTCACCCTACTTATTTCTAGCTGAGATATAGGGTAAAACTGGAAAGTAGAATTAATAAGAGTAACAAAAAAAACGTTTTGTAAATACCGTACGAAAGAAAAACTCAAACAAATCGTTTTCATTGTAGGTTCATGTTAAAAGTTCCTAGTGTCAAGCATCGTATTTGCGCTGAGTTTGACTTCACGCAAGCGCGCACAGTTCACGTGGATACTTCCATCTGGATACCAAACCACGTGGCTCGTGTGTATATGCTGAATCTTGTCATCATACTTACTCATTATATACTATTACAGTTGGTATCAATACCATGAAAGCGTGGATATTTTTAGGGGGAGAAGCTATAACCTACTAAAATTGGGAAAATTGGCTAGGGGTGGGTTATGATGATTAAGATTGAAGATGTAAATGAATACCGTGACATCCACGTCTTGACTTTCTCCGTCAGTTTTGCGCCTTAATTTCGAGCCAGTGCCAGTTGCTCTGCCGAGGGACAATGCTCGGAGGCCAAGGTCCGAGGGCAACTGTAAAGGCTCGCGCTTCATCGGGGCTGCGCCTGAAATGGGATATTCGGAAGCTCTTTGATATTCATGGTTTCCTAGTGTTTTGGATCAGAAATGCCGGGACAATTAACGTCACGCCCCCCTAGCCACGCCCCCTAGCTACGCCCCCTAGCTACGCCCAAACGCTTAAAAAGGATGGACTGCTGTGAAAGAGTGATAACGAAGCATTATTGTATTTGGCGCAAAACGGCTGCCAGTGGTACATTTCACCTTACGAGCTCCAGGTTAGTCTATGCTCCTAGTAATTCGGAGTGTAACGTACCTGTTCATGGCATGACAAGTTTCCGCTCTTCAACTCGATCGCCTCCTTCACTATCATGCGGCTCTAGTATTTTGTACAGCAATTCGTCTGTTTGAGGCAAACATGGTTAAGACCACACGGGAAGACGAAAGCACCACGGTAGCCAGCGAATTTCTCGTTGTGTTTTTAAATTTTCAGGTCAGTGTCAGGTTATGATTGCCGACCGTGACAAATATGTTGTATAATCATTTAAGTTATGAATACAACCTCTCATGTGTTCATTTCAAAACGTATTCATGCATCAAAGTTATAATGTTTTAATGCATTTTAATGATTCGTCAGGATTTCCTGACGAATCATTCAAATGCAACATTAGCTATAATTTTAAATGAAAAACTGGTACGTTATAACTTTTGGTCGTTTACTTACTCGTGTATTGGAACGAACTAAGTTCTTAAAACATAAGCGAATAAAAATATCAGTCAGACAGCAAGGTCACAGGGAATGGGTTTTATAGCGAAATTAAAAAAGGAATTCACCATATAAACACGTACAATTTTGATAAGCTAAAATACACCAATGTAAAAAAAAAGTAAAACAGATAATCAAAATTTTATGGATTAACATCAGAAAATAACAGAAATTGTTGTTGATATTATGGCTTTTTATATATACAAAAAGGATTACATCAGAAATACTTTGACGCGCAAGATCGATAATACCTTTGGTCTCATATTCGCAATGCGTCCCTAAGAGCCTGATTGCAACCAGTATTCGAGGACGCGCACGTTAAATATTAAGGTTTCTATTGTCTAGGAGACTGCGCTAAGTTAGACCGTGGTCATGGTATGGACTTATATTAAACAGAAAACGAACTCAGAGTTTAGAATTATAATAAATAGCTGGTAAAATCCTGCGATCGTTGTGATCGCCGGAGTCGGGAACAAGGATGCAGTGCGTAGGCTCGTAGCGAGTCGTGAGGTTGCTTGTTACGACTCACAGGCTAGACCATTAGCCGGAGGCTGAGGCCGAAATTTGGTTTGATAAACACGGTCAATTTCTAAGAAAAGCAATAGGAAATGAGGACCGTGAGTACAAGCAGAATTTTGAATAATAGAGAAGAAACTAGAAAGATTGAGAACATGAGAAAAATTACATACCGTTTTGCTGAATAAAAGATTCTTATAGCAGTAAAGCACACGAAGACATACGTTGAACGTTCCCAGTTTAAAATGAAATATCTATTAACAGCACTGGGTAATGCGACTGATTACGGTTAAATCCACATAAATATTCAATATTGCTAGAGGAAATTTTGGTTTAAAGAATCATGAACAACCCATCAGGTATAAGAAATTTTCTGCAATGAACTGTAAGATTTTTTTTTTGTCAAAACGAAGAAGTTCTAAATTCAAAATAAATAAGGACAACATTAACTGCCGGTCAAGAAAAGCTTAAAATGGTTGAATGTTTTTTAAACGAAAGAGGTATTTTATGAAAATTTTAATGCAGGAATATAATGCTTCAGTTGGCAGCCAAGTAAGGGTGCAATGAACGAAATTGTATGTATCGTCTCTCGTGGAGATCACTTAGACTAAGGGCCCGTTGTTTGATACATAGTTCAACATGACCATTAGTCAATTTAACAATTAGTCACTTGATAATAGTCAATAGCTGTCAAAGTTTAACTACTCTGTCTGCGCATGGTTAACTTTTATAGCAAAATGACATTTTTTTTTACTGTAGGTAACTTAACCATTTGTCAAACAACATACTTCTGTCATTTTTAACAAATTGTTAGTTTAACTAACGTATTTTAACCATTAGTATGTTTGATCAGTATGTTGTTTGACAAATGGTTAAGCTAACTACAGTTAAAAAAATTGTCAATTTGCTATAAAAGTAACCATGTAGTTAAACGTATGTAGTTAAAGTAGTTAAACTTTGACAGCTATTGACTATTGTCAAGTGACTATTGTTAAATTGACTATTAGTCATGTTTAACTATGTATCAAACAACGGGCCCGTATCGTTTTACGATAAAAACTTTTGGTTATTTTGAATCCATAAAACCTAATTTCAGAAATTTTCCGAGTCACGTCTGAGCTGACCGCATTTTCAAATATGTCAAAAAAAATACAGAACTGTTACGCGCGAGCGCGATATGATACTGTGCAGTCGTTTTGATGGCATCAGTAAGCTGTTCTGTTAGAGTATTTATTTGTTAGCGGAGTTGCTGCATTTCTAAACCAGGAAAGGGCGAGTCTTCCGGAGATAGCCGGGGCGTGTGGCTATTATTGCAAGCGGAGACGTTTTTAGTATAATCCACTGTTAAAGGATATAATATACTTACCTGACTTTATGAAAATCTAAGTATGTTATTTGAGAAGCGCGTAGTCAATAACAATAATAGCCATTGATTTTAAAAGTTTATAATCAGCAGGAAAGCGCAAGCGCTACGATGTGTTGTGTATTGCCTCTACAACTAGTACTACACTGAAACGTTAGAAGCGCGTATTCAAGTTTAGCTTGGTCTAATTTGTTTAGAACGATTGAGCAGAATTTTCTAATTTTCCGGTACTGCCACAGTTCACGAGGCGCCAACCTGGGTTATTGGGTGCACAGCACACGTTTATAGTTGAAAGCCAGCATTAGGATGCATTTTCGAGGTTTTACCGCCAAATTACGACCGCGTTTGTAGTGAATATCGACAGGCTTATAAAGTCCTAGTAAGTAAACTTGAACAACTCCTTGACTACGTCTACCTTAGATAGTTCAGGCGTTTTTTTTTTCCTTTTTTGTTTTATTACATTATTAAAAGTTAAGTAAAGAATTGATACTTACGAGTATATGGTTTCTTTGAAAAAAGTTTATGAAAGACTCAACATAAAGGAAGCGGATAAAGTTTTGACCCAGCATAGATAAAAAGTTAACATTAATTAAAAAATATCTGAGATCACTTGAAATCACACCACAACTTTCGTTACTTCATAAAACCTTGCAAGAAATATTTCAATTTAAAAGATTATTATTATTTTTGATTCGGGTACTAGAGGAGATATTTATTTTGCCACTTTTTGAAATACCATTGTAATTGGGACATCAATACATATTGATTGATTTATTAGTATCTATTCTGGGCCGAGTGTATATATGACCATTATCTATCTCCTTCTGAATCCCTACTGCGCATTTCTTGCTTACTAGTCCTTAATGCTATTAGAAGAAATTAAATAACTGAATAATACTTTTCAGAATCACATCACTAACTCGCCGCAACATGTAGCAGCCGTACCACGCGATGAATCCGCATGAATGAAGTATCATTTTGTGATTTTTACATTGCTTGTCCAGTCACTTAGCGATATACTTAGGTAGTGGTTAAGGAGCAGTGTATTTACTCCAAAAATAGTACAGTCGTTGCGATATTTGAAAACAAAAATAACGTAGTAAAAGCATGCAAAATTTTATGATTTGTTGTTTTTCATGATTTTAAAGACAAATACATTAAAATACTTGTACTTATAAATGGTAAGTGATTCCATGATTGACAAAGTTTATGTTTTGGTTTCGGTTTTTACAAGAAACCACTGAACTACGGCATTCTTATATTTTGTCACGATGATGGTCGAAAGCGCACTAGTTCACTGAGACGGCCATTCGCCTGTGACATGAGCAGTTTGAACATTACGCGTGGACACAGACACGCCCCCATGCCACTTCGCCTGTTTTTTTTTAATAGTTCTATGTTATGGGATTACAACTTCTTCAACTTTGGTATCGTTATATCTCAAAAACGGTGATTTTTAACAAAAAAAGTCGTAAGAGTAAGAAAATTTTGGTAGATAATTGCATGCTCTACAATTTTTGTCCCAAATATTTTTATGATAAAACTTAACGTTTAACTGAAAAATTCAAAATACCCATTTTTGTAAACTTTGACCTTGAATAACTTTTTCCACATGCGGGACCGATGGGGCACTTTTGATATTTCTGTTATATTGATGATAATTATAAGCAATCAAACCAAGATTTAGCTTTTCCTATGCGAATTAATTTGATTGATTTGATTGCATTTGTTTATTTTATGTTATAGTGTACATTAGAGTAGGCTTTATGCTGTTATTTTTTTATATTTTAAATAATGTGTATTTTACGTTTATCATAGTTTTAAAATGTAAATTAATTTTAAGACCGCGCTGTTGCATTAGGTATACACCTGTAATTATAGTTGTAAGGAATATTTTAATAAATAAATAAATAATGTTACCTTAACTTATTTTTTGGACTAACTTGACCGGACTATACATAGTTGGGTAAAGGTTTCTAAGTTAAATTCCGGTATATGTATCATCGTTTAAACGCTTTGTGAAATACGCAACGAGTACTGACGCTGTAACGTTTTTATACCAGGAAACAATAAGTCATAAGAGATAAGGGTCAGAAAAGTGACAGCGGGTCAGAGGGGATGGAAAGCGCATGTATTCGCTTTCCCCCCAGAAACACCCCATCCCCCAACGAACGTAACGCCATCTAGCGGATAGATGAAGCTACACTAAGCAACAAAGTTATAGGGATAAATGTTAAATTGTTTGTTTTTGCTACAAGTTATTATTTATTTTAATGATTTTGTTTCTTTTTGCATAATGTAATGTAATCTGTAAATAATGTAAACTGAATGTTAATAACGCCTAAATGTGAACACTAATGGTTATATCACTTTAAGTTGTGCCATGCGGCACAGAACTTGACACAAATAGTAACTAACCATTTAATAGCTGATACTGCACATAGAACAACCATTCCAGTATGATTCGGTTTCACGTATTCATTTGGAAACAAAATTGAAAAATTCTGACTATCTATTGAGATACCAAGATAAGAAAAACATAAAAATAATAACTACACTCTTCCCATTCGCTTGTAAACAATGTTTTTTTTAATTATATCGCGATGATGTACCAGGAAAGCAGATTTTACAACAGCCGGTCTATTCTGTATAAATATCACTGTGAAAATTTAGGTGATGTGAGCTTGAAGTGAGCTATCATTCCACTTGATGCTAGGGATTGACAGATCAGCTCACTTCACTCAAGTTTTCACGGCGACATCTTTACAAAATATACCGGCTTATGTATCGCAATCAAACGACATGCTAAATAAAACGAGATTGTATGTTTGTAGGTACATTCAGAAATACTAGTAGTTATCAATCTGCCTAGACTTTTCCCTACTATGGTGGGGTCGGCTATCAGTCTAACCGGATGCAACCTTATGTATTTTACATAGAGCGACTGCCTAGCTGACCTCCACAACCCAGTTACTGGAACACGATATCCTTTGGTAAGACTGGTTGTCAGAGTTTTGGGCTTCTAAGTACCCGTAACGACTGGCAAAGATCTACGCATGACAGCCCGGACCAATGGTTTAACGTGCTTTCCGAGGCATGAAAGAGTGTCGATATGTATGCGTACCTTAACCTTCGATCGACCCGTGTGACTGTTATTATTTAGCCACGAACCCCTAGACTTTAAATAGATTAGTCGTTATATTAATAATATTAATGTTCTTTTAATACGGATGGTGCCTGTTACAAGTTTTAGTCCAATTAGCTAAAACATTGTAGAACTATAAAAAATAACCAAGTATACTTTGACGAGTATAGAAAGGGATGGCATGATGCTTTAAGCTACATCCTTTACTTGTCTGATATCGGTTCTGATGACGTCATTCGAATACTAGGGGTTGAGTTTATATGATGTCACTATATTCGTACTCTTACTAGGGCGGCAGATCGTACGTCTGCGTTTCCATCGTCCGGAAAATCAATAGGCTGTTGAACCTTTAGCATTGAACTTTGAAGTAGTTCGAAGACTATTTCATACTCTTCAAACCATGCGTTGTGAAAACCTTTAGTGAGTAAAGTTTTTTGAAAGTTCGGTCTTAAGCAAGTTAAATTTATAAATAGATTTCTCGCACCACGACTACCAGGACCTCTGGATGTGTTTGTACGCATACCTGATCACGGAATAGTAATATTCATTTTGTATACACTTTTGTAACAGACATTTACGAAAATTCAGAGGATTATGCAATAGCAACAGAAGGCGAACACCCTTCATTCATTCATTGGTAGGGTCAGTATGTATGTTATAGACAATTCCATTTACATAACTACAAGTCTTATTATAACCCAAAACATTTTAAATAAATACTTTATTTCATAGCTTATTTTCTATACATCGGTTTAATAGGTCATTTTATAACAAAATGAAAAAGGTAAAATATTTTAATAATTAATTATCTTGGACAGCTCGCGCTTTATACTGTGTTTAAAATTATACAAGTTTTATTAAAATCCTCTCAATTTAAGAATTGGGAAGCTGGCTGGTCCGTCAAGAACCATTCTTACTCTTTTAAAGCTTATTTAACTCTGTTTTTTTCATATTATCTAAATTAAGATTCCTCTGTTTGGAGGGAGAGGCACGCTTTACTAATCAAATAAACCTTTATACGATGTAGACGCTTTTGTTGCCATGGATAGGGTAGCCGTGCCAGGAGTACTAGCACAACATGAGATACAAGGAGTAGATGTAGGATATAACCTGGGTACTTCACGCTAGTTGGGGCGGCAATCCTCGGAAGGAGCCGTAGTTGTTAGGTGAACATGATTGAAGATAATTTAGTAACTTGAATGGACATATTATATTATAATATTAACCAAAAAGCGCGAAATTCAACTTAATATTTAAAAGAATGAACAAAAGTAGGTATGTAGGTACATGAAGAAGATAGTGTCCATAATGTGGTGGAATTTGAGTGAGGATCTTCCTCACTGCATACCGTGTCCAAAGTACTTCCCGATGTGTCAGCTTTGCTGATGCTGATGCGTTTACAAATTCATGTTTCTACTACCTAAATGCTTTTATTTTGAAACTTAACCTGTAATCGAGTCCCATAGCTTAAAATATTAGAAAAATCGCACGTTCAAAAAAGTTTATTGTGATTACAATAGTAAATCATAAATAAAACGGAATTAAAGCCTTGGTTCTGAATACAATAGTTTAGCGGTAACTTCACAATAAATGTTCACAATAGCTTTGTTTATAACCCATTTGCTGTCGCTGCTATGCACACAAGTGTCTGCCATATTCCACAGGTTAATCTTGGGTGATGATAACTCCTTCTAATTCCTGTTGCACTAGTGATATGCACGCGTTGCGTATCCATGGCAACGACCGTTCTCGCCGGGCGGACGCTGTACAAAAAAGGAACAAGTAATATGAGGGGGATGCGCTATGGTAGCCCGTAGTAATATGCGGCTCAGCCAATTCAAAATAATTATTTGAATCAGTAACGAATATGTATTAACAGAACAATGTGATTAATGGGCTCCAAACACGAGGCCAGCTCACGTTCAGTAAGTCAGTTTTTTTCAAAAGCAAACAGCATTATTCAATTCTGATGCGGTTGAGAATGATTTTCTATTAGTTCGATTTTTTCATTATTTCCAGCAGGATTGCGGAATATTTTCACTGATATGTAAGTGTGACATGACGTGTGATTTAGGTCGCGCGTCTCCGTTATGAGCTTCTAGGTAAGTAGTCATAGCTAACACATTATCGTAGAAAAGTTTCTGCTTCTTCTCATATTTCTTTTTTAAATTCTTTGTAGTCTTTTTCTTCCTTGAATAAGTTTAATTTTATTCCTGAATGCTTTAAATCCCCGTAAAGTTTTTGATGCCTTGTGTTAATGTATTTCTGTCATAAAACTACATACTTAATTATATTGTAACTTATATAAGTGAAAGTGTAGGTCTGTATGTGTTAGCAGCCACGACCGCGTAGTTATCGTAACAAGGACGACATACATGTCGTAGTTTAGTAACGGTTTCGTTGTTGCCTAATTTAGTATTATTCGTATCCTGTTAGTGATTACCAGTTATTTTATAATTACCTACTTATTTTTTATAGCTAGTCATTGAATTATCCGCTAATACAGTACATAAATGCTATGTAGTTTCCAAAATAAGTATTTTTTTGTATTGTTTCAAAATCGCGCAAAATCGCATTTTGTGTCGTTTGTGCAAACTCATGGTACGAGGGCGAGCGTTAACAGACGGCTGTTGCAGTTTGAATCCATAGAGTAATTGCAATTTTGACCCTACGAGCTATGTAATAAGGACCTCAATGAACGCCATAACTTGAATCTAAAATATGTATCCAGCATCGGTACGTCCTGTGTCTCTAGTATTCACGACGATGCAATATCGTGCAATATTGGCGGTTCGTTGTACGTGGTCGCTCTCGATAAAATCAGCACGCAATGGAAATTTAACATGTTGATTATTTTAAACGGTAGAAAGTAAATAAGAAGTTTTGGAAAACGTCTTTAATAGCTTATTCTATGGTCACAAAGTTCAAACATAAAGCGAAAGTTATTCATCTGTTTTAATTTATTCAGAACTTTAGAGCAGAAATTTCTATTTTACTGGTGGAAAATTTCATGCGAAAATTCAATGAATGAAAAGACACGCTGTCCGGTCTCTTGACATTGACGCGTGCCAAGCCATTAGGTTCTAATACACCTGGAACACCGACAGTGACCGAGGCTAATGACAACTTCGCCACAGTGACAACGATGAGGAGTACAACAAGGGGCTCCTAGTCGCAGGAATGCAGCGAGGTGGAAAGTAGCGTCGTCGAACAAAGTGCCTATGTTCGACTGCGGTCGTAGTGCATGAAGACAAAGACCCGACTCCCACTTACCCACAGTCAGCAGGCGTGCACGCTCCGCAGTAGTAGCAGACGTGTCAAGTAAATTATTCTGTACTACTCTGCAGAGCGGCTCATCTCATCGTCTCTGGGAAGATAGATTGTCGGGTGGATCTGAATTCGGGCAAGCGAGTCTCCAGGCCTCCAGGCCAGCCTCGGTGAAGCATAACATATCAAAATATAATTTTTTAAATTTAAATTTTACGGCACTAAGAAGTTAATCAGGAAAATTCTAGTGGATTTTCCTGAATAATTTCTCAGTTTCATAGACCGAGGTTATGAGAGCCGGTTAACTAATACTAGAAATATTGCACATGCTGGGGCCTCCCATACGAATGGGAAGAGTAGCTTGGGCACAAGCTCGGAACGGCTTGGCGTTCGTCCAAGGCCACATTTATAATCGAATTTATTGTATGGCGGATCATTTGGTCCATTTTGCGTAAAGGTGAGTGTGCTTCCATAAATGGAAAGAACTAAGGAAATAATTATGTTAATTTAGGGCTGAAACAGCAGTACCAGATTAAGGTTACGGCCGAATGTATGTTAATTTGAAACAATATTTCCGGAACGTCATTGAAATTATTCAATAAAAACGGGAAAGGAATTCTCATAGATTGGAGGCCTAACGAGGCGAAAAGAGCTTTATTCAATAATTTTAATTTCTGTCACTATTGTTTGTGTTTTGTGTGTGTGTGTCAATTTGTGAAGTGTCAGATATCTGTCAGTACTGCCCGCTAAGTATAGTCACATTTCGAAAAGTTGAGATCAAGGCCAATGGAATGAAGTTTATTTTTAGTAGTTTCTACATCGTCTCCCAAGGTTCAATTGAATTTAAATTGAATTTAGCTGTCGAATAATTGACTGAACGGCTAAACTAAAAATCACTGGACCGAAGGGGTCACCTTGATGACAGCCAACAGCAGATTCTAGAAGTGGTCCCGATACAGTAATTCAGAAGGCTGTCTGTTCCATTGCCAAAGGAGCTTTGGTTAATATAATAAAAGGCAAAAGAAGGCATTTATGTTGTTAATATTCGGACTGTTAGTCTGTAAATCCATTTTTTCCGCTAAATCCCAGACGCATCGAAAGTGAGTAATACATATCCTGTTTGCTTTTGATCTCCTAGTACTTTCCCTCTATTATAACTACAACTTGGGGTTCTTTAAATTTATTATGAAATCTTACATTATTGTATAGTCTTAGAGGTATGTTTCCATCTTAAATTGAAGAAGTATCTCTGTTAATTGGTTAGTCTAGTAAATTCATCGACCACCTTACTCGTCAATGGCGGACTTAGGTAATTATTTCTGGAGCAATGTGGTTTCGGCTTACTACCCTTCCCGATTTTGTCTTAGATATTTCCCGTCGTTACAAACATAAATTCTGATTGCTGTTTCAACCAAAATCAGTTCAAAGTGCATTGATACATGGCACAGTAAATGTGAAGATCTTTGGGTTACCATAGATATTTCGACTGCACACAAATCACGACAGCTAGCACTCTGTGCAGTCTATCTTCCTCCGCCTGTATGTCTTCCAACATTTGAGCACTTTATAGAAAGCTGTAATAATGTGTTTGAGACAACCAATATCCCGGTTTGTATAGTTGGGGATTTTAATTTGGGCAAAATAGATTGGGCTCAAGGTGCCGTTAACAGTACACTACCTAACACTTGTTTAAGATTATTAGAATTTATGAACGTTAGTGGACTTTCACAGTACAATTTCGTAAAAAACTGTTCCGCGCGTATTCTGGACCTAGTTTTGTCCACAATATCTTCGAGCACTGTGAGTGAATCTAGTTGTTCTTTAATTGCTGTTGATAGCCTCCATCCTCTGATTGATATTACTATATCATTATTAAAAGAATCCAGTCTCCCATACAATTATCTCAACAAAAGAAAAAACTTTTTTAAGGCAAATTATGAACATATTACTTCTTATATAAACGAACATGACTGGCTTCAGCAATTTGCGAACAGTAATGACGTAGATAGCATGTTAAAAGTGTTCTATGGAGTGTTAAACACTGCAATAGGTGCGTTTGTCCCAAATTGTAGGTCATTGACTTGCCGTTATCCCCCATGGTTTAATAAAGCAATTATAAAAACACTTAAAGAAAAAAATAAGTTAAGATTGCGCTTTAGGAAATATAAAAACCCTTTGGATGAATTGGAATTAAAGTTAGTTTCTAAACGTTGTCAAAACCTGGCCAAAACATTGTACAGTACATATATGGAAAACTTGGAGTCAGAAATTAAAGAAAATCCTAAACTATTCTGGACTCACGTAAAGGCTAAACGTGGTGGGTCTAGTGTCTATCCATTAATAATGACTGACGGACAAAAGGTTGCATCTAGTGGTTCGGATATTTGTGATCTTTTTGGTACTTATTTCGCATCTGTTTACACCCCTGAACACGGAACAAAATCTAAGAACGACTCAAATTTTCTTGACACATTAAAAATTAATAGCCAGTGCCTAACAATACCAGAATTGGATAGTGATTCCCTTCAGAAAAAGCTACAATGTGTTAACACCAGGAAAGGAGCAGGTCCTGACGGAATCCCACCCTTATTTATTTCTGCCTGTGCATTGGCCTTGGTTACCCCGCTGTTAATAATATATAAGGCGTCGCTAGCTACTGGAACCTTCCCTTCCGAGTGGAAAACGGCCAAAGTCGTTCCTGTGTACAAGTCGGACAAAAAAGACACTATTTCCAATTATCGGCCTATCGCAATTCTCTCCACGTTTGCCAAGATATTTGAGTCGATGATCTGTCCTTACATCCAACGCCATTTCAGACTTTATCTTGGCGATCATCAACATGGCTTTGTTGTGTCAAGGTCGACTGCCACAAACTTAGTGTCTTTCTCGGAGTCCCTTATTGAATCTGTCGACTCAAATAAACAATTTTATGTGTTGTACACCGATTTCAGCAAGGCCTTTGATAAAATTCCTCATTCCATACTAATTCACAAACTAGCAACGTATGGTATAACTGGTCCCTTGCTGGAATGGCTGAAATCATATCTATCGAAGCGTGAATTTTATGTTGTTGTTAACGGTTTTCGATCAGCCAGCAATTATTATATGACGTCCGGTGCTCCACAGGGATCACATCTGGCTCCTATATTATTTATCATATATATTAATGACCTTCCCCACTGCTTTCACTTTTCCGAGTGCTTTCTTTACGCTGATGACCTGAAGTTTGCTCGTAGAATCGAATCATCGAGCGATATCGCGCTTCTTCAAGATGATCTGAACAGGCTTGTTGAATGGTGTGAGACTAACAAAATGGAATTTAATTTAAAAAAGTGTTACCTTCTATCATTCTCAAGAAAGTCTCACCCTATACACTCGGAGTACATCATAGGCAATAAAAAAATACAAGAAGTGGATGCAATTAAGGATCTGGGAGTACTGTTTGATAAAAAAATAACCTTTGTCCCCCACATCGAGACTATTATCAAGAAAGCATCGAAAATGTTAGGGTTTGTGCTAAGAAACACTAGGGGCTTTAAACAGGTTGGTACTAAAATAATGCTGTACTATAGCCTTGTACGAAGCGTTCTGGAGTATTGCAGTGTTGTATGGAGACCACACTACGCCACACATAAGTTACTTTTGGAAAGAATTCAAAAACGGTTTCTGTGGCACCTTGCATTTTCTAGAGGAAAAAGTAAACAGCTTCTCTCCTATAATACTCGTCTCAAATATTTCAGAATGCACTCGTTATCAACTCGAAGAGAAGTTATCGATGCCCTGTTTCTCTATAAGTTGCTCAGAAATAAAATTGACTGCCCAAACCTACTGAGTGTCCTGAAGTTTCGTGCCCCAGCCCGAAATCCGCGAAACCCTATCACACCACTATATCCACCCATGCGCAAAACGGTCCTGGGTACTAACTCACCGATTTCTCGCCTGTGTAAAAATATAAACAGATGCAGTGATCTGACAGATATACATCACGACAGTATAGGAAAATTTTATAAAATAATTATTGAGTACTATTCCAACAACCAATGATCTCCTTAGCGAATGTTATTTTTATTTTTATTTTTTAATTTTAGATTTTTGTCATCTTTATAATTTTTATTTGTTAAATGTTAATATCTTGATCTTTTTGTTATATTATTTGGAATACTTAAATTTTTTTGTTATTATTATTGTTACGAGCGAATCACCAAAATTATTGAATAACTTTAATTGTAAATATCCTTTTTGGCTTTGTATAATTATGCACCAACCATTAATGGTGCATGTTGTGTTAGCCTGTAAGTGATTGTTGCACTTATAAATATAAATTGAAAATAAAATTATTGTAAATGTATTGTGTAAACAATTGTTGGATAACCTAAAATAAATAAATAAATAAATTAACTACGATTCGTTTTAGATTAATTGAGTAAGTAACTTGATAAGTCACGGCCTCAAATAAAAACAAAATGTTTTTAATTAATAATTCTAAAATAATAACTCCATTATTTCTAGTAAAATAATACCTTCTTCTTTGATAAGAAAGGTTAAAAAAGGTAAAAAAAAGTTTCAACCTGTGAGTTGTCAAAAGTGGAATACCAATTTTGATTAACCAACCACCAGCATCGGTAACAGATTCACGGACATACAATATTATTGAATAATATACCTACTTTTACACAGCGACCATACTTAGGTACATTGAAAAAAGTGATTTCATCTGATTATTTTGCGTATACTTACTGCAGAAGATTCAAATTCAAATATCTAGAAATACACCGGGCGAAAAGTTTCTGCTGGCGGGAAGGCATTGTGTTTTGTTTTCATCGTGTTTGATGAGAGGAGTAGGCAAGGAGGAGCGGGTGGAACTTCCTTTTTCTGTCTTGCTGCGCCCTCTTAACTAGACAAATAATTCAATTTAGCTCATACATTGTGGATGCTGTGTTTACTATTTTAGGGCATGCAGTGTTGTGTTTCTTTCAGTTTACCTAGTTTATAAGTTATATTTATTGCCCATTTGTGACCCAATACTAAAAAAATTCGGCATAACAAATCAAAAACAAACAAACAAAACAGAAATTGTAAGGTGTGCTGTGTGGCCGAGAGCCTGGATCTACATCTCACAAGGCTCTCGCTAGGCGGTTTGGATCAAGAGCCTGATTCAGAAGGCAGTACTCTTCGATACGGCTCGCATCGTGAGGAGGTTCCTGTCTCTGGAGCCCTAACCACTGGTAGCATAGACCCTGCTCCCGACGCCGGCGGACCACTATGTTCTATATTATTAAATGGGTTTTTATAAAAAAAGTATTTAATAAGAGTATGAAAATAAATAAACGAGATATAATAATATATTTTTTTACTATTAGTTTTTTTATAATATTTTTTCGGAGTTTGCTTTTATACTAGGGGTAGTTCAAAAGAAATCAGTTTTAGCATTAATTTAGAATATACGATTTTTTATTTCTAAACATTTGTTTTTTTAACAAAGGATAAGTTAATTAGCTATTCACTAAAACATAGCTTTGATGTTGGTCGATCTTACTCACACTTATAATTCGGCCTTAACAAGTAAGAACTGCTCCAACTGCAGAATAGGAACTGGGTTTAAGGTAAAAATTAGTTTTATAACACGAAACTATTTTCAACCATTCACGCCAGAAACCGCGTGCTTCTGGCGAAAACGCCTCTCGGCCCCGCTCGGCTAATGAGGGCAAGTTGAAGCTTCTAGAACATTCTAGAAGCTTCTTTTAAAAACATACGACGCGCACCCTTCTTTTGACATTAGCCGTGTGACGTCCGTCAACTAGGCTGCGCACCGATAAAGTGATTCTGTGTTATAACTGGTAAAAGTTGAATTTTGCGGGCTACCCTACCATAGCACATTCGCCTTAAATAAAATAATGGTCAACATTATTATGTTGACCATTATTTTATTTACAAATACAAACAAAAAAAAAACAAAAAACTTTTTTTTTTTTTTTATATTTTTGTTACATAACATAGTACATAAAACGTTTGGATAGTGTATAAGTATGATAATCTCAATAAAAAATGTGATATAGACATGAAATTCACCTGGGCAACGCCGGGCATGAAAAGCTAGTAAAATGTTTATTGTCAAAGTTTCCATCTACTAATGCTTCATGGGCTCCTAGTAACACGTAGAAGTTGTGCACTAGCTTCACTCAACGCTAAAACGTGGACTAACAGCAAAATGAAACCTAACCAAGCAACAGTCATTCCAGTCTTTAACTACATAAAGCGAGCTCCGTCAAGAAAGGCCGCGAAATTAAAATTATTGCACATGTTTTTTGCAAATTGCTGCTCTGGCTTCGTTGATTAATAAATAAGTACAGAAATCGTTAACATACATATTTCTCTATTATGAATTTGTTGGGAAATATGATTATTTTACGGGAAAAAACCGTGCACGATGGACAACAACAAAATAAATAACGATAATGATTTGGCCATAACCATAACCCATGAAAATAAGCTACTCAACAAAAAGTCAATTACAATTTGCAAAAAAAAAACGGAAGAAAATTTAAATTTCGCGGGCTATTGGTCCTTCCAACTAACGATAACCCAAAATATCAAAAAAAGCTAGAGAGTTGTATTTAAATACGTCATTATTCTTACTTCCAAAATCATTTATACTATAGTGCGACACGGATAATACTAGGATAATAAAAGTGGTGGAGCCGCTACTTGTAAAGGGAAAACCGGAAAATGTCGTAAACCCATTCAATACTTACACTGTTTTCTTTATGGCAATTAGTGCCGATGTCGACAATTTACTCTTAATGTTAGTTCTTTATTTCGCCTCATTTATTTCGATCCCTGTGGCATTATTATCGAGGTGAACTCGGCACGAGTACTAAGTACTAAGCGAGTAATAGGAGACCATGAAAATCATATAACAGGGAACATAATTATGCACATTTAAAATGGGATAAGTACCATTGTAGCGTTATACCATACTAGTCCCTATATTATTTTAAAGTTTATACCGCACGGAATTCTAAGGTACCCAAGGTTCTATAAATTTTTGTGAAGGTACTCACATTTTCAGCTAAGTTTGCTTTGCTGGGTTTTATGTTTTGTTCAGCATATTTCTTCCGAACTGTGACAGAATTGTCGTCGGTATTATAAGTTACGAAAGAGAAACAGAATTAAATACTGAATACGTAACAGCCAAATTTTTTTTTGATTATCATGCCACCACGTCAATATCTGCAACTACATGAGCCAGCGGAGCTTCAACAAAGTACTTTTCGGCGTTGTTATGTAACTTCTTTGGCAAATATCTAATTAAATATGACAGAGTAGCTGAATGAAATTACGTGCCAATCAAGCCATATAAAAGCATGACGATCTTTAATATTTATTTTGCCTTGCTGCAGTCTCATAGCTGTAGTATTTACCTTATCTTAGCAGCTGACTTAACAAAATTAGCGGCATTACTGTCAGGGCAACCGTAGTAACGTGTCATTTGTGCTCGGTTGAAATCAATCTGCACATTGATCCAACTGATGAACTGGCAGACAAGAAATATTAAGAGCCTTTCAGAATTGCCTATTATCAAAACCGTGGAGCGGATGTTGAGCACACCGTGAGTATTATAATAAAATTCTGTGTTACGGTGTAACCCATTTTTTTTATCGTTATAATTCTTTGTTTTTGCGGATAAATTAATGATAATAATAATAATGATTGTCCATGCTATTTTGTAGCCAAACATTTCACGATTTTTGCATTTCAATAATTTATTAGGAAATTATAAAATTAAGAAAACAATCGTCCTAATCACAAAATATGCGATTGCACAAGCAACAATTGTCGCAATTCTTAGAGCAATATCGATTTCAGTAGAAAAAAATCAGCAAAACCAATATATATTACTTACCCATAAAATCATGGTTCCTAAGGAAGCTTACCTGTATGCTCCTCGAAAGTCAACCATCCTGACCTAGTAGCAGCGGCACTTCATTCTTGTGCAGTCATTGGAAGACCACTTTGTACGGCAAGTCTTGGACGTTTACTATTGCTGCTTTGCACTTACCTGAAGACAACAAAAGATTTTGATGCCGACTTTGTATCATGTGAACATGTAATATTTACTGCGCAAAAAGCTGGAAATCCTTTCGCTTTACTACTGCAAGATATTCACGTAAAATACTTTACTTTAAGAATAATTCTACAAATCAATAAAGAAGATTGAGCTTTCTAAGATAAAGAGTAAAAGAAACGGAGGACAAAATGACAGATTAAAAAATGAAAGAAAAAAGAATGATAATGAGAATGAATGAAAGATTTCTTCGACGCGACGTCGGATTTCAAAAAAATAAGGACTTTTTGTTAATAGGAGTAAAGTGATTTGCCTTCTCTTCGTAGAGTAGAGATAGAAGTGGCCATGCTACGAATGCAGCATGCCTAGCATGGCCACTATAGAAACAAAAGAAACGGAAGACAAAATGACAGATTCAAAAAATGAAAGAAAAAAAGAATGATAATGAGAATGAATGAAAGATTTCTACGGCGCGATGTCAGAATTCAAAATAAAAAGCTCTTTGTTATGAAAGTGCGTTGTGTTCTCTTCTTATAGTAGAGATAGAAGTGGTCATGCTACTCATGCTGGAGAGCTGAGCAAAATGAGGTTATCTAAACAATATTAAGAGGAGAAAAGATTTGATTTTTTGCATGTTTGTTACGCTTTCAGGCTAAAACAGCTGAATGGATTTGAATGAAATTTGGCACACGGATAGACCTTGACATGCGGGGTAATTACTTAACACACTAATTGTAGGAACGGGTTTCATTTTGTCAGTTCAATAATGTTCATTGCGTTATTTACGTTGATGAGCAGACAATTTTTTCGAACTTAGGAAGCAATGGATTAGCAATAAGCTTCAAAATGATTCAGATTGTGATACATAGTGTGTTACGTAATTAGGGTGCAGGATACTTTTTATCTCCATATTCTAACGAGATCGAGACGTATGCGGGTGAAAAAGCGGGGCGCTGCGAGTATATTGTAATCAGCCTAAGAACGCGGGCAAAGTGCTGGTTGATAGATGTCACAATCATGTCTTCGAATTTTTGGTTTAGGACATGCCGGTTTCCGCACGATGTGTTCGTTCACTGTTTTGAGAGCAGTGGTCATGAAATTAAATACACAAAGTAAAGTGTGCGGTTCGAACTCACGACCTACAACTCGTAAGTCGGGGCCGCTACAACGGAGTCCCGCAGTATCAAAAAGTTCTAAACGCAAATAGTCCTAATAGCAAACTTTAAAAAAACTGATCGTAATATATTTTTTCTTTTGCCTTATTCAGTTCAGAAAATAGGAGCGATATGTACTACACGACACGGTAATGTATTTGTAAGGTATAACTATTGACAAGTGACTACAGCAACAGTTGCTAACTAGTTGCCATACTTTGTTCCATTCTCTATCTCTGAAGAGTATAAAGGAAGGTCAGGTTATTCTGGCCTCTAACCATTTCAAACGCTACCTCCGCCCCCGCAATGTTAGCGCGACACAAATTTCCTTTCACCTGCACCCTGTACGATCTGAACAACGCCTCTGACGCTGCAATAAACGTGGCCACTTCTAAACAGTATAAGCAACTTCGATGTACATCGAAACGAACAGAAGAAGAAGAGCGCGACGTTTGTATTTACCGTCCCCCACCCGCCCACCGTTAAAACTTTTCTGGAGAGTCGTTACGAACCGGCAGTCGCCGGGCGACTTGACGATTTCCAGCCGCCTGATCAAGCCGGTTTTTGAAAAGGCTTCAGAACTGTAGACCATACCACACTCTTCGGCAAGTTGTACAGAAGATCGAAGAGTACAATCAGCCGCTGTTTGTCGACTACGAGAAAGCTATCAACTCCATGGAAAATTGGGTAGTTCTGACTTAAAACACAATGTGGAAAGACATGTCAAACATATTGGATTCGTGCAGAAGCAACAATACTTATATTTATATAAATGGGATTAAAAAAAAAAGGATAGTACTCTTTCAAGCAAAAAACAATTGAATGGAATCAGTGCATATTTGTGAAAGTTACGCCAGAACACAAATACGGTACTTAACAGGCGATTTAACAAACAACTCTTTTTGAAATTGTAATTTTTTCATATCAAGGGTCTTTCAAATAAATGCTATACTGACCCATGGGTATGAAAACCGATATTGATTTTTTAATACAGTTGCTCAAAAAGTGGCGTACCTATTGCAGGGACGTATAGCGTTCGGGATGTGGGCTATTACATACTCGTGCTTTTTACCTTTCCCGCACTTGTGCTTTTTCTTTCCCAACTGTCAAAATAATGTCTATTATAAAGAAAAACCAACCATGAAGTTTTTACAAAAAAAAAATCCATTGAAGTTTTTTATGATTCATGCAAATACGTATATTTCTAAAAAGAAGCTAGTAATTTGTTTCATTAACAGATGTAATGATTTGATTGAATGAGTTATGTTAGGTTTCATTTCATTTCATCTCATTAAATTTCATTTTCAATTCATATCAATAAAAAAAATCTACTGAACACTTGGCTGTATGGGTATAGTTCCCTTTGCCTTCCAGAATGGGTGAAGAAAAAAAACTCTGCTTATATTCTACGGTTGGCGCCATTTTTCTGAAATTTTCTTTGCGAGTTTAGTTGTTTGTTGCACAAAATGAGTAATTTCGACCCTAGTTTTTTTGAATTAACACCACCGGAACTCAGTATAATTGCACAAAATGCTTCGGAGAACATTTTACCGGAAAACTCAAAAAGTCGCTACATATCTACATACGACGAATTTATTGCGTGGAGAGAAGAGAAAAAAGCAAATAGTTTTTCAGAAAATGTTATGTTGGCATACTTCTCCGAACTCTCAGCAAATTTAAAACCTTCTACGTTATGGTCGAGGTTTTCGATGATAAAAAGTATGCTGAAAATAAGGAACAACGTGGATATAAGTGAATACCCAAAATTAAATGCTTTCTTAAAACGACAATCAGACGGTTTTACAAGTAAAAAGTCGAAAATATTAACATCGAATGAAGTGGAAAGGTTTTTGAACGAAGCTCCCGATGATCGTTATTTATCCACAAAGGTAATTTATTAATAAGTACTTATATTTTTCTTTAGTATTCAGTTTACGAAATCGCAAAATATAGTCAATACATTATTTAAAAAAATATTAATCAAATCCCTTTTTTTGTAGGTTGCTCTGATTTTTGGCGTTGTTGGAGCTTGCCGCAGAGAGGAGTTAGCCAATATTACTTTAAAAGATATTGAAGCCCATGGAGAAATGCTACTAATCAAGATTCCGAACACAAAAAATAAGATACCGAGAAGCTTTGTTGTTGAAGGAGACTTTCTTAAAATAGTGCAAAAATATGTGAATCAGCGGTCCCAAAAAGGAAAAACCGACCGTTTTTTTCAAAATTACCAAAAATGGAAGTGTACAGCTCAAGCAATCGGGATAAATAAATTTGGTAATATGCCAAAAGAAATAGCTATGTTTCTTGGTCTGCCGGATGCTAAGTATTATACTGGGCACAGCTTCAGGAGGACCTCTGCTACATTATTGGCAGATTCAGGAGCCAATTTGACGTCCTTAGCATCCGGCAGACCAAGAAACGTAGCTATTTCTTTTGGCATATTACCAAATTTATTTATCCCGATTGCTTGAGCTGTACACTTCCATTTTTGGTAATTTTGAAAAAAACGGTCGGTTTTTCCTTTTTGGGACCGCTGATTCACATATTTTTGCACTATTTTAAGAAAGTCTCCTTCAACAACAAAGCTTCTCGGTATCTTATTTTTTGTGTTCGGAATCTTGATTAGTAGCATATCTCCATGGGCTTCAATATCTTTTAAAGTAATATTGGCTAACTCCTCTCTGCGGCAAGCTCCAAGAACGCCAAAAATCAGAGCAACCTACAAAAAAAGGGATTTGATTAATATTTTTTTAAATAATGTATTGACTATATTTTGCGATTTCGTAAACTGAATACTAAAGAAAAATATAAGTACTTATTAATAAATTACCTTTGTGGATAAATAACGATCATCGGGAGCTTCGTTCAAAAACCTTTCCACTTCATTCGATGTTAATATTTTCGACTTTTTACTTGTAAAACCGTCTGATTGTCGTTTTAAGAAAGCATTTAATTTTGGGTATTCACTTATATCCACGTTGTTCCTTATTTTCAGCATACTTTTTATCATCGAAAACCTCGACCATAACGTAGAAGGTTTTAAATTTGCTGAGAGTTCGGAGAAGTATGCCAACATAACATTTTCTGAAAAACTATTTGCTTTTTTCTCTTCTCTCCACGCAATAAATTCGTCGTATGTAGATATGTAGCGACTTTTTGAGATTTCCGGTAAAATGTTCTCCGAAGCATTTTGTGCAATTATACTGAGTTCCGGTGGTGTTAATTCAAAAAAACTAGGGTCGAAATTACTCATTTTGTGCAACAAACAACTAAACTCGCAAAGAAAATTTCTGAAAAATGGCGCCAACCGTAGAATATAAGCAGAGTTTTTTTTTCTTCACCCATTCTGGAAGGCAAAGGGAACTATACCCATACAGCCAAGTCTTCAGTAGATTTTTTTTATTGATATGAATTGAAAATGAAATTTAATGAGATGAAATGAAATGAAACCTAACATAACTCATTCAATCAAATCATTACATCTGTTAATGAAACAAATTAGTAGCTTCTTTTTAGAAATATACGTATTTGCATGAATCATAAAAACTTCAATGAATTTTTTTAGTAAAAACTTCATGGTTGGTTTTTCTTTATAATAGACATTATTTTGACAGTTGGGAAAGAAAAAGCACAAGTGCGGGAAAGGTAAAAAAAAAGCACGAGTATGTAATAGCCCACATCCCGAACGCTATACGTCCCTGCAATACGCCACTTTTTGAGCAACTGTATTAAAATATACTATTTCAGTATTACTGTACTTTACATATAAGACGCTTTTCAAAAAAAAAAAACGTTTTCTCGTTTTTCGATCATTGCTAAAGTGTCATTTTGCTATTAGGACTATTTGCGTTTAGGACTTTTTGATACGGAGGGGATTATAATCAGTTACATACACATCTGTTACTGTCAAGAATCACATTTTGATCAACATACTCGTACAACCTGACATGTACAATTTGAATTACGCGGGCTACCTTATCGCATCCTCTTTAATCAACTGTGGTTTGCACAGCTAGGTCACCACAGGGTTCGCAACGTTCACAATATTTCGAGTACCAGGGTACCATACGCAAGCAAGAGGTGCAGTGTTTACTGAGGCGCGCCAGTCACGTGTTCTGCAAGTACAATGATGCAGTTGATAAACTCCAAACTTGTAGCGACACCTATAAGACAGCAAGTTGCACTACGTAGTCAGCCAGCAAGTACAACTCGCAACTTTTTATTTTGTTGACTGCCATCTGGCTACTGTCTGCTGAAATCTACAGATAGAGCCTCTTACTTAGGCCGTCGCACGGTTAGTAATTGAATAATATTGTATGCGATGTTTTAGTGTCCAAGGCAAAACACACGGAACAGAAAAAAAAACTGTTCCGTGGCAAAACACTATCTTATGAAATGGGAGTTTTGCCGTCACAACGAGTCAGAGAAAGGCAAAGATTTCTAAAATTTGGGCTGTAAACTTCGCTTGCGCGATGCAGGATTTTGCCTGATGTCAGTGTGATGCGTAATGTGCATATGGCGTTGTGGCGTTGTGTGGGTTGTGTATGGTGTTGTTGCAATGCAATCAGGGTGCAGGTTAATCGTGAGCACAGCTTTATAATACAAAATTATGATACATAAAAAATAAAACCATGGCAATGCATTTAAGACGTTTATTTTTAAATATTACAATAGTTAGCAAATAATTACAGTCATTAATTATGTTAACAATAACAAAAGGGTGGCGCTAGCACTGGCAACAATGGCTGACAAAATAGTTCAAAAAGTTTTACTGCAATACTTGTAGGAGAGGCCGGGATGAACTGAAAATATTGTTGAGTATTGTAGCAATATGTAAAGCAAAAAAATAAAATGAAAGTTTTATGTTTGGTCCACAAACATAAAACTTTCATTTTATTTTTTATTCCAGGACAATAAACAGATACAATATGTGTTAGAACAAAGAGAAGGTAATACTTAAATATTAACAATATTTCAGCCCACTACATTATCCGCATATTAACAAAAGAAAATACTATAATGAAACTCGCCAGCCTTTGCCAGCAATTTGTTGCAGTTACGCATTGCAAGGAAAGTACTGACAGTATTAGAGCACATCAAAAAAAAAAAAAAGCTCTTTGAACCATACAGTATACTACACCACCAACATACTACCTACAAGTACTACACCACCTCCATACTACACCGCACTGGTTTCCTGGCAGTCTTGAGGAATGAACAAACAACAAACACGTAAAATCTTAACAGAGAATGACTATACGGCACGCGAACACTCTGTCACAAACATTTATGTCTCATTCCGATGGATTTCACAAAATACAGCGTCACTTTCTTATGTACTACAAGCTAATGCCTCTTTTCTTCCCCTTCCGTTGTCACAAATAATTAAATTACAAGTTAAAAACAATTTTATGAACTTATTTAACCTCAGAATACGAGACTTGCGAATACTACAACGACTTTGCTATTACTGAATGCTGCTACGAAACGATTTGACGACTCCTGTATTTTCTTTTCGCTCTCGCACTAGTTAGCCAGATATTGCTTATTCAGTCTTGCGTACTAGGGGAGAAACCATAGCCAGCTTGAGTCATGGCTGCTTTGCTCTAGTTTATTTCGCGGTGTTAGATATTTGAGACAACTAAATCGTGTGTATCTCGTTATTATAAAACTGACGATATTGATCAATCCGCACCAGAAGGAATAGCAGCGATGTGAAGCTATACTATTATGTATCGAATTTAAAACGGTGGGGCATTCTGAACCGTGTACACGCGGTCTACCCCTGACTAGCTCTCGGGAAACATAAAATGAGGGGCAGGTCGTTAACCCCGTAGTGACATCGAAAGAAGTTAAGAAGTTTGTATAGTGCTTAATGGAAACTGCGTAGGTTTTTCTTATTTTCTCGGAATGAGCAAAGAGCGAAATATTTAAGAACTGCAGTGTTTTCATAGAAACATCGATACTGACGAAAGGGAAACTAAAATTGATTACCGCAGTGTTTGTAAAGATTAGACCTTCACAAACACTGTGTTAATCAATTTCAGTCAGTACAATAAGTGTAAGTAAGGTTCTTTCTATTTATGTTTCCTTGGTAGGTTAGGTACCTATGTGGCTGTTCTTCAAAGTTGCATGCGTCAAAGAGGAATCGTACCACTTGACGACATTATTTCAGTCGCCCGATCTGTCCCGATGTCGATGATGTCGTCGTGTAGGTAAGCTATGAATATTGTAATAAAAGCCGGTTGTCAACACCTAATGGATCATGGTTTCAAGAAAATGCAATCAATCAATAATTTATTTTGTTAAACATAGGTATGGTTACAGGTAGTATATTGTCTAAAATATGTGCACTATGTTTTGCCAATATATGGCGTACAAAATTAACATAAACAAGCAATTACAATAATAAGGTGGCATGCCAATAGATTGTAGTATCGAAAAACAAAAAATTAAAGTATGTCAGTTAGGTAAACAGTTCATTACAATTTTAGACAAATAAACACACAATCTATAAATAAAATCATAAATGTTTAATTAGCAATTCGGACCCGTCATACCTGTTTATTTATTATTAAGTAGATGAATAGCAAATAAATACGAATTGCGGAAGTCCATATAAAAAATAGTTAAAGGAATAGCATTGAATTTTCCTCCAAATACACTAGGTTAAGTTGTGACAGCGGACTTTTCGTTTGGTATAGGGCGCCCTATATTTGAACACGAATATATTTGCGGGAGAAAAACAAGAAGATTTATGAATAAAATAAAAATAACTGAAAATATATTTTAAATTGCTCCCGATATCGAGCTTGTGGTTTGTTTGACCACTTCGTCCTACTCTCTACTCTTCGTTCTGGCTATTGAATACTTATCTCACTCAGGTTTAGAGTTTCGGGCTGATTATTGTTATAGCACAGGTAAAGAATACAGGTAAATTGGTTTATAATATCGGTTTATTTTGTAACGAATAAGTTTCTAAAATGGCCGCCATGAAAATTGGAGGTAAGCCTATAACAAGTCCTATTTTTCGGGGATATCTAGTAAGCCAGCAGTTTTTAAAGTTAAAGAGAACCGCGATATTATATTGTTATTAAAATATCAGTTCCGGTCCCATGGAAACGGAACGCAATGTTCCGCATCCATACTAGGAAATCATGATATAAGAGAAAGTTGCAACGGCAATATATTCAGGAATTCCGTCCCGCCAAAAGTATTTATCAGCATACAGAGATTGTAAGGCGTTTGCATTTGAAATTTATTATTGGCATAGGCTACTTTTTATCTCGGTAAATTGCTCAGTTCCTGTGAGGGGTAGACGACGAGAGCGGGTAGTCGCAGTTAAAGAAGCTAGTTACTAGTACTTATTTTTCTACGAATTCTTTTAACACGCCTCTTCCCATGGCTGTGGGCAGAAACTGCAGACCGCCACCTGCAACGATCCCTACATACTCCTTTTACCTCGTTTATGTTCATTACATCTGGGGGCCAAGTCTACTAATTTACAACCGTCACAATGGTCTCTGCATTGTTAGTTTTTTCCAGATTTTGTATGGCAAATCTGTCATAAACACACGCACGATCAATACCAATGTCGAAAATAAGCTATATTGAGATAAAATGGGTACATTTTCCCTAATGCAGGGCCTCACTTTGGCTTTATATTTAATAATAGCGACATATCGTTAATCATCGCATTATAAGACACAAAAAACGATAGTTCTAGTGGAATAAACACCGCTAACATTCATTATACACGAGCAATATAAAACAGCCAGGCAAGCCTAAAGAAAACTCAATATCTCCTAAACCACACAAGTTAGTTTCAAGCAGTAAAAAAACTTGAAAACAGTATTATATTGCACATTAAAACCCTATAACATACTAGCTTGTTAAAATTCACAGAAAGAAAAAGTAAAAAAAACAGTTTTTTTTTTTTAATGCTGAATATTTACAAAATACTGTTTCAGAAAATGTATTTAATAACCGTGGTGCCATTACTCCTTCAGCGTGAATTAAAGTGACGATCATCACGAGGTGACAGGATAAGAGCTGGATAAGCGTAGCCGAGGGTCAAGTTAAAGGCCGTTATATTGGAGAGGTCAATGTCCAGCTGAGGTCTGCAGTGGCTGTTGATGATGATTACGTAAAAGTTTGATAGTTTCTGATAAAACACGGGTGGAAAAACAACAACGTTTAGTTATGAACTTAGCTACGAGTGCTACGACCACGTAGCTGCCGTAGCAATGACGTCAGTTACGTCGGAGCAAAACAACTTTACCCCTTTCATTCACTTTTATGTAAAAAATCTGCTAATCCAACATATTCAAAATTCTTGTTTCAAGATTGTCGTTTCATTCTCATTCATTGTACGGGGCGCTAACAGAGTTCTGTTGCAGTTTGCATGAATGCATTAGTTGCAATTGTGATCCCACAAGCTTTGTAATAAGGACTTTTATGAACGTCATACCATGAAACCGAAATCATGCGTCCAACTTGCATTCGTTCTGTGTCCCTAGTATTTCAGGGGATGCGATATCGAACCTGATACTCGTAGCAACAGTTTGGCCTTGGTACGTGGTCCTGATATATCAATCAGCACGCAATGGAATGAATATGAAATAGTGGTAGTTGTAGAATAGTAAATGTCTTGAAAAACAAGAAATGTAAAACAATATAATGCAAAGAATTGTAAACGCACTAAATTAAAAAGTAAATCATTAAAAAGAAAGAAAAGGCTTTGTCAACTTTGGTCTGCTTTAACAGACAGAATATATTTTTTTTAAGATATCACCATCATGCATAAAAAATAACAGCTTACCTTTGACCTAATTATTATTTTTAAAACAATAAAAACGTACTTATTCATACAAAGGTTAATAAAACTATTTTAATTTTCTATAAGAGTGAAGTAGTCACCAAACTGCAATTCTAAAAGTTAGAAATAACTATACTGAAATAATACAGGGTAGGTGACAGGATTCTTTTAGATCTTTTGAAATGTAGAAAACAACCGAAATAAAAAAAATTACACTACAACGTGCAAAAAATATGTAGTTTAAAAAAAAACACGCTTTTATCACTCACAGTAAATTATAAAATAATTAAATTGACTTGTTCTTATATTGCCTTTCTTCTTATATTTACAATGATTAAATAAAAAAATATATACCGCTTTGTTTAAATTAATTAAAATTACACAACTAAAAATCGCTCCTCGTTTTTTGATTTAATCATTTGATATAAAAAAAGAACTAATAGGTACAAGTCAATAACAATAGTCACTTTAACAAGTCAATATTTTCGTATTTATTCTTTTTTTTTTTGATATTTTGCATTTTTTCCCATTCCTGATCAAGACACCCACGTGCTGAATGAAACACGTGGTCTCAATTCGTTTACAAACGCCAGATAGCTCAAATACGATATACAATACTAGGAGCACATACACATCACGAGGGTGATTCGAAAATTTGGAGATCGTAATAGCGTAACAAGTATTGCCATAGTGCTGTAGGAAATTCATTTCTAACGACATCGGTCTAAAGTCTAGCTTTGCTTGCATTCTGTAGTCACTTTGATACGTGACTCTTTAGTTCCAATCACGGTGTGCTTGGAAAAGGTAGGTTTTCCGACTTTATTAGCAGTTTTCTTGAGAATTCTGACAGAAAAGTCAACCAAAATAATATGAAAATGAAGTGTTTTAGAATAATGAACAAATATCTGTAAAGTTTGTCTCTATAAACCGTGTAGTTCAGCCTATATTTGTATTATTAATCAAGGTAACCACCTCAGAATAGGGCAGTTCAGGGGTGGGTTGACATTTTCTTGGCAAATATTTCACGAAAAATAACAGGCTTGCAATGTGAAATGACTTATATTTGGAGCAGAATTAATGACCGAATAAAATGGAATAGTTTTCAATCGGGATACGCATTTGTTTATGTTGTAATTCTCAGGGAGTGAGAGCAAACTGCATCTATACAGCGTACTTCACTCTAGTTGCATCGTTGTCATGGAAACCACTTTGGCGTGCCATGTGCTTGGGAGACAGTATTGATCCATCCAGACCGTACAATATTTGAAGCACTAGGCTTTCATGTAACACTAAGAGGCTTTCAGGAATATGATTTTAAAGGCCGTCGTGTTGGCATCATAAATACTCGGTACAATTCATTGCAAATTACGTTTTGAAATAGTTTTGTAGTAGCGTGATGACATCGAGGTTTTTTTTTTTGGGTTGGAAGTCATGAAATGACTTCTCCCGCTCTGGGCGGAGCGGAAGGGCGTGTCAGACTCTTACTGACTAAAACCCACCCGTATTCCTTCAGTTACCTGAGCGCCCGGGCAACGGTAACTCTTTCGAACAATCCGCGACCCCGGCAGGCATCGGCCCTATAGGACTCCGTCAATGGTGCTGACATCTCTTTGAGGCGCGCGTAGAACACGACACGCCGTCGACCCGGGCCTGGTCCTTACCGGACGGCGAGCTGCCCATTGCTCGCCGTTTGCAAGCCCGCGTCTACGGCGGCCGGGAGTCGACTTTTGACTCCCGACGCCCAGGGTGTCTCCTCCTGCGGCGACTAGGGGCGTGAGGGCGCAACGATTGCCTCACCCACACGCGCTCCGCCTCCTCCTTCGCGAGCATTACTGCTTCGCAGAAGGCGGTATGGCCCCGAGGTTAAGGCGTCAGCTTTTCAAGCAAGAGGATGCGGGTTCATAACCGAGCAAACTATACGATATACTTAGTGAGTTATTCAAATACAGATAATAATTATACTTTCTAAGTTCATGTGTGAAGAGATTGGACGGTAAATATTAATCGTGTATGAGAAAATGCCTTTGGTACGCAGCCGGACAATACTAGGCTACTATTATTTCTATTTATATTATGTATATTTGTCACTGTAAAAACTGAAGTACGTTATGCCTGAACTTAGCCGGCTAACTTTCTTCATTGGTTTTAGAAGCGCTTGGTACATACATATAAACACAGCAGTCATAAAGTGTTCATTACAACAACTGTAGATTATGTTCATCTTTTCGTACCTCACTGCTCATAAACCTTATCCTAACTCTAAAAGGGGTACACAAAATCGTTATTATTAATGAAAATCAAAAATACGAAAGTTTAACTAAAGTCACTGCCATCTATCTCGTAAGGTTTGTCCCTGACCTTCAAAAGGGTTTATACGTGTGTTAGTAGTTCCGCGTGTGTCCGCAGCTGCAGCCGTTTATTTTGAAGGGCTTCGGGCGCTGTGGTCGCTGAATGCACTCAGAGGGACGATACAGGATGCGAATTTGGAAGCCATTCGTAGTGGCACATTAGCTCAGCTGGATGGTATAGAGCATCGCGTTTTCTGAAACGTGAAGGTCGTGGGTTCGAGTCCCACATGTGCCCTTTTGAACTCCAAACTTTTTTGAATGATTTTTGTACCAGTTTTGCATTATAAATGCATAAGACAAACCATAAAGTTTGAGGCACACAATGTAATGTCTAATAAACCTGTTCCTGTTAACTTTGTGCAGATTTTTTTATTATTTTAAATAACACTTACAATTTTATTTGATTACAAAATTTTGCATTAGAGGAGTATTAAGTTATAACAAAATAAATAAACTTGTAAAAAAAAAACTCTAACAATATGGAACACTTTTTTGAGAAAATAGTAGGTATGTACTTATAATCATAAGTATCCATATACATAGGCGGTTGAGATAGGGGATTGAAATACCATCATGTTAGAAGTGGAATGAATGGATGGAATTAAATATTGGAGCTTTTAGTAAGATACAAATATACACGATTTTGTACGTTTTGGCAATTCTACCCCTAGAGGGTGAAATAAGGGTTGGAAGCATGTAAAAGTAGAATTTGTTTTATTTAGCACAGATAAGGAAATGTATTTGGAAAATAAACCGCTACGGAATTAGAAATTACGAAATACTCGCGGACAAAGTAGCAAGTGAAGTGCTAGTATCGAAAATAAGAAACCTGAAACTTTCCTGGTAACCGTTATAGTATACCATCCATAATTTTCTGTCAACTGAAAGTTATTTTAGTAGTGTATGGCCGATTCCTGAAAAAATAAGAAACATTTATTATGAGCAGTTAGCCGGTATGATCATACGTTAAGATTTATCATCTAGAAATTGTTGTAAACCTGATTGACGCGTCATTTATAAACAATAACCTCCTCGTATGTTATGTTACCCTAGTGTACTGATTTTGATGAAAGCCTATAAGTAGATTGCCCAGTACATAATATTTGCATGTGGTGGCGACACTGCCGTGTAGACAGACGGATTGATAAACTCAAACTCAAAGCATCTATTTCAAGTAAACCATTTACAGTCACTTTTGAATTGTCAAGGAGTTGGTCAATTAGTCAGAAAGTTGAAGCTTGTATCCCATTCCAAAACGTAGATCTCTATGGAAAAGGACGGGCAAGAAATAGTACTATGCAAATTACTAGTGTGAAAAAACAGCTACTGTAAAAAACGGTGACGTTCTAACGTTAGCATTGGTTTGATAATTTCTTGGGGCTCATTGAGTAATAATATTGTTTTGTTACTTTATCCCTTGTCATGATTTCACACTTTCTAACCTACCCCGGACATACTTATTGTAGGTTGACTAAGAGTTTGCGTTCTAAAACGCAAATCTAGTAAATAACCATAGCTAGCTACGATAATTGTAACAAAATAATTATAGACGTTGGTGATAATTAAAAAAAAAATATTGTCAGTATCAAACAATGTCATTGACAAATGCGACGGATTGCGTTGCCTTATTTCAGTTCATTGTGATGTAAAGCACAGGTAAATCGTTATCCATGCTAAAAATTAACGTAAGGGTCAATATGACTTGATAATTTAAGTCCAAATGACTCACCATATATAACGTAGGTAAGCGACATGGTATTTTTACCTACTTAGACCCTGACTAATGTATGGGACAAAACTAAAAAAAACTAAAGTGACGTGTTGTTAAAATGTACTCGATTGTGTTTGAATTGAAGACAAAAAAAATACTGTGCGGAAAGAGACTTGCAATGGTTTTTATACAAATATTAATTTGAAATGTCATATACTACAAGTTTTTAACAAAAATATTGTCTAGGCCTATGGAATATATGTGATTTAAGGCGCTTCCCTGACCAAACGACCTTGAGCGTTCGGTCCTTCTCTGTTCCTTCGTTGAGTCTCGCTCTGTCCCGCTCCCTGCGCATGCCCATTTATCATAGACTTCTCAAAAATTGTGAAAATATTTTAATAAAAAACGACAAGTGAGCTTTTGAAATAAAATAAAACGACTTACGAGATTTTTAAACTATCTATCTATTAGTGTAATCCTTAAATTATTAGAACGTCACCTTTACGAAAAGATGCATGCAATTAACAATTTTAGTCACTTTTTTATAAGGAGATTTTAAATGTATTTACAATACATAAAAACAAATAAGAACGAGCAATGTGATGATAGGATAACGAACATTAATTATGTGCTATTAGATGTAGTTTATTACTCTTAATTAATGAGTTAATAGCCGCTTAATAACACACTACCGCAAGGTTTTGCTCGGGGTAGCGTATTAATAGTAAAAAAAAAAAAAACAAGATTAGAATAGAGAGCGAGGAATTCCTAGTCGAACGGTATAATATGTAACTCATTTTCGACAAAATGTCCCTTACGTTGTATCATATTTCCACTATAGTTATTGTTACATTGACACAAAATTACAGTATGTATTTTACATTTGTAAAGTTGCCAGCTGCATTATTCTATTTATTTAATGTCTCTTGGTTTATTTACGTCGTGTTCTGAACGAACTTTACGCTAGCTGCATCGTTACCATAGAAACCGCTGTGGCGTGCCATGTGCTTGGGAGCCTGTATTGATCGATCCAGAACCTACAATATTTTAAGCACTAGGTTTTCATAAACCAAAAAGAAGCTTTAAGGACTGTGTATTTGAAGATCGTAGCGATCGCTCTGGAGACGGCAGGAATTCTTGTATCATTGTACATTTGTTTTTTTGGTTGGGAATCGTTATATAACTTCTCTCCTTCTGGGCGGAGCGGGAGGGCGATGTCAGACTTTTACTGACTAAAACGGTTACCGTAGCCCTGGCACACAGGCAACTGAAGGAACACGGTTGGGTGTTCTTTCAGTTGCCTGTGTGCCAGGGCTACGGTAACCCTTTTGGACAAATCCGCGACCCTGGCAGATATCGGCCCTAACGGACCCCATCAATGTGTGCTGACATCTCTTTGAAGCGCGCGTGAAACACAACGCGCCGTCGACCCGGGCCTGGTCCTTGCCAGACGGCGAATTACCCATTGCTTGCCGTCTGCAATTCCGCGCATACGGTGACCGGGAATCCGCTATCAACCCCCAACGCCCAGGGCGTCTCCTCCTGCGGCAGCTAGGGGCGTGAGGGCGCAACGATTGCCTCTCCCTCACTCCTCCTTCGCGAGCATTACTGCTTCGCAGAAGGAGGTGACGGCTTCACATGCCCTCTTGCTCCGTACCATAGCCTGTAGTGCGAGAGATCGCAGGTGTCGATCGCCTCCGTGAGGACACGGCGGTGCTTTGCGCAAGCCGGTCAGACCTCCACCGTATGCTCCACCGTGTCCTCCGGGCGATCGAAACAGTGATAATGCCCGGGCATTTCCTCCTGTCTTATGCGAAACAGGAACCTCCCAAAACAACCGTTTCCAGTGAGTACCTGCGTCAGGTGGAAGGTAAGGACGCCGTGGCACCTCTTAATCCACTCCTAAAAGAAGGGACTTACCGCCGCAACTGTGCCAAGCCCATTGTATCATTGCACTTACCGATATAACATTGTAAAGTTAATGTTCTTGGGTTTCCCTCGGCCGTAATGAAGGATGTCATGAAAATAACGGCACTGGTTTTTCAAGATTACGTATCTCAATGACAAAATCGTAACAAATGTGAATGGCAAATGCGAATCAGGTCAATAACGTCCGAGTCATAGAACTTATAGCAGGTCAGTATTATACGAAAAGTGAAGTATGTTGTAATTTTGTACCATGTGCTACCACTGTAAACTTTTGCTTTGACATAATATACTTATCATCTGGTCTGGAAATTGCGGTAAAAATCTAGACATACTCTGCATTCAGGAAAGTTTTGTCTCTCCATTATTGTTCTTTGTATCTGCAAGGATTTAACAACAAACCAATCAACAGGGAAAAACTTTATCGCTAAAAACAACCTCTTACTAAAAACCATTGCATGAAATGGGATGACAAACATGAAATGACTAGTAGTCTACATCAAAATTGTTAATACAAAAGCTAAAAGTGCAAAAATGTGGCGGCACATATGGGACTTGAACCCACGACCTTCGCGTATCAACCCCGTACGCGTATGCTCTAGTCTTTCCAGTTGAGCTAATGTGCCAGATACAAACTGCATCCAAGTTCGCAACCTCTATCGTCTTGCAGTGCATGGAGCGACAACAGCGCTCTACACCCTTGAAATTTTCAACTGCGGCCAGACACAGAACTAACACACTCAAAACCAAATTCTTTTGAAGCTTGGGGAAATAAGTCACACGGGCCAGGCAGGTGGCATTTATTTCAGGCAAACTGAAGTTTCAACTTTGAGAAATATTAATTTCTAAAGTATAGAAAATAATATCCATTGGTTTTGTTGATTCCGATTGGGCAGGTGACAAAGTTGATAGACGGTCAACTGGTGGTTATGTGTTTCAAATTTATGGTTGTATCATTTCATGGGTTTCTCGCAAACAGACTACAGTTGCTCTGTCATCCACAGAATCCGAATATGTAGCTTTAAGTTTAGCTGTTAGCGAAGCTTGTTGATTGAAAAATCTTTTTGAATGTTTTGAAGATAAAACTATTTGTGTGAAATTGTTTGAAGACAATCAGTCTATAATTAAACTTTGTAAAAATCCGCAATTTCATCATAAAATTAAACATATGGATATTAAAGTAAATTTTGTGCGCGATATGGTAAATAATAATATTGTAAGTGTTGATTACATCAGCACAGATGACCAAGTGGCAGATATTTTAACTAAACCCTTGGGTAAAGTAAAGTTTGAAAAATTTAATTTTTTTTGGGATTATGTTAGTTTTTGTTTATTTATTGTTCAACAAAAATGTAATATTGTATAATTTGTATAGTTTTAACATTGAGGGAGGGTGTTGTGAAATAGGAAGTATTGCAATGTTAAAATATTATTTGTAGTTAGGTGTATGGCAATACCGACTTCCTCTTCCCTTTTTCTCAAGAGACGCCATCGTGCGTGTGCACGTTATTATTCAGTCTGTATATTTTTCCATAATAAACTACAGTAAAAAACATACCTGGGACTTTCCACTTAACCTCCACTTGCACTTGCACTTGCTGTATATATTATCTTATCTTATCTTGAAGAAGTTTAAGAGAAGCAGATGATGAGAAAAAATAAGAGAAACGACGAAACGACCTCAACTAATCCTTTAGTAATTATTTTACATACAACATGCTTTATCTAGACATTATAATTATTTTAATTACTATTGATCCTTCAGTATTTAATTACACTTCATCTGTAACAATGTACATACAACAGATTAAAAATAAATGTACTGATGAAGTTGGAAACGTGTATTGTGTCTGAAAGTAAGCAGATCAACATAATTATTATTGTATTTACAAACCTGTTCGTTGTTAGTTTGTGTTAGCGTGTTGATAAGAAATATGGCCAAGTCTTTCCTTATTATAGCGTTAGGAATATTATTAAGCGGGCTACGTGGTGCTACGTGATGCTACGTCGTAGCAAACATTACAGCTACGAGAGCTACGCGTTTGTAACAATACGGACCGTCTGAATAAAGCGTTAAAGTTACTGTTGTCTTACATTTCCAGTGACTAATAATGCTCAAAGAATATTATGCAGTCACGTGAGCAAAATAAGTTTATTAATAAAAGCTTTGCCAAGAATTTGGCGGTCACTAATGTAAGGTCAACCGCACGTCAATATGAACTCATATAGTATGTTGAACTAAATTTTACATGCGTGAATGTTTTTGTCGTAACGAAAATACCCGTAAATCGCTTCAAAGTTACAAGAACGCATAAGCACTCAGAAGTTATACTTTTTCGTAAAATTTCACTGTTGAATACTAGCCACGCTGCCCGCTAGCTACTTGTGATGGATGTGAACGGCCGTGTCTGTGATGGCGGTAAAAGTAATAAGTTTTATGAAATGGTGGCGCGTAAGCCAATGCATCGGTCACCCCCAACTTTCTCAGTCTCTTGTCTTAAGAACCATTATTTATCGTAAGCGAATGATATGGACATGTTTGTGTAAAGGACATTGTTCGGCGTCCACACATCGTTCGTCTAAGAACCAACCGGGACGTGAATTTACTTTTTGTGTTCTAAATAATGCATATATTCGACTTAAGCCAAATTAAAATTACAGACACTTTTGAGAATTGTATAAAATCCAAAACACTCTCACATTTTGAGGTTATAATAAAATTATGCACATAGAAACATACATTACGGGAATAACTTAGCGTTTATTAGTGAAAATACATCGTATTTTATCTACAAACGTTTGATTACATAATACTAGGTAGTCAGAACTATTCTTTCTATACTAATTTATTTGCAGTTTAGGGATATTCATGGACTGTATCGTTTTTGTGTGAGGTATGCAGACATTTTGTGTAATAATTGAATGTCTTTGGAGTTCGGAGTAAGTATTACATTTTACTACATACACTTATAATCTCGCTTGTTTCAAAAGAGTTAGGCAGAGCACCAGAGGTATACATTTTGTGCTCTGCCTAACCCATTTAATATCCCTTATATATTCTATTTTATTTATCCTTCTATGTTTTTGATCCCATGTAATAGGGGCGAGTTAATCACGATATTTCGGGCGCTCATCCAGACTCCAGGCTGCAGCTGAGAATTTCGAAAATCCCAATAATACTACTCAACCCAGGGATTGAACCTAGGGCGATTAGCCGCCGCGCTTAAAACCTTAAGACGTTAACTCCGGCAGCCAAGATGAAGTAAACAGCTTTTGCAAGACTTCAGAAATAAAATAATATGGGATCAATCTAAATACTTCATAAAATAAAACAAAAATGTTTTGCTTCAGAACGTGTTTATTAAATAATACCGACATTACATTATCTGGTGCACATCAGTTGGGATCGATGTTTGTTGTTGTGAATGTTTTATTAACTCATACATTCTATTTTACGCCAATGATATGAAAATACTTAAAACGTACTTCATCTGACACATCTTTACTCCAAAGCATCTCAATAGGTTTGTAGATTACTGTAGACTAAACAAACTTCAACTAAATGTATCCAAATGCTTTCATATGACTTATATACGGGAAGTAAACAATTGGTTCTGGGTACGCTTTGAACAACCATACAATCACTAAGGTGAGCAGTATTATGGACTTGGGCGTTATCCAGAATAGTTAAGGTTATATTTTAAATGCGTATTGATGAAATCATTAAGAAAACGTCTAACTCCCTAGGTTTTATAATAAGGTCATTTACTCGCTTTAGCTCTGTAAAACCATTCAAAGTTCTATACTTTTCATTCATACGCAGCCACCTAGAATACGCATATCAAGTATGGAATCTTCAGTATGTCGTGTATGCGTCTAGAATCCTACTATTATAAATGTGAAAGACCTTTGTATGGGTTAGCTAGATCAAATAACAATATGGTTCTACAAGAGCTTTCATCTTGATCACATGCATTTTTTGAAGTGCGAAGCCTCTGGCGCGGCGGTGCATTCGCGATGACGTATGTCAAACAAAAAACATAAGCATAGTTGGGACGTAGTTTAGCAGCAAGGACTCAAACCACACTATGGTCAAAAATGAGTTATGTATGCCAAAGAGGTCCTAAAAGTTTGTTCTTTCACTCAACAAAAAAGATCCGTGATACAACAAAGATAAGGTAGATTTTTTAATGATGCGTGCCAACCCACATAAATATGGGTATTTTTCTACAAACCACTGTAATAACCCAAACTACCCAAGCAGTTTTTAATAAATTTAACTTGAAAGAAGAAGGTCTATATTTAATATAACAAAATTATCTCCAACCGTAACATCATTGCAGCAATACACACCTAAACTTAAAACCTCGACAACTCAAAAATTACTTTTTGTGGGTTGAGTCCTTTCTGCTAAACTACGTCCAGTTATGTAAGTTGTACTAGCCCCCGATCGTTATTTATAGAGGCAGTGACTAGGACAACATGAACACGAAGGATTGACCATAGTGTAGTAGTTTCACTTTCTATGAACCCGCGTTCATGAATGGACGTCTCGATATAGATCGGTTCTTTTATTCTACTGTTTTAGATGAAGTTAGCCACCACTATATCAAAATATGTCTTTGATGTACATGTATGTTGAAAAGGTTCCTCGTGGTCTGGTCGTTCACCGTATTCAATAACTCAAAGAACTTATTGTTGGTTTCCATAATTATCTTTTTGTGCTGGCGAGCAGACATTAGAGCTAATTCAGCATCTCTCGTTCATATTATTTGTATCCCCAAGAGATCAATCTGTGGAAAATAAAAAATGATCGACTTTAAAAACCATTTTTGTACATTAATGTCAAGGACTAGTTTGAAATCAGCGCTGTGCTTTTATACATGCAAATCCGAAGCGAAATCTCTTGCTGCACATACTTTTGTCTTCATCTACCTGCCTTTTCGCAACTATGATGGCGTCGGCTTCCAGTCCAACCGGATCTAGATGAATACCAGTACTTTACATGAAACAATTGCCTATCTGACCTCCACAGCCCAGTAACTGGGTTATCACGACCGCCACCCCCCACCCTTTAGTACGACTGGTTATTAGACTTTCGAGCTTCTGACTAATTACATGATTGACTGCATCACTATTTAACATTTAACAAGATAGTTTTCGGACGCAAGCATACACATAAAGGAAAAATACTACTTCAGTAAACCTTAACAACTCAACAATTTTAACAAAATGTTGAGTTCTGACCTGCGCAGGCATTTTATACAAGAACAGCAGTAGATTAAAGGAAGGGTCATTTACTCGTATCACTGCCACCGCGTTTCTGATGACGGAGTGTAAGCTGCCCTGTGCTGACTGCTACTGTGAGGTGAGCCACGTCTCTACAGAACCTTCGGCTCGCACGGGACGCTCCAGCTTGATATCTTCACCTTCCGATGACACTATTGCTATAATCTTGTTGTATTCTGAAATCAGAAATTAATTTTATTGTTAGTTGTAGAACTCAAAAATTAAAAGAATTGTCGGTGTGTGGCACCTCAAAACAATAGGCCAACCGTCTCCAAAAGTGGGTCTCAAAGATTTTTGGGATAAATCGTAGTGATCCATCTACGTGCTATTTACTGCGTTCACCGATCGATCGAAGAAACTTTCAGGCAATTTACGAGTAACAATATAGTCCCTAAGCACGAAAAATGAACTCAACGATATCATGAAACTTAACGTATCTGATGTTTTCAAATATCGACAGCAAATGATTTTGTATACATATGAGATTCCTGCCTAAAATTTTCAATAACGCAGCGTCAGACACAAAGAAGAATCTCGGAAACATAGTTATTTTCCTCTCTAGGTAGCCGCTAAGACTTTTCTGCCACAGTCCTAGCTGCTCCTGAAGATATGAGAGCCAGAGACGATGAACTTCAATATATTTTTCTTTCAACGCCGAATGAAAATGTCCTATGAAAAAAGTGGTCATAAGCATTATGAAAGGACTGGGGGGGAGTTTTTATACGTTATTGGTGATACTGTCCGAACCGGAGGCTTTCTGAGGGTGGAGCCCTTTAATGATGTCATGCATTTCTTCTGAAGTGGGAGGCAGAGGATCATCAGGGTATTCAACGGGTGGGAGTGAAGATCTACGTTTGACTGCAGCGTCTACCTTGTCCAGGTGTGCTTGGACTAAGCCGTAATTGATTTAGGTACTTTATAAATAAGGTCAGGAATAAAAGTAAAAGTTGTATTAAAATTAGTTAATAATCTGATTGTTTACTTGTGTAGCACACACTCAATAATTATATTTGTGAAATACTCAAAAAGGGAGATATTAATACAACACAATTAATATATTGATTAGAGTGCGTTCACTGACAACTTGTCATCAGGATTCCCTTTTATATGTCTCGCTCCGAACTAAAGATGTCCCGTCTGGCTCATGTTATTCACATCTCAGAAGTGTCTAGGGACCAAGGTATTTAAAAAATATTTATTTTATTGCCCTATTGAAATTAAATAAAAATGTCTATTTATATTGATTCAATTATATGTTTTCCTATGTGTAGATCGCTAAGAAGTAAACTCTGGTTTTGCATTAATAAACCTTCAAGTCATTTGTTTAAATTTTAACAGAACATTGGTTAAAAGATCATCATGTAATGTCTATTAATTATGAAAATGATTGTGTGGTTAGCCATTTCAGCTGAAAACGTATGATAAATGGTGGGACTTTTTTTTAAATTCTGTTAAGTCGAAAGAACGAAAAGACATCATCAGACTTTCTGCCAAACACATCATTGAATTGTCCTGTGTTGAGCTTGAAAACATGTTATAGTAAGCGTATACCTCCAAGTAACCAGAATCTATCGGTGATTATGTAATAGAAGATGTGTTAAAGAAACTTACTACCAAGTCAACGTTATTGCCAAAGTTGGAAGGAAACGTATTAACTTTTCCTTACGTCAGGGTTATGAGTCGAGATGCAATGTTGCTGTTGTTTCATTTAACACAAAGCGCCCTCTTTCCACTATACTCGTACATAGGAAAATCTTGGGGAAAGCTCCAGATCACTAGTGAATCAATTAGAGAAGAAAAGTTTAAAAAAATGTAGGGGTACGTCTAAATATCTAAGAAAAAAAAAAAATACCAAAGAAAGTAGTAAAGATTATGGTGAAAATTGCCAAAATCAGATATTATGAGCACTTTGGAGTCACTGTCGGTCACTGTAAAGAGGACTTTTAAAAAAGATCATCAAGCACAGAAGAACACAGAAGAAAAGTTGAAACATCAAAAATAATAATTCTTCAAAGAGGTTCCAGTTAGTGATTAGAACTCCGAAGGAAACTTCTAAAAGCTTCTAATTTCTGATAAAACGGCGTCAAAAACTAGTGTTGAAAATTTAGTTAAATCTTATATAACTATCCAAAAAAATAATGTTATGTGCCGTTCATAAAACATGGAATATAAAGCGAAAAACAGCCATGGAACCACTAGCATCACAATTTAATACTAAAATAGAGCCTTGTGGTGTTTTTAATGTTATAGAGTTACCTTTTCTAGGTGCAACTTCGCACGGTGTTGTGCAGAGAGAAGGCACCATAGTGGAAATAAAGTGTACAGTTAATGAATTTAGGACTTCATTGGATGATGCCATAGATTAAATAAATATGCTTTAGGAGAAAAACGAAAGATGGACTTTCCATAAATTTAAAAAATCCTTGGTACATTCAGGTGCACGGACAGCTAAATATAACCGGTAGGAAAACATCTATTTTTGGCGTATGGTCGGGATGCAAAAATCATATCAAAACTGAAATTAGACAGACAGACGATCATTTTTGGGCACAATTCATGGAACCGAAAATAGCAAATTTTTACATGTTGCCAGAGTTATGTGATCCCAGACATACGAAATATGAAAATTAGGGATTTAAGGGATTTCACATAATTTTTTTTTTCTTTCGTCATCCTCTTCCTTCTTATTCCTCGATTTTTTTCAAAATGTTGAATTATTCATTCAAAAAAACATCTTTAAAATTCGTTCTATTCTAAACAGACCTCAAAGGTATAACACTTTATTTGACATCAGTCTTATTCTTATGACATATTATTATGCGTTTAGGTATTGCGTGCTCTTGTCACTAAGGGTACCAGCTGTTTCAGAACCCAATGACTTGATACGCGGCGATGGAAAGAAACCAGACGGATTTCTCATAATGCTTTGTAAGTTAGGTCGGCCTATGGTGTGTGATGCAACATATTGTGTTAACTCCCTTCCGCCATCCCATCTTCCTAGCACGGCGGGCTGTGCTGGGGCGGCTACTGCAGGTGCGGAAAACCTCTAACGGTGCAAAAACTCCAATCTTATGGGGACTTATATGTTTCAGCCGTATTGGGCTGAAATCTAGGGCCATGCAGTCCGAGTACCCACTTAGTTTTTCGAGAAATCGCCAAGCGGTTGGTTATTGCGGCTGGCCTATTTTTTGGCAAAAAAATCAGCACAAGGACAAGTAATTTTATTTGGCTTTAGGATGACAATGTATGGCGGCAGAACAATTTTCTTTGGTCGGTCATTGAAAACTAATCCGGTATATTGCAGTAAACTTTGCTTACGTGATGTAGGAATTTGACATCAGTCACATGTCTATAATCTTATATACAATGTGAAAGCAAAATTTTATACTACTGTAATAAATTAATGTTAAGTTTAATAATTTTACTTCTGGCATCCTTCCAAAAATAGTTCAGTTCACCCTAACCGAATCAGTTTGATAGTGCGAGCGGTATAGAAAGATACAAGGCGCGGGGAAGTGGGGGTGAAATATGAATTTCAGCTAAACTATTACAAGCCCTTAATGCGTATAACACAATCGCAGCAATACGCATACTCAATATGAGTTCATCCAAATCACGTTGCGGAATGGCCGCCCTCTTCCGTTGTAACAGGCGAAAAAGATATTATTCTGTTGCGTACGGCATCCATATTTGGCAGAGCTCTTCTTTGAAGCATATTCCATGCGTGCTCAATGGGATTCAAATCTGGCGACTGAGCAGAGATTCACACAAAAGGAGTACCTAGTTATTTTTGTGTTTCAATATTACAAAAACAAAATGTATGTGCATCCCGTGTATTCTACAAAAATACTACCGACAAATTGTGATTTTTAGTTAAACGAGTTTATTGATATAAGTTTTCTGGTAGGTACTTACGCGTTATTGTTGATTGTTTTAATCTAAATAAAATTAAACATTGATTCGAATACTGTTGAGAATCAGAAATTTTCGAACGTCAGATTTTCCCTAAACTTGCCCCAAAACTCCCACGCTTCAGCACTTCCTAGTGTTTTCTTGAAGAAGTGGCGCGACAAACTCTAGCAACACGCCTTTGTTTGTATTTTTTTAAGAAAAATACTGTTCGTGACTGCTGAGTATAAACTACATAATGATAAATGATAATTATAAATGATTTTATTTCTGTAAGTAGGCTTACACAAACACGTTTACACGTCAATCATATTTTTAAAACTAGATGAGGTCGGCGTTTCCTATCTGACTACTCTGAGAAGAAAGGCCGAAACAAACTCAGAGGTCACAGTCTCTTTTAAAGTCCAGACATAATCTTGGTCAGATCATGTGAAGACCATGTAGATTTATGTCTGAAATGGTCTTTTGAGGAAAAACCACACAGAATGAGTGGACCTGTCTAGCCAATGCACGCATTTGTCACTAATCGTGGAGCTCAACTCAGAACTAAAGGAGCTCAACCACTCGACGAACAATACCAAAGAAAGGACATTTGGGTAGGCCGCATAAAGCACTCAAACTGCCAGATTACAGATTATCATTGAAACTACCTGAGAAAGTGAAAAATAAAAATAAAAAATAAAAGTTTCCTACATAGTCCTCACATTCACAATAAATAAATAATAATACTATACTTCACAAAGTAAATTGTCATGAAATTGTATACATAATAATTATCAAAATGTCAAAATTTATGTAAAATAAAAAACTAAAAAAATTTGCTAAAATATAAAATAATCAAAAAAAAACAACATTCAGTATGCAAAAATTGGAGCAACTCAATCCCAAGCCTTTTTGTCCTCAATATAATATAATGAGTTTTGATGCGGTTTTCACCATCGTCTAGACAATTTATTTCGGAAGGCAAAAGTTTGTGACACATTTACTTTTAACATAGATATATTATAGTATAGCACCGAAACTTATTCTAAAATCTAATATACGAGTATAAAAATCTCGTGTCACAGTGTTTGTTATCGAACTCCTCCGAAACGGCTTGACCGATTTTTGTTTTTTTTTGTGTATATTTGGTAGGTCTGAGAATAGATCGTAAAGTATATTTCATACCACTGCGGGTGAAACCGCGGGACGCAACTAGTAATAGATAAATATATCTCGCGACCAATTCTGAAATATCGCGATTGCACCCATGTGAAACAGGGGCTTGTTACAGACTAATAAGTAAGAAGAAGAAGCCATAATACTGAGGGTGGGGGGAGATGCGCTACAAGATGGAAGGAATAGGCGAGGCGTTTGTCCTTAGTGGAGCTTATATAGCTCATTGCTAGCTTAGCTCTAATTATTAAGAACCCAGTAATTTTAATATATTAATCCTTTAAACATGCCGCATATCAATAAACCACACTGACATTGGTTTCAGGAAACATTCGGGTGACAAACAAAGAGGTAACTACCTATCATTCCTGTCTCACTTGTATAAAAGGATCCGTACTATGCAGCGTGCGGCAGTGTTTGGCTGGGAGCCAACCTAGCCGTTTGGTTGGTCCCTGTCAAACACTGATATACAGTGTTTTCTTCAGGGTATGCACTATGCATGTACCATACACGCACTTATTTAATGTAGTTCTCTCTGAACGTTTCAAAATTTAAATTAACAAGTGTGCAATAAACATTGTATCAGATAGAATAGCTTAATGTCGATCCGATCAAGCCAAACTATCTACATAATTGAAAAATTCAATAAAAGAAAACGCACAGCCTAAGCCTAGGTCTAGGGTCTAGAAGTATGAAATGATTCATTAGAGTTTCTTAATAACGAAGGTGAGCGTTGAGGAAATTGAGCAAACCTCAGTTTTCCGGCTGTGCCTTTAATTAGGTACAGCCTGAAAACTAATGGTAACCAAATGGTAACAAAAATAAAATTCCACAAAATATGTTTCGTATCTAAAATATGCACACAACTACGACGGGGCTTATTTACTTTCAAAAGCAAAAAAATCTTTAAACTTTAAATGGGTGCTAACATGTAGATTTTATTTCCGGAGTGTTGTTTTTGATTTTGTAGGAAATTCATGGAAACAGTTACATTTTTTTACCTCGAGACCGGGTTTTGTGCCATTAAATAGTAACATTAATTATACAATCTAACATACATAACATCACGCCTGTATTCCCCGAAGGGTTAAGCAGAGGTGTACCTATAGCACACCCACATTTCGCAAGTTATGTTTAAGTCCCGTATACAATCTATGGAAAAAAACAACATATTTTAAGGTGATTGAAGCAAAAAGTAGTTGAAGTACGAAGGAAAAGAAAACGTTTTCACTGGTTATAATAATACATGTACCCTCTGCTATGCAGGTCCGCTTCCCTGGTTTTATTTTCATCAAATATACTACAGGCTATTTATATAAATTTAACTATATATATATAAAACGTTGTTCTCAAGGCGAATAGCTGAAAAGTAACTTATTTTTTTTATATACATGGGCTAAATGACAATGTTTTTGTTTCGGAATTATTTAATAACGATAATTGTTACGGTGTAGCACACATGTAAGACGGAGGAAATATCCCGGCTACGCCGTGGCAGATGTCGTGACCATGTCTGTAGCTTGTGTGGCACAGCTGTAGGAATATCAACATCCAACAGTTTCAATAAACCGTCAAGATTATAGTGGTGACTAATGTTATATAAGATTTATTAATTGATTTCATTCAGGAAGGTTTTAAACCAAACGAACATAGAACCAGAGAAGAACAAGACCAAGAACATTCTTTACTTATATTTTTGACATTTTATTTTGGAGAGACCGACAGAAGAATGTATACAGAAAATGAATATAGTAGGGTTGAGTGATTAATTAATTCGTTTAACATTTTCTATTTTGTTAACTCCCTGTTTCTTGTTGACAGCCCCACACAAAACTACCTACTTATTAACACCGTAACTGGAAAATATTTTTAAAGCCAATTATTTCTAAAAGAGTAACCGTGTGTCTTGCCGGCTCGACTCCATGGGAAACGACCAGTATTAAAATGGGTTCACTTAAGTACAAGGGAAAGTTGCATCAAGTTAATTTAAATAATACCACATTGTAAATCCATCAGTGAGATCAGTCATCAATCCATCAGTCAAAACAATGCAGCACGCTAAGGCAACACGAAACATAATCCAATCATTGAGAGGAATTTTGCTGAAACAACAAATTTCATGAAATGTTGATATTAGTTTATTCCCAAAAGTCACCAGATTTAGCCTGACTTTTTCTGCGGGGTTACCTAAAGGACCATGGTCATTTTGAACACTATAAGCAGAATATTTGTGATTTTGATAGTGGAATAATCAATAGAGTATTCGAAAAGGTGAAAATTATATTTTAAATGCGGTTACATTTTAAACCTACAAAAGGAAGGAAGGCGAATGTTACTTTTCATACAAAATTGCAATCCATTTATTTAAACTAAATACATATGTGGCAACCCAAATAAAAAATACCACGTGTATTTTTAAAAAACTGTACTTATAAAAGCCACGAGTTCCTATTCATCTGACTTAAGCCCGGACAACGACAAAGCGGAGATGGGCGGAGATGTGCGAAGCAGAGAGGAGATGCTTAACAGAAGCTGTGCGGAGATGCCTACTGGCTAGACCGGAGCCGAGATGTGTAGTGGCTAGAGCAGAGCTGAGCGGCGTGCGGCGAGCGTTGGATGTGGGGCGGGCGCAGCGGCGGCGGGCGAGTTCTGCGACGCGGGGAAACTACAGTTGCCGCTCGCTGCGCAACGTCGTCGCCAGCTCGCAAGGCCTGTGCCTTGACATCTCTGTTTTGTTCGCGCTAAGCAAATATGAGATATCTCCTTTAGTCTCTGCTTAACCGTATCCGCTGAAGATATGGAGACGAAATATGTAGACAACGAAACCCTATTGGTTGTTTCTAACACATCTCCTCTCCTCTCGTCTCGTCTCCACTTTGGTGGAGTCCGGGCCTTAAGACAAGAAAGATGTTACTTCTGTGATTTTATGCTAACCTAGTACCAAATGACTAAAATCTCGGTATAGTTTCCGCAATAGATTTCAAAGGTTAAAACAAATAAATGGAATCATAATTATACAATGAAGGTACTCAACTAGGCACACTTCACTTTTACTGTAGTTTTACAAGTTTATCTATGTAAAAGCGTATCGCTCAACTATAAACCTCCCTTTCTCCACAAACTTTCTCTTTTTCGCTAAATCAGGTACCGCCCCCGGCCCGCCCCTAATATTTGCCTTTCACTTAAATATTTCCCTTTCAGATAACTTCAATGTCTGGCCTCGCAACTCTCGATATCTACCTTCTCCTGTTACCCTGGTAGGCTATGTGCAATAATAATTTGTTGCTAAGGTAGGCGGAATTTAACAATATCACAAAAAGTTATTAAAATCGGTTAACACGCTCAAGAGTTATGCACAAACATAATCCTCGAAAAATCATGGTTAATCTGAAGGTTGTAACTTTACTCCGCGTTTATTACTCGTAATAGTAGAAACGAGACGAGAGAACATACGACACCGAGGTAACACTTTATTACCCTAGTAAGTTACTGGGTCCAATGCCCAATTAATCCATAGTACAGTAGGTTGGTCCGAGAACTTTGTAACCTTCGCTATATTCTATACTCGTCCGATTACAGTGGATGAGAAGAACAATGCATTTGTGCCGGCAATTTATAATTGTTAATTTAAAGCAAAAATTATGATTGTTTAATAACTACCAAGCATTAGATAATGGTCACATTATGCAGAGGATGCAATTTTTGTTTGTTATGACTGATGTTATTTTCATATGGGTACTATTTAAGTATGCACTCAATAAATGTTAATATATATATTTAATGAATTTATATCAGTGTGTTCACTCTTCGTAAAAATACTTATCAATCTCTTTTGAATGAAAGCGCTAAACATCTACATAGTAATAATTAAATCTTGAGGTTGTAACGTCGTAAGTATAATTAATGGTTAAACGAACTTACCTTAAGGGATGTTCGACCATAATTAAACGAGACGTTACATCCGAATAGATTTAAGGTCCCTCGGAAACCCATAAACTAAATCCCTTCCAACAGTTCATCAAACGAGAGTAACGTCTCTAAAAAGGAATAAAGTCACATAGAGATGGCGCTCTGGTCTTCGGATGTAGACTAGAAACAATTTGAATTTTATAACTCAATTTTGATTTCCGTAGCTCTAAAAATTATGTGCAACGCTTACGAGAATTTGATATAGTAATACTTAAATCTTGAGGTCTTTGTGCGGTAAATGACGGTAGTCAGTTGTGTTTTATCAGATCAAAACCTAGCTATTTACTAGGTTGTCATGGCTAAATTATAGGTATATGAACACTCGTACATAAAATAAAGGGTGGCCCATCGACGTGCAGACTGAAACCATGAACTTCGGCATATGCTTCTAGGCCCCCTAACGTAGAAATTGTTCGTCGGTTATCCAAACAAAATCAGCTGTTGCATAGAAAAGTGCAATACCTTCGCGGTCAAAATGTAAGGCAGGGTACTTTTTATTTTTATTTAACCATTTATGTAAACACATATATAAACCGACAAGAAGAAAGGAACGAAAAAAAAGGTACAAAGGTGATCCTTATTTCTAAAGAAATCTCTTCCAGCATACTTGCGATAGGAGACAACTAAGAACAAACAACTAACTAACCAAAAGTTTCAAATACCCCTACGGTGTTCAGAATCATGTACAAAATCCATGGTAACAGGTTGTGCGTCGATGTCGCTGTCGCTCCCATCCTGTGTATTGTAATAGCGATAGTACTGTATATAATTCAAAACTCTTTCATTATTTAAATATACAGTCGTGGTCTGAAAATGCTTACCACCGTAAGATTTATAATTGCATGCACACATCTATTTTACAGGGTCGGTAATATAATTATGTGATTTGGTTAGGTATAGAGCATATAGATTTTTTTATTTACACGTCGTCGTCTAGGGTTGAAATAGAAAACCTTTTTTGTTAAAAATGCGATAAAATATTAACTGGTATATACGGACACTTACCAAGCGAGGTAGAACATATTATTAAAAATGCAAAAATGGGAAGAAACCCAAATAAAAATAAAAAATTCTGTATTTTTTTAAGGAAAATTGTTATTTAAATTAAATTCTGTCAACAATCATCCCATACCCGTGCACAATGTGAGCTTCAGGGTTTTTTTTTGTTCTGACAATCCCAGCGTAGAACCATTATGCCCCACAAATTTTCAATTGGTTTCATATCTGCTGACCTAGCAGGCGATTGAATGAGATGAATCTCACGGTATACGTACACAAACCACGCTTCAGAAGACTGGGCAGTGTGTATCGGTGTATTATCCTGAAAGTAATCAGCTGCAGGATACAAAACGCGCACAGTAGGCAGCATCAGCTCTTACAAAAGCGACACATATAGTTATATACAGTAGCCCTACTTTCTATCGACGTTAGGTCTCCGATGTCGTCGTGGCTCATCCACCCCCATAAGTTGAGTGCTATGCGACCAGATTCATTTTGAGGCACGATATGAGTTTCATCAAACCAAGTGCGATTATAACACCATATAGTTAATCTTCTGATTTAACTCGATTTAAAAGTAACCTACGTTTCATGTAACATGCGACAGAACGGGGTCAAGCGACTAACAGCTGACAGCACGCGCGCGGTCCGTACTGTTGTTAAATGAATGAAACAAGAATAATGCATGGTAAAAGTGGAATAATTTAGTTTGTAAAAAGGGATTAGTAACTAAATTAAATTACAGCTGATGGTGTATTATTCTTGATAGGTACTCAATATTCTATTAGGATGATTGGGGTCAAGCGTTTGGTAATTTGAAAAAATCGGTTGATGAGTACAATCATGTGTTTTAGTATCGGTCAATAATTACCAGTCAACCTATATACTTCACAAGTATTAAAAAGTAATAAGTGTACATAAATATAGCATTTTAAATTTTACTGCAAACAGTGCGATAAGAATATTTTTTGAAAACTAATAAACATTTTTAGACCGCGACTGTATGTCCTTGATGACGACGTTTTAGTGGTGAAAATGATGCGACGACACTTGAGGGAGAAATTAACCACTGTCTCCATGTATTAGTAGAGTGGATGAGCGACAATAATTTAAAAAATTATATTGACAAAACTAAAATAATGACTTTTGGACAAAGGACGAATCATAAAAAACCTGACATAAAATATGGAGACAAGACAATTTCAGAAACGACGACTACAACATTTTTAGGGCTTGATCTGGATAGAGACATGTCGTGGAAAACTCATACTGACAGTTTATGTAAACGCCTGAGTCAACATTCGTATGCTTTACGTAATCTCGCAAAGGAGGTAAATCAAAAAGTTTTGCTTACGGCGTATCATGCATATGTTACGTCTGCATTACGATACGGGATTATATATTGGGGTAACTCCACCAACAAGGAGACAGCATTTAGAGCGCAATAGAGGTGTGTGAGGGCAATATGCGGTATTCAAGGCACGGAAAGCTGCAAACCGTTCTTTTTGAATTTCCGTATATTAACGGTACCATGCCTATACATATATGAGGTGGCCGAATTTGTCAAAACAAACTCCCGCCTGTTTGGAAAACTACACAGTTCGCGGCATAGAAATAAAATAAGCAGCAGGCAACACAAAAAAACAGTATTCCATAAAAACCTCCTAGGAATGGCACCACACATTTATAATAAATTACCTAATGCTTTGTTAAGTATTAGAGATATCCATTTATTTAAGAAGCAACTCAATAATCTATTGATAAGTAAGACATACTACACAATTAATGAATACCTGTCGGATAGAAATTTGGGTGCATAATGATAATATAATATAATTAGGCTGAATACTGGAGTCCGATTTATTTTTTATTTTTATTAAAATTATCTTATTTGTATTGCCAATTATGTGTTGTCTGTATTAGACATTACTTACTTATTATGACATTATATATTCTGACATTCCATGCTTATTGATTTGAATTTATGGCATTGTGTATGGTACTATTTTGGAAGTGTATAACTATAAGGTACTTATTAATGTGAATTCAAAAAAAAAAAAAAATATTGGTGCTTTTAATTTTAATAATAATTTTGCATGCCTGAATTGGTGCACAGTGGACTGCGCATTCACTTGACATCTAGAACTGTATGATTATGTAATGTGTTGAGCAATAAACATTTGAATTTGAATTTGAATTTGACGTAACGCAAGGGCTTTTAATCATTACAAAATTTAGTCCTATATATGGAACCAGAAACGAAATAGTTTCGTTATCATCGGAACCACGTACTACGTACCAAACGACGACTGTCCAACCGTCCGTCCGTCCGATCGTCCTTTGAAACACTAGGATCACAGGAAATATGGAAGCTTGATACATAGTTTTGGTTTCATGGTAGGACTTATATTGAAAGTCCTTATTCCAAAGATTGAAGGTTCAAATTGCAATGAATACAATGAATTTAAATTGCAACAGAACTTTGATAACACCCGCCCCCGTACAACGGTGACAATGAATCGACGACGACGAAATAAGTTCTCACAGCACAGCAGCAAATGCCCCGGGTTTCGACTGCATTATTATTTTCTTCAATATTTTAGTCAAAAGCTCATCATGCGGTGATGTCCCTTGTCTGTCAACGTTCTGCGTTTACCATAACACATTAATGAAAGTTAATAAAACACGTCATTTCTACAGCAATTTGAAATATTTCTTATTTGTTATATGGCATCTCGCAGGTCAACAGCAGTGATTTAGAAAACCGCAAATGCGAGCGCAATCAAAGGAGAGACAGAAAGTAAACTATAATACAAGTGGAATTAAATACAATTAAAATAACACGCACGAGATCGTGCCTTCAAACCAGTTTGTATAAATAAAAATATAGGGGTGACGCAAAACTAGCAGTTAGCAGTCCTTAACCTGACCCAGTCCTTGACTTGAACCATCCGATCGATCGTGGCTCTCGGTCACGGGATTGTTGGAGATCGCCCTTCGTGCCCTATATATCTTTATGATAAAAGTGGAATGCTGTTCCTTGGTAAGCACATGACTTCAGAACGGCTGGACCAATTTGGTTAATTTTTGATTGAAAATGTTTGTAATCAATTCAGGTTTTCACAGTTTTTTTTTAAACCTTGCCGGGAGAATTGGAAATTTCGGGAAAACTGATGTGTGCATTTTCTATAGGAATTTTGTATAAATTGTTGAAATTTGGACAAGACAACGTCTGTCGGGTCATGTGGTGGTCAGTTGTAGATACTTATTAATTAACTCTTAAAGTTCCCGAAAATCAGTTTTTTATAGATACATATTTCGCAAAGTGTTGCTTTTATGTCAATTTATTCTGCAACAAGTTTATTTCAACATAATTTTACAAAAAGAAAACCGTATCATTCGCGTTCGATAAATAATGGTTCTTCAGATAAATATTTACGCACCAACATTACTTAAGACTTATTATTTTTACCACCATCTATCCTTGCAAGATGAACCAGACACCGTACCTGCCGTTCGAGTCCATCGCACGTACCTAGCGGGCAGCTTGCCTAGTATTCACAACAGCCAAATTTTCGAATGAGTGTATCTCTTGAGTGCTTATGCCTTCCTAGTAACTTTGGAGCGATTTGCGGATTTCACCATTACGGCAAAAACATTCACAACCCACACGTGAAAGTTTAATTTCTTTTGTAACAAGGTTGGTTTTTGTAGTTCAAGATAGGGAGTTCATATTGACATGCGGTTGACCACCTTACATTAGTTATAGCGAAATTCTTGGCAAGGCTTTTATTAATAAACTAACTTTGCTCACGTGACTGCATATTATTTTGGCATTGTTAGACAATTGAAATGTAGGCAAGAGTAACTTTAACGCTGTATACAGACGGCCCATTTTGTTACAACCGCGTAGCTCTCGTAGGCGTAATGTGTGCTACGATGTAGCATCACGTAGCACCACGTAGCACAAACTTAACTTAATAATTTTCCTAACGCTATTATAAGACTTGGCCATTATATTTTCTTATCAAAACGCTAACACATACTGACAAAGAACAATTTTGTAAATACAATAATAATTATGTTGATTTGCTTAATTTCAGACATAATACACGTTTCCAGCTTCATCGGTACATTTTTTTTTGTGGTAAATACATTGTTATGTAAAGATGAAATGTAATGAAATACTGAACGATAAATAGTAATTAAAATAATTATACTGAAAGCGATAAATCGTATGTAAAATGATTGCTAAAGGATTAGTTGAGGTCGTTTCCTCGTTGCTCTTTTTTTTTTCATCTGCTTCCTTTATACTTCTTTTTCATTATTTTCGATACTATTCAGTTTGCTGCCACAGTTTCACTGAAATAAATGGCATCTGTCTGGCCCGTGTGGCTTGTTTCCCCAAGCTTCAAAAGGGTTTTCTTTTCAGTGCGTTAGTTGCGTGTCTAACTGCAGTTGAAAATTTTAAGGGATAGGGCGCTGTTGTCGATCCACGCACTGCAGGACGATACAGCTTGAGAATTTGGATGCAGATTGTACCTGGCACATTAGCTCAGCTGGATAGACTAGAGCATTTGCGTACGGGGTTGAAACGCGAAGGTCGTGGATTCAAGTCCCACATGTGCCACCACCCTTTTGCACTTTTAACTTTCGGGCGGCTGGCCAGCGCCCTCCACCCTCATGACCACCCCGCCCTCGTCTTGCATATGTTTGAGAGCGCGCTCACCCATAGTCCGCGTAAAGTAAAATATATATATTTTAAAACTATGATATCTCCTAAGATATTTGAAATCAAACGATACCAAGGGCAATTTTGTTCAAAATTAAATACTTGTGATAAGTAATTTATTTATTTGGATAAGGAAATATCATGTTTATAAACACACCTTCGAAAATAATGCATTATTTTAGAACAATTTGATTACCATAAAAAGGGTTATTTTGAGTCAATCTTAAAAGATAGACATACGCTGTTGCGGACTTTTGTTTAGAACTTCTAAAGGTAAACAATTCCGACATATATGATTTATTGCGCAACATTAACCGTTTATGCAGCGCACGCAACGGAAAGGAACAAAAACAAACTCGCAAAGGAATAAAATTATCCCGTTTTTGCAACATTTTTCATTTATGCTCCGCATCTATTGGTTGTAGCGTTATGTTATATAGCCTAAAGCCTTCCTCGATATACTAAAAAACTACCTAACAAAAAATATTTTTTCAATTCCAACCAGTAGTTCCTGAGATTAGCGCGTTCAACCAAACAAACAAACAAATCAGCTTGATATTATTAGTTTAATAATAATAATAATAATTCATTTATCTTCGGATAACAAAGATCTATTGGATTAGTAACAATATTCTTAACCTATGTTAGTACTTAAATGATAACACGGATAGAGTACAGGTGATAAGTGACCTCACCAACGGGCTGTCATGTGTGTGAATATATAAGATTGATTAAAATAATGTAGAATTGAGTGCTTTTTATAGCCAACAGTTATCTGCTACGGCCGCATAGCTGTCGTAGCCGTGACGTCAGACACTTCGTAGCAGTTGCTACGAAGTCTAGCCTTTGCTGTAATGCTCACTTTGAACTCGGAAAAGAAGTTTGTTTGCGCGTATTTATTTTTAAGTACACTCTAATAAAGTTTAAGTAATAACACCAAGAGATAAACATACTTACTTAACTTACTTATTATTTAATTGTTGTACGTCCGCCGTTCTATACTTTTCAAGATAGACACTTACTTGAGGCACATTTCGTTTTAAAAAACACTAATGGATCACTTTTATTTTTCATCACCAATCTACATGGTCTACACATGATCTGACCAAGATTATGTCTGGACTATAAAAGAGACTGTGACCTCTAACTTTGTTTCGGACTTACTTCTCATAGTAGTCAGATAGGAAACGCCGAACTCATCTATTTTTTTTTTTGACGTGTAAATGTGTTTAAACAAACTTACTTACAGGAATAAAATCATTTATCATTCAATTCAATCATACGTCACTTGCACTGTACTTAAAAGTTGTTAGTACGGTCATATTCTTGTTCATATCTTCTAGCGGCATTGGATCAGCGAAGGCAGGTTCGGCCCGGCAGTAAAAGGATACAACACAGTTTTTGTAAGGAAGTCACAATAAGGGAACAAAAACCAAAAAAAATGATAATAATAATTTAATACAAAAAATCACAACTCAAACACATCAATTCGATCTCAGGCGGAAGAAAAGACAGTCGACATTTGTGACAAGTTTGTGACAACCATTCATTGCCAAAGTAGTATATTTTCCACAATATTTTCTTCTTTATTTGCCTTTGTGCCAATCAAAATTATTATAATGAGAGGTTGTAGTCAGCTAACACTTCATAATTACACTCTGTAAATAAGAACTTTCAGTTTTGAGTCAGCGATTATTTTCCTTTATTCTTTTTTTCTAGGAGTGTTCGTTTATCCTCTTCAGTACTTATTCTTTTCATGAATTCCATTGTAATCTTTTATAGTCGTCGATTGAACGCCGATATATTCGCCGGCATAATAAAATAGAGATAACGTGAAATAGCTCATAGTAGTTGGGTATTGCCCCATTAATTGTGCTACAGGCAATCTCCAAATTAAATTTTTATACACAGTTTATTTGGCTTCTCTCATTATTCTGCCACTAAAGCCACCTTGTGAAGGTCACCACCTGGCAGGACACTAGGAAACAGGTTGACTATTTATTAACTAGTAACTCTTCTAAATTCATGTGGTGCTAGTACTCCTGGCAAGCGTACCATTTTCGTGGCAACAGATGCGCCAAGCGACTCTATGCCATGTGTTCTTACTAGTTTCTCACAAACGGTATTAAAGAGTTTCTTTTGCAAGTGTGCAGCAGAAAAAATTGTAATGAAAATTTTTTTGGAGCGTTGCAAACTAATTGTATTTCTAGGAATAGCTGATGGAATTTTGTAGGTAGGACGATGTTATTTATAATATTGAAAGTTTGTTGTAGGTAGTGTTTGTGCACTCACTGCATTAATCAATGACACTTCAGCTATAGACATAGCCACTCCTTTTCAGTTATGCTATCCTGGTAGTTTAATATAACGGTAATAATGTAAAGCCTTTATGAGCATTATTATCTCAGTCTATTAATATCTATAGTTTATGCCCGCGGCATCGCTCGCATGAAACAACTTCTTTTTTCGTATTGTTCTACGTTGCTTACTGTTTGAGCCAGTTATCGTTGTTTAATGTATTTTAGCAATAATTCGATTGTTTTATTATAAACATTTTATACACCAATACAAGCCGCGTGGCAGTGAAATTTCCTATCGGCAAAAATTACGTACTTTCATTCAAACTTTCGTCACCCATTTAACTATGAATTTTTAAATATACTTGCTTTGTGGTCAGTTTTGCTAAATAAGAAAAATAACTCAACAATACTCCATAAAAACTTTAACAAGTCAATTCCAAAAAAAATGTTTAACAATTATTATAATATAGTAATTAATTTTTATACTTGATTTATTTCTGTCTCAAAATTTTGCAAACAACCCTTTTATATTTTATTTCGACCTAAGACCATTCAACACACGATTAAACTTTTAACTGAGGGAAATTATACGCATGTAAATCTACTGTTAAATGACGATCTGCGGGGTAATTGCGTAACACACTAACAGTAGGAATGGCTTTCATTTTGACAGTTCAATAGCATTCATTGAGTTATTCACGTTGGTGAGCAGACAAATTTTTGGAACATGTGAAGCAATGGATTAGCAATATCCTTCAAAATTATTAAAATTGTGATTGATAGTGTGTTACACAACAAGGGTGCTAAAATAAAATAAATTAAATTCTAAATCGTGTTATAGAACAGATAAAAGTAAAAAGTTTCAGCTCAATTCTTTCTTTCATGATAACGCGCTAACGTATAGTCTACCATGACAGTTAAGTTTCACAGTAAAGTTCAAAGGCGAACCGGACGTCAACTTTGCTCGAGTGCCTACACAGAAGTGCTGCTACAAATGACGTGTAATACAGCAATCGTGTGATGCACACATAAGTAATGCTTGTGAATGACATATTAACTGAACACCAGCGCAGTAAATTCAAAATTTGATGAGATCTAAACCTCCAAAGATGCACTGGGGTGTCTCACACTCCACGTGACATATTAAGGATTAAAATTCTGTGACTCTGTTCATCACAGTATTTTGGCGGCTTATTACACGAAATATATCTATTCTCTGGTTATTAGAGGCCAGTGTTTTTTTTATTACCACTGACCTCTTGTATATTAGGGGCCAGTGTTTATTACCTCCCTAAGTATTTAATTATAGAATAAAGAACAACATTTAACTATGTGGCAGTGTTGGTGATATTTATCAAATCCTGTCTACATCGACTGCCACGAGAGAAAATGGATTCAAACCTTTATTTTATTTACTCAAGTCAAAATTGTAGCAGATGGGACCTAGTCTAGAAATAGAGGCTTAGTGAATTCAGAGCGCATACCTATAATACATTGCAGATTTAAGGCTCCCGCAAACAGGCGCGACGGGACAGTCCGACACAAAGGCGCCACCCGTCGCGCGGCACGCGGTGCCTTTGTGTCACGCTGTCGCGTCGCGCCAGTGTGCACGAGTCTTTAAACGGCTGACTTTCTAGAATGGGTCCGCACTGCTACAATTTTTCTTGTATTTAAAAATATTGTTAAATATTTATATAGATATGACGCTTATAAGTATTGCCTTAACAACTTTGGCGATTTTTAACTTAAGTGCAATCGGGTATGACGACTTTCTTGTTTTAGGGTTTTTACATTTCCAAATTACACAGAAACGCAGTCGGGTTTTTTAATTTTTAAAATTACTGTTTTTTTTTATATACCCAGTGTCACTCTCACAGTAAATACGAATCTAACGACACCTCTCAAGCTAAAATCCATCAAGCCGTTCATGCTGCAGAGCGTGCCAAACCATTATACATACATACTCTCGAAAAACATAACCCTGTTTCTGGCGCAGTCGGGTAATAATTAGTTACCTGTGTACGTTCTTAATCTAAGTAAATCCTGAAGAACGACATCATCGTTTGTAGACAGGTATGGGTCGTGATGATGGCTACGTCCAATCATCGTCCGAACAGCTGCTCAGTCACTGGCTTCTGGATACTAAAAACCTATTGTACTATTTTCTCTGGTCTTTGCTAAAAAAAAAAAAAACTTTCGCGTTGTTAATCCGCTATTTTCTCGCACCTTAAGACACCCTACCCTTTAAGACAATTACAGTTGGTCTTTGGAGCCGGATCTGAATCAGCGACCTATTCGCATTTTTCTGCAATCATAATACTATCGTAAGGTAAGAGGTAAAGAAAAACCCCCTTTCACACGCTTCGACTACGCGTGTCACGTCTGGCCGATTTGTGAGTAAGCCCGGTAAATTAACGGTCGGTATGTGAGAAAGTTTTTATATGGAGCCATTCACTTTGCTACCGGGTGCGAACCAACTTGCAGTCTGAAATCGGGCCAGGAGTTATGCATTTAAACTTGAATAACAATCTTACCCCAGAGATGTCATTGGCATCTGATAAAAGTACCTTTTAAAGGTACCATATATTCCACCATTTGGCAAAGCGTAATATTTTTTTTGCTCAGTCCAACGCGCGAGCAGTGTATTCTGTGTATGTAACAGTATTTTCGGATTTCGGTGTTAATACATTACGTAGAATAAATAAATCTCCATGTTTTGTCAAGCCTTAAAAATCGTGCAAAGCAGGAGCAAGTCGCCAGTTTCATTAAATAATTTAATTTTATAAGTGGTACGAGTACGAATGAAAATGTCTCTATATATCGTGCACATACACACCTACCTAAATCACATGTCATGTTTGTAGGTCAAAACTAGGCCAGTCAATAATAAAAAAATGTTTTGTGTCCAGTGTTACTAGGATTCCATAAGAACGGAAGCGATGGGTCGACTATATTGGCATGACGTATCGTGACGTCACAGATCGATAGAAAACAAACAGTGAATGGTACGAATGCAGCTGCACACATGTAAGGCTTACCGACATGAATATCCATACACAGATACACCCTGAAACGCGCACATACAAAAGAAGAGTCCCCACTGACTAGTTTGTGGGGTGGCAGAATTTAGAACTAACGTTTTTAGCTTTTTGTTTTTACGAGTATTAAAGAGCAGCGCCATGACTCGTTTCACAGACAAATTGGTCGATGTATTGATACCAATGTGGACTTGGACTAACATAATAATATTATGTACATAATTATAGATTTTCTACTCGAGCGATATAAATAAAATTATTATGATCAATTATATAGGACGTCAAAAACGGGAAGAGAAATTATATTAATTGTAAAGTTTAAATTCATTAATAACCGTAAAGAGACGACGCACTTAACGGTTATAATCTATCTATCTATCTAACATGCTGAATATTTTCAAAATAATTTTACAGAAAATCTACTTAATAACCGTCGTGCCATTACGCCTTCAGCATTAGTTAAGGTTGCGATCATCGCGAGGTGACAAGATAAGAGCTGGATAAGCGTATCCGAGGATTAAGTTAAATGGCGTTATATTGGAGAGGTCAATGCCCAGCTGAGGTCTACAATGGCTGGTGATGATGATTACGTAGAAGTTTGATAGTTTCTGATAAAGCACGGGTTGGAAAACAACAACGGTTAGCTATCTACTCAGCTACGAGTGCTACGACCGCGTAGCTGCCGTAGTGGTGACGTCAGTCACGTCGTAGCAACATAACTTTTACCTTACCTCAATCTCAACCTTTATTCAACTTCACGTACAATGCTTAAGCAGACCAAAATTGAGGCCTACATTAATCCCAGACTAATCCAATATATCCAAAATACTTGTATCCAGATTTTGCAAAGTCAACAGAATTTCAGTTTGTGTTCATTCTCATTCATTGTACGGGGGTGGCACTAACAGAGTTTTGTTGCAGTTTGCATAAATGTATTAATTGCCATTTTGATCCCTCAAGCTTTGTAATAAGGACTTTTATGAAAGTCATACCATGAAACCAAAAATGTGGGTCCAGCTTCCATTCGTCCTGTTTCCCTAGTATTTCAGGGGATGCGATATCGAACCTGATAGCGACAATTTGGCCGTGGTACGTGGTCCCGATATATCATTCAGCACGCAATGGAATGAATACGAAAATAATAAAGTGGTAGGTCTGTAGAGCAGTAAATGTCTAAAAAATTCTATTCCTACTAATACTATATATGTGATTTTTTTATGTTTGGATGTTTGTTACTCAATCATGCAAAAACGGCTGCAGGGATTTGGATGAATTTTGGCACACAGGTAGTTTATAACCTGGATTAACACATATGTTGCTATTTATCGTAGTACTAGGTTCCCGTGGGATAATTTCCGACATTTACACGTTATAAAGGCTATTCTTACCGGAGCAGCTCTATCAGAGAACGAGTGATTCCCCGAATCGCAATTATCCCAAAAATATCAAAAAAACTATAATTATAATATATAATTTTATGAGTGTTACAAATACACGGATAACTTTAGTTAATTACAAAATGTATGTTGTATTACAGAAAATTACGCCTAATGATGATGATGATGAATTCATCATCCCCGGCACGGAATCGAGCCCTGGTCTCCCGCGCCCGGCACAGAATAATAACCTGGTCCCCCGCGTTACAGGCGGGTTTACTAACCACTATACTACCGAGGATTCTGACTGAAATCCTGAAATTAAGGTTCTCTAGCTTCTTTCCGTGACACAAAACTTTGAATTTTAGCGAAACTACGCAACTTTATTAAGCATTTTTACACTTAAAAAAAAACACAAAGTAAAGAGATAGCCACTAAAATACCGCTAAAATAAGGTAAATTTTACCGGTACTTTAATGGAAATTGGCTTTTATTCAGTTTTCCACCTCTCGAATTCGAAGCGAACTGCATAGAGACAGCTAAATTATGAGCAAGGTCCGACACTGTACGCTAGATACTGGAGTTACCATCTCTCATCGGCACTACGCGATTAAAGTGCACGTTACACCATTGTCCTCCTTCAAAAATATTATGTTGTCGGTTTTTACAGGTAATCTCATCTGGTTATTTGTAATTATAAGTCGTTTCAGAAGAAAATTCAGTAAAAATCATTATTGTTTTAATTTAATATAGTGGTACATTTCTGTTTCGCTTACAACACACTTGCTTTCAGTAGTCTTTTGTTTTATCTTTTAATTTAGGTTTATAAATAATACACAGTAACAGTATACGCATGGTCGAACTATATATCAGTGACTGTACAGGTTCCATGTTAGAAGCTTTTGCCGCGAGATTTTTCTGAAAATATTGTCGTTGCAACTATCCTATTTCATGATCTCGTATTGCAGGTGAGAAGCAAAATTTTGTTCCATGGAACGTTTCGTTTCTTGGAAACTCTCAATGTCGTTCTAGCAATACACGAATATTGCGATTAATATGTGTACAAGGTTTCGTTGTTACTGTTTACCAGCAGTCAGTGAAACCTACTAAAAGGTTGTCTTATATTCAATTTTGACATTTAATAGTATGCTTTTTAGTATGTTTATGTACCTACTTACCTAATATTTAGTAGAACTTGCAAGATATAACGTTGTCTAATACGGTTGCTAAAACGTGCTCCTGTGATCAATGCTAGCCTAGTACCCAAGCGACAAATACTGTCGAACCGTGGTACCGGTTGGCTTCCGCAATGGAGATCAGTTGATGAGCTGCATAGAGCAATATAACATGAGCAGGAACCGTTTCAAAATAACACTGATGGTAGTAGCGGAAAAGATTTATTAATTAGCGTTACCTCCTTTCTTTTGAACATTCCACCAGCAAACACAGCAGGTGAGGACTCTCTTGAACACCACTATCCGGAGTCATTGAAGAATGAGGGCCACTGGTGCTAGCTTAAATGATACCTAAAGGAAACATAGAATTGTTTACATTTATTTATTATAACTAATTCTTAGTAGGCGCATGATAAATTTCGCACAAGTAGTATATAAGTTATACTCGTAATACTCGTAATAAAGTCAATATGTCTCTATCGTGATTTGAAAAATGATTTATTTTATTATAAACATTAAAATGCTTATATACTACTAACCATATAGGTTTCATACTTTTTACGTAATACTTAAACATCTAAATCTCTCACATACACACAGGCAAAAATTCCAAAAATGGTAGAAATCTGTTGGTTATTCTTTAACACCCTAAAATTTTTTTTGGAAATGTTTTCAATTTACAGAAACGCTTCGTGTACAGATTTATTATATGTATAGATAGATATAGATATAGATTGTATACTCGTACTAGATAGGCATTATAGGTTTTTCATAAACGTCATCCAAGATTATTTTATATCGTTAGGTACCGGATCATCCCAGTCTATCTTAGCACTCCATAAACGATATAAAATTATTTTTGCAGTAATAATGCAAGTACATAGAAACGACGCGCAGATTTCATGTTCTATTCCCAGGCACAGAGCATGCACCTTTATTCCCAGGAAAGTTCAATGTTATTGCTTTTGGTCCCTGGACACCACCCCAGGTTTTGGATCCTGGACCCATACCCTGGACATATTTTATCTGACCTCACACTTTCCCGCATGCGCAAAAAGCACCAGACCACGTGTGCCAGGCGCCACGTGCTTAGAATGCTACGTGTCCTCGTAGCTCGTCTCCAGTGTAGAAAGCACTATACAGTTAGGTACTATCTAGAAAAAAAGATAAGCTAACACATTGATGGATAAATTAATCCAAAACGGTACAAACGGGTCATTGGCTAAATGACCCGTTTGTACCAGGAAAGTATAAACGCAAAAGATAGCCGGCGAAGCAGTCGTTTGAAGGGGTTGAAGGAGCGTGCCCGTACATGCTCTGCGCACTGAGAAATAGCTCGATTCAACAGGTGTCAGACCTGTACCAGGATCCCATAAAGTGTGTAGAAGTGTTTTGCAATGACAATGTGTGTTAGTTAGATGCCACTGGTGTTTCATATGTATGTAAGGAATGGTAAGTTAATTAGTCTTTTATTATTAATGGGGAAGCACCACGGTAGCCTACAAAATGTCAAATTTTCTTACGTTTATTGCAAGCTATTTTTCAGTGCGTAGAGCATGTCCGGGCACGCATCTTTAACCCCTTCCAACGACTGCTTCGACGGATATCATCAGCGTTCTAACGGGGAACCGCCAGGGTAGCCCGCGAAATCCAAATTTCTTACGATTTATGAAAATTTTATTATAAACTGACTGCCTCATCGGTCTAGTGGTCACAAGTGCTACCGCTGACCATAAGGTCCTGGATTCGTTTCTCTGATTGGGCAAAGTGTTATTGGGTTTTTCTATCTGGAATTTCTCAGTAGCAGCCCAGAGCCTGGATTTGTCCCCAGTTGATGGCAATAGGCTCGCCCCTGTAGAGCTTTTGATCCTTATATGAAACATGATCGACTGGCATAAAAAAAAGTTTTTGTGAAAATTTGCCATTTTCCTGCTGACAGTACATTTTTTTCAAAATCTGTGAAGGCAAATCAAAATTTCTCAAAAAGTTAAGGAAAGTCTTCTAAGACCGTTTTCCTGTAGCTACAACGGTTAAAGTAGCTGCCCTTGCTGCCCCATCTCAAAAATCCACCCTGAATTTAAGAAGAAGAAAACACAAAAAAATTATATTAATACACAAATATTCACAGAACAGAAAAAAACAGTGGAAGTGCAATGCAACAAACTCACCATGGGAACCGTTGTCGCCAAACTCATACAAATAAACTGATAATCATACAATGCACTACAAATAAACAATTCGTTTGATTTGTCGTTTTAATTTTAGTCAAAACTAGCATATGTCACAGATCGTTCATCTGGGAATAAACCTTCAGTCTCTACAAATAGGATTATTTTGCTTTAGTGCAAAAAGTTTTTATAACGTTTTGTAAACTATAATCAAACTAGATTCGATTGCCGAGTAAATTCCGCTACCCGACCATAGATGGCGGTTTTCTCAGTGGTCGCAATTATAAACTTCAACACGTTAAACATAAGGTTTAAATTGGCGTGATAGGTCGTTATCTACTGCTACTCGACCAGTGAAGAACATGTTGAATTTTAAATTACTTTATCGATATCGATGAATAATCGATTTATTTTTAATTCGAAAAAAAATAAGACTCGTTGGGAGTTCAGTAAAACTGTAGGACAAATAAAGTAGTACGTATTATTTAAAAATAAAATGTTTAAGTACTAATATAAATTAATTACTTTATATATATTAATGTGTTTTACCTAAATTAATAAATCCCAAATAAATAAATGATTACGCTGAATGTTTTCAGCGTAAGTATATTACGCTGAATTTGTATTGTAATGTTTATAATAAATATTAAATTACTTATTTTCTTTTATCGATATCAATCGATAAAATCAACATCCAACCAGACTACATCACTAATTGAGTAGCGAAGAACTTTCGAGAACAAAATAATGAATAAATTCAAACCAAGATAAACTTTATTTTAATGACATAAGGTTGATTTTAATTAGAGGTTCTATTAAATTATTAGTGAATTGAAATTATCGTAGTTTTTATTAGAAATCAAATAAAATCGTACTTATCGACGGTACGAAACGACTCCTTTTTTTAATTTTTTCTCCTACTATCATTTTTGCACTCCAAAATGGAATAATGCGGCATAGCTTCGGAAAAATAAATTTATCACGAGACTAGCGACTCGACGCGATGTTAGAACACGACTGGGATCAAGTAAGCGTCACTACTCTTATTTGTGGCACGCGTGCCACGCGTACTTTGCACTTCCACTGTTTTTTCTGTTCCGTGCAAATATTAATAATAATATAATTAATAATATAATTTGTTATTACAAATTAGATGTTTTTAAATTACATTAAACGTTACTTAAAGATTTAGAATTACATGCGTAACTAATAAATAATAGAATATTATACTAATTGAATCAGAATCAAATTCCTAATTCTAGCAGTTTTCTTCGAACGTTATAAAATTAGAAAACCATCAAATCGCAATTACGACTTTCAGTAAAATAAATTTCGTGATTTTTTATAATAGACATTATTATTTTTAGGTATTATGAAATTCGGACTTTTGAAAATCGGTACATCGAAATTCGGAATAAAATATTTCAAAGTATTTAGGTGTTTCCCGTTCAATGATCTACAATCTACAAATACGGCTAAAGGAAATTAATGTAACCTAATAAATATTCTAAGCTCTATTAGCACTTTAATAGTTCGTGTAATGATGATAAGTATATTCGGCATTAACTTTTGCCAGCTTTAACTTTCAAAAATCTCTTCTATTTTTTTTTTTTAATAATTTCGATAAGTAAGTTTCATCAGGAATTTTTCAGTTGCAGTCTAGAGCCAAGTCGGGACACTGCACCCGGTCCATGACAAAAAACCCTATTACATGAGACTTAAGATATATCTAGCGATGTGGGTGTACTTTATAATAATGTACGTACAATATATAAGCTTCTGCCCAACCATTCATACAGGCGTGATGCTATGTTTGGTGTGTTGCTGCATAATGTAAATACTATTTTAATAAAAATATCATTTCCACTTTTCAGGAAATGGTGGAAAACGCAGTCAGTGAGATTCGTCGCTACTATAGCAGAAAAGTTGTGGACGTACTCATCAAGATTACCAGAAGGACTCTTGACGTCATTTTCAAACAATTTACTTCAGACATCAATGCAGAAAGTGAAAGATTACAAATCACAATTTTATTATAATAATACATTTCATCAACACGGTAGTAGAGTAGTCCACGGCTTGCAAGGCCAGTATAACAAGGTGGCTCGACGAGTGAAGAGTGGAATAACTAGGTAATTAAATCTTCTCCTGTGTAACTACGAATAAAGTTTTATATAATATCACGAACAATTGCCAAATATTAATAACTTACAAAACTTATTTTCTGCAATTCCAGCTAGTTTGCTTTAGACTCCATTGAGTTGGTATAAAGTTAGCCGCATGCATCTACTACCACGTTCGTGTATTTCCTTTCCCCTCCATTCAATGACAAAATAATTATGAAGTAAGGAAAAACGTATGCTCAACGAAAACTATTGCAATCCAGCCAGTGTTTAATTACGCCTGAACTCTGTGTTATCTTTTACACCATTTCTGTCATATTTTGTAAGATATTTGCAAAATAAATAACAAAGTGCTCCTGAGAAGCGCCATTTTGGATTGCCGCTTCTTGAAATCCTTACAAATACAGCCGTAATAAAATGGAGTCCCATTTTTTTTTTTACTGATATTTGTTTAGTGTTTTATAACGCATGTTTTCCTTATGATATTGCATACATTTATGTCATAATTCGGAAGAAATCAGCTACAAAACGCGCACACTATCGGTTTACCACGTGTAACTATGATTGAAACTGCGCGTTGGAAAATCAATAAGTTAAAACATGGATCCGATTTACAAACCTAAAACTATGAAAATTGGGTCGAGTTAAGCATCACGCTACAGCTGTAGTTGTTGCGTTTTGACTGCTGAAAATACTCGATTCAAGCTCGTAATGTTTATGGGCTCCTAGTATCTTGCATCGTATTTGAGCTAACTTCGCGGGACTTTCTGGGTTTGACGCAAGCGCGTTGAGGCGAAAGCCACGTGGGGCAGCCAGCAGACACCGCGTGTAAATAAAGTTCTATCGGACTTGTACTTTGCGAATGCAGATAAAGTCTGAGTAAATAAACATAGTCTTTACACCATTTAAACAATTACAGAACAGTTATTGAATGTTTAATGTTTCTAGAGTCCCCAAAATGCACTGCAATCGTATTTATTTCATTTGGAATACATAGTAATTTTGTTTATAATATTTACATAATTTAAAAGCTAACAGTCTAAAAATAATAAAATGTACAAGTATGTATATAAAAAGGGAGGGGAAAGAATCATAGGGCATCAAAAAATTTGTCCGCATCGCTGTCAACTGAAAAAGTTCTCAAAAGGCTTTGCCACGTTGTATGACAATGCTGATTCTTTAACCAGTCAGTTTTGGTTACTTTTTTAATGTTGAAACCCGCTCTTTATAGGGGATATATAATATTTTAACTTGTGTTTATCAAAATTGTAGTTATTTTTTTGTTGGGTGTTCAGTAACTTTTTGTAAGTAATTACTACCTAAAATAAGTATACCCCACTTCAAAAAGATGAAAACTGTAATGGGTGAAACAGTTTTGGAAGTATACCTTTGATTTTTATGATTAAGGAAAAAATGTCACTGACTGAGTTTGCGGTTCTAGCCAGTTCGCCCTTTAAGAACCCGAAATGGGTGATTTTCCGAGTTCTAGAAAGAGTTAAAATAAAATTGTAAACAATCATAACACAGAAAGAACAAAAGCATTGTAAAGAACCTGTCTCACATGCTTTTCCTTAATTTAGCCTCCATGAGTTTATCCTGAAACGAAACTGAAAAATATCGACCACGTCTCCCCAACCTCAAAGTGACGTCCTCCACGGTCATGTAGTCCTGGCAGATGTCTGTTACTCAGTAGGAGGATCCCTACCATCGCACATGCGCAGTAACGACTACTTGGCTCACGGGTTATTGGCTGACACTGGCCTTGCCCTAAACAGAGACCAGCAGCCACCACTAGTCTTCGACTCGCAAGCGCACGTTTAAGGCCCCTTGAATCAATATAAGATACCTACATCCCAATTTTTTCTACGGAGTAAGAAGAGTGCTTATATAGCCCGGAAAATATTATAAAAATTGAATGAAAAGAAAAGGACTTTCCAAATAAAAAAGTTGTGATAGTAACAAAAAAAAAAAAAACACAAAAAAAAACAAGAAAGAAAACACAAAACACAACACAAAAAAAACACTGCAAAGATAACACTGTGAACGGGCAAACAAATGAGTCAAGTCGTTAAAACAGACCTTCTCATTATAAAGAGCTTTACTTTTTTAGTTGAGTCACAGAAAAAGTTCCACTAATGTTCTGGTTTAGAATATCCTGATAAAACTATGACTATTGTCGGAAAAAAGCGCCGCGACGTGATGAAAATTATACATATTTGTAAATCATTTCATCGTCCTTCATTTCGGTACAATATAACAATATTTAATTATTATTTAATTTATTTAATTTTATATCAAAGAAGTACTAAAACTCCATCTTATTCTTCATCTTTCTTCTCCATCTCGTGTCAATGAAATAATTATATTAAACCGACCGGTACTTAGTGACCTGACAGCTATGTCGTTTGCCTCATTTAAGTCCTGTTACTCATTATACTTTTACAGTTGGTATCAATATCTTAAAAGCGTGAATATTTTTAAGGAGAGAAGCTATAACTTACCAGGATCGGCTAAATTGGTTAGGGGTGGATTATGATGATGAAGATTGAAGATGTAAATTAATACAAAGACGTCCACATGTTTGACTTACCTGTCAGTTTTCGCCTTAATGTCGAACCAGTGCCAGTTGCTTGTGCCGAGGGACAATGCTCGGAGGCCAAGTTCCGAGATCAACTGATAAAGGCCCTTGCTTCGTTGGGGCTACACCTGACATGTGATGACTCGGTAGCTCTTTGATATTCATGGTTTCCTAGTGATTTGGATCAGAAAATTCCTGATCGGGGACAGTTATAGTTACGTCTCCCTATAGTAAGCACGCCCAAATGCTTTAAAAGGATAGATTGTTGTGAAAGTGTGATAGCACAGCATTATTTTATGTGGCGCCAAACACACATTTCACCTTACGAGCTCCATGTTAGTCTATGTTCGTAGCGACTCGAAGTGTAACTTACCTATTCATGGCATGACAAGTTTGCGCTATTCAACCCGATCGCCTTCTTCAATTTTATGCGGTTCTAGTATTTCTTTGACTTTACGTCTGTTTGATTAAACAATGGGAAAACAGAATAAGATCACACGGAAACGTTAAGGCGAACGCACCACGGTAGCCCGCGAAAATCAAATAACTGACGTATTTTTCAATTTTCAGGTCAATATCCGGTTAAGATTACCGAAGCTATCAAATATTTTGTATAATCAGTAAAATCTTGTATACAACACTCGTATATTCTATACAAAACGTATGCGTGCATCAAAACTATTTTTTTTGCGATGAACTTCACCGCCGTAGAATGAAATGAAGTAGACTTTTCAAGCCTTCAAATTACGACATATTATATTATTAGCGACGAAATGAATTCCACCATGAGGTCCTTCGCGAAGAATCATTCAAATGTACCATATAATTATTTTAAATGAAAAACCGGCACGTTATAACTATTTATAATTATAGATTTGGCGTCATCAAGATATTGAAAAAAAGTTTTAAAAGTTTAGAATTAAGTTTTTCTTCATGATAATGAAGAAAAACTTTAGTCGCATTTAAAAGCTTTTAGGAATAAAATGAAACGTAAGAATAACAGTACAAAAAATTAAAAACATTTTGGTTAAGAGAAGCAGCAGAAACTTTTCTACGGTAATGCGTTAGCTTAGACTACTTACATAGAAACTCACAACGGTGGTGTAACTCACAACGTTATGTCATCCTTACATATTATTTAAAATATTACGGGATCCTGCTAGAAGGAATGACAAAATCGAATGAATGCAAAAATTATTCTCCGCCACATCAGTGTTGAGAAAATACAGTGAACGTGAGCTCGCCTCGTGTCCGGAGCCGATTAATGATATTATTCTGTAAATACATATTCGTTACTGATGTGAATAATTATTTTGAGACAAATTGACTGAGCTGCAAATTGCAAAATACGTAGAAAAAATAAAAGTTTAATTGTCTACCACAGCGCATCCCCCTCAGTTTACTATTCCTTTTCTGTTCAGCATTCGCCCAGCGAGAACGTTTGTTGCCATGGATACTCAACGCGTGCATATCACTAGCGCAGCAGGAGTCAGAAGGAGTTATCATCCAAGATTATCCACCTGTTGAATACAGCCAAGATTATCTACTTGTGTGCATAGGCGCGTTAGCAAATGGGAGCGATGATGAACATCTTATTCATGATGGTTTTTTTCTTGTTCATTTTCCAGTTATCGCTGCTTAATTGCCTAATAATGAATTCAAAATTGCATTCTTTGAACGGATGTAGAACAGACGATTTTTTTCTAATTTGAGCTATGGATTATAATCCATAGCTATAATTATAATGGATTATATGGATTATAATCCATATACTCGTATTAACCCATAATTATGGATTAATACGAGTATAAAGCTATTAGGTAGGTACTAGTAACATAAGTTTGTAATCGCATCAGCGGTGCTGACACATCGGAAAGTAAATATGTTGGCCACGGTACGTAGGTCATCACCACAACACTATTTTATTCATATAAAAACTTTTGTTTATCTTTAAAAAAATATGTTTATTTGCACGCTTTGTGGTTAATATTATAACATGTCCATCCAAGTTACTAAATTATCTTCAATCACGCTTATCTATCAACTACGTCTCCTTTAACTAGCCTACAGTAGCCAGGGCCCTGTTTCATAAACATTACAATCCGACAAATTTGTAAATAAGTGACATATTTGTAAAGTTGTATTATGACAAGTGCTGTTTAATAAACCTTACAATTATGTAAGTATCTAACAAGTAGAAACATTACAAATATTACCATTATAAATGCTGTTTAATAAAGGTTTACATGTGCAGAAAATGCCTGTAGATTTCGATGGCAATATCTACAAATTTGAATTTTTAAGTTATAAATTACATAAAATGTAAGTTTTTGTTTAAGATTCTTAACTCAAGGGTAGATTTCAAAGATCTTAGAATTTTTCAAGTATTTAGAATTTTGTTTTAGCATTTGGTTTACAGAGTACCTACTTTTCTATTTGTTTGATTCATAACGAAAGTAATGGAGCAAAATAACAAAATCACGATTCTGTCTCTATGTATCTCTCTCTATTTATGAGAATAAAGATGTTTTATTAGAACCATTTTTTTAAGTATAAAAATTAAATTTCTTCACTTATTAAATTGAGGTACAAAATTGTTAAGTTCTGACACAAGGCGAGTCCACCTGTCGGAATGGTTCTACAATTGTCACTTGTAAAGAGAAAATGTTTATTAAACAGAGACATGTAAAATTGTAAGTTGTATTCTTTATTAAACAGAAACTTGTATATTTTTAACTTGTAAGATACAATTATAATTTACAATTTGTAGCGTTTATTAAACAAGGCCCAGGTTAAATCCTTTTTTTTTTACTGTTGGGGTGGATAATCTCATGGATATCCTCTACCCTGGGGTAGGCAGAGGGGTCTGTCAGACTCTTACTGACTTCCGCAACCCTAGGTTATACCCTAGATTTACTCTTTGTGTCTCATGTTGTGCTGGTGGTCCTGGTACGCGTACCCTATCCATGGCAACAAAAGCGCGGCGCCTCCACCCTGTAAGGTTATTTGCATAATAAAGCGTGCCTCTCCTCCGAATAGAGGAATCTTAATTTGCATTATAATTTAAAATTATAGAAAATTTAAACATTTCTGTTAGGGTGTGTTCAGTTGTAGGATTATTTTTGTTAAGCGACATTGAACGAACGGTGTTTTGAGATAAAGTTAAATAAAACGTAATTTATGCATATATCACACCAAATTTAAATATAATGAAGACAATATTAAAAGAAGTCGTATAATTTACTCTGCCTGTGCTATTGTTGGTGTCATTATCTTCAACAATTCTATAATAACGTCACATAATTGAAGGAGTAGGTACACAAAAAAAAACATATTGACAAATTAATAATTTCATAATTTTGCTTGAAACATTTCATCAATTCACTTAACCTGTTGCTGTTTATGCTGGATATACTTAGCCTCTCTCACAGTAGCCGCCACAACACGCGACAAAATAACTTTTTTGTTGTAAAAGTTAGTTAAAAACAGGTTCCTTCTGATATTTCTATTAAGCAATCTCCTATCCTGTTATGCCATACTTGTTATTTGTGCACGTTGCGTTACCATGGTTACCGACGCTCTTGTGTCACCTACAGTCCGTTCCCAGTTATTTAACCTCGGAGTTTGCATCACTGTCAAAATCACAATGATATTTATTGCCGTTGCAATAAGGTTGCCGTTGGTTTGCTGCCATTGACAATTCTGTCAAATTCACAATGATCTTTATTACCGTTATAATAAGGTTGTTATTGGATTGCTGCTGTCAGAGGTAAAAGAACTGTGAATAGACTGTACAACCGATATCGTGTTAGAGAGAGCAAACCATTAAAGTTGGCTTGCTGAATAATTTTACAATATAGGTTCCAGCTTACACCAATGCTAACACTAACAGTCTAGACAAAGATAGCTAGATTGAAACGACCGTATTGCTGCCACCTCTTGCTAAGTCATTCATAAAACTAACTTATTTATTCATATTGACATTCAACCCTGTTGACGTAAACATTGCATAACAGCCTGGTTCTCCAACTATCATTGTTCGGTGACAAAACTACTAGGCAAGTATAAATCAGAAAGATAAAGCATTAAATTAAGCTCGACTTGTTTTCAGAATCATATTTCTAAAGAGTTCATTCAGAACTTCAACTCGAAAACATAAACAATTTATATTATTTAATTCGAGATAATGTTTAATGAGATGTCTACTTAAAATAAGATGATTCATGCTTCAGTCAGGATGTCATGGAAAGTCTAACCAAATCACAGAAGTTAATTATTTGTTTAAAATAATTATCCTATCTTAATTATAATAGGTACTCTTCACCAAAATGATTCTAAAAAAAATATTAAAAAAAAATACAATTCCTACAGTTTACATTTTCCTAGATAACAGTGGGTAGTAAAAATTTGATGAGTGTTTTAAGTAGTGTGATAAACTGATAAAGTAGGCAGTAGTTATGTACCTACATTGTATCAAATTACTATCTACTCCTACGATATATTCATCACAAGTTTCTATCAAATAATTAGCATTTATGAATTTCTTCTGAAACTTTTAATAGGTAGTGTTTCATCCTACATCTGTTGATGACTGTTAAATAAAAACTATTACACTTACATAATATTATTCATGTATGTCGTAAGGTTTTAAGATTGTTAAAGTTGAATCGTGCCTATTTTAAACGAGATCCAATAACTAACAGCTGCTGTTTTGTTTCGGGTTAGCTATATCACCTACACACAATCGCTACATTTATGCTCTGCTAGTATCTTTCGGTGCGGAAAAGAACTGCCGCCCTTGTACTACCCGGTTTCACGTAATCTTGTTATTTTCCTTTACAATAATGAGTTTTTTCGGAGTTTTTCTGCCGCAGAAAATGGGCTGTAGGTAATTTAAATAAAATTAATCATGCAATACAACAGTAATCTATAATTTTTAGTGTAGTTTAGCTGGCTGAATGACTGACAATCAAAAGTGTCCTTGATGAAAACCATAACAAGCATTGACAGGTTTCCTTACGTTAGATAAGTAACTTCAGCAGCCAAACGCTAAAATTTTGAAAAGGTGTTGAAGTTTCACAAGATTTTCCTACGTACAGGACAAATAAAGTCCCACGCTGGCTGCAAAAAGTACTTTGAAATTCACCCACTAACATAATCGGTATTTCTAAATTTTAATAGAGGACATTCTACATAAAAAAAACAATGCTTTTACAGTCGAACTCTAAACCTGGATTAGATTGTGGCTCATGCATTTGGAGATATTGGCAAGTGTTTATCATGATTTGCATATTTAGACGCTATTTTTATATTTTTATTATTTTTTACTATTCCCTTAGCTTTCCGCTGCCAGCGTGACTTACGGTCGATATCATATATTATTTATGCTTTGGATCATTTTAGCCGGTATCAATAAAATACATCTTCAAATGTAGCCTTCTGAATCTCTCGAATATAAAAATTGTGATATAAAAAGACCTAAACACACTAATGGAATCCTAGTACAAAGCCGACCATTTACGCAGTGTTGTCAGACATTCCACCTATTGAGCTCTTTCTCAATGCGCAGGTCCATACGGCATCAGTCAACCAACTGCTTTGTTTGCTGGCTGTCATAGCTGATAGTTGTCTGTAATAAAGTAGATTTTCTTCTCAGCATTTATACTTTCCTGGTATACGATGGTACCGTTTGGGGAAACCTAACCAAACCTGTGCGATTGAACAATAGTTGCCTTGCTTAACAATTATTTTGTTTTGACGTGAAAACACAATGACTTAAACTTAACTGACGATATGTGGGTTTAGTAAAGGTACACCTATGTCTTACCCTTCGGGAAAACAAAGAGTCATGATATGTTAATGTGTGTGAAAACATCTATTCGCTCGGTGATAGGTTCAATATTTCTGACAAAATTATGTAAGATCATAATTGTAAATAACTACAAGACTTTTAATGCTAGATCAACCGTTCAGCACGCAAAAGAAAGGTCATGTCATAAACCAATTTTGAGACAGACGTGTAATACACCATAAGTTCATTAATTAAGATACAGCAAGCTTGGCATGATAGTGGTTGGCAAAGTGCTAGCACCAACTAAGGATTGTGTAGAGAACTCTCTCTTAAGTTTGAATACAGCTGTGACTAAAAATTTATACGAAAACATACGGCGTGGACTCGAAATGTGTATAATTTGTACGAAAAAAAGAACCTTATGCGATATACCCGTTTAGGTTTTAAGTTTTTAGATTTTTTCACCTAATCCGAAAAAATAAGCCGCTTAAAACCCCTATACGGTTAACCCTTTCGATACCGGTTTGCAGTTAGATGGAATTCACATTGTAAGAAACAATGAAAGCGTTAATTTAGACCAGATGAAGCCATGTAGCCCATCACGATTTGAGAGATACTACTGCACTATCTAGCGTTAGAGTATTGAAATTTGTTCGCAATACAGCTAACTTCGCGTTTTATTGGTTCATAGAGCCTGCGAGCGCTGTTAACTAGAAATATTATTTCTATTTAAATGAGTACCGTACATGTTATTGTTTTTTCTATTCTTTATATTGAAATTTTAAGCTTTTGAAGAAAAAACGATGTACCAAAAAGTGGAAGTGAAGGACTTGAACCAACGACATTGACCTTGTTTACATAAACAACGTCACATGACATTGTATTTAACACATATAATGTATTTAACGCTAATGCTGTAGTTGTGGTCATTTATTAGTTTAAATCTTTACAAAATGTTGGTTACCAGCATAACTTCAATATTT